>JAJPGS010001898.1:0-1248533 GCA_028654335.1 Alnus rubra | reverse complement strand
TTTGACACGTGTATTGTACACGTGTCAAATTTGACACGTGCATTTTGACACGCGTATTCGCGTGTCAAATGTCACAATGTTTGACACGTGTATTGGAATACACGTGTCAATTTGACACGTGTATTCCAATACGCGTGTCAAATTTGACACGCGTATTGGAATACACGTGTCAATTTGACACGTGTATTTACACGTGTAATTTGACACGTATTGTACATCAAATTGACACGTGTATTCCAATACACGTGTCAAACTGTTTTTAATAAAAAAAAAATCCAAATTCAGTTTTTTATTTAATTAAAATTTTATTTAATTATTTAATTGTATTTTTCATTTAATTAAAAATACAATTATAAAATTAAATAAAAATTTTAATTAAATAAAAAACTGAATTTGGATTTTTTTTTTAAATAAATTTTTTATTGTTTGGGTTAATTAAATTTTTTTTTGAATTTTTCAAATTTTGTAATTTTCGACACAAATAACGTAACATTTATTTTACCCAAAACCAACACGAAATCATACTACACAAACAAATAATTAATAACATATTCGTTAACAATCAAATATTTACGAACAAAAAATAATTACACAAAATATCTACAAATCTGAAAGGCGTCTCTGCGAATCACGAGGTACCGTCCCAGGCGTGTTCTCGCCCACCGGCGATTGCTGCGCAATGAATGGTGTAGCGGGCGAAGGTGTAGCGACAGTGGAGTGCTGGCTCAGCTGTCGTCCAACAGGCGACAACGTACCAACCGTTGTCGAATTACCTGCAAATAATATAGACAATTAAAGTATATAATATTACTTGCAAAATTAAAGGGGTAATGAAAACAAATTAAATTAATTTTGTCCTATACACAATATAAATCATACCTGCAGATGCACTACCAACGGACGACATACTACCTACGTGTGCAGGAGAAGACTGATTACCAACACACGGTTCTGGTACTCCCATGGAGGAGAGAAAGACCTCCATCTGTCGCACGCGCTGCTCTATGCCCTCGAACTGTTGCACGCGCTGCTCCAACCGGTCATCCTCGCTCGCTCCAGCATGTAGCTCCACTTGCATCTCTTCCATCTTCCGAGATTGTTCGGCCCAATCCCGAGACGTCCCTGAGATGGTCCCCCTGTGACCGAGGCCTATATGAGAAACATGTCCCTCGAACAGGTGTGACGTTCGGCCCAACCTGCCGAACCCTCCCTGCATACTCAGGCCTCCCAATCGCCTGTTGTAGCGTCGTTCGGTGCCCAACGCACCGTGTCTGCGGAGACGCTTTGCGTGGCGGATGGATCACTGGCTAAACTCTGCGTCATCCTCTCCTGTACGTCGTCAACATGAAAAAGTCATATATTGAATAATGACATATCACACATAATTTAAAATATTAGTAAACTAAATCAGTAGCATACACATAAGACCCGTGTACGGTCGTTCAGAAAGTGCCGTCCTTCCTTATGTGGGTCTTCACGAACGACGCGGCGCGAGTGGGGGGCGTGCCAGATGTACATGTCTGTCGTCATGCAGTTGACATATATAACAAACAGATAGCGATAAAAATAGTTTAAAGAAAAAGAAAAGAAAACAATTACCAACAATATTACAAAACATAAACATATATATTTAATTACCTCCTCGTGATTAAATTGGCATAACTTTTAGATCCCGCACAATGGGGTAGGTCATTCCGCTCCCGCAACCTCTTCATCCGTTCAGAGGTTGCCTACGCATTGAACATGAAAATAAACATGTAACATTGACACACTTAAATAAAAACTAAAATTAAATGAACTGTTATTAAAAAATAGTTGACAATTTTTTGGCCTACATACGATTTTATGCTCTCTGCACCAATCTCTCAGCAGGAATTCTACATCTTCTGCATCATACTCCTAAAAAATTTCTCCGGCATTCTCGCACGGATACTCTCGGGCGTGTCACCGTCTCCAATTTGTAGTTGGGTTTTGAACCTCGACTTCCACGAGCGGTGCTTACGTCCAATATCATTCCACGCCTCCTGTTGTGCCCTGCGCATGTCTACTGATACAGGTAGATAGAACTCCTCCTGCACATTTCAATCAAAGCATTATAGGTTAAAATCTTCAACAAAAACATTAAGCTCAAGTTTAATTCAAATAAATAATTAATTATATTCATAAACATACCATCAGCGCGTTCCACATTGCCTGCTTAATTGCCTATTTACCTTCGCCCATTCGTCCGCATGTGTATGTAGGACCCCCTCCTGATCATCTTGCCCACTGCCCGCCGAAAACGATTGCAGGCTCGTCCTACAGGTTGTATAGCAGCATTGTACTGCAATACAACCTTCTTCCCCCTCGGGAGCACCCAGTTTCTCGCTGGGTCGTCAATCACCTCATAATAAATGGTCCGTCTGGGTTGTACCCTAATGAAAAATATATTCAACATTAATTTAATTGGTTAACACTAAATAACACACACACACATATATAAACAAAATGTAATCAAATAGTTATTTTTTTCCAAACCAAAAAAAATATTTCGGTAACATAATATGAGTTTTAAGGATGTCTACACTTGTACTTACCCATCAACCGAATCTGCCCAGTCCCTATGTGCTGCGTCGCTGGGTCGCCTGCAACCTCCTCGCCAACCTCTCCGGCTGGTGGAGGATGCTGATCATCATCTGAATCCATACCCTGGGGGCTACCGGGGCCAACTGATCGGTACCCAACATCGCAACGTCCTCCTCATGGGTAGTCTGGCTCCCCCCCACATCTGGCATCTGACTCTCACCGGAAAGCGGCATCTGGCTCTCACCAGGTAACGGCATCTGGCTCTCTACATGCCCCGGGCCCTGACTCGCCCCCGATGCTGGCATCTGTCTCGGCCCCAAAATCTGGCCCTGCATCGCCGCTGTGCCGGTATCTGTCCCAACCCCACAGCCGGCATCTGCATCTCCCCGGTCTGTGACAGTGGCAATCTACAATCCTGCGTCTCACTATCAGGGTTACACGTCGGCACACTACACGTAAACGGGGAGTACGACGCATAACCCGGCTGGTTCACCCACCATCGATAGGCGTTACCCGGTTGGGTGAACCCTAGCTGAGATAATGACGGCGGCTCCGAGAATGGAGAGCTACAAGGTCCAGCTGTGCTGGTCTGCCCGTGATCTGAAGTAGGCCAGGCCACCGTACCCGGCAACAATGGTCTATAAGCCCCGTCTGGGTGGTGTGGCCACGCTGCAGAATACAATGCCGTCGAAACAGTAGGCGTGGTCATGGGGGGCACGGGTGGGCTAGGTGCCCGATACGCATAATGAGGGGGTCTCTGGTCCATCAATACCTGCGAACAAATACAGACAAATTAATTAGAATATGTTTTTTTAATATGTTTTTAATGAACATACTAAACAACAACGAAATTTATGCAATTAATAAAAATTTGTATTGAGTACAAGCGAATTGTACAAACAATATATATATATATATATATATATATATCAGTCAAGTGTATTGATTTCAAGCTAATTATACTCACAACAAATACATCAATCATTGTATCACGGGAGCTTCAATCGGATCTATGTCGGGCCTGTCGTACTCGAATTCATCATTCGTATCTGGTAGGTCATCAGTGGCTAGTACGAGCGGTACGCACTCATGGTAGGTTGTATCATCCTCATTACTCCCATCCCCATGTCCAATGTCGTACACGTTGCGCGGTTTGGTCCTAACCGCACAAACCCAATTTGGGTTCCTTCCATCTTCTACGTAGAATACTTGATCCACCTGAGATGTAAGCACGTACGGCTCGTCCTGAATCAGTTCTCCCCTGTGGACGAGGTGATTGAAGTTGACAAACACTAGGCCATACTCGTCTATTGTGAATCCTCTGTCCATCGTGGGGTCTGCCCAATTGCACTTAAATAGGACGTACGTAGTCCTGTCATAGTACTCGACCTCAAATATATCGGTTAACTGCCCGTAGTACGTTTCGCCTTCAACGGTAGGAACACATACGCCGCTGTTCTGAGTCCTCCTTCCCACATCATGAGCAAGCGTGCGAAATAATTTTCCATTTACCACGTACCTGTTGTACTTCACCGCTGTCTCCTTTAGCCCTCTACAACGCATAACCAACTTGTGGCCCAATTCCTCCCTACGTTGATCGTCCAGGCCATCGACCTATGTTTTAATTACAAATAGTAAACATCACATTGGGTAATTATATTGAACCCGCATAAATTTATCCAATTTCAAATTTACAACTATTTCCTTACATATGCACGGTACCATTCGCAGAACTGCTCATGATGTTGTGCTTCAATAAGAGCCTCCGTAATGCGACCCCTAGTGCATGATCGCCTAAGCGCGTCTTTGTGCATCCTACATTCAGCGTATACAATTATGTAATAATTGTTATTAATATTTTTATTCGAATTCTGCTAAATATAAGGCTAGGACTACTTACGTCCGCAAATTGTGAAACTCTTCAGAGTTGAACACAATATAACGATGAATCTGGTGCATTATCAACCGGTTCATGGTAACACGCGTGCCCGCTCCCTTGGATCCATCAGGATTCCTCTGAGGTCTGTTGTGGAATGTTGGTGCGTTATTCAGATACCTTGAACAGAACGTTACCAGCTCGGTCGCTATGTACCCCTCCGCAATGCACCCTTCAGGAGCTGCTTTATTGCGCACAGTATTTTTGAAATTCCCCAGACTCCTGGTTTAAACACATACACGACAATTTAATTGTCGTCAATTAGGATTACAATTAAATAAAAATATTAATTTACATATTACGCCGAATTTTACCTCTCTGCCGGGTACATCCATCTATACTGCACAGGTCCGCCCAGTCTACACTCGCGCACAAGATGCACGACCAAGTGGACCATGCTGGTAAAAAACCCTGGAGGGAATATCTGTTCTAGCTTGCACAAAGTGATACAGACGTCACCCTGCAGTCGGTCCATATCTTCTTGTGATAGCTTTGTTGAGCATATGCCTCTAAAAAATGCAGAAATCTCCACAAGAGGTCTAACCACTTTATCAGGCAATGACTTACGCAGTGCAATTGGGAGAAGCTGTTGCATCAGTATGTGGCTATCATGGCTCTTCAAGCCGGAAATTGTACGGTCCTTGAGCCGAACACATCGTGAAATGTTCGAAGCGTATCCGTCCGGGACCCTAACATTTCGAAGAACCTTCAGAAAATTTTCTTTGTCCTCTCTAGACATTGTGTGACAGGCAGCGGGAATATACGTTTTACCGTTGGCGGCCGTGAACGGATGCAACTTAGGTCTCAACCCATTTCCTGCAAGTCCAGCCGAGCTGCCAAGTTGTCCTTCGTTTTCCCTTTTATATCCAAAATAGTGCCAAGTATATTGTCCATGACATTTTTCTCTATGTGCATAACATCAAGATTGTGCCGAAGCAAATTGTCTTTCCAATACGGCAATCTGAAAAATATACTTTTCTTCTTCCATATAACATCGGAACTCCCTGCACCCTTCTTCCGCTTCTTCCGTTTCTTCTTCTTACCCGCGGTCTCATCCCCAAACGCAACTCCGTCCAACTGTTGGAGAACCTCGTATCCGCATGGCACAATCGGTGCGCTGTCAAATTCTTCAGTACCGTCAAATGTCCTCCTGTTAAGCCGCCACAGATGTTCAGGCGGCAAGTATCTCCTGTGCCCCATATAGCAAAATTTGCATCCGTTCTTTAAGCGTATAGAACGCGTCGATTGCATACAGCAAGGACATGCCTTCGCACCCCTGTTAGGCCAACCAGATAAATCTGCATACGCTGGCAAGTCGTTTATCGTCCACATCAACTGAGATCGCATAATAAAATTTTCCTTCTTTGAAGCATCGAATGTTCGTACCCCTACATTCCACAGTTCCAGCAACTCATCAATCAATGGCTGAAGGTAAACATCAATATCCATACCTGGTGAGCTCGGTCCAGGGATAACCAAGGAAAGGATGAAGGACGACTGTTTC
Organism: Alnus rubra; assembly: GCA_028654335.1. Classification (NCBI taxonomy): domain Eukaryota; kingdom Viridiplantae; phylum Streptophyta; class Magnoliopsida; order Fagales; family Betulaceae; genus Alnus; species Alnus rubra. The sequence goes on along the minus strand of JAJPGS010001898.1, from coordinate 1,242,528 downwards.
ATGCACATCCAAGGTGGCAAATTGTACGGCACAAGCATTACGGGCCATGTGCTGTGGGATGTGCTCATGTTCCAAATGGATTAAATCCATCTGCTGTCAAACCAAGCCGGACGTTTCTACTCTCTGCCATAAAATCTGGATGTAAAAGGTCGAACGATCTCCATGCCTCACCGTCGGCCGGGTGCCTCAATACGCCATCGCTAGTGCGGCCTTCTGCATGCCATCTCATATGGGGCGCAGTATGCTCAGACATGAATAACCTCTGCAACCGTGGGATGAGTGGAAACCACCTCAAGATCTTCACCGGGCGTTTTTTTCTCGCTGATATGATCTCACCATCATCATCTACATGTGTATCAGCCCTCCACTTAGACTCTCCACATACGATACATGAATCTAATTCTTTGTTGTCTTTCCAGAATAACATACAGTCATTACGGCACGCCGGAATCTTCTCATACCCCAGACCCATGCCACTTAGGAACTTTTTCGCCTCATACGTGTTATCTGGCAATGCCTCATCGCAAGGAGGCAACAACTGATTGATAAATTCGAGAATGTCTGAAAAAATCTTGTTGCTAATACCTCCAACGCACTTCAAATTGTACATGTGTACAGTAGCACTCAATTTACTATGCTTTGTACCAGGGTGAAGGGGCTTCTCGGCGGTCTTTAACAGCTCTTGGTACTTCAATGCGTCCCCGCAAGAGGTATCTTCGTCAACTTGTTGCGGAAGAGTACTGACGGCTTCAGGAACATCGTGCAAGCCGAAGGCGTCACGCAACATGGCGTGCATGTCATCATCCTGTTCCCCGGCGACACCCTCCTGTTCTGTGACTTCACCATGTTCAGTGCTACAAGCAGCGGTATCTGTGCCACTGTGATAACTCAAACACTGACCGGGAATAGCGGACCCAGTCGTAGTCTCACCGTGCATATACCACAAATTGTATCCCGGATTCATCCCCTACCTCCAGTCAGGTGAGCAAGAACGTAATCTGGAGTGTGCCGCTGATTATTTCGACAATACTTGCATGGGCAGTAAATTTTTCCATCGACGGTCGTACAGTTACTAACCGCAAATGCCACAAACGCCCTACACCCGTCGTTATACCGTGTCGTGCCCCTAGGTGCTGACATCCAAGACTTGTCCATATTCCTCTGTATAGGGTTAAGAGGACAAGACAAATCATACGTCTTACAGTATAAACGTGTACAAATATAGTGCATGTCACGCAACATGGGGTGTACGAATTTATTTCCCTTTTAAAGGGTTTATGGTTAGAGTTTAGGGGTTTTGTTTTTTTTTTATAAAGTGTAAGAAATTGTTTTATTTTTTTAAAGGGTTTAGGGTTAGGGTTTAGGGTTATAACCCTAATTAGGGTTTTATTTTTTAGAAAGTGTAAGATTATTTCATTTTTTATTTTTAAGGGTTTAGGGTTAGGGTTATGGTTTGTTAGGGTTTAGGGTATTTTTTGATTTGAAAGTGTAGGATTATTTTATGTAGGGTTTTAGTTTTTTTTTAGAAAGTGTAAGTGTTATTATTTTTTTATTCTTTTAAAGGGTTAGGGTTTGTTAGGGTTTAGGGTTAGGTTTAGGGTTAGGGTTTTTTTCGTAGAAAGTGTACGATTTTTTTTTTTTGGGTTTAGGGTTAGGGTATTTTTTTTAAGAAAGTGTAGGTTATTTTTTTTTTAGGGTTTAGGGTTTAGGATTTAGGGTTTGTTAGGGTTTAGGGTTTAGGGTTTAGAGTTTAGGGTTATGGTTTGTTAGGGTCTAGGGTCTAGGGTTAGGGTTTAGGGTTTAGGTTTTTTTTTTTTAGGTTTTTAGGTTTTTTTTTTTTTTTTTTTTTAAGGGTTTAGGGTTTAGGATTTAGGGTTTCTTTTTTTTTTTTAAGCGATTAGGGTTTTAGGGTTAGGGTTTTAGGGTTTAGGGTTTAGGGTTATGGTTTGTTAGGGTCTAGGGTTAGGGTTTAGGGTTTTAGGTTTTAGGGTTTAGGGTATTTTTTGATTTGAAAGTGTAGGATTATTTTATGTAGGGTTTTAGTTTTTTTTAGAAAGTGTAAGTGTTTTTATTTTTTTATTCTTTTAAAGGGTTAGGGTTTGTTAGGGTTTAGGGTTAGGTTTAGGGTTAGGGTTTTTTTCCTAGAAGTGTACGATTTTTTTTTTTGGGTTTAGGGTTAGGGTATTTTTTTTTAAGAAAGTGTAGGTTATTTTTTTTTTAGGGTTTAGGGTTTGTTAGGGTTTGTTAGGGTTTAGGGTTTAGGGTTTAGAGTTTAGGGTTATGGTTTGTTAGGGTTAGGAGGTTTAGGGTTTTAGGTTTTTTTTTTTTTAAGCGATTAGGGTTTAGGGTTTTAGGTTTTTTTTTTTTTTTTTTTAAGGATTTAGGGTTTAGGATTTAGGGTTTTTTTTTTTTAAAAGCGATTAAGGTTTTAGGGTTTAGGGTTTTAGGGTTTAGGGTTTAGGGTTATGGTTTGTTAGGGTCTAGGGTTAGGGTTTAGGGTTTTAGGTTTTAGAGTTTAGGGTTTAGGGTTTAGGGTTTGTTACGGTTTAGGGTTAAGAGTTTTTTTTAAGAAAGTGTAGGAATCTTTTTTTGTAAGGATTTAGGATTAGGGTTTAGGGTTTTCGTTTTTTTTTTCGAATGTGTAGGAAGTTTTTATTTTTTTAAAGGGTTTAGGGTTTTATTTTATTCTTTTTATAAGAGTTTAGGGTTTGTTAGGGTTTAGGGTTTAGGAGTTTAGGTTTTTTTTTAGAAAGTGTAGGATTTTCTTCTTATAAATCTGTAGTCTCTTCACATGAATAGTTAAAGTTAAAAATGGAAGATAAAAAACATATTCGTCGCAATTGATGATTTATGACATTTGTTTTAAGTTTTTTTATTACGAATATGATTGTAAATGGTGGACAGTGGAATATTTGGTTTTTTTTCTATTTTTTTTCCGAAAATACCACAATTTATATATATTAGTAGCACAATTTTTTTCCCCACAAATTATTTATATTCATAGCACAATATGTTGATTATACTTTTGTATTTTAATTTTACTTTGCCATTATTGCTCACGATCACATTTTTATAAAATTAAAATGATAGCGGATATTTTTTCTTTTTGCCACTTCCTAAAAATACCAAAATTCACAATAGCACATTAAATTCACAGTAGCACACCAAAATATATCTCAAATATCCTCACATCAAGAGTTTTTTTTTAAAAAAAAATTAAATATAATCACCAATAAATTCCAACATCTACATGCATAATGACCAACCGCAGCAAAAAAAACTAAAATAGATAAAATAAATCATATATATACAATTCACTTAAAATCAGTAATAAAAAATTAGTAATAAAAAATCAGTAATATAATTCATATATATATATATTCCATATTTCCACGAACTAGACAATGAAAAAAATTAGACAAATATCACAAAAAAATTAATAAAATATACAAAGTTATAGCAAAAAATTCAAAACTAAAATAAAAATAACTCACAGTAATAAAAAATCAGTAATACAATTCATATATATATATATATTCCATATTTCCACAAACTAGACAATGAAAAAAATTATACAAATATCACAAAAAAAATTAATAAAATATACAAAGTTATAGCAAAAAATTCAAAACAAAAATAAAAATAACTCACAGTGATGGTTGCAAGCTTGTACGTGTGCCTGCAATTTTTTGACAGAAAAAAAAAAAAAAAAAAAACAAAAAAAAAGTTGAAAATGTTAACATATATGCACTGTAAACCGAGAGAGAGAGAGAGAGAGAGAGAGAGAGAGAGAGAGATTGAGAAGATGAGTGAGAGTGAGAGGAAGTGGAGGGAATACCGGTCTGTGGTGGGCGGGGGACATGCAGTGCCGGAGCTAGAGAGAGAGAGAGCTAGAGAGAGAGAGAGAGAGAGAGAGCCGGACAGTGGCCGAACGGGAGGTGAGAGAGCTAGGGAGAGCGAGAGAGAGGGAGGGTCTCCGGCAGAAGGCACCGGAATGGGCTGTCGCCGGCCGGCTGAGCTCGACGGAGAGAGAGAGAGAGAGAGAGAGAGAGATAGAGTGAGAGAGAGTGATACACGTTTGAAATGGGTAGCTTCCTCTGGAAGCTACCCATTTCTAATATATAAATAAAATATATATATTAAATAATATATAATTTAAATAAAATATATAATTTAAAAAACCAACGTTTGGCCAGGTGGCGCGCGGGAGAAATCCCGCGCGTACCTGGCCAAACACTTGGACACGTGTACGTAGTACACGTGTCCAATTGGGGACGTGTATGTAAATACACGTCTCCAAATGTAATTTTTTTTTATATTATTTTTATATATTATATATATATATATATTTAATATATTATATATATTTTATATAAACCCATGCAATCCATGCAGAACGTGTATGCACTGCATGTACTGGGTATGCACTGCATGCACGTAAAAAATTGTTAGGGTTTAGGGTTTAAGGTTAGGATTTTTGTTTTTAGTGTTATGAATTTTTTTTTTAGAAAGTCTAGGATATTTTTGTTTAAGGGTTTATGGTTTAGGGTTTAAGGTTAGGATTTTAGTTTTTAGTGTTAGGGTTTCTTTTTTTAGAAAGTGTAGGTTTTTTTTTTCTTAGGGTTTAGGGTTTAGGGTTCGTTATGGTTTAAGGTTAGGGTTTGGTTTTAGAAATTGTAGGATTTTTTTTATTTATTTTTTTTTTTTTTTAAGGATCTAGGATTAGGGTTTAGGGTTTAGGGTTTTACTTTCTTAGGGTTTAGGGTTTAAGTTTATGATTTTTGTTTTTAGTGTTAGGAAAAAAATTTAACAAAGTGTAGGATATTTTTGTTTAAGGGTTTAGGGTTTAAGGTTAGGAATTTTGTTTCAGTGTTAGGGTTTCTTAATTTAGAAAGTGTAGGGTAATTATTTTTTTAGGGTATAGGGTTTAAGGTTAGGAATTTTGTTTTTAGTGTTAGAGTTTCTTTTTTTAGAAAGTGTAGGATATTTTTGTTTAAGGGTTTAGGGTTTAGGGTTTAGGGTTTAAGGTTAGGAATTTTGTTTTAGTGTTAGGGTTTCTTTTTTAGAAAGTGTAGGATATTTTGTTTTTTTAGGGTATAGGGTTTAAGGTTTAAGGTTAGGAATTTTGTTTTTAGTGTTAGGGTTTCTTTTTTTAGAAAGTGTACGATATTTTTGGGGTTTAGGGTTTAGGGTTTAGGGTTTAAGGTTAGGACTTTTGTTTTTAGGGTTTAGGGTTTAGGGTTATGGTTTTTAGGGTTTGAAAGTGTAGGAATTTTTATTTTTTAGGGTTTAGGATTTAAGGTTTGGGGTTTAGGGTAAGGGTTTTTTTTTAAGAACGTGTAGGATTCAGAGTTTATTTAAGGGTTTATTATTGTGTTGGTTTTATGGTTATGATTTTAGGATATAAAGTTTTGGGATACAGTTTTTGTTTTGTTTTAAGAGTTGAATGTTCTTTATTTAAAAAACAAAAACAAATACGGGTTTAGGGTGTTTCTTCTTTTTATAAAAAGGGTTTATTGTTCCGTGTTTAGGGTTAGGGTGTTAGGGGATTTTTTTTAAAAAAATGGTTTAGGGTTAGGGTTAGGGTTTTTGTTTTGTTATAGGGTTTGGGCACGTGTACTAAGTACACGTGTCCAATCCGGGACGTGTATTTAAATACACGTCCCGAAATGTATTTGCATGCATAAAATATATATATATATATATATATATATATATATATATATATATATATATATATATATGTATTTATATAATTTAACCACATAAAAAAAAATATACAAACCCATGCAGCCTGAAATGTATATACCGTACATATAGCTAAATAAAAAATAAAAACTAAAAACTAAAACCTAACCATAAAATTAAACTCTAACCCTAAGTGCATAGACTATATATAGCTATAAACTACAATCCTAATTAATGGTACGTATTGTATATAGTCATAAACCCTAACCCTAATCCTCGTGATTTAATATATATATTTAAAAGTATACAATAATAACACATGAAAAATATATTGACATTATTATTCATAAAATGTAAAATCAATTAAATCATAACCCATAGCTTTAAGTGTATATATTATATATACCTATACAACATAAAACCCTAACCCTAAGTGTATATACTATATATAGCGATAAACCTTAACCCTAAGTATATACTATATATAGCTATAAACCCTAACCTAAGTGTATATACTATATATAGCGATAAACCCTAACCCTAAGTATGTATACTATATATAGCTATAAATCATAAGTTTAAGTGTATATACTATATATATCGGTTTTATTTAATTTTAACTGCTCATGATTTAATATATATATATATATTTAAAAGTGTACAATAATAAAACGTGAAAAATATATTGACATTATTATTCATTAAACGTAAAATCAAATAAATTATAATTCATAGCCCTAAGTGTATATATTATATATACCTATAAACCCTAAAACCCAAACCGTAAGTGTATATACTATATATATCGATAAACCATAATCATAAGTATATATACTATATATAGGTATAAACCCTAGCCCTAAGTGTATATACTATATATAGCTATAAACCCTAACCCTAAGGTATGTACTATATATAGCCATAAACCCTAAATGTATGTACTATATGAGGGACTAAACTATAAGTATTTAATTCATTATGTAGCGCAGAATTCTAAAAATAATTGCATTTACTATATATAGCCATAAATAAAAATGTTACTGTATATAATTTCTAAACCGTTTACATGCATGCATATCTATATATATAGTATTAATTATAGGTTTTTTAACTTTGTTATGTTTAAATTTTTTTTTTTTTGTTTCTAAACGTAGATGGTGTACAAAACTGAACCCTAATTTGAACTATTTGGTTTAATTAGATATATAGCACCAAATTTGGTTAATTATGTATATAGTACAATATAGTATACTATATATATATAAATAAAGAACCTAAAAAGTATAAATTTCAAATATAAAATTTACATATAGCATATAGTTTTCAAACTTAATTTTATGTGTATAAGTTATATACACCGTATTTTCAAAGATTTGTATGATTAATAAGATAATGAGTTTAATTTTTTTTTTTTTTTAAAAAAAATTAATACAACACTGATTTTTTTTTAATGTTTATTTTGGCAAAAAATACCAATTTGCCACGTGTAAAAATACACGTGTCCAAGTGGACACGCGTATGAAAGACACGTGTCCAATTGGACACGTGTCTTATTACACGTGTCCAATTAGACACGAGTATAAAATACTCGTGTCCACTTGGACACGTGTCTTATTACACGTGTCCATTTGGACACGAGTATAAAATACTCGTGTCCACTTGGACACGTGTATTTTTACACGTGTCCAGTTCGACACGAGTATTTTATACTCGTGTCCAAATGGACACGTGTAATAAGACACGTGTCCAGTTAGACACGAGTATTTTATACTCGTGTCCAAATGGACACGCGTATTAAATACACGTGTCCAATTGGACACGTGTATTTCATACGCGTGTCCATTTTTGACGCTTGCACAATTTGACGCGTGTCTACAGTAACGGGTACTGTAGACACGTGTTAAACTGCAGCGATTTTTGTAGTGCGCTAATACTAGACTATTAGCGGCCACATATGTGTGGCCGCTAATAGTTAAAATAGTTTAGTATTATTAGCGGCCACACATATGTGGCCGCTAATAGTCTAGTATTAGCGGCCACCTTGGAGTCAGTTAAGAAAAAATAGCGGCGGGTATAATTATTTTTAGCGGCCACAAAGTTCGCCGCTATAAAACAATTATTAGCGGCCAGTCAAAAATGTGGCCGCTAATAATCTTTAGCGTCGGACTATTAGCGGCCACTCTTTAGAGACCAAATTTGGCCGCTATTGAGCAATAGCAGCCAAAATAACATAGTTGGCCGCTAATAAGCAATTTTTTTGTAGTGACTTCCTCTACTCGCCTCCTTTGTTACTTCACCAATAGCAAGTAAAGCCTAGAAATCAACGTACAACTTAATTCTGTAAGTTAATCTGCTAATTATTAATTAAAGGGATATATATATATATATATGAAATTAATTAATTTGATTTATACGGACCGGATTATTTGCAGCGATGCCACCGTCTATAAGGTTAAACTCTCTCACTTTCCCTGCGGGGTCTTTGGTTTCAAAGTAATGAGCTGGAAGATAAGTCGGTGCTGCTGAGGTTGCAATGCATACGTCTGAAAGCAATGCATCTAAGCTTGGGTTTTTCTTCACCTGCATGCATGCGTTCATACACACAGAAAACCAAAATTAATATTGGACGTTCAGCTCCATTAATTAATGGTGCAAATATCGACATCGTATATATAACGTACAACTCATTTTAAGTTTGGGCGAGGGAGAAGATGAGTTTAACCTCAAAGCTGGAGAAGATGGTTGGCTGGAGTCGCTTGATGTCAAATGTTGGGATAACAACATTTGTCAATGTCTGGTGCAATCTTGTCCTTCCAAGTTTTTCTTTAACAAGGTTATGTAGATATTTCCCATCGTATTTTGGTCCGGAAAGGGCTCTCATAATCTTTGTAGCATAATGAAACAACGGGAAACTGTATTGTAAACGTGACATCACGTTAATAATCGAATAACATCTAGTTGCATCAGATCCATATATGCTATTGACATTTTGATCTCGCGGAGTTCAATAATACGACAGATTTTACCTGTTTTGTGGAAAGATTTTAGGACTGTGTTTGAGGTAGAAGTCCTTAATATCCTTGGCAGAAAACAGAGGTCGGTTCTTTTCATCGGGGCTTGTCAGCATGGCAGTCACAAGACCGCCTGTGCTTGTTCCTGCAATCACGTCAAAATAATCCGCGATTCTTGCATCATCACCATCCAGCTTCTGCATCATATCCAACGAATGAGTAATTAAGTCGCATGTACTAGTCTTGAAGCTAGAATTAAAGGCTTGAGATCGACCATTAAGCATTATTTCTTTTGGCATGGAAACATGTATTGATTAATTGTACCTGAAGCTCAGACTCAAGGAAACAAAGGATTGTTCCTGGGATAAGCCCTCTGATTCCACCACCATCAATACTGAGAATGGTGATCAAGTTTCCATAAGTTGGAGGCTGGAGGGGTGCACGTGTTGCTTCCATGAGGGAGTGAGGCAGTGCAGCTAATTATGTGTGTACGCGTGTGTAAGAGAGAGAGAGCTTTTAGTGATCTTGATGTCTCTTTGATTAAAAACTTGGGGAATTTATAGAGTATTCATCTTTCTGATCGATCACTTTCCAGGTTTCTGCAGCCATCTCACGGATCAAATTAAAAAAGGGACATTTACAGAAAGAATCTTTAAAGTTGACCCCAACTTTTACCATAACCAAAGAGGCAAATTCATTATGATTGGGATGTATGAATTTAGAAAACAACGTGCAACGCACTCGTAAGAAAACAAGTATTTAGAAAATGTCTTCTATCATGCAATAGTACTCGCATGTTACTTAGCATCCACATGATTTTTTAATTAACATTTAAATATAATAGGAAAAGGATATATATTTATATTAATTCTATTAATTGCAGCGACAATATTATATTAATGCTATTTTCAACGAAATTTATCATCGATCAATTTCAACATGTGAAACACAATAAACATGATTTGCATATGTCATGTCTTAAATTTTTTGGATCACTTACGTAGGGGTGGAATTAGCTATTGAGTCATTGACTTTGGGGTTCCTTGGGCGCGCTGGCAATGCCTTCTTTTTTTCTTCATTTATTTATTTATTGGTTTATTGGACATGTCACCACTAGTCCCCGACTTCAAATTTTATTTTTATTTTCAAAAGATTATAATATGAGAGCCCTTCTATACGGACTATATGTAAAACACCTTTTTACACCCTCTAGTAAAACTTTGATACACCCTCTAGGCACTACAAAAATAGTAGCAAATAGCCACGTGCAGTTTGACACGTGTACAGTGTCGTACACGTGTCAAACATTTAGACACGTGCATTTTGACACGCGTATTACGCGTGTCAAAGCTGAAAGTCACAAACTGCACAATTTGACACGTGTATTGGAATACACGTGTCCAATTTGATACACCCTCTAGGGATGAAAGCAGCAAATCCATCATCAAATTGGGGCACTTTTGTCTTTTTCCGTTATGGTCTAGCCGGAATTCATGCATGGTGGGTCTAGTCGGAATTCATGGTGGGTGACTGGCAAACATGAAATGTTTTCAGCCACCGCAACAAGCCAGCAATCTTTGGCTGAGTTCAGCCTCCAGAAATAACAAGCTAGCAATCTTGTTGTGCTTTGACACTTCTTAAAAAATGTGAACCTTCGGATTTGAAGCCATATTTCACTGATACCAGCAACGAAAACCCATAAATGGTTACAAACCAAAGTCACATAATTTACAGGTGGGATGGATCTAAAGAAACTGATAAAAGAGCTACTACCAATTGCAAAAACACCCAACAAATAAATTACACAAAACCCATCAAATTTCACGCAAAGGGGTGGAGTAGACAGACGATGGAGACGGGGCCTCCGACACCTGCTTCGAGGAGAAGACATTGTTTCTGGCATTATATGACTGGTTGGAGGCGAAGATCAAGGACGAGTCGCCGGTGGCCGAGTCCTTAACCGACTTAGTGTCAAAATTCGAGGAGTCAAATCCCTGGGACGGGATGGGATCCGACGATGGGTCCATGGATTCTGGCACTGTACGACGGTGGCTTTATGAATTCTGGCGGCAGCTTCGACTGGAGAGGCGAGGTAGTTTAGGGGCCGAGCTCTACGAGCCAGATCGGCCAGCCTTGCAACTGGTTCTTCGGGCAAAGGTCCAACGAAGGCTTCCGACGATTTGTCGTCGACGGGAAAAGATTAACCTCCATGGGATATTAAGAGAATAACAGTGATGAGTTGGGAAAAGTTTGGGTGTTTTCATGTTTTATTGTATTTTTGGGCTTTTGATGACTTGTTCACTTATAATTAGTTGTTGTAAAATGAAAGATTTACAACCGATCCTTATTGAATGTATTCTATTATAATATTGGGTTTACTGATAAAATAATTTATCCTAACATAAATAACTTTAGGTACCTTCAAACACGCGTGTTTGTTTAATTTAAGCTCGCTCTTGATTCCATGCAAAAAAATCCCATCGAACAAATTTTCTTCTCAGAGAGATTTTTCTAGCCTATGCCAAATTTTGGCTATAATATAGAGGCTTTTATTTATGGACTAGCTAAGGACTTTCAATAAAAAAAAAAAAAAAAAAAAATTACTTTATATAATCCTTTCATTAAAGAATAGAACTTAATTCCAATTAAAATTCTATTATAATTATGTCCTCATGTGAATAAAATATCGAACACCTTCAATTTTTGTTTAATATTTAAATCACATGTGTCATTTGGACCACACCTATTATTTCTTATACATATGTTTTATTTCTTGAATCTTAAAGTAAAAATGAACCTGAAAAATCAAGTTCAATTTCTATGTTTTTCTATTAATATTGGTCAAATTTGATAATTAATCGAGTGGAAATTTGCAAAGACCACAAGGAATTATACGTTAATTTAAAAACAAATTAAGTGCATATTACCATTGTTCACTAGCTACTACCCCCCCCCCCAAAGGTAACCGTACGTCCCTAGACTTACCAATTTCATGTTAAAAGAGAAAAAATATGAATTATTGATCCAAATGATAATTCAGTCGATCTATACAGTTGTAATTAGGTGTACGTCAAAAGAGAGAAAAATTTAATTTGTTGGGTGTTTATTCCTTCTTTGTCTTTTAATTTGTTTTTGGTTCTTCGTTTTATTTCGTCTAATTAATTCTAATTATTTTATTTGTACGGTGTAACTATATATATAGCTTGGATATGCTGGGGCCCTGGCCTCTTTGGCTAAACTCGATCAACGTATAAATTAATGCCAATGGAATTGAATTAAGCTTCAAACACGGAAACCAAATGATAAACGTGAAAATGGAATAAACTTGTTCAGCTACAAATTAAAAATGCTCGATTGGGTTAATATATATATATATATATATATATAATACGTCGCTCACATCCTTAAGGTTAATTTCTGACAATATATATCATTGTCAAAATATATATATATATGGATAAGTATTCATGAAAAAATATTAATATCCTATATTTCGGTGGAAGGTTTTCACAAGTAAACTGAATTGAAGATAATATAATTAATATGCATGCAATAAAAATATAAAGCGCTACTAGCGTTTACTTCATCTGCTCGATCGTTTCTATTTAGCTTTCGTGTTCAGGAAATTATGAACTTTTCTTTGGTTCTTATATTGTTGATGCAATTTTTGTCTGGTGACGTGGCATCATCAGAGACGTCCCTTTGTCCGTGTCTTAGCCTGCAAAATAGCAAAAATTCGTCGGGGGTTGGCCGGGGAAGCCTCCTCTGACGATCAAGTCAGTCAAGTGTCTAAAGAAGGAGGAGAAAGAGAGAGTGAGTGGAAAAAATAGATTCTGCTCCCAAATAGTTCTAATACTCCCTTTTATATCCATGTATGTTATATGCTCATTTTGTCCCTGTTAAGCACAAGGCTCAATGTAAACACCCGATATCTTCTCTGACTTGATTTGACTGGTCTAATAAATACTGAAGGCTGCTAGTGATCAAAGCTCAAAGTCCGAGGACTAATCCGAAGTCCGGAGTTCAAGATCCAACTAGAGGGGCTAATATGACCCCACTCTAAATATGGGACAAATATTTACCAACCATATATAAATCTAAAAGGTTTATTCTCGGGTGTGGAATATTTGGCAGCAATAAAGCTATGCGAATCTTATATAATATGATCAATAGGTTCAAGTTTTCAACCTAGCTAAGTACAGCCGCCGTTAATCATTTTGGTGGAACAGTAGTATTGAAATTAGAAATATATATATATAATATGACCTTGTAAAACATTGAAATTTGAAATATTTCATGACAAAATTGTAGCCCTTTAAATCATGAACTTTCCAATTTCACCCAATTTTTCTCCATCTAATATCAGAAATCAGAATCAAAAGATACGGTAGTTTTAGTCAAACGGCCGGTTGCTTGGTTTCATTATTATCAATTTACTGAACGACATGAAGCCGTGTGTAATCTAGACTGCATCACAATCATAACGCCTAATTTCTTCTTTAGGCCTAATTTCCTTGCTAACTACTGTGCTGGTTCATGGTTAATTCGACCACGATCTAGCCAATTGGTTTATTTTCTTTTTCTTTGTTTATTTATTTATTTTGGTCTGAGTTTTGAGGCTGTTAATTAAGTTGTTCGATTTGAATGTGACAGTTAGCTTAGTTCACCTAGCTAGAATTAATAGAGGTTTATGAGCAGGGAAAGATTAACCCCATTAATGTCTGGTAAAACAATGGTCATCGATCATAATAGGTCCAATAATTAAACTTCAGCAAAGAGTACTGCACAACCCAGCACTATAACAAGAATGACAACAAATTGAGTTAATTTCCAAATTAATTATGAATAATGGCCGAATTTTTTTTTTATATATATGATGGCATTACATGCATGATTCATGATAAAATAGGTCAGTCCGGCAATTAAGTGCATAAGGCCTCACAAAAAGTACGTACCCATGCTACTTACCCTTTTCAATAATATTCTTGTATCCATCTAGCTGTACTCCTAATACAAATAGGTGAATCATGAAGCCTATATATGTTTGTGGCTGTTTGAAGTACCCTTAAATATATTTCTAAGGTCCTCATCTAGCTAGACTGCGTGACGTTACAAGATTATTAGGAGGCTATTTGTAATGATTTAAAATAAAAGAAAGTGTTAGTCACATTTACGTTATCACTTCAAATTAAAAAGAATTAGTCAAATTATAATTGAAGCTCTTTAGAATCGCTTATAAAAGTTAATCTCATCTAATTAGGAACCAATGTGAAACTTAGTACCAATAAATGTCTTTATATATAAACCAACGTGAGACTTAATTAGATGATCATCTTCAATTCCCAATGCAGGACTAGCTAGGTATTACATGAAAGATCTATAATTATGACTTATGAGAGAATCAAATAGAAAATAGATTAACTACTTCAAGAGAGCCAAGGCCTCCTCAATTTTCATACAAGATGAAATATGCCGAAGGAAATTATACATATATGATGCCAGCTTACTCAATAAACCTTGAGTTTTATAAAAAAAATTCTCTTACAAGCCGTAAAAGTAATTAATTAGGGAAAATATCCCTAATTTTCTCCACTATTTGAAAGGAAAGATACTCTCTAATTTTAGCATAGAGAATTACATTATTTGAAAGGAAAAATACTCCCAAATTTTCTCCTCAGAGATTACATTATTTATTTTTTTGAAAAAGATATTAAATACTTTATTCTTGCCAAATTGAGCCAGTTGATCGATAACACTAATAAACCTATAGATTGGACGAGATCGATATACCATTGTGTCCAAAAAACTTCTTGGTTGTATTTGATGATCATCTTTTCTCTCGATCTTTCTTTTCTTGAGAAAGTTGTTCTGCCAACCTGTAAGGGATAGGAGGAGTTCTATCTATAATCAGTACTGCAATAAACGTTAATGTTTGATGACATACAATTATTATATATGATAACAACATACACTTGGGTGTTTTTCCATACCTTTTAAGGGTGATCTCATTAGTGCGACCCTTTTCGATTGTTTCAAGCTGACCTGTCTCCCAATTCAACCTAGATTCGTCTTTTTTCAATAGAAGTTGCTCGATAACCACTAGGTTGTCCAGGTTCTCTTTTGTAGCAACATCGACTGAAGCTGTTGTCCCTTTCAAAGTATCATCCTGACCAATCATGTATCCAAGAAGAGCATACTATTATATATATATATATATAGTCAAATAATCAATGAAATTTTAACCGCCGGCCTCCATTCAAATAATAAACGAGGTTTCTTTTCAAGCTTAATTACTTGAATGCGGATATAATTCTTGAAATTAAGAGCTCGGAACACCACAGAGATATGATAATCAACCATGTCTGCACTTGCTTGTTGAAACACATCAACCAATGGGGCAGAATGACCTTGATTTAACCAACCAAAGAGACTACCCCATTTGGCTGCCTTGTCAGCATCGTGCGTTTCTTTCTTTTCCGAGCCAGTCCCAAATGAGATTACTAGAAACGGCGAAAGTCCATTGGGTTGATGGAGAAGAAATCAGGATTTCCGTCAATCAACTGTTTGGTCACTTGGCTTAACGCAAGTTACGCAACTAATGTCTGGATCATGGTGCCAAAATATGAACAAACTCATCATATAGGTTAGTTTAATGTTCTGAGACTTTTAACTTAATTAGAAATATACAAGTACTGTGGGTTATAACTACTATATATATACCGGATTATTTGCAGCCATACCACCATCAACAAGATTGAATTCTTTAGTACCCTTTCCTTCTTTATCTTCGTAATAGAATTTGTAGGGAGGGAGATAGGTCGGAGCTGCGGAAGTTCCAATGCAAATGTCGGACAGTCGAGCATCCAAATAGGGAATCTTCTTCAGCTGCACCAGATTATAATTTGCTTTTAGGAATGTTACCATAAATTTTTACTTAGGAGAAGCATCATGCATGTATATCTATTTCAACGACTAACAACAATGAAAAAAGAAGTCCAAAATCCACGCATGCAAGACGAATTTGCCTGAAAGTTTGACTTCACTCCACGCGCGAGCGCGCACAGAGAGAGAGAGAGAGAGAGAGACCTCATAGGATGAAAAAATGGTAGGCTGCAAAAGCTTGATATCAAATGTAGGAATAACAACATTGGTCAAGGTTTTCCCCAGTCGAGTTTCTCCTAACTTCTCTCTTAAAATCCAATGAAGGTATTTCCCATCATACTTGGGTCCTCTCAATAAATGGGATACACTTTCAAATTGAGGCACGCCCCTGCAATTGAAAGCAGGAAAAATAAAAATTATATATTGTCAGTGGCTTAATATATAAGAGTGCCCAAAAGTTAAATCTCAAGCTTTCTTGCATTAATATATCTTTGCTATTGCATGTGACGAAAAGGCTAGCAATCAAGTGTACCCAGATTACCTATGCTGTGGGAAAATTTTAGGACAGTGCTCGAGATAGAAGGGCTTGATATCCTTGGCGGCAAAGAGAGGACGATTGGTACTTTCATTTGGAGCAGTCAACATGGCGGTTACAAGACCGCCAGTGCTTGTCCCACCAATAACATCGAAGTAGTCTGCAAGTCTTGCATCCTCACCATCCAGCTCCTGCCACAAATTATACCAATTTTATGTTAATTAAGTGCTTTTGTATTGTATATGGTTGCATGCATGTTATTTTATATTATGGAATATCTTATACATATGTACATGCATGTTACGCGCGTGAAACAAGATAACATCAGAAAAAGAAAGAAAAGGCATGTATTACGTACTATCTTGTCAAGTGTCAACTTATACTTAATTTGAAAGCCACAACAATAATGTATACATGTGCATGCATGGACATGTCACGTGTATGTCTTCGAATAGACACTGAGATCGATCTGGCCCTCAATTATATATATACCTCAAAAACTAGAGTTATACGTTGACGCGCGTATGTACCTGATCGAAGTTTGGATTCAAGGAATTCAAGGATGACTGCAGGGATGATCCCCCTGATGCCACCGCCATCAATGGTGAGAATGGTGATATATATACTTCCCATAAGTTGGACGGGGGCTGAATTTGTAAAGATGATGACGCAGTTTTCTCCATTAGAAAAGGGAAATTGAGCAAATTAAAAATGTTGCAACAAGGAAAGAATGCCTTGTAAGATATAAGAAGCTCAAGTTTTTCTGTTCTCACAAATATTGATCGACCATGCGACCTATTTATAGCGGTTCATGCATGGTCTACAAGTGTACGTACGTGCATATTTTGTAGTTGCCATGTGCTATGAAACATGAATCTGCAGGGAAGATTCACAGGTTGTATTTTGTACTTGAAGTCCGCCCGCCTTGAAACTTTCCATATTATAATATTATATGGTCATGCTATAAAGAAGAATCTTCCTCATGTATGCGGAGAAAACTACTACAAAGAAGAATTTCTAAGATCGATGTGACTGCCATGACAAGGGACTCTTAGAAAACTTCTAAGAATTTTCCTCATGCATGTTCCCTTTTGTAGTTCAAAAGGGTTACATGAATCTGCATGGAAGATTCACGTACAGGTTGCAATTTGTACTTGAAGTCCTTCCGCCTTGAAACTTTCCATATTATAATATTATATGGTCATGCTACAAAGAAGAATTTTCCTCATGCATGTGGAGAAAACTTCTAAGATCGATGTAACTGCCATGACAAGGGATTCTTAAAAAACTTTTAATGATTTTAAGAATAGGCTTTGAAGTTTATTTTTCACATTTCTCTTCTGGAAAAAATTAAATAATTAGTTTATATATCGAATCATCTCTTAATTAATTTTAAGAAAATTAAAATAGTATGAATGCTTGAGTTTTTTTAGGGATAATTGAACCATTGGTCCCTGTGGTATGCCATAATTATTTTTCACTCCCTATGGTTTAAAAAGTTTATGGGAGATCCTTGTGGTAAATAATAATTACAAATCGATCTCTGACGTCAAATTCCATTAAAATTTTTGACAGATTCTGTTAAATGTCACATCAGCACCACGTCAAACCAACAAGAACGCGACATGTGTCCATTTTAATAAAAAAATAAATTTATTAAAAAATAAATAAATATACTTATTTTTTAAAAAAAATATTCAAATTCAAATTCAAAAAAAAAAAAACAAAAAAAACAAAACAAAAAAGCAAGGGGTTGCTGGGCCACCCCTAGCCTATGGGGGTGGCCGCGCGCCACCACCAGTAGCTGCCGAGGGTGTTGTGCCGCCACCCCTGGACCTACTAGGGGTGGCCCGATGGCCACCCCCGACCACTAGGGGTGGCCACGCACCACCCCCGGCCACCTCTGGGGGTGGCCATGGCCTCCCCTAGTGGTCAGGGGTAGGTCCAGGGCTGGCCCAAAGGCCACCCCCAGGCCACTAGGGTGGCTGTGCGCCACTCCCATAGGCTGGGGTGGCCCAGCCACCCCTTGCTTTTTTGTTTTTTGAATTTTTAATTTTAATTTTTTTTTAAAAAATATAAGTATATTTATTTATTTTTTAATAAATTTTTTTTTTTATTAAGTTGGACACATGCCGCGTTCTTATTGGTTTGACGTGGCGCTGACGTGACATTTAACAGAATTTGTCAAAAAATTTAACGGAATTTGACGTCAGGGATCGATTTGTAATTATTGCTTACCACAAGAACCTCCCATAAACTTTTAAACTATGTGGAGTGAAAAATAATTATAGCATACCACATGGACCAATTGTATAAATTTTTTTTTAAAAAAAATATTTTATATTAATAATTTCATGTTGCGAATAAAAATTGATTTTTATAAGTGATTGAATGAAAATATAAAAAATATTTATAATTTTTCGTACGGATCAAACGCCAAAAAAATTTACTAACGGAAAATATTTTACAACGGAGCCTAAGTTTTATTTTATTTTCTTCATCTAATATTCTAATTCATGTTTGAGCAGCGCTTTCAAGTTTTCCCTCTTTCCAAAAAAAAAACAATTGAAACTAAAAGCCGAGAAATAAGGAATTGCTTCTCATTCTGATTCTAATCAGTAAAAACAGTGAAGTGGAATAGGAGGAGGAGAAGGGCTTTTGGGCTTTCCCCAACGTATAAAGCAACAAGTAATCTGGGTAAGTTTGCTTTTTTCCTTTCAACCCCTCATCATATGTTGTCTTCTCTTTTGCTTTTAGACGATCTAGGTTTTTTTCACTAGTTCTCCGTTTGGGTTCTAAGAAAACAAAGAAAATTAATGGAAAAAGGAATATGAATCTGAAAGGTTTTATCTTTTGTGTGAAGTTGATTTAATTTCTCGAGAATATGAATAACCCACCTCAAGTAAGCCCAAATGATTGTTTTTCGCTCTGCCCAAATGGTAGAAATGTCAATGATGCAGAGGGCTTTGTTATTTGCATTGTCCTACATTTTTCTTGGCAACCAAACAGTGCGTAACATGTTTTTTTGTCAACTGTGATCTTCGGAATCTGTCGACCTTTGCCTCTCTGTCGCTCTCTCTTATCATGTTTCCGTACATTTGTTAGTGAAATCTTGTTTTATTTGTACTTGTTTTTCTTTTCCTTTTGTTTTTTGGAATTTGCATTTGTACATTGTTGGGTTGCTTGTCATGCTTGAAATCGGTCGAGAAAAAGAAATTCAAAAGAATATTTTTAGTCCGAATTGGTGAAATGACGAAATCCATAAAGATTATGCAACGGCCTATTTGATTAAAGATCATCTCTTTTTTTTCTTAATTTCGTTTGCAACGAGGAAAGAAGAACATGCAATACTTTATAATTCATTTGTCTCAGCACGTAGCCAGAAAGTTTTAGGTGGATTTTTTATTGTATTAACTAAAAAAAAAACACACAGCTTTGAATTTGTGGGATGCCTGTGCCCATAAGAAATCACAGAGCCACCCATTAATAGTAATCCATTAATAGAGTAATGGAACTCTGCCCAAAGTTTCCTCTCATGATATGAGTTAGTACCCTTTGATCACTTATACTACCCCAAATATCTGACTGCATTTTCCAACTGAAATGGAAGATTACTACCGAAATTGCATTGTCTATCCATAATCCTTTGATCCCAAGCGGATACTTGGCATGTTGATGTACCCCCCCTTCCAGGTCCATCACAAGGGAAACGAAAACCATTAATGAGTTGAATGACATAACGGTGTTCTTCTTCTTTTTTTTGATAAGTAAGAGAAATATCATTAAAAAGCGCAAAGCGCAATCAAGTACACAGGAAGTATACAAGAAAGGCAACTAAGTAGAAGAAGAAAACAAGACAAGGAAATCATTAAAACTAAACGATAAAGGTGCGAGGAACGCCGCCGACCAAGAGTACAAAGAATGAAAGAAAAAGGACATGAGTTCCTCAATGGTTCTTTCTTTGTCCTCAAACTGCCTATCATTGCATTCCCTCCACAAGCACCACAAAAGACAACAAGGGACCATCTTCCACACGGCTGCACTCCGAGCAACCTTTTAAGTTGATAAGCAAGTGATATACGAACATTGTGCTTTGGGCATTTCTTCTTCCTTCTTTTCTTTCCAGACCGAAGTTGATATGCTTCTATATTGTGAGACTAGTTGGTTAATACAGCTTTGCTTAGTAATGTGCCTTGCTGACATGGGTATACTAATGCCTGTAGGCTTAGACACATGTTTTTTCAGTTTAAACATTTACAGAACCGGACCCCTTAATATTGTAATGCATGTGTTTCATATTAATGTTTTCCAAGTTGTAGAAACTCTTTAAGGGAAAAAGAAAATAAATCAATAACCACAATAAAATAGTTATTAAACACAAAGCAGGGACCTTTTGTGGTGCACAGAAAAGAGAATAGTCAGCATGAATATTGTAGTTTGAAATGGGAACCTCCAGTGAATGCACGGTGTTATAGGTGTGTGTTCTTTTCCCTCCCTCGTTGTGCCTCTGGAACTTACTGCAAAGTCTAACTTGTCTTCCTGTTGTTTACTTAGAAATAAAAAAAATAAAAAGAAAAAAAGAAGGTTTTTTCTCTTTTTAAAGGAAAAATACAATACACACTTGGGAATGGAATGCCTGAGAGAAATGAGTTGAAACAAATCATAAAAGGAACAGTGTTCAACTGGTTATGTGGCAATTCAGTTACCAGAAAATGATTGCATAGAAATAATCACATTCTTTACGTATTAATCAGGATTTGTTTATCCTTCTCTTATTTGCATTTTTATTATTCATGATAGTGAATTATATGAAAAATAAATAAATAGTAAATAATGATGATGGACCCATGGTACTTCTTTGTTGGTTTGTTTTTTTTTCCCTTTTATTCTTTTCTTGTTCATATATACCCCTATCTTATTTGTGTTTCTGATGTGTCTTTGGATACTTTCTCCTCTTGTGGGTAAGATTTTTTATTATTATTATTTTTTGTCATGGTAGAGAATTGGAATGATTATGGGCTTTATTGTTATTTTGGAATGACAACAGTTGGGATAAAAAAAAAAAATCTCGGTTGATGTGTTGAGACCTAAAACATGTCTATTGATCCTAGTGCACCAATGAATTTTGTGGATGAGGATGCTTCATCGGGCTCTGGAGATGATGCTAACATGTTAGATGGGAATAAGCGTCAGTCTGGGATGCCATCTAGTTCAGGTCGTCGGAAGAGAAGTCGCAAGGCTACTAGCGATGCTATAGTGGATGCTATGCTAGAAATAGCAGCTGCTTCAAAAATGAGGGCAACTGCAATTATGAAGAATGAGGACCGGTTTTCTATTAGCAAATGCATAAAAGTATTGGATGAGATGCAGGGTCTTGACCAAAGGATCTACTTTTTTGCTTTGGATTTATTTGAGAACCCCAATGCCAGAGAAACTTTCATATCTCTTAAAAATGAGAAACGGTTGCCATGGTTGCAGGGAAAGTTTGGTGCTTCCTCTGGTTGAGTGGATTGAGCCAGCTTGATGGTTTTGTTCTTTATGGTTCAAATTTATGGTTTGTACAATCAAGCAGACTCCTAAGGAACTCTTATTGCTTGTAATTAGTTTGACCTTGTAGTTTCTGGCTGTGTCACTTTTGGCTTGATGATTTAAATGATAGCTAGCAGACTTAGCTTCTTTTGTTCATTAACTATGGCCTTAATACATGATTGAAATACTTCCCAGAGCAATTTATTGTGTATACCAATAAGTATTGCCTTGTGTTGCAAATACTGTATCTTTATTTTATTTTTACAGATAAACCAGCCGGCATGGACGACTTTGACTTGGAATTAGATGAGATGGAATTAATTGCAGCAGCTGCTGGCTACTACTATTATAATAGTATAACTAAGCAGCCTCCTCGCACTTTGTCACCTCGTGGAAGTGGTTTCATGAATGAAGTACTGAATGGTGATGATGATGGATGTTGGGAAATGCTTCGGATGGATAAACATGTATTTCACAAGTTATGTGACATTCTTCGACAAAGAGGCATGTTACGTGATACAGCTGGGGTTATGATAGAGGAGCAGCTAGGAATATTTTTGAACATTGTTGGCCATAATGAACGTAACAGAGTAATCCAAGAGCGATTTCAACACTCAGGTGAAACCATTAGCCGGCATTTCAATAATGTGTTGAAGGCGATCAAGTCACTATCACGTGAATTTCTACAACCACCCCCGCACACCACTCCTCCTGAAATCTTTGGAAATAATAGATTTTACCCATATTTTAAGGTTTATATTTAAACACTTACTTTATCTGCTTGATTTCATATGCATCAGGTTATGCGGTTGACCTTATTTCTTTCTTCCCAGGATTGTATAGGAGTCATTGATGGCATGCACATTCCTGCACACGTCCCGGCAAAAGATCAATCTCGATTTCGTAATAGGAAAGGTATTCTATCTCAAAATGTATTGGCAGCTTGCACGTTTGACCTACAGTTCATATTCATTTATCCTGGCTGGGAAGGCTCGGTTGCAGATTCGCGTATATTGAGGGCGGTCCTTGATGACCCAGATCAGAATTTCCCCCAAATTCCTGAAGGTTTGATTACACCAATTATATTTATGGCATCAAATTACTAATCTTACATTATCTTATTTCTTTCTTAATATTACAAATGGTACAATATAACTAATGATTTATGTTTCAGGTAAATATTATCTTGTTGACTCTGGATATTCAAATATGGAAGGATTTATTGCTCCATATCAAGGAGTTCGGTACCACATTCATGAATATAGAGGTGGCAATCAGCTACCTAGAAATGCAAAGGAGTTATTCAATCACAGGCACGCTTGTCTAAGGAATGTCATGCAAAGGTCTTTTGATGTGTTGAAAACTCGATTTCCAATTCTCAAGCTTGCCCCTCAATATGCATTCCATATACAAAGGGATATAGTTATAGCTGCCTGTGTTCTGCATAATTTCATCCGGTGGGAGGAAAGAAATGATCGCTTGTTCACTAGTGCTGAAGGGTTGGTAGTGGATGAAGTGCCTGATTTTGATGAACATCCTGATATGCAGCTGGCTTCTCCAATACAGGATGAAGTTGCTTTCTCATCTCGAGAGTCAATTGCTACTGCTATGTGGGATGACTTCCTAAATAATTGGGATGAGTGGTGACAGTTGGCACCAGCAATCAATGAGGAGGTGTAGATGCGATAGAACTCGCATGATGCGTTTCGATGTGAGTAATACTTCTTAGTAAATTGTTATACAATTGTCATACAATTTGATGATGAAGCAGTAAAAATCAGCCATTAGATTAGCACTTGCAAAAAAAAGAAAAAAAAAACTGATTTTTACTGTCTTATTATTCCAATTGTATGACAGTAGTATAACAATTAGTTTATAAAATAGCATTACTCTTAGGACATAACATCCAAGGTGGCCGTCTGCTGTTGTTTGGTCTCCTCTCTCTCCCTCTCTCCCACTCCTTATTTTGAAGCTCCTATTTTGTTTTTGTTGAATATTCTATCCCGAGAACTATTTAAATGTGCATGTCGAAAAATGTAAATAATGCTCATGTCAAGTTGTATAGCTCAAAGATGGTGGAAATGAGTATGCATGTCAGAAAAGTAAATAATGCAATTTATTCTTTATATTTTTGGTCTAAGCCAAAAATTTAAAGAATGCTCATTCCAAGTTGTAAAGCTCTATACTGCTGGTCATATAGACAAAAATTAGCTACAAGCTGATTTATAGCAATTAATTACAAATCGGTCTAATAAAGTGACATGTGTTCTTAAAGTGTGTGAGAAGCATACACTTTCTTATTAATGCTAATAAAAAAGAGATATGTTAGCTGCACGATAATTTTACACAACAATGTTGATGTGTCTAGCATTTTTATTTTTATTTTTATTTTTTAAAAAAAAAAAAAATGCTGGACACATTAGAATTGTTGTGCAATTGTTGTGTAAGAGTTGTGCAAATAGCATATCTCATTAAAAAATGGGATTTGATTCCTACACAACATCACCACAACAACTGTATAACACCTCCTCACATGGGGGTGGGCCCCACACACTGGGCCCCACCCACATGTGAGGGGATGTTGTGCAGTTGTTGTGGTGGTGTTGTAAATCTATCATTTTCCTTAAAAAATCATGGGAGAAGTACATGGTTTTAAAAATATGTGTTTTTCACATGCTAAGAGATATATGTATAACTTTATTAGAATGGTTTGTAGCTAATTGCTACAAATTAATTTATAGCTGATTTCTGTTCATGTATTATGTTAAAAAAGAAAAAAGGTTGAAAAGAAAAAAAGGTTGAAAAGAACAAAATAAAATAAAATTAGAGCTCCAAAATTTAGGACGCAGGTGAATGTAGATCTTGTATACCTTCAGTTTTACGATAAGGGGTTAAATCCCTGTGGTTTATTTCTTTACCTTTCATTTGATTTTTTTTGTCCATTTGTCATTGAAAAAGCTGATGGAATCTTTTGCCATCTATATCAATAAAATGTCATGTAACATCAATGAAATGTTGATACCTGACCAAAAAATAAAAACCTCAAAAGAGAGAATAAACACAAAAAACCGAAGACTGGTTAAATCACCCCCCTCACATGGGGTTATTTGACTATCCCTTAAGGAACCTTTTGGGATTGTTTAACCAATCTCTAATTTGGATGAGTGGTCTAACCATCTCTCGAGGAGTTTTTGGATGGCTCAAGCCATTCTTAGGTGAGGAGATGGACATACCACTCCCGTTGTCACCTCCAAGTGGCAGAGGTGAGACTCATCGCCATCGCCTTCTCCTTTTTTCTTTGTATTTTTGTTAGATGTCGACTTGAGATGACATTTGGTGCAACATTTCATTGGTCTTAAATGACCATTTTTATAAATATAGCAAAAATTGTAATGCAGATTGTTACTTTTAAAATCGATGTATATTTTTAATAAAGAGGTAAATCCCATAAACCAATTAGATATTTAACCTAAAAATAAAATTGACTGCAAATGATTGGTGTCAACAAATACAAATATAATTAAATATTTCATGTCAAAATTTTGAGGTTTAATTTTGGTTGTGCTTGTGAATGTACGTAGTTATGTTAATATACGACTTTTTGTTGCAATTGGATTGACATTTTAAGATGGAGTTTAACCTCATCAATTTTAAAACTCATTTTTAGATAAATTACATTAATAATTTTTTTATAAAATAAATAAATAAAGTGGTAATGCTTAGAATGATAATAGTAAACGACAGTAATATGACTTCATTAAGAGAATTTAAGTCCCTGCCATTGGTTGTGGGTTGATGAAAATTGGAACACAAGTACATTCAGAGCTTGGTCGTTCATATTGTCATGTTTCGCCGCTAATACTTTTATATAAAATGGCTGAAAAAACAAAAAGAACAAATATGAACTTAATCAAGTCGGTAGAATAAGAATTTAGGAAACATTTTCGTGGCCTAATTTTGGCAAAAATTGAAATATTATACTTCATCTCATGCCGTAGATATATATATATATGTTCTTGAACCAGGTTGAGTTGAACTAAACAAATAATAACAGTGTTTTGGCAATTTAAAACTTGCATCATTTCGATTCAACAGGCTCGTCCAGTACATGAGATGAGGATTAAATAGTTGTAAATACATTTTGTGAAGGTAAACATTGAGAAGACTAAACTAATTCATAGATAGAAAATGCACGCGAGCAAGTGTATATTCTTTTCCAGCAATCCAAACGCCGGTTTGTGACCACTGCACATCTTCCCAGTCAACATTCTCCTCCAACACCTATTTAGTATTTACAAATAATATAATTAAAAGTATATATATATATGCATATAAATAAACTCAATAATATTGACTACCATATCCAAATATTGCATATTCTTCGAAAAAAAATCACTGAATTATTTGCAAGAGTAATGCTAGAAACTACATTTTTATCTCATTGCTGACATGACAATTCCAACCGGCCTTTGTATTAATCCCTTTAAAAAAAAATTCCAATGATTAGTTAGAATTGCCCGGTCAGTATTGTAAGATAAAAATATAGTATATAGCTGCAAAAATGCAAATTGTTATGTTACACAGCCAAAAAAATGCTATAAACCACATTTTTATCCCACAATACTAACTTGGCAATTTCAACCAACCCTTCGATTTTTTTTATTATTTATTTTAACTAGAACCTAAAATTGGTTAGAACTGTCACGTCAATATTGGAAGATAAAAATATAGTTCCTAGAATTACTCTATATGGCAGTCAGCGGAAGTAGGCCCAAACAAGGATGTGAAGCATGCACAAAATATTTTCTCGTGTTCATACCAAAAAGGGAATAACAAACAAACTAACAGCTCTGGTCTAAGAATTAGCAATTTTACTAAGCGGATCAGTTCCATATGAACACCAGATATATGTGAGAAAAGGAGCATGAGCATGCAGTAAGTAGAGGCAGATGCAAGCACCCAACAAATATGAAGAAATTGTGGAATGAAGGATAATTTGTCTGACAAAAAGCAACCATTTCTTTAAATTTCTCAAAATTATGCAGGGAGACTAGAAGTACCTCCACATGTTCAACGGGAAGTGGGATCCCAACCGATCGCATGACTTTCTGGGGAAGAGGTTTCTTACAACGAGACCATCGAAATACATCAATCACCGTGTTATCACAATCATTTCTTTCACCATTTGTGGCATGCGAGTGATGATTCTGAGACTTATCTGTCTCCGTGTCATGCACCATAGATGATGGTATAGCTTTGACCATTTTCTCTCCAGTGAAACAGAGCTCATACCTTCAGATGATAACTCAACAATATGAGAACACAAGAAAGTCACCACATGGACACCCCCCCCCCCCCCCCCCCCCCCTTTTTTTAATGAATAAGTCACCACCACATGGACTTCAGCCTCCAGTACCTCAAAATTCCAGAATTATGTATTTGCATAACAATAAAGAGTATGAGTCCGTAGCAAACGACTGAAGTAATAACCTTTTTCAAACTATGGGAATTGGGTAGGTAAATATATTTGTAAGCAACTTCCAGCCAATTATAGAAAAACAATTAGAACAAATGTAGAATTTGTAAACTGCATTTGGCACCGTATTGATAAGAGGGAAAAAAAGAAAAGGACGGTTTTTTTTTTTTTTGTGCGTGTGGGTGGGTGGGGGGGGGGGGGTTTGTTTAATTCCCAACCCCTAACGTTTCCAAGTAAGCCTTTGTGATTTAAACCTGAGAAAGAGGGCCAGATAAGGAACACCAAGCTAGAAATGGGCAAAACAAAAAAAAAAAAATAGCACTTCAGGTTCCACATCATTAACTGCTTTTGGTGGTATGTACCATCAGACAATAGCAATAAACTGAGGTCTCTTAATAACGTGAAATGTGATATATAAATAATTAAGCTGGATAAGCATTTAATAAGAAGAATACCTGCATGAATGTGTTTCTAAATACAGAACTTCTCCCTTCTTCAATCGTGCGGATGTATAAAGGGGCTTCTTCAGACCTTTGTCAGCAACAATGCTTATACTGTACTTAATCCTGAAGAAATTCACAAGAAAATACACGATGAGAGAAGAATCATCAAGAATGCTTAAAAAAGGAAAAAGGAAAAAAAAAAAAAAAAAAAAAAAAAAAAAAAAAAAAGAAAGAAAGAAAGAAAGAAAGGAAAGGAGTGGTAGCAACAAGAACAATAGAAGCTGCTAAAAGAAGCATTGCATCTACTAGTAGTTGAATGTGGAAGACTGTATATCCAATACAAATTTGGTTCCAATTCTTGAGCTATGTCACTGTTCTTAGAATTGACATTATTATGAGTGGCTGATGAAAAAGATAGATTGCATCAACAACACATGCAAATAAGCTACAAATATTGCTAGTAACCTCCCAATAAAGCAGATAAACCATAATTGTTAACAATGAAAATTAAGTAATGTATACCCAGCATGTATTTCTACTCAAGATAATAAAAGTGACATATAACACTTAATAAACTTAGCCTATTATTATGTTACAAATGTAAATACCTCTTTAAAGCTAATATGTGACAAAATAATTACAGGCATATACAATCAATAGAAATTTCAAACTCGTGCACGACCTCACCATATAAATTTATTAATAATACCAAGATTTATACCACATATCATTATCAAACCTATTTTTAGGAATATATAACATGATTGCACATGAAGACAGATTAAATAGGAACTAATTGGACTTAAAAATATACATATTTTACTTAAAATTTCCTCAGAAGAATGAGGCTTTTGGCTATAGAAAGATGGCCTTCAATTCAATGTTTCGAGTGAGGCCTTCATGATCTGATCAACAATTCCATTTGGTTTTGCTCCTCGGATAGGATAATCCAAGCTTGAAGGGAAGCGCTCCTCTTCCCTTCCATGGTTGTGAGCTACTGGCTCATGCAAGACTTGAATCCAATGAAGAAAATGCCCGTTCTAGAGGCCCATATAAGGCATGTGATTCAGGGTCACAAGGCATAATTATATTATATTTTCAAGTAGGAGAAGCTAAAAAGGACAATAAAAACCAGTTAGGCAGTGATAAGTACATGATCTAACAATTTGTGTGAAAAGAAATCTTCGAATTTAGCACCTCTTTCTCTTGAGATTGGTCTGTGCTGCCATTTATGCAAGTGGACTATAACACCCCACCCGATAAATGCAATATTTCGAAATATCCTCGCAGAGCTACTACTACTTTCCTGATAATCAATACAGAGGAGATGCTATTTTTTTTTTTCATTTATAAACTGCAAGAATAACTACAAGAGCATTATAATGAACACTACTGGCATTCAATCATAACTTAAATATATAATTTGTTCAACTTATACAACTTCTGTTCCCAAAACTATATATATATATATATATAGAGAGAGAGAGAGAGAGTTAATGCGTACCAAGGCTCATTGCAGAGGTTGTACTGTATCGTAACTTCTCGAACATATCTCTGTTGCCGCAACGCATTCTGAAGAATGAAAGCCATCATGAGACCAATTACCATCTAATTTTGTGTTATTACAAGTATGTACGATAAGATTGCAATCTGGAAAATTCATATACTATAATTTTTTATTTTTAAATTAGATTTTGCAATTATGCAAAAAGGAATCATTTAAATCATTCTATTTTGCATTTAACATTTGAATAATAGAGTAGATAATTACTAATAATCAATATTCATGCACATAGTTTTTAGGCAATAGACCATCTTCTGACCCTTCTTGCCTTATAAAGTTGTTTCGAGGATCTAAGAGCTGCTTGACTTCTTTGTTGCCCTATCTAGGTTTCACTATCGTTCATTGAGTGATAAATGGATCTCCCTGCATAGTACTCAGACTTCTAGAAGCTTTGCAAAAAGCATGTAGTCGCTTCCCAAGTAAGATTTCAATCTTGGCCAATGCTTTTGGTACCAATGATTTCCAACATGGCATCAAAGCCTTGTTGACTGGGAGGTCTCAAACAATTTTAACAAGAGTAACAGCACAAACAAACTCCAAGAAGAATCACCTTAAAAGGTTATTAAATGAAAATTTTAACTTCCATAACATAATGATGCTTATGGCAAATGACAATTGTAACCTTTGGATTATTTGAAAACACTATGAATGCCAATCACTATATTATATTTCTTCATCTAGTTTACATTTAAATCTTCCACAAAAGTGACCCACTGCAGATATGCAGCCAAACAACTAAAAATAAAGAGGTATAAGATGCAAGACATCAACCATTGGATCACAGTTCTTTCACATCATTTCATTTCCATACTTCATATCAGCATATGTTACAAAATGCATTCAGTATGCAATATTAGTATTCATCACTACCCAAGAAGATCATTAGATTTGAGAGAAAAAATATATATATATCAAACTTTGTATATTTCTTAACAATAGCACAGTACAAACTTGCTTAAAGTCTTCTGAGAATAGTTCCACATGTTTCACTTTTCAGAAGGACAAATAGAAATCTGATTTAATTTCACAGAACTATCTACTTCTCGCAGTGTAATTACACACAAACTTTGCAAGTTAGTCTGCCAAATGCTTGGAGATTTGATAATCCACAGGCCCAACTATAAACATGTCTTAAAAAAGAAAAAGCACAACTTACAGCAAAAATATTTTTTTTTTAAAAAGCCAAATTAATATAGGCAGGGTATGTAATAGAAGGTCCAACATGCAGAAAACTCAACTTTTGCTATACTAACATTAAAAAGAATAACAAAAATCATAATATAGGTAGGGGCAGGTATGTCCAGATGATTAATTGAAGGGAACAAGTCAGTAATACCGAAGCAGCAGCCCTGGTAGTCATTGTCCGCTCAACAGCCACTGGAGCAAGGGTAGGCTCTACTGTTGATGTATGTGTAAGACAAGGCTCAAGATCAATGGTTCCACCTCCTTTCTGAAATCAAAAGAAGAAAAAATGTAAAGACAAACATCAAGAATGTGTTAGAGACTAGAATAAATTATATAGATACCATTTACAGAGCCAAATGAAACTAATAGTATATCCAAATAACAGTCCATTGATTTATACAATCATGTCCAAAATTAAATGGAGAACTAGAGAAATTCCAACTACTTCAGATAGACATCAATGAATCAGACAGAATCTAACTAAATGTTTTTATAACCTTTACAATGCAGCAACGCTCAACACGGTAACTACAACCAATTGCAGCACCCCAGGCTCGTGAACGAACATTGTTTCTCAAAGTGGAGATGTAACCTAATAAAATGTTAGAAGCACAAAAGTTAAGAGTTACACAAACAAAGCACAAGCAGGATTATTGAAAAATAAAATAGACATTTCAATGACAGCAAAAAGCTAAAACATGTCTGTAAATAAATACAATCACCACAAGAACACAATTAACCAAATTTCAGGAACATGCTTATAGAGGAAGAATTGAGTACGGTTACCTCCCCTTAAAGCCCAGCTGTAAGAGAGGTTTTATAGGCTTACACCAATTCAAGGCCTTTAAATCAAGTATTTTAATTGAGTTTAGAAGTATTCTTATGATTAAAACCTTAATGTAGGAATAGGGCTTGCTTGATCAAAGGTTTAGAAGTTGGCCAGTCTATAAAACGGTTGTAATTGTCTCACACTCAGGAGTGAAATGGAATTGAAAATTACAACTCGAAGCTTCATTAGCATCTAAATTCTAAATAGAGGCCAGCCATCGGGGGGAAGTTTTTATACCGACTGCTTGACCATAGGGGGTTGGTCACAGAAGCATTCTGACACCTTCAGTCAGTTCAAGGTCGGTACACTGACCGCTAGCATTGATTGAATCTGTGTGTGTGTGTGTGAGAGAGAGAGACAGAGAGACAGAGAGAGGTGTGCTTGTTAGGATTTTTGTGAGAATGAAAGAAAGCAATGGCCAGAGTAGAGAAGAAACGGAACAGGAAGAAAAACACCAGCCAAAGTAGAGAGCAAGAGAAAGAGAGTTGAGCTGGTTAGGATTTTTGTGAGAATTCGAGGAGAGAGAGAGAGAGAGAAGAGGTCAGCGCTGCGGAGATGAAATTGAGAATGAAGAGTTTTTAATATATATATATATATATATATGGGCAGGTCGGATTTATTGAGTTTACCGATCCCCTAAACCGGCACCTGATCCGACAGTCCGAATTTAAATTTTGATTCCACTCGGCTGACCGATGGATCAATTTATCCACCCGCAACCCTTCATGGCGAGTCAGAATGGGCAGTTTGGCTGGTTTGGGCCGACCCATTGAGCAGCCCTAATTCTAAACCCCTCTTTCGTCATCCCTTTATTTTCTTCCTTCTTTCTTGTTCTCTCCTTCTCTCCTTAGACTTCAAACTACAGCCAGACCCAGACAATTAAGCTTCCGAAATAGTTCTTTTCTTTCCATATTTGATCACAAGCCCATGAAACTTCTCTTACAACCTTAAAAGCCCTAAAACCCTAACATTTTCCTAACTGTGAACAGCCAATTAAACCTTAAATTGTGGCATCTTACTCATAATGTCAAATTTCAACGTGTGAAAGTGCCTACTGTATGTGTTTTCAACACCTAATTTGTGCAGAAAAGCAAGGTAGAGTTGAACAAGGCTTACAATCTTGTGGAGGTAGCACTCGAATAGTAGCACGTAACTCTAGGATAGCAGGTGGGGGAGGAGAAGCTGTGGGGCGACAGTAACCTGTATGCATAAGAACTGGAACAGCAGGAAAACTTTAATATTGATTTTTGTGTACCACCAAATTCAATAATTTACAAAACCAACACTAATGCTAACAATAAGGCCACATACCAGCAACAAGATCCGAGTCATCAGTGTATATATCTGTCCCCCATAGCTGGCCACCTCTGACCTGCACACAATGGCTTAAATAACTCAAAATGAAGATGCAGCATTGCTAACAGAAGCATAGTCAAGTTGCAATCCCAAACCCTATACCAGCAATAATGGGAATAAAGCAAAAAAGAAATTCTAAACAAGTTGATCAAAAGGAGAATACAACTCACACGCCCAAACAAGTCACCCTCCAACCCCTTTCCAATAGGGAAGGAGATGTCATATGGTCCAAAGACCATTGACAAGGAGAAAGACTACTATCAAAAGCTCTTAGTTGCCACAATGAGAACTTCAGGCAACCATATCTTCCATTTCGAAGGAATCAATAAAAGAGTTTGTGAAGACAAAATCTAATCTTCAAAACCATCAAACCCACAACAGACCACCAAGAACACATGAAAAATTCCTTATAATAACAATGTGACATGTGAAGTAAATGAATGGGTGCTGTGAAGTATTCTGCAAGAACATATCTTTGTTATACTTTTAAAGATCTAATGCCCAGGGGTCCCTGCTCCAAACATCTTGATTTTGATTAGTGGTTTTGTACAGTCACTTGGCAGGTGAGAGATTGGTTTGGCAATATTACCCTTTTCCAGAAAGGATAGAGCCCATTGCATCACTGTGAAGGATTCTTTTGTCGCTAGCCAAGTTAAGCAGTCTACACATATACTTGTCCAACTTAAATTTTTAAGAAATAATACGCTTGAGAATCACAGCCGCATATGATAATAGACTAACTACTTGTGCAGTTAACACTTTTTTTTTTCTTATGAAAGCCACATTGAACAAGACACGCGAAGGATAGTTGAGCAGTCACAATGTGAATATTATGAATACATCAAAGAAAAGGGAAACAAGTCATAATATGAATATTATGTTTCAAGAAGAATTTCTAGATAAGTAATCGCAAATTCATTAAAAATCACAAAGGCACTGGGAGTATACAAGAGAGACACCTGTCACTTAGCTAGAAGCAGGAAAAAAAAAGATCTTAAAAAATGATAGCTCGAAAGACTAAAATCTGAGGCAGCAGCCCAATGCAAATAAAGAATAAAGCCTTCAACCACTAAGGTCTTCTCACAGTCCTCAAATCTCTGATTGTTTCTTTCCCTCTAGAGACACCACATAAGGCATTGCGATATCATCTTCTAGAATGCATCAAGCTGAAACCTACCCTTTGATGCTCTCCAACAGGCAAAGAGATCTATCACCCTCCTAGGCATAACTCAAGCTACACTGCTGAAGATTGCATTCCAAAGAGAACCTGCAATCTCACAGTGAAGTAAAAGATGATCCACCGACTCCCCATTGTTTTTACACATGCAACACCACTCAACCACAATGATATGCTGTTTCCTTAGATTGTCCATGGCGAGTATCTTCCCTAAAGCAGCCAACCAAGCAAAGAAAACCACTCTCAAGGAAACCTTATTCTGTCAAAATACTCCTCAATGGGAAAGGAGTATTATCATAGGGAACAAAAACAATGTAGTAAGATCTAACATCAAACAACCCTCTCCTGAAAAGAACCCAACAAAGTTTGTCTTCACTCCCCATCTCACTCTAACATAATACAAAAAAGTGAAGAATGAGATAAAGAGATCCAACTCCCAATTGTGAACCACTATGAAAAAATTGATACTCCACTAATGAGAAGCACTAGAAAGTTCTAAATGGTCTGCCATTGCAACCTCCTTAAAACGGGAAATGCCAAACAAGACCGGAAAAGCCATACTTGAGGGCTTGATCCTACACCATAAACCATGCCAAAATTGAATTTTGGAGCCTGTACCCACCTCAAATATAGTGACACTAGAAAGCTCCCCCCAACCCCTCTTAATATTCTTCCAAAGCCCCCACTCCATATGACCCATGGACCTCATTTGAACACACCCACCCCAAGCACTGCCATATTTAGAATCCACAACCACCCTCCATAAGGCCTTTCTCTCATGAACATGGCGCCAAAACCACTTCCCCAAAAGAGCCCGGTTGAACACAAGTAAATTCCGAATCTCCAACCCTCCTTCATTGATCGGAGTACACAACTTATCCCGTCAAACCAAGTAAATTTTAAACTCAACACCCATAACACCCCACAAAAAATCCCATTGCAACTTCTCTATGTGATTGGCCACACCAACTGGAAGGGGGAAAAGGGACATGAAGTTGGTATCCAAATTAGATAAACTGCTTTTAATCAATGTAGCTCTCGTACATCCTCTTCCATCCAGCCAAACAGCGCTCTACCTTATCAATAATGTCGTCCCAAATAGATTTGCCTTTAAATGAAGCTCCCAGGAGAAGACCTAGGTACTTTATAGGCAAAGAAGATACCCTGCAACCCAAAATACTAGCCAAACCTTTGACATTCATTACATTATCAATCGGGACTAACTCTAATTTAGCCAGATTAATCCTCAAAGAAACCGGTTCAAAGAATAAAAACAAACAACGCAAATTGCAAAGATGATTTAGACTTGCCTCGCTAAATATCAAGGTGTCATCTGCAAACAAAAGGTGAGAATGTTGATAGCACCACCACTTGTTAACGCCACCATTAAGCCTGATAAAAGAGCCTCTTCCACTAAAGCATAAATCATTTTACTTGACCCCTCCATAATAATAACAAATAGAAAGGGAGACAATAGATCTCTCTATCTCAAGCCACGAGAGCTACTAAATAAACTAAACGGAGTGCTATTCACCAAGATTGAAAAGCGCACAGAGGAGATACAACACGCCATCCATTTTTTTTTTATAAGTACAACACGCCATCCATTTAAGCCATATTTCCCCGAAACCACAACTGTTCAACATTTACAAAAGGAAGTCCCAATTGACATGGCCATAAGTTTTTTCAATATCTAGCTTGCACAGCACGCTTGGTTCCTTAGATGTACGCCTACTATCGAGGCACTCATTTGCAATGAGAACTGAGTCTAAGATCTACCAACCCTTGATGAAAGCATTCTGAGGCTTAGAAATGATCTTCTCCACTGCAATTTTCAACATGTTAGCTAGAACTTTGGCAACAATTTTGTACACTCCACCTACAAAGCTAATAGGTCGAAACTCCTTAAATGTCAATGGCCCCTGGTTTCTTCATAATAAGAGAAATGAAGGTAGCATTGAGGCTTTATTCAAACGTACCTCTAGCGTGAAATTCATGGAAGACATTCATGATGTCTACTTTAAGCACCTCTCAGCAAGCTTGGAAAAAACCCAGAATAAAACCATCAAAGCCTGAGGCTTTGTCACCATTAAGAGCTTTCACCACCTCAAAGACCTCATTATCCTCAAAAGGTCTCTCCCCCTCCCCCCCCCCCAAAAAAAAAAAAAAAAAAAAAATCAAACAAGGCCATTAACCTAGGACGGCAACTGAACTACTCAGTAAACAAGTTGTCGTACAACTACACAATGTGTTCTCTGATCCTAGATTGATATGAATAAACTATACCATTAACCACTAGATACTCATTGAAATTATTCCTTCTATTTGAATTGGCCACTCGATGAATGAGCTCTGTACACTTGTCACCCTCTCTTAACCAAAATGCCCTTGATTTTTGCCTATCTCCTCCTCCACAAGCATAATCCTCTTCAATTCATTAATCACCGCAGCCTTCCTCCCTATCTCCTCCACAACTAAGCCTCTCCCTTACCAAACCTTCAAGGGCCCATAAATCAGCCAAAAGAAGCTATTTCTTTTTTCTCTATAAAGCCAGACATCTCCTCATTCCAAGCTCTTAAATCAGTTTTTGAGATTTTAGTTTGCAACCTAAGATGTAACTTGGAAAACCTTGAAAGTGTGGTAAGAGGACCACCACAATTTCACCCCATCTACAAAACCCTTTAATTTTAGCCAAGTGTTTTCAAACTTCAAGTATATTTTGGCTCCAAGAATGCCTCCACAATCAAGAAAAATAGGAAAATGATCCAAGCATAGTCTACATAGCGTAGCCCCTTCTAGAGCAAATCAGGGACCTAGGTTTCCCACACCAGGGATACAAGGAATCTATCGATTCTAGACCATGAGGGAGGGTCTCTTTTGCTAGACATCGTAAAAGTGCTGCCCACAAAGGGAATGTCCATGAGCCCCTACTTAGAAATAAAATCAGAAAACTCCAACATAGTTGGACAAATATGGGCTTCACCCGAACTCTCACTCGGAAAATGAGTTACATTGAAATCCACCCCCCCCCCCCCCACCCACCAA
Source organism: Alnus rubra (assembly GCA_028654335.1). Classification (NCBI taxonomy): domain Eukaryota; kingdom Viridiplantae; phylum Streptophyta; class Magnoliopsida; order Fagales; family Betulaceae; genus Alnus; species Alnus rubra. Next base: position 1,205,808 of record JAJPGS010001898.1, on the reverse strand, counting down.
TGCACCAGGGTAAGTCCCATCAACTTAGCAAACCAGCCAGAACTTCCTATAAAAACCTTCTATCACCATCAGCATTTGGACAATAAAGACCCGCACACCCCCAAGCAAATTGATCCTCAACATTTCTAAAAGAAACGACCGCTGAGAACTCACCCACACACTCATCGATTTAAGAGTAAATAAGTACAAAGCTAACCTAAAATGTCAAAACACCATACTTGACAAATAAACTAGAAATCCTAGTACACTATCATTCCAAACTGATATTTTCACAAAAAGAACTCCATGATAGGCAGATTGAAGAAATATGGCAGAATCTATATAAACTGTTTTGGCTTGGAGCCCTTATGGTTTTGTCCCAATGAGAGGCTGGCCATCCACCAATTCGAACCATGCACACACACAAAAATTACAGAAAGCTCATTAATCAATTTCATATAAACATGAAGCAGCTTGACCTTACTTGGCGATTTGTAGCAGTGACATGCTCAGCTGGAATCCGGATTTCAAGAGTGGGACCATTTGAAGAGCTTTCTCCACTTTTTTCAGCTTCTAATGCTTTGTATTCCTTCCACAACTTTATCAGTTCTTGCATGCATTCACCAACTTTATAAACAACAGAAGAAACTTCAGCTTTACCTGAAACACTCCCTGATTTAGAATATAATAGACATCTACAGGAAACCAGTAATACCTAAAGACACCATGATCGAAACCAATCAACCTCCATTTTAACATACAATGGCTCATGATGTGTCATAATATAAAGGAAGTAGGAAAGGGAGTAAAAATCTTTGCACTAAAAGTATTCAACCACTATTTATTGATTACATTTCTTACAATCGATAATTAATTAAAACTAGTGCTGGTTATAGAAGAATGATATCTCAGATTTTAACAGCTTCTGGGAAGCCCTTTTCAAATTTTAGACAATTAATTACTTCAATTTCTGTTTGTCTTCATTAAGAACTTTAACTCTCTGAACCAGGCTGTATGTTGGTCACAATTTGTCAAGGTGAAAACATATTACCACTAGCTTCCTAGATCTTTTGGATTCAAAATTCCAATAAAAACATGCAACCCCCTCCCCCAAAACAAATAATATTAGCATAAGAATCTGATCAGATTCTTTCTTCTTTAATTTGAGTGGCATTAGAAGAGCTTCTCCAAGGTACTTGCTCTTATTGCCTCATATTTTCCAAATTGTAGGGAAGATAGTCACATAGCCTAATCCTGGAAATATTTTGGTTTGCCTAATAAGTAATGAAAAGGTGTACTTTTAATCTTGGAAGCATTGCAGATGACAAGAAAGATTCTTTTTTTAATGAATTTTCAGGTTTTAATAGCAAAAAACTGTGACTTCTTTATCATCCTGCAAACCAACCACCCTGCAGCCCCCACTCTCCCCCCCCCCCCCCCCAAAAAAAAAAGGGAAGGCAACATCATAGTTAATGACTTGGGACTATGCTTTGTTGAGCTGAATTTACATTTTTTTTGGGGGGGGGAGGAGGGGGAAACCATTTGTATTCAGCTATCAAGTTTATTTTGCACACGGCAGGAAGTTCTGCGCTGGGGAAGGCAGGGTTCATGACAAGTGGCCATGAACTGTAACCAAACAAACACCAGTGAGAGTGAAAGTCTGAGTTTTCTACTTCTAGTACCTGCTAAAGTTCACAACTAGTTCTCGAGCTAGGGAAAGAGAAACCCCTGCCGCAAGCCTCCGGCAGTCAAAGAATGAAGTGAAGACAATGTCAAATGTCAGTGGTAATCATTACTATAATATGGGGAAGCTATGGTAGCAATCCAAGTAAGTCAAGCTTATTCATCCTTTAGGAGCAAGCAAGAAAAGCTACTATCTCGTTATCATATCCTGCTGAGTTAAGCAACACCAGCTACTCTCTCAACTGGTAACCTCTTTTCAACAGGGGGTAGTTGCTCTTACTTCTAGTCATACCTCTACTCTAGTTTGACCTCTTACTGATTCTAGTCCCCACCAGCCTTCCCTCCATCCAATAGAAGAAGATGGATTAGCACGTGCCTCTCCCAGCAATGAAAAAAAAAAAGACACTAGGTACAGCTAGTACGTGAACAGCCAACCATCGCACTATAAAAATTGGATAGGTTCAATCTAAGCTTACTAATAGAGGGGGGGATCCTAAAAGGATCTGCTAAGGTTTATCGATACCATCCCCCAGAAAGTAATCATAGTGTTGTGTGTGTGCACACATCCACAAGGATGCATATTCCCTAGTCTTGCAATATAATCTCTATGATAATTGTTGAAAATAGTATACTACCTTCCAAAAATATAATGTACACATATCAAACAACAGAGCTTAAGATAACATAAATTCTGATTGTCATGAATAATTAAACTCTAATACCCAAAGTAAACACTAGAAGTACACATGTTAATGCTAATAAAATTATCACAAAATGCAAGGTAAACTGGAGCTGCAAAAATGGAAATAATTTCCGTCGAAATCTGCATTGCTTCACCAGGGCACAGATCCTGCCACTACAGTGAGTGAAAAGAAGTTTCATCCAATAAGACAGAATACAGCAGCTTACCTTGAGATCTGCAAAACATAGAAGGCAAATAAATTGTTATTTTTTAACCACCAAAGGAAAAAAAAAAAATATATATATATATATATATAGCCGGTCACGCGCCACCGTCTGCTGAGTTTTTTTTTTGGTTTTTTATTTGTTTTTTTTTCCTGTATTTCTGGCTTTTCAATTGTATTTTGGGTTTGTTTTTGGCTCGAGTTTTGGGTGTCCCTCTTGGGTTTCGGGTTTGTTGATTTTTTTTGGGAGGGTTGCTCAGGGTTTCTGGTGGTTTTGGGGGGTTTATTGGGCCTGGGTGTTTCAGGGCAGGTTTGAGTGTTTGATTGGGGGCTTCTTCTGTTTTTTTTTGGGGGGGTTTCTACTGTATTTTGGGTTTTTTTTGTGGGTTTTGGGTTTTTGGGTGTTGTGGGTGTGTTGGTCCTTGTGGGTTTTGTTAGGTTCTTTTTGTGGGCTAGCTAGATTGTTCCTGTGTATACTAACTATGTACTTAGAGGTGCCTTACGCTTTTTTAATAAAATTCTTTTTTTTAATATATATATATATATATTAAAATTTCCATTAAACAATAACAAATACCCATCAAATAGAAAGTAACAGGACAAAGCACTTGATTTAAACCTTGATAGTTGACATATAACGCAAATAGCATCTACTCTTAACTGAATCAATAACAAGACGAAGCCACGCCAAATAATTTTTGTTCTTTCAAAGATCATAATTTTAAGGATAGCAAATGATCAAATATACACCAAAAATGTACCACAGCATGACAAAAAGCATATCTGAAAGTATATCACTCCTGATGCAAGCTTTTACCACATATAAGAAAATAATATCAGTAAAAATTGTGTCCCACCACTGGATCTTCTTCGAAGGTGGCACTAGATTTTGGTAATTTTTGCCTCATGATCCACTTACGATATTCGGTAATGAATTAAACAGAATAGAAATATGCAGTATAAGAAGATGACAACAACCATGTCTCACCCACATGCTTTAAATCTTATAGAGGCCAAATAACTATTGCCTATCCTAAAAACCAGAAACTAATTAGGCAATTCAATAGAATTTCAATCCATAGTTCAATAGAACTTCATTCCAAGATCCAAGGATGCAAAACAAACACGATCATGATCAAAGAAATAAATATTTATCCAGAAGATAGTATGTAGAAATGGATATCTGGAGCTCATTTTCATGTACAACAATGTTAAATGATGCAAAAGTGATCCTTTAAGATAAATAAGCTTTTAATTAAATGAGCAACCAAGGAAAAAAGCATGACGCACCCTTCATTCTCTTGAGCACGAGCCCTAAAACGGTGCTCACGGTTAGTCACTTGAGGGCTGCCCCTTGACCGTTGCATTCTTTTACGATGTTGAACTCCATAATTATAAACTTCCCTTTCCCTTTCAGTAGCCCCTTCACCATCTGCACAACCATCATCTGATTCTTTGTCGTCACACCTATTGCGCTTTTCAGTTCTATCTCCTTCAATATCATTGCTTTCTTTCCTCCTTTCTCTTGCTTCCCAATTGACATTTTTCCAGCTATCAAAATCTTTTTGTTTTTTCTGATCTGGTGCTGGATTCTCCTGCTCTGGCATTCTTAAAGATCCATCCCCTACTTCCTTGTCATTGTGAGAACTCTCTTTCTCTACTCCATTCCATGAGTCTCTCCTGGTATGATCCTTTTCCCTCTCTTTTAGTCTTTCCCTGTCTTTTGAAAACTCTTTTCTCTCCCTCTCCCACCTCTCTACATCTCTTTCTTCTTTAACTGACTCTTTGCACTCACTACTGCTATTAGCTACTTGCATGCCGCTCCTGCGATCACCTCTTTCTTTATCCCTTTCCCCCCAATCCCTATGCTTCACATCTTTCCTCTTTTTCTCCTTCTCTTTCAATTTCTCTTCACCCTTTGAATCAACTTTGTTTTCCCCAACAGCCTCGTGAGCCTCCACAAAATCCCTCTCTTCAGTTGTGGAGCCTTCCTTTCCTACCTCAACGGGGCTCTGTGAATTACCACGTGGAACATGCCAGAAATTTATACCTCCACCTGAGGCATCAGGGTATCTTTTTCCCCTTTGATGCTCTTTTGGTTCCTTCCAATTCAAGTGACTATTTGATGCACCATAACCATCCTTTTCCATCTTCATATCACCTTTTGAATCATTATAACTTTCCCTATCATATCTTGTTTCCTTATTATCGGCCCCTCTACTTTCAGATCTTACATCCTTTTCACCCTTTGCATTTTGAGATTCCCTCCTGGCCTCACTATACAACTCTCTCGTCTCCGTCTTTGTATCACGGTTCTCAAATCGGAGATCTCTACTATCCTTCGAATCCCTCAATTCCAGCCTGTTTTCAGAATGATCTACATGTGAATCATTTGAAGAAGATGGCATCCTATAGACTGAATGAAGAGGAGATCTTCTCTCTGCATCACGAGATTCAGTCCGTGGAATCTTCGGCATCCGACCATCTTGACTCACTTCATAGGGGGGATGGTACTCGCTAGAAACTGCTGATGACAGCTTGGGGTACGCGCCTGAATCCTCATGTGGGTATTTTGAAGATGAGGAATGACCACTCTCTTCGTGAGATCTTTTAGGAGCACCACTCATAATGAAAATACAGTACAACCACACAATTGAATCTTTATCCAGTAAAAATAACCAAAATTAAACGGGCTTCTCCAAACTTCTCACATAATCTGAGCATTTAATAACTGCCACCTACGAGCAAAAGCAAGTGTTCAATATTTGTCAAAACAACTTCACATGTAGTCATAATCGTTGAAAATTAGCACAATCAATCCTCAGAGGTTGAAGAAAAAATAAAACAACCATAAGCCATAACAAATTACAAACAACATATATATGAGAAAAACAAAAGACACTACGACTCCATTTAATTTTTGTGTACATAAAATTCAAATTCAAATCATGAATTGTAAATTCTAAATTTTCATTTTGAAGCTTAGCCTGTGATTTTGGTGAACCAATGAACATTAAACCTTATAAGTACCAACAGAAATCAAAATTAATATTAAGCCTCGCCAACCTCAATATCTCTCCCTATGTAGATTACCACGAAAGTAATTACCAACGCATTGAAAAAACGGGATGAAAAGAAAGAAACTATTAAACGATTAGGCACACCAAAATCCCTAACAAACATCAGGGGAAGCAGAACCAATTTCGAACCTTTCATTCCCCGCTTGGTTACCGAGAAAACTGATAAAAAAAATAGATGTACAATCACGATGAAACGTACATTTCAAGCACAAATTTCTTCTCTCAGCAATCAGACAGAGAAAGCATTCATTACAGCAATTGAGAGAAAGATAGAGAGTCACCTTCAGTTGTATTCTTAGATCTCCAACATTTAGAATTAAACGAAACCCTAAACAATTTGGTAACGAAAAATTTCAAGAAAAATATTGGAGTGTATGAGCTTCCTCACCTTGTTTCTCGATCAGCCTCTATTGTAGAATTTGTAGTTTTGTCTGTGACCCTGAGTGCGTGCGAGAAAGTTTTTCTTAAGGTTTTATATCCGCCTTTGTAGTCCGACGTCGTTTTTCGTTACGGAATCCAAAATGAAACGAGAGGGGAAAAAGCTAGTTTGACGGGGAATGAATGCCATGGATGCGACAGCATCTTTACACGTTTGTGGCTTCTGGCTTGTGAAACACTAACGTTGGTAACTTTGACAGGGGTTTTTATAAGGGAAAATTACAAGTCACGTATTTCTTGGTTAGCGTAAATTACAAATCACTCTTTGTCGTTTTAAAATTAATTCAAAAATTATTATGATTGACCTAATTTACAAATTATTTTTTAAAATCAAATTCCATTACAAATTTTAACAAATTTCTTTTGCGTGTGCACACTACACCTAAGTTCCTTTGGAAAGGCTGCACGCCACCCCAAGCCCTTAGGGTGGCTGTCGGTTTCCTTTTTCCAATCTTTTTTTAAAAAATAAATAGTAATAATGATTTTTAAATTTTATTTATTTATATTTTTAATATATTTATATTTTTTTAATAATAGTGACATGTGTCAACATCTTATTGGTGCTGACATGGCACCTAACGGTATCTATAAAAAATTTTAACGGAACTTGACTGCAAAAAGCGATTTGTAAATTATGTCAACCACATGGATCTCTAAATTAATTTTGATACGACAGTAAGTGATTTGTAATTTATGCTAACCATAGTGATCAATTGTGCAATTTTTCCTTTCTTTAATCCAATGATAGTTTAAGAAGTTATATTATATTTATGGGGATAAATAGGAAGATAGAAGCCTTGTATATAGCATTACCTTCTTCTTTTTTTAAAGAGTATTGTTAGGGTAACTTTTTTCTTTTTTTTGTTGGCAATTTTGATCATAAATTATTTACAAATTGATATGACAGATTATGTGGCATTTATCAAGTCAGCTATTAAATTTTAGACCATCACGTAATAATTTACATGACACTTACCACTTTTACAAACTGACATAATGATTCATATAACACTTACCATATCAGCCATTAAAATATGAAGATAAATATTATATACCATATTTTTATTCACAACTATCATACAATGCTAACGAGTCAATTTCAACCGACCTTTAGATTTTTTTTTTTTTTTAATAAGGATTAATCCAAAGAATGGTTGAGATTATCACGTCAACACTGTGAGATGTGCTATTAGAGTGGGTATGGTTTTCTTCAAGCATGTAAGTAAGTAGCATTCTAATTAAAAAGTAGTAATAAACAAAATTTCAAGAAAGAATCCGATTCAATTTGAGTGATTATTTACTTCCAACGAATTTGGTTTTATTAACTCATTAAAATTAGAAAAAATTACAATTTAACCCCTCAAATATTATATATATATTTAATATAAAAGAAAATGCTTGGGAAGGGGGTAGCCCACCCCCAAACTCCTGGGAGTGATTGCATGACCACCCATGTGGCATGGGCGCCAAAGGGGTGGCCTCTTGTGGCTTTCAGGTCACCCCGAAATGGGTTTCGAAGTGGTCGCACGGCCACTCTCAGATCCCTGAGGGCGGCCACGCGGCCACCCTCAACCCTTGGGGTGGCTTTAGGGCCACCTCGAAATGGGTTTTGAGGTGGCCCGAAGGCCACCCCCACCCCCCCAATGGCGCTCAGGCCATGGGGTTAGCTCGCAGGCCATTCCCCTCACTTCATTTTTTATAGTTTAGTTTTTTAATTTTTTATAGTTTTTTTTAATTAATTTTCAATTATTATTTTTATTTTATTTTATTTTTTAATTAAAAAATGACACATAGCAGGAATATTATGGGCATATTTCGTCAAATTTGGCCCTTTTCAAATGTTTTGATAGTTTGGGAGCTGAAGTCGGAATATTGACAATTTGTAAAGCTAGTTAAAAAACATATGGTAATTTAAATGGCTAAACTGTAATTTTCCCTTAAAACTAGGTACAAGCAATAATCGGTCAAACAAATGAACTCTTTCTCAATGACAAAAGTTTTTGCCTATGACTAATTCAAAGTAAATATGGTTTTTGTTCATCGGTTGAATTTTAATATTTTCAATGTATTAAAAAATGATTGAACTATATATATATATATATTTAAAAAAGAAAAAAGAAAAAAGTAGCCTATTCTAGTACATCTTTTGATTAGTCAAAAATAAATAAAAATCCCTATCAAATAGATTAAAAAAAATAAAATGTAAAATACAGAATTTAACGAGGGTAAATATGTACCAAAAAGTCAGCAATAGTCTAGATAAAACTGATCATGTGGTTATCTTAATCCATTTTGGTTTCAACTCTTTATTTACCAAAATTGCTCCTTTTCAATAGTTAAAAACAAATTTCAAAATATAATGAGAGCAAATACCAAAACACAAATACTAGCGAACGGAAAAACTATTGAATTTTGGGTGAGCCAAGCCCATGAAATACTCCAATAAATGCAACAAAACAAAATTTAAATTGTAAAATGAATCTCCTTTATTTCACTTGAAATAAAGAAGATCATAAAATTTCAGTTAGGTCACATACCTCATGCATAAAATTCCTTATTAGTGAAAGGGAGAAAATAAATATATTTAACTTAGATAAAAATAATCAAACAATACCTTCAACCATTGGCACCAAGCACAGTCAAGACAGCTTCACAAAGGGTAAGAGAGCCAATAAGTGAGAAGTCGGGGGGGTGTTAGTAGGGTTCCTATTTCTGACAATTTACAATGCTCGAGTATAACCTCTCAGCATAAATACCAGAAAATACATCTGAGGGTTTCAGAGCAAAATAAAAAATAAAAACAAATCTCTAATGCATTCAGCTGGGATCCTGAACTTTCTCATGGTAGGTAAGAATAAGAGGCAAGAAGTTGTCAGAGAACTTTACTGGGTTGTCACACTCTTTGCAAGATTCCGCGGCTGGTCAACGTTGAACCCCCTCAAAACAGTGAGATGATATGCCAGCAACTATACCAAGAAAGGGCGGAACAGTCGGAATTAATGGAGACATATGAAAGCTTGCTCAATGCAAAAGGAGAGAAAATAAAGCCGGGTAAAATTGTCAAGAACAATGAACCATACAAGAAAATAAAGAACTACACAATTGTGAATGGAAAAGTGATCATAAGATTCCACATGTTCTTCTTTGTTACTCCATCTTTTGAGAAATAAAATTGTGATTTTTAAGTCGAAAGATAAGCTTCTGTAGATTGAAGAAAAGGAATGTCGAGAATACAACTCGTGTATTACAAAAATGTAAATGCATTAGAGCTAGAAATTCAAAGTAACGTGTATCTGGTCATTCTAAAACTCAGGTCCTTGGAATCTAATACAATACATTAGAAAAATGTGCAGGACACTGAGTCATCTACGGAAGGCATTGATATCCAAAAGAAGATACTAGCATAAATGACAAAGGAAAAGTCTAGATGCATACATTAAGTAAAAACCAGGGCACACCACAAAACAAACCAAACAAAAAAAACAACAATAACAACACGCATGGTTTATCAAACTACTTATTCACATATGCACATGAATTTAACTGTTTATTATTGGTACCCCTACATAAAATGACTAGGATTCAAGTTGTATGACAAAATTAGAAATTAATGACTGACTTCTATTTTAGATTACGATTACTGTTGACCAAGATAAATAGTACACATGCTGAAAAATTGCAGGAAGTATACCTGTAAGGGAACTATATTAACTACAGGTTGAAGACAATCCTCAACTTGTGGAACCTCAATCACTCGACCTGATCCCCCAGCGCACACCGCAGCAGCATCTCCTTTTGAACACATCAATATTAGGCGACCTTTGCGGGCATGAAGTTGCTGAATAACAGACTGCTGCTTGCTGTCAGCATAAGAAAATGTCAATAAACAAAGAACTTAAGATGACAGAGATGCTCCTGACTATGATAGAAGTAAACCTGAAGCAGGAATCACGAGTGGCAATCACAACAATAGGGAGATTTTCATCAACCAAAGCCAAAGGACCGTGTTTCATTTCACCAGCAAGTATTCCTTCACTATGCATTAGTGCCACTTCCTTTACTTTCAAAGCACCCTCCAAAGCTGTTGCATAATTGTAACCTCTCCCAAACACAAGGAGTGACTGCTCAGCAATCAACAGTTTTGCAAGATCCTTCATTTCCTGGTCAAGCTTCAATGCTTCTCTGACTATGTCTACAAACAAAAGAGAAAAGAAAAAAAAGAATTACTTTCTAACCATTTCTGCAACTTCTTTGAAAACATACTATATCCCAATGAAATTTCAAAAGAGAAAAGCCCAAAACTTACTTGGCAAGTCAAATAGCCCATCTATTATAGCCTCTCTTCTTGCTTGATTGGAAAGAGTATCACCTCCTATCGCTAGTGCTAACATGGCCATCACTACTATTTGACTTGTGTATGCCTATTAATGATAGTGATGATATAAAAAACCAACAACACACAAACAACCAAAACAAAGATCGTATAATTGCAACATTTACCTTGGTACTTGCCACACCAATCTCACAGCCAGCATTTATATGAACGCCACAATGTGTATGCCTGGCTATTGCACTACCAACAGTGTTTGTTATGCCAACACATAATGCACCATTTTCTAAAGCATATTCCAATGCAAGTAAAGTATCAGCAGTTTCACCAGATTGACTAACAAATACAGCTGTATCTTCTCTGTAAATTGGTCCCTGCCGATCCAAGAGATCACTAGCAATTTCCATTGTAACAGGGATGCCTGTAGGTTTCATATGGAATAAATAAGGGAAAAAATAATCAGAGAAAAAATAATTTTATAAGCTGCAAAATCATACTGAAAGTATACATACTACTCACCAGAAAGTTCTTCCAAGATGGGTCTTGCAGCTAAAGCAGCATTGTAGCTTGTTCCACAACCAATGAAAACAATCCGCCTGCTACGCCTTATTGTTTTAAGGTGATCCTTCAGCCCACCCAAAAGAACAGTCTTGGCTTTGCAGGAACCTCCACGAATAAGCCTCCCCCTCATTGTGGTTTTCAAAGATTCTGGTTGTTCGTGAATTTCTTTCTGCATATAATGCTCATACTTTCCTTTATTTATTTGTTCAACCTCCATCTCAAGAACAGATAATGCGCGTTGCACTGAAGCAGGCCTAGAAAGGGAATTGCCATGTTTTCCTTTGTCATTATCGAACTTGAGGATTGATACTCCTCCATCCTGAAGCAACCATCATCATAAGTACAATTTGACGTCAATATCAATGAATTAGCGACAGCATTCATAATGTCTTTAGCATGGTAACGCAGAGCCATATTATAACCAAGAACTGCAGGGTCTTTTGCCCCCTTAAGGTCTAAACAGTATATGACTGCAGTGGTTTCAGGAGTGCGATTTGACTGATGGAGACAAAAGGTCACCAGTAAGTAAAAAAGTCGTAGAGAAGGATGGGAAAGCGACCATCAAACTGTTTGTGGTAAATAGTCTCCATATGACGTGAAAAACTTCCTGAGCTGTACATAAAAGTGTTCTGAGACAGAAAAACTTCCCACAAGCTGCACATCATAACGCTATCCCAGTTCAAGCTTCAAGGGACAAATGATTCCCCTATTAAAGCTATGAGTTTGATTTAATGGCTATTATTATTTTTATTAACAAAACTAAGAGATTTAAAAAATGACCAGAAACATTTGAAGGTGAAGGGAGCACAAGCTACACGTCCTCTGCTTGCTACAGTACCACTCTGTTCAGCAAATGAGATCTTCTGTGGCTTGAAGTGGAGAAAACCCAGTTCCTTCCCTATTGGTTCAGTGAGATGCCACATAGCAAGCTGCTCAAATTTCCCATTCTTCATAATTTCTATGAAGGGAACCAGACTTCCTTGGTAGCTCCAGAATAGCACCATGATCCACAGAGACCACAAGAATGCTGGAATAGCATCTGATAAGAAACCCTACATATATAAATAATCCAACCAGGGTCTCGCCTAGGGCTGACTACCTGTCTCACATCTCAACCTCACCAATCAACCCAAGAGATTCAATGAAACAACAAGAATGATGGAAATATCACCTTGTTCAACAAACTAGCATTTGGGCAATTTCAAAAGAAAAGAGCAAGACTGAAGTCTTAAGTGGACATGAAGTGGGGATGTGGCAATGTAGACAACTTTTAACCCAGAAGTACACAGCTACTTCTCAACTTCTGCATACCATTTCTTTCTCATTAATGCTACAATGCCACTGTGATACCATATGCAGCAAACATGACAGCAGAATATGTGGTTTATGCAAAAGTCTTCTTGATGTAGTTTTCTATTAGCAGACCATACTTTGGAACTTGTCATTGATTCCAATGGATTTGCATAAAGTATGTAGGAACGCATGTCTAGACATGGTTTGCTGGAAAATACATCCTAACTAATCCCGTACCCTTTACAATTGTGGTTGCTGGTGCAGTATTGTCACTAGCGAAGGACTAGGCAACTAGTGTTTTAAATGCCAAGCAGAACCCTTTTAAGATGGGATTAGTGTCTAATATTTGGATGGGAGTAAAGCACATGTCAAGTCCAAAGAGACAAGTGGAAAAACTTGTCAACTTGCACATACACAAAAATAAACTAAATAAAATGAAGACAAGTACCTTAAGGTGGACTACTTCACCATCCTCAATTACCAAAACTTTCTTTGTATGTTCAACTAGAGCATTGGCATCACTGGATAAGAAAAGTTCTTTGGGGTTTCCATTCTTTGAAACGAATTTATCATCATGAAATGCCGATCCATTGCTTGTGTCTTCCATCAATTCCTGAGATAATAACAGCAGTAAGGGACAATCAGAGAAAAATAAACAAATTAAGACAGAAGGTCACGTAAAATTTGTGCACAAAATGTAGGAGATCATGACATCATAAACAAGATGGTCAAATAGTCAAAGAATTCATTAGAAAAGTTGAAAAGACTTCCGGCAGCATCACATACTCTCCATGCACACACATGAATATGAAAAAGAGAATAATAGTCAACTCAAAAGAAACAAACACTCACACCTCGGCATCCATATCCAATTGATCTAAAACAAAATTTTCATACTTCTGCATAAACGATTCTTAACCACCTGAACTCAAGTTGTACTACAGAAAGAAAAAATACATGCAGCATAATTCTTAGGCAAGCTTAATAATGAAATAGGCAAAACCAGTCATTCTTTTCTCTGAAGCATCCACAAGCTTTGAGAAGCACCAAACATAATTTCTGATAGTATTTATTTAACTCTTCAAGGAAAAATATTCTGTATAAATCAGGACGTCAACAAGATAATACAGGTGGTACAAAACATTGGCCAGAACTAAAGCTTATACATTGATAAACAAAAGAACTCATAACAAGGATTTGGTGGTATAAAACCAAACTAGTAGAAGCTTAAATCTTTTCACATTTATTACTTAGTAACATTGGCATATAACTTACTTTTACACCTAGGACCAATGGGCTGCCACGTTTGCAAGCAATCAATTCATTTGGATAATGTCGGCTTTTAAAAATAAGAGCATATGCTCCTTCGAGATGCCGCATAACTTCAAGCACCACTTGACTAAATGTGACAGTCCGGTCACCTGCAACACAAATGATAAAACACTATGCTCATGTCATCTTTAATTGTGCTTCAAATTTTATATGAAATGTCTTGAGCAATAACAGTTGAAGCAAAACACCATAATTGGGTCAACCACTGTCAGCCAAGGGAAAAAGTATGGTGCTTTCGTCCAAAAAAATGGAGTATATGTCCTTAGATAGGTAGGGAAGGCTACTAAGGCTTACTTAAGTTGAGCATTTCCCACTTCTTCGATTAAATGCATTCCTAGTGTACAAAAGCACTTTTTACACAAGTACTGCTAATGGGTTTTAATCATTTCCTTTAGAAAGTGATATTAATTTTCAGGCAGCATGTCTGAAGACATCTAAAAAGATCCTGCATCAGCCATAAGGGCGAGAAAAAGCAAACCTGATTAGATAGGGATCCTTTAGTGCACAAGCTCTATATGCTGTACATGTATGTACAAGTATGTGTCTTTGCTAATTACATGTATACAAATATACAATGTATCATATGCTTTCAGGAACACGAACGAAAAAGTAGTAAATATGATGATAATGCCACAACCCACCCAGACATCTCATTTTAAATGTTCTGGAGCTATTTTACTACTTCATCCACAAAGATATATGCATTGCATGAGTTTCTCAAAATTCCAAAAGCAATTTACAATTTTTAGGCAAGAAAACTGACTTCATTCCAAATTAAGGATTACCTCCTTCAGTTGCTTTGTCAAACACGAATTTGGCAAGCTTTGGAATTACTTCTGTATCTGTTTCAGATTCAAATGTGAACCCATGTCGGACTAGTGTCTCCTTTAAGACCTGGAGATGTAAACCATAAGAAAATAGCTGAGCAAAAGCCCATAACTAGTAAGAATACTGTTAAGTTTACATATGCAAAATGAAGACAATGTTGTCTCATATTCATAAGTGAACCCATGTTAGACTACTGTCTCCTTTAAGATCTGAAGATGTAAACTGTAAGAAAGTAGCTCAGCAAAAGCCCATAAAGAATAAGAATACCATTAAATTTACATATGAAAATTGAAAACAATGTATATTGAAATAGAACAGAATTCAAATTATCATCTACATGAACGTTATAGCTGTTCTTACAGAAGCACAGACATTGTAAACATTTCTTGCATTACTTATTCATTCTTTGAGACTCAAGCTAAGACCAAGACCAGTAATAAGAAATGGTTTACTCCAATGAAGATTATTGCATGAAGAGAACACATGAATCAAGTACAATATAATGTGAAAGCATATTGATACTGCAAAGGAATTGAAGAATAATAAAGAAACGAAACATCTTGCTGCAGAAATCTTAGGCATACCTCATAATTAGTAATAACACCATTATGAACAACCAAGAACTCGTTTCCATCACCAGAGCTCTGAGGATGACTGTTCCTTGGAGCTGGCTCTCCATGAGTTGCCCACCTGGTGTGCGCTATGCCACAATGGGTGGAAAAAGATTCCTCCAAATTTAAATCTGTTCCAGCGACCTCTGCAAATAGTAAAATCACCATTAGTTTCACCTTCAGTCATGTTACGGGAAATATAGCAAAACTGAAGAGGCAAACTTATTGACCAATGGATAGAGAAGAAAAAAAGAAGGTCACTAGGCATGGACCAACTACAGACATGAAACCAAGCCACTATTTCGCCAAAGAAAATGAAATATAATAGCTATAAAGAGCCTTTTTAAAGAATGCTCTAGTCATATATATAACTGAGTGTGTATTACCGATTGTCATTGACTTTCCTATCACTTATATATCAAACCCATAACATTTTTTGCGGGATTAGAGGTAAATTTCAATGAATTTCAAATTGTGGAAATTTACCAGATGTTTGTTCCGCGCAAATAAAACGAAACGTCGAAACCAGGCCCAGATAAAACGAAAATTGTTGAAAATTTTAAATTGGTTTCAATTAAGAATTTAAAATTTCAGGTTAAACGTTTTGAACTTTTAAAAAAAAAAAGAAAGTAAATTGGTCATAAAAAATGCATCATTATACATTTATACTCGATCATAGATAGAGACGAATTTTCCAACAACTGGAAGGTACATCGATGATCGACGAGAAAAAGTCATTGGAAGGCAAAGAAATTACCTGTACACACATGTTTTCCGGACAACGAAAACATACGAATAAACTAAAACCAATCCATTCAAAAAAAATCAGAGAGAGATCAAGCAAAGGGAAAGTACCATGGTAGACGGATTTGACAAGGGACTCGATGTTTCCCTCGCGGCGGAAGACGAGAGGCGGCGACGAGACGACGGATTTGTCGGAGGACGATGAGGAATTGTGGTCAGAGTCGATGGCGATGCCGGCTGAATCGTAGCCTCTGTACTCCAAACGCCTGAGGCCATTGAAGAGCACCTGCAGAATGTAGCGCCTCTCCTTCTTCACATTGAAATTCAAATACGCAAATATCCCACACATTCTTCCTTTCTCTCTCTCTCTCTCTCTCTCTCTTCCTTCTTCTTCTTCTTCTTCCTCCTCCTAGACTCAAGATGGCATTTTTCGCTTATTTATTTAAATAAAGGAGAGAGAGAGGGAGAGGGGTGGACCAATCGACAAATTGGACTTTCTGACTTTTTGTTTCTTTATGCGTATATTTTAGTCATGTGCCTTACTTTGCACATGCATATTCACGGAGGGCTTCTTTTGTCATTTTCGTTTACGTAAATACTGCTGATGTGGCAGGGTGTGGTTGGGGGAGACTAGAGTGAATAGCACTTTCTCATTAGAGTTGGGCATGTATCAATAGCTTGACTAGTAAAGAGAGAGTTTCCTTGTGAATTGATTGGCTTCACCCCAAAATAAGCAGTTAATTGTCGGGTTTGACTTGTCACTCATCAATTATTTTTAATTGTACATAGATAGTTAAGAGGTTTATGATTGAGAGTTAAACATCTTAATTATTTGGGTAGTTGAGAGGCTCATGGTTGAGAATTTGACATCTTAATTGCACATGAATAATTAAGAGAATGATGGACATTTAAGATGAGTTGGTGAAACTTGCCTATATAAAAGAATGAAAACTCATTTGTGTATCCCTTTACAAGAGAACTAAAGAATGGTGAGAAAAAGAAAATTCAAAGCTCAAGTGAGCCATTTGAGAGAGGTAGAGAATTCTCTTTGTATAAACACTATCAAGTATTGTTTTGGTTGTACTTAAGTCTTGAGTGTGAACCACTATTTGTATCTCTATTGTTTTCAAAGTAAAAGATTTTGACATGTCTTCTCCGGTGGACGTAAGCCAAGTCAAAGTTGAACCACTTAAATCCTTGTGTCTAATTTGGTAGCTTTGTTTCCGGAAGCGAATAAGGATGCATAAGCTTCACCATCAGTGGCATTGATAGAGTTGGAACTTTGAAGTACAAGCTGCCGACACCTTCCCATTTTTATCATTAAGAACAGTTGTAGCCACAGAAAAGCCAATTCTAATTGCTACACCAAAATCAGCTTTAATGAATCCCAGATGAGGGGGTTTCCAAGAGTCTCTCAAGGAGATTGGAATATTGAATGAACCTTGTCAATCTTGCTTTAACTGGGAGTATGTCTTAATGCGATGCTGGCGTTTTAAACTTCACAGCTTATATCCCATTCTACTGCTAAAAAAGAAGCCCCGAATCTGTCTGATTTCATCTTTGCTCAGTCTCAATGGTTGATTTAAATGTAAACTGCACTGAAGAATCTGGACAAGATTGATAACTTATATGAATGTTTTGAACATGTTCAACATAAAGAGGAAACAGATAATTGAGAAATTTTCTATAAAGTCCCAGTTTCTAGATTGAATAAGATGAGAGACTTTCAAATTGCGCAAGCTATTCAGTGATGGGTTAGCAGCCATTCTCTATAACATAATAACAAGCTCCTTTAGAGACAAGAGAGTTATTATATAGGAGTTTCCAACATACTCCTAATTTTAAGGTATTTATTATGCTTTAAAACATTAACCCAAAGGAGGTCCTCCTCTGTCAGAATTTTCAAATTCAGCTTAGCAATAAGAACTTTATTTTCTTATCATCCTTGAAGGCCCATAGAAATTTTCTGACCCTTGTGGGGCATTTTGATTTACAACTTATTACTTGGGCTTGCCACCAAACAACATTCTCTTTTTCTCTCTCTTTTTTTTTTTTTTTTTCATAGAATTTAACCCAGTATCAAATCGATTCCTAGGACATAAAAAAAAAGTAATTTTATTCTTCGTGTTTTGTTCACATCGACTGACGTAACGTGTTTTACATAACTTTTTATGTTAGTTATTTCAAATACGTTACATCAATCAATGTGACATAAATATCTCATATAAGAATTAAAATCCGTGATAAGTTCTCTTATCAAATTAATCATTCCGTCCAATTTCATGTAAGTTCTTATCTTCTTCTATTTTTTTTTTTAAGTTATTGTGTCATCACACCTTAGTCAATCTTAGCCTTTTGCTCAATTATGACAATGGCTTAGACTCTATATCCTAACAGCTAAAAAACCCTCTATCCTAACTGCTAAAAGATGACTGACTTCAAAGAATAAAGATCTTACAATTTTAGTGCTAGTATTAAAGTCTCGTTTAGTTTTCAGAATAAATATTTTATTAAAAAATAGAAGAGTTATTACTGAGAATAAAAAAGAATGCAATGGAATGGTTATTCCTACTCTTTAATTTGACAACAACTCACATACTTTATTTGGAATCTAATCAAAATTACAAAAAAAAAACCCATATAGCTGTCACCAGTAAGAACAGGGGTATCAATCCTACGTATCAAGAAGAGTAATCCAAGAAGGAAGGGATAAGAATAAAGAGCCTTAATAGATAGTCTTTACCACTAGTTTATCATTATCTTTTAAGCTGTTGTTATCTTTTATCTGGTATCAATAGTCATCAGGTTGTTAGTAGTTTATCTATTTTTAGGAGACACAGTGGTCAGTAGTAGGTAGGTATTTGATTTGATCAATTGGTGTGTGAAGGTGTTTCCTATTCTATTAGAAGTTACCTATCATTCACCAGGGATAACGTTTAGCAGTTGAATTCCCCTCCATCAACCAGTTAACCGCCCATTGTTGAAAATAATTTTGGATGGCGCACAAAATTCTTATTGAAATAAAATAATACAAATATAAAAAATTAACAATTAAATAAATAATTATTACACAAATAATTGGTTGAAAATATTATTGTTGATACTAGACCATATTAATCTGAAGTAATAATAATAAAATAAATATCCTTAAAGATTGATTCATGCCTCCCGAAGTATATAACTCGGTGTGATCAGATCTCTTGACACGCAATCTCCCAAGATTATACTATAGTATTTATCTTCATTAAAGACGCACTTTCAAAAATAAAGATCACATTGAACAACCCTTTAACCAAATTATAAAACTAATTTTTATTCTTTCATAAAAACTCATAAACATTTTGAGAAACGATAATATGTTTTAAATACTTTTTTTAAAAAAAAAATAATGTTTGTAACAAATACAACATTCACCCATGCAACCCTTCTGAATAGGCTTAGGGATGAAATCTTGAAGTCAGTGACAACTTATAATGACGGGAATCCCTAAAGCTATAAGGAGGAAGGACATAGACGATAACCAATATAAAGGAAGCAATAGGGGTCTCACTCGGAGATGCAGCTATGACCATAGCCAAGCTCGATCTCCTTAAATTTCCTAGATGAATCCTCAAAGGTTTTCACAGACCAATCCACAAACACTTTACGTTTCCACCTTTGGTGACTCCGGTGACCCTGTGAGCAAATGATTCACCTCTCTTGAAACTTCACTAGCTCAACTCTCCAAGAATATCAATTTTCTCGCCCGGCAAACGCACCAACGTCAATCAATTCCCAATCCGGAGTTGAACCATCACTCACCTTCGAATAAGAGTCGGCCTCAAAAGAAAGAAGACTGCTCACTAACCTCCTAATCATCATAATAGTCATCACGAACAGCCGCCTCTTGGAGTTTAGTAAGGAGCCTGGAAAGAAAAACGTTACTTGTACTACAAGCTCACAACATAGACACAACAACTCTTCACATAAAAGTGGGGCTCAGTGTGTGGGGTTCATCCTCATGTGATGGGTTGTTGTGCTCATATTGTGAGCTTGTAGTGCAACAATCAAAACTCGCCTGAAAAAGAAGAAGAGGGCAATGTTAATGTAGAGACCCAACCAGTGATATTAAAGGTCTACGCCATTGTCATAATTGAGCAATTTTTATTTATTTTTTATTTTTTATTTTTTAAGGGCCGATTCAAAGGCGAATTAACAGTGTTACATCCACAAAATAAAAGAAAATTGTAATTTATAGTATGAGCAAAACTACTTTTATTTAATTTTAAATTTATGAAACACGAAAAAGTTAAAAAGTAAATGTTTAAAATTAAAAAGTGAGAGACTATTTTCAAATTGGGCGTTGACTCAAGAATTTATTATACATTTACCTTACTTATTTTATACATAATGATATTGTATGATGTGTGCGACTTTTAATATCAGTAACTTAAAACAAAAATATAAATATTCACTAAAAATATATCACATCAAATAATGTAAAATGAGTGAAAATAATATATCTCATAAAAATTAGCCAATTTTTCTTCTTCTTTAGACTGTCACAATATTTTTCTTTTTGTGTTTTTTAATGAAGACTGTCACAAGAATAGCTGCATAAATCAGTTGGAAACACCGCCCAAACCAAGCCCGACCCATCGTCAAGAACCCAGAAAAACCACAAGATGGCATTAACAATTTAACGCCCTAAAACTGTTCATAGCTGTGTAAAGGACCTCCCCGCCGCCGTACATTCTCCACAATGGCAACCAGGTAAGCCTTGAACCTTTAAACTTTTCCTTCGCTCTCCTTTTACCATTTTCTCAGCAACCAAGCACACGCACATACAGCAGGCGACTTAGAGCGTTCAAGCGGTGGATGAGGTCCCAAGGCATCGAGTACAGCGACGCGCTTGTCTTCACGGACAGCCCCGAGGGCGAGGGGATCGCCGTCAGAGCGCTGTGCGATCTCAAGGTAGGAGACATGGTGGCGAAAATACCTAAGGTTGCGTGCCTGACCATGAGGACCAGCGGGGCAAGTGACCTGATCGAAGCCGCTGGGTTGGGCGGTTCTCTGGGGCTCGCGGCGGTTCTCATGTACGAGAAAAGCTTAGGGGAAGACTCACCCTGGGCTGGCTACCTCCAGCTCTTGCCTCCTCAGGAGTGCTTGCCCTTGCTTTGGACTCTGGACGACCTGGACTCTCTCCTACGTGGCACTGAGCTCTACAAGGTATATATACGATGAATGGTATTGTTTGTAGTTCGGTGGTACTTCTTTTCCATTCAGAATTGGATAATCTTATCCGGGATCATCCCATCATGGGTGTTAAGATTTATACATTTTCTAGATGTGAAATTTAACTGAACCATTTGTGTCCCAGATAGTTTGTATCTATTCAAGGTTTGGTAAAATGTGAAATGCTTAAAAATTTGTGTAGAAAAATGACTGATATGCTAATGTGTGTTAATAAGTTACTCTTCTCATTGGAATGCTAGTGCAACATGTTACTCCTTATCTTTCAAGTTTGGTTGTTCCAATTTTAGAGCTTTATCTTGCATTATTTGACGATTCTTTTAACAGGCCAAAGTGATTTAAAGAGAAAATCTGTTTCAGCATTGAAAATATTGTCCATCTGATCATGTCTTTTACAATTGTAGGCAGACTGTGAAAGAAGACAAAGCTCTTATTTATGAGGACTGGAAAGATAGTATTCTGCCCCTCTTGGATTCACCACCTTTCAATTTGGATCCAAAATGTTTTGGCATTGAACAATACTTTGCTGCCAAAAGTCTTATCGCTTCTCGGTCTTTTGAGATAGATGAGTACCATGGATCTGGAATGGTTCCTTTGGCAGATCTGTAAGTTACACTATCACATTGAGGTCCTGTGAATCATTTCTCTTGTATAACTGAATCTGATTTGTCTCATTGGTCCTTTTAATTGGTTGAGAGGTTTACCATTATCTGATGCTCTCCTAACTCTTTGGCTTAATTGTGGTGGGATGATTAGATATATGTTCAAGAGGATATAATCTGCGTAACTTTTATATGTGGTGACATTCATAAGAAGGAACATTCAAATGGCAAGTTTTCTGTCGATTTATCTTCATAGTTAACAATCGCATTACTTGAAAAATAAATGTTTATATTCTACTACATCATTAGATGATAAATAAACCCATAAGGTGCTAAATAGCCTTTTTCAAATTATGCAACTCTAACTGAAGCTGTGCAACTTGTGCAAATCAATTACTATGGAATAGAATGAGGGAGTAACCTCCTGCCAGTCACATTGCCATAACTCATGGACACATTTATAATGCCGTACTGCCTGTGATCAGTCTCAGGAGTTATGTCAGTTTACATTCTCAAAATTTATTGTCTATGCCTTATCCAAGTTTGCTGTTAGAGTTGCACTTATCGAAATGGGTTTTGAGTTGACTATTTGTTACTTAAGATGTCAAGGCTGAGACATTGTTAACCTATTATTTGTAAAGGAAGATTTATCTTCATGTCCACCAAAAGCTGACTTTAAATCCTGATAAACTCATCTGTAAGCTACTGCGGCAGCTCATGCTATACAAAGTTTTAACATGAGTACTTGGAGTGAAAAAAGTGGAGAGAGAAAAAATTCCAATACATGTGAAGAATGATTAGTTACATGTATTTTAAGATGTACTGGTCATTTATTGATGGGCACTGCCTTTTGTTTTTCTAATATATATTCTGTTTTCCCTCTATTTTTAGTAAAGGTTATCCGCTAAATAAGGATATAAAGAGTTAGATTACATATACTTTGGGCTATGATATATGTAAAATTTACGGTTTAATGCCTATCATAAAGGATGTTACTTCCTTAAGCATAGGTTGGAAGATGCTATCCTATGTTTCTTCTTTAATAGTTTATTTGTCTAGTTCAGCTTCGTTGTTCATTATAGGTAGAGTTCTTCATTGATGGTTTACTTTATCCTTTCTACATCTTGATGATTAAGTGTATCTTAATCTCTCTTATATGAAATCCAGTTTCAATCACAAGACAGGAGCAGAGGATGTACACATCACCTCTTTATATTCTCATTCTGATTCTGAAAGTGATGCTGATACCAACAAAAGTGATGTGTTTGTTGATACTGATGACAATGAAAAGTTGATTCAAGACTCTTACTCTGATCGGGAAGGATCAAATACAACTCTTGTTGCGAAGAATACTCGTCGGGGTAGTGACTTGGACTTCTCTTCAGTTTCCAGGGATGATACCCCAGTGTTAGAAATGATTATGGTGAAAGATGTTGAAGTTGGAGCCGAGGTTAGATTTTGTTCTTATTCAGGGAGTTGCTTCCCCAATCACTTTCTCGCATCAGTGATTTCAGTAGTGTGTGGGTGTGAGGTAGCTTTTTAATCTTGAGGTGCATTAATTTGATATCTTTGGCAAAAGAGGGCCAGCGTTGAAATGGGTTGACTTGTCATTGGTTAATCTCTCGCCAAAACTGATTGATTTACTTTTATTGTTAAAGGCCCAACACATGGGCCTTTTGGAGATATAACTTATGCAGCCCCAATCACAAGAGGAGGTTGCATCAGCTTTGCATCCAAATGATTCACTTAGGTAGAGCAGCATTTATGTAGCTGGCCTTAACTATTTTGCCCTGCTCTGCTAATAGTAGTTGAATTTATTGGGGTTGGCATCCATTTTAGGTTTTATTTCTGTCATCTCATCTTTAAGTGCAGCGAGAGAGGTTTGTTGAATACTGTGATAATATTTTCCCATCTTTCTCTCCAATGATCACATCATATTGGATGGCGAAGTATTCCTTGATCAGTTAAAATTGGTACTTTATTATGGCTAACCGCAAAAATAGAAAGCGTTATTTTGAGCTTCTGTCCATGTCTCATGTCGGATACTATTTGCACACAGTGTGGGTTAATTAATTTTTAGTAATTTCAAATACAAAACTTGGTCTTTTTTACTCTGCTTATGGTAAAATCCACTTTCAATACTTACCAGGGAAAAAAGAAAGAAAAGAAATTCAGTTTTCAATAGGTAACCCTTGATTTGAAATGGTGTTATAAAACTGTTCATTTTATTCTTTTGCTTCTCCTCTCAGGTCTTTAATACATATGGATCGTTGGGTAATGCTGCATTGCTTCACAGATATGGATTTACAGAGCCAAATAATGCATATGACATTGTAAATATCGATATGGAACTATTACTCCAATGGAGTTCGTCTTCATTTTCTGGCCGGTACAGTAGAACAA
This sequence comes from Alnus rubra, assembly GCA_028654335.1. Classification (NCBI taxonomy): domain Eukaryota; kingdom Viridiplantae; phylum Streptophyta; class Magnoliopsida; order Fagales; family Betulaceae; genus Alnus; species Alnus rubra. The sequence continues at coordinate 1,181,787 of JAJPGS010001898.1, read as the reverse complement.
GGCTAGCCTTCTGGAGAAAACTGGGTTACTGTGGATGTGTTAGCCAGAACACTGAATATTTTGAGATTTCATCTGATGGGGAACCCCAAATTGAGCTGCTGATATTATTGTACATACTGCTGCTGCCAGAGGATACATATCATAAGTTGGACCTCACAGTGTCAACCGCAGGGAACTTTAATGGATCCATAGGCATGATCTTGTCAGAAGAAGGCCAGTTGAGGTGGGAAAAAGCTCCAGAAGTGAGTAAGGATTTGTTGTTGACAAAGGATGTTTGTGATGCTCTTTTGTCGCTGGCAGATATGCGAGAGAGTTTTTATGGTTCTAATTCAATAGAAGATGATATTGAAGCCCTTGGGAATTGTTGCATAAGAGAGAGAAAGTTGTACCATTCTTTAATGCTGCGTATCAGTGAGAGGAGGATCCTGGAGAGGCTCAGAACTTATGCTGCTGTTGGTGCTCAGTCTTTTAGAACTGCTAAGCGATCCTCAGTGAGGAAAAAGTTGAAGAAGAAATGAAACTTTGGGCTCTCTCTTTAAACATCATATGTGGCGTTACCTCCAATTTCTCCTCCAATCACAGTAAAGAGGTCCCGCCCCACCATTTTGCCAGGCAATTGTCCACATTGGTAGAATAGATGGCCTGACTTTTTATTCAAACCCAAGTCTGAAACATATTTTCGAGTCATTTTTTGGGATTTTATTGGTCTGCTTAGTTTGCTTTAGATGAATCGAATTCTGCATTTTTGTATTATTTGGCTTAATATATTTGCCTCAGGCTAGTTCTCCCATAAAAAATTGATCCAATTTCCATTAAACCATTTTCATTCTCACATTCAAGGGCCTGAAATATTTTTTCTGTTATCCAATTCTTCAATTTTTTTTTTCCCTTCACAGTAGACAAAAAAAATGGGGTCTTATCTTTTTTGGAATCTGATTGACACATTTTCTAAAAGAGAAATGCTAAAATTGCTTTGTTGAAATTGTCGACCTTCTGGAAGGGGAAAAATAGTGGATGTGGTGGGTGACTCGGCGACTAGGAGAAATTGTTGACCTTGGTCTTTATGAAGATATGTTGAGTTTGAATATTGACGTCATCGCTTATGTCTGAATGAAATCTGAAAAATTTATGAAGATCACGGAAGAAACAGGAAGGGCTGGAAAGCAATAATTGGCATAGCCTTTGAATTCAAAGAAGGACAATTAAAGAAGGATGTGCATTGCAGCATTCACATCGGTAACGAAGACTTGGATAATTATTTATACATTATTGGGGGACCGAGTAATATTATTAGGAATATCTGCGTCTTTATTCTTCGTTGAATTTTTTTAAAATTAAATAATATTATAAAAAGAACACTACTAAATTTTAATCTAATGATTCTTTTAAAAGCATATCAATTTTAGCTAATGACAGCCTGCCATCCATGTAGGTTGGTACATCTATTGGATTTTTTTTTTTTTTTTTTTTTTTTCAAAGGGTATTGGATTCTATTCATTCCGTCTAGAAAATTTTAGCTAAAAAATTATTATTATTTTTTATATATAAACATTTAAGTGTAAATATATAAATATTTTTAACTATACATTTATATATAAATATTTTGATTATATATAAATCTATAACTAGAAGAGGGAGGTCCATGGCCCTTATTGCCCCCTAAATTTAGAGTATAAGAGGAATTCAGTTTATTAAATTATTTTGTTTAAAATGCACATAATTTTTGTGTATTTATAAAATTATTTAGGAAAAATAAAAATTAGGGTAAATTACAGTTTAGCCCCCCAAATTACCACCCGTTTTGCGGATAGCCCCTAAACTGCCAACACTCCGACTCTGGCCCCCCAAACTGCCAACGACTCCCAAAATGGCCACTCCGTTAGCTCTTCCCGTCAGAATGGATGGAAAACACATCACGTGCACGGCACGTGATATTTTAGGACTCAAACCACCGAAAATGCCCCTGTCCTCAGTTTAAATTACGAAATTATCCTTGTAAACAAAACAAGTGCTTACCCTTGGTATTTGGTAAAATGATTTTACGAAAATGCCATTCAGGTAAATAGATGGGCATTTCGTTTTTAACCTAGAACCATTTTACACCTAGAAGTATCCGGAGCTGCTGTTCGAGTGTGGGTGTTTAGGGTTCGGCCGAAATATTCGCCGGAGTGTGGGTATTCGTCGGAGTGTGGGTGCTGTTGTGCTAGCCGAAATCGTCTCCGGTAAAAACCCAAAATCATGGACATGGCGCGCAGTGATTTTAGCCCTTTTTCGTGAAAAAACCAACCTAAAATCTTCGCCGAAGTGTGGGTCTTCGTCGGAGTGTGAGTGCTGTTGTGCTAGCCGAAAATTGTCTCTGGTAGAAACCCAAAATCGTGTGGGTTGCGTCGCCTCGCCGAAGTTGAATCGCCTTGCCGGAGCTACCTTGGGTCGCCTTGTCGAAGTAAGTTCCCCTACTTTGCTGGATTTCCGCTGCAGTGCTTGGTTGGAGAAGAAGGTGGTTTTTCCGTCACCAAAGGTAACAATGACCAATTCTTATATAATGTCCAGACTTGATTCTTTTTTTTGTTTTGTTGTTTTTTATGATTTGTGTCTGCATGTTGGCCTACCCGACAACTCCTTTTGGGGGTAGGGACGGATTCCTTATGTAGGGACAATGTTTAATCTGTTATTTGTCTGGTGCTTTGTTTACTTTGTGGTAGGCATTGTGACTAAAATAAAGTTGGAAAATCTGTGTTGGGTGGTCCCCTGACCGTGTGAGTGTATATTTCATGTGGTCCACTAACAGTACTAAGTCTGTGTTCGGTGGTCCCCTAATCGAGTGAGTGTGTATTTCATGTGGTCCACTAATAATTGAATATCTGTTGAATTGTGTGTGGTCCAGCTCTGGCAATGCACTTTTAGATTTGTCAATGTAAATATGAGGGCCATGGTGAGTCCTTGTGCATATTAATAATGCACACCATGCATGCACTCGTCCGATATGTAAATATTTGCCTTAATGCTAAATATATGAGTCTTTTACTTATATATTTGCCTTAATGCTAAATTTTAGATTTGTCTAATGCTAATTTATTTATTATGTTTTGTTGTGAAGATGGCTGTACAAGAACTTGTTTTCGAGGTGCATTTTGGTGGTCATATAGATAGGCGGCTTATGGATTCATATGTGGGTGGGGATGTTGATGTGTTCAAGGAAGTCATTGCGGAGGATAAGATGTCATATTCAGTGGTTGAAAATATTGCTAAAACTTATGGATATAAATCAGGGGATTTAATGTACTACTTACTGCCGGGTAGTACTATTCGAAATGGTTTGACATTAATTACATCAAACCATGATGTAATTGAAATGGTTAAACTCCACCAAGGTCTGCCAATTGTAGAGTTGTACATTGTTTCATTTGATGAGCCTTTACCCGACAGTGAGTATGAATACGATGATGATGATGGTGATGATGGGGGGTATTCTAGGATCGAGAGAGATGATCCGTATTGGGATGAGGTATATGAACCTGATCTTTTTGTTGAAAATAATGATATTCCTGAGACTTCCATGGGGGGTGGCATGGGAGCTGGTCAACATGTTAGTGGGGGGGGCATGAGAGAGGGTGAAGATGTCCCGGGGGAGGGCAGTGTAGACAATGAGGATGGTGAGGAAGGTGAGGAGAGTGAGGAGAGTGAAGATGGTGTTGAGGATAATGATGATGACGATGATGCCAACTCAGACATGGCGCGCAGTGATATTCTAATATCTCCTCCCAACAGTGACGAGGAGGAAGAGGTAGCACCTCAGAGTAAGTATGTTACAAAGTCATCTGAGTTCCAGATGGCTGACTTGGGGCACCCAGAGTTCGTGGTGGGTCAGAAATTCTCATCCATTAAAATTTTTAGAACGGCTGTTAGGGAATGTAATTTAAGTATGGGGAAGGATATTAAATTCAAGAAGAATTACCTCGCGAAGTGTATAGTTGTATGTAGGGATCCAAAATGTAAGTATAGGTTGTATGGTCGCAAATGCAAGGAGGAAGAATCGTTTGAAATACGATCATTCCAGCCTAAACACACTTGCCGGAGGAATCATAATAATTCGATTGTGAAATCGTCATGGATTGCAGATAAACTGATTGACAAGTTCAGGGCACAACCTAACATGCCTGTAAAGGCAATCCTAGGGGAGGTGAAGGATCGTTGGGGTGTGGATGTAAAAAAAACAGATTGTATAGAGCGAGAGTACTTGCAAAAGAGAAGATTCGTGGGAAAGTGAATCTTCAATACCAGAAGCTTTGGGATTACTGTGAAACAATAAGGAGAACTAACATTGGTAGTTGTATAATGATGAAATTGGAGAGACCTATACCTGATCTACCTGCAAAATTCCAGAGATTGTATTTCTCATTGTCTGCCATGAAAATCGGTTTTATGTCTGGTTGTCGGCCAATCATTGGATTAGATGGATGTTTCCTAAAAGGTCCATACAAGGGGCAACTGTTGACTGCAGTTTCGAGGGACGCCAACAATCAGATGTATCCAGTGGCCTTCGCAGTTGTAGAAGCTGAGGTAAAAGACAGTTGGACTTGGTTTCTAGAGGCTTTGTTATCGGACCTTGGCAATGGTCCTACAGAAGGATGGACGTTCATTTCTGATCGTCAGAAGGTAACACTTCAATTACTTTTTCATTCATTGAATCATAGTTGTGAATGTTTGACATTTTAATTTCATTGTATGCAGGGTCTAGTTCCGAGTTTGGATTTGGTTGCTCCTGGTGTTGAACATCGGGTTTGCGTAAGACATTTGTACGCAAACTACAGAGACTCAGGACATCGTGGTTTGGCGTTGAAGGACAAGCTATGGAGCGCGGCTGCAGCCTACACTGAGGCTGATTTTTTTAGGGAAATGGATGAATTAAAGGGGATAAGTCCGGATGCGTACGATTACTTGTCGAAGGTAGATCCAAGTACGTGGTCTAGAGCTTGGTTTAGCACATTCACCAAATGTGATTTGATTGTGAACAATCTATCAGAGTGCTTCAATGCCTGGATTTTGAAGTCGCGTGATTTGCCAATCATATCGATGATGGAGATGTTGAGGAAGAAATTGATGAAAAGATACCAGAAGAAGAGAGAAGGCATCAGTACCATGGAAGGTCGGATTTGTCCAAAAATAAGGGCACGGTTAGATGAATGCGGGCAGGATGCTGGTCACTGCTACTGCACATACGCTGGCGATGGATTGTTTGAAGTCACACACATGGAGAAACAATATGTGGTGAACCTAGTGAGGAGAACATGTGGTTGCAGACAATGGGACATGACCGGTATCCCATGTGCACATGCAATCTGTGCAATTTGGAGTGATGATGCTGACCCTCTTGATTATGTTGATGATTGGTATACTGTGGACATGCTTAAGAAGGCATATAATGAGATTTTTTATCCAATGCCTGGAGAAGATCACTGGACAAAGACAAACGGCGAGCATGTAGACCCACCAATGGCTAGAATACAACCTGGGAGGCCGAGAAAAGTAAGGACAAGGGGTCCAGACGAGCCTAAAAATCAGTACAGGATGAGGAAGGGTGGGGTTACTATGAGATGCTCCAGATGCAGGGGGGTTGGACACAATGCAAGGACATGTCCCCGGATAAGAAGAGAAGCAGTGAACTACAGAGGAGACGGCATGAGTGCATCTCAGGTGAAATTTGGTCATGTTTGATTTCTACTTTGTTACTACTTCTTCAGTTTTGTGGGCTGCTTAAGAGCATATCACCCCTTCAAATTGACAATTTTTATTGTGATAGGCACAAGTTGATGATGGTGGTCAAAGTTCCCTCTGTCAAACATCTGATCTCCAGTCTACAATTGACGCTGAACCAGTGAGTTTCAAAACACACAGTTTGACCCACCATTTACATTGCAATTTACACTAATGTTGAAAACATGTGCACATTTTGCAGCCATCAATTCCCCATAATACCCAACCTACTACTATTGCTTCATCTAGAGGTATGGGTCAGAGTAGAGGTAGGGGTAAGGATAGGAGTATTGGTAGGGGTAGGGGTAGGGGTAGGGGTCAACCTACCCCACAAGGGATGCCATCTGTACGAACAAGACGTCAGTATGCGTCACAGAATCAGACTCGAACCAATTTCATTGTAAGCACTCATCTATCTACACTCCTCTCTTATGTGTTGATTTCTAATTATTTCTTATTCAAACTATTGATTTTGTTTTGAAATAAATTACAGCCTGAAGGTTATGTGAACAAAGTAAGATGGTATGGACCCCAAACGATCGGTCAGCCTTGGTCACAGCCTCATCCTCAAACAACTGTGATTGTAAGCACTCAAAAACATGCATCTACATTTTTTTTTAGATGCACTCAGTTTGTTACTGCATTTTTAGATTATAGAAATCAGTACCCTAATTAATGGTTTAAATGTAAATTATAGTCTCAAGGTACTGTTAATACAGTAAGACTATATGGACCTCCGCAGACAAGGAGCCAATATCAGTCACAGCCTCTGCCTCATACTAATGCTATTGTAAGCATTCAAAATCCCCATGTTATGTGTTGGATTTTGATTTATTTTTACTCATTGTGAGCACTAATTTCCTTTTGAATTTACAGTCCCAGGGTACTGTCAATACAGTACAACATGGCTCTTCTCAAACATTAGGTTGTTCTCAGGCATCGGGTTCTTCTCAGCCGGTGGGGTCTTCATCAAGGCCGGTGACCAGAGCTAGAAATATTGTTCCAACAGTAGAGAAAGCAATGGAAATGATTGAGGCTAAGAAGAACAAGAGAAAGAGGCCGGATTGGAAGTGATTGAGCATCAATGTTGTTTTGTTTTTAACTTATGTGGTGTTACATATGCAACTGTTAACTTATATGGAATAGTTTGTTGGGTTGCGGTGTGATTTATATGTTGTTGGATGACACAACATGTTTTTTGTGTAAGTATGTTTTGGATATGTTTTGCTGACAAATAGCTATTTTAGGGATTGTAATTGGAATGGCTATGGTACAACTATTTTGGGGATTGTAAGCGGAATGGCTATGGTGTAGGGCAAGTATGTTTTGGATATGTTTTGTTCACGAACAACTATTTTCGGGATTGCAAGTGGAATGGCTATGGTATTTGATGTCAACTATTTTTAGTATTTGAATTGTTTGAGTTTGAGTTTGAGTTTGTGTTTGTATTTGGATTTGGATTGTAAATTTTATGCATCCCTTACAAGTCCATATCAAAAATCACACTAAAATGTGCATAACTCCCAATTACAAGTGTGACCATCTTTAAAATCACACTAATGTCTACAACAAAATTACAAACATCAAATTCAACCACTTTCAGTTTAACATCAAGTAAGTACCTCTAGGTTGACCATAGCCACTAATGGCCACAACAAAATTACAAACATTAAATTCAACCACTTTCAATTTAGCATCAAGTAAGTACCTCTAGGTTGACCATAGCCACTAATGGCCACAACAAAATTACAAAACATTAAATTCAACCACTTTCAATTTAACATCAAGTAAGTACCTCTAGGTTGACCATAGCCACTAAGATAAAAAACTAAAAGCAAAATGACTACTACTATCACTGCTCGAGACATCTTCCAATTAGATTGATGCAGCCCCAGCTCCTGCCTAAGTCTGACATATTGATCATTACATTTTGTTTCAATCAACTGCTCAAGTCTATCAATATCTGCTTGGTGTCTATCCTCCATGCGTTTGAAATGTTCCATTACTTTCACCTCATATGGCGACATCTCGTTATTAGCCCATGCGAAAAAATCACAATCACCATCTCTCTACATGAAAAAGGAAGGCAAAAAATTATTGAGCATAAGACAAGCGAACAAAGTATAACACAATCTTAATTTCAAAAATTACCTTGTAGTTTTCACACCCATACCACTTCCTAGCGCTATTAGACGTAGTCCAAGCGTACCTTACACGTGCAGGTACTCCACAATAACATAATCGACGTACAGTTGTCGCATCACTATTTGTCGACATTTAGTCGTGCCTACGCAAAAGACATTTTGTACCTAATAACATAGAATCCAACCAACCAACCCACCCACAAAAGCAAAAATCTCATTTTGTACCTCATCCAACGAACCACATAACATTTTGTACCCCATAACTAATCATCCAACCAACCAAGCATGTCAAACAAGCAAGCATCTCATAACATAATTATTTTGATCTAATCATAATTATCTATCTTCAATGTTTTCAAAACAATGATCAAAGTGATTCCAAGAAACCTTATTCCAAGAAACCTTGATGACCACACCAATTGATCCAATGTGAAACATATGTGACAGAGATTTCCTTAACATAATTCATGATGATTAGCTGTGGATTGTAATGCTCTAACAAAATTGACAATTGAGAATACATTTACTCACTGTCAAACATGGAAATTAACCAGCAACAATAAGACTCGATTTGTACAAATGGAACAAAAAACAAAATTATTTGAAATAGATTACCACCCATCAACAATAACGACCCAGAGCCTATGACAATCAATCCAACAAGCAAAAATCAACCATAGATTACCGCCCATCAGCAACCATAAATTTCAATACCATAACATGCCCGAAACATCTTCCAATTAATTCAAATGCAACCAGTCAACCATTCCTTAAAAATCAAAACTCAGCTCTCAAAAGTCATTTTGCTATCCCCTAACAGACCATAAAAGTGTTAAAAACCCTAAAAACAAAAACCACTTTAATGTATGAAAAAATTGGTATAAAGCCACAATAGGACAATGGCGGCAACTTACAATGGCGGTGCTGGTGTCAACGCAGCTGGGTGTTGGGGAAATTTTCAGAGTGGAAAAATGGCCGAATGACTTTGGGTCCTTGACGCCGAAGCTGTTGATGGCTGGGCAGAAAAGATTTTGGGGTCGGCGACGCCGAAGTTTTTTTCGTCTCCAACAGTGCGACACAAAATCTCTCCCTGGCTTCCGATCGCGACCTGCGTGGAAGGTATACCCAATACTAGTCAAGCTGAAGTAAAGTAAAGAAGAGATGTCGGGCGATTTAAGTTTGGATTCAAACTCTGAGGACATGGGCATTTTCGGTGGTTTGAGTCCTAAAATATCACGTGCCGTGCACGTGATGTGTTTTCCATCCATTCTGACGGGAAGAGCTAACGGAGTGGCCATTTTGGGAGTCGTTGGCAGTTTGGGGGGCCAGAGTCGGAGTGTTGGCAGTTTAGGGGGCTATCCGCAAAACGGGTGGTAATTTGGGGGGCTAAACTGTAATTTACCCTAAAAATTACATATATTTTGAACATATATTGAGCATCTCATGTAGGAATAGCCAAAATAACGACGAAAAAAATACAAATTTTTATTTTAACTATTCAATTTTTTATACACACTCCAACAAATTCTCTATTATACTCTTTATTTTCTTTAAATATTATTTTGTGTAGGAAATAGTGTGAAAGAAAGAGAGAGAGAGTGAAAAAAGGAAAATTGAGAGAAAGAAAATAATAATAATAATAAAAAACTCTTTGTAGTGTAAATAGTGAATAGGTAGAAGAGCATATTTACTATTCACACTAGAAAGAAAAATTATATTTTACCTATTCTATTGGAAACAAAAAAATGACTCATAATAGTTAAATTTGTTATGAATGCATTCATGCATTTGGCGGATGACCATTTAGTTCCATCTCTTGGAATTCTATACATTCATGTCACCTTTATAATTCCTATAACATTCATGAAATACATTGATGTAGCCTTTTAATTCATGTCCTATCATTTCCTATCCCTTAACCTCTCACTATGATTCTATGCATATAAAAGGGAGTATTGAGTAGTTTGTAAAACACACAATAATATAGATGAATCATACATAGTTCCTGAAGAACTAGTTTCATATTTACAATCTCTTTATCTTGTCTTGTTATTTTCTTTGATTTTACAACACGTTATCAGCACGAAGCTCTAGCCAGTTGTTGTGTTCTTTTGATCTTCAACATCAAAAGCTATCCGTGGGATATTCTTAAATCATTGTAAGTCTCTTTACGATTTAGTAATCTTATTATCTATTTTGTTAATTAACATTCTAACATATGCTTATAAATTTTTATTGTTTTAAGAATCATATTAAAACATATAAATCTTATGATCCATGTGAGATTAATATGAACTAAAATGTTATCATTTTATAATGCTATGAATATTGATGTTATGAATCTTGGAAATACTATTAAGAATGAAAATCAAGCATCCCAGCAGGATCGTGCTAAAGCAATGAATGAAAATCAAGCATCCCAGCAGGATCGCGCTAAAGCAATAATTTTTCTTCTCCATCATCTACATGATGAATTAAATAAAAATGAGTACCTTATAGTAAAAGTTCCCTTGACTTTGTGGAATAATTTAAGGGAGAGATACAAGTACCAGAATACAGTTATCCTCCCAAAAAGCTCATTATCGTTGGATGCACATGAAGTTGCACTCTTTAAAATAAGCTCACAGTTAAAAGTGTGTGGTGAAAAAGTCACTTATGATGATATATATCATATTTCATGCCTTGAATGTGCTCCTGCAGCAGCAATATCGAGAGCGTAATTTCACAAGATATTATGAACTAATATATTGTCTTTTAGTGGCTGAGCAAAACAACGAGCTATTAATGAAAAATCACCAATCTCGTCCAACGAGTTCTACACCATTTCCTGAAGCAAATGGAACCTCATTTCATGGCAATAAAGGAAACCATGATCGTGGAAATGGACGTGGTAGAAAAAAAAAATTATAGAGGTCAATGGAAACGTACTCATAATTCTTACAAAAGAAATGTTTATTTCCACCAGAAGTGGAACCACACTAAGACGAAAGAATATAAAAACAAAAGTTTACAGAATAAACCTACAAAGAACTATGAAGATCGATAAATGTTACAGGTGTAATATGAAATGACATTTGTCGTGTACCTGCCGTACGCCTAAACATCTAATAAACCTATATTAAGCATCCATAAAATAAAAAGAAAAATGGATTGAAATGAATTTTGCTAACCACAATAATCCTGTACTAATATATATACGTTTTCATTATGTTATGTTTACATTGTCAATTTTAATTGTATTTTGTTATTTTATTTTGATTAATGAAATTTAATATTTATTTTATTTATATATGGAGGCATGGGTCATACTGATGGAATGATTAAGATTTGTGTCTAGCAGACAAATGTACAACGCACATAATTCTTAGAGATAAACAAATATTTTCAATACTTGATATTAAACAAAGTTAGTGTCAATACAATATCATGTTCATCAAACCTAATTGAAGGCTCCGGAAGAGCAAATATCATATTGGCAAAAGGAACAAAATTTTGTATTGATGATGCTTTGTATTCTCCTAAATCTATAAGAAATTTAATCAGTTTTAAAGATATTTGTCTAAATGGTTATCATGTTGAAACCACTAATGAAGTCAGTGACGAATATCTTTATATTACTTCAATAATTTCGGGCCAGAAGCTCATATTGGAAAAACTGTCTGCTTTCTCTTCCGGGTTGTATTATACAACAATAAGAACAATTGAATCACATGTTGTGATGCACCAGAAGTGCTCTAATCCAAATATGTTTATGCTTTGGCATGATCGTCTTGGACATCCGGGAACAATTATAATGTGTCGAATAATTGAGAACTCCCATGGGCATCCATTAAAGAACCAGAAGATTCTTTTACCAAGTGATTATCCTTGTACCGCATGTTCTTAAGGTAAACTTGTAATAAAGTCATCCCCTTCTAAGGTAATTGATGAATTTCCATCATTTTTACAAAGAATTCAAGGGGATATATGTGGGCCGATTTACCCTCCATGTGAGTCATTTAGATATTTTATGGTTTTAATTGATGCATCAACTAGATGGTCACATGTTTGCCCGTTTTCTACTTGTAATGTTGTATTTGCTAGACTTTTTGCCCAAATAATTAGATTACGGGCACAATTTCCTGATTATCCAATTCAATCTATTTGGATGGATAATGCAGGTGAATTTACATCTCAAGCATTTTATGACTATTGCATGTCAATCGGTATTAATGTTGAGCATCCAGTTGCTCGTACACATACTTAAAATGGTTTAGTTGAATCGTTTATTAAACGACTTCAGTTAATTGCTTGACATTTGCTTATGAAATCAAAACTACATGTTTCTGTTTGGGGACATGGAATATTACATGCTGCATCATTAATTCGAATCAGACTAACATCTTACCAAAAATATTCCCCCTTACAACTTGCATTTGGTCAACCAACAAATATTTTTCATTTTCGCATTTTTGGTTGTGCTGTATATGTTCCAATTGCTCCACCTCATCGCATTAAGATGGGACCTCAACGTAGACATGGGATTTATATTGGTTTTGATTCTCCTTCTATTATTAGATACATTGAGCCTTTAACTGGTGATATTTTTAAAGCACGTTTTGAAGATTGTTATTTTGATGAAAATATATTCCCATCACTAGGGAAAGAAAAGTCGTTGCCAGAAGCATGACAAGAAATCACTTGGAATAATTTGACGTTATCACATTTTGATCCTCGTACAAATCAATGTGAACTAGAAGTTTAGAGGATCATTCATTTGCAGAGTATTGCAAATCAATTGCCGGATGCATTTACTGACAACAAGAAAATAATTAAGTCTCACATTCCAGCTGCTAATATCCAACAAAAATAAAAGTCCCTGTAGGACAATTAACTAATACAGCAGCAAATGAGTCTAAGGCACGCCTGAAGCGTGGAAGACCTATTGGTGCAAATGATAAGATTCCCCGGAAGTGAAAAGCACAAGAAAATGAAATCGGCGCTCCTGAAGAGGCCTTACCCACAAAACAGACAATGAAAATTGATCCATCCAAACTTTCTGTACAAAATTCTCCTGGAAAGAAATCCCCTGAAGAGGAATCTCCTGAAGAGGAACTGGTACCTGAAAATAATGAGATCTCAATAAATTATATAAGTACAGGAGAAATATTGGATAGAAACAAAATTGTTGTCGACAACATATTTTCATTTAAAGTTGCATTTGACATTACCAGAAGTAATGATGATATTGAACCACAATCCGTCGAAGAACGTCGACATAGAAATGATTGGCCAATGTGAAAGGAAGCAATTCAGGCAGAATTGAATTCACTAGCAAAACGTGAAGTATTTGGACCTGTAGTCCAAACACCTAAAGGTGTATCGCCTGTTGGATACAAGTGGGTATTTGTACGAAAACGTTATGAGAAAAATGAAATTGTGAGATACAAAGCAAGACTTGTTGCACAAGGTTTCCTGCAGAAACCAGGTATTGATTATGAAGAAACATATTCCCCTGTAGTGGATGCAATTACATTTAGATTTTTTATTAGCTTGGTAGTTACAGAAAGTTTGGATATGCGTTTAATGGATGTAGTTACAGCATATTTATATGGATCACTAGATCACTTGATAATGATATATACATGAAAAATCCTGAATGATACAAAATGCCTGAAGCATATAATTCCAAATCCCGAAGTATTTATTCTATCAAGCTACAAAGATCTTTATACGGGTTAAAGCAATCCGGACGCATGTGGTACAATCGTCTTAGTGAATATCTATTGAAAGAAGGATTTGAGAATAATCCAATTTGTCCATACGTTTTCATTAAGAAATCAGAATCTGGATTTGCTATCATTGCAGTTTATGTAGATGATTTAAATCTAGTTGGGACTCTAGAAGAGCTTACAAAACTGCCACTTATCTAAAAAATGAGTTTGAGATGAAAGATCTTGGAAAGACAAAATTTTGTCTTGGCTTACAGATTGAACATTTTCAAAATGGAATTCTTATTCATCAATCAACATACACAGAAAAAGTCCTAAAGCACTTTTACATGGAGAAAGCTCATCCTTTGAGCACTCCAATGATTGTTCGATCACTTGATGTGAAAAAAGACCATTTTCGCCCTCGAGAAGATGATGAAGAAATTCTTGGTCCTGAAGTATCATATCTTAGTGCAATTGGTGCTTTGATGTATCTTGCAAATTGCACATGACCTGATATAGCATTTTCAGTTAATTTATTAGCAAGATACAGTTCTGCACCAACTCGAAGGCATTGGAATGGGGTTAAACATGTTCTACGCTATCTTCGTGGAACAACTGACATGAGATTATTTTATCCAAAAGGTTCAAATTCACAGTTAATTGGATATGCAGATGTGGGTTTTCTTTCTGATCCGCATAAATGTAGATCTCAAATAGGATATCTATTTACATGTGGAAGTACTGCTATTTCATGGAGATCTGTCAAGCAAACACTTGTTGCTACTTCTTCAAATCACTCAGAGATTATTGCAATTCATGAAGCAAGTCGGGAATGTATATGGCTAAGATCACTAATTCAACACATTCGAGAAAAGTGTGGTTTATCCACAATCAAAGATAGTCCGACAATATTATATGAAGATAATGCTGCTTGTATCACACAGATCAGAGGAGGATATATTAAGGGTGATAGAACAAAACATATTTCACCGAAATTCTTTTATACACATGAGCTCCAGAAGAGTGATGATATTGATGTGAAGCAGATACGATCAAGTGACAATTTGACAGATTTATTTATCAAAACATTACCAACTGCAACATTTAAGAAGTTGGTGAATAACATTGGAACTCGCCGACTCAAGGATCTTTCATCATAAACAATTGAAGCTTTTCATCCTAATGAGGGGGAGTAAAATGATTATGCTGATTGTACCCTTTTTTCTTCGCTAAGGTTTTTCCCACTGGGTTTTCCTTTGCAAGGTTTTAATGAGGCAGTCCTAAAGCATACGAGGGCACACAAGAATAATGTACTATTTTTCTTTCGCCGTAGGTTTTTTCCCACTGGGTTTTCCTTGGCAAGGTTTTAACGAGGCATATTCTTAGTGTATGGTCATATAAGGGGAAGTGTTATGAATGCATTCATGCATTTGGTGGATGACCATTTAGTTTCATCTCTTGGAATTCTATACATTCATGTCACCTTCAGAATTCATATAACATTCATGTAATATATTGATGTAGCATTTTAATTCATGTCCTATCATTTCCTATTCCTTAACCTCACACTATGATTCTATGCCTATAAAATGGAGTATTGAGTAGTTTGTAAAACACACAATAATATAGATGAATCATACATAGTTCCTGAAGAACTAGTTTCATATTTACAATCTCTTTATCTTGTCTTATTATTTTATTTGATTTTACAACAAAATTTGACTAATCATTTGCATATTCTGTTGAAAATGCTTTAATAAAGTAAATTGACAGAAATTCACGTAAGAACATTCCCATGATTTTCTTTTGATTTTTTCTAAATTTAGATAACCAAATACTTTCTACTTTTCTAGAAAAATATATTCTTCAATATATTACTTTATATTTTCTTATACCATTAAAATATTATTACTTTTTAACAAAATATAAATTTTTTACTTACTCTTACATTTTTTTTTTTAAATAAAATTCTAACACAATTCCAGATAAAAGGTCAAGATAATAGAGATGAGAGAGAAACATTTGTTATTTTTATTTTTATTATTTTTTTACAGTGAAAACTGGACTTTTATTATTTTTTTATTTCTAAAAAAAAAAGAATTGATTGAGACGTGAAAGTGATTGAATCCCACCTAAATGCCCCACGTAAAAGCCGAACCCGGATAAAATCATAAAACGTGTAAATTGGCAATTTATAAATACACTAAAGATTAAGGATTCATTTGAAATTAGAATGAAACGTAAGGGGGTAAACAAAAAACACAAAAAGCAAAGCAATATAAGAAGACATAGCGTAAAAGTCAGACAGGCGACAGCAAAACAATTGAGCGCAATTCATTCGCTACCATCCTTCTCCTCTCTCTCTCTCTTTCTTTCTCTCTCTCGTTCGTATTAGAATATCAACTCAACACCATCATCAACAGAATCAACACCACCTTGAGTTCTTTGATTAAAAGAAAAATTCAGATGGACACGTTCTACATATCGCATGGATCGCCGACGCTGTCATTTGACGATTCGATACCGGCGAGGCATTTCTTGAAATCATGGAAGGAGAAAGGGCTATGCCAGAGGCCCAGAGCCATTCTCGTCGTTTCCGGTCACTGGGACACGCCCGTGCCCGCCGTCAACGTTATTAGCGGCCGCAACGACACCATCCATGATTTCTATGGCTTCCCCAAACACATGTACCAGGTATACTACACTACACACATAAATTAATTATATGTTATGCCCAACAATTTTATTTTGATTATTCCCGGTCTTCCCGTGATAGGCTTGTGAAGGGCTTTCTGTACCCAAAAAAAAATAAAAAAATTCTTATTCTCAATTCTCATGGTGTTACTGTTTATACTTTAGACAAATAATTGTGAAAACGTTAGGTGTGCACGTTGACGTTGTTCGCGGGCGGGTTTGGTGGTAGATATCCAAGTACGAAAGGTTTCGAAGCGTATTCCGTGTTTTTTAATCAAAGTTTTTGTTCAATGGTCCTTTCCTGTCCTGTTTGTATTTCTGTCACTGAGCTGTACGCGTTTTACTTTTTAGTCCATAAACATTAAACAAGCACCTGCCTACTTTCCTTATTAATTGTACATGATATCTCTATCATTGAATAATGTTAGAATGAATATTTTGTCCTCTTGTCTCTTTAATGGTGATATCATTAGATTAAAATTTGATTCGTTTTAAATTGTAATTTTAAAAATTACATCATCTATAGATGAACAATAGGGGGATAAAAATCTTCCTTCTAACATTTCACTGTACCATTAGTCATGTTCTTTTAACTACTTACGACCGGTTGATTGGCATGTTAAGTTATATGTACATGCATATTGAGATTCCGTGCAATAAGGTTGTCTTAAACATGGTCAGAAAGTGTCCAGTATCTCGGGCAATGGACCTAAGCTGTTCAAACACTTGTTGATCTCAGGGTAGCCTCTCATTGCATGGATCTAAATCAAATACATCTTAAGGCTTGTGAAGAACATTACTTGGATTTGGCAACAAAGAAGCTTTAATAAAAGTTGATTTTTTTTGGTTTTTGTTTTTTATAATTAATTTTCATGTTGCAATCTTTCGCTGATTCTGTTCTGTTCCCTGGTTACCAGATGAAGTACCCTGCACCGGGAGCTCCAGAATTGGCAAAGAGGGTGAAGGAACTGCTACTGGCATCAGGCTGCAAGCGTGTTGACGAAGATAGAAAACGTGGGCTTGACCATGGCGCATGGGTCCCCCTGATGCTGATGTATCCAGAGGCAGATATCCCAGTTTGTCAACTCTCTCTTCAGTCAGATAGGGATGGTACTTATCACTACAACATGGGCAAGGCACTGGCTTCTCTTAAGGATGAAGGTGTTCTAATCATAGGTTCTGGTAGTACTACTCATAACTTAAGGAACATTTTGCCCCCAAACAGTCCTGTTCCTTCCTGGGCTTCGGATTTTGATGCCTGGCTTAAAGATGCTCTTCTTCAAGGAAGGTAACTGATAAGTGATTTACCATTTTCTTATGTCACGTTTTTTTGTTGTATATCTGGTTAAATCGGTGGCATACTCTGTCTGGAAGAGCTCATGAGAGCAAACTCTGTTGGTTAGAAATGCATGGAGTACTCTTGCATTGGTTTTTTGGCTTTCTGTGAGAAGTTTCATATGTTGGACTAAGTATTCCAATTTCAAAAGCAGTGTTATAGGGCAATTTTGCTGTAAACATCTGTTTAGGCTTTTTGGTCCATTTTAGGAGTTAAGATACTAGGGAAAGGGCATTTGTTTTTGAATCTTTGTATGATTCAAATTACAAGTCGTGGCCAATTTAGTATTTCTTGCTAGCTTTGAAAATAGCCCATTGTTCGAACCTCGGGAAAAGAAGTCATTATGTGAATTCGGCATCATCTGATATGTTTTGTGTTCAGGGTGGTTGCATATAAAAACATTTTCATCAAGGTTGATGATGGTCCTCTTACCCTTAAGCAATCATGAGGGGAATATGAGACACAAAATGCCTAGGCTTGAGTAAGGTGTTTATTTGTGAGAGCCAAATTAGGTGTCAAGTTGCTTAATAATAGGCCACGTTTGTCAAATATGTGGGAATGCCATTCCAAATATAACTGAGTAAATTAATACACATTATCTTGGGTCTTCTTTACTGCTTTTCTTTCTTGACGTCTAACCTTGGTCAGTCTATAAAATTTTATCAACTTTTTATAGTTTTGAATTCAGTATGTAATTCTTCCTGTAGATTTGAAGATGTGAACCATTGGGATGTGAAGGCACCCTGTCCTAAAATGGCTCACCCTTGGCCAGATCACTTTTACCCATTGCATTTTGCCATGGGTGCTGCTGGTGAAAACACAAAGGCAAAACTCATGCACCATAGCTGGGACATGGGTACTCTTTCTTATGCCTCTTACCAGTTCACGGCAGCTACCAGCTGAATCTCCATTGAAAAATTGTGCTACGATATGGTGTCTATGCTGTCTCGTTATATTTAGGTACATCTTTTGTTATGTTATCTTCGAAATAAGATTGGATGCAAACTGGAAGTTGTTGTGGCCATGAAAATTGTGTACTTTTCGTTTGATTGTAAAATATGTTGTTTGTTTGTATGATGTTATAAGTACCTTATAAGTTATGTATCTGAGTTACGTGGCAAGAGTCATACACTAGCAAGGAGAATTAAGACTTAGTCATGCAGTGGAAGGACTCCTGGAATAAGAGGATATCTGCTCAGTAGTTAGTAGTAGTAGTAGTAATTAATATCTGTATAAATATTGATAAGTGATAACTAATGTCATTTATCTACTCTGTTCTTATAAACAGTGTCTTGGAATGCTTATTTAAGCAGGAGATTGATGAATAATATTATAAAGTATCAGTATTTCAACTATTCAGCTGTTTGGGAGGTCAAGGATGCCTCGAACTACTCTATTGTTATCAACATGTATTATCTTTAGTCGTCATCATAGGCAAGCTCAGGCAAACCGATCCTGCAGCATTGCCCTTTCATCGTCCTTTTATGCGTTCCCAATCCCAGTCACGTAGCACTTTGAACAATGACTGTTTTGCTCCAAATTAGTTGTCTACAGTCAATGAATGGCTCTTTCCCTCTTAACGTTGGACTGCTGATGCTGGCAGAGACTATCTTAGGGAGTGACTGCATTGTCTACAGTCAATGAATGGCTTGATCTGCCGGATGTTGGCTGACAATGAATGTTGTCAACTTATGAGTTGAGACAATGAAATTTAGGAAAATTCGCAAATACACTCTTCAATGGCCTAATGCCCGAGTTTTGAAATAAACAAAGAGTTAGACAGCATGTTAGGTTTACGGGAGCAGTTGTAGGCCAATAGTTGAGGTTTCAAACTGTCTAAAATGGTCACGTAGATCGACACGTGGCATGGCTGATGACACATTGACACGGCATATAAAAATTACAATTTTATCGTTAACATAAAAATAAAAAATAAAAGAAGGGCTGCCCCTATTAGCTAAAGGATGGCCCGATGAGGGGCGGTGGGCCTCCCTTCACTGCAAAAGAACTTTGGATCAAGGAAGTTGATTTTGAAGCTAGCTAGCATCACTCTAGCGAGCATACCTTTCTCAGTTTTTTAACTTTAATTTTTATTTTTTGGCTAAAACCAAGTGCAGCTCTTGTGATCAGAAATACATGTCGTTCTGTGGCTTCAAAATGCTTATGTTATTGGCCGGTTAAGGCATTTGCTTCCTGTGATTGCTAAACATTTTTATGGTGTAAAAGTGAAAATAGTTTGTTCAGTGCAAAAACGACTTCAACTACCCCCTTCCAATTCGTCCCTAGCCTAGCTAAACCTTAGCTTCCACTCCAACTAAAGTCTTTAAACGTGCTTATTCTTAAGTGCTCATCCCGTACCATTTATTAATTAGGGCAAAAAGCTCAATATTGTATAAACAACATTTTTAATTATGTTTCCCACGTTGTACTCCACTTCCTAATTAACTTGGATAATTTATGATTATCACCGTGGAAAAATTGAGTTTAAACACTACAATTTTTAAAACAAAGATCCAGAGGAATTTGCTAGCAATCTGGACAGTAAATATGAGTCTTTATGAAACCCACTTGCCCCAACAAGTGAGCGGACTACCCGAGACCTGTTTGGGCATGTGAGTCTTATAGAGACTCTCTCACATTTACTATCTAAGCTGATAACAATTCTTGTAACAAAATTGCTATGAATCTGTATCTCAAAAGCAACTCGATGAGTGAATTGATAGGTTATTAGGCTTATGGAAGGGTGATTGCAAGCTCCCTTCGACTTTCGGGTAGGAGAGACCAGAAAATCCTACTTAAAGCGAGAGAATAACACAATTTGTCAAATACTTTCTCTATGATATGGTGATATTCTATTAACAACATGCAAGATGGTCTTTAAATAGAATACAATAGGATAACACTTAAATTGATAAGGATTAAGGACTCCTACTTAATCCTAAGATTTGAAAGAATCGTCTTGATGATTTGAATGGGATTTCAATGAAAAGGCTCTCATGATCGAAGGTTTCAAAAGCAAAGCCAAGAGAGCAAACTGCCCTTGTTATATATATATCATGAGTGGCTTGTTGACCCCTTGACACCATTAGCTTAATATATTATATTATATTGTAAAGAAAGGGATTAAAGAAGAGGAGCAACCTCAAATCTTAATTCTGTCTATTTCCTGCCTTCCAAGCAACATCTAAGCACCTAAATTTATGAAGCCTAAGTATGTCTTATTGTCCTTTGCCATCGCAGGCCTTTCTATTTTTCTTATATTTTCTCACACCAAGTGTGTTGAACCTTAAACCCTTTCTATACAAGAAAGAGAGAAGCACCGTTAAAATGTTAGGCTTTTCTTGTTCATTTTCATTTATCATTTGCACACAAGTAACAAATATCTAGATTGAATCTCCAACCTAGTTTAGAAGAAAACTCTGTCTGTGAAATAAAGCTAAGATATATAATTTTCTATATATAATGGCATACACTCAAGCTTGTATCTTTAAAAAGAAATTCAACCCTCACCTGAAAATTCCCAAAAGGAATATCAAACGCTGAAAGGTTTAACAAAGTCAGATTGACCAATTCATACATTGGCATCTGCTGAAGTTGCTTAGAAAATCTAAAAATCGCTTCATCTCCTTCCAGTAAAGTTGTCCAAGCACGGTGGCAAAGGAATTTTGAAGGGTGAGTGGCATTCATGTGGCTTCTCTCTCTCTCTCTCTCTCTCTCTCTCTCTCACGCAATAAAAGAAAAAAGAGTAGATGATTTATGTTTTTCAAATAATCCAAAAGTTATCTTATCATATATATATATATATATATATATATAGATAGATAAACCGAGTTCTTACTTAGAATGACATAGAATAGTGACACGTGAAAAGAACCTATACTTTTTAGTGACTAAACCAGTCATTTAAGTACTGGACCGGTCTTTTAAATAAAATTGAACCGGTCTATTTAATCTCTCTCTCTCTCTCTATTAACGATACAAGTAGCCCCTCTCTCTCAATTAATGATATAAGTATGACTCTTTGGTATTTTTATATTTTTTGTTGAAATTTAAATATGTTTTCATTTTGTTTGTGAAATTTGTGGTTGAACAATTCTTCATTTGAATGTTTATGAGATTTTTTTTTTGTTCATTTGCTCTTTTGAATGTTCAGAATTATAGAGGATTGAAATATAATAGGTATCACATCGACATTAAAAAAAGTTCCTGTTAATTTTCTATTTTATATTTTGATAATCAAAATCGTGGTTTTCTTCTTCATACTTATTTTCATTCAAAGCTACACTTATGGAATAAATATTTTAACATGTTTTAATTTATATGAATTAAACTAAAAATAAGGGTCTTATGTATTAATTCATTTAAATGTTTTATGGGATATTTGTTTTTCTTTTATGTGATTTTTACGATTTTCACTTATTTTTTGTAAGTGTTATTCTGCTTTTGAAAGTCAAAAAAGGCAAAATTTTATTTGATTATTGTGCATAAAATGAATATAAATGCTTTTAAAACACTAAAGAGTTAATTAAGCATTAAATTTGAAATGTTTTTTTTTTAAACATATCATGTGTATATATATATATATATATATATATATATATATATATATATATATATATATATAGCCGAGTTCCAACTTAGAGTTGACCTAGAATTATGACACATGACATGAATCCATACTTTTTAAATATTGAACCAGTCATTTGAGTAAAAAACTGGTAATTTAAGTAAAACTAAACCGGTCTGTGTATTTCAAGTAAAATAAATGTTGCATTTAATATGACTAATAAACTCTCTTGTATTGAATAAAAAATGAATAGATCATTAAATTCTCACTAATTTCTACCTCTTTCTCTTCCTTTAAGTAAAACTGGAAAAAAAAAGAAAAAAAAAAAAAGAAAGTAAAATTGAACTGCTCCATGTATTTCAAGTGAAATAAAAGATGCGTTTAATATTCCTAATCAAATCTCTTCCGTTGAATAGAAACATTTAATTTTGTTGTTATTAAATTCTCACTAATTTCTACCCCTCTCTCTTCCTTTAAGTAAAATCTTTTACTCCAACACCACTTCCCCTTCCACTAAATGTCCGTTACAAACTAAACCTCAAAGAGTCAAACGTTAGTTTTTTTTTTCTTTGGGAAATGTCAAAAGTCACTCCAATATCTCTCGCTTTCTCAAATAAATATATGGAGAAGTAATAGTTTGTGGCTATGCAAAACTTCAATGTTGTTTACATTACCAGAGAGTGGTGCTCAAAGCAAAGAGAGCAAAGTTTTTGCTATTGTTGGAAGCTTTTTGTTTGTAATACTGCTATAGCCTTTTTCTTTTTGTTAGTTTGCCTTTCAAGTTTGTCGGGGCAGTGTTCAATAGAATTGTAAATAATAGGTTTGTATTTATTTTATGTGCTTCTGTTTTTTTTATTTGATTTTCTATCCTTATTTTTGCATTGATAATTTATAATTTTTTTTTATTTTTGTTGAAAAAATAGTTTCTTTTACGCTATAAATAAGAATGATGGTCGAATTAAAAAACATCTATTTGACCGTAGTTTCATCCTATACCTATAAATTTCTTTGGAACTGGAAAAGTATATAAAAAAAAATAGTTATTTTCTATTATATTAGTGGTTATCATTTTACATATTTTTTTTTACTTTATTTTCTATGATTTTGTTCTTTCTTTACATTTTTTTTTGTCCATATTTCCTAATTTATATTATTTTTTTGTTCAAATTGCTTTATTTTTTTATTTCTTTTTCTTTTTCCTTTTCTAAATTTTACATTGAATTCAAGGAAACCATGGAGAGAGAGAGAAGTTTACATTAATTGTTGTTTTGAATACGAGATATGGCGATTATTTAATTTACATTGTTCACTGAATTTTTTTTTCCTGTATAACACACATTGTTAACGTCCTTAATTGATAGACAATATTGATTTTCAAGGTTTCATATGAACCGGAAAAGTATATGGAAAAGAAAACTCTATTATATTCTATTAGTATTTTTTATTTTACATTTTTTGTCTATATTTTTATGGTTCTCTTAATTCGTTTCCTCTTTTTTTTTTTTTTTTTCCTTTTTTTTTCTTTATTTTTTATGTAATTAATATATTATTTTTCATTCAAATTGCTTATTTTATCTTTTGTAAATTTTACACTAAATTCAAGAAAATAATGGTAAGAGAGAGTTTCCTATGGTTGTTTTTTGTACGGGGTATGATGATTTTTTAGCGTATTATGTTTATTGAGTAATTTTTTATTACTTTGTGTAATACAAAAAAGATAACACTATTATATGGACAGAGATTTCTTACAAACCGGTTTGTAGAAAATTTAATTCTTAGAACCCACATATAAGATTGACATGTGTCATTTGGCATGTGAGAAGCACATGTTATTTAAATAGCATGTACAAAGTACATGCTTTTTAATAACATTAATAAAAAAACATGTGATTCTCACATATTTAAAGGATACTGTCTTTTTTAAATGTGAGTTGAAGAAAATTTCCTACAAACCAATTTATAAGAAATTTTTGTCCCGATTATATTATATAAGTATTTTTCAGTTTTCATTTTTATCTATATTTTCTATGCTTCTCTTCTTCCATTTTTATTATTATTATTATTATTATGAAACTAAATTATAAGGAAGAATCTCGCGCATAGCACGGGTTACGAGCTAGTATATATATAAAAGTCGAGTTCTTCCTTGGAATGACATAGAATGGTGACACGTGGCATGAACACATACTTTTTAGTGATTAAATCGGTCATTTAAGTACTGAATCAATCTTTTAAATAAAATTGAACTGGTCAATTTAATGTCTCACTTTCTATTAATGATTCAAGTAGTCTCTCTCTCTCAATTAATGATACAAATATAACTCTTTTGTGGAGACATGTGTTTCTTTAGTATTTTATATTTTTGGTTGAAATTTAAATATGTTTCCATTTATTTTGTGAAATTTTTGGTTGAGCAATTCTTCATTTGATTGTTAATGAGGATTTTTTTTTTTTATTTTTTCCAGTTCATTTGCTTTGTCGAATGTTCAGAATTATATAGGATTGAAATGTAATAGGTATCACATCAACAATAAAAAAAATTCTTGCTAATTTTCTATTTTATGCTTTGATAATCAAAATCATGGTTTTTTTTTCTTACTATTTTTTTTTCATACTTATTTTCATTATAAACTACACCTATGGAAATTAAGATTTTAACATATTTTTTTAAAGTGTTATTCTCCTTTTGAAAGCAAAAAAGACAAAAATTTATTTGATTATTGTGCACAAAAGGAATAGAAATTATTTTAAAACACTAAAGAGTTAATTAAGTATTAAATTTGAAATACTTTGTTTTTTTAATATTCAAAATTATATAGATTTTATTTTTATTGAAACATAATATATAGGTACGTATCACACTAACAATATCATAGATTCCTACGATTAATGCTTTGATAATCAAAATCTAAGTTTTTCTCTTCATTTTAAACTACATATATGGGAATATTTTAAATGTTTTAATTTATATGAATTAAAACTAAAATTATAGTTTTTTTATAGTAAAATTTTATGTGATTTATATATTCATGCAATGTTCTTTGTGCAATGGAGAAGTATGACACGTGGCGTGAACCCATAATTTTTAAACACTGAACCGGTTTTTTAAGTAAAAAAGCTTTTGAATTTTAAAGGTTGAACCGTTTTTGTCATGATTTTAATAAATTTATTGTGCTTTAATAAAAAAGATCATGGGTGTTAATCTTCATGAGACCAAAATAAAGATTTTGTCATATTATATCATTAAGTGTCATTATAGCCGCATTAGTTATAAGATTTTTTTAAAAAAATTAAAATTAAAAACATGCATTAATTCTAAGTGGTCTTATTTTTTTTTTCTCCAAAATTTTATTTCAAAAATTTTCCTTATGTGATATTTCATTACGTTCAAAATTTTACTGTACAATATTATGGTTTCAGAATTTATAACTCTCCAAAATTATAGAGAGACAAAATTTAAAATTAATAATGTATTACATTAACTACCCATATTGACCATATAAGTATTGCATGCATTAATTTTAAAGAAACCGTACAAGTAAGCTGAAAAGTCATATTACTCTATTAGATTGTTATTTATACCTCTCTTTAGGGTTTGAAACACTTGAACCGTGAAATCAAGAGCATCTAGCAGCGACATTCAAGTGAAGAAAAGAGTGTTAAAGTACATAATTTTTTTTTTTTTTTTTTTTAAGGACTTTGCTTTTCTTTCTTTCTTTTTTTTCTTTTTTTTTTTTTTTTTTTTTTTGGTTTTGTGGAGTTGAAGGACTTTGTGTTTTATGTATTTTTATAATTAGAATCTAGATATTCTCTGTTATTTTTTTTTTCTTTATACTTTTTGTTTTCAACCATGTCTACCTATGGGAATAGATTTTCATAAAAAAATGTTTATTTTTCTCGGTATTTTTTTTTCCTTATGTTTAGAATTATTTGTGTTTTATTTGTATTGAAATATAATAGGTATACACAAAGATTCTTACTAATTTTGTATTAATGCTTTGATATTTAGATTAAACTATGTATTCTTTTTTTTTTTTCTTTATACTTTTCATTTTAAACCATATATACCTATGGGAACAAAGATTTAAACATTTTTTAATGTATATGGATTAAACTAAGATAAAGACTTATGTTTCTGAATTTTATTTTTTTTCGTTTATGTGCTTACTCTATTTTTAACCATTTTTTGAAAGTGTTTTTATGCTTGTGAAAGCAAAACAAGGCAAAAATTTATTTGATTGTGTGTATAAAATGAATATAAATACTTTTGAAACACCAAAGAGATATTAAGCATTGTCATGAATATTTTGTTTTATTTTGTATTCGTAAAAAAATATTTGTTTAGTTTGTTCAGTATTTTTTAAATGTTTATAATTACTTGGGTTTTATTTGTATTTAAATATAATAGGTATTGCACTAATAATATCATAGATTCCTGCTAATTTTTTATTAATGCTTTGGTAATTAGATTAAATCATGTTTTCTTCTTACTATTTTTTCTTCTTCTTTATACTTCTTTTTCGTTATAAACTATTCATATGGGCACAAAGATTTTAACATATCTTAATTTATATGGATTAAACTAAAATTAAGTGTCTTATTTTTTAGTTCATTTGAAAGTATTATGGAATATTCTTGTTTTCGTTTGTATAATTTACTGATTTTCAGCCATTTTATTTAGTTTGTTATGTATTTTTTTTAGAATGTTTAGAATTATATGGGTTTCATTTGTATAAAATGTAATTGGTATCTTTTTTTTTTTTTTTTTCTTTCTTTATACTTCTTTTCATTTTAAACTATTGATATGGTAACAAAGATTTTAACATGTTTTAGTTTATATGGATTAAAATAAAATTAAGGGTCTTATTTTTTAATATATTTGATTTTTTTTTCTTCTTTTGGTATGATTCCTCAAATTTATTTTGAAGTGTTTTTTCTGCTTTTGAAAGCAAAATAAGGTAAAAAATTATTTGATTAGTATTGAACGTGATGCGAGAGGATTTATTTGATTGCATTAAATGTTGAGCGAAAATTTTGTTTTATTTTGTAAGATTTGGCTGAGGTGCTGTAAAAAAAATTACAGCACCATCTTGACCATTGAAAAACTACAGCGCATATGCTGTAATATTTTGAATTTAGATTTTATTTTTGCTATTTTTTTTTATACTTCTTTTCGTTATAAACTACACCTATGTGAATAAATATTTTAAAAGTTTTACTTTTTTTAGGTTAAAATAAAATTAAGGGTCTTAATCTTTATTGTCTTTTTATTGAAAGATGTGTGATAATTTTTTTTTACAAGTATTTTTTAACCTATAATAAAAAGTACGATGAAAATTGTTTAAATTTTAAAACTAAATTATAATGAAGAATTTTGTCCATAACGCATGTTATGAACTAGTTGCAATAATTGTGGTACTTCAAATCCTGGATCAAATGATGTAATTTTTACTTTTCCGAGTACGAATTACAGCTATAGGAACAATATATATATAGTAATTAAAATTTAGGGCCATAGTGATGGTCCTCATAATAGTTTTTCCTCGATCAGAATCATTCCTAGCTATACAATGGCTATTGACTAGCAGTCAAAATGTTTTGTACGTTGGATTCATAAACATTAAAGAAAATTTCAATTTTCATTACTACATTATTTTGGTTGTAATTAGCTTGGAGAGGGGCTTCTAGTTAATTTAGTGTCTACAGCATGTATGCATACATTAAGCATTTGGAAAATGTTTGGGGTAATACGGATTTTATTACATTTTTTTTACAAACGGCCACGTACTACACTTAAAAACTTAAGGCTTCACGTTTCTCAGCGTCAACAACAACGTCTACATCCATCTTACAGCCTCCGCTCACCTTCTCCGTCGTTGCCTCCACACCCACATTGATGATGCCAATCACCTCATCTCTTCCTCCTCCTCCATAAGAGGAGCGGCTTGTGCGACCATCCCTACAGAGCCACACGATCAGGCAGTAGATATCTCTATGGAAGGAAACTCACAGCCGGCCATAGGTGGGTCGACTACCCATAGCCATTCATTTTGGGGCAACATAACTGACATGAGTGTTACATGAACTGGCATATTAGTTTGTATGAAAACATAATAAAATATAGTACTCTTCGTAGCATTTATATTGATAAGCAAGCATGGTAAGTGTTTGTATGCATGTGCGGGTGAGTGTGGTGGAGAGGGACAGAATTAGATTAATTTCCTCAAATTCTTAATATATTACAAGTTAACAAGTGAATTTTTTTACAATAAATAGGGAAATATTCAAAATCACATGGTACGTGTTTATAGTAGACGTGTGAGAGACACAGTGATCAAGTAAAATCTTCATTTGGAGGTCATGCTGTGCAAGTAATGATGATAAGACTCTTTAGTACTGAATTTTATACTTGGCTTTTGAGCTTTCCAGTTCAAGATGTCTACATATAGGGGCATATAAAATTGTCACTATGTTAGTAATCTGTAGGGGTGTGTAGCGATTCGGAAGTCGGTTAAATCGGTGAAGTCGGTTTGGTTAATCGACCATGTCGGTTCGGTTAATTGACCATGTCGATTAAGTCGGTTAATTCGCCAACATTTAACCGACAAGAAATTTTTTTGAAGTTTTCGGTTAAGGCAGTTATAGCGGTTAAGGCGGTCGGTTAAAGAGTCGGTTAAGACGGTCGGTTAATCGGTTTTGGGCCTCATTTTTTAATGGGTCAAAAAGACTCAAAAATCAAAATAATTTTAAGGCCTATATCAATATGCTTTAGACTTTTAGTATTAGGCTATTTGCCACTTGCCAGCAAGCTCAGCCAACAGGGTCATTGGGCAATCTGGGCCAGCAGGCCCAGCATGACAGCACCACCACACCTGACACTAGTCCACTGTCCAGTGTGTCCACAATCCACCAGTCAACTTCATAAGCCTATGCCAATGGCCCAACTAGCCCATAAGCCCATTCAAAATCTCAATTGAAAATCAAAATTATTTTCTTAATTTCTTATACCTTGAGTCATTTTTACTGTTTTACATATTTTTTTTTAAA
The DNA here is from genome assembly GCA_028654335.1 of Alnus rubra. Taxonomy (NCBI): domain Eukaryota; kingdom Viridiplantae; phylum Streptophyta; class Magnoliopsida; order Fagales; family Betulaceae; genus Alnus; species Alnus rubra. The sequence goes on along the minus strand of JAJPGS010001898.1, from coordinate 1,152,552 downwards.
AAAAAAACAATAATAGATAAAAGAAAAAATTGGAAAAGTGGTCCAATGGCAGATTGGCAGCGGTCTCGGTGACTGCAAATGTGAAACACTGAAAATTTGAAAATAATTTTTGATATAGGCGGTCGGTTAACTAACCGGTTAATCGGTCGGTTAATTTTCGGTTCGGGCCGGTTAACCGCTTAACCGACCGCCTACCAAACCGACCAATTTTCGGTAAAAATATTCTCTTCCGACTATTGAACCGAATTTTGTCGATTAAGTCGGTAGGCTGTCAATTTCGGTTCGGTCACAGCTCGGTAAGCGGTAATTAGTTAATCTGTACACCCCTAATCTGGACAAGCTCAAAAGCTGAAATCCAATTAATTAATTATATAAAGAAACCTAGCACGCAGAAGAGTATTGCGTAAATGGCTGGGAAAGAAAAGGCAACCACATCAAATATAGCAACTAGGGGAAGTTTAAGGATTCATTTGAAATTAGAATGAAACGTAAGGGGGTAAACAAAAAACACAAAAAGCAAAGCAATATAAGAAGACAAAGCACAAAAGTCAGACAGGCGACAGCAAAAACAATTGAGCGCAATTCATTCGCTACCATCCCACTCTCTCTCTCTCTCTCTCTCTCTCTCGTTCGTATTAGAATATCAACTCAACACCATCATCAACAGAATCAACACCACCTTGAGTTCTTTGATTAAAAGAAAAATTCAGATGGACACGTTCTACATATCGCATGGATCGCCGACGCTGTCATTTGACGATTCGATACCGGCGAGGCATTTCTTGAAATCATGGAAGGAGAAAGGGCTATGCCAGAGGCCCAGAGCCATTCTCGTCGTTTCCGGACACTGGGACACGCCCGTGCCCGCCGTCAACGTTATTAGCGGCCGCAACGACACCATCCATGATTTCTATGGCTTCCCCAAACACATGTACCAGGTATACTACGTACACTTCACAAATAAATTAATTATATGCATGTTATGCCCAACAATTTTATTTTGATTAGGAGAGCCACGTTAGGTGTGCACGTTGACGTTGGTGGCAGGTGGGTTTGGTGGTAGATATCCACGTGCGAAGGTCTCGAAGCGTATTCCGTGTTTTTTAATCAAAGTTTTTGTTCAATGGTCCTTTCCTGTCCTATTTGTATTTCTGTCCCTGAGATGTATGCGTTTTACTTTTTAGTCCATAAACAAACACCTGCCTACTTTCCTTATTAATTGTACATGATATCTCTATCATTGAACAAGGTTAGAATGAATATTTTGTCCTCCTCTTGTCTCTTTAACGGTGATATCATTCTATTAAAATTCAATAATTATTCATTTTAAATTGTAATTTTAAAAATTATATCATCTTTAGAGGAACAATAGGGGATAAAAATCTTCATTCTAACATTACTTTGTATCATTAGTCATTTCTTTTAACTACTTACGACAGGTTGATTGGCATGTTAAGCTATATGTATGTGCATATTAAAATTCCTTACAATAAAGTTGTCTTAAACATGGTCAGAAGGTGTCCGGTCAGAAGGTGTCCGGTATCTCGAGCAATGGACCTAAGCTTTTCAAACACTTGTTGATCTCAGGGTAGCCTCTCATTGCATGGATCTAAATCAAATACATCTTAAGGCTTGTGAAGGACATTACTTGGATTTGGCAACAAAGAAGCTTTGACAAAAGTTGATTTTTTTTTTCTTTTTTCTTTTTGATAGTTAATTTTCATGTTGCAATCTTTCGCTGATTCTGTTCTGTTCCCTGATTACCAGATGAAGTACCCTGCACCGGGAGCTCCAGAATTGGCAAAGAGGGTGAAGGAACTGCTACTGGCATCAGGCTGCAAGCGTGTTGACGAAGATAGAAAACGAGGGCTTGACCATGGTGCATGGGTCCCCCTGATGCTGATGTATCCAGAGGCAGATATCCCAGTTTGTCAACTCTCTCTTCAGTCAGATAGGGACGGTACTTATCACTACAACATGGGCAAGGCACTGGCTTCTCTTAAGGATGAAGGTGTTCTAACCATAGGTTCTGGTAGTACTACTCATAACTTAAGGAACATTTTGCCCCCAAACAGTCCTGTTCCTTCCTGGGCTTCGGATTTTGATGCCTGGCTTAAAGATGCACTTCTTCAAGGAAGGTAACTGATAAGTGATTTACCATTTTCTTATGTCACGTTTTTTTGTTGTATATCTGGTTAAATCGGTGGCATACTCTGTCTGGAAGAGCTCATGAGAGCATACTCTGTTGGTTAGAAATGCATGGAGTACTCTTGCATTGGTTTTTTGGCTTTCTGTGAGAAGTTTCATATGTTGGACTAAGTATTCCAATTTCAAAAGCAGTGTTATAGGGCAATTTTGCTGTAAAACATCTGTTTTAGAAGGTTGTGTTTAGGCTAGCTTTTTGGTCCATCTTAGGAGTTAAGATACTAGGGAAAGGGCATTTGTTTTTGAATCTTTGTATGATTCAAATTTCAAGTCGTAGCCAATTTAGTATTTCTTGCTAGCTTTGAAAATAGCCCATTGTTCGAACCTCGGGAAAAGAAGTCATTATGTGAATTCGGCATCATCTGATATGTTTTGTGTTCAGGGTGGTTGCATATAAAAACATTTTCATCAAGGTTGATGATGGTCCTCTTACCCTTAAGCAATCATGAGGGGAATATGAGACACAAAATGCCTAGGCTTGAGTAAGGTGTTCATTTGTGAGAGCCAAATTAGGTGTCAAGTTGCTTAATAATAGGCCGCGTTTGTCAAATATGTGGGAATGCCAACCCAATATAACTGATCGAGTAAATTAATACACATTATCTTAGGTCTTCTTTACTGCTTTTCTTTCTTGACTTCGAACATTGGTCAGTCTATAAGATTTGATAAACTTTTTAGATTTTGAATTATGTATGTAATTCTTCCTGTAGATTTGAAGATGTGAATCATTGGGATGTGAAGGCACCCTGTGCAAAAATAGCTCACCCTTGGCCAGATCACTTTTACCCATTGCATTTTGCCATGGGTGCTGCTGGTGAAAACACAAAGGCAAAACTCATGCACCATAGCTGGGACATGGGTACTCTTTCTTATGCCTCTTACCAGTTCACAGCAGCTACCAGCTGAATCTCCATCGAAAAATTGTGCTACTATATGGTGTCTATGCTGTCTCGTTATATTTAGATACATCTGTTGTTATGTTATCTTCAAAATAAGATTGGATGCAAACTGGAAGTTGTTGTGGCCATGAAAATTGTGTAGTTTTCCTTTGATTAAGGGTCTTAATCTTTATTGTCTTTTTATTGAAAGATGTGTGATAATTTTTTTTACAAGTATTTTTTAACATAATATAAAAAGTACGATGAAGATGTGTTTAAATTTTAAAACTAAATTATGATAAAAAAATTTGCGCATAGCGTGGGTTATGAGCTTGTTGCAATAATTGTGGTACTTCAAATCCTGGATCAAATGATGTAATTTTCACTTTTCCGAGTACGAATTACAGCTATTGGAACAATATATATAGTAATTAAAATTTAGGGCCATAGTGATGATCCTCAGAATAGTTTTTCATCGATCAGAATCATTCCTAGCTATACAATGGCTATTGACTAGCAGTCAAAATCTTTTGTACGTTGGATTCATAAACATTAAAAAAAATTTCAATTTTCATTACTACATTATTTTGGTTGTAATTAGCTTGGAGAGGGGCTTCTTGTTAATTTAGTGTCTACAGCATGTATGCATACATTAAGCATTTGGAAAATGTTTGGGGTAATACAGATTTTATTACATTTTTCTTACAAACTGCTAGGTTAGTGACTTAAAAACATAAGGCCTCACGTTTCTCAGCGTCAACAACGACGTCTACGTCCATCTTGCAACCTCGGCCCACCTCCTCCGTCATTGCCTCCACACCCGCATTGATGATGCTAATCACCTCATCTCTTCCTCCTCCATAAGAGGAGTGGCTTGTGCGACCATCCCACATAGCCACACGATCAGGCCGTAGATATCTCTATGGAAGGAAACTCACAGCCCGCCATAGGTGGGTCGACTACCCCTAGCCGTTCATTTTGGGGCAACATAACTGACGTTAATGTTATATGAACTGGCACATTAGTTTGTATGAAAACGTAATAAAATATAGTACTCTTAGTACGTAGCATTTATATTGATAAGCAAGCAAGCATGGTAAGTGTTTGTATGCATGTGCGCGTGAGTGTGGCGGGGAGGGACAAAATTAGATTAATTTCCTCAAATTCTTAATATATTACAAGTTAACAAGTGAATTTTTTTATAATAAATAAGGAAATATTCAAAATCACATGGTACGTGTTTATAGTAGGGCTATCAATTTTTGACACGACCCGCGAATCCGATACGAAGTTAAAGGGTTAGGGTTAAGCTTAAAAGGGTTTGGGTCATAAAAGGATTGACCCGTTTAATAAAAGGGTCGTTACAGGGTCAACCTGCTTGACCCGTTTGACCCGTATACTTAAACATTTTTTTTTTCAACATTAAAAATTAAATATAAACAATCATGTTGCCTCTTCCTTTCTCTCACTGATTAAAGAGTAAAAACTAAATTTAAAAAAGAAAATATCACAAAAAAAGGAAACTAGTTTTTTTCTTTTATTGAGTTAGAACTTGAACAAAAAAGGCAAATACTAAAAAAAATTAGCGGAGTTTTTTTTTTTCTTTCAAGTTTTTGAACTTAGAAGTTGAATCAAAATAAGTAAACAATAAAAAAAACTCAACATTTTATATTTCAACTGTGAAATAATATGATTATTCAAATAATATGATTTTTTTTTTTTTTTGAAATTTGTGTTTTTATTTTATTTTTATAGACTTTATTAATAAACGAGTCAAACGGGTCGGGTCATGTCAACCCGTTATTTAGCAGGGTCGTGTTAGGGTTTAAGAATTTGACCATTTTATCTAAACGGATCATGTCAGGATTGACCCTTAACGTGCTGTCGGATCAAACGGGTCGGGTCAACCCGTTTTGACCGCCCTAATTTATAGTAGACGTGTGAGAGACATAGTGATTAAGTAAAATCTTTATTTGGAGGTCATGCTGTGCAAGTAATGATGATAAAACTCTTTAGTACTGAATTTTATACTTGGCTTTTGAGCTTTCCAGTTCAAGATGTCTACATATAGGGGCATATAAAATTTTGTCACTATGTTAGTAATCTGGACAGGCTCAAAAGCTGAAATCCAATTAATTAATTATATAAAGAAACATAGCACGCAGAAGAGTATTGAGTAAATGGCTGGGAAAGAAAAGGCAACCACATCAAATATAGCAACTAGGGGAAGTTTAAGGATTCATTTGAAATTAGAATGAAACGTAAGGGGGTAAACAAAAAACACAAAAAGCAAAGCAATATAAGATGACAAAGCGCAAAGGTCAGACAGGCGACAGCAAAATAATTCAGCGCAATTCATTCGCTACCATCCCTCTCTCTCTCTCTCTCTCTCTCTCGCGTATTTAGAATTTAGAATATCAACTCAACACCATTATCAACAGAGTCAACACCACCTTGAGTTCTTCGATTAAAAGAAAAATTCAAATGGACACGTTCTAGATATCGCACGGATCGCCGAAGCTGTCATTTGACGATTCGATACCTGCAAGGCATTTCTTGAAACTGAAAGTATGGCAGGAGAAAGGGCTATGCCAGAGGCCCAGAGCCATTCTCGTCGTTTCCGGACACTGGGACACGCCCGTGCCCGCCGTCAACGTTATTAGCGGCCTCAACGACACCATCCATGATTTCTATGGCTTCCCCAAACACATGTACGTACACTAGACATAAATTAATTATTATTTTATTTTGATTACTCCCAGTCTTCCCGTGATAGGCTTGTGAAGGGCTTTCTGTCCCCAAAACAAAAAAATAAAATAAAATTCTTATTCTCAATTCTCATGGTGTTTACTGTTTAGACTTTACACAAATAATTGTGAAAACGTACGTTAGGTGTGCACGTTGTTGGTGGTAGATATCCAAGCACGAAGGTTTCGACGCGTATTCCGTGTTTTTTAATCAAAGTTTTTGTTCATCGGTCGTTTCCTGTTCTATTTGTATTTCTGCCCCCGAGATGTACGCGTTTTACTTTTTGGTCCATAAACAAACACCTGCCTACTTTCCTTCCTATCCTGTGTGTTTCCAAGGAATTAAGCAGTCGTAATGTGGAGAAAGTTATATGATATCTATCACCGAATAATGTTAGAAAGAACACTTTTGTACGTCCTCTTCCTGATTCTTTAATAGTGATGTTGGCCCTTGGGGGTGGCCGAATATGTAACAGGTCAGTTGGGAACAGTATACACGTGGCTGCAGGCAAGTGAAGAAAGTTACAAGCTGGAGTTGGTGGAGTGTGAAGATACGGGTCTGTTAGTAGTTAGCTAGAGGCAGCTGAGAATTAGTTAGAAGTTGTGTTAGTTGAAGAAGTTATGTTAGTTGCTTTCTTGTGTTGTATAAATAGGAGAGTAAGGAATGATTTTGGGCATTCTGATTGTAATTGGTTCTTTGAAAACTTTGGAGGTTCTTGGCACTTTGAATGCCAAGGGTGGAGATTAGCTATCTCGAATTGGCCATTCTTGAATAAAGTTCATCCTTTCTTCTTCAATTCTTCTTTCCTTCTCAATTCTCTTTCATTTTCTTTATTTAATCACAGTAACAGGACCGGTCCTGTTACACCGGCCGGGCTGAGGGTGGCCGAACCACCCCCATGGCCTGACTACCCCCGTGGCCCTTGGGGTGGCTCCAAAACCGATCTTTATTTTTTTTTTTAAATTTTTTAATTAATTTTTAAAGATTTTTAATTTTTAATTTCTATTTTTTTTTATATAGTGCTAGAGGTTGACACGTGGTGAGCCGTTAATTTTTAGACAGAAAATTTGACTAAGGTATCAATTTGGTCTTTTTTCGAAATTGAGGTACCATCTGTGATGCAAATTGAAACTTAGGGACTAAAAAATAAAGTTATCAAAACTCATGGACCAAAGGTGTATTTAACCCTAAAATTTAATAGTGATTTATTCTAAATTCAATGGTAATTTTAAAAATCACATCAAGAAACAAGAGGAGGACAAAAGGCTTACTTCTAACATTACTTTGTACCATTAGTCATGTTCTTTTAACTACTTACGACAGGTTGATTGGCATGTTAAGTTAGAGTAATGTTTATTGCATAACTTTTGCACAATTTTAATAATTTTTTTTTTAAAAAAAAATTAACTATTGGATATTTAGGGCCCACATTTAGGAAAACAGATTCAATGATTGATCATAAAAAAAAAAGAAAAAAGTAGTTAAAATTGTGCAAAAATTGATCAAAAGTTATGCAAAGAAACATTATCCTGATGTATGTATGTGCACATTGAGATTATGTGCAATAATGTTGTCTTAAACATGGTCAGAAGGTGTTCGGTATCTCGAGCAATGGACCTGGGCTGTTCAAACACTTGTGGATCTCAGGGCAGCCTCTCATTGCATGGATCTAAATCAAATACATCTTAAGGCTTGTGAAGGACATTAGTTGGATTTGGAAACAAATAAGCTTTAACAAAAGTTGATTTTTTTCTTTCTTTTTAAGTAATTAATTTTCATGTTGCAATCTTTCACTGATTCTGTTCCCTGATTACCAGTTGAAGTACCCTGCACCGGGAGCTCCAGAATTGGCAAAGAGGGTGAAGGAACTGCTAATGGCATCAGGCTGCAAGCGTGTTGACGAAGATACAAATCGAGGGCTTGACCATGGTGCATGGGTCCCCCTGATGCTGATGTATCCAGAGGCAGATATCCCAGTTTGTCAACTCTCTCTTCAGTCAGATAGGGATGGTACTTATCACTACAACATGGGCAAGGCACTGGCTCCTCTTAAGGATGAAGGTGTTCTAATCATAGGTTCTGGTAGCACTACCCATAACTTAAGGAGCATTTTGCCCCCGAGGAGTCCCGTTCCTTCCTGGGCTTCGGATTTTGATGCCTGGCTTAAAGATCCTCTTCTTCAAGGAAGGTAACTGATAAGTGATTTACCATTTTCTTATCTCACGTTTTTTGGTTGTACATCTGGTTAAATCAGTGGCATACTCTGTCTGGAAGAGCTCATGAGAGCATACTCTGTTGGTTAGAAATGCATGGAGTACTCTTGCATTGGTTTTTTGGCTTTCTGTGAGAAGTTTCATATGTTGGACTAAGTATTCCATTTTCAAAAGCTGTGTTTTAGGGCACTTCTGCTGTAAACATTTGTTTTAGAAGGTTGTGTTTAGGCTTTTTGGTCCATTTTAGGAGTTAAGATACTAGGGAAGGGGCATTTGTTTTTGAATCTTTGTATGATTTAAATTACAAGACGTGGCCAATTTATTAGTATTTCTTGCTGGCTTTGAAAATAGCCCATTGTTCGAAGAAGTCATTATTATGCGAATTCTGCATCATCTGATATGTTTTGTGTTCAGGGTTTTCTTGTTGTGGTTGCATATTAAAACATTTTCATCAAGGTTGATGATGGTCCTCTTACCCTTAAGCAATCATGAGGGGAATATGAGACACAAAATGCCTAGGCTTGAGTAAGGTGTTCATTTGTGAGAGCCAAATTAGGTGTCAAGTTGCTTAATAATAGGCCGCGTTTGTCAAAATATGTGGGAATGCCATTCCAATATAACTGAGTAAATTAATACACATTATCTTGGGTCTTCTTTACTGCTTTTCTTTCTTGACGTCTAACCTTGGTCAGTCTATAAAATTTTATCAACTTTTTATAGTTTTGAATTCAGTATGTAATTCTTCCTGTTGATTTGAAGATGTGAACCATTGGGATGTGAAGGCACCCTGTGCTAAAATGGCTCACCCTTGGCCAGTTCACTTTTACCCATTGCATTTTGCCATGGGTGCTGCTGGTGAAAACACAAAGGCAAAACTCATGCACCATAGCTGGGACATGGGTACTCTTTCTTAATTATGCCTCTTACCAGTTCACGGCAGCTACCAGCTGAATCTCCATCGAAAAATTGTGCTGCTATATGGTGTCTATGCTGTCTCGTTATATTTAGATACGTCTGTTTTTATGGTTTCTTCAAAATAAGATTGGATACAAACTGGAAGTTGTTGTGGCCATGTAAATTATGTACTTTTCGTTTGATTGTAAAATATGTTGTGTGTTTGTATGATGTTTTAAGTACGTTATAAGTTATGTATCTGTGTTACGTGGCAATTAAGAGTCATACACTAGAAAGGAGAATTAAGACGTAGTCATGCAGTGGAAGGACTCCTGGAAAAAGAGGATATCTGCTCAGTAGTTAGTAGTACGTAGTAGTAGTTATCAATATCTGTGTATATATTGATAACTAATGTAATTTATCTACTCTCTTCTTATAAACAATGTCTTGTAATGCTTATTGAAGCAGGAGATTGATGCATAATATTATAAAGTGGCAGTATTTCAACTATTAAGTTGTTTGGGAGGTCAAGGGTACTGCTTCGAACTACTTAATTTATTGTTATCAAAATATATATTATCTTTAGTCGTCATCATAGGCAAACTCAGGAAAACCGGTCCTGCAGCATTGCCCGTTCATCGTCCTTTTACGCGTTCCCAATCCCAGTCACGTTGCACTTTGAACCATGACTGTTTTGCTCCAAATAATATATAGTTGTAATACCCGGCATGCTTGTACTTTAAAAGTCAAAATTATTTGGCTTATTATCTGTGTAAAATGTGGAAGTAGTAGCTGCAAGTCGACGGATCTAATTAATGTTTTCACCTGGTATCTTAGCAAGTAGATGGAGCAATTGTGAAAACCAGCATTGCTTCATTGCTTGGGCATGGGTGGGGGGAGGGGGTGGCTGATGTAGGATGATAATTGGAGAAATACAGTAGGAATTTAAGAGGGAGAAGAAACAGAAATAGAGGAAGAAGAAGGAAGAAAAACCGAGAGAGAGAGAGAGCTAGAGAAACTAGAGAGCAAAGACAAAGGGGAAGGGGAATAGCGTCTCACGCTAAATTCATCAATATTTTTCAAAATTCATAATCTGCTATTACAATAGAATATTATGCTTAAATAGGCTAATAGACTAAACCCTAATCCTAATGTAACAAACTTTGGGCCAAGGGCTAAGCCCATTATTAAATAACAAATAACTTAATTAAGCTAATGTGACTCACTTTATGCTTAAACCTATTATTGAATTACAAATAACTCTTAACTTTGGGTCATGTTCCTATAATTGAACTACAATAAAACTAATAATCTAAATAAAATAAAACGACAAATTTATTCTTGTTTCACTCTGCATCAGTATCTCTTTCCCTCTTAACGTTGGACCGATGATGTTGGCAGAGACTGCATTGTCTACAGTCAATGAATGTCTTGATCTGCTGGATGTTGGCTGACAATGAACGTTGTCAACTTATGCGTTGAAAAAAGAAATTTAGGAAAATTTGCAAATTCACTCTTCAATGGCCTAATGCCAGAGTTCTGAAATAAACAAAGAGTTAGACAGCATGTTGGGTTTAGGGGAGCAGTTGTAGGCCAATAGTTGAGGTTTCAAACTGTCTAAAATGGTCACGTAGATCTATATTACAGCCAATTGTAAATTGACATGTGGCATGGTTACGACACGGCATACTGAAAAATTACAATTTTATTATTAAAATAAAAAATAAAAGAAGGGCAGCCCCCACTAGCTAAAGGACAGCCCAGTGAGGGGCAATGGGCCTCCCTTCACTGCAAAAGAACTTATGACCATGAAAGTTGATTTTGAAGCAAGTATCACTCCAGCTAGTGAGCATACCTTTCTCAGTTTTTTTTTTTTTTTTTTTTTGGCTAAGACCAAGTACAACTCTTGTGATCAGAAATACATGTCGTTTTGTGGCTTCAAAATGCTTACGTTATTGGCCGGTTAAGGCATTTGCTTCCTCTGATTGCTAAACATTTTTATGGTGTAAAAGTGAAAATAGTTTGTTCAGTGCAAAAACGACTTCAACTACCCCCTTCCAATTCGTCCCTAGCCTAGCTAAACCTTAGCTTCCACTCCAACTAAAGTCTTTAAACGTGCTTATTCTTAAGTGCTCATCCCGTACCATTTATTAATTAGGGCAAAAAGCTCAATATTGTATAAACAACATTTTTAATTATATATGTTTCCCACGTTGTACTCCACTTCCTAATTAAGTACTTGGATAATTTATGATTATCACTGTGGAAAAATTGAGTTTAAACACTACAATTTTTAAAACAAAGATTCAGAGGAATTTGCTAGCTAGCAATCTGGACAGTAAATATGAGTCTTTATGAAACCCACTTGCCCCAACAAGTGAGCGGGCTACTCGAGACTTGTTTGGGCACGTGAGTCTTATAGAGACTCTCTCACATTTACTATCTAAGCTGATAACAATTCTTGTAACAAAATTGCTATGAATCTGTATCCCAAAAGCAACTCGATGAGTGAATTGATAGGTTATTAGGCTTATAGAAGGGTAATTGCAAGCTCCCTTCGACTTTCGGGTAGGAGAGACCAGAAAATCCTACTTAAGGCGAGAGAATAACACAATTTGTCAAATACTTTGTCTCTGATATAGTGATATTCTATTAACAACAAGATGGTCTTTAAATAGAATACAATAGGATAACACTTAAATTGATAAGGACTCCTACTTAATCCTAAGATTTGAAAGAATCGTCTTGATGATTTGAATGGGATTTCAATGAAAAGGCTCTCATGATCGAAGGTTTCAAAAGCAAAGCCAAGAGAGCAAACTGCCCTTGTTATATATATATCATGAGTGGCTTGTTGACCCCTTGACACCATTAGCTTAATATATTATATTATATTGTAAAGAAAGGGATTAAAGAAGAGGAGCAACCTCAAATCTTAATTCTGTCTATTTCCTGCCTTCCAAGCAACATCTAAGCACCTAAATTTATGAAGCCTAAGTATGTCTTATTGTCCTTTGCCATCGCAGGCCTTGTTATTTTTCTTATATTTTCTCACACCAAGTGTGTTGAACCTTAAACCCTTTCTTTACAAGGAAGAGAGAAGCACCGTTAAAATGTTAGGCTTTTCTTGTTCATTTTCATTTATCATTTGCACACAAGTAACAAATATCTAGATTGAATCTCCGACCTAGTTTAGAAGAAAACTCTGTCCGTGAAATAAAGCTAAGATATATAATTTTCTAAGAGGACGGCATTGTGTATATATATATAATGGCATACACTCAAGCTTGTATCTTTAAAAAGAAATTCAACCCTCACCTGAAAATTCCCAAAAGGAATATCAAACACTGAAAGGTTTAACAAAGTCAGATTGGCCAATTCATCCATTGGCATCTGCTGAAGTTGCTTAGAAAATCTAAAAATCGCTTCATCTCCTTCCAGTAAAGTTGTCCAAGCACGGTGGCAAAGGAATTTTGAAGGGTGAGTGGCATTCATGTGGCTTCTCTCCCTCTCTCTCACGCAATAAAAGAGAAAAGAGTAGATGATTTATGTTTTTTAAATAATCCCAAAGTTATTGCAATAATTGCGGTACTTCAAATCCTGGATCAAATGATGTAATTTTCACTTTTCCGAGTAGGAATTACAGCTATTGGAACAATATATATAGTAATTAAAATTTAGGGCCATAGTGATGGTCCTCATAATAGTTTTTCCTCGATCAGAATCATTCCTAGCTATACAGTATTAATGACTATTGACTAGCAGTCAAAAGCTTTTGTTGGATTCATAAACATTAAAGAAAATTTCAATTTTCATTACTACATTATTTTGGTTGTAATTAGCTTGGAGAGGGGCTTCTACTTAATTTAGTGTCTACAGCATGTATGCATACATTAACCATTTGCAAAATGTTTGGGGTAATACGGATTTTACTACATTTTTCTTACAAACTACCACGTAAGTCATTTAAAAACTTAAGGTCTCACGTTTCTCAACATCAACAACATCTACGTCCATCTCGCAGTCTCGGCCCATCTCCTCCGTCGTTGCCTCCACACCCGCATTGACGACGTCAATCACCTCGTCTCTTCCTCCTCCTCTATAAGAGGGGTGGCTCGTACGATCAGGCCATAGATATCTCTATGGAAGGAAACTCACAGCCGGCCATAGGTGAGTCGACCACCCCTAGCCCTTCATTTTGGGGCGACATAAGTCACATAACTGATATGAGTGTGATGCGAGATTTCTGATTGGATGTATGAAAAATAGGGATGAATGTAGAAATGGAATGGAAAGATGATAGTGAACTCCAATTAATGGCTGGAGACAGATCCCAAGTGAATCCAATTAAGGCTGGAATCAAACCACAAGACAAAAGTCTATATCAATTCTTTTCTTCCTTCTCATTCACGACCAAATGGTCTTTAAATAAAAATACAAGTAGATAATACCTAAGGTGATAATGCTTAAAGTTCAAATATTCAAATTCAAATAAGCTCTAATCCTAATTTAAATAATCTAATCCTAATAAGTTGGAATTCCATTCCAACTCAACTATTAAACCTATCTAACCCTTTATCCCTATCAATCCTACACCCTTAAAAGGACCTTGTCCTCAAGGTCCAACAAAATGAAATTAACCTAGTACACATGACTGAAAAAATAAAAATTAAAAATTACACAATTAAAAATAAAAACTACACATCTATGAGAATCCCACCATCTTCTACTAACACGTCAACCGCTTTTTCTTTTTCTTTTCTTCTCCCTTCTTTTTCTTTGACACATCTAGACTGCTAGTACTAGAAAAAGAGCAAAAAATTTCAGCTTTGCTTTTCTTCCAGGTGCTTTTCATGAGCGGTGTTTGGCTGTTCGGTGGTTGTGCAGCTGGCTGGATCTGTAAGCTCCTCATCCGCTTCCTCGGTGGTCTTTCACTTGGTGGTTTCCCGTCCATCTCTAGCTTCTTGAAAGAAAAAACTCTGATAGGAATATGTTTAGTTCGCAGGAGGACGATTTTGTATGGGTTTTTGGGGGTGGTTTCCGCGTCGATGTTGCAGGCATGAGTAGGTGTGTTGATAGTGGCCTGGTTGTGGGTTTTCGACGGTTGGACTGGTTGTGGGTTGTCAGTGGACTAGGTCACGGGTTGGATGAGCGGGGTTGACTTAGGCGATGAAATTTGCACTGTGTTTTGCAGTGAAGACTCTTCAGTGCTGGATTTTTTATCCACGATCTCTTTGATAGATTGTTGGAGGCTCCTTGAAAAACCCTTCTTGAGAGAACTTGCAATATTCTCCAAAGACTTCTCTAGATCATCGAACTGCTTTTTAGTCTCTTCAGCAAGCTTTTGAAAGGCAAGTTCAAGCTTCCCAATTTGGTCCTTGTTGGTCGACATGCTCTGATACCAATTGATGCGAGATTTCTGATTGGATGTATGAAAAATAGGGATGAATGTAGAAATGGAATGGAAAGATGATAGTGAACTCCAATTAATGGCTGGATACAGATCCCAAGTGAATCCAATTAAGGCTGGAATCAAACCACAAGACAAAAGTTTATATCAATTCTTTTCTTCCTTCTCATTCACGACCAAATGGTCTTTAAATAGAAATACAAGTAGATAATACCTAAGGTAATAATGCTTAAAGTTCAAATATTCAAATTCAAATAAGCTCTAATCCTAATTTAAATAATCTAATCCTAATAAGTTGGAATTTCATTCCAACTCAACTATTAAACCTATCTAACCCTTTATCCCTATCAATCATACACCCTTAAAAGGACCTTGTCCTCAAGGTCCAACAAAATGAAATTAACCTAGTACACATGACTGAAAAAAATAAAAATTAAAAATTACACAATTAAAAATAAAAACTACACATCTATGAGAATCCCACCATCTTCTACTAACACGTCAACCGCTTTTTCTTTTTCTTTTTCTTCTCCCTTCTTTTTCTTTGACACATCTAGACTGCTAGTACTAGAAAAAGAGCAAAAATTTTCAGCTTTGCTTTTCTTCCAGGTGCTTTTCATGAGCGGTGTTTGGCTGTTCGGTGGTTGTGCAGCTGGCTGGATCTGTAGGCTCCTCATCCGCTTCCTCGGTGGTCTTTCACTTGGTGGTTTCCCGTCCATCTCGCTTCTTGAAAGAAAAAACTCTGATAGGAATATGTTTAGTTCGTAGGAGGACGATTTTGTATGGGTTTTTGGGGGTGGTTTCCGCGTCGATGTTGCAGGCATGAGTAGGTGTGTTGATAGTGGCCTGGTTGTGGGTTTTCGACGGTTGGACTGGTTGTGGGTTGTCAGTGGACTGGGTCACGGGTTGGATGAGCGGGGTTGACTTAGGCGATGAAATTTGCACTGTGTGTGCTGGATTTTTTATCCACGATCTCTTTGATAGATTGTTGGAGGCTCCTTGAAAAACCCTTCTTGAGAGAACTTGCAATATTCTCCAAAGACTTCTCTAGATCATCGAACTGCTTTTTAGTCTCTTCAGCAAGCTTTTGAAAGGCAAGTTCAAGCTTCCCAATTTGGTCCTTGTTGGTCGACATGCTCTGATACCAATTGATGCGAGATTTCTGATTGGATGTATGAAAAATAGGGATGAATGTAGAAATGGAATGGAAAGATGATAGTGAACTCCAATTAATGGCTGGATACAGATCCCAAGTGAATCCAATTAAGGCTGGAATCAAACCACAAGACAAAAGTCTATATCAATTCTTTTCTTCCTTCTCATTCACGACCAAATGGTCTTTAAATAGAAATACAAGTAGATAATACCTAAGGTGATAATGCTTAAAGTTCAAATATTCAAATTCAAATAAGCTCTAATCCTAATTTAAATAATCTAATCCTAATAAGTTGGAATTTCATTCCAACTCAACTATTAAACCTATCTAACCCTTTATCCCTATCAATCCTACACCCTTAAAAGGACCTTGTCCTCAAGGTCCAACAAAATGAAATTAACCTAGTACACATGACTGAAAAAAATAAAAAATAAAAATTACACAATTAAAAATAAAAACTACACATCTATGAGAATCCCACCATCTTCTACTAACACGTCAACCGCTTTTTCTTTTTCTTTTTCTTCTCCCTTCTTTTTCTTTGACACATCTAGACTGCTAGTACTAGAAAAAGAGCAAAAATTTTCAGCTTTGCTTTTCTTCCAGGTGCTTTTCATGAGCGGTGTTTGGCTGTTCGGTGGTTGTGCAGCTGGCTGGATCTGTAGGCTCCTCATCCGCTTCCTCGGTGGTCTTTCACTTGGTGGTTTCCCGTCCATCTCTAGCTTCTTGAAAGAAAAAACTCTGATAGGAATATGTTTAGTTCGCAGGAGGACGATTTTGTATGGGTTTTTGGGGGTGGTTTCCGCGTCGATGTTGCAGGCATGAGTAGGTGTGTTGATAGTGGCCTGGTTGTGGGTTTTCGACGGTTGGACTGGTTGTGGGTTGTCAGTGGACTGGGTCACGGGTTGGATGAGCGGGGTTGACTTAGGCGATGAAATTTGCACTGTGTTTTGCAGTGAAGACTCTTCAGTGCTGGATTTTTTATCCACGATCTCTTTGATAGATTGTTGGAGGCTCCTTGAAAAACCCTTCTTGAGAGAACTTGCAATATTCTCCAAAGACTTCTCTAGATCATCGAACTGCTTTTTAGTCTCTTCAGCAAGCTTTTGAAAGGCAAGTTCAAGCTTCCCAATTTGGTCCTTGTTGGTCGACATGCTCTGATACCAATTGATGCGAGATTTCTGATTGGATGTATGAAAAATAGGGATGAATGTAGAAATGGAATGGAAAGATGATAGTGAACTCCAATTAATGGCTGGATACAGATCCCAAGTGAATCCAATTAAGGCTGGAATCAAACCACAAGACAAAAGTCTATATCAATTCTTTTCTTCCTTCTCATTCACGACCAAATGGTCTTTAAATAGAAATACAAGTAGATAATACCTAAGGTGATAATGCTTAAAGTTCAAATATTCAAATTCAAATAAGCTCTAATCCTAATTTAAATAATCTAATCCTAATAAGTTGGAATTCCATTCCAACTCAACTATTAAACCTATCTAACCCTTTATCCCTATCAGAGTGTTATATGAACTGGCACATTAGTTTATATTGATAAGCAAGCATGGTAAGTGTTTGTATGTGCGCGTGAGTGTGGTGGGGAGGGACAGAATTAATTAGATTAATCTCCTCAAATTCTTAATATATTACAAGTAAACAAGTGGATTTTTTTAGAACAAACGAGAAAATATTCAAAATAACATGGTAAGTGTTTATAGTGGACGTGTGAGAGACATAGTGATTAAGTAAAATCTTTATTTGGAGGTCATGCTGTGCAAGTAATGATGATAAGACTCTTTAGTACTGAATTTTATACTTGGCTTGTGAGCTTTCCAGTTCATGATGTCTACATAGGGGCATATAAAATTTTGTCACTATGTTAGTAATCTGGACAGGCTCAAAAGCTGAAATCCAATTAATTAATATAACGAAATCTAGCACACAGAAAGAGTATTGAGTAAATGGCTGGGAAAGAAAAGGCAACCACATCAAATATAGCAACCAGAGGAAGTTTGCCAATGTTTAAGGTTTAGGGTTTATGGTTTCACAGTGACGGCGGCTATGATCGTTTTCTTACTCAATATTTAAAGTGATGCCTTGGTTGTACACTTCCTTAGTTGTGCATCTTTGTCGATCGGAATTCTCTGCAATTTTTTCATTCAGATTGATGGAATTGAAATTCCTGCAATTGTGAGAGGCCCCTACTTGGACAAGTAAGTCCGTGTGGAGCCTCTCACAATTGCATGTCTAATTGCAAAGGACCGACAAACAAACAGTTGTAAGGATTTGATCACAACCATCCATCAATTACAATAAAACTACAAGTACGTACACTTGTTTAAATTTTTGTTGCTTAGATGGCATTTGAAGCAACTTCTTGAACATCTCCATTGCCACTCCCTAGTTAAAATGCTAGAAAACTGTGCTTACATATTGGCATGGTTGTTATTATGTGAAACTGATATGAGAATTTTTTTTGTTCGTTTGTATACTTAATTTGTTATTACTGAAGTGCTACGCTTTAACAGTTGGATGGATATGTAACAACAGTAGTCTAAATCTTTACAAGAAGGTCTAAGGTAATACTAAATCTAAGAAACCTGCAATCAAGGAAATGAGAGATTTAGGAGATGGGAGGGAGCTACCTCTTGTTATATAGCCTAGCTATAGGTTCGATAGGCTCTCCAATGGACCAAAAGAAAATTCATATATATATATATATATATATATATATATATATATATATATATATATATATATATACAAATGGTAATTTAATTAGTACAATTGCCTTCTAATTAAACAACAGATTTATAACTTTAGAGAATGCTAATTTGTTTCGTGCCTTCTCACATTTTTTAAATGATTTTGGACTTCTTTCCATGGCTTAGGCTTAATTGATACCTGATAGTGCAAGCAAAGCAACCTTTTTAGGTCGATCCCCTTAATTTACAACTTTCTGCTTCTTCGATCTTTATCTGTAACAGCTCTCACCCTATAAACTCACCATAATCCTATTACATTTTGTCATTTTGTACTTGCTAATTAAATTCACCAAAAAGACTTTGTACCCTTTAAACCTCTCTCTCTCTCCTCTCTCTCTCTCTCTCTCTAGCACATTTATATTATATATAAATATGAGCTCGATCAGTTGCTTCACTTGCAAAATTCACCATCAAGACTATTCCTAGCTTGCAGCCTTCCTCATTCTTTCAATTTTCTATCATTTTTTTCTCTCCCTCTTTCTCTCTAGAAAAGGAGAAGAAAAAACTCCAAAACCTCGTCATTTAAGCTCAAGACCTTCATAGTCCCATAGAGATCAGGTTGAATATTGTTAGTATTCTTCCATACGTACGTCTAACTTCTTACTTCTACATTTTCTTTGATTGATAGTCTACATCTTAATCTCATTCTTCCATTTCCTTCTGTTTATAATTTATTTGGTTTTCTTCCTCCATCTTGAAGTAGATAGCTAGAAAGTATAGAAAAGGTTATATTTGTTGAATGTGTAAAGGCTTCAAGCCATGCCCACCATCAACCTGCATCATTACTGCTGAGTTTAACAAGCATCCAAAGCTCTAATACTCGCCAAAGGGTCCAAAGAATCCAAGAAAAAAGCAGCTTCCAGGCCAGTTCCCAATTCATTATATATATACATATATATATATATATATATATATATAGAGAGAGAGAGAGAGAGAGAGAGAGAGATGAATAATTCATTTTCAAGAAACTTGGTGATGAGGTACAAGGAGTGCCTGAAGAACCATGCAGCGGCAATTGGCGGGAATGCGACCGATGGGTGTGGAGAGTTCATGCCAAGTGGAGATGAAGGCACCATGGAATCCCTCAAGTGCTCAGCTTGCAACTGCCACAGAAACTTCCACAGGAAAGAGACAGAATTATCTGATTACCACCCCTCTCCATTAATAGGGCACCCTACAAAACCCATGATAATGTCCTACAAAAGTGGGTCGGTCGTCCCCTCAGAGTCTGATGATTATGGAAGTGGTGATGTGGCAATTAGGCCAGCTGAAAAGGCGATCATCAGAAAGAGGTTTAGAACCAAGTTTACAAAAGAACAGAAGGAAAAGATGTTGAGCTTTGCGGAGAAGGCTGGGTGGAGGATGCAGAAGCTAGAAGAATCTGTTGTGCAGCATTTCTGCCAGGAGATTGGGATCAATAGGAGAGTCCTCAAGGTGTGGATGCATAACAACAAACACAGCCTTGCAAACAAGAACTCCAGTAGCTAGATTACCCACTCGATCTCATACATCTATTAATTTCATTCCTTTTGATCGATGCGTTCATTTCCCACTTACTGTATCTTCATATTAATTTTACTTGTAGTAATATTATTTAATAAACTGATATACAATCCACCCTCGTACATACAATTTCATGATGTGGCCAGCAGTAAAAATCAACTAGTAAAAATTAATGGTTGATTTTCACTACCACATCATCCAATTATATGGCACTCTTATTGTAGACTAGCTAATAAATAACATTAATACTCTTTACTTAATTCTTTAATTTCCTGATCTAAGGTTTCCTTTAGCGAGTTGTGGATGTTAGAGTTTCAGCAATGCATGGAAAATGTGAAGCATTTAAAACTGTTTCTTTTATCTTCTTAATTAGTTTGTTTCCTTTCTCTTTTAATATACGTTCCTTTTTCTTTTTTCGGTTTAAGTATTTAGAGATACAAGGAAATATATATATATATAAAGTCAATAATATGTGCCGCGCGTATGAATTAATAGAAACAAAGTACGAAGAAATTTTTGCAACAAAGTTTATTAAACTGCCATGCCAGAGTTCTCACGAGGCTAGTTATACTGTAAGGAACATGATTCTTTGAAATGGAGATGAACGATTTCATATATAGTTCAAGTTAGAAGAAAATTTAGAAGAAAAAACTTCTTTCCAATTTAATTTAGAAGAAAATTTTGTCCGCATAATAATTTAAGGATAATAGAGTTCTCACGAGATTATACTGTAGAGATCGAACATGATAGAGAGGAACTATTTCATAGTTCAAATTAAATTTTACAGTATCTAACTAACTGAATACATGACGTGACTACGTAGGCAATTGGATCAAGAAATAGTTCCTCTCAATTTTACTTATTTATTATTCTTTTATGACTAATTCATAGTTTTGGATAGAACAAAGCATTGAAGCATTTATAGCACTGATGAATTTTACGCACAATGAGATCGTAAATAGAGAATTGCACTTTGGAAGTACAAAAAGTGGGATAATCAATGTTTGGAATAGGATGGATCAGTCAATTTTCTCACTTCCATCGTTATCTTGGTAAAATTAAAAGATGAGATGTGATGCACCATCAAGTGCGTGGTTGTTTACAAATTATAATTTATTAATTAAGAATGCTAATTTTCACACCTATTTTATATCAGTTAACATGCGTATTTTAAATAATTTTTTTTAAAAAAAAAAGATAATTGACATGAGAAGACAACGTCAACCAGACTAGGATCCTCTCCATTTCAAATGAAATAGATATTATCAATTTCATGGTACGGTCATGATTAAAATTTGGTGTATTTAATGCCAAACGTACGGTGTACATGATTTCATATTAATTAAATTTCTTAAAAGATGTGCTAACATTGACTTCATATACACCATTAGATGCATCAACTTTCAATCTTGACCATAAAAATGATACTATGAAGATCTTATTCCACATCAACCTGTATACATTGACGGTTAATCTTATTCCACATCAACTGTCAATTAATTATTCTTGATGACTAATTAATTGTAGCTAGGTGGGGGATGTGAAAAAAATAAAAAATAAAAAATTGGAGGAAGATTAATCTTGAGCTTAGGATACCCAAAGAAGTTAAAACTAGAATTGGATCGGAGGTCTAATTATGATTTTTATAGGCACTAATTGATGCTTCCATGATCCTTGTATTATATAAAGGCCACCGCAATTGATTCCTATATTTCTTTATCTTTAAAATGGTGGCTGGTGGGTTTGCTCGGCGGGTGATGGATATTAATTAATTTCCTTCATTTTTTTTAGCTCACAATGATATGATTAACATTCAGACCAATCCAAACATGCTTTTAGACTTGGACACCCATTTAATCCAATTAGGAATTCTCCTTTTCATAAAAAAGAGAAAATGCTAATATATATATATATATATATATATATATATATATATATATATATATATATATATATATATATATATATATATATAAGAGCAGCATTTCATCTACTAGTGCTCCATTTTGCCAAATAATTAGACTAGGCAAGCTAGTAAAAATTTGCAGACTCAAGAAAAAGAAGTGAAACAAGATTGAAGAACTAAAAATGTCTTCCACAATCACAATGTTTTAACGGACAAATAGTTCAATTTGTGAATCGGGATTCCCTGTAATATAATTAGAGCATCCGAGGAGGAAATCCTAATTGTTATTAGTTTGTTTCAAAGTCATAGTTTAGTTCCACTAGAAGAGGACAAAATGCTTTAATCCCGACCAAGTGGGAGAGGATCCAACTCCTTTAATGCCATTTTCTCCTTTACGAGGTTAACCGCTTTAGCATTCTTCTTCGCCTTTGTAAAATTTGACTTCAACTCGAACCAATCCTTGCAGCGTTTTGACTTCAACTCTCAACCAAATGACTCTTAAATCCCTGGTCCTAACATAGTCATTTGTCCGTCAAGATCCTTTCCATCTTACTTGAAACGGAGATGAGTCATTTTATAAACAAAATTTAATGTTGTTGTATTAAACGGTGTAAATAATGTCATATCATTTAAATTTTTTGAATGACTTACTAACATATTTATCATGCAATATCATCTACAACATTAGATCCAACGACTTGAATTCATGGACTTCTCTTTGTTTCACATGAGATGGAGAGATCCTCTCCAATCTTGTTCACCTTGGCCATCAACTTTGGAAAATCGTGTGTACCCCTTCCTTAAAATTCGTAAGCATCTCTTCAGAGCTGTTCTACTGCAGCAGAGCATTCAGATCACGTGGGAACCAAACACTCCATCAATGTACACCGGTCTATCACCTACCCGTTTCAGAGTGCTGTAACTCCTCACTTTGCTCAGTTCTTTTTCGATTCCCACATCGACCGTGCGATATGCTGCAGAACTTTTCCTCACTCATCCGCTCAACCTGTGGAATTTCGATTTCCACAAGCCCACATCACAGGCCTATAAATGAACCTATCATCTCCCACAAATCACCAACGAACGATGGTCAAAAGCTATTTGAATGAATTTTTCCCTAAAATCGCTCATCTCCGACCCAAGAGCAATTTCCCCGGTGTTGCATCTCGACCCAGGCCCTCCAAGACGCAGACAACAACGGGTTCAACTACCAGATCACAGTCAAAGGTAAATTTTCATCTTCTTCATTTATTTTTATGTTTCAATGAGTGTATATTTGAGGTAGTAATTTTTTTAATTTTTTTTTCTCTAATGTATATATATTTTTCTAGTGAGCAAGCGTAGGTGTTTCTTCTAATGAGTGTACTATTATCAGGCAAAAGTTCCTTACTGTTTGTGAAAATGCAACTCGAACTGAAATTCATTTTTGTTTTCTTAGGTTGAGTGGTTTGAGAAATTTTTCTGAAGAAACTCATGGGTTTTGTTTTTTTTTTTAGGGAAATCTCTCAAAGCAGCTTACTACATGACTAAATTCCAAATCCATAACAACTGTTATAAGGATTAACAGTGACTCTCATATAATGACCTGATTATAAAAATCTGTAAATTTTTATTTTTTTATATTGATTGATTATAAAAGTTGTCCAGTCTTATGTAAGAAAGCACCAGAACCCTTCCTTGCTTAGACAGATGCTTGAGTTGCCAATGTACCTACTGAGCAGGTGAGACCCAAGTATCCATCCTCTCACGGTGAGATAATGAGCAACTTCATTGCACGAAATTTGAATCCGTTACAAACCCATATGCATGATATTGGTTGATGCCTTCTTTTTTTCCCCTTCTTTCCCATAGTCCAACTAGAGAAACTCCTACAACCTTATTATGACGACACTAACACTGTTTTAACTTTCTAAACTAAATAAGTCCCCCCACTTACGAATAGCTTGTAAACATACCGTAATTTGACCAGGGTATAATAAGCTTTTATAATGAGCATTCAAATACAAATATATGCATCATTAAATGCAACAAAACAAATCTTGAGCGTAAAATAGATCCTCTCCATTTCAAGCCGGAAGTTTGGGAGATACTAGAAAGATTTCGATCCTAAAAGGGACAAAATAATAAAGAGGAAGAGGAGGTAAGAAATAGAAGAAAGGTAAAGTTAGAATTACATATCAACAAAGGATCACCCCAATTTCAGCAACAATTTGAGTTCAATTAGTTGGGTTTTGAGGTGGTTCAACAACCTAGGTGAAAAGACTACATGGTTTAATAACAGGCCAATTTCTATTAACATAGCCGTGACAAATTCCTTCTCATAACACAGATTGCAAGAAATAACACACCAGAAGAAAATTAGGGAAAAATGAAAAACGCAATCTCAGTCCATAGACATACAAGTTATATCTCAATTCCGCGCTGCTGCGTTTCGGGTGGACTAAACTCCCTGTGTGCATCAGCCCACAAGAGTGAAACATGTATACATGGTAATCATCTTAGAAGTTCTTCAATGCAGTCTTTTATTGCGAATTTCGGCCTAAAAATCAGTGTCAAAACAAGATACCATGACCTTTGAAACCATAGACCTTGCAAAAGGTATGTAGCTCAAGCTATACCTGTTTCTCACATGACCAAGGAAGGGAAAATCAATATATAAACAAATTGTTGCATAACAGCGACAAAGATGGACAGAGAACTAGAATATATGTGAAGATGGAGTGTGCTAGAAAATGAAATAGCTTTCCATTTCTTTATGGGATCAGGCATGTATACCCATGATATAAAATTCAACTGATTAAACTATTTTTTCTCCACTTGAACATTCACATTTTCAGCCAATTCACTTTTGACAACTTGACACTTATCATAGGTTTCAGCCAATATGGGAATTCACTTGTTAGTTAGACACAAATGGTGTAAGCGACACAAAAGGTATACAACCCCAGCGTACTGAAAAATTCTGCACACTTTCTACAGAGAATCAACTATAATAGACTATTTATATCAACATGCCGCCAAGCACAAGATTCAGGTGTAACACTATTACACTGGAAATGCTTTTTTTTTTTTTTGATAAGTAAGAAAGGTTTTATTAAAAAACGCGAAACACAATCAAGTACACATGGGGTATACAAGAAAGGCAATTAAGAAGAAGAAGAAAACAAAACAAGGAAATCGTTATAGCTAATCACTAGAGGTGCGAGATACGCAGCCGTCCAAGAGTACAAAGAATGAAGAAAAAATGAAATGAGCTAATCTATGGTTCTTTCTTTGTCCTCAAATTGTCTATCGTTGCATTCCCTCCACAAGCACCACATAAGGCAACAAGGAACCATTTTCCACACCACCGCACTCCGAGAGCGTCCACCCGTCCACCAGCAGGCGAATAAGTCTATCACCCGAAGAGGCATCACCCAAGACAGACTGAAGCGACTGAGGATGGCATACCAAAGAGCGCGTGCAACCTCGCAATGAAGAAGAAGGTGATCCACAGTCTCCCCGTTCATTTTGCACATGCAACATCTATCAATCACAATGACATGCTTCTTTCTGAGATTGTCCAAGGTAAGGATTTTCCCAAGCGCTGCTGTCCAAGCGAAGAAGGCCACTTTCAAAGGAGCCTTTGTCCGCCAAATTCTTTTCCAGGGAAAAAGGATAGCATCTTTGCAAGCAAGAGCCTTATAGAAAGAACTAACATCAAAAGACCCTTTGTGAGAAAGAGACCACCAGGGCCGGTCTCCCCCATCATGAACAACTTTGGAGGAGTACAGTAAAGAGAAGAAGGAAGCCATGACGTCCACCTCCCAGTCGTGGACCGCTCGAAAAAATCTGACGTCCCACTGATAGGACCCGCTAACCACTACCAACTGGTCTGCCACGAGAGCATCCTTGACACAAGCTATGTCATACAAAACTGGAAAAGCTTCCTTGAGGGACGTCTCCCCACACCACACATCATCCCAAAAACGGATCCTGGACCCATTTCCCAAGATAAGTCTGGTATAGCTACAAAACAAGCTCCACCCCTTCCTAATGTTCTTCCAAATCCCCACTCCGTGAGACCCAGGGGGGTCTAAGGAACACCAACCAGCCCAAGTAGAACCATACTTTGCATCCACAACAGATTTCCACAAAGCCTCTCTCTCATAAGCATAACGCCACAACCACTTCCCTAAGAGCGCCTTATTGAAAATCCTCAAGTTCCGGATGCCCAAACCACCTTTAGAGATAGGAGAACAAACCTTGGACCAACTAACCAAGTGATATTTGAATTCTTCGCCTATGCCACCCCACAAGAAATCTCGATGCAACTTCTCAATACGACTAGCGACACTGGAGGGAATAGGGAAAAGGGAGAGGAAGTATGTAGGAAGATTGGAGAGAGTACTCTTTATAAGAGTAACCCTACCACCCTTCGACAGATACAACCGCTTCCAGCTAGCCAACCGCCTCTCAATCTTACCTACTACCTCATCCCAACAGGACTTAGCCTTAAAAGAGGCCCCCAACGGAAGACCAAGGTACTTTATAGGAAGAGAGGAAACTCCACAGCCCAAGATGCAAGCCAAATCGCCCATATTATCCACATAACCCACAGGAACCATAACAGACTTAGCCAAATTAATCTTTAAACCTGAAACAGCTTCAAAGGACAGAAGTAACAAACGTAGATAATGAAGATGATCAGAATTAGCCCCGCAAAAGACTAAAGTATCGTCTGCGAACAATAGATGAGAAATGTTAATCACTTCACTGCTGCCAGAACCCACAGAAAAACCTGAAAGGAAGCCCCTTTGGACAGTAGCAGAGAACAACTTACTAAGAGCCTCCATCACAATAACAAACAAGAGAGGAGACAAAGGATCACCCTGTCTAAGGCCACGAGAGCTGCTGAAAAAACCAGTTGGGGCGCCATTCACCAAAACAGAGAACCGCACCGTAGAAATACAATGCGCTATCCAGGAACACCATCTCTCCCCAAAACCACATCTTCTCAACATATACAATAAGAAATCCCAGTTGACATGATCATAGGCCTTCTCAATATCCAGCTTGCAAAGTAACCCTGGTTCACCGGATTTGATGCGACTATCCAAGCACTTATTAGCTATAAGAACTGAATCAAGAATTTGCCTACCTTTCACAAAAGCATTTTGAGGGGACGAGATAATCCTCTCCACAACCTTTTTAAGTCTATTTGCAAGGACTTTTGCAATGATCTTGTAAACACCACTTACAAGACTGATAGGACGAAAATCCTTAAGATCCACAGCCCCAGACTTCTTCGGAATTAAGGCAATAAAAGTGGCATTAATGCTTTTGACAAACTTGCTATGAGAGTGAAAGTCCCAGAATACCCCCATGAGATCTGTCTTGATCACATCCCAGCAGTCTTGGAAAACGCAAGAGAGAACCCATCAGGACCTGGTGCCTTGTCTCGATTCATGCATTTCACCACCTCTAAGACCTCCATTTCCTCGAAAGGAAGTTCTAAGGAAGAGGCCTTAGCTGCATCCAAAGTGTCGAAAGCAAGGTTATCCATCCTAGGCCTCCATGGGAGAGGTTCTGCAAAAAGAGACTCATAGAATTGAACAACATGATCCCTGATAACCTGCTGGTCGGAAGAAATAGAGCCATTGACAGAGAGCGACTCTATGGAGTTAGACCTCCTATTCGAGTTGGCTATTTGATGAAAAAATTTAGTGCATTTATCACCCTCTTTAAGCCAAAGAACCCTAGACTTCTGTCTCCAGCTAATCTCTTCCTGTAAAATAGAATTCTCCAGATCTCTGATGACCACACATTTCCTCACCTTTTCTTCAGGAGATAAACCATGTTGTTCCTCCAACCTATCAAGAGTACATAAATCTTCCATGTGCATTTTTTTGCGAAACTCCACATTACCAAACTCTTGTTCGTTCCATCTCTTGATATCAACCTTTAAAGCCTTAAGCTTTTGAGAGAAGATGAAGCTAGGAGAGCCTTGAAAGCAATAAGACGCCCACCAAAGCCGAACCCTATCCACAAACCCTTCAGCCTTTAACCACATATTCTCAAACTTGAACGGTCTGGAACCCCAATGAATGCCACCACAATCAAGAAGAATAGGGAAATGATCAGAACACAATCTAGGAAGCCTTTTCTGTATAGAACCTGGAAACTTGACCTCCCAGTCTGGAGAAACAAGAAATCTATCAAGACGAGACCAAGAGGGATTCTCCTGATTATTGGACCACGTAAAAGTCCCTCCTGCAAGAGGGAAATCCATGAGGCCATGCTCGAAAATAAAGTCTGAGAACTCCATCATAGCAGCGTTAAGACGAGCTTCCCTAGATCTTTCAGCAGGAAAGCGAGTGACATTGAAATCACCCCCAATACACCAAGGCAACTCCCACCAAGAAGAAAGGCCAGCCAGCTCATCCCAGAGAGAGCTTCTAAAAGAGTCGAAGTTAGGACCGTAAACCCCAGCGAAGGCCCAAGAAAAGTCATCGGCAACGCTCCTGAAAGAGCAAGCAACAACAAACTCACCCACATACACGTCTAACTTCTCAACAATCCTCCTATCCCACAAGATTAGGATACCACCAGAGGCCCCGCAAGAGGCTAAGTAGCACCAATCAACAAAGTGACATCCCCAAAGGCTTCTCACTAAACTGTTGGAGATAAACTCCAATTTAGTTTCTTGCAAGCAAATAATATCTGTCTTCCATTGCCTAATTAAGTTTCTGACTTTCAACCGCTTACCACCCTCATTTAACCCTCTGACATTCCACGAAAGAATTTTTGGCTTCATAAAAAACCTCCAAGCTCCCTCCCTTTGCACCTACTCTGAGAGGTGCTTCCGCTACGCCCGTCATAATTAATAGAACATGATAATCTGTTTAGTTCCCTAGAGAATTTATTGCCCAATTTCGAGCAAGAACCCGTTTCCTTCTTATCATTATCGGCAATGATAGCCTCAAACACAGCTGAAAGCTTACCTTCATAGCCATCGCACGTAATCCCCACCGAATGGCTGTACTCCAGAATCGCCTTCAAAAAGTCCTTTGAAGATTTCTTACCAGAAAAACCCCTAACCTTGTCACTAGGACAGCAAGACAAAGGAGACGGCTCTTCCTCCGGGAACAAAACTAGCTCCAATCCATTCCTGGGCCCCAAACCGAAGGGGGGTAAGAGGTTAAAAGGGACAGTCTCCAACATAGAAACAGAGGAAGAAATACCCGAGGAAACCATAGAGTCCGAAGAACCCCGACCAGCCCAAACAACCAGCACATCTTCTGAATCCGTCGGGACTTTGGCAGGTAATACCTCCAACACAGAGACGGACAGCTCAGTCCCAGCACTAGAATCCGGATGGGGAGATGCACTTGCCGGGGCAAGGACTACAGGGGAAATAAGCGGACTTCCGACGATGTGGGGAGATTGGCCAGGGACATTGACCACTACGTTTATGGCCTCAGAGCCAGGAGCTGGGATATCTGGCCCAGTGCTCAATTCCGGAAGAGAGGCAAGGCTTACCGGTGCATGGAAGGGACACAAACCACCGGCGACCTCTGTGCTTCCCGTAATCGGACCCATCATCCCGACCAGACCCATTTCTTCCCTCACAGCCACTGCGGCGATTTCTGGTCGAGATCCCCACTCGGTTCTGGAAGAAGACGCAACGAATTGGTTCTCCGAAACAGGGACACTGGACGTCAAAGGTGTATGACCTATCCCGCCGGAAGTCACTAAGTTTTCCGGAGACTTCTCTCGACCACCGAAACCCGACGCCGACGACGGCCCTACTTCTGGAAGCGCAACCAGATCGGCCGTGGAATCACTTGGAATGGGCTTAGGAGCTTTCGGAACCCATCGAGATCTCCGATTTTTCTTCTTCCGGTCCTTCTTACTCTTCCGCCTATTACCATTGGGCATAAAGCCCGGCCCAACCAAAAGGAGCCCTTCACGAACCCTACTCAGGGCTCGGTCCACATCAACCTGCAGCTTCTCCAGCTGGCTTTGCCAGTGCAACAGAGAGGGTAACGTGTCTTCCCCTCCAATCAGCTGAAGGCCTGCGTAAGTTTCCCCAAAGGAACACTCTAACTTGCCTCGAACAGCAGAATGGGACTGTGTGTCCGATTTAGGCAATCGTCTGACACCCTTCACGTTCTCAGAGACATAACGGTCATGAAGGTCTTTACCCAGAGGATGCACCGGCTGAATCTGCTTCGACCCTTCCTTCTCCGGTCGACAAGAGCCTGTGCACAGGACTTCCGCGTAAGATGGTGCACTGTCTGAGCCATTAGAACCAGTAGCAGCACCAGTGATAGCTCCATCACCATCTATCCGGTCCTTCACTGGCAGAGGTCCAAGCCGAACCAAAACTTGCCCAGCCGATTCTTTGAGGAAATCCCTGACCATACCCAACTCTACTAGGAATCTACTCCATCCCCACCCATCACAACCTTCAGGAATGTAAATAATCCCTCTCAGACCACCCACAGCATAGGCTGCCACTTCAAGGAATCTTCCAGCTACGTTACCACCTCGCCTAACGATGATAACCTTGGACCCCTCCCTGAAGGACCTAACAAAATCCTTCCCTGAAAACCACAGCACACTCTCCAAGGTCGAAAACAGCCACCCAATGCTTTGAGCGCCAAGCAGTACCAGCCCTGAGAAATTCCTCCTCCTTTCTTCCACTCTCACCACCGAAGCTCCTTCTACCACCGAAAACACAGTCTTTGCTTCCACACAACACCACCTCTCCATTATTCTTTAACTAACATTAACTGGCAAGTCCATTTTTAACCAGATTCTTTTTTTGATAAGTAAAATTTTGTATTATTTTTTTAACCAGATTCTTTCTGTTCTTCTCTGAGAAAGTCTAAAGATCTAAGTCAGCCAGACCCCTATTCTAAGTATTTTAGTTTGGTGTCGATGAGATTTCTCATTTATGATTGTATTATTTTGAAACTTGATCTGATAATGCCATTCATTCACACATTGCCATTAGATCAGCGTTTGGCATTATACTTAGTTACTCACCTGAGGTATACAATAGTTTGGAGTTCATGTTTCCATTAGTACTTTACCTCATACTCCAATTTACGCCAGAGGAATATATTGGAGTTGCTACAGAGTCTATCTTTCCACACTAAGAAAACCAAGTTTGAAACTTTTATGATATGAAATAAATGATAGACCCTCTAAAGTTAAAAGGGCAAAATTTCCCTAATTATAAGATGAAAGTATCACAGGGAAGTTAAAAATGTGAGGCTACTTCAAACATAAGCTGCTCCAAGCTTCAGAGTTGCTTATAAAAATAGTACAGATATCAGTTTTGCATGTCATCCAAATGGGTGATCTTTCTTGATGTTCTTAGTTTTCATGATTTTCTCAACCTACTATCTCTTTCTAACTAAGTAGAAGTATGGCTCTACTAGGGCTGGTTGGTGTTCCTTAGATCCCCTTGGGTCTCACGGTGTGGGGATTTGGAAGAACATTAGGAAGGGGTGGAGCTTCTTTTGTAGATATACCAGACTTATCTTGGGCAATGGGTCGAGGATTCGTTTTTGGGATGATGTTTGGTGTGGAGAGATGTCCCTCAAGGAAGCCTTTCCAGTTCTATATGATATAGCTTGTGTCAAGGATTCTTTGGTAGAAGACCATTTGGTAGTGGTAAGTGGTTCCTATCAGTGGGATGTCAGATTTTTCCGTGATGTTCACGATTGGGAGGTGGACGTTATGGCTTCCTTTTTCTCCTTACTGTATTCATCCAAGGTGGCTCAAGATGGGGGGGACCGGCTTTGGTGGACCCTCTCTCGCAAAGGGTCTTTTGATGTTAGATCATTCTATAAGGCTCTTGCCTGCAAAGAAGCTTCCTTTTTCCCCTGGAAAAGTATTTGGCGGACCAAGGCCCCATTGAAAGTGGCCTTCTTCGCTTGGACGGCAGCGTTAGGGAAAATCCTCACCTTGGACAATCTCAGAAAGAAGCGTGTCATTGTGATTGATAGATGCTGCATGTGTAAAATGACCGGGGAGACTGTGGATCATCTTCTCCTTCATTGCGAGGTTGCACGCGCTCTTTGGTACGTCATCCTTAGCCGGTTCGGTCTATATTGGGTGATGCCTTCTCGGGTGATAGACTTATTTGCATGTTGGTGGTCGGGGGGACGGTCCCGTAGTGCGGTCGTGTGGAAGATGGCTCCTTGTTGTCTTATGTGGTGCTTGTGGACGGAACGCAACGATAGACAGTTTGAGGACAAAGAAATAACCATAGAGGAGCTCATTTCCTTTTTTCTTCATTCTTTGTACTCCTGGACGGCTGCGTATTTAGCACCTCTAGAGATTAGTTATAACGATTTCCTTGTATTGCTTTCTTCTTCTTCTTCTTAATTGTCTCTCTTGTATACCCCCTGTATACTTGATTGCGCTTTGCGTTTTTCTAATAAAATTCTCTACTTACTTATCAAAAAAAAAGTATTTCTCTTGTATACATCATGTGAACTTGGGTTGTGCCTCTTGCGTTTTTCAATGATATCTCATTTACTTACAAAAAAAAGAACAAAAGCAGTTCTTAATAAGTTTA
Source organism: Alnus rubra (assembly GCA_028654335.1). Classification (NCBI taxonomy): domain Eukaryota; kingdom Viridiplantae; phylum Streptophyta; class Magnoliopsida; order Fagales; family Betulaceae; genus Alnus; species Alnus rubra. The sequence continues at coordinate 1,120,295 of JAJPGS010001898.1, read as the reverse complement.
GAAAAAAAAAATCATTTCAAAACTTAAGAAATCGACCTCATTCTTGTCTGAATTTTCATCATCATACGGTTTTGTTAGTGACTCAATTTTGTTAATTAAATTGCCTGTCCTATAATATGCCTCATGAAATGTATGTCAATCACAACTCCTGGCTTACTTATGCATGAGATTGGATAGAAGACAGGTATAATAAAAGAGTTGCATACCAAATTAGTGCACCGAACTCTAAAATAATGGCTAAAAGTGTCAATAACTTGTTATGAACCTGCTCCAATGCAAAAAAGAATAATTTAGAATGCATTTAAAATTATTGTGGTTTAAAGGTAAATAGTAATAAAAGAAAAAGAAGGGGGGAGGAAAACAAACAAAGGGCCGCCATGCAACTTACATAGAGAGCACAAAACAAGGCGATGATCATACTAGCAAGGTATATAGCTGTAGCATAAATCCGAACAGGGTCAAGCATCATTGTCACTTGCCGCTTGGGGCCTATGAGAAATGCTGTGCTGCCATACAAAAGACCCAACTTAGCATCCGAAGCACACAAAATAGAAATATAGAATAAGTATGAAAAGATAAAAATATGAAATATCTACTCCTATGATCTATTTGAAAGAAGGTATCAAAAAATTGAGACAAGCAACTATATAGCTTTCTGAATATGCAACAAAGATGTCAGCACAATGTGCCAAATTCAGAGAACAAGTCTTAGCCAGCAAATTCATCTCTTAAGAATGATTGCCCACATCAATGAAAAAAATATATTTTATCCATTGAAAATAATGGCCAAAAGTTTGAAATATATTACAACAAATCACAACCCCAACAAAAGCTCTCACATATCAGGGCATCAGAAAAAAAAAAAAAAAAAAAAAAGAGAGTGTGCTGAACTTTGAAGATTACATTTATAGTAGGAATGATACCAGGACACAATTTCAAATCTCAACTTGAATATCAACGAAAGTGAAGTAGAGGAAACCTAAATTTAAGACCTTAAATAAAATGACCAACAGCCTTTTCCCTTCCCTTTTCTTTACTTTGCCATTTGTTTATAGTCAAGCATTTCAAGGTGTTTTAAGCTCAAAAGACAGCATCTGTTAGCTTGATGAAAATTGGAAGATATGATCAGATTTTGATCACCTCCTAGAGCCACAAAATGAACTGTAGAAACAATATTATTCTTCAATCTAACGTTCATTGCTTTTAACATTTATGAACGATGAAAACCAAAGAAATTCACATAACCTCATCTACATTGCCCATTCCCCTTACCATCCAATCCCACCCCCAACCTAGGGCACAAATAAAAAAGAAACACATATGACATGCCCATATAATTATTCAATTAGACAACAGAGCATACAACATAGGAATATAAATACAAACCTTCCGACCGACAGAAGGTTGCCAAATGTGAATGTTATACCGAACTTGACTGGGTTGAAGAATACAAGCATCGACTGTCCATGGAAAGAAAAAATGCATGCATATTAGTCCCCTTGAGTTTTGAAGGCCACCTATATAAATGCAGGCCACAATTCATTAATATGCACATAAAAGTTTGAGACCCCATTAACGCTACCCTGCCCTCATGAAAATATCAGGATCTCTATTAATTCTGATTCATGCAAAGGAGCTATTTCTTGGCAACTTATAACCTCAAATTTCCAGCAAAACCATGAAACAGCGTATGTTTTCGAATTATGCATCATCCATTCTAAGATGTTTCAGTGCCTCCCTCACTAAAAGCACGTATGGAGTGAAATTTACATATTCGATCACATTCAAGGAATATTATGCCACTTATGCCAACTAAAATTCCTAATCTGATCAAGTGACTGCAAGCATGAATTATTTGAAAAAATTATAAGTTAAAGGTGCATATTACGTCTGAAATTTTGACTTGTCCTCATATGTCTCAGCACAAAGTGGAAGAGTTCTTGATCATTACAGTTCATTGAAGCATAGAATGCTTAAAGTAATAAGTAGCGTCCTTATGTTTTTATCCAACATTGTTGAATTATACAAAATTGTCCGCATATACTAAAGTAACAACTAAGAGTGCAAACAAGCAGTGGCAAATGTTGGCAGAAAGCAAGTTATTCTGGTACGGTAAAAATTTCCCAGCCACTTGCAAAATAGGACGTTCAAAATAAAGGCAATTACCAATCAAATGATATTAAGACTCAGTTCAGTTGAGTTGGTAAAAAGTAAGGCAACGAGGGAGGGAGGGAGGGAGGGAGGGAGGGAGGAATCATCAATGAAATTCTTAACAGAGAACCAGTTTGAGAAGAAAGCATGTTAGCCAAGATCAGCTAGTCATAAAGTAATGAGCCAGTTCTAACTGTGAGAGAGATTTTCCTTTCATGCAATATACTCATGAAAAAAACAAGGCATCTTGATGCCTAAAGTTTCTAAAGACTTTTAGAGGTCTGTCATATAGAAACTCATTGTGTACAAGCACAAAAGTAAGTGTATCTGATAAAGACTGATCTCTTGAGATGTTACAGTCCTTGCCTTTTTGGCCCTTCTCCTGGAAAAAGGTCTAATTCTATTAAGAGTCTAATCCATTGCTCTTGATGGTTCAACTTATGAATAGGAAAGCAAAGTAAAGAAAAAAGAAGAAAACTTTTTGGAGTGCCAAATTTAGTGTTTAAAAACAAAAGCGTCAAATGTTGGGGGAATTGGGGAAACTGGGATAGATTGCAAGGGAATTGGCATTTTAAGCTGACTCTGGTTATACCAAAAGTACCAAACAAGAAAAATTTCAAAGATCCAATAGTCAGCCAATATCTCCTTCATTTTCATTTACTACATTTACTTGTTATCGAGGTTCTTAGCAGAGATATATGTTTGGACAAGCAACACTACTTGGCCACATTTGCATTCATCTACACTTCATTTACTTTCCACTCAAAGCATATATATATAGATAACTAAAAGTAATGGGTAATAACTAATTTGAAAGGAAAACACAACTCAAATCATCCAAGGGTCAAAACTTACCAAGAGCGTACAAGTCAAACCAGCAACAAAACATATGACAAAGCCGTTAAGCCTCTGTTTAATCAGAAAGAGAGTGAGACAAACTATTAAAGCCAATCTCATCAAGGAATAGAAAATCTTCTAAGTTCAATCAGCAAAACATGGAAAACGTTAAGAACAAAACTATAGAGCTCAAACAAAACATGCCCAATTAACCAGTAAAACATTCTCGAAAATAAAGGGGGAAAAAATGCAGTTCTAACCAATCTTAGCCTTCATTGACCACCAATCTTCCCCTCCCCTTTCCCCTGTATTGCTCATAAAAAAAAAAAAAAAAAAAAAAAAAAAAAAAAGGACCACCTAGATGGCAAACCACCCAACTGAGCTCACAGCTTCCTTCGGAGATAAATTTTGCAAGCTATTCTCCATTAGCAATATACATTCCAAAACACACCCAGTCCAAACACTAGCAATCAAGTCTAGATCCAGAAAGCCCAACGCCTTCCACTGTCATTGATCGCATCAACATTTTCATCATACCATTCTAAAACCTTTCTGCTTAGTTTTAACCCAATTTTTGCATCAGTTTATAAGGACTACTCTTAACTGCAAGAGAATTGCGGATTTAGCTAATCTTTCCCTCGGTGTTTTTTCTGAGCAACCAAACAGAGGCACAAGCAAAGACCTACCTGCTTGGTGGACAAGGTGCAGCTGCGATTGAAGTCTTCCATGAATGAGAAGGAGCCGTTCTCTTCTAGCGATGCAGCTTGGCGTTCTTCTTCTTCTTCCACCTCCATTCCCACTAGCATCTTCATCTTCTCCAACGCCTGGTTCATCTTCTCCATTTCGTTATTGTTTCTCACTCTTTTTCTCGAGAAAATTTGGGGAATGGAAAATTGGATCTGTGTGAGAATTAGAGTGAGAAAATTGTCGTTGCTTCAATTCGCAGCAAAATTTTCCGAAACAGAGAAAATGATGATTAATTCATTGAGTAATGCTAGGGAGACTCCTATTTCCCACCCCCCCCCTATCTATTTCCTTATACGTGGCACTGCCACGTAAATGCCACATTTACAAAACAAAAAAAAAATGAGATTGATTATTACACTCAAACAACATGTGCACAATAGTAAGACACAATGGAGTGAGGCCCAATGTGTAGGGAGAAATGATCCATACACTCATTTCTCACAACAGCCCCACAACAAGCTGACGTGGTTGGTAATATTTTTGGAAAATGTTAAATTTACATCACCAACACAACAACCACACAACAACCCTTCACATGAGAGTGGACCCCACACACTGAGGCCCACACTCATGTGAGGGATTGTTGTATGGTTGTTGTGATGGTGTTGTGTATGAATCAAATCCCAATATTTTATTATTTTTTGAGAAATGATCCCTACACTCATTTCTCACAACAGCCCCACAACAAGCTGACGTGGCTGGTAATATTTTATTATTTCTTTTGTTTTCTTTTGTTTTCTTTTTGTAAAAAAATAATATAATATTAACAGCCACGTCAGCTTGTTGTGGGGCTATTGTGAGAAATGAGTGTATGAATCATTTCTCTTATTTTTTTGTTTTGTTTTCATTTCTTTTTGTAAAAAAATAATAAAATATTACCAGCCACGTCAGCTTGTTGTGGAGCTGTTGTGAGGTGTAGGGATCATTTCTCATGTGTAGGTCCCACTTCATTGTATCTTGTTGTTGTGTACTTGTTGTGCACCGTGAGTATTTCTATCATTTTTCAAAAAAAATTGCCCCCATGCATCTCTTACTCCGCGCCAACCCCAACCATCTAAAATGTGGTGGTCGGATTTGGTGGTTACCACCACCAAATTGAAAAGACCTAATAATTGCTACCACCAAATTCGTGCCATTTGGTGGCTTTGAAGCTGGTGGAGTTACTGTAGGGGTGTACACGCAGGTTGTCATTAACTACTTAATAACTGTTAACCGCTAACCGCTAACTACATAATTATTTTTATAAACTGTTAGAAAAAAAATTGCTAACCATTTATGGCGAAGTGATTAGCAATTTTAAGAGTAGTTAAAAATGGTTAATAACAGCTAATCATCTATCTTTATATATATATATATATATATATATATTATACAAAACAATGCCGTTTTGTTACGTTTGATATAGAATTTTCATTTTGAATTTAATAAAATTAATCTTTATTCATAAAAAACATAATAATAATAATCTTGAGATTTGTTACATTTGAAACCTTCTTAATTTTTTTATTTTAAAAAAAAAGCTCAAAATCTTTTAAAAGAGGCTCAAGAAATGCCCAAAATGCCAATTTCTAAAAACAATTAATAGGTTATGCGGTGCGATTATGACCTTCAATAAACACTAACCGGCGATTATTTTAAACCGCTAACAAACGAAGGCGAAACAGTTGCGGTTACAAAAATTCAATAACCTCTTAAAGCGGTTGTGTCCAATAATCATCAACCGCAACCGTTTGTATACCCTAGTAACTATGGTGAATGGAGAGACTTCAAAAAAGAAAAAAGAAAAAATTAGCTTACATAACAGTGCTACATTGCAATGTCATATTAATAAATTTTGTTTGAGAGCTTCCCATTGCAGTGCCACATCAGAGTGTATAGAAGATCTAGAGTGTAAAATGAGAGTTTCTTTAGATTTTCCTAATTAATTTGATAAAAACTATTTGGGCTGGGGGCCTGGGGCCTGATTTACATAAAGTATAGGCCCTTTTTGGAATTTTCGTCCGTAAAGGGAATAATAAATATTTTTTAAAATTAATCTATTTTTTTGGTTTCCAAAAGCTTAAACTCAAAAATAAAAATAAAACTTAAAAAGTTATAGGAGATGGAAATTTTTCTTTCAAAGCCATACAACAAGGAAATTAAAAAGGGGCGGGCCAAACATCAACAAAAGTATAGCTTAGAATACAAAGTCGAAGAACAAGGAATTAAACCAAAAGATTGATGAGAAGCTGCCCATCTAGTAGATAATTAAGTGTGATTTTCTGCTGACTTTACAAGCTTATTCCCAAGAAGGAAAATTAAAGACCAAGCTGATTCCGGATGTCTCTAACAATAAGCTCTACTTTTCATCTTAATGCTAGTAGATCGATGAATTCAATAACTTAATAATTGTTTATAGAATGTGGTTTAGTAACAGTGAACTCACTAAGAGGATCGATCCTCAAAACTGGCCTCTCGTTTAGAAGCTGGTAATCTAATTCATCCAAAAAAAGAAAAAAATTGGTAATCTTAATTAATTAGTAGCTAGTGTTAATTGCAAAAGTGAGTTTGAACTTTGAATTAATGCGTGACAGATGGTGATCCTCACTAATCGTGAATGCATTATATATGGAGTAAGATTATCATATATTTGACCATAAGTTTAGGTGGTGGAGAAAATGGCAAGCCCACTTTCACTATCTTCAATCTTCTCGATCTTTTACAGTGATCATTTCCATTTATATATATATATATATATATATATATATACAATATTATATTGCTTCATCGATCGATCTCCAGCACGTACTCCTTAATATACTACAAACTCCAGTTACTTGATCGACGTCTCCCAATTCCTTTGCTTAAATATTCTTAATTTCTTTCGATCCCTTAGGACGGCCTTCTTGTATGTGCTAATGAGATCTCCAAATTTAGTGAAGATGGTTGGTGTAGTCTTACTGGCCGTGGAGATTATAGTACTTATTAGTGGTTATAGATTTGGAGCAAATGGTCTGAGCATGAACTATTACCTGAGTAGTTGCCCTCTTGCTGAACCGATTGTGACCAACACTGTTATCAGAGCTTTGATGGCCGACCCTACCCTTGCAGCCGCCCTTGTTAGATTGCATTTCCACGATTGCTTCGTACAGGTTCTCTAACTTCTCTCTCTCTCTCTCTCTCTCTCTCTCGTTCGTCAAAGAACCAAAAATACGAGCATATCCGGCAATAGTAGCTAAAATACCTTGTAAAAAAGTGCAAATTTTTATTTTAACTACTGTTTTTTTATTCACATTCAAACGTTCAAATATATTCTCTATTATACTATTTTTTTTAAGGATATTTATGGTAGCCTGAAGTGATTATTTACTGTAGCACAAAATATATTTGGCTATTATGTTGGAAGAAAAAAAAAATGGCTTGTAGTAACTATATTTATCTCATATGAGCCATTTGGCTAGCCTGTTAGATTTTTCTTTCTTTGTTTTCTTTCTTTCTTTTTGAGATTGAAAACATGATTCTAATGAAGAATGAATCATTTACTTCACATGTCCTTCTCTTATCCTCCCACTTTTTAAAATTACTATTGAATTTTTGAGGTTATAGTATCAATATTTTGTTGTTTTTGCCGAGTAGGGATGTGATGGGTCAATTCTGATTGACTCAACAAAAGATAACACAGCAGAGAAGGACTCTCCTGCAAATCTGAGCTTACGAGGATATGAAGTTATCAATGCAGCAAAAAAGCAGCTTGAAAAACAGTGCCCCGGCGTAGTTTCTTGCTCTGATATTCTTGCAATGACTGCAAGAGATGCAGTGTTCTTGGTAATATTCAAAGTATTAAAAAAAAAAAAAAAAAAAAAAAAACTGTTTATTCTTATTGCAATGATTGAGATATACTTGATAATTGGAACAGGCTGGGGGTCCACCATATAGCATACAAAAGGGAAGAAAGGATGGAAGGAGGTCTAAAATAGAAGACACAAAGAACCTTCCCTCTCCCACCTTCAATGCCTCTCAGCTCATTATCAAGTTTCGGCAGCAAGGTTTTAGTGCCGAAGAATTGGTGGCTCTTTCTGGTAAATAAATTTCCTTGTTCCTCAAGCCAAAACTATTGAAATCATTATTAATTTAGGGGTTAACATGTCAAAATATTTAATCAAGTTTCTTGTTCCTTGACCCAAAATCATTGATATACACGCACTTGAAATTAAGCTTCTTGGTCTTAATTTTTGTGGTCTTAGAAGGTGTTAATATTTTAACAATTCTCCTCATGTACGTGTTGGGAACATAATCCTTTCTATTTTAAGTAAAATGAAAAAAAAAAAAAATCGTAATTCATATTAAATTTCACAGCATGTAACGGTGCATATGTGTGTTTACATTGTCATGTCATTTTAAACTTTTAAAAGATATGACATCGTGTACACCATTAAATGTTATAAAATCTAATCGGGATCGATAATGAAATGGAAAAGGATTATATTCACACATGTGGATTCAAACTCCCCGTCAATAAATAAAGCTCAACAAGTGAAATATTTAATTGAAATATGAAGTAAATTATTGAGACTGGTTTCAAAAAACTCTCCGGACCTTTACTATCATACTATGTTAAATTAAATTATCATTTATCTCTCATCTTAGTTTCCTTTCTTTTGAATCTTTTGATATAGAAAAAATAAATAAATAAATAAAAGAAAAAATGAATGAATTTAATCTTGAATTAATATTTTACCATTGGATTTGCATGTAGGGGCACATACACTAGGAGTGGCAACGTGCAGATCCTTCAAAAACCGATTGAGTGATGAGGATCCAACATTAGATGAAGACTTTGCTCAGACATTGTCGGAAACATGCAGTTCCGGCGACGATGCCGAGCTGCCCTTCGATGCGACGAGGAACAGCTTCGACAGTCTTTACTTCAACGCATTGCAAAGGAAAGCCGGGGTGCTCACTTCAGATCAAACGTTGTACGCCGACACAAGAACCAGAAACATTGTGAATGGCTTTGCGTCTAACCAACAAATGTTCTTCCGTCGTTTCCAATTGGCAATGGTCAAAATGGGAACCCTTGACGTTAAACAAGGTTCAAGAGGCGAAGTACGAAAAAATTGCCATAAAATTAACTGATCATCGATGCTTTCTACCTATCAACTAAATTGTATCGATGCTGAATTGTGTTATATATTTGCTATATATATAACACTTAATAACGGTTTTCTACTCCGAAATTGTCTCGATATACCGGGATTCCCTGCAATTCGGATTGAAGGCCAATTCGGGAGAGAGGGTTTTCAAATTGCAACCAATTCCGATCATTCAACAATAAGTCACCCTTGGTATGAAAATCAAGATCATTTATAATTATTTGAGAGAATTTGAAAGAATTCGTGCAAATGATTGTGAGAGATCACTTATATGACTAACTTGACCAAATAGTCTCTTATAATCACTTGTATCTGAATTTGAAAAAATTCGGACAAATAATTATAAAAGATTAGAATCCAATGGGCCATAGCCACCTATGTGGGGCGATTGATTTTGGGGCCCTACCATATTCAGGTGGAGTTCCATCTACACAAGGGGCCAAGGGCGCCTCTCTCAGCCCATCTACAACACCAACATCAATGGCTTAATTAAGACACGTGGCCCCTCAAAAGTTTTTAGGCTTTGCCTATAATATCCTTTAGATTTCACGTCTGGTCTATTTAATTATGGGTTTAATAAAATTGCGACTTTTAAAAGAAGTCATTTGAAATTTAAAATCGTAGGTTTTTAAAAATACATATTTAATTTGTGCTTTCAAAATTTAAATTTTTTCAAGTTTTCAAAAATTTTAAAGGTCCGAGTGTTCGATTTTTTTAAAATCTAAGTTTAACTATAATTTATTGTGCGAATTTCGAGATAAAATAAAGTTGAAAAATGATATTTTGATGGTTTGACTTTCTGAAACAAAATTAAAAAAATTGAATAAAATATTATTTATTTTTGAAAAATTACAAATACCAATAGAATTTGTATTTGAAAAACAATGCACCCAAACATCTTCACTCAATAATTTACCTTCCATTTTAAATTAATTATTTCACATGTTGGACTTCACTTATTGATGATAAATTTTTTAACCCACACATAAGGGGAAGTGTTAGAATATTAATTAAAGATTAAATTTTGGGGTAGTTACATTTTTCCTCCACGAATTACTGGCGATTGTCAACATGCCATCACAAACTGACACATCGACCAGAAGAGAGTATGCAACTACCATTTTTATACCTTTACCCCTTTTCCGTCAGTCAAATTCGTGAAAAAACTCAAATACCCTAACTCAAGTTTCAAATTTACATATAATACCTTAAATTAAACAATTAAAAAAAATAATAAAAGAAAAAAAAATTTATCCAATTTAACGAGATTCCCTAACGAAATGGGGGTAAAGATGTAAAAATAGTAGTTGCATGCTCTCTTTTGGCCAATGTGTCAATTCGTGGTGACATGTTGACAATGGCCGGTAGTTCAAGAGAATAAAGATAATTACCCCTTAAATTTTCTATAAGTTTAAGCTTAGAAGCCACACTTTTATCCTACCACTACCCCTACCATATTGACGTGACTAGGGCTGGCAAAACGGGTCACCCGACACGACCCGTTTACGACCCGTTAAGACCCGCGACCCGTTTAGCCTAGACCCAGACACGACCCGTTTATGTTAACGGGTCGGGGCTCCAGACACGACACGACACGATAATTTCACGGGTCACCCGACACGATCCGCTATACCCGTTTAACATAATGGGTCGAATCGGGTCAACACGACCCGACACGACCCGTTTGACCCGTTTAGCTTAAAATTTTTATTTTTATTTTTATTTTTATAAAAAAAATATATATATATATTATTATTATTATTTTTTGGGGGGGTTTTTTGTTGGTATTTAAATGAAATAATAATAATTTTAGCAATTCATCTCTAAACTCCTACTCCTAGTCTCCTAGTAGGCTAGCACCAAATCACTTAATATGTTTAATTGTCTAATCAAATAACAAAAAAAAAAAAAAAACACTACATCATCATAACAAATTTACAAATACAACAAACTGCATTATAATTGTCCATCAGATTGAGTCCAACGCAGGTTAGTTTGACATGCCCATCTTTGTCATTCAACTCCAATACCTAAAGGAAAAAAACAGAATAATTACATTAGGAGGTGAAAAAGTTTAAGATGTCAACTAACATCATTTACTTTCTACAATTCAATATCAATCTAACAGATTGTACCATTCTGCCTCACATGCTAAAATACAAACAACAACATAAGAACAAAAGAAAGAATAGGGGATCTCACAGGAACTGCTACTATCCAATGTCAAAACATCCTTTTTTTCGTTATCCACCTTCATTGAAGTTTGTTCTACATCAAAAGATAAAAGAAATTAATTTCATTAAAATAAGATGAAAAAATACAAGTAAATGAATAAATTAAATATGCAAATAACTTATATCACTTTGCTCTCCATATAACCAATTTTTAGTGCAAACCAATGCCTCAACAATATCAGGCTTGAGTGAACTCCTATATTGATCAATCACACGTCCACCAATATTAAAAGTGAATTCTGAAGCAATAGTAGAAATAAGAATACTCAAAACATCACGAGCCATGGCAGCTACTTCAGGATAACGAAATTCATTTCCTTTTCAAAATAAAAGGATGTCAAATGTTGTGTTCTTCTCCAAATACTTGGGTTCATCCAAATAAAGTTTCAATTGAGTCTTTTGTGCATCAGGATCGACTCCATCAAATGCTAGAAAATTCTACATAAAAAGAGATAAAATAAACATAAAATTAGTAAGTGATTATGAATATATATATTAAGTTACTACTTACTAAGAAGCTAAGAGTTTAAGAAACTTGTGATATTATTTAAGAATTTAAGAATCTAAGAATATATATATATATATATATATATTTGTTTGTGTTTTCACTATTTTGATTCTTTTGAGTTTTGAATCTTTTGTTTTCAACTTTTCACTTTTCAAATCATTCCCCCCAATTTGACAATTTCCCATTAGGCCATTCTCCCCTTTTTTTTTATAACCCAAAAAAGAAATATGAAAAAAAAAAAGAGAAGAAGTTAATCGTGTCTGGCGGGTCACCCGCGGGTGACCCACGACCCGACCCGCCAAACCAAGATAAACGGGTCATAAACGGGTAGACCCGTTTATGACCCAAACCCGTTTAAGGTAGACCCAAACCCGCTAATTTCGTGTCGTGTTCGTGTCGGGTTATCGGGTCGTGTCAAAATTGCCAGCCCTAGACGTGACAATGCCAATTAACTCTTAATTTTTATTTTTATTTAATTTTTAACACATAAAGAGGTACAAATTCTAGTACACTAAAACCTGACATACCAAGGATGAGTTATCCTTGAATGATCAGGATCGACTGCAATTAACTTATTGTCTAAATTGCAGCATATTGCACGTGATCGAGAGGGTTCCAATGGCCTTCTCTCCCGAATTGGCTGCAATCCAATTGCAAGGGATCTAGGTCTATCGTTGCAATATAGAACTAATTAAAACCCATTATTATGTATTATGTATATATGCATATAAGAGAGAATAATTCAGCATTGATACAATTGAGTTGGTAGGACGAAATGAAAAGTATCAGTTAATTTGATGGCAATTTGTTCTTACTTCGCCTTTTAAACCCTCTTTAACATCAAGAGTTCCCATTTTGACCATCGCCCCTTGGAAATAAAAGAAGAACATGGCTTGGTTAAACGCAAAGCCATTCACAAAGCCTGCGGTTCTGGAGTCGGCAAACAGCGTTTGATCTGAAGCAAGCACCCCGGCTTTCCTTTGCAACGCGTTGAAGTAGAGATTGTCGAAGCTGTTCCTCGTCGCGTCGAACGGTTGCTGGGCATTATCGCCAGAACTGCACGTTTTCGACAATGTCTTTGCAAAACCTGCTTCTAACGTTGGATCCGCATCGCTCAATCGGGTTTTGAATGTCGCGCACGATGCCACTCCTAGTGTATGTGCCCCTACATTCAAATCCAATATTAATTATTTTAGACTGGTGATTTAATATATAGTATCATAGTATGGCAATTTTACTGTGTGAAAATGACTAGTAATTAATTCGGACAGTAAATGTCCGAGCACTCATCCACCTGCTCGGGTAAGTGGATCTTATAGGGACTCTCTCAAATTTTCTGTCCAGGTTAATTATAGCAATCCGGACAAAATATTTGTTGGAGATTCGTAGCCGATGAGCAGATGAGGTCTAAAGTTCAAACTCTATCTTAATAATTTACCTCACATTTTAATTAAATATTCAGCGTGTTAGGCCTCACTTATTGAAAATAAGTTTGAGCCAACACATAAAGGAAAGTTCTAGAATATTAATTAAAGATTAAATTCTTCATTTCCTATAAATTTAAGCTTTTGAGAGATAAGTGATGATTTAACACTCTAGATCACAAAAATGAATAATACTAAAAAACACATTTTTATCTCACTATTCCATCCATCCTATTGACGCATGTGGTCGTGTAAATCAATCATTGATTTTATATTTTTTTTATTTTTTTAAACAATGGTTGATCGTTGTCACATCATGGGGATGAGATAGTGATGTGATAAAATAACATTGCTACACAAAAATTAAGACTAGAAGCTTTCAACTGCGTGTACATCATATATATATTAATTGTGACATGTTAACCCCTAACTTAATTAATAATGATTCCAATAATTTTGGCTACCTTGAGGAAGAAGGAATTATAAAACTTGTTACATAATTACCGGAAAGAGCCACCATTTCTTGGGCACTAAAGCCATGCTGCCCAAACTTGGTAATGAGCTGAGAGGCATTGAGGTTGGGAGGGGGAAGGTTGATTGTGTCTTCTATTTTAGACCTCCTTCCATCCTTTCTTCCCTTTGGTATCTCATATACTGGACCCCCAGCCTGTTACAATTATCAATATCTCAATTATTGCAATAAGAAGAATATAATTTTTGAGGGAAAAATGTGACAAAATATTAACGCTATTCTTCATATTCATTTCATACCGGTGACATAGGGTGTTTTAAATGGCTTTTTATATCAGTTACTTAAAAGTTGAAACATATTACGCTAGCTAGTGTGAAATGAGTGTAATAAATGAATGCAAAGAATAGCATTACTCAACAAAAACCAAAAAAAAAAAAAAAAAATTCAGTTTGAAGATTTGGTCATACCCAAAATACTGCATCTCTGGCAGCCATTGCAAGAATATCAGAGCAAGAGACTACTCCAGGACACTGTTTTTCAAGCTGCTCTTTTGCTGCATCGATAACTTCGTATCCTCGTAAGCTAAGATTTGCAGGAGAGTCTTTCTCTGCTGTGTTATTCTTTGTTGAGTCAATCAGAACCGACCCATCACATCCCTACTCGGCAGAAACAACAAAACATTCTAAAATCAACAAACTTTATCGTATGTATCCAATCTCAGAAAGCAAAAAGAAGAAGAAAGAAAATAACCCAAGCTTAGAGCTTTCTAGCTAGGCTCTATGCATGCATGACTTGAAATTAAACCAGAACACCATGCAAAGAACAAGATCTAGAGAGAGAGAGAGAGAGAGAAACCTCGACGAAGCAATCATGGAAATGCATTCTAACAAGGCCGGCTGCAAGGGTAGGGTCATCCTGCAAAGCTCTGTTAACAGTGTTCTTCACAATCGGGTCAGCGAAAGGGCAGCTCATCATGTAATAGTTCATACTCAGACCATTTGCTCCAAATCTATAGCCACTAAGTGCTATAATCTCCACCAGCAAGACTACACCAAGAAGATTGCCACCAACCATCTTGACTAAATTAGGAGATCTCGTGAGCATAAGAAGGCCTAATTAAGGGAAAGAAAGAAGCAAAGGAATTGGCCGGGAAAGATCAAGTAACGTACTGGAGTAGTTTGTAGTATATTAAGGAGTAGTGGAGAGCAAGAAGTGTATATATATATAAATGCAAATGATTGTAAAGAGTTGCCCCAAGAAATAGAATTGAAAAAGGAAAGGTCGATCGAAGATAGTGATGGTGGGCTTCTCATTTTCTCCACCCAAACTAAGATAATCTTACTATAATGCATGTAGGTTGAAACACATTCACGATTAGTGATGACTGTCAAATCTGTATTTGCCAAATCATGCATTAATTCAACCTCACGTCTGCAGACTGCAATAGTAAAGATTTGGAAAGCTTACAAAAAAGCCAGTTTTGACTATGGACAAAACACCTCGTCTTAGTGTGTTCAGTGTTGTACACCACATTCTATAAACAATTATGTCTGAAGATGAAATCAAAGGAACTGTCGTTTAGTGTTAGAACAGTTTAATATCCCTTTTTCTTTTCTTTTTCTTTTTTTTTAGTTAAGCTTGTGTACTAAGTGGTGATTTAACTTAGTATCATAGCCGAATTTTTGAGTTCGAATCTTGACTTCAAAGTTTATTTTCATTATCAATTAAAATATTCGGCGGGTGTGTTGTCTGGTCCCACATATGAAGTGAAGTGTTAAAATATCAATTAAATAATTAAATTTATTATTTCTTTTTTTTCACATTTCTCTATGGGACACAACAAAAAATACACCAAGTACTATTATAGCTTCTTAATGATTTCTCATTCTTCTTTTTTTTTTTCTTTTCTCAAATTAAACAACTTGTTTCCCATATATAAACTCAGCTCATCTCCCAACTTGGGGCTCTTGCTCTATTCGTCCTGATTAGTTAGGGTTGACAATTTCTTTCTTTTTTCTTTTTTTGGGTAAGTCGTTGAAAAACTCACTTTGTGAGGGAAATTACTAGATAAGATACGATTAAATTAGCACAAAAAGTGTTTAAGATTGTTCACTTCCCTTCCATTTGGATAAAGATTATGATTTGTTGGCGTTGAAGTCAAATGGAAGCACTGTTGGTGGTGGGAAGTGCATGCAGCAGCTGGCTCCCATTTTGAAAGGAAGATCCAACTTTTTTGGTGAAGTTAAAAGGCTCGCTATTGCGCATGCATGAAGCTCCACACCATTTCTATGAGTGCTGTGTACACGGCATTTCTATTCACATGTGCTGTTGGTGTTGGTGGGGGTGGGGGTGGTGGTACCATTCCACAAGTGCTATGTGATAGCTGGACTCATTGTGCTAAGTACCATGTTCTTTTTCTTTCTTCTTCTCTTTTCTTTTCTTTTTTTCTTTTTTTTTTTCATTTTTAGAGAGAGAGAGAGGGGAGGTGTAGGAGATCTACACTGGCATTATCTAAATTCTGAAGCTAATCCTTAGGATATTCATAATTCGATACATGCCAAAAGTTATGCCACTAGGGAAAATTTTATTGCGAGGCTGAAAGGCTTGTTTTACATGTGATGATTTCAAAATGAATTATTAATACAGCTGGCACTCATTTATAGAAGAGTGCAAAACTAAAAGACAAAAGAAACTAAGACAAGTGCTCACAACTCTAACCTTAGTCTTTTTTTACTAAGATTTAGAGCTTGTGTGACTTTTAAGAAACTTATATAACTACTTCTGTTTTTTACAATTAGTTCCACTATGCTTCTCGTAGGCTTTATATCTGGCAAAAGCTACACATTATTTGGCTAACTAGTTACTTGTTATACATAACAACCTTCCATTTCAATTGATATTTTTTTTTTTCCAAAAAACAAACTCGAAACAATAAATTTAGTCTTTCACTGAGATTTTAGAGAAAAGTACATATATCCAGAGACGGAGTGAGGGGGTGCTGGCAAGGGCCATGGCCTCTCCCCCCCCCATATTTCCTAAAAAAAAAAAAAATTATAGGTGGAAAAAAAAAATCTAAAAAATTAAAAAATATAAGGTAAAAATTAAAATTTAGCTTACTTGACCCCTAGCAAAAAAAAAATCGGCCATTGGTCCCTGCCCATAAAAACTTCTGACTCCGTCCCTGCATATATCCTTCTAAACTATTACTCGATTGTTAATATCCACCTTATTTAGAAATATTTTATATTAAGGGCAGTCTTGTCATTTTGGAGGGGGTCATTAACAATTTTTGGTAATTTAAAACAATATTGATGCAATCAATAATTTGGAGAGAACTTTTACAATAATTCTCTCTCTATATATATACATATATAAATCGAATTTTAAGTTTGATATATCAAGCGTGTTTAATTTAGTTTTGAATAGATTTTGAAAAATAAACTGCTACATTTCAAAGTGTACGTTTTGAGTATATGCATTTTATCATTTTATAATAAACTTTTTAACACATGTAAGATGTTTGTAAATATGTATTAAACAACCATAATGTGCCTGACACTTCAAAGCTAAAATTGGATACATCCCAAAAGTTAGCCTAAGAATGATTTGTAGTTGTAGAATAGTATAAAAACATGAATTGACACCAAATAGCATCTACACTACCAAAAATATTAAATCTTTTACCATAAAATAAATTCTTGTTCCTAAGACTGAAGGGAGAGAGAGATAAGAGTTTAGATGGGACACGTGCCATAACAGGTGATGCAGCAAATAAATAATTGCTCATTAGTTTTCCTAGCATTTCGGGTTTATTTCGTTTTCTCGTTTTGTTGGGAACTTCAGTCATTAGTAGAATATATATACAAGACCAACAAAAGGAGGTAGGAATTAAGAAAACAATTGGACCGCCCCTACTGTAAAATACTTTTGGCCTGTTTTTTCATATACACATTTGTTTCGGCCCGAGGAAAACTCCTAAAGGAAACTCTGAAAACCTTTACAAACATTCAAAACCTCAGCGAACATCAAAAGGAGTTGTCAAGCACTTTCCAAAGCAGCTGCTGCCACCAACATCGGTGACTGTCTCATCCTTGCAGTGCCCGGTGGCTTTGGCATTTCGATCGGAGCTCCTGCATCTGTGACAAACAAACTTGGCAGGGACTGATTCCGAGTCCTCGATACCAGAACACCGAGTGTGTCGCCACACGCCACAAGTATCGCAAGCCAACATTCTCTCCCCATCATCGTCCTTCGCCCCGCAGCAGCAATCCACTGTCCACCTCTCAACTCCCCTCTCCATTCTAAACCTACTCAGTCCATTACTCCCAACGCATATTCCACGCACTCGAACAGATTCAGTCGACCCTAACAAGAACTTGACCTGGGTGGTGTCATCTACACTGCCGTAGCCACATAGCTCTTCAGCTCGAAATCTACTAAACAACAGATACACCTCTTGAAAAGCTTTTGATGATTCGAGCTTGAGGTCAGATATGGTAGCATTCGGGGGCAGGATAATTAACTCGGGAGGTGGCTTTACGGCAGAATCTTCAGATTCATCTGTGAGCTCCACCTCACATGACAGGCATATTGCAGACGAATTTGTGATTGACGAAACTATTTCAACCCTGTAGTCTTTCACAAAGTGCTTGCAGTCAAGGAGCTTCTCTGCTGAGCTGACTGCAAGATCCCTTGTTGCCTGATGGCCATTAATTATCATAGTTTGAGGATGGAGCAAGGATTCATACAAGTATCTGAGATCCCGCTCACGATTTTCTTCAGATGAGCAGTTAAAGACGGAAGAATCATTGCAAGCAGTCATTTCACCAATGGAACCACTTCCAGGCTCGAGTCTGTAAAAATAAAGGAAAATGTGTATAAATCCAACCAAAGAGTATATAAATACACAGTAAAATGGGTAATAAACAGGTTATGAGGACCAAGAATGACAACTCACCTGTATTCAAGAGCACCTGAATCAGGATTGCATCGAGCTTTTATTACCATCCCTTCTGCTGCCAATTTCCCTTCAAGTTTCCCAAGGCAGTAATCGATAACCTCCGGAGGACCCACCTTGTATACGGCACCTCTAAGAGCTCGACAACTTACCCAATTAGAACCCGAAACTGCAAGAAGAACTCTAAGCAAGGCTGCTTCCACCCGTTCAATGTTGCTCCCAGTACAAGAACTCAAGACCACTGAAGTGCAAGCTCGGCGCTTCTTGCAGGTGACATCATCAACCCTTGACGAAGACTTGTGAGCATCATGGATCAAACTCATCAAAAATCGAAAGAGATCTCTTATATTTACAAGTTCACGCTCCGACAAGGACTGGTAATGTGAGATAATAGCCTGCAGGCGGGTTTGGGGTTCCAGTTTCTGGGAGAGGAACATGGATAACGGAAGGCTAGAGAGGGTTTCAACAGCCATTTTGTAGGCATCAAAAGTGAGGGCAAAGCTACCAGCACCAAATTCATAACCCCAGACACCGTACCATGGATGGCCTTCGGTGATGGCATGAAGCAGCCGGTACTCCAACCCATGCTTTTTTGACACATCCATCACACTCACTTTTCTGTTAATGTGTAGACAAGTGAATAATGAATTAACAAATTAAAATTGAACTTTATATCATGACTATAATTAAAATAATTCATATGGGACTAAGGCCATCAATCAGGGAATGCATCAGGAAAAGGGGGGCCAAAAAGGAAAGAAACATCAAGTATGAAATGATAGAGAACATAGACATCAACTGTCAATCTCAGAGAAAATTAGTAGCTCAAAAAGTCCTTGATTTGAAAAGAAAACATAATCACAAGATCATTAACATATCATGAGACCAATGAAAACCTTGACAGGTATAGCACCAAGATACAACTGCATTAATAGTCTTTGGTCTCCAGTAAACAATATTAAATAGATTACAAAACTAACCACCAAGACCAAAAAATAAAAAATCAGATTCTTTGCATTTTTTTCATCCGACTACTTTAAAGAAGTAGCCTGTGCTATCTAATCCTAATACATCTTCCACTTAAAAGTTTACAAAACAGACCATTTCACTGAACTCTAGACAATATTGGCATGTGGTGGGGGAGTGGACTTTTGGGGAGGAAAGGAAAAAAAAAATATGGAGGATTTGAAACTAATTTGTTCATACACAACAGAAACACTTCAACTACCATACAAACAAGATGTAATTAAAATAAAAAATCCTAACCTGACACCAAGTATTTTACAAAGGCGATCCCAGAAGTCCATGATATGATATCCAGAAACAACCCTCGAGCCCCCTTCCCTACCATTAATTCTAAGAAGGTGGCCATAACCATTTGAATGGACTACACCATGTAAAAGATGAGTTGTGTTCTCCAATTGGTTAAACACCCAATCTTCAACATCATCTGTACTTGTCACATGGTTGCATGACTTGCACCTGAAATAAAGAACACATCAAATAAGAAAAAATCATGGGCACAAAAAATCATGTCATCATTTTCAAACTAATTAGAGGTAGCAAAATGATGCAATTCTGTATAAAACCAGTTTAACAGCTATGAAATCAATCCCAGAGATCTCAAAAGCTATAAGATTCACATTGTCCATACATGAACAAACTATGAAAACTATTTTAGTGCTGATGATATCCTTTATGAAATTTTCTTGTAAATGAAACATTTTAATAACACCTCAGATATGTAAATGAAAATATGAAAGAGACTAAATAAAAACATATAGGGTCAGTTCCAAAAGCATCTAAAACCCATTGAGAAACCTATTGCATCATTGCTCAGAGAGTCTCATGCAATCATGCATAAGACGCATGCATATCCAGAATAAATACATATGCCATCATTATAATCACACATATCTGACACCATTTCACTTCAGATATCGACGTCGCAAAGAGTACAATAGAAATAAAAAGTAATCCCACACGAGAGTTACACTTAGAATGTACATAAACAAAGGCAGATGAGGAAAGAATTTAAGGCCCTCACTTGGATTCTGACAAGTGCAAGACATCTCCGCAGCACATGCATGGCTTGTGATAACCACCAATGGAATTACCATCAGCTTTGATGATAAAATGAAAACGTTTCCCACATACTGGATGGCCACTCCAACCTGAGAATTGAAAAGAAAATAAAAGATCATAACTGTTGTAACAAAAATTTGGAAGCCACATCTTAGCAATGTCCCAGCTCAAAAATCAGAGTGGAACACTCCACTTAATGTCACAGATTTTTGTTATACCTAACATTCACCAGAAAATTTCATATACTGCACAGTCTGAGTTTATCTAATTTCAGTAATTGCAACAATATTGTTCATTGTTTCTTAACATTTGTTAGCAACCACCTAATGCCAAATGATCCAAGCTCGCAATACAAATCTAAGGTGCAATCCAACAACAAAGGTTGTATTTTTTTTCATAAAGTTTATTAAAAAAAAAAAAACCACCACCACCACCTCAACAACAAAATTGTCAAACTGCCAATTTCCTTCAAAACTCATAATATATTCGATTAATTCGAAAAACTTCAGTCAGCAAAGCTTATAAATTTCATACTAAAAATAATAAACAACGAAATTAAACAAAATTTTCAGGTGACTCCAACCAAAATTCACGCGGAATTTAGTGAAAACACACAAAAAGTTTTGGTGAGTGAACAGTACTCACCAACCATAGTGAGCACTGTTCACTCACCAAATCAATAAAATGCTATAAAAAAATTCTCTCTTTCTTTTTTTTGTTCTTATTTCTTTCTCATGCGTCATAAAACTTCCATTTTGAAAAAATTATTTAAATAGAATCATTTTGAAAAAAATTATTTAAATAAACATAAAGAAAAATAATTTTTAATTATTTTAGCTAATAAAATTTTACGAGGCTACGAAGAATGGTCTAATAGAACATGCGTTAAAACACTAGTCAAGCGTGAATTAGACTAGACAGCTTTAGAGTAATAGCCGTCCTCTTTTTTTTTTTCAAAAGTCAAATAATAATAGCTGTCACGCAATAGCGAAAGCAGTCTGTCCCATCATATGCTGGGACAAGCTGGTCCGTATGCGTGCCACGTGTAAATAAATAGCATAAGCCGATGTCTTTTTCAACCATAGGCCCCACCCCTCAGTGTCTTATCGTGTCAGCTGGACCCACAAAGCAATGAAAGCATAGTAATGTACCCTAAGGAAAAAAATCCATCTCATACCCTCTCGCGTTTCAATCGCGAGAATATGGTGTCCAAATTCTCCTCTATCATTATTCTTCTTATTTTTCTCTCTTTTTCTTCTAGCCTCTAGGCATTCATCTTTCATTAGTGGCTCAATCGTAAGTTAATTTTTTTTTTTTTTTTTTTGTGAAAAAGCAATCGTAAGTTAATTAATATAAAGTCTATGATCACGATATTTTCCGACGAAATCAAAGCGAGTTCGAGATATTCAAACAAGAGAGATAATCGGTCAACAACTCAGTGAGTCGACTCACCAACCACTCGGCACTGATCGCAGTAAACGGATCTGGATCTCGTCACGTCCTCTTCGACGATGTCGAGGCAGACCACCGCAGGGAGCGAATCGGGACCATCCGTCAGATCTCCCACCCGGAACAGCATCTGCCACGTCAGCAGGTGCGGAAACAGCGACGAGGGAGGCGGGAGCAGCGCGTTCCTCGTCAGAAACTCCTTCACGCGCGTCCTGAAGGGTCCGCCAGGGAATCTGTTATCGCCGTCCACTGACGACGAAGGAAACGTCAGGAAATCGTGCAGATCCGCCGTCACGCGCCTCTTCATCCGCTTCAGAGGCCTCCCGTTCTCCACCATAGCTGTAATACCAAGCGCGTAATCGGATTCCGAGGCGCGTGTGACAGATCTGGCCGCAAAAGGGTATGTAATCTAGCCGGAAGAGGCTTGGAAGGTTCTAGATCAAGATCTGAAAACGGTCAATCGAACGGCTGAGATTGAAGGATGAGAGAAGTGGTTGATTCTAGAGAAAGGGAGGGGGGGGCAGAGAGAGAGAGACAGAGAGGGAGCGAAGAACGTGTTGTTTGGTTTAGGGTTTTCTGGGTGTGTTTGGATTCTAAGATTTCATCACCATCCAATTAGTTCTATTTATTTATTTAGGTATTTTCTCGATGCTTTTCTTTTAATTTATGTTCGTACTTTTAGAAATAATAAAAATCTTTTATTTCTGGGAATTCGAGAGAAAGGAACGAGTCGGTTTGGCGCAGAGAGAGAGAGATAAAGAAGGAGATTGGTTTTTTAAGGATTCGAAATCTTAGATCGTTAAGCGTGTTTACTGCTTCCCGAGGGTATAAAAGGGCTTGTGAATCAACAGAATTACGGGATTACCCTTCTTTGTCCTTATTATGCTAATTCGCTGTATTTCTAATTACGCTCGATAATTATTTTGATATTTTCGGATTATGCCAGCTATGTGGTACAAGAGAATTAATTTGTAATGGAAATGGAATATGCTATTTGCACTAAGGGGTACAACACCCCCTCATATAAGGGTGAGCCTTACGATAAATGATTAAAATACTCACACTATACAACAATGACACAACACCAAGGCACAATAGAGTGGGATGGTGTTGTGTCATTGTTGTATCGTGTGAGTGTTAGGATCACTCCTCGGGCCTCACACACTGGGACTCACCCCCATATGAAGGAATGTTGTGCCCATATTGTGCACTGGGGAGTGATCCTTACACTCACAATGCACAACAATGACACAACACCAAGGCATAATGGAGTAGGGTCCATGTGTGGGTCACACTCAATTGTGCCTTGGTGTTGTGTCATTATTATGTAGTGTGAGTGTTTTAATCATTTTCCATATGCACTTGAAGTGCAAATAACAAACCCAATTTGTAATAGATTATGGGCCTTGATACCTACATAACAACTCCACAACACCCCCCTCACATGGGGTGGGGCCTAGTGTGTAGGGCTCACCCCCATGTGAGGGGGTGTTGTGGTGTTGTTGTAAATATATCATTTTTCATAGATCATAGGAAAAGGTTGGTGGAAAATATTATCTACTAGTAAAATTGAGGAGACAGACATTAATTATGCAACATTACGTGAAAAGTATTACAATACGCCAAACACACAGTTAATGTCGAGATGTGATTTGTAATTTGACAAAGTTAATTGCGTTTTTTAAAGAGTAATGTTATAAAATATATTTTTATTTTATGTAGTTTTAATTAATTTTTGTATTAATTGTTATTAAAAAAAATCAAGATTATGACATTATGTCACTGTCGTATCAGTATTATAGAATAATTAATATAGAATAAAAATATAGTTTCTAGAATTACTTTTTTAAAAATTTGTTGTTTTACTTTTTCTAAATATAAAATTGTTTGTTCAAAGGAAGGATTTGCTTTAGATATAAGTTAGCAAGCTATAAAAAGTTCTAAATTCTACTATTTTGCAAACAAACCTCTTATCCTAATCACCACATCTTCATAACATGCTCCACATAACTTAGCAATCAAATGCTATATTTGCTTATGGCCACCTAATTGTGACGGCAAGAGTAATGCACAGTTTGCAGAATTTGAACATTCATCATGTTTGGCGTAATCTAATCGTGTGACTCACCGACTCACAAAAGAAACTATATCTTTAAGTGGTATTCATTATTATCTTGCGGCAATATTCTATTGCATTTTTTATATTATCACTATTGAACGTTGTATTTAATTTGTCATTTTATAAGATGCGTTCCGACAATTCCACTAGAGAAACAAAACAAAAAAATGCTATATTTGCTACCTACCCAAAAAAAATGCCACATTTGCTAAGGTATTTTTAAAAGACTAACTAGTTTTGTTGCTATTTATTATAAAAAGATAATTACATGGTTTTGAACACTATTGTGTTATAATTAGAGAGAGAGAGAGAGAAAAAAAAAAAAAAAAAACTATTGTGTTGGGTCTTAACAATCCGAGCCGCAGGAATGTTCCCTGTACCAATGGGCTGGACCACTTCGATGGTGATGGCAAGCTCAATAGGCCCAAACAAGGTCCATTTAAAGCCGAAAAGAATGATAGGGATGGGGATTAAAGTGAAACAGGGAATTAGAAATTGTTAGGTTAGGATTTCATTAATAAGGATTATTACATTGTTTTAAGATTAGGATTATGATTAATTTTATCGATGGAGTTCTAATCAATTTAGGCTTATCTTATTGTAGTTTATTTGAAGACTATTTTGTTGTTAATAAAATTAACAGAGAAAATATTTTGTAATCAATTTATGATATTTACTAGCCCTAAGTGGAGTTTTGTTTGATTTCCAATCACAGCCCAATTGCAGTAACGAGTAGAGACGTAGATATATTGAAGCTTCCTTATAGGAGTAATACTACTTTTCACACTCATTTATGATATTTATGTCGTACCAGCTTACATGTTTTAAATAACTTTCTTTTATTATTTTTAAGTTATTGACATGAAAAACAATTTAAAAAATACTACGTCAACCGATTTGACATGGATGTAAAAAGTAGCATCACTTTCTCATATACTTCATTGTGGTCTACGGGTAAAACTTATATGAGCACCAATTCTGTTGTGCACGACTTAGCTATGAGATTTCATTAAGCTCAAAAATTGAAAGCGCAATATTATGTTGTTATAATTTAATACTCTCCAAAACCATATAGAGACAAAATTTAAAATTAAAAACATACTACATTAACTACTCATAATCTACCATATAGATACTGCATGCATTTATTCTAAAAAAAATGCCTCAACGTACAACAAAATAGTGAAGATCGAAAGAAATTGTACAAGTTGGCTAAAACATTATATTTCTCGCTTAGATTGACTATTTCTATTTCTCTCTTTTTAGGGTTTGAAAGATTTTGAATTGTGAAATCAAGAACATCCAGTAACGACATTCAAGAAAAGAACTGAGTGATGAAGTACATAATTTTTCTTTTCTTTTCTTTTCTTTAGGACTTTGCTTTCATTTTTTGTGTGGTTTTGTTGATGATCGAAACCTTTTGATGCTTTTATGTATTTTTGTGTTTTATGTACTTTGATAATTAAAGTCAATATATTATTCTTGCTATGCGTTTAAATTTTGAAATTGAATTATAATGAAGAATCTCGCGCACATTCCGGGTTATGAGCTAATATAAGTAATGCTAAACTTCACTTATTTATCACATTTATGTCAAACAGCTGATATGTTTTAAGTATCTTTTCTTTTTAAGTTATTGACATGAAAAATTACTTAAAATACACCACGTCAACCGATATGACATGGGTGTAAAAAACAGCACTACTTTCCAATGTACTTAACTGTGGTCTACATGCAAAATTTATGTGATCGAGCACCAATTCTGTTGTGCATGATCGACTTAGCTATAAGCTATTGAGCCTCCTCCAACAATATTTTGAAGAACATTATCATTTCCTGTGTTTGTCCATCATGGTAGATAGTGTGAGAGTTCCCTAAAGAGATCACAAGAACAAACAAGCATTCAAAAGACCAAGCATGCCAAAAACCAGGAGGGAGATAAGGAGGAAAAAGCTTAGACAAAAAGCAAGACGTCAAGGTCGACTGTTGCAGATTCCAAACCGTTTCTTGCTTTTCTAAAAGAAACATTTGTTGGTCGGTGTTGTTATATATATATATATGCACCAAACCCAGCTGTTTCAAAACTGGTATTGTGAAAGGAGGGTCGGAAGCGCAAACATGGATGTGGCTGCTGCTTTTTTGCTTAGCATCATTTTCATCCTTGCTTCCCCAAATATTGAAGCTGCACAACAATATTCCGGAATGTTTGTGTTCGGAGATTCATTAGTAGATGATGGAAATAACAACTTGCTCGGTTCTTTAGCCAAAGCAAACTATGTCCCTTACGGCATCGATTTTTATGAGGGGCCAAGTGGTAGATTTTGTAATGGCAAAACTATCATTGATTTTCTTGGTAACTCCTTTTTCTCTTAGCCATAGTAATGCTGTATGTACATACTTACACCCTTTCTTTTCTTTTCTTTTTGTATTGGCGCACCCTAATGTGGTAGTATAACATGACACTGTCTGGCAAGTTAATATATTTTTTCTGTTTGGTGCATACCAAATCTTGTGTAGTCTGTTTTGCACCAATTTTTTTATCTTCACTATTGCTGTTGTGTTTGAATTTCGCAGGGGAATTGATGGGTCTTCCTTATCTTCCTGCCTTTGCAAGTACTTTCACATCTGTAGGGATTAACGTTGTTAATGGAGTAAACTATGCTTCGGCGGGTGCGGGGATTCTTGATGAGACTGGACTACAACTAGTAATGTCATCTGTAGTTCATACATCTTACAATGTTTCTCAACATTTTTTTTGTCCATTACTTACACAACTACATGACACAGGGAGATCGGTTTAGTTTAAGCCAACAGGTGCAAAATTTTGAGACCACCTTGAACCAACTAAAGAGCCAAATGGACGAAAAGGAGTTGAGTCAATATTTGGCCAAGGCTTTAGCTGTGATGATCCTTGGCAGCAATGACTATATAAATAATTATCTCTTGCCCTCACTTTACACCACAAGCTCCAATTACACCCCTAAAGACTACGCTGATCTTCTCATAGGCCACTACACAAGCCACATACAGGTATGGGAAACTAGGATTTATATGCTCATGGATTGGGATTTCCTGAAATTCTCTGCTTGAAATGAGAGAGGGGGTTGAAGGGCCGAGGTGCCAATGAACCGTACGGAGCACTCGGGCCGGACTTTCTCTCTCATTCCTTGCTCGAATTCTGAAAAATTATAAGTAAAAAATTTCAGGGAATCCTCATTGTAAGAAAAGTGAGACAGTTAGGGATGGAGGGAGGGGGGGCTGGCAGGGGTCATGCCCCCTGCCCCTCCAATTTCTTGCCCATAAGAACTTCTAGCTCCGTCCTTGGAGGCATTTGACATTTTTCCTTGTTTTATCCTATACTTTTCATGAAGCAGATGAAGCTTATAAGTATGAACTAAAACCTAAGCTATGATTAATTATTTTTTTATTTATTCTTGTAGGCACTACAAAGTTCTGGTCTCAGAAAGTTCTTGTTAGCAGGAGTTGGGCCACTTGGGTGCATTCCTAACCAACTGGCCTCAGGTCGTGCCCCAGAGGGGGAATGTGTATCCTTTGTTAATGACATTGTCGAAATATTCAACACTCGACTAAGATCTCTCGTCGATCAACTAACAAGAAGCCATCCTGGGTCAATTTTCGTTTATGGAAACACTTATGGAGTCTTCACTGACATACTTAACAACCCTAATAGTTTTGGTATGAACTTAAACCTCTGCCCCTTCATGAAGTAAGAGCAGCATTTTCTAATTTCTAAGGAGTAATAGCCATCTCACACCGATTCACATAATGTGTTTTAAGTGATTTATCTTTTGTTTGTTTAAATAATTAACATGAAAAGCCACTTAAAATACACGTTATTTATAACTCGTTATATGTGTTGTAGGATTTAGTGTGGCCAACAAAGGATGTTGTGGCATTGGAAGGAACCAAGGGCAGATAACTTGTCTTCCAATGTCAATCCCATGCTTGAAGAGAGACCAATATGTCTTTTGGGATGCCTTCCATCCAACCGAAGCTGTGAATCAGATCATTGCTCGAAGGGCTTATAGTGGGCCTCCTTCAGATTGCTACCCAATCAATGTGAAGAAAATGGCGGAAGTGTGATTCTTAAACTATATATATAATTAATTATAGCCTTATATGAATAATAATCATTAATTGTATACTTACCTACATAAATGTTTGTAAGGGTATACGTATGTAGTACTATTCCCCACCATCTTAGTTGTACTTTGTTGTATCATCCATGTGCTGATTTTAATTCTAAGGACAAATTCATGAGGACGTGAGAGGACATTTCGGTCTAATCTTCTTCAGTCAAGTGATGCGAACCCACTATTAACAAAATACAGAAACTGATATATCGGTTACTTCGAGAGAGTTGTGATTTTCAATTTCTCTTTTATTATTGATAGTTCCTCATTTAAATACAAGAATTACATGAAAGACCGATTAGGTCTTGGCTTTTAGGACTAAGACTCTAAATTAGGATTTTGACTCTATTAAGAAAGTAATCTAAATTAGAGATATATTTCTTATTGGACTGAATAATCTTAAAAAATATACTTATTATTGAACTCTAACAAGCAATACCCAACAATTATGATTATAACGTATCCAAACAAAACGGGACCAAATGTCCTCTCTTACGAACCAAAAGCTTTTTTGGGTGCTCTATTTTATTCGAGCACCTGTCCAAACAGGTTGAGCAGACGAGGCTTGATTGCCTTCTCGCATAAGTATGTTATATGTACGGTAGGCAGCTTCGATGCGCATATATATATCAAATGACATGACAAATAACACTTCACTGACATTGGAAAATCAGACATGCATGTTTGGTGTTTTCAGATTGTGATAATGGATGTTATCGTCCTAGAATTCTTTGTTTTGTAGGGCCTAGAATGGCAAAAACAACCAAAGCATGAGTTGGCTTCTCCAAAAGAGTGTTGAATTCGTGTGTGTGGCTCCAATTTCTCCTCAAAACTTGTCCCCCAATCTTCAATGAGGGCCTCAAAAGGGTCTAAATCCAAACTCCAATTTCTCCTAAAACTTGTCCCTCAATCTTAGATGAGGGCCTCAAAAGGGTCTAAATCCAAAATTCCAAGGCTGAAAAAGTACTCAAAACACCGCTACTAGCTAAGTTGATAGAACTTATCAACTCATCCAAAACATAAAAATCAAAATTTATAAGTTTAATGCTGGATTTGTACATCTTTTATACCAAAATAAATACGAGATGAACAAAAAAATAAAAATCAAACATTTATCTTTTATAAATATAATGTTATATATATATAGGAAATATATTGCTACATTATTTAAAAAATTTAAATAATGTAACAATATATATGAAATAAAAAAATAAAATAACAATAAACAGTAAAATTTAACCAATTCCATTGACTTAACGACAAAGCAAATGATAAAGAAAGTAGGAGTAATATTAAATTAAAAAGCAGGTTCATTCACACAATTAAAGAGCCATTTCTGATTGGTTGCCCTAAAAGTAAAGAACCATCCTAGGAAGTTATGCTTTGTTTGATAATAACTTTTTTTTTTCTTTTTTAAAAATAAAAAATATTAATTAATAATCTAAAGCATAAACACACCCAAAATATTTAAAATTATTTAAATATTTATAACACATCAAAACATTTAAACGAAAAAATAATAAACGAAACACCCTTTATAAGTGGTACTCCAATTTAATAATTTCTATTATTTTCTTCCTCGGTTAATTAAAATTTGAGAAAAAGTTAAAAACAATACAAAACGATCCACCACTCCTCCACCGTTGCAACTAGTTTTTTTTTTTGTTTTTTTTACTTATTTTGTGTTATTTGGATTATCGTCTTCCGACTCTTATATGATCTAATATGATAGTAAAGACTTTTGTAATTAGAATTTCTTCTTTTTTGATAATTTTCGTTCGGTTATTGACAGTACTTTTCTCGCAACAACTACTTAACGGTGATTATTACATTTGTTGCTCGGGGCTCCTAAACAAGCCCTTTTGACCTTCTTTAGAGCCCTGTGCGGCCGTTAGAGAGGCCCCGATCTTTTTTGAATCTATTTCCTACTATTTG
Organism: Alnus rubra; assembly: GCA_028654335.1. NCBI lineage: Eukaryota > Viridiplantae > Streptophyta > Magnoliopsida > Fagales > Betulaceae > Alnus > Alnus rubra. The sequence goes on along the minus strand of JAJPGS010001898.1, from coordinate 1,090,091 downwards.
TTTTTATATTTGTATTGTCTTTTTTATTTGGGTCTCGATGTTGAAGTGCCCCGTTTTATTTGTGTATTTTGTAATCCTTTTCTCATAATTGAAAAAATAAAATAAAAAAATAAATCGCATGCACAGACGAGCCTTAAAATCTCACTTTTCGGATAAACTTTCCTTTTTCTTTCCGCATTTCAAAATCTTGTAAAACCAATTTAATAAAAATTTGGGGTCCGAGACCTTTGGCTTTTGTGGACCTCCTTCAATAAAGTCCGTAGTCCGTCAAAAGCTTCCCCTGAAAGCATTTTCTTCTGTGAGTCTCTCTCACGTCTATCACTGTCTGCGCCACTCAAACACTACGCGCTTGCTTCCCAATCGCCGGCGAGTTCCACGGCGAACCTCGCTTTTTCCGGCATTCTTCGTCCTTCTCCGGCCACGATCCACAGGTATTACCTGCGATACTCTCTTCTCTCTCTCTTAACTCGCTGTGTGGCCAAAACCCTATTTCCGTACATTATATGCATTACTACTTTGTTGAGTTTTGAACTGATTTTCTAATTTATTGTGTATATATTTATTTGTTTCTGTATGCATATGCGCGCTGTGTATGTATATGGGCATGTGTGCGTTTGCTTATGCTTGTTGATCTTTGTGTGAAATGTGATGGTTGATCTGTATCGTTGCAGCAAGAGAGGGTTTCTCCTTGAGCTAGATTTGTGCTTTCTCTCTTTGAAGCTGTGACTCTCGCTCACTCTCTAGAAGTTTAAGAAAGATCTGTTGCTTATTTCTTTGATGGGGAGAACTACGTTTTTCTTAAAAAAAGTTTTGTTTTGGGGTAGATCTGTTGCTTAGTTTATGCGTTGATGGTATTCGACGGCATTTTGGGGATTAACCGGTGGGTATTCTAGAACATTTCTGCAGAAGTGTTTTTTTACTATTAATATGAGAATGTACCTTTTGCCCTGTTTGGTTGCTTAGAAACTGAAGGATAAGGTAAAGGTATCATGGTACTGCATTTTCCTGTGTAATTGGTTTATTCTGATAACTCTTATCTTCTGTTTGGTTGCCGAGAATGCAAACTGATGAAAAGGATAAATCGAGGTAAACCTGTACATATAATATCTTTTTCAAAAAAAATATCTTTTTCTTATGGTAATATAGATCTGTACATTCAATATCTTTTTCATCTCAAGATGAAAATAACAATTTTAAGCTAACTGCATTTTTTAAGTTTTTTTTTTCCTCTTTGACCCTTTTTTCAATGAAGAGTCTGGGTGTACTTCAATCTTTGTTGGTAGAACTTTTCTACTTTAAACTTTTTAACCATGTTTGTTGAAACTGATATTCTTGCAAAATTCTTTTATATTATGCTGCCTCTATTTCTCTTCGAGGATGTTCAATTGTTGAAACAAGTTTTTCAGTGTCATTCGAATTAGTTACTGGGATAAATAGCATAAGCCCCTAAATTATACTCTTTTTCTCGAGGATATAATTGGGAGCGGCTCAATTAGAATATATATTTTTTTTTGTTGCTTGGGCATTAGCAAGGGAAAATTATGGCTGCATTCCTGGTCACACATGGCATTGAACATTGTAGAAAGACAAAGAAAGAGAGGTGGAAACTTTCTAAACCATTTTACCTGTATCTCCTAGGTAATAAATTGGACAAAAAAGAGTTAAGTTGATAAATATTATGATCGCTGTTTTAGATTAGTTTGAAGTTATTATGTAGCAAATTGTTTGAGACACATTGCTGTAATAGTTTCTTGCTTCCCTGTTTATGCTACTAAGTTCTTAGTGTACTGCTTGTCTGTAGCCAACTGCATGAACTATATCTGTGTTCTTTGTGCTTACATTTCTAAGCAGTTATATACAAGCGAGCATTGTTTCTGTTGCAGGAAAAGATGAGTTCGGGAAGAGGGGTTGGAAATCCTAATAATGATCCATCAGCCAAGGGAAAAGGTGTATCGGGAGTCTCTAGCCCAAGTGTTGACCAGTTGAGTAATAACATGGCAGACATCAACCTGAATTCAGCACAGGATGATGGTGAATGGGAGGTTGCAAGGAAGCCAAAGAACAGAGCTGGAAGCAGTGCTGCAAAACAATGGGGTTCTCAGAGTAATAATAACTCTAGAGCATGGGAAAATCCAAATATGGGTCAGAATCAAGGGATGCGGAATAATGGTGGACCGGGAAGGGCTTCTGGAAATACCCGGTTGACACAAACTGCTGATCCTAAGCGACCTGCTGGCAGGGGGCATGTGAGACCCCAACCATCCACCAGGAGTTTTGAGGGCAACTACATGGCCCCACAACCTGTAATAGGCCCTCCATTGCAGCATGGATGGAACTGGCCTTCTGTAGCTGGTTCCACTCAATCCAAGGGCTCACAAGATGGCCTGCAAAACGACAAAAACATTTCAGAGTCCCATCATGGTGATGATGTTGAGGCAGATAAGTATGACAATGCTGATGAGGTTGATGATGATGACTCTGATGTAATTGAAGATACTGATGATGATCTTCTAAGTGATGAATCTGACTCTGATGCTAGTCAAAAAAGCCATAACACTCGCAAGAAGAGCAAATGGTTCGGGAAGTTTTTTGAAATTTTGGATAGCTTGTCTGTTGATGAAATTAATGACCCAGGACGGCAGTGGCACTGTCCTGCATGCCAAGGAGGTCCTGGTTCCATTGACTGGTACCGAGGCCTGCATCCTTTAATGACACATGCCAAAACAAAAGGGTCAAGCAGGCTGAAGGTCCACAGGCAGCTGGCAGAACTTTTGGAGGAGGAGTTGCGCCAGAGGGGAACTTCAGTTGTTCCAGCTGGAGAGGTATTTGGCAAATGGAAAGGTCTGAAAGATGATGAAAAAGACCATGAAATAGTTTGGCCGCCAATGGTTGTCATCTTGAATACAAAGCTTGAACAGAATGAAAATGACAAGGTAGGATCATATTTTCTTATCTGTATCCAAATATATTGTCATCACAAAAGCAGCTTCATGTTCTTTTTTTAATTGAACATATTGATTACCGGATTTAATGTTTACTCTAATTGTACTTATGTTTGTATTGAATGGATTTCAGTGGCTAGGCATGGGAAATCAAGAGCTTCTTGACTACTTCAGCTCGTACGCTGCTATTAAGGCTCGACACTCATATGGTCCACAGGGCCACCGTGGGATGAGTGTATTGATATTTGAGGCGTCTGCAGGCGGCTATCTGGAAGCTGAGCGCCTGCATAAGCATTTTGCTGAGCAAGGAACTGACAGAGAGGCTTGGGGGCGTCGCAGCCGTGTCTTATTTTATCAGGGTGTGAAGCGCCAGCTTTATGGTTTCATGGCAATGAAAGAAGACTTGGATATGTTCAACCAGCATTCCCAAGGTTCTCGCACTAATCTTTCTCCCCGTCAGTTGAATCCCATAACTTAAATGCATAATGTTTTTTCTTCTCTCTTTCTTTATCTCTGCGAGTAAGAACTATGCTGATACAATGTTGAGTTTTTGTTATTGATTAGGCAAATCTAAGCTGAAGTATGATATGAGATCGTACCAGGAGATGGTTGTGAACCAAATTAGACAGATGAGTGAGGACAACCAGCAGCTTGTCTATTTTAAGGACAAGGTTGTGAAGGAAAGGAGGCATTCAAAAACTGTCAAAGAATCTCTTGATCTTGTGACTAAGAAGCTGCGCAAGACGGAGGAGGAATTTCGCATTGTGAGACAGAGAACCAAAATGCAGCATGAAGAAAACAAGGAAGAGGTAATATTAGTTTTGATAATCTTGTAGGTATACAATTTATCTATACATGGATAGTGCCAATGAGGCCTCCACCAAAAAGAAAAAAAAAAAGATTATTGTGAATAATTGTGATACCCTTGGGAAAAAAGAAAATATTGTTAGATCCTATTTCTGTAACTATGCTTGCCTTTTTTTCTTTTTCTTTTTTCTCTTTAAATGTCCTTTTCAAATACGTCACTTTAGGTTCTTTCTTTCTTACTTCATTTTTTTCTTTTTTCCTTCAAGTTGTCGATACAAAAAGCTTGCTACCCGTTTCCTGTCTCTGTGTTTCTTATGGTTGCTGGATATCTGTTCCTGTTCTGAATATTAATTCTGAACATGTTTTTCTTTGTTAATGAAGATGTACATGCAAGAGCAATTTTTCAAGGAACAGATTAAGATCATCCATGAAACGAGGGATGAGAAAGAGGAAAACTTTGAGAGGCTGCAACAAGAGGAGCGTGAAAAGATTAAGCTTTCCACGCGAATCCTTCAGACGCTGATGAATCCAGACGGAGGTAAGCAGCTGAGGTGGATATTTGAGAAGTCTAGCATAGTGCTATGGGTGTTGTTTGTTACATTTTTCTTTTTCTTTTGTGTATAGGGCTGAGGAAATCGCAAATTACATAAAGTTCCAAGAAGAAGAGATGGAAGCCTTTGTGAAAGAAAGAGACAAGCTTATTGAAGTCCAGGAAGAGAAGAAGGCTGCAATGAAGCGGAGGCAGTGGGAGGAAGAGGTAGAGCTGGAAAAAGCATTCAATGCAGAACTAACCCAGCTAATGGACCAGTACTCCCCACATCACCCTGATGGCACTGTTGCTGGGCTTTGATGGTGGACGACCCCCCGGTCTCTCTCCTCTCTTGCACCCCTCCATTACCCCACATGCATATTACATGGACTAATTCCGAGTAACTTTAGACAGTATAGACTTTTACGTTTCCAAAGAATATACCAAAAGATAGGAACAAAGAGAGGGTTAGCATATGGTAATTACTGGTAATTACTGTAGACCTGTGTCGGACAGGTTTTCTGCGTCGGTTTTTTTGGGTAAATGATAGCTGGAAGCTTTATAGGCCTTTCTGACAGTCTTTTTGGGTAAGTGATGGCTGGAAGTTTTATCTCTCGTATTGTTTCGTGTTTGTCATAGTTGTGGTGCGATTGGTTTGTGAATGAATCTCTAGAAAGTGATTAATTGATTACGGTAAAGATTACAAGTCTATGCTGAAGAAAGTTTCTTTTGAAGGGGTTTATTTCTTTTATGATGTGGCATAATCATCAATCCGTGCATGTGAAGTGTCATCTACCCTCAATTTTAGGCTTTTTCAACCTCCGCAGTAAAATCTTCCCGAGTTCGCTAGATAAGTAACAAATAATCACGTTATCCTACTACCTAAACATTATGCACGTTATGCACGTTTCTTCGTGACGCATTTTTCCATGTCCAGCCGTGAAATTTCTTGAGCATTTTAACCGGAGGAGCATGGCACATTAATTTCCACGGTTATGAGCTGAGATTGTCAATGACAATGGAGAATGCGGTCGCCAGTCGGTAAATATAGAGAAAGATGACATTTTAAATATTTTCGAGTAAATTCATTCAAAAAGGAACAAATTTCAAAGGCAGTCAGTCTGGCTTTAACACCCGCAGCAATAATGGTAAAAATGATGGTTTAAGACATACTACAAAAAGGCGCATGTTTACAAAACTGTTGCATAATTGATTTAAAAAAAAAAAAAAAACAAAAAATCAAAACACACATTCTCTTACCCTCCTGGGCCATAAAATTCTTCCAGAAGAGAAGCCAAATGGCCTGTAAGGCTAGAACCAAACTTTTTTTTCTTTTTCTGAAACAACACTCTAAAGAAAATGCGTAAAACAAAACGAGAAATAAGTAATAAAGTTATCCTAACTAAATATTACAGTTGCGCAACTGTAACAGGGTTTCGATTGGGCCATAAATTGAAAAAAAAACAAAACATTTCAGTTGGTTTTCTTATCATCTTCCTTTGTAGCAGCCACCTCTGCACCATCCGCAACCTGATCATCCTCACCACCAAAACCAAATTCGTTTACACGTTTCTTGTCAACTGGATATTTCCACTTCTGGTACAGATATATCATGAATATAACATCTGCAAGGCAGGCAAAAGAAGGATGAAAATCACACATACAAAAAAAAAGCCATGACTTAGACAAAATCTTAACACGGACGGAAAAAACATAACTAGCCCACAGAAAACGAACATACAAACAAACGGATTAATAAATAGACTTATTGTATTGTATTGTATTTTCTTTAGGTTGTGTACATGCTGAAAGATGCATATTGTATTGACAATGAATGGCATTTACATGACACACAAGACAAATATTTTAACCACCAAAATGAAAAAGTACGTGTTTGATGCATGAAAAAGCTATGTTGCATGTACAGTGCGCCTTGCAGCCCATGTGGTATCATCGATAGCTTTGCACGTGGCCCTGATTCTGAGGTGTATTGTATAGCCCGAGCCTTCTAAGGCAGTCTAGAGCAGTTTACTGCTAATAATGACTAAAATATTGCGAATGATACGCGGCAAAATAAATGAATCAAAACAAACAAACAAATTAATAAATAAAAGAAATAGGAAAAAGGGCGCAACTCCATGCAAGCTAAGCATGACAACTGCTTGGACTTCTTTTCCTCCACGAGTTTCTAAGACAAAAAGCAACTGACCAGCCACACGATCATAACACTTATTAAAGTAACTGACCAAAACTTCTGAAACATCCGAAGGGATGATATACCAATGCGATAGAGAAAAATCTCCTATTTTCTGAATAAAAGCAAGAAACTAGGCACATGACCATGATATTGAATAAAAATCCAACACGTCAAAAAAAAAAAAAAAGAATAAAAATCCAACCAAGTTTTAATTCACAATAATGAGAGAAGATTCACCCTAATATATATATATATATATATTTCCTGATAACTATTTTTTTTTTTTAAGAAAAATAAAGAAATGTAGGGTAATCCCCTCGCTCTGGCTGCAGAAAGCTAGAGCAGCAGAGCGGCCATGGCAGCCCCCAGGTTGCTAATGTGTGCCTATCACACTATCATGCGCCGCGATTCAACCTCTCCCGTGGAGTACTACGCCACCCCTTCCTCAAGAGGGAAGGGCTCAGCCTCAGGCGCTTCACATTAAGGTTTGTCATACTCCCTTATCTCCTAATTTGGGCCATTTCAGGCCTGAGTGCTGTACCGTTTGAGGCATTTCATTGTCAGGGTAATTATACACAACTTATGCAGCTACCAGGTGGTGGTATCAGTTTTCCTTTGAATATATCTGGGTTCACATGACTATTGTAATATAACCAATCTGATTTAACTTTAGTACCATCAGTTGCATCACGGCACTTCATCTTCTTTTTTTGATAAATAATAATTTATTAAAAGAAAAAGGCAAAGCTCTCATACACGGAAAGTATTCATGAGAGACAAACACCCTACAAGCATCTAAAATCTAAAAAGGAAACAAGATCTAAAAGACTCGAAAAAGAGGAATTTGGAACATAGACAACAGCCCAATCCAAGAGATATTGGGCACTTCATCTTCTTTTTTTCTTTTCCTTTTCAGTTTTTTTTTTTTTTTTTGGTTGCATGTTGCATCATGGCACTTCCATTGCCAACCCCTCATTTAGGCATGTAACAGCGGAAAAATCCCCTTAGGCAAATGGACAGAGAGTTATACAACAGTTACTAGGGAAACTGAACTACTATAGATTGTAAATGTAGATTATATCTTACCATCACGAAATACAGACAGCCGATGTAGTGTTGGCATTTTTATGACAAAGGCAAAGAGATCATCAATGATGGTGTTGAGGAATTTGTATGTCATCTGCCTCCAGGGTAGATGAGCCACAGACTTCAGCTTATAATTTATGAACAATTGAGGGCACATCATTATGAAACCTGCAACAATGAATTCAAATGCAAAGGGAAACAAACCTGTCAAACTTCTACAAGAAATAAAGGACTCAAAAGCTAATAACCCAAGCTATATTTTAAGTGCAAAATTGGCAGATGATGCAAAGACATTGTTATGAAGTAGGCTTGTTGTGGGTGGGTGGGGTGGGGTGGGGGGTGTACACAATATAACTGGAAAACTTAGCAATTCAGTACAATGAATGGACTGCAGGTTCGAGGGTGTACAAGAACCGTATAAAGAGTATATTCCTAAGGGTTCAGAAACAAATAAACAATCAAAGGAAACAGCCCGATAAGTTACTCTTTTATGGCAATAGTCAAAAGGAGACACCGTAAAGGCCCAGGCATACTACCAAAATGTGGAAAGAAGTCCAGCCTTGATTAATAGCATTCCATGGTCAACTTGCGTCTCTAATCAGAAGGTTCCTATGTGCAATAATGGAAAGATTAATTTCTCGTCTTCTAGAAACGTCTTTGTTTGTGACTTAGGAGTTTCATTTACATCAAATTTTATAGCATATACCCTTTGCAACATAAAACAGCACAAGGGGCCATCACTGCAAATCCATGACAAATAGTTGGGCGTATCAACAACACAGAATATAGAAAAACAATGAGCATGCCCTCAGAGCCGTTTTGACTTCTTAACAAAACAAATAATATGGAATTCATAGGCCATAGAGACAATTTCAATCACAAAAAAGGGCTACTGATGCTATAAGTATAATTTTGAAGTAATGACCCTCTAATGCCTGAGTTGGGAAAATCATTGTTTTCCTCACCATCTATGATAACTTAAACATCCCAATGACTTGACAAGTCTGGTAAGAAGAAGAAACAGCAATACCAAGATAACAAGTTTCTTACCAAACATGTATACACAGCTTGTCAGTGAAGAAAGAATCCAAGAATACCAGCTCTTGTGGCGTTCATACATGAGCGAGTAAATAGATGAGCAAATAGCAAGGAAGAAGAGCACATAGGACAAATACTTCATTGCAATATCATCGTATTCCTTTGTCTTATTCCCAGCATAGGACTCACGATCCCGGAACCTTAACATAGGTATTTTCCCACTTCTATCAACCTGGGGATAAAAGAGAAAAATTACAACATTTTGCTCATCTCATAGGAAGGTAAACTAAAGATTTCAGAGCAGTAGAAATTGCTTAAGCTCAGATATAACATTATCAAGTGTCAAATGCATAGGTTCCAAAATCTAAGAAGACGACCACATAGAAGGGCATGCACAAAATAAAAGTGAGTTTATTATGTAAATCTGACATGCCCTATACATGCAGTACTAAACATGAAAAGATGACACATACCCACACACATTATCCTTGTAAATATGAACCTAGCAGGGAAGGATGTAGCAGCAGCAAATGTTTGAAAAAGAAGGTATATCAAGCATAAGCAAATAGCACATAAAGTGAAAAAGACACATAAACATGCTAATGTTGTGTAAAATCTGGAATAGATGTGATACTTGGGGGGAGGGGGGAGTGTCAAACATACGGAAGACATGACATCTCCATGCAGATAAATTACAAAGTATACCTCTATGTGCATAATTTTAACATCTAATTATAAATTATACCTCTATGTGCATGGCTTTCCCAATTTTCCAGAACTCTATGCAGCAGCCAACTCCAGAACTTGCAAGAATCATCCATGAGGTGTCATTATCAAGTAGATAGAGGAAAACAATGAGCTGACATATAAAGCTCACAACAACAGACTTTGCAGACAGTCCTTCCATAGATTTATTTTTGTTCCAAAATTGGATATCTGCAGTGGGAAAGAATCAAATTAATTAGAAATATTAACCCTCAAGAACATCCAATGGGTGAAATTTAAAAATTGCCATTATACAAAAATTACTATTTACCGTTCTTGAATGCGAAGAAGTCAAACACTGAATGAAGTAATGAAACGACCATTGTGATTACCAGGAGGTATGGATTTCCTTCCAAGAAAACCCTCTGAAAAAATGATCAGATAATTGGGGCATTTAGAGAAACAAGGAAACAAAATATTAAGTTGTACGACATGTGCAGGAAGCAATGAGAAGAACCAATAGCAAAATTCAGCTGGCAGACCATTTTAGATCATCTACTAAAATCTTTTATTCCAAACCATTCAAACGACAAACTTCACTTCATATAACTGTAAACATCTTATTTCGGCAAAAATAAATGATTTATATCTGCTGAGAAGCACGACTGTGGTATGGGCCAAACTAAACTAAACTATGGATATAGTTTGGCAGCCAAAGTTCAGATTTTTAAATTGATTACAGGCTCATGCCAAAGAAATTTCCAACAGTGATGAAATACCTTCAACTCATCAGCCTCGCCCTCGAGCATGCTTCCATAACTACGGTGAATCTGGAAAGATTGGTCAATCTGCAAGAATAGTTGCCACTTGGTCATGCTTATGGGACCCACCTCCAGATTAAGCGGCAATTCTGTCACTGTCTCATTAATTTGTATGAACTTATCTCTGAGTAACCAGAACTCATTGAAGAAGATGGTTGGGTAGTAGTTCCCTGTACTAGGCTCAACATTCAAGTCTGCAAATCTAAGTCAAGAAACTCAAAGCTAAGATTAAGACAATCAATCTTCCCATAGTCTACTTAACATGCAGCTCCAGGCCTAGTAAATTAACAATCTTGATGCAAAGACAATTGGCGGCATCTACAATCTTGATGCAAATCGGTATGAAAATCACATTTATAGTAAAACAGAGAAACAAAATTAGTAACATAAAGCTTAACCAAGCTGGAAGAGATATAGGGAAGTTGTCATATAAACCAGAAAGTACAGAGATAAAGACATCGAAAATAAATGTAGATGTACAAAAATAAGATCTTGAAGGATACAAGGAGCAACATTTGGTGGTACAGCATTATGAGGGTATCTGCAGGAAAAAGAAAAAGAAAAAAGCCAGGAATAATCAGGTTCAACAAAGTAGCTCATAAAATTGAATAGAAAAAAAGAAAAAAGGAAATATACGTAAGCTTGTTTCCTCTTTCTAAACCAGTTGCACTTCCAGTTAATACAATATGAAGAAAATGATCTAAACTGAAATTCAGAGATACACATAAATATTACAGATAAAAAACATTTAGCTTACAAACTATAAATCAAAAAGCAGAACAAAAGCTACACATACTAACTTTGTAAGACACCTACTAGGATGATATTATCATTAAAATCCAGTATTTGAATTTATGGTGTGATACACCACTTTCAGTAGCATTTTTATGGCGGGATATATCTTTATAACAGATAAGAAATTGACTTCTTATGACTGATTTTTTGGTCTCCGTGATTTTCAGTAACACAAACTGTGATTTTTTTTTCATATAAGTAATTTATCTCATTGAAAAACACAGAGGGCCACAGCCTTAGAACACATGAAGTTTACAAGAGAATCCCTTATTCACTAGAAAAAGAAAAACAAAGGTTCATAAAGTCAGAAAAATTAGAAAAAATCAAACTATTATGTGCTGCTATCCTTGCATAAAGGGAGTTGAATATAAGCTTTTTCAGCTCTGCCATTGAAGTCTCTCTATCTTCAAAACTCAGTGAAGTCCGCTCTCTCCAAATACGCCACATTAAACATAAAGGATCCGACCTCCAAACTTCCAAAATGTTACAACACCCCACCTGACCTCCCCAACTCATTAACAATTCTCTCACCCTTATAGGCATAATCCAATCAACATCAAACAAATTAATAGCAAGTTCCATAAATCTCTTGCTACTTCACAATGAAAAAGGTGACCGATAGACTCCCCACTCTTCTTGCACATACAACACCAATCCACCACAATGATGTTCCATTTTTTCAGGTTATCTAACGCCAATGTTTTCTCTAATGCCACTGTCCAGACAAGGAATGCCACTCTCGAAGGAGAGCTCTCCAAATACTCTTTCAAGAAAACAAGAAGCCCGTGGCCTTGTAGGTATGGTTAACACATGATAATACAACTTCACTTCAAACTTGTGCCTCTTGGGAGGGATCCAACATATTCTATCCACATCTCCTTGCCTTACTAGGAGAGATGCAACATCTCAAAGAAAGAGGAGACCAAATCCACCGCCCAATCTTGTACACATCTAGTAAAAAATATATTCCATTGAATCCTTCCATTAGGGAATTGCACATGATCTGCCACTCATGCGTCCTTCCAACATGCGATACTAAACAAACCCGGATAATATATCTTCAATAGTTGTTCCCCACAACACGCATTATGCCAAAAACTGATCTTTGACCAATCAACCACCTCAAACCTAACAAATTTTGAAAAACTTTCCCACCCACTTCTTATATATTTCCACACACCCACTCCAAATGGCCCTATCACCTCCTTGGAACACCAACCTCCCCTTAAACTGTCATATTTAGTTTTTATCACCAATCTCCACAAAGCCTCACTCTCTATAGCATAATGCCATAGCCATTTACCCAATACTGCTCGATCAAACTATAAGCAACCAATTATTCAACTACTGTGTTTCTATTATAAGTAGGAAACAACAATCTTATTCAAAGGACAATAAACCCTAGAACCTAAAAACAAGATGACCTTCGAAGGGGACTAAGAGGCCAACTTAAAACAATTGCTAAGAGAAAGAACAATAAAATCCAAGAAAAAAAAATCCAAAACCAAATCAAGGTACATAACTCTGCCCTTGGATGTCTTTAAAGTTCTGTCTCCTCTTTTCACCATATCTGTTAGGTTAATCTCTAAAAAGTATAGTAAAGAAGGATAGAACGGAATATGGAAATGGACTCTTAGATATTTTAGCTTTCATAAAATTATTACATTTGTGAGAAAATATAACATAAATGTGTGGCTTTACTTGATAAAACTTCACGACCAGATAATACAAGCCATAGATGACACAGAAGATCAGGAAGACATTTCAATGACAAACTTTAGCTCAAACAACAATAACTCTGGAAAAAAACTTTGCTCAAAGATCATCCTTTTTCCTTTTATATGGGAATAAGAAATCACACTTCCAAAACCACAATCTTCCAATAAATAAAAGTAGTCAGAAAAGAGGAGATCGAGTAAGTAGGTAAACCATAAAGATGCGTCACTATATATGCAAGAAAATAGTAGCAAATCCTGAAAATGTACGTAACTAAGGTATTCCAAGTTTAAACGCAGCGGTATGAATCAAATAGTGTGGTATAAATTCAACAATCTTCATACCACATACAAAACCATATAGAGAACTGACACTCATTTAAAACCTACCGTGTAAAATCATCCACTAAATTGATTGTAATATTTGGTTTCCAAGATGAAACCCATTCAACAGGTTTATCATCTTTAGAATCACCTTGAGTATCATCAACCACCTGAAGCCAACATAAATCTTCATTAGGATATGAACACCATATGGAAAAGTGCAAGATGGAAATCGAGATGTGCCATCGCGAGGAGTCTAGAAAATAAATTGCGTTCAACATATACAACACTGAAAGAGAGATTTACATGTAAATCAAATTTCACATATATTGTATCGCATTTAAGACACAGTGTATTGATAATGATTGGATATAATGTTAGGCTCAGTGAGAAGATTATATATAATGTCAGGTTAAATTAGGTTGAATTGCATAACCACTGTAGTTTCACCAAATCAGATCTCCTAGAATGGGACTAATTAATAATCAGGTCTTGATCCTCCATTTGCATATAGGCATCTGGAGGAGCCTAGAAGGTGGGGTTTTTTTTTTTTTTTTTAATGGAGGAGCCTAGAAGTTATACACTGTATTTAATTGTATAATTATTTATACATACTACGTGTTTGCTCTTAGATGAGCATTCATACCAAAAATAGTTCAAATATGGGATTGTGTAGACTTCCTAGATGATAAATGGAAGCCAATGATCATAGTTATCCAATTGCAAGAGTACATATATCAGACTTTGATATCTGAAAGGCGAAGCTGGCTTGTAACAAGTCATCCTGAAGTTATGAATGAAAAATATTTAATACTAAAAGACAAACCTCTGTTAATGCTTCACCCTCATCAGAACCTTTGGAGCTCCCCAATAAACTCTTCCTTTTGTCCGTTTTTGACTTGGGCAAGTATGTTATAATAGCTGAAATCAATGAAATGGAAGATCTCTTTAATTTTGATTTGTTTAGTCATCACTTAATTACTGACATAAAAAGAATAATCTTAAAGAAAAGGTATATAAAAATGCCCAGGAACACATTCATACAGTGTGTTTTTCCAAAAGCAGCCAGAGGTTGGTACTCTGGATCATTTGGGTCTGGGGTGTAACCGGAGCGTGCAAAGAAAATGTGAGCATACAGACTTCCATTGTGCTTCAAAGCCTGAAAAAAAAAAATTGAGATACCGCCTTCATATGTCCTAACATAATAATTTATTGGAAGCAACAAGTACAAGGAAATGATTATCTCCATATTGCTTCATATCTTAAGTGATATACAAAATTGAGAAATGTAGGAGGCATATACTAGAAAGTTTACAAATTCAAATCTATTGCTTCCTACTACCAAGTGATACCTCAGATGGATAATACTTCAAAGAAAGAGACCTGGTACTCTCTGGTCCCCAAACCGCATACGGAATATTACTTTCTTGCCAAATAAGCGCGCGTTCATTGCCAAAGTCATTGAACTTTTCATGTTCAGAAACATACAACCACATATCCTAACCAAAATTAAAAAGTCATTAGAAATAGAATATCAGTAGCAGAAGGATAAGCATATATAAATGGGAAATACCAGCCCTAGCGATGCATCGACACACGGTGTAAGGCAATAGCAGCCAAAAATCAAACCCTGCCACTGGATTATGCAGAGGTGGCAAAATCTGAACCTTTTGATTGAAAATAAGGATTAGGATCCTAACCAATCCTTCTTCTCATATCAAATCAAAAACTGACTTCTTCTCTTTCTCGGTCACGTATATCTTTCATAACGTAGTTTTACAAAGTGCCAACACACAATTGCCAAATTAGCACATAACCTAACCAGTAACCACTACAAATTCTGAATTAACCAGCCATAACCATGCCAAAATCACAGTTACAAGAAGTATATATATATATATATACTAACGCATATATTTGTGGATTTTTGGGGAAAGAATTAGAATATTAAAGAATAAAGTCGCAGATATAGATCGCAGAGCATGTAGATGACAGAAAACGAATGCAGGGGTAGTATGAATAGAAATGGAAGAATTACCAGGGTCTCGGCCTTTTGGAAGATATTGGAGATGAGTTGGGAGGGCTCAGAGCCGGAGGGGCGTTTGGGAGAGAAGAATTTGGAAGCGAAGTACCAAAACACTGCCATCCTTATCACACCCGTTAGCATCTGAGAGAACCCTCCCCGCTGTTGCTGTTGCTGTTGCTGTTGCGGCCTTCCTTCCTGCACTTGCCCCTCCGTTTCCGGCGGCGCCATCTCTCTCTCTCTCTCTCTCTCTCTGATTCTCTCCGCCGCTCAAAATTTTCTCTTTTTTCTTTTCACACAAACAGAGAGAGAACTGTTTTTGACGGATCGGGAAGAGGAAGATATTTGTAGTCTAGTAATTTGTAAAGATGGGGTTTTGGGAATCTCGCAAAACAATTGAAATTAAATTAAATTAAATTAAATTAAATTAAATCTTGGCGTGAGTGGCGAGTGGCCACGCAAGCCAAGCAATAGAACCCCTCGACCCCACACTCAAGCGACAGTGACACTGCTGCTTCTGCCGTCTCAATGCCCACGTCATCAGACACCTCAACAAACAATTTTTTTATTTTTTTATTTTTGCTGTGAACAAACAATTTTATTGTCCTCCAATTATATGTTAATATGTATCAAAAAATTGTAAAATAGTTAAAAAATTTAGTTTCTATTTGTTAATTAATGTGTTTTGAAATATTTTTTATTTTCTATCTGAAAAAGAGCTCTGGTATTTTTGGGTTTTGATAAGTGTTTTGTGTGTTTTAAGTAGCATTTTATGTTAGTTGTTAATATTTTTATTTTGAAAACATAGTGCTAAAATTTTCCAATCTATTAGGAGGACGTTTTTCTTTAAATTAGGTTAAGAAATTTTTTTTTTTAATTCAATCTATTAAAAAAAATATGTGTTTAAAATGCATTTGCATGTATCATTACTTCCTGTTTGGTTAATGAATAATAGTGGGATACATTCCAATTTTATGAGTAAAGAGTAATTATTTATTAAACCTTAGAGTTTGATGATCACAATTTTATATTAAATACTAAAATTTCAATCATATATATCAATGTTAATCATATAATTTGTGAACAGTTAAACTATATAGCTCTCTGTGTGTATTTGTTAACTAAAAATATCTTGATACTAGCGAAATTTACAAAAAGGACTTATTAATCTACAAAAACTGTTCTTATAAGCACAATTTAATCAAAGTATCAATTTCAAGTAAAGAAATTATATATTCATTTTAGGAAATGTGGTTTTATGCTTTTAGTAAAATTATTTTACAATCTCACATAAAATCCCTTAACGATGGTTGTTGCCTTTATCGCTTGAGGTTTATAAATGAACTTTTTTGTCTTTGTATTGACGGCTCCTTATATTGTTTTTCAGTAAATAGTAAAACATATATGCAACTCGATGTACGTAATTCTATGCGATGAACCACGTAAATTTCTATGTTTGTGATTGCTTCTTTTTCCTTTCTTATTTTTCCGCTTCTCACTACATCTAAAGAATATGACTCCTTTTCTAACACTTTCTTGATTAACTTCTTTTTTAATTATTATTATTTTTGGTAAAAAGAAATAAAGAAAAGTAAATAAAATGATGGTTAGAGTTGCATGCCGGCCACCTCTGAGGACACAATTCCGTCAACGCCGTAGAAAGGTAATGAATTTGGCTGAGTTTGTTTTATACTCTGTTCCTTTCGATGTAAAATGTTTCTGTTGTAAAATATTTTTTGATGAAAATTATTTTTCAGAAAATTATATATATATATATATATATATATATATATAATTTTCTTGAAAATATTTTTCGGCACTTAGCTGATACGAAAAAATCACCAACGATGTCAAACGGAATCTGGCAACATCCAGCCGCCATCGCCAGATTTCGGCAGGCCATATTCTTGCCAAACTGTCTGGAATCCGGGGAAAACAGGCGGAATCCGGCAAATTCACCAAATTTATGGAAACAATTTATCCCTTACCTTCCCTTTTTTATTTTTTCAAAAAATAAGTATATTTTTTTATTTTTTAATAAATTTATATTTTTTTATTAAGATAGACACGTGTCGCCATCTTATTGGCGACACTTAGTGCTGACGTGGCATTTGAAATAATCTGTTAAAATTCTTAACGGAATTTGACTTCATGGATCGATTTATAATTATTGTTAACCACAAGGACCTCCCATTAACTTTTTAAATCATAGGAAGTGAAAAATAATTATGACATACCACAGGAACAAATGGTACAATTATCCATAATTTTGATACTATAGGAAGTAATTTGTAATTTAGGCCAACTATAGGGACTAATTGTATAATTATCTGTTTTTTTTTTAAAAAAATTCTATTTTTTAAAATGTTTTCAATTATTATTTTTTAAATGATATCAATGATCCATGGACAAGTTTCATGCTCTGAAAAGCATTAACGTGAATTTCCATTATTGTTATTATTTTTTTAATGATTAATGGAGGGAAGTAATATTAAGTATTAGAACGCTAGCAACAGACACCTAACTATTTCCTCTAAATTTAGATAACAAAATTACATTTTGCTTCCTTATTTAAAAACATTATACAAAAGCGTCCCTTAATTTTTTCTTAAACTATTAATTTTTTTTTGCTTTTATTTTATTTTATTTTCTTTCATTTTTATTTTTTTTTATTTTTTTTGTTTGGATGAATCAAAAAATTTTATAAAGCTCAACCAACTGTACACGCTAGTAAACACTAGCCCAAAAACCTCGAGTAAAGGACACTATCCATAACGACTTATACAGTCATTACTATGGGAAAGCAACAAACCTATATCAACAACTTTTGTAAATTCAAACTAATTACAAGCTCTATACATTTATCTAGATTCTTAAAAGATCCCTTAGCAAGGATTCAAGTACGAACTTCTAATGTAATCTGTTTAACCATAGTTTCATCAGTTCTCAAATTGTTGTTGTGCACCAAAGCATTTATTTGTTGCCAAATATGATAAATGCATGCACCTAAACAAAGTTTACCAAGACTAGCTTGTAAACCTTTCCCATGGAGTGTAGCAATGCTCCAGGTCATAACCTTCTCCCATTCAGACGAAATGTCAGTAAAGAGGCACGTAGACATCAAAGTCCTCCATATCCTCAAACTAAATCCGCACTGAAAAAAAAGATGCTCTTGACTTTCACGACAAGCATGACAAAACAAGCAAAGCACATTGCCAATATACCCCCAACTACTCGTCTGGTATTTAGTCACTATACCCTCTCTAAAAACCAGCCATAGAAATAAATAATTCAAAGGGATGGCCAGAGGGTGCCAAACCAACTTCCACAACGCAACAACTGGAGTTTTACTCGCAACTAATCCCAAGTAGCTGCACAAGAATAAGCATCATTGGGAGAGTGTCAAACAGCCAAATCCTCACCTCCAATAAGAATATCAGGCAGCCTACTTTGAATTTTCCACAATAGTATTGAACCGGGCAAATGGCCAGTACCAGTCCCCACCCTTAATGATCTTAGACATCTTAGCATCAAGGGGAATACCTGAGTCATGCACTGCACGGGAGCCAAAACAATCCAGCAGATAACTGGTAGGATGCCACTTATCATGCCAAAGGAAAATCTAAGAACCACTCCCCAACAACTTATTCCAACACCAAGAACAATCATTGGGAATAGAAACCTGCCAAAGGCTCTTTCATTTTATTTATACTCTCTCTCTCTCTCTCTCTCTCTCTCTCAATTCCTAAAGGCAGACACTAAGTCAGCCACTATTTCCCTCCAAATCGATCTTGTTCAACTTCTAATGCTTTGATTTTTGAACAAGCTATAGCCGAAGTCTTCTAATTTTGGATTTGCCTCAAAATCTTGAACTTGTTGATGATAGGTTTAGTGGAAATCTGCTGAAAATCTAAACAAACTTGGATTTGGGTGGGAAGTGGTGATGGTTACGACAATACTCCATCGCTGCCAACTCCTCCTCTAGTGAGCTATCCACCTCCTGCCTCGCATCCTTCAACTTCCCTGTTTAATAACTCCCTCCCCTCCTCCTTTCCCTTATTTTTACCTTTCCCAAAAAACACAAACTCAAAACATTATTAACTTATTTTACTTTTTATATCACATCAACAATTTTTTATTATTATTTAAATAAAAAAATTCATTACAATACAAAATTTTTATACTTTTTCCATATGAATTCTTTATACTTTATATCACATTAATCACTTTTTACTCTCACTAAAAAAAAAATTATTCCATAAGGAAGGGGATGGGGATTACTAAATGGGCCTTAATCTCTCTCGGCGCAAGAACCAAGGGGAAGGTGGGAATTGCTTGAACAAAAAAGAAGAAGAAAAAAAGAGACGAATGGTTGGGCCGGCGTGTAGAATGATGAGAAATATGAGAAGAGATAATCAAATTTATGATTATAATAATCATTACATTGAGAAGTACTATACTATTTTCAATGCTCAAGCAACTTATAAGGAATATGGTGCAAGACTTAGGCTTGACAATTCGGGTTGCCGTGTCAACCCATCAGGTTAGCGTGTCAACCTATCGGGTTAGCGTGTCAACCCATTTAACTAATTTGGTAAAAAATGTGTAATTATTGTGTCATAAATATGTTATAAACGGGTTGATAAGTCATAAACGAGTCATAAACAGGTTGGTGGGTCATAAACAAGTCATTAACGGGTTATAAACGTGTCATAAACGGGTCATAGCCTAAACCCAAACCCTATATATTTGTGTCGTGTTCGTGTCGGGATTTGCGGGTCGTGTCAAAATTTTCAAGCTTAGTGCAAGTGATTTTATTTTATTTTTTAATTTTTTTTTATTGTTTTCTATATTTAAAGAAGGAGATGAATGATCCCTACACTCATTTCTCACAACAGCCCCACAACAAGCTGACGTGGCTGATAATATTTTTTTATAAAAAAAAAGAAAAGAAAATAAGAAAATAATAAAATATTACTAGCCACGTCAACTTGTTGTGAAGCTGTTATGAAAAATGAGTGTATGAATATTCCTCATCTAACTATAGCGATAGCGAAGCACGACTGTGATGATAATGAAACCAAAGTGAATTTTTTTTTTTGTTAAAATTTAAAGAGCAAAAAAAGTACTTAACCCTATTTATTTATCGATTGGTTTGGTGGCGCAAGAAAGAGGGAGGGAAAATCTCAGATTCCCGTGAGTGTCCACGGATTCCGGAGTCGAGAGAGAGAGAGAGAATGGAATTGGAAGCAGTGAAGAGATACCTGGAGAAAGGAGGAAACAAGAACGCATCCACAATCGATGGACTGCCTCTCAGATTCTTCGAACGCTTCACCATGCAAGGCCTTCGTCTCGATCTCATCGAACCCGGCCGTCTCATTTGCTCCTTTAAAGTCCCCAGCCGTTTACTGGTTGGTTTCTTCTTCTTCTTCTTCTTATTCTCGCAGCACACACCACAGACGCGAGTCGTTGGTTTGTTTGACACCGATCCATTTCATTGTATGAGAAAACAACCTTCGTTTTAAGCATCAGGAAATGCCCAGAAAAAAACAAAGCAACAGGAAATGGAATTTTTAGACTCTGATTTCTGGGTCGCCCTCTGAATTTAAGAATTTTTTGGTAACCCAATTCTTTTTATGAAACATCAATCAAAATTTGACCTTTGGTGGCTGAAAATGGAGGGTCTAGTTCGAGGTCCCTTTCTGAATCCGAAATTTAACTTTAACCCACTTGTTTTATTTACCGTATGAATGATAGTAAAAAGATCATGACCCTCCGTCCGGTTAATGATGAGAAAACTCGGGAAAACAAGAGAAAGTAGACGTTTGTGGGTAACTTCAGGTGAGGAACTTGGAAGTGCTTTTCTTGCTTTTCACCACAGGCAATATCTCCTCTTGAAAGCAGGAAAATTACATGCAAAGTCTTCTCTTTCTCTCTCTGTCTCTGACACCGTTTCTGATCATTGTTTTTATTTTATCAAGAACACCGGCAATTTCTTACATGGTGGAGCAACGGCAACGCTGGTGGACTTAGTGGGTTCAGCTGTTATATACACTGTTGGAGCTCCAACAACCGGAGTTTCGGTGGAGATCAATGTTTCATACTTGGATGCTGCTTATGCTGATGTGAGTTTTTACCCTTTTAGTTTTTTATTTTTTTTAATAATCACTGTAGTATAAATTGAAATGTGTCTATCAGATTTCAGAATAACTGGTTGAGTCTAAGAACGAAGAGGGAAACTGATATTGTTATATGCTTACCAGTACTGCGTGCATTGTGGCAATACTGGTATTAGTGTTCTTGTTATTTCAGTTTAATTTGCACCTTTTCCTATGCAAAATTGCGTCCTTAGCAAAAATCGCATTTTGGATGTTACTTATTGTCTGGTTGCAAGATCAATTTGGATAATTTTCCAAAAGAAATCCAGAGAAATAGTTATGAGAGTGACTTGTAGCAAGATATGGCCTCCATTCGTTATATTTTTGTATCCCTTGAGGTTAGAGACCACTCGCCTAGTAAGATTTTTAGCACTTAAACTGGGCTTGAAGGAGAGATAATGGACAGACCTAATTCCCTTGAATTGGGAACCTGTTTTAAGGAGCATGGCAGACGCTCTTGAAAATATGCAAATCTCCAAGAGAGATTTCGGGTAATGTAAGGAATCGAAGGTTTGCTTACGTATGCTCATCAACAAATTATAAGGCTGATAATTTGGCCTGGTGGGGAGTGATCACGTGACATTAAAAGGTTGATGCTGGATAAATTTATTTTCTTTATATATATATATATATTATTTTTTCTTTAGAGAAATTACACTTTACCCCCTGAAGTTGACACCAATTTGCAATTCTGGTACCAATGTTTCAATTGCGTCAATTGCAGCTCATAAAGTTCAAGAAATTTGCAATTCACCCCCTTCCGTCCAATTGTGCTGTCTGATGAAACGGAAATGCACCCACATGTCGCGCACCTGCGTTTTTAGTTATAACTTACTGAAAATGCTCTCATTTCTTCACAAAACGCACCGTTTTAGTAAAATGAAAAAAACCCCAACTCGTCCCGTACGTGCATGCGTTGTCTTCACTGAACAACACGAAAGATGAAGCTGAAGCAACTAGAAGGCCTCTTTGGTGATCTTCAAAAGTTCTCCAACCCAAAGGTCTCTCTCTCTCTCTGAAACACCAACAGAGTTTTCAGCATATATAGCAGTTTCTAGATCACTTCTTGATGATCTGTGTGAATTTCTCTGCTTCAGGTGGAGCTGGAGCAATATCCAACTGGACCCCACATTGCCTCTCGCATGCTCTTCACTGTATCTTTCTCTCTCCTCTCTCCCCTCTTTTTTATTATAGCTCTTATAAAAAAACGACATTTAGCTTGTTATCCCTCTCTCAATCTCTCTCTGCTTTTTGCTTCAAGCTCTGCTTCTCTGGATTCATTTTGTTCGTTTGTTGATCTAGGTCTTTGTCAATAACGAGCTAAAGCTATTTGACAATCTATTAGCAAAAGTTACATGTAACTTTCAAATTTTGAAGTTGAATCTGTAAAAAAAAAGGGGTGCTGTGGAGGACAGACATTGAGAAGGGTTTGCCTCTGTTAAGTGGAGCAAATAGGATGTGAAGCATGAAGTTCATGCTCGTGTTGTGGCCTCTGTTTTTGTTTGTTAAAACAGAGGAGAACATAGCCTCTATTATGGAACCAGACATGCACGTGAAAGGGTTCTAGATACAGCTGTGCCTTTTCCTTTAGGAGTCTGCAGCAAAAGCTCACAAGATTTTCTCCAATAAAGGGCACCAAACCGAGATGCATGGGATTTTGAAATTTTCACAATGACCTGGGTAGCCGATGTGTTTTCGCATTTAGTTTTATTTTTGTTCTTTTCTCTTGAAAGTGAAGAGAGGCTGGACTTGAAAGGAGGGTAGAGTAGTCATTTTGGCTTCTTCAAGCACGTGGAGCCCGTAATCTTCACCCCCAGAAGGTTGGTGTTAAGAAGGCGCTGGTGTTTTACGGCGGTAAGCCTCCTGAAGGGATCAAAACCAATTGGATCATGCACGAGTACTGCATCGTCGACAATAACAATAGTAGAAGATGGAGTTATTCCCGGCACAACCAGATTTGTCGCTGCAAATCAGCCCTCCAAACAGCAAACCCACAACAGGTTGGAGGAGAGAAGAAGACGTGGATTTGGGATTCTGGAAGAGAGTTTTGGACTCCAGAAACACCATGTCATCAATGGTGAAACCCGACAATTCCTGTTTCGAGCTCTCCTTGTCGAATCAAAGGGCTTCTGAGTCCCTCGCCAACCATAACCACCATCACTAAAACGGTATTAATTGCGGCAATCTTTTCTAGACCTTTTAGAGAAACCAGTTCCCTCATCATCACCAACTACCAGCACAGACTCGTCCGAAAGCACATAACCACACTCGGCCGACAGCACCAACGGCACCAGATCAGGAAGACGCTCTCCGAACCAAACAGAACCGCCGAACACCATTGATCACCGACAGACCACCATCGTACAGACGAAGAGAGGAGGATGGCTTTGAGGAGGGACATGTGTCCCAGGTTCATATTCTACGGTTTGGGGAAGTCTAAAGTGTTTTGATGAATTTTTTGGGGTTTTTTTGGACAAAACGGTGCTGTTTAAATGAGGGCATTTTTGTCCACCTTTGTCTAAAAAAGGCATGTGCGTGGCATGTGGGGTCACTTCTGTCTTTTCAGACGGCAAAATTAGACGGAAAGGGGTGGATT
Organism: Alnus rubra; assembly: GCA_028654335.1. NCBI lineage: Eukaryota > Viridiplantae > Streptophyta > Magnoliopsida > Fagales > Betulaceae > Alnus > Alnus rubra. The sequence goes on along the minus strand of JAJPGS010001898.1, from coordinate 1,066,355 downwards.
GCAAATTTCTTGAACTTTATGGGCTGCAATTGACGCAATTGAAACATTAGTACCAGAATTGTGAATTGGTGTCAACATCAGGGGGGTTAAAGTGTAATTTTTCTTTTTTCATTTTGATTTTTGATTCATGTCTGGTGAGATGTCTTCCTCATAGAGTTGTTTTGCCCTTCTGTAAAGAGCTTTAATCTCCTTATTACTTTTAAAGGATTACGTCCTTATTTAGAGTTAAATGGCAAAATATTGAGTGGCCATTGTGAAGTAGGTTGATAAGCATTAGACTTCAGATAATTATTCAACAATAAGCACTAATAAAGGAAAAAGGCATTCACAAATATAGATTATAGTATTGTAAGGGGCATATTTTATGATAAAAATATGAAAGGTATGAGTTGAAGCTGTGGATTTGATATGGTAAACCTGAGCATAGTTATGCATAATGGTATGTTTATTCCTTTTTTTTTTTCTTGGTAGTCGTTTGCCTATGTTATCAAGTTGTAAATCTTGGATGAATATATTGGTTTTTGATGTATTTGTTCAAATCTTGTCAAGTGTCAGCAATTATGTTCTCTCTAAAACTTATGGAAGTTGTTTTGCTAAAATATCAAATCGGCTTTTGGAGTTTGGAAATATGGAGCGTTTTTCCTCCTTTTCAGGGTCCCCTTTTAGCATTTTCTTGCAGCAACTTACGTCTTAGATTTTGAATCAAATATTGCTAACAAATTTTCTTGCTGTGAATGTAGGAGGAAATTGAGATTGAGGCTAGGGCTTTACGTGTTGGGAAGGCTGTTGGAGTTGTCAGTGTTGAGTTGAGGAAGAAAAAGACTGGCAAAATAATTGCCCAGGGTCGTCATACCAAGTACCTTCCTGTCTCTAAGATGTGAAAATTTGCTTTTAATTTGCCTTTCATTTGAATATGTTGTAATCGTGTCTTCCCCTTGAAAATCAAACAATGTATTTATTTATGAATATGTTGTAATCGTCCGTTTACTCCTACTTGAAAGCTAGAAATGTTTAAGTCCACACGGTCTTCAAAGCGCCGATTATTTCTCTCCCTCTAAATACACCACATAAGGCAAGACAGAACTTATGGATTTGTTTCTTTAAGACTCTCAATCAATGGACAGCCATCGTGGACTTGAACATTTATAGAATTCATGTTTTTCTTGATATTTTTTCTTCTACTAGCTAGGGGTTTTTTTGTATACTTCTTATGTACTTAAATTGCACTTTTTAATGAATTGCGTTCACCTATATATATATATAAAGTATGTATTTTGCCTGTGCTTGTTAATGATCACTTTAGGTCTGCATTATCGGTAATTGCTTCATTCAAGGTTATATACGTGTATCCTTGCCACATAACTTTTAAAAAGAAAAAGAAAAGAAAAGAAAAGACAATGAATTACCTAGGCTCCCAATTTTTTTCCTTGTGTTTTGAAATTTAGTAGATTGAAAGTGGTTGATTTGCTATCTGGAAAGCATTTCTATGGAGTGAGTTTTACTCTTTGATTTTGGGAGATTTAGACCATAGAACTTCCTGATGATTTATCATATTTGGTTAGGAGTTGCTGAAATTTAATGGATCCAAGGTGTAATCTAGAAATGGATTCTTGAAGCTTCAGTAATCTAATTTACAGTTTTTGCATTCATGAATTTTTTGGAAGTAGGTACTTGAAGCTTGAAGAGACTGAGTACAATGATTGGAAATTAGTTAGAACCGCGAGCAAACGATAGCACATAATTCGCTTTGTATTAGCAAATGAGGACTACAAATTCTGTGGATGATCAAGCCAAGCCAATTGAGAGGGATTGGATTAGGGTTAACCATTTTTGACACGACCTGCGAATTTGATATGAAACCAACCCGAAATTAGCGGGTTAGGGTTGAAGGGTTTGATTCGTTTAATTAAATAGGTCGGGTTAGAGTTGACTTGTATAGTTTTTATATAGTTTTATACCCATGTCTTGACACGATCCAAACTCGACATTCAATGTTTATGGCTGTCAATTTTTGATACGACCACGAATCCAATACGAAATGAACAAGAAATTAGCGGATTAGGGTTGAAGGTCTGACCAATTTAATTAAATAGGTCGAGTTAAAGTTGAACCGAACTCGACAGACAAATATGAAATGTCACCCCTAGTTGTTGGGGGGGGGGGGGGGGAAGGGTTTTGGGGTTGAGAGAGGGTTAGCTCCATGTGTAGCCTATGAGTACCTGGCCTTAAATCAGAAAGCGATACAAAATTAGTAAGAACAACTTGTGAAGATTAATATTTAAACAATGGTTTCTTTCCATAAGAACGTTCCAAAAAGATTCACCAAATGATTACCTACGGTGTACAATCAATCAGTTCATGAGACCCATTGTTCTCCAGTTTCAGAGCATCTTCCAAGTTTATCTTGCTTCTCATGGTTCTCCTCCCCATTCCTCCATTGCCCTTCGTCATCATTGCAGCAAATTCCTCGTAATCAATTCGTCCATCCTGAAACATTAAGCTTCGTTATTGTTCTGATGCTAGCATAGGTTCCTAGAAAGAAAGCTGTATATATATATGTATATATATATAGAGAGAGAGAGAGAGAGAGCTCTTGATATCATTTGATAAAACCAAGAGAGATACTGGCTTTGTTTGTTGTTTTCTGTTTTTCAAAACAAAAATGTTATCAAACAACTCAAAACACAAAACGTTCAAAACTATTTTTACCTTTATGTTACATCACAACACTTTTTCAAACAAAAATTACCCTCTAAAAAGCATTAACAAAAAGGAGCCACGATTTCTCAAGTAATAGGTTTATGGAATCAATTCACTTTATGGAGGCATAAAGCTATTAAGTTCATTGGCACTATCTTGAAATTTTGCACCGTAAAAAATAACACAAATCTAAATGGATTAACTTACATTATCTTGATCAATTTCTTTGATCATTTCATCAAGATGGCCTTCACTTAAACCAAACTCTTTGCAGGCTTGTTGAAGCTCATCAATGGTTATGTAACCACTACTGTCCTTGTCAAAAAAATAGAAAGCTGACAATAAGTTCTCCTCTCTCTCCAACTTATTCAAGTGTAGAGTAGCAGCAACAAATTCACCATAGTCTATGGTTCCACTGTTATCAAAATCTGCCTGTCAAAAACACCCAAAGCTAAATTATTTGTCCCGGCCGGTATCAAGTTTAGATGACTAGAAGAAAGATGGCATCAGAACTACTGTAGAGTAGATCAATGGTGGAGACTATATTCTTACTGCAGCCATAAGATCCTTGATCTCAGACTCCATAAGTTCGGAGCTAACTTGCTGTAAGCCGCCTTTAAGTTCATCCAATGTTATTGTTCCACTGTTGTCTGTGTCCATCCTTTTGAACCAATCTTTCAAATCACCTATCTCTTCTGCAGAAAGCCTCTCAGCTATAACCTGCAATTGCGGTTGAAAGTTTGAGCTCAATTTACACTTAAAAATGTGACCATTGTCTCTTTCTATCCATGAATTATGCGTGAGAATCACATGCATTTGAATATAAGTCAGACTGAATTGAAAGAAATTTCTTCAGCCCGTGTGTGAGGGCGTCTTTCCAGAACATGAGGGTAGCAATTGAAGATAATGCAAGAAATCCATTCAGATTTATGTAAAACTAAAATATGTAATTTCTAATCTATTTGTGTCTTACGCGCAAAGCCATCTTCTTAAGCTTGTTCATTGCAGAGAATTGTTCCAGGCGTGTTAACACTGCAGAATCAAGAGGTATATCTGGAGCAATGTCGTCTACAATCCACGGGTGGCCTGATACAAAAGATCAGTTTAGTATAACAACCTTATACATATCTAATGTAATTAATCATGCTATGACTTGTTTAAGTATCTCTTATAAATGCCAAACAGACCTTGCTCATTTGAGTTTGACTTGCATCTTTTTATTGGGCTGAATGTGGATCCCCAGCAATTTACTGCCGGAATTGCTAGCAATCCGGGCAGCAAAATTGTTGAAAATCTCTATTCGTCTCGTGTTATTGAATATGGACGGTCAAAATTAGAACTCACTCTTTTTAGCTCGAACTCACTTAATGCTCGGAGATGTTCATATTCAATAATAACAGAAAATGTCATATTAGGCAAGGCAAACTCTGGTTATTTCTAGTGAAAGACTTTACAAAGGAGATCAGGAGCTGTTAGCCTTTTCTTTGGATCCCTATCAAGCATTTTCCGTATGAGATTCTTGGCACTGTCCGAAATGCTGGGCCATGGTTCAGATTGAAGATCTAGTTTTCCTTGTAAAATCTCTTGAAAGATCCCCCTTTCAGATTCTGTAAATAAGAAAGAAAGCTCTTATCTATTTCTTCGGTAACAGATGTAGCTACCAATATATGAAGTCGGAAAATGATTTTTGCACAATCCAAATGCATAACTCTTACACAACTCGAGATACATTGGTAGGACCCATGCATGGTAGTCTAATGTGTCTCGGGTTGTGTAATAGTTATGCATTTGGGTTGTGCAACAAACACATCCCTATAAAGTCAGAGATAACTACCGGCCCAGAAAGGTGGCGTCCCACTTAACAATATGTATAATATAACTCCCGCGCTCCATACATCTGCTTCAGGTCCATAATGCTTGCGCAACACCTCTGGTGCAACATAGCATGGACTCCCAACAACTTCAGAGAATATTTGACCTAAAACAAAATTATACAAAACCGGTGATTTACAACCATATTACAAATAAATTAAGGGTCGTAATTTGTGTTTGCGTGTTCAGTTCGAATTGTGTCAAAGCATGAGTTATAATTTTATAAGAGTATATGGGTTAACGTTAACCCGACTTATTTAATTATGGGATAATTGCATCATTGGTCCTTGGTGTTGGCCTAAATTACAAATCACTCCTCGTGGTACAAAAAGTTCATGGAGGGTTCATGTGGTAAACTATAATTACGAATTACTTCCTGAATCCATTTTTCGTCCACCAAGTTAACAGATTCTGTTAGTTTGTTACGACATATCTAATAGGAAATCGGCACGTGGCCACCCAAGGCATAGGGGAGGTCATGGGCCACCCCCGACAACCACTCATTTGCTATTTTTTATTTTTTATTTTAAAAAAATAATAATAATTTTTTAAGATTTATTTATTTATTTATATTGTTTTTATTGTGATGGACACATGTGGATTTCTTATTGGGTATGACGTGACAAACTAACAGAATTTGTTAATTTGGTGGACGAAAAACGGGTTCAATGAGTGATTCGTAATTATAGTTTACCACAGAGAGTGATTTGTAATTTAGGCCAACCTCATGCACTAATGGTACAATTGTCCCTTTAATTAAATGTGTTAGACTCATCAGACTTAACCGTTAACTTCGTGTTGGGGTTCATGTCGTATTCTCAGATCATGCAAAAAATTATCAGTTTTTATGTGTCGAGTTATGTCAAGATATAGGTCTAAGACTATATATGTCGCTCTTAATGTGATTTATTTAATTAAAAAAATATCAAACTTTCCGAGCTTAACTTACTAATTTTATGATGGAACCATAAAGTAAACATATATACAACATTCTTGGAGTTGCCATGCCGGACGCACTCCATGTCCATTGTGAGACATGAGCCTAGCCTTGTTTCCCATGTACGTGCATTATTGTCTAAACATTTTTGAGCCCCATGACCTTAGCATCAATCCACGGTCGGTAAATTCCATCTCCGAGAGAATTAATATTGTACGTAGAGGAAAGGAGTGGCGTCTAATCATAAATAATTGAATGAGAGAAACCCAGAATTAATATATAACTATTTACTTGTATCACACGTAAGCAACACTTGGACCCAGGATACAGATTTCAGCAATTTCATATGATTAGTAATTTGAACAATAAATATGAGTGAATATTTTATTGGGTTCACCTATCTATCTGAATAGGTTTAGACAGTTTGTTATTCATTTGTTTGAAAAAAATTTATAATGATTAAGAATATAAAAAATTTTAGTTTCATTTTGCATATCTTAATTTTTTTTTTTTTTTTAATTAACTAATTCCTTCCAAGGAAATCCAGCCAAAACAAGCATCTTTTAGGGACTATGGTTCCCCCAGGGGGAAGAGCGTAGCGAATGGGGGTAACGATCCGTTTATCCGATAAGTTGTTCTTGTATCTTTCGATCAATCAGCTGTTTTTGAAACTTATTGAATGAATGTTTGTCTTTTTAGATAAGTGAACCTTTAAATATTCTATCATATTTTGTATCTGAATTGTTAACAATTCAAACAACAAATTAAGATCTTCATTTATTCGTTCAGATCAGGATCCACTACTTTATTTGGTTAGATAGGTTTCATAAATGATATCTCATAATCACCTACTCAAATTCTCTCGAATTCAGATAAATAATTATAGAGGATTCTAACGCCGTTTAAGCATCCGAAGATGACTCAAAACAACCATTTAAATTCACATAAGAGAAACAAAAATAATGTTAAAGATTAAAAAAGAAAAAGTAAGAGTGAGTTTGGCCCGTGATTTTGCAGGCTAAAAATACATTTAACGAGAAAGAAAAGAAAAAATTCAAAGAAGGTGTTACGTTTGAAGACGTTGAAAAATTTATGTTTTCAAACCATAATTAGAGAGATGCGTTTTAAAAAGCGCACGATTTATATGTACTCGGAAGCATGATTTTATCAAATATTTAATAGTATTTTTAAAACTCAATTTAATCAACTGCATTTTAAAACTAACGGACACTAAACATAAACATAATTAAATTTGAAGAACAGGAAATTAAATTAAGGTGGTTAACCTGGTTTATAGAATACGGAGAGCCCAAAATCAGTGGCTTTGAGAGCGGCAGCTTCGTCGTCACGATCAAACAAGAAGTTCTCAGGCTTGAGATCTCTATGCATGACTCCATGCGAATGACAGGCGTCCACAACCTCAACAACCGTCTTCATCAACTTGGCAGCCTCTCTCTCACTGTAATGCCCCTTCCTTACTATCCTACGCAACAGCTCCCCGCCTTCACACAGCTCCATTACCAAGTGCACAGCCGCCGCGTCCTCGTACGCGCCTCGGATCTTCACCACGTGCGGCTGCTCGGACAAGCGCCGCATTATCTGAATCTCCCTCAGAACGTCGTCGTAGTCCTCTGTGTACAAGAGCTTGCGCTTCGGGATTGACTTGCACGCGTAGTTTTCGGCTGTGGAGTTGTCTGTGCAGAGGTATGTCGTGCCGAACTGTCCCTGCCCGAGCTTGTGACCGATTCTGTAGAGGTCTGCGAGGTTTTGAGTCTGGTATGGAAGAACCCATGTGGGTTTTGAATCTCTTGGTGGCGCAGCTGAGCTTGATTTGTTCTTCATGATCGAGATTCGAGAGCCAATGTCAGGTATCAGAGAAGACTGAAGAGAAAGCTTCAACTTTCAAGAGGCCAACCAGACCCTACTGTCTACTCTTTAGGCTTTTGGAGAGAAGGAAGAAGACTTCCATCTCCGAATATTCTCTAAATAATTAAATTCATTATTTTGGATTACATTTTTTTTATTTTATTTAATAAGTGATGTTTTAATATTATATAAGAAAAAATATCTTGAATTTGAACATTGTCTAGTTCCATCATTCACATCTTAATTCAATTAAATATTTTATACATTGAGTCCCGCTTATTAAAGAGTACTAATGTTATTTAGTGAATCAGGATTCCTTATAATTTTAAACAAATTGTAGATTTTCAAATTACGTAATTTATGTTGTTTCTAGACATCGAAACGCTTGATAAATGTCATTTATTAAATATGTGGCATGTTATCGACATAGCCATAAATTACTTCATTTTCAAAAGGCTTCTTCTTCACTTTTGCATAGATGCTTATTCTTCAAAAAACCAAAAAGATAATTTTTGACTCAGAGCTTTTCTACAACATAGAGAGCAAGAACTTAATGAAAATATATTCAATTTTCAATTGTAACATGTCACCTTTTTAATGTGGCATTTTTCAAGTATTTCGATGCTTAAAAACGGCATACATTACGTAATTTGAGAATTTATAATTTGTTTCAAATTGTAAGAGATCTAATCATAATCCTGCCACTCTTATACGATTGTCATATAAATAGGATGACGTGGCTGTAAAAATCGATTTTGATTTTTGATTTTTATAAGTACTGATTTAAAGATTGATTTTTATTGTTACATCATCAAATTGTATGACAGTTATATAGCTGTTTATTAAATAGAATTACTCTTAATTAAAAAATTAAAGTTATCCTTTATTATTAATTTAAGCTTTTAAAATAATGAACCATTTAACAATGTTTTAATGAGTTGGTCTGCATAAAGTGGAATTGGTACATGTGATTGGTCTTGTATTAACGCAGGAGAGTAATGCCAGCAAAGCAAGTGGTTGAACCAGCCATACGTCTTGGACGTAAATTCTTTTGCCGTAGATTTATCCGATGAAATATCATATTAAACTAAGCAAAATGCTTTACCTTAAAAGTTGCAATATATTATTTATTTTATTTTTATAAAACTAGTAAAATGAAAAAAGGAATAATATTTTTAAACAAATTAGATAAACGTGCCATTTTATAAGAAGACTTTACCATATGCATTGGAATTGGGTCCACTTTCTTTTATGAAGGATTAAATAGAATTTAATTCCTAATTTTACATATCCATCAATGCGTTCAGACCGTTAAATACATTAATTTTAAATTCAAATCTTTCATTTGAAACTGATAATCTTCATTTCATTTCATTATGAATATGAAATGAGGAAGATCTTATTCTGTTTTGATCTAAAGCTCTACTTTTTAAGTAAAATAAATAGTGTGATATAATTTTAAAATAATTCATAATTTCATACCAAAAGAATTCCCAATCCTGATCAATAAATTCACTTATATAATCTGATTTTGTTTTAAAAACAATTTCCATAAATGAATGTCGCCTTCATCAAATCGGAAATAAGGCCATCTCCATTTCAAATGAAAATATAGAGAATTTATTTCTCGGTCTAGATTAGATTTTACAAATTGAATAGTGTATTAATTATCATGTTACTTTAAATGACTTGAGAGGAAGGTGATCTTCTACGAGCATCAACTTTAATGTCAATATTAGATTTTACAAATTCAATAGTGTATATGTTGTCACGACATTTAAAATTTTAAATAATCTTGAAATTAATTTAAGAGCAAGCCATTTTACCGTCAAAATTAGATCTTACAAATATAATAGTGTATGTGTTAACTATAAATTAACATGCCCATCTATTAATTTGAGACTCAGTTAGGTTGGTGTGAGTGGACAATTAATATTTTTAGAATAAAATATAAAATAAGCAATAATTGTTAATTATAGGTGTTGTGAAAATGTGCATGTTTGGTGGGTGAGACAAACAAGCAAAGATTTGTCTTACTATTTTTAATTTAAGGGAAATTCTTACACCCCACCTATATCAATAATAATACACGTGAATATGTCCACATTCTATTAATTATATAGTTTTACAAAGAGAATAGAATAGAGCCTTCTACCAAGTGGGTTGCCCGGTTGCCCTGCCCATCCACATGTATTAATATGGGTGGATTAATACCAAATCTTCTCACCAAGACGCAGCTGTTGGTCAAAGCTTTACTTGTTTATCTATGGCAGCCTTCCATTTGGATTAATAGAAAACGAGTGCTATTAGGGATGTTACAATTTTTATTATAAGTATATTGCAATCTGACGTGACAGTTCACGTGGTAGTTATTACATCGGCCAATAATAAAAAATTATCTGTCAAATTTTGTTGCTTAATTTTTTTCATCCATGTAACACCACGCAAGTTTGTAAGGTCTTTCTCATCCTCTGGGCACAACAATAATTTACAGTTTACCATAGTGATTCATCGTGGGTTTCCATTAAAAACAAGCAAGAGGGATTGATGATTTGAACGTCTTGATTCTTAGCTTAGAGTGCATTTTGTCCCTCAATTTCACAAGCCAAACACACAATTCAAACAAGACCATAAAAAGTGTTCGGTTCTTAAAAAATGGCACTTTGGCGCAACTTGCACAAAGATATATTTTTAAAAATGAGCGATTTTAATGACTAAAAATCAAATTTTCACACCATAAGAATCATGCGTGTACCACTTTTTCTAATTTTACCAACATTTAATTGAGTTTTTGAAATTCACGTTTTGAGTGGTATCCTAAAAAAGTGAATTTAATGTCCTAAAGCGCACCTATACCTAAACTTCCCCACCCTTCTACCATAGTTTCTTGGGACAGGCTGGCAAGGATTGGTCAATCCTTCACTTTTTAATAATCGGAAATTCTTATGGTAATTTGTACCATCTTGATCCAAGCATATATATATATATATAGGTGGCCCCTCGCTATAACTACTTCCCAAGATTAAGATTTATAAAGACTAATTTTTTATTTTTTTTTTGAAAATGGAGTTAATGAGAGTCCTTTCAAGTAAATTCCAAATCTTTTTCTCTCTCTCTCTCTCTCTCTCTCTCTTTTTTTCCTTCATGTTTTCAACTGGATATAATTGGAGTGAAGGATGAGATTTTTGGATCTTGGAGCCCTATGCAAAGTCAATAAAGCACAACAGCAGACCAAATTTACAAAGAAAGTCAAAATTCATTTCAAATTATTCATATTCTTGCTTTTACATACATCATTAGAGCGAGTTAACAAGTATTTGGGCTAATTTCCTTTCTTTTATTGAAATGGTGGAATAAAATAGAATATACCTCATCAGTCTGTGTTTCCCCAACTCAAGAAGAAAAATTTCTTCTACCATCCTAATTAAAATGATAGAGACCAAAATATGAAGAAATTATACAAAGATTTCAAAAGATAAATTAATGCAAGGCATGAAAAGATAAATTACAAGCTACATTTATATGTTTTAAACGATAATTAAAATTTTAAGTTATATCCTTTCATATTTTTAATCAGTTTTTTCAACTTGTGAACCAAAATCCTGGCTCTGCTACTACTCGTAAGTCATAAAGCAAGACTTTAATATACATATTAAAACATCCTTTCAATCCAACAAGAGTAAAGCCATTAACTTTTGACTCCACTACGTATATAAAAAAAATGAAATACTTGGCACAAGATAATGTGGTGTGGCACATACTTCTCTTTCCCAAAATGCCGTACAATGAAAGAGAGATGAGGTGACCTTCAATTCATGGAAGCACCACTCTTAAATGTCTTCTTTCCATAATAACATCCCAAAATATATTGAATTGCCAAATGATTAGTTACTTAAATGTGAACAATCACCTCAGTTCATTGGACAGATTGCTGGCAAGTCCAAGAGCATCTCCCAAATTTAATTTGCTTCTCATGGTTCTCCTCCCTATTCCTCCATTGCCCTTCCTCATCATTGCGGCAAATTCCCCAAAATCTATTTGTCCATCCTGCGATACAAAACATTCATTAGTTCAAAGTTGGAAACCTAGAAAACAGATTCAGCTCTTCATTTATTTAAAATCCTAAGTAAATAGTGCATAGGATCATAAAAAGGAAGTTGTTGTATGATGAGTTCATTTCATGCTTACATGAAGAAAAATTCCATTTATAAAATGGCTCTGGTTTGTGTCCTGTGTCCGTGCACACAAGACGCAAGCTGGGGTTCCACGAGTCCCTAAATACTGATGTGGCACCCCAAGCTTGCGACCTGTCCACACAGGATATAGGATGCAAGCCATACTCAAAAGGGGCTATAAAAGAATAGGTGCATGGTATCAGTTCACCTTCTAAACATAAAAACTATTAGGCTCATTAGCACCATGCAAAATGTGAATGTAGTAGTCCTTTGAAATTTTGCTCATAAAAAGTAACATAAAGCTAAAAAAGCTTTTCTCTTCTGAATAAACTAACAGTTGTAAAGATGTAAGCAGATACAGTAGGTGTCATCATGGTCAAATAAAAATGAACAAACTTACATTATCTTGATCAATTTCTTTAATCATTTCATCTAGGTGGACCTCGCTTAAACCAAACTCTTTGCAGGCTTGTTGAAGTTCATCAATGGTTATGTAGCCACTACCATCCTTGTCAAAAAAGGAGAAGGCTGACAATAGATTCTCTTCTATCTCCAGCTTGTTCAAGTGCAAAGTGGCAGCAAGAAATTCACCATAGTCAATTGTTCCGCTGTTGTCAATATCTGCCTACCAAACATCCACAAGTAAGATTCTTGGCCCCACATAACAAATTATAGTAGATTTTATCAATGATGGCGACTAAGTTTCTTACTGCTTCCATAAGATCCTTGATCTCAGACTCCATAAGTTCAGAGCCCACTCTCTTTAATCCGTCTTTTAGTTCATCAAATGTTATTGTTCCACTGTTGTCTGTGTCTATCATTTTGAACAACTCTTTCAAACCACCGATTTCTTCTTCAGAAAGCTTCTCAACTATGACCTACAATAGAGTTCCATTTTTTTTTTTTTTGAAGACAACAGAGTTTGAAAATTAATTTAACATTTACCAACACAAACGTCACCATCATAACATATAAGGCGGTACAAGATACATGATGATTGTTTCATTTTTATCAAAGCAATCATATAATATCAAATTGTTGAATATTAAATTGTCTTGTGGAAAATGCACGAATGTTTTTGTGACAGATAATTCCTCTGGAGAATTTGTTTTAGCATTAATAAGATTGTCAAGCTCCAACAGAACAATGAGATGTATCTCTAAACTCTTTCATCAAACTCATCTTAGCGCCTCTTTCGCGCAAAATAGTAATTGGTAGATACAGCCTAATCTTTAACCCCAGCAGTTATATGTACATCTGTGAATGCACAGTGTATGTGAATATCATAGCTGAGTAACTTTCTACACCTTGCATGCAAAACATTTCAGTACTTTCCTCTGTCTAAAATGATGAGGGTGCAGGAGTAGAAAATCTCATTCTGAAAAACTTATGCACTATGCATGGAACCTAACAAGTAAGAGCTAGTTTCATACATTTCACCTTAAATCAAGCACTAGACAATGTTTATAAGCACCTGCACTACTGTGTAGATGGCAGAAGTTTCGATCAGAACTCATTTCCCAAACATTAAGTCCATGTCCCTCAATAGGGTTATGTTATGAAGGACGCAAATGATGCTGAAGATTTCTGCGGCATCTCCCATTCAAAAGACTATCAGGTCAGAAAATTAATGATTAGGTTCCTAGACAGTCGAAAAACCTATGGAAGCATAAAAACTGAACCAGTATTAGCCCTCAATATGAAATTCATAAAATTCTAGAGGTAATAGACCCAAAGTTCAACCTAATAAATGTAGATTTACTTGTAGTATCCAAAGGAACAGGTAAAAAATAAAACAAAAAACTGTGAATGTGTTTGTGTGTTTTCAGACTGTTAGGGAATCAGTGCTCAATAGTCCAAGAAATCAACGGTCATAGATATGTAGCTAAAATGTATCACTACACATCTATTGAAGCCTTACTCGCAATGCCATCTTCTTAAGTTTGTTCATTGCAGAGAACTGCTTTAGGCGTGACAGCACTGCAGAATCAAGAGGTTTATCTGGAGCAATGTCATCTACAATCCACGGGTGGCCTAATACAAAGATCAGTTTAGTTTACCAACCTTTTGCAAATCCAATGAAATGATCACACTAGGACTTGTTTAAGCCTCATCTTCCCTTAAGACCTAAACAAGTCACCGCGCTTAATACAAGTACGCAAGTGAAAGAGACTTACAAAGGACTTCATGAGCTGTTAGCCTTTTCTTTGGATTACGATCAAGCATTTTTCGGATGAGATCCTTGGCACTTTCAGAGATGCCAGGCCATGGTTCAGACTGAAAATCCAGTTTACCTTGTAAAATCTCTCGGAAGATCCCCTTTTCAGATTCTGCAGATGACAAAAGATGCAAAAACTATGTTGGTAATATGAGTTTGAAGTATAGAAAGTGAATTCACTAGTGATTTATCTACCACTCATTGATCAATATATGAATTCAGAAATGGCTACCAGCCCAAAAAGGTGGCACCCCGCTTAACAAGATGTATAATATAATTCCTGCACTCCATACATCCGCTTCAGGTCCATAAAGCTTACACAGCACCTCTGGTGCAACATAGTACGGACTCCCAACAACATCAGAGAAGGTTTGACCTGGAAAGAATCATAGAAAAGCCTTCATGTCCAACAGAGAGAGAAACCACCAGATTATAATGATAAAGCATTAGGTCATATCACAATTACACTAAACAAGAAAGCATCAAATTCCAACAATATTGATCTTTATAGGAAACGTCTTCCGAAAATTGGCATCTTGAACACTGCGGACTCAACACTATTGTCCATCTGTTTCCATGTTTACAGATCCCAATATTTCCAAAAATACATAGAACCACAAGTCAGAAAATAAGTTTTTTTTTTTTTTTTTGTAACTTTATCATAAAGCCACATAAATTTTATTCCCAATAGAATACGTAAAAGTGGTATATAGAAGGCAAGTACAAACAGGATCTGGTTTCAAACTACAAATAATGCCTTAGAGGAACCCAAAAGCAGACCCCATTTATCCAGTCAATGGGCTAATCTACCAAAGAAGTAGCTAAATCTTTTGAAGCTGTTTACTTAAGTATTTTCAGAGCGGTAGTTCTAGTTGTAAACAAAACAAATATTTTCTTTGCAAAATTAGCCAATTGTCAAATCTTCTTTCATTCCAGATAGGGAAAGATTCACAGTGAATATTATGATCCTCTGGATTGCTAAGGGCAGAACAAAAAGAGAACCAAATTTTGAATCTTGGATCTACTTACCTAAAAAAAACCCAAAAGAATCTTAGATTCCAAATTATTTGTGAATCTCCACTCAGTATTGCCTGCAGGTGGTAATGACTAATTGCATTCTCAAGTTTAGGAAACCATACTACAGACTACATTAAGCTCAAAATATAGGTCCGTTCTATTTTCCTCAGTTTTGACTAAGCTATGAGATTGATTCGCAAAGACATTAGTGGATGTAGCTACTCGAACTCAAAACAGCCTATCACATCTTATACAAAAACCCTTGGTAACAACCATTTCAATTAAAGCCAAAGACTGAAAGAATTTGAAACATCCAGATGAGAACTCGTTTACTTGAACTCATATTTCAACTCAAGGAATAAAGTTCCTTATAGTCGAATTCAAACAACAATCTCATTCCATTCAGAGAACACAGAAATATAAATAAGCCCAGGAAGTAGATTGAATTCTGGAACACACAGACTCCAGCATTAGTAACACAGAGGATAGCATCCTCGTAAGTATTATTCCATTTGCAGAAAAGAAAAAAAACTTCACAAGAAAAAGCAGAAATAACCAAAATTATTGAGGCGAATTATGAGAAAAATAATTCCAAGAGAAAATATATATTGGAGAAACCTATATGAGAAACCATTCACACAAATCCAGAACAACAGTTGTTTCTCAAGAAAATGAAGAAACCCATGAAAACAGTAATAGAAGACAAAATTGAAGAAAAAGAAAGAAACCCAGGAAGCAACCTGGCTTGTAGAAGACAGAGAGCCCAAAATCAGTGGCTTTAAGAGCAGCATCCTCCTCCACGCTACTAAACAAGAAGTTCTCAGGCTTGAGGTCTCTATGCATGACCCCAAGAGAATGACAAGCCTCCACAACCCCAAGAATGGTCTTCAACAACTTGGCAGCCTCTCTCTCACTGTACTGACCCTTCTTCACTATCCTGTCAAAGAGCTCCCCACCCTCGCACAGCTCCATCACCAAGTGCACAGCCACAGAGTCTTCAAACGTGCCTCGGATCCTCACCACATGTGGGTGCTCCGACAAGTGGTGCATTATCTGAATCTCCCTCAGAACGTCGTCGTAGTCCTCCGGGTAGAGGAGCTTCCGCTTCGGGATTGACTTGCAAGCGTAGTTATGGCCTGTGGACTTGTCTGTGCAGAGGAACGTTGTGCCGAACTGGCCCGAGCCGAGCTTTCGGCCTAGCGTGTAGATTTCCCCGAGGTTTTGAGTCCGGTAGGGAAGGACCCATTTGGGCTTTGAATCTTTTGATGGTGGAGCTGAGGTTATGTTGTCCATGATCTCTACTGTTTAAGCTGTTGGCGGAAGAGATTTCGTCAAGACGGAAGACCCCAGGGAGGCCAACCTGACCCTACACTTTCCTTTTGAAGAGAAAGAAAAAAGCTGCTTTCTGAAAAGTAATTGATTCTCTCCCTGACCCTGAGTCCTAAGTTCCTGTCCAGTTACTCTTTATCTTTTTCTCTCTTGTCACCTAAGTTTCTCATATGTGCTATCTAAATTAATTTGACCAGGATTTGCTTTTTTTGTTTTCAATTTTTTAATAAATAATTCTATTTAAAAATTAATTATTAAATTAATACTTGTAAAAATAATAAAAAATAATGGCGGATTTTAACAACCATAGCATTATTTTTCTTTCTTTTTTTTAATATATACCAATTCTTATCTCAATAGCCTGAACAAGTTGACATTTGTGCCTCAAAATATATATATATATAAAGAGTTAGTAGCCTTGCCTTGTTGATGAATAATTATTCAAGTCACTTTTGTGTTTTTTTTTTTTCCTTAAAGAATGATGTGGCGTTTAAATTCACCAATTGATTAAAATTTAATAACGATCAATCACAAGCTCAATGATGATTTTAAAAGTTACATCATTTTTTTAAAGATACAAGAATGACAAAATAGTGACTTATAGTATTGCTCCTCGTTGATAAGTGAGACGTTAATTTTTGATTTTACACAATGCAATCACACCAAACTTCGTATTAAAGTAAAATAAAGCTGAGTTATTTTAGGATTTATATTAGATTTTATAGTTTTAATAGTGTATATATTTTTACATGTTAAATATATTGTTAAAATTTTAAATAACATGCCGTCATATAATGGTACAAAGTTATATGCAACAATACAAAATTTGGACCATAAAATAAATTATCTCCATTTTACATATTTAATGGATAGTTAAGACCAAGTGGGTTTGTTTGATGAAATTTTTTTGAGGGTATTTTATGTTTTTTAGTTGAAAAAATATTATCATGTGATATAACTGTAAAAGTAATTTTGAATATTTTGTATTTATAACTGTTTGTCTTTTTTTTTTTTTTAACAACAGATTTGAGTATTTCGCTGATTAAAGATCACGAGCATAAAGCTCTTACATCACAAAACATAAAGTTCTGAGAAATCATAACTACATGCTATGATGTTATATAGTTATAAATACAAACAAAATTCTTAAAATAAAGTACTATCAATGACTTTCATCTTCCGTTAACTCATATACAAAAATAGTTAAAGAGTAGATCTGCTCCGAGCAGACTAGATCTAAGACAAAGGTAGCAAAATATCCTAGAAAAATTTATTTAAATTGACTGTAAGAGATAACCCCTTACACCGAACTATCCAGGCCGTGAGAGATAACCCATATCTTTAGATCACCCATTATAGTAGATCTAAATAGAAGAAAACTCTTATTCGAAGCAAAAACACAATCAGTAAACAGCAGCATCGACTAGGGAGAAGATGAACGGTAATACGGCACAACACGGAGGTAGATAGGCGGATGCATAGCGAAGAGGCCAAAAATACTGATATGGTGGAAAATACCTACAAACAAAAGAAAAAACAAAAATGGAAGGGAGATGATAGAAGCGAGCAGGAAAAAGGTGGCTCAGAAGCTTCTGTAAAATATGAGGTTACCCCTCCTACTTTGTTTGTTAATATTTTTGATCTTTTACTTCTTTTGTTTTTTTTGAACAAGTAGCATGTGCTACATCGATCTATTGCTGAACAAAGCCATAAGGCATTACAGAGACAGATAAGAGGTACTAGACCTCTACATCCTAAGCTAGACCCAAGGCCGGCTTGAAACAGCTGCCTAAACAATACACAAATATTACATGAACACCCTTTTGAGCCTCTCTTTAAAAATAAGCACACACTAGAAAGAAAAGAGAGTTGATCTACCTACCATAACCAACAAATAAGTCCAATAAACATTTGTGTATTACAGAGACATTGTGAAATACAAAGAAAATAAGGGAATATACACAAACAAACAACAGAAACACCATCACTGCCAACATTGGAAGGGAAGCTACCGCCATCGGAGGTAGCGTGTGCAAGACATGCGCCGTCCCCTGAGGCTCCCCAGCAACAAACAAAAGCCGTCATCCACCGACCACCACCAGCGAATGGCTTGAAAAGTATGGCGTGACCCACACGCGCCCATTCAGGAAGAGAGATCCCCCTCACGTGCTGACCACGCGCCTGCAAGAACGAACGGTAAAGTCGCCGGCTTGAGACGGCTGGATCAGAGGATGACGGTGAACACGGCTAGGAAGCGCGTGTCATAAGAAAACCAATGGAAAAACATAGATCTGGCACGCAGAGAAGATACCTATTGAGGCTTAGCCATAAAACCACCAGAGACACGAGGAGAACAGTCAATCCCTAAAACCGACGCTATATGAAGGCCTTCCTGTAAGAAAGATAAGAAAAATCACCACAAATTCCTCAACCCATAAAGGATAGGAGACAAAAACCTCCACCGGAACATGTTCGGGAGGAACAAAACTCCCTTCCCTAAAAGCAGGAAGAAACCTAACCTCCAATGGTATAAGCCATGGAGGGACAAAACCTCCTAGAGTACTAGGAGAACCAAGGATCAGGAGGAGGGAGGCGTGCCTCGGCGAGAAATTTTTGAAAATGAGGACTCTCTCTCTCTCTCTCTAGAAAAGTTGGGATTCTCTAGAAGAAAATGAGGACTCTCTCTCTCTAGAAAAGTTGGGATTCTCTCTCTAGAAAAGTAAAAAGTTGTCATATTTTCATTAAGTAATATGGATACAGGATAAAATTGGTGGGTATTAATTAGATGTTAAACATTTATTTCATTTCATAATAGATAAAAGTTTGGAATAATATGCAAGACTATTTTTTAAATGACTTTAGATGAACAGAAATAGATGCACTAAAATCCGTAGAAAATAAAAAGTGAATCAAAATCTTAATAGTAATAAATAAATAAATTATAGGTTAACTACAAAAAAAAGCCCCCAAAACTACTTATCGTTTTCAAAGTAGTTCCCTGAATTGTCAAGTGCATCACTCGGGCTTCACAAACTATCAAAGATTATCAAAGGACCTCTTTTATCAAAATATTCATATAATAGCCTTGTCACGTGTCATATTTTCAATTAAAAATTAAATTTAAAAATCAAAGAAAAATTAAAAATAAGAAAAAGTACATATAACCCATTCAAACTACCACCACATTGTCAATGTCCCCCCAAGGTACAAAAAAAAATGTCAATGTCCCCCTTATAAACTACAAAAAAATGTCAATGCCCCCCTAATGACAAAAATACCCTTCATAAAATTATTAAAATAAAATAAAAACTAAATAAATTATTAAAAAATATAAATTAACAAAAATTTATACAAAAAAATAACAATAATAAAAATTAAAAACTAGCTTTTTTTTCTTTTGTTTCTTTTTTTGTTTTTTTTTTAAAAAAAAATTTAATTTTCAGTTTTTTTTAATTTAATTAAAAAACTGGTTTTTATTTTTTCGTTTTTTTAAAAATTGTTTTTATAATTTTTAGTTATTTTTTTTTCCTTTTTTTTCAATTTTTATTTAATTTGTTTTTTAACAAAGTTTTATTATTATTATTATTTGTTTTTAGTTTTAGTTTTTTTTTTCAAATTTATAAGGACATTTTTATTTTATTCAAAAAAAAAAATTTAAGGTCATTTTGTCTTTTTCTTGGTCTAAAGAGGGACATCGATATTTTTTGGTAATTTGAGGGGAGACATTGACACAATTAGTAGTTTGGGGATACATTGACAATTGAGTGGTAGTTTGAGAGAGATATGTGTACTTTTTTCTTAAAAATATTAAATAAAAGGTTACAAAAATTGAAAAAAAAAAAAAATGAAGGCCACCCCCAAGGCTTTTGGGAGCGGTTTTCGGCCACCCCTAAACCGGCCATGGGGTGGCTCAACCACCCCTTCATATTTTTTTTTTATTTTTTTAATATTTTAAATTTTTCTTTGATTTTTAAATTTAATTTTTAAATTTTTATTATTTTTTAATTGAAAATATGACATGTATCAAGGGTATTATATGAATGTTTTGACAAAATGGATCTTTTTGGTACTCTTTAGTAGTTTGTGGGGCTTGAATGATGCATTTGGTAGTTCAGGGAGCTACTTTAAAAACGGCGGGTACTTTGAGGGCTTTTTAGATAGAAAAAAAGGTTACGCATAAGGGGAGACTAACAAAATATATAACAAAATCAATTTGAGATTCGTTTGATATTGATGCGTGGAATTAATGGCGATAGACTCTTCGGTTTTTTTAAGAGTGGTTTTTATTTTTTTTAATAATAACATTTGAAGTTTTTAATTTTTAATATGTTAATATATTTTTTTATTAAGAGTGACACGTGCCGCATTTTTATTTGATTGGCACGACAACCTAATGGTTTCTATTAAGTTTGTGGACGGACAACTACTTCAGTGAGTAATTTGTAACTTTCGTCTACTACAAGGACCTTACAATTATTTTTTATACCACACAAAATGATTTGTAATTTAGGTCAACCACAAGGAGACCAATAATACAATTTTCCTTATTAATAAACTAATATTAGGCATATGGAACTAATAACTATGAAAGGATGCTAGTTTATCATTTTGTCAGTATAATTAGTTACTAATTACTTAAAAATAATAAAATAAAAAATAAGGACTACTAGTGGCGCGAACCCTCTCTCTTTCCAGAGCTCCCCTCTCTAAAATCCTTCTAGGATTTTCTTTTTGGGTTTTCTGCCTTGTTGGGGGAGGGGGAGGCACCTCCCCTTCCCCGGCTTGGTTGTTCCTCTTAGCCTTTTTAGGCTAAGATGGTTTTTGGACATTCTTGGGTTTTCCAGTGAAGGGTAGTCTCTCAACCACTAGGGTTATGGAGTTTTATACCCCTGGTGTAGATATGGTGGAGGTTGTTTTATTTTTCTTGTTTTTAGGTGTGTGGTGGTAGGTGAGTTCACTAGTGAAGGTGCCGGAGGGGTGTGGCCGTCTATGGCGTGTTGACAGCGGAGATCGTAGCTGAGTTTTTTCACTGTCAGATTTTTGGAGGCTAGGTCTATGAGTTTACGTCGTCTTCTGTTGGACACATGCCCTGCTGTCTTATTCGCCGTCAGTTTCTGGTGCTTTAGCCGCTTTTCATGGCCGTGCGGTCTCTCGGTGGTCGGCCCATGATCATCATTCGCCTAGGTGGTTTTTCTGTGTTGGGCTACGAATGATGGCTACAAACCGGTAGTTTTGCCGTGTTTGGTGGTGCTGGTGGTGATTGGAGGCTGTTGGTGCTTGAGTGTTGAAGGGCATCATCTGGCAGCGGCGCGTGTGTTATAGATGGCGGCTCTCCCGGAAGGCAGCTTCTCTGTTGAGCTTTTCCTGTGTTGTTTTGTTTGTGTTTTTCTCTGACATTTTGCTTTGTGCGTGTACTAATATAGTCATTGGCTTTCGCCTAGAATGTGTGATCGACTTTCTGTTCAAGCAAAGGTATATATCAACGCAGATGCACAATTCTGTTGGCTGGATTTTTTTAGTGGCAAATGTCTGTATTTGTATGAGTCTTCTAGACTCATGTTGATTGTTCATTTTTACGGTGTTTGATGTTGGTTTTATTAACGAAAGTTTAACTTTCCCTCAAAAAAATTCACTACAATACAAAACTTTTTTCACTTTTCTATACAAATTATTTTTAATTTATATCACATCTATCATTTTTTACTAATTCAAAAATTCTTTCCCCACTACTCTGTTATGTTCCATCACTTGCCGTATAAGACCATGATTTATTACAAGAGTAAAGCGTCTTGATAAACCACGTTCTATTCTATTCTATTCTATTATCCTTTTATGTCACTTTTTTATTTATAATATTCTTAATTATAAATGTACGCTAGAAATATGCATTGAATCCCAACAAACTTTCTAAAATTTAGCCAAATTTTGGCTAAAAATTTTACTTTAGGTATTAGTTTTTTTTTTTTTTTTTTTGGATAAATTGGAAATAATGGGAAAAAGGGATAAATTCACACAACTAAGTTGAGAGAGCCTGAGGTTTTCAGTAAAAAACACAAGCTTAATCCAACAAATCTCACCAAAATGGCCTATCTCTCGATGAGATGAAGAAGCTTATATTTAGGTATTTTAACTACAACTTTTGAGAAATTTTCTACCTTAAACTCTCCAAATGTTTTTCCTACTTTAACTAAATATATATTTTTTTATTAGTTTTATAGCAAACACTTCATACAAAATCCAATCAAACAGGTTCAGAGGAACTGAAAGAACCAAAATGATCAAATTGAGAATTCCAACAACAGCCACATAGAATTCTGTAATGGGGTTTTGAGAAAAAGGGGGAAAAGACTAATAACCCAACAACGGATAGGACAGTTACGGAAATGAGTAATGCTACATACCATCATCTTGTCTTCCTTTTATCTTCCCAAAATTGATGTGGCTCTGAAAATCATCGTTGAATTTATGATAGATCATTATTGAATTTTGATCCAACGGTGATTTTAAGAGCCACATCAATTTTAAGAGGATAAAAGGAGGACAAGGGGATGATATGTAGCATTACTCTAGGGGAATAGGATTGAGTTGCATCCAACAATACCCAACAGGAATAGCCCCACGAAGCTCAAGCACAGGAAGCGTAGCGAGGGAAAACACGACGGCCTCATCAGGCCAGCCCAAACGCCGAAGCGCACTCGCAAGGCTCTAATGGAAGCCAAAGATGCAGAGATGAACGGCAGGAAAAGTAACTGAAGGAAAAGGGGAGAGAACAATGAAAAAGAAAGGCGCCAATTGAAAAGAAAATCATAAAAAATTCAATAGTTAATAGAATTTTTGAAGTGAGATTTTGACGAGAAACAAAATAAAAAAAAAATTATAGAAAATTTACTTAAATGAGTTTTTTTTTTTTTTTGAGATATTCACCAAATTTTGGTGAAATTTTTTTCGCTAGCCATAAAATGTTAAAACTAATAATTATTAAATAAAAATATAAAAAAAGTATTGTCTAAAATTGTGTCACAAGCTTGACAGTGAATCGAGCCAGCCTTGGAGAAGCAAATCAAGAGGTAGCTAGTGTGAATAGTGTGAAATCATTGCACTGGCTCTGATAAGGTACATTGTTTGGGGGGAGTTAAAATCACAGAGTCCGAGAGTAGATATTTTTCAGCCAATTGGTTGAGGTTAACCCAGGGATTTACCTTTTTAATAAATAATTCCCTTATAACTTTTTCAAGATGTACTTTTGGCCCTTTGAGATATTCAAGAGGTCCACCAAAATATGACAAAGCACGTGAAAAAGGTACGTAAAAGGTGCTTTTGCATGATGATGCGTACCGTAAATGTAATACTTACCTTTGCTCTGCTTTCGTGATCCGGAGCTTCCTGAAATGGCATATGGGTCGGTCGGCAACTTCACCAAATTGTACGTGTACGTTTCCTAAGCTTTCGCCGTATTAGGCCTCGCATGAGAAGAAAAGAGCCCAGCGTAGCCAAGGGCAACTTGCCGGCCGGCATACATAGAAATATTAGTACCATTGCCGGCAAGTCATCCTTGGCTGCTCCGAGGTCTCGACCTCTTTATGCAAGGCACTTTCGACAATCGAGCGAGCGAGCGAGCACCTTAACAGGCTGAGCTAGCTACTCCTCGAGTAGTTTTTCACCATTTTGGTGCCTGATTGAGAGATCAAGAAAGCCTGGTTTGAGCAAGGAAACTGTCAGGGAAAAGAGACATAGAAATAAGCGGCATAATAATCCTGCATTATTGCTGCAATTCGATCTGATCAACCAAGGCCCCTATGTATATAATGCCATCCAGTTCATGCTATGCGAGCTGTGATATATATAGGCAAAGCTAATCAAAGATATATCATATATGTAGGCCCAACTAAGTTGACTAATTTCACCAGTATTGCAACCTAAATTAAAGTTGTGAGGAAATCATCAACACCTTCTAAAAGTAGCAACTGACCGTGATGACAGCCAAAAAGGTCAGACCAAAAAAGCCACCGTTCAACCGTGAAACATTCCCCGGATTTCTCTCTCTCTCTCTTTCTCTCTGTGTGTCATGTGTTAATCTGGCAAATATGTTCCCGGATTCCTCCAAAGCCTTTGTGATTTCTCAAAAGTAGCAAGGGACCGTGATGACAGCCAGAAAGCTCAGACCACAAAAGCCACCGTCCAAACGTGATAATTTGTAGAGATTTTTTTTTTTTTTTTTTTTTTTTTTTCCTTCGTAGTATATAAGAGATAAGAGATGTACCTAAACGTGCCTCTACACGTTTTTATTTTACCGGCCGAATAAAGGGTGATTACAGGTGTATCCGACTCACCTTGGCTCTGCAAAAGCCGACATGTGAAAGGCAAGTGGCTACCGTGTTTGTAATTTGGGAATATAATGTAAAGCAGAGAGATTTTTTATTTTCTTTTTTCCTTTTTTTTGAGAATAAAGTCAAACTTTCATTAATGGCCTCAAGTTACGCAAGGAAACACCAAATTAGTGTAAACAACCACCGTATAAGTGGACATCAAAGATGAACCCATAGATGAGGGACGGAGTCAGATATTTGACTGGGAAGGGGCCAAACTAAAGCTTAGCCTAAGAGAGAGGCCTTATTAAATTGGGAGCTTTAGGCGGCCGCCTAAGGCCTCAGCCGCCTTGAGGGGACTCTTTTGGAGGAGAGAGAGAGCTTATAAAAGATAATAGAGAGATATTTGAGAAAAATAAATCAATAAGATACTTATTAAACTAAGTTTTTATTTTTATTTTTTACATTTAATTTTTTTAAAGAACTATTTTTCAAAATATATATATATATATATATTTTGTATTTTTGTAAATTTTTTTGATTTTTTTCTCTAAAAAACGCGAAAGCACATTTTGAGAAAAACTTAAAATTAAAGCTTTTTATGGATGTAAAATCTTTATTTTTTAACACAATCTCAAACCGGCACTACATGGAATTGAATTCTCTACCAATTTGTTGTTTAAATTGTTAGAACCTATATGAAACTCACCTGTCCTAAAAGAGTTTTGAATTGTTTACGTGCTCAACTGCTCAAGTAAGTGGGTTCATGTACACTGTCTTGCAATTATGACTTAAATTGTTAACAATTTCAAGATTGCAGTAGCCTGCAGGTCCATCAGGGATGATGCTCTCAATTGTGAACTTGTCATAGAGGCCTTTTTTTTTCTTGGGCCAAGGGCCAATCTTGTTGTAATGGGCTTAAAGCCCACTATTTCTACCACTTCATATGCATGGCTTTTATCTAGTTCGAGATACTTCTCCCGAGTCCTGATGGCTTTAAAGTTTAAACCCCCAGACCACAGTAGAACTTAAACCCCGAAACCTAAACCCACGGCACGACATGTCGGAGCAACCCGAAACCGACTCGGCGCTGCTCCTCCGCGGGTACGAGTTACGTCTCCTGCGCTGCACGCTTGCTTCCTCACCGTCCGAATCCCCGCCCGACCAACCAGTCCATCCGCCGTCCGATCAAACTCTCCCTCTCCACGCACTCATCGATGACATCCTCGCTTCAATCGAGGCCGGCGACTATCTCCGCGCCCTCTCCTCTGACGCCGCCAGACTCTTAGTCCAACTCGCCGGCGACTCGCACACTGACTCTGCCGAGTGCGCCGACCGAGTCTACTCCGAGTCACTCGACCGCGTGGAGTCCTTCATTTCCGAATACGACGGCGAGGAAAAGGCCAGTAGAGTGGTCCTCGTGATGTGCGTCGCCGCAGCCGCGTTCCTCGGGTTCACTCAGTGCAACGTGACTGGGTGAGTCAGGCCCCGAGTCACAGCACAATAATCTTTTTCTTTTGGGGCCTAGAGGTTAACTTGAAATTGAATTGTTTTATAGGCCCTTGAAGGCAATAATGCCGAAATGTCCAGTGGCATTGGAAGGAGATAAAGAAATGGTGGAATGGGAGAATTGGGCGCGTAATCAGCTAATGGCTGCAGGCTCTGACTTGCTTGGCAAGTTTTCTAATCTTCAGGTAACTACTAAAAACCACCAAGGCACTAACCTAAGTCGGTTTGGGTTTGCCATTTCAAAATGTGTAGTTTATAAATAGCTATTTTAAAATGTGCTATTTGAAAAAGTGATTTTTAAAAATATAGTTAAACGTTTGACAAATTCACAATTTGGCATTTAAAATTGTAGGTTAATTTTTTAAATGCTGCATTTTCAAAAAGGCACCTACTTGCCTGCGATTTTAAAAAAACAGTTTTTCGTGTTTTCAAATTGCAATTTTTTAAAAAACACAATTCTCAAACAATTCATTTTCTGCGATTTGATTTAAAATCGAACTTTCTGTCTATTAAATCGCAATCCCAAACGCACCCTAAATTAGTTGAAGTTGTTTGTCATTACTGTTATGTTGTTTGCTGTCAATTGTTGTTGTTGTTGTTATATTGGAAGCTGAAACAAGTCTTTTTGGTTGTAATGTAGTATATAGTGTTTGCTAAGATGTTGCTCATGAGAACAAGAGACACGTTATTTGGAGGAACTGTGTCTTCCACATATGGGATTAGTAGCATCTCGTGGTGGCTTGCTAGGATCGTATTTCTTCAACAAAGAATTTTGGATGAGCGGTCCTCATCTTTGTTTGATCTACTGCACGTCTATATGGGTGAGACTCTACAATGTTTTGACACTTTAGAAAAAGTAACAATTTATTTTGGTTCTAGTTTATGTGAAGGGGAGGCTTCAACAATCATCTCAATGGTTCATTTAGAAGCTGGAATAATGGAATACACCTATGGAAGAGCTGATTCTTGCAGGTGGGTTATCATGGGGAAGCTATTTTGTTTAATCAACTTATTTGTGGTCACATTGGTTTTAGCGAGGAAAAAAAAAGCTGAAGAATCCGTAGTCATATTGATTTTTATTCTGTTTAATGTTGAGACGAGATTTGGGTTTTGATCACTCCAGCTTATCTTTATTTGCTGAAGTACCTGTGTCGTATCAGGCAACATTTTGAGTCAGCTGAAATGGCAGCTGGGCTTGAGCTCTCTGTTACTGGGATCCTTGGCTTCCGTGCTGTACATCAGGTAAAACATTTGCACTACATAAATTGGGAGTTTTTGTTGAAGATGTACTTCCTCTTAGATTTCCTGATTATTCTTGGATATAGGTAGAACCTAAGGCGCAGATGGTACTTGTTGCAAACACAAGCTCATCAAACTCTGGTGATAAATGCCCCTTGGAGGGCTCTGGCCTCCAGGCACACAATTCTAGTATTGGAGAAGATAATTCAAATCTACATCAACATGATACCTCAGAAGTCTCTGACATATTGATGGCCCCAAAATTGTTAGTGAATGATAATGAAGGAACAAGATCAAAAGGAATTCAAAATGTTGGTTCTTCTGTGGCTCCTTTGAGGGGAATCCAACAGGCAGCAATTCTGGCCCAATGCCTTCTTATTGAGAAGAGCAGTCGGGATGATGAAATGCAAAGTGAGTTCTCGACACAAAATTTTGGTAGTAATATGAGCCTCATCTTTGTTTACATGTTGATTAGTGCAAAAGAAGCCATTTCAAAAGGCAAGCTATATCATTTCCTTATTATTCATATATTTGATAATGTAAGATTGTATTAATTATAAATCAGAAGGGCTTTAATTATCAAAAAAAAAAAAAAAAAAACGGAAGTCCTTTGATTTTGTTAAAATTGTTAATAGATCTCACGCCCATTAGTTTCTCACAATTCAGTTATTAAATACTGCTTCCCCCCATTTCCCCCTCTTAATCGGAAAACAAATGATTAATCAAGCAACAAACAAGCTTATCAAGAGATGAGATCCCAAGAGGAGGGAATATTAAAGTTAAAAAAGTAAATATGAAGACAGTGAGAAACAAAAAGACCTGAAGCTACTTAAAAAAATGAAACACATTGCTGAATTTCTTGCTTAGAGATCTACGTCAAAGTTGTTTCCATGGACCAAGCAGTTAAAGTTTGCCATCACTGCAATACTCCAAATCAGTCAGCACAATGGTTTCTGCTTCTACCATAGTCTCAACATGTTCATTTATTATCAGTAGAGCAAGGATCTTTGTTTAGTCCCTTTCACATTGTTCTTATTTTAATTATGTTCTGAAGTGAATTCAACAGCCCAATTTCTGTTTCAGGATGGGATATGGCTCCATACATAGAGGCAATTGATTCCCAGCAATCATCATGTTTTATTGTAAGTAGATAATTATTGCACTATGTCATTACTAACTACATTTCGTATTTCTGACCGGACCATTTCTCACTTCAACAGTTGGTGTGAAATGTTGAATGTCATAATAAAAGTCATTGCTCTTAAATAAGAATGAGGCTTTTCTTGTACATAGATAAGCCACTGTGATAGGTACTAGGTTCAAGTATACAAAGGTGAGAAATTAGTCAAGATTTGTTATTTATTAGTTAGGACTTTCTTGTGCTATTTGGTTCAGTCGATTTGAGCTGTCCTGGGTTATGCCAAGATGAGTAGTCAATTTGTATGCTTGTTGGTGGATTGCTGGCAACATTCAGAGTGCTGCTGTGTGGAAGATGGTGCCTTTGTGCCTTTTGTGGTGTCTATGAAGAAAAATGAACGACATAAGTTTTGAGGACCACCAGAGGACATTGGAGAAGATTAGTCTTTATACTTCAATACTTTGTATCTTTGGACAACTACTTTTGTTTCTCCTTTGGTGACTAGTTATCATGATTTTTTTGTTCTTTTTGCTGCTACTAGCCAAGTGTTTTCTCTTATATACTTCTTGTGTACCTGAGGGCGTCTAACGACTTTAATAATATTTCAGTTACTTATAAAAAAAGTCAAAAGACTTTCTTATACTTTTAGGGTTTGAGCAATGGTAGGTGATGGACTTGTCAGTTCAATTAATCTTTTGATACTCCATATATGGATGTATGTTATAACGATTCCCATAGCACTTAACTTTCTGAGCTTTAGAGTCCTTTGGTGAACCAAAATTCTCTTATAGTTGATATTTTATATCTATTGATTTTTAATTCCTATGTGACTTGTTAAAAATCTTTTTCCCCCTCAGATAAAGTGTTTCTGTGACATATTACGTATTCGATGGGAGTCAGCTCGTAGTCGCACAAAGGAGCGTGCTTTGCTGATGATGGATAAATTGGTATGAGGTGCCTCATTGTTACCATGCCAACTTGACCTTCTCAAAGATATCCAGTTGTTTTGGCTGCATACATTCATTTTCCCCTTATTTTTGTTATATGTTTTCCAACTAAATGCCTTTTGCCACCCATTTTTCAACTGTAGTCTGCCCTCTGAGTTTGTTGTGCAAGTTTACAGTTCTCTTGGTTGGGAGGAAATATTAAATATCAACACCCAGATACAAACGTGTTCAAGTACATATGTTTGTATGCATACACTTTGTGCTCAGCTAAGTTCGAACCGAAGATCTACCTACTCCAACCCACTTGATGCTACCTGAGCTAAGCATGGGGGCCAGTAAATTTGATATTGGATCTATTGAAAGTCTCATTCCTATGTATTCGATATGCATATTTTTTTTGTTAATTTGCAGCGTGGATAACGATGTTTGTATTTTTGGGACTTTATTTATTTATGGCTCCAGTATGTAAATAGTCCTAATTTATTTATCATATTGTTGTATTACAACAGGATCTCACAAAAAAATACTCTGCACTGTTTCAGGTTGAGAGTGTCTGCGACCCTTCTCCAGGAGTAGCACAACGAATTCCTTTTTGTTTTGGGGTTTATATCCCTACTATTCCTGCCTTGCGAAAGTACGAATTCACTTTTCGTTGTCTTTAAATGCTGTAATGGAGTTTTTTCCCCAAAACATTTATTTTGCTTTGCTATTGATCCGAGCTATCATCTCCTATTCTTCCATATAATGTTTCATACTGACAACTCCTTTCTTGTCAGAGTTGTATGCATACGTAACTCCTCTTGCTGTTTTCTGTTTGTTTTTCCCCCCTTTAATTTTAGGGAGTATGGTGAACTTTTAGTGCGCTTTGGTTTGATTGGAGAGGCAGTTAAAATTTTTGAGGACTTAGAGTTATGGGATAATGTAATATATTGCTACCGGTATGTTGGTTGACCACCAGTATCCAAGTCAATTTCCTTAATATATTTTTTATTATTTGCCTTTGATACTTTGTTGCTGGGAGTCTCATGTGTGAAACAATATTTAAAATAGCCTATTGGAGAAGAAAGCAGCAGCGGTTGACCTCATCAAGAAACGGCTATCTGAAATGCCAAATGACCCCAGGTTATGGTACGTGAGTTACTTGTCCTTTTATTTTCTATCTCCATTTAGTTAACTTATCTCGCCTAATGCAATCAAAGTGCAGAAGTTCAACTTCATATTCTCATGGAAGAAATTATTCTTTCTGATATCAATCTTAATTTAAATGGAGAACTAATGAGCTCAAAGACGATCTTTCCAACTTGTTTTGACTGTAATGAACTAAGTTTATGACTAGGAAAATGTTAAAAAGGAAGACCATTGAACTGTTGATTGATATTTGTTGGTTATTTTTCTAGTAGTAATACCGTGCCTGGTTATGCTAGCTAATTTTCAGAAGCTTGTTGTATCAATAATACATGTTATGATATTCGCATGACTACTCAAATCATAAACTAGATGCTATGTGTTAACTTGATATGATGATGTTGAACTTCAGCCTACGACTTGGGGATTTTTACCCAGTTGACATTTTATTCTTGTGTTTTCATTATATACATGTGCCTTTCATGTTAAATTATGAAAAAAAATGTATGTTAGATAACTTAAATGGAAATGACTGAAGTAGCCAAGAAAGTGTCAGAAGGTCTTGATGTCTAATTACTTGCTCAACAGCATTCATGTGGTAGTGGCATCATATCCCAGGTTTCCTAGTCATCTAACCTTACAAGGATCGTTGTTTGATTATTGGATCAATTATTTTGAGCTCTGTCCTATTTGACTACATGTAAATTCACATGTATTTGTGTCTTTGAGATTTTAATGTCTAGATTTGTAGTGCTTAGCAAGTTATTTTCACATGCTACTTATTATGGCAAGTCACACATCACATCACTATAGCTTTTGAATTTCTTTATTGAAGTCTTGATTATTAGTTGGGATACAAGGACCGGGGTTTCTGTTATAAGGTTTTTTTATAACTTATAACAAATCCTTTAATTGTCGCTGTTGAAAGTAACGAATAAACTTATCAAAAGAAGAAGAAGAGAAAGTAATGAATAATCAGTAGAAATTTTGCAGCAAAGATGGTCTTGTAGTTAGTATGACTATCATCACCTAAAGCCTCTTCCCTGAATCTTTAACTCATAGCTGGACTCCCAGCAATTAATAGTGGAAATTGACATAAAGCTTGCCTTTGAAGTCAATGGCACTAACTTGGAGGTGAAATTTGCAGTTTGCTTTGTGTTTGTTTGTCTTGAAGCTCTATTTCCTGTTATTAATCCTCACCGTTGTTGTCTGCATGCATGAACCAATGCATGTGAGTGATGATCTGCTTAGCTTTACTTTTAAACTGTTCGGACACTTGGAAAACTGAATTATGAGATAGCTAACATTTGGGTTTCCACAATCTATTTCACTCGCTCTAAATCTATTTTCTAGGTGTTCATTGGGTGATGTTACAAATAGTGATGCTTGCTATGAAAAAGCCCTGGAAGTTTCACAAAACAGGTCAGCTAGAGCTAAGGTGATTCCTTTCTTATAATCAATTTTTCATCAGTATGCTTTTATGTGGATTTTTTGTTAATACTATTGAATCTGTTTGGCAGCGGTCTCTTGCTCGTAGTGCATACAATAGAGGGGACTATGAGACATCTAAAATCCTCTGGTCAGTTTGTTTAAATGCCTTCTAGTATATTGTTTCTGTTATTTAGTCATTTAGTATTGATGATAGTATGTGTAGTTCATAATGGGTTTGGGTTTACAACGATTTCCTTGTACTTATGCTTCAGGGAGTCTGCGATGGCCCTGAATTCTTTGTATCCAGATGGCTGGTTCGCCCTTGGGGCTGCTGCTTTGAAGGTAATTTTTGTGATCTGCATTTGGGATAATTCTCTATTTTATGGGGTTTTGCACCCAAATATATGTGCGTTTTGTAGGTTCTATCAAAAATAGAGAAGTCCTTGTATTGTATTATTCAATTTATCAGAAATTTCTGAAACTATTGCTGAATAATTGTTACAGGCTAGAGATGTTGAAAAGGCTCTGGATGGGTTTACTCGTGCTGTTCAGCTTGATCCTGAAAATGGGGAGGCTTGGAATAATATTGCTTGTTTGTATGCACTTTTTGCTTTAGTCATCTTGCATTCTGTGCATTCTGATATATACTGTTTTTTGTTTTCTCATCTCAATATAGGTTAATATTTAAGTTTTGCATCAGGACAATACCCTTCGCTTGAAGAGGATTTTGTAATCTAAAGATGAAAACAGAACTTCTCTATTTTTGTCTTATTTCACTTAAAAGAACAGTATATTGGCTATTCTTTAGTATAGGTTATGAAACAGGGATGGGGGTTGTTCCAATCTCTCAAACAACAGTGGGAATTGTGATATCAAGTATCAACAACACCTCAAGAGAGACAACAACTTGCCTTGATAAATCCTTTTCTTTTTTGTTGTGCCCGGGGGGGGGGGGGGGGGGGGGTGGACTTCCTCATATTTGTTTGCTATATCTTTGACTTGGTTTCAAGAGAATTATTATTATTGTAGCAAATCTGAATTGTTGAAAACTGCTAAGAGGGATATTTTATAGTAAGCACTGCATTCTCTTTTATATCCTCACCACAACTTACGAGTTCCATATTAGTTTGTCCTGAGTATGCCTCCTGTTAGATTGAAATCATTCATGTTTAACATATGTCAGCTCTCGAAATCTCATTTTGGCTTGGTTGTCTATATAGCATTATTTTCTTAGGAAAGTAATTCTTCGGGTTTATTTGGTGTGGAATCATATGTTTCAAGTCCAGTAAGGAATATAGTTTGGAACACTATGTTTGAATCTTGTGGGAGTTTGATTCTGTAAGGGCTTCATTAGGGCTTGCACAGATGTGAAGGAAACAGGAATGCTAGGATCAGGAAACTATTTTTGTCTCAAGGCTTTGAATGGAGGGAGCTAGGAAAGATTGTTGTTTCAGTGATTTAGTGCCATTTGTTTATTTGTTTAATTTTTTTTTCTACTTTCTTTGATATCTTGCCCTCATGGTTGGATCTTCTCTTCTCATTTTGGAACTATAGTCTGTACTTTTTTTTGGTTGAAATACTGCAGGTGAATTATTATATGCAACTGTTTTGCCTTGAAATACGGCCTACATCATTTTTTTGTGTATAACTTTGACATGCTAATTAGCGTCCCTCATAACAACATTAAACATCAAGGGCTATGCTTAATTTCGACTCATTTATGATTTGTTTTTTTTTTCCATTATTAAAAGTCATTTGTGATGGATGTGTCACTTAGTTATTAATATTTTGGATATTTATTTGTCATTTAATTCTTCCATCAGTTTTAATAAATTACATGCACACTTTTTTTGTTTCTGGATAAATTATATGCAAGTTACCTATTATGCAGGCATATGATCAAGAAGAGGAGCAAAGAGGCTTTCATAGCATTTAAAGAAGCCCTAAAGTTCAAGTTTGGTCTTTCTTCCCATGATTAGAATCTCATTTCAGTGCACGCACTTGTATGCACTGCCCGCACACACTTGTTAATTGCTGTATTTGCAAAGGTATGTTATGTAGTAACCAAACATGAGTTGGTGACAGGCGAAACAGCTGGCAATTGTGGGAGAACTATGGTCATGTTGCAGTGGACGTGGGCAATATTGGTCAGGTAAGTGCTTTCTTTTAGCTAAGCGGGGCATCTGTTTTGACATTTTTGATAAGTAATCGCAAATTCATTGGAAAGTGCAAAGGCGCAATCAAGTACGCATGAAGTATATAAGAGAGACACTTAGCTAGAAGCAGAAAAAAGATCTAAAAAAATGAAAGATCAAAATATTAAAACCAAAAGCTACAGCACAATAAAAAAGAGTCTTAAAGAATAAAGCCTTTAATTCCACAAAAGTCCTCTCACGGTCCTTAAAGCTCCAATCGTTTTTTTTCCCTCCAAAGGCACCCAATAAGGTAGGACAAAATCATCTTCCAAATTGCATCAAGCTGAGACCTACCACCAAGTGCTTTCGAGCAAGCGAAGAGATCTACCACCCGACTAGGCATAGCCTAATCCCGCCCTAAACTGCTGAAGATAGTCTTCTAAAGAGCATTGACAATCTCACAATGGAGTAAAAGATGATTCATTGACTCTCCAATCTTCTTGCACATGCAACACCACTTAACCACAATGATATGTTTCTTTATATTGTCCATAGTGAAGATCTTCCCTAATGCAGCGGACCAAGCAAAGAACGTTACTCTTAAGAGAACCTTATTCGCCAAATACCCTCCAAGGGAAAGGAGTACTATCATGGGGAATAAGAATGTTGTAGTATGATCTAACGTCAAACAACCCTCTCTTGGAAGATACCCAACAAAGCTTGTCTTCACCACCCCATCTCACTCAAAGAAAAACAAGGTGAAGAGCAAGGTGTAAAGATCTACCTCCTAATCCTGAGTCGCTCTGAGAAAGTTAATATTCCATTGATAAGAGGTACTAGAAAGCTCCGAATGGTTTGCCACCGCAACTTTCTTGAAACAGACTATGCTATACGAGTTTGGAAAAGCTATATCTTGAAGGCTTGATCCTCATACCATACGTCATGCCAGAATTTTATGTTGGAGCCATCACCCACTACAAATCTAGTATGGCTAGAAAATTCCCCCAGCCCCTCCTAATATTTTTCCAAATCCTCACCCTATACGACCCATGAACCTCATTTGAACACCACCCATCCCAAGCACTGCCATATTTAGAGTCCATAGCTACCCTCTTTAAGGCTTCTCTCTCATAGCATAGCGCCAAAGCCACTTCCCTAAAAGAGCTCAGTTGAACACAAGCAAGTTTCGAATCTTTGAACTCTTCACCCATGCCACCCCACAATCTTGTAATCTTGTAGATTATGTTAACTTTTTAGATTTTCGACACTAATAGAGTGGTCGCTTCTCTTATATACTTTTCGTGTACTCAAGCTTTCTTCTTCTTTAATAAATTATTATTCATCAAAAAAATCCGGTGCAACTTCTTTGAGCAATTGGAAACACCAACTAGGAGGGAAAAAAGAGACATAAAGCAAGTAGGCAAATTGGATAAGGTGCTTTTAATTAGAGTAACTCTCCCACCCTTTGATATCTACATCCTCTTTCAACCAGCCAAACAACACTTTATCTTCTCAATAATGTTATCTCAAATAGAATTGGCGTTAAATCCTCCCAAGGGAAGACCTAGATATTTTATAGGCAAATAAGATACCGTGCAACCCAAACACCAACCAAGCCTTCGGCATTGACATTGCCAACCAGGACCACCTTTGATTTAGCCAGATTAATCCTCAAACCTGAAACCGCTTCAAAGCATAAAAACAAACAATGCAAGTTGTGAAGATGATATGGATTTGCCCCGTTAATATCAAGGTGTTGTGC
Organism: Alnus rubra; assembly: GCA_028654335.1. Taxonomy (NCBI): domain Eukaryota; kingdom Viridiplantae; phylum Streptophyta; class Magnoliopsida; order Fagales; family Betulaceae; genus Alnus; species Alnus rubra. The sequence continues at coordinate 1,030,649 of JAJPGS010001898.1, read as the reverse complement.
GCAAACAAATTATATTGATAGCACCACATCTCCTAGGCTCCATCATGAATCCTGAGACCCCATTCATTAAAGCAGAAATCATTTTACTTAACGTCTTCATAACAATAACAAATAGAAAGGGAGACAATGGGTGTCTCAGGCCACATGAGCTACTAAAGAAACCCGTTAGAGTGTCGTTCACCAATAACATGGTCATAAGTCTTCTCAATATCTAACTTGCACAACGCACCTGGTTTCGCATCAAGGACCTCGTTGGCAATGAGAACAGAGTTTGGAAGCTGTCTACCCTTGATGAAGGTGTTCTTAGGCTTGGAAATGATCTTCTCCACTACCATTTTCAACGTGTTAGCTAGAACTTTGGCAATAATTTTGTACACTCCACCCACTAAGCTAATAGGTCGAAAATCCTTAATGTCTTTGGTCCATGGTTTCTTCAGTATAAGAGAAATGAAGGTGGCATTGAGGTGTCTGGTTTGACATGAAGGCGGGTCTTCTCCTAAGCCTTTCTTTGGAGGCTTTATGTGCTTCATATGAGGAGTTCACAAAAGGAAGCACTTTCTCAGGTCTTTATACAATGGATGTTGGTTGGCAGTTTGCACACTACACATTTTGCTATACTAAACATACAAAGCTGATCACTTGTTTATCTTCGCAGCTTAGCTCAAGCTCTTTTTTGGTGTATGTTCTAAATATTACATGTCAGTAATGTTACACATAACACCTTCCTCTCTGCTCGAAATGTTCCCCACCCCCGTTAGACAATTATACAAGGTTTGTGAATTATATATTGGGAGTTACAGGTTTTAACTGGATTCTGTTGCTTGGGATGGACTTAATTAAAAGCTTATATAGCAGCAGTTGCTCTGTATGTGCGTGGGATAAGTAATGACAGCAATTCCGTGCTGCAGCTGCATGCTAGCAGTGCATGCCTTAACTATTTCTTACTGCATTAGCTATAAGACTCAGTCTTGGTGCCTCAGGGAGAATTTTAATTTAAACCAATTTTAGAACTATAATAGTTGGGCTTCTTTACAGTCTGCTTGAATTTCGGGAAGGATTGAAGTAGTCTTTAGAAAGATATAAAATGCTATGATGTATACATGTGATATGATGGAAAACTAACGATTAAAAGTTTCATCTTTGATGCACTTTTTTCTATTGTATTACTAGCTTAGGGCTTTCAATTGTTGAGCTCTTTTTTACATTTAATTTTTCTTTGCATGGTTAATACATGTAAACGTTCATGTTGGGTCATAAATTTATTCTAACCTTTTATGGTGGCATCGTTCTATTTGACCCTTGTTGTTATTTGTTTCCATGGTTCTTTTAGGCTCTGGAAGCTATACAGAAGGTTTTGGACATGACTAGTAATAAAAGAATTGATGCTGAATTATTGAAGAGAATTATGATAGAGGTGGAAAACAGATCTTCACCTGTTCAGTCCGGATCTCATCCCAATGATGATAGTTCTACTGATCAAGATTGTCTTAATGAGTCAGCATATGCAGAGTCTGGCATGGGAAGGTCGCATGAAACTGAGTACTTGGTGGAGCTTCTTGGGAAAGTTCTACAGCGGGTATGCAAATCCTTCATGATCATTGTTTTGCTTTTGACACCTAACTCTCTCGCTCTCTCTCTCATCTATGTTTCTACTGTCTAATATTATAGTTTTTTTTTCCTTTTATTTCCTTCTGTATATGTGGGCACATGATGCATATGTGACCATTCTCGAGTCAAGTTAGTCTACCCATTGATCATAATCATTGCCCATGCTTAAATCAATATGTATTGGTATCTACGACTATTGATCTGTGTGCATCTGTGACATGGTTCCCTTGGCATCTTTTGAATGAATTTACTTATAGTGCCCCACATAGGCATGTTAAATATATCATATTGTGAAGTATTTCATATTTGAGTATTTCTCTTTCTGATACAGATAGTTCGAAGCGAGGGTGGGGCAGATATCTGGGGCTTATATGCAAGGTGGCACAAAATCAAAGGAGATCTGACAATGTGCTCTGAAGCCCTCTTAAAGCAAGTTAGATCATACCAGGTATCACTGTCAATGTCTAGTACATCTGTTTTTCTGCCCATGTTATTGTGTACGATTGTCTTAATGCAATCCACTTTCTTTTTCTGTCATATTCTCAAGTATGCATCATCATTCCACCTGTAGCACTGTAGAATTATCCTATGGGAGAAGACCCGTAGCATCATTTTGTAGGAGTCTGTTAGTTGCAAAGAAAAGAGGGTTTGGCTTGGATCGTCTTTCACGGTTGGACCAGATATTGACCAAGTAGAGCTTTTTTCTTAGCTTGTTAATGTTTAAGGCTGTATTTGTGGAGGAGATTTGGCCTAATCTCTGGCTCACGTGAACCAGAATTTTGGTTCACAGAACTCTTCTGTCCATGAAACCTTGTTGATTGCCCAAGTACCTCACTATTGTTTTTTCTTTGTTTGGTGGTGGATTTTATGCTAGGTATAGTTGCTCTTCTCTGAAACAGATTTAATTTGAGTTGCGAAAGCTGTACATCCCAAAGATTTACTGTTAGATTATCAAGTGGTTCTCTCTCTCTCTCTCTCTCTCAGGGATCTGATTTATGGAAAGATAGAGATCGTTTTAAAAGTTTTGCACAAGCCTCCTTGGAACTTTGCAAGGTGTACATCGAAATTTATTCATCTACTAGTAGCCATCGAGAACTACGTGCAGCTGAGATGCACCTAAAGAACATAATTAAACAGGCAAGATATTTGAATTTTGATGTCTGAGAAAAGCTTACTTTGGAACACTTACTGCGTTTTCCCTTTAACTTAATTAAGTGTAGAGCCGCAGATATCTTAGCTTATGTGTTAGTGTATCATTTTTGCGTGACATTAATTTTGTAAGACAAAATCTCAGGCGGGGGGGAGCTTCTCAGACACAGAAGAATTCAGAAATCTTCAGGATTGCCTTGATGAAGTGAAGATGAAGCTCCAATCCACTTCTGTGCCTATGTAGATCTTGACGTCCCTTGAAAATATTATTACATTATAAAGACAAGGTAAGACGTGCACAAACAATATTTCAGTTCATAGTATTGTCTAAGTTACAAGCATGAATATCATGTGTCCTGTTCTGGATTACCTGATACATGGTTTCAGCGGGTGTGGTCATGTATCCGGGGTTTACCCCCAGGAGTGGGTCTGAAGGGCCCTGCCTTGGTGAGGTTCCAAGTCATCCAAAAAAGAAAAGTTTTGTCTAAGTTACAAGCATGAATATCATGGATTCTGGGCACCTAGTTCCTTCTGCACAGGTGCTTATCTTTGTGTTCAATTATCTTCTATAGTTACAATGGCAACTCCAGAAACTATAAAGATAAGAGAAGATGTTACTTCAAGCTCATTGTGTTTATTGGCTTTCTTTTTTCTTTTTCTTTTTTTTTTAATTATTTTAAATAATTTTGTTTCTTGTTTGTGATCTAAAAATATGAGTGGCCTGTTTGATATATCGAGTTTAAGGTAAAGAAATCTCAACATTACACGCATGATCTATATACATGCGAGGGATCCTTTCCTTATTGTGTACTTTGTTCTCTCTTTTTGCAGAGGGCTGTTGAAGTCAATGATACAAGTAGAACAGGCAGCCTCCTTTCTGGACGTTTGTACCGTCACGGGGATATTATATATGTTAGCACGAACAAGAAAGGAAATATTTATGATCATAATTGGGCCTCTCTCCCGCTCTCTCACAAGATCTCTCTCGTTGTTGACGGGGGAACATGACAGGATTCTCTTAATTTCAAGTTAAATGGAGATGAACTATTTTATGATCCAGATTAGATTTTACAACGTATATATGTTGCTTTTCACTTCATTTAATTTTTTTTTTTAAATGATGTGGCACTATATACATCATTAGATGCTGTAAAATTTAATCTATACCATGAAATAGTTCATTTACATTTCACTCACCGCAGCATCGAGCGTTTCTTACCCTCCATATCCATATCAACCGAATGTTATCACGCCAAATTTTGTAGTATTAGCCAGATTACATATTCACTGAATGGTTGACTTAGATTGATTGTTATAAAGACAAGGTTTTGGTTGTAGGATCCCACAGCCTGATCTATGATGGGTACTTTTTTTTTTTGGATGAATCAATGCCTTTATAAACCAAACACAACAGAAAACGTCACTCCAGTAAATACTGGATACACCTTACAAACAAGATAACAAACTCTTTACACATCAAACTAGCGACCAAACAAAATACTGCACAGCCAAAACCCACCGAACAACTATAACCATAACCAAAACAACATTTTTACAAACACCATTGCTGTGATAAATGATGGGTACTTCTTTCTCATAAACATTGGGTCTCGGTGTTTCTGAGTCGTGGAGAGAGTTTTAGAGAAGGGGTGGCACACTTCTCTCAATAGGTTTCTCTTTCTACAACTTATCTAAATGGAAAATCTGTAATTATGTCTCCTCATCATTATCACCATCATTCCAAACATCTTAAAATTGATAGGGTTCATTTGAATTTGCGGTTAAGCGATTTAAAAAATAGTAATTTCAAGATATACAATTTAAAAATTAGATTTTTAAAAGTGAAGTTAACTGATTGATAATTTATCGCAATTTGACATTTAAAATTATAATCTTCACAATCTTCATTTTTAATTATTTATTCCTGGTTTAAAAACGTTTACGTTTTAAAAATGGAAGTTGCTGCTTAAGAAGCTTCAACCACTTGAATTTTTACTAATTTACAATTGTTTAAAATCACACTTGTAACTGTCAATAGAACCAACTAATAAATGCTGTGAAGCACCATCAATTTCATCAACTTTCAGTTCAACATATCTAGAAATTGGATATTTTTATTCGAAAATGATTCAAAAAACTCTAGCTTGTAACTCATTACTAAGATGTTTAGTTTAAGACCTCATAAAATTAGAATTAAAGGTACTTCCGCAAAGAATTTGATCCAGTCCTTGGAGTCATATTTCCTCAGGCGCAACTACATGAACAAAAGGCCCCTTACCCTGTTATTTTTTGGAAAAATAAAAAACTAAAAAAACTATATGAACTGAAGTAATCACATTTTTTAAATCTCTGTTCTGGTTTATCTCACTAGAGTTTTTTTTATCTTAGCACTTGTTATTCAATTTTGAATGAGCACCAAAAATTGGAAGTTCGCAGTTTTTGTTCATTGCCAAAAGACATGGTAAAAGCAAAAGAGCAAAAGGTTAGGAAGAGGCCACTGAAAAGGTTGCTAAGACTCCCCTGTTTAGACGATGAAATTTCTCGAGTCTTCACCATGGCTTATGTTTTTGTACATGCATGTATGGCGAGCACAAAACGGATCGAGATCCCCTACAATTGGCTGCCGAATTGATGTAACCCCATATAGAAGGGGCTACAAAGTCCACCTCTCATGGGCAAATGAGTCCCACACGTCGACCTGCCTGAAAAGGTAAGCCCTGCAGCTCCCCTCCCAGTGGAGGCTATCCAAGCCAATTGTGGGGATCCTTATTCGGCACAAACTATTGAAGCGCCTGCCATCTCTTATCAGTTTCAATGAGATTTTAGTCCATCATCAATCCATATCATTACTCATCCATGCCAAGATGTTTTCATAAATAGTATATTCATATATCACGTCATCCTTGACCAAGAAAATAAATAAGCAATGTAAACAGGTCATTGATTCCAGTACAACAAAAGCATTCCTATTAAGGATCTACACCATCCATTAAGGGAGCCAATTGTTTCTTATGCTCCATCCCCTTAAAGGCAGAACATCACCAATGTACAGCACATAAGTATGTCAAGTTTGTTGATAAATTAACTCATCAAATTAGATGTTGTCTCATAATTTAGGTTAGATATGGATCCTACTGGTTTAGAGGCTGAAATAGGGAGTCATGCATTCGACTTGTAAATGCTATACAAGATCTAAAATCCTACCGGTCCAAAAGATACCTATGGTTCTCCAGAACATGGAGCTAATAGCGACATCCTATCCTATGATTTCCATACTTTTTTAACAGCTGAAGGGGAGAAGAAAATCTATTTGGTTTGGTGCCTGCAGACAACTCACAGAATTTGATATCTGCTCCAGCCGCTGCTCCGTCTTATCCTTCCACTTAAGCAGCTCCATAATCACTTCCTGTCAGAAAAGGTAATTCCACGAGCTTTATTGAGTTGAAATATGAAATTGAGTATCAAAATATTTGCCACTAATCAGCTTTTCAACCTCACCTGAAGTGGAAGTAACGAGTTATCAAGGTCTGACTTTGAATTGGCAGTAGCAGAAGAATCTGGGGTCACATTAGCATGATCTTCCTCTTGCTTTACGGGCACCAGCCCAGCCACATCTCTGTTTTTAAACAATAAAAGGAGGGAACAAGTAAGACCAACCATAAAATACATTTTTTTAAAAATAAAATAAAAATTAAAGTTGAGCTGCCTAGTACCTATTACCTCTTCATTTTGGCCATTTCTTCCTTAACTAGCTCTAGATCTCTTGCACAAATAGGATCCTCAGACGAGCTATTACCAGGTACAGTCTGAGGTGGTAGAGCTGAGCACGGATTTTGGACAGCAACCTCGTGCTTGACATTAACCATATCTGTGCTCTCATAACAAGGATCAAATTCATTCCCGTTGATATTATCATGGTTACTGTTCTCAAGCCAATCTTCCCATCTTTCAGAAGCTGGAGGACTTAAGGCAGTGTCTTGCCTTGACGCTTGTATGCTACTCAACGAATTTTTAATTTCTACCAGCTGCTGCTCAACATGAGCTTTCCATGCTATCAACTCCTCGTGAATCCCCTGTAACCAAACAAAGTAGGCTGAATTAACAGAAAAACATATATCCTACTGATCTAAGCGTGTGTACATCAATACATAAAATGAAATAAATCAATAGAACTAATCTTATCAATTCTATCTTTCAGAACTCCCAGAAGCTGAAAGACTGATGATAGTGTACTTTTCTCAGTACCTTCACACCCACCAAAGAATTAGTGATCTCCTTCAGGCGTTCGTCAACAGTAGATTTATATTTCAGCAAATCCTTATGCATCACCTGTCAGTAAAATATTCAAAATGGGGTTTCTTAAAGCACTATCAAAAGTATATGCAAGATGTTTAACACTCACCTCAGCTTGATCTTGCTCTTGATTCTTGGATACCAGCTCCTGCATATCTCTGTTTATGCAAAAGAACAAATGTAAGGAGTCAGGGGACTACCTTAGTAGTTGGGGGGTCTTTGGCAACAACAAAAAATTCTAAAATCCTTACAAAAATATTATTTTTTATACCATGGCCCCAACAATGATGAATTTTTCACCCCCTGTAGATGGCTAAATGATTTAGCTTTCTAAAGTTGTACATGTTTATAGCAAACTAGAAAACTTTTGTATTTGAAAGGGAAGTTTTTTTCAAAGATGATATTATTGACATGTAACTTTTGTATACAATTATGACTTAGTATGAAATTAAGTTTAAGACTTGTCCGCTTTTATTTTACATAAATGTGCGTACAAACACAGAAGAACTATATGTATCTATATATTTATTTATTTATTTAAGAAAGTTCGGAACCCCAGGCAAAAAATTCAGCTTTCTCCCCTGTAAGGAGTACACTTAATAGCATTTATAACGATTTCCTTTCTTGAGGAGTAACTTTTAAGTATTCCAGAGTATAACCTTTTCAGTTTGACAATTTCTGTCTTAAGCAGCATCAGTTCTCCAGCAGAAACAGGATCCTGGGAAGGGCCACAGCCTGGCCTATTTGGTGGAACCCAGTAAGGATCCTGCCACCCAGCCTCCCGCCGAATGTTAACGAGGTCAGCACTCTCTAGCCAATACTCCATCACTCCAGTGGGGCTGAAGCACCGCCGGAACCGCTCAGTCCCCCCTGGTATCACTTTACCGTCAATGTGCTTCAGTAAGTGGTCTAGCAGTCCAGTGTCACCAATGCGTTTGCGAGCAGCAGTTCTCAGTGCTGGACGGGAAATTGGGTTCCCAAAAGTTGCTCCTTCGGCCTTCAAGACTTCAAGCATACTTTGCTCTGCCAGCTTATACCTGAATGATATATACTTATTTCAAAAACAACATAGCAGATTAACATAACCAGCAATAATTAGAAAGACAATGATAAATGGTTTTTACCTATCATGGGACCATCTCTCCATACCCTTGAGCTTCTTTGGATCACGCTTACTTTGACTACTAGTATGGCTACTGTTTTGCCTTTCCTTCATGCGCATTGATGCTTTCATCTCTATAACTTGACTACGGGGATCACGCTTACTTTGACTACTAGTATGGCTATTGTTTTGCCTTTCCTTCATGCGCGTTGCTGCTTTCATCTCTATAAGTTGACTACGTCCCAGTCGCTTTCTCTTCCTAATTCCCGATATCACCAGAGGTTCAGTTTTAATAGCTGGTTTATTATCATCCTCTGAATAGGCTTCCTCAGCAATGCTTGATGAAAGTTGAGGTTTGTTTTCTCGATGCACACTGATGCACGCCACTCGCTTGTGACCAGCCAACTGCGCCATCCCACTTGCTTCTGCTGAAACCACTAAACCCCAAAGAATTAAGTAACATTGATAGATAAGATCAATTCAACTCAAATAACAAGATGGAAGATAGTAATAGAGCAAGTTTAACAAGAACATTAGCACTATGTATAACATATACATTAAATTCCAGTGGAAACAGACAAGAAATGCTAGATTACATAAAAATAATTGCTGTACTTTTACTAATCTTTACAACCCATTCTAAATAATACACATCAATAGCCAAACGGACACAAAGCTTGTAGAACAACAAAAATAGTAACATGCTCTAGAATGGTTCTGTAGTAAATTATCACAAATTTGTAAGAATACATAATTTTTTTGATCAGCAGCCTCTTAAGTAAAAAGAAAAACAAAAATAAAAACTTCAAAACAATATGCACTACCACAAATAATCTGTATATGATTGAAAACTAATATTAATTCTCTTTCGCTGTTTAAGGCTCAATGCAGGTTCTCTCACTCTTTTTTCCCTTCCCAGAAAGAAAGCAAAAAGAAGAATAAATCACATCACTCAAACTTCTCTAGTTTCCTTTGCACTCCCTCGTTTTCTCAGCAAGCAATCAGAAAAATAGGAAAGGAAAAACCAAGCAAGCAAGCAAGGAAAGAAAGAAAGAAAGAAAGAAAGAAAAAGACCCACAAACCCCCGGAAAACACAAAAACCAGGAAATTTCCTACGGAAACCCAAAACGGGGTCATTTAGATCAGAGCACAAGAACGACATAAAACCCAAAACGGAGTCGTTTAGAGCAGAGCACAAGAACGACATAAAACCCTAAACAGAGCCAAAACCAAAGGCAAAAAAGAAAAAAGAAAAAAAAAAAGGACATGAGGGTTTTAGAGAAAACCCAAAAACCACAACAGGGTTACAGCCTTCAAGCACTCAAAAACTGAAAAGCAACAAAAAACCCTAAAATTCACAAATAAAAAACCACAATCTTGCCACTCACATAAAAACAAACAAATCCCCCACTCCTTCCCAAAAAAAAAAAGAATGAGAGAGGGGTAGAGAGATCACCTTGGGTGTGAATTGTTGAGAAAAGATCGGCAATGGGTTTTGGGGAAGAAGAAGAATAAGAGGGTTTTAGGAGTGGCGGACACTGTAGCCACAACCCAAAAAAAATAAAGTGAATCCTACTTCTTAAAAAGCAACCCAAAACAAGAAAACGACAAATTTTGATTTAAATAACCCTTCCCTAAACCCTAACCGCCAAATTCTCCTAAACCCTTTTGGTATATAATATGAATTCCTATTCCCTCGTGGAGTAGGACGAAGAATATTATAATGTAAATTTGTTTTGTTTCGAATCATTCACGGCCCAATACAAAAAGGAAAGCCCATACTATGATTAATTGATTATGTTGTGTGATTTGCAGTTGCGATTCTCGTTTGATCAGGTGAAGCATGACAATTGACACCCACAACCTTGGTGTGTCCATTTCCTTGCAAACCTTGAAAATTTTCACACGTAAAACAAATAAGAATTGTTTTTGAATTTTTAATTTTTAACTAGAAAGAAGCTCTCAACTTCCTAGAGAGAGAGAGGAAGCGTGCTTTCAGAAATTTGCTCGCCGAGGGAGGGAGGTTTCACGCCTCCCTCCTTCCGGTCTTTTGTCCTCCAAGCTCCTAGAGCTTTGGAGATTTTGTCCATCCTTGGCTTAACTAGTGGAGGGTGGCTTTTCTTCCTACCACTAGGGTAAGGAGCTTTAGTACCCTCGGACTAGATTTGATAGTGGTTTTTGTCTCCTGACTCTTTGGGGTTGTGGAGTTGTTTATTGTGTTTTTCTTTGGTTTCTTCTTTGTTTTTTTTGGTAGGAAATCTCTAGTGACTTTGTTGGCTTGGATCTGGTTGTTTCCTTGAGTCCCCAGTGTTTATCATCTCCACTGGCAATGCGTGTAAAATCTTTATTTGAGAGTCAGATCTATGCATTTTCACCGGAGATCTCATGTCACGTGCCCCCTAGCTGCTTTCGCCGCCGTTTTCCAGTCCGATCATCTCAAGCTATGGTCGCATCGTTATTCCTTGACCGGCGCGTGGCCTGCACGTACCGGGAAACTAGTTTCTCGAATCGGCGCATGAGGGCTACGCTTCGCTACTCAGGCTTGGTTTGTGGCAATTGGTGGTGGTTCGTGGTGGTTGGGTGCTGCTAGGGTCTCGAGACTTGGTGCGTGCCTTGAACGCGTCGACTCAGGCGATAGCCTGTTCTTTTCCAACAAGGGAAGTTGATGTCTTTTTTCTGTTTGGATTTGTATATTCTTGTTTTTTTACAGTGTATATTTGCAATAGATTGATATTATATGGGCTTTTAGGTAGCTTTTAGCTAGGCCAGACCTCTTATCATTAGTTGGGTTGTGTTTTATTGTATTGAGAGGTCCAAATGTATGTTCATGTAATGTTAGTTTGTTGTATTTGATAGCTGCTTTAAATTAGGTTTTATCCTGATTTAGTGGGTGGAGATTCATTATCTCTGATCACTGCGATGTCCTACGGGCAGAAACAACCATTTTATTTGAAATGGAGAGGGTTTTTATGTTATTTGTCACATTTATTTCATATTGGCGTGACGTGTCTCATTCATTTAGTAAAATATTATTTTGGTTAGCCGAAATATTAAAACAGGAGCAAAAGGAGTTGTATCCAGCTCAACAATTTGATTTTTTTTTATTTTTTGGTAAGATGCTATAATGCTCACCAAATGTACAGGAAAAACATTTTTTAATTTCTAATATGCTCTCTTTTCAATAATAAGGAATATTTGTAAAGAAATCCGTAAGAAAAATATATTTAAATGGAATAGTAAAATTAGATAGGTAAAATAGAGAGTAAGATGTTAGTAATTTGAAAAATAGGTAGCTAATTTTTTATTTTTTTTAAGTGAATTTCTAACTAAAATGAAGAATAAATTTTTTGAGCTGAATGTGAATGTTCTTTAAAATGTAGACAAGTTTCAAATTCAGGAATGGTGTTAGACATGAAATTTGAATTCGTTTAAAATGTTCAAGCTGAGCTCAATCACTAAAAATTTACCTTCAAACTTGAACACTCTTCTTACTTGATAAAATTTCATATGATGGCTACAACATTCATTCAGATTTCCATCACCAAAGGTGAATGAACTATCTAGAGACAAATACGTACAAGGATATTTAATTAATATTTTTTTTTTTAAAAAAATGATATCCTACACTTCCATTGGCAAAACAAATAAATAAGAAATATTAGAAAAAATATCGCCCAACTTTAAGGGCTTCTAAGACAGTTTCTTCCGTTGAACTTTTTCTGTTTTGTTATAGTTTTGTGTTTCTTTGGACAATTTGCTTTGTGCGTATATTAATTTAGTCATTGGCAGTCGCCCAGAATGTGTGACCGACTCCCTGTTCATGTAAATGTGTATGTCAACGCAGATGCATCATTCTGTTGATTGGGTTTATTTAGTAGCAACTGTCTGTATTGTATTGAGATGTATGTACACCTTTAGGGTGTCTGATTATGCTTCACCTTTGTGGTGTCTACTGTTGTAATGCTATTTGTTTTTCAATGAAAGATTTTCTTTCCCTAAAAAAAAAAAAAAAAAAAAAAAAAAAAAAATCAGAGAATCCTCATAATAGAGTACACGTACTCCAGAGTAGTCAAACTAATATTGTGGTATCTAAAGGGACACGCTTATATATATATATATATGCTTGGATAGACCCACTCCATTGGTCAAGTCTAATCGAAAACTTAATATCTCACTGCTCAATCCTTTGCTGCACATGGGCAGACAATATTCCAAAGATATGAGGATTCTTGAAACTTTGGATCTACTCGTCTTAAATTTCAACATGAATTTCAGATGATCCTCAAAATAGAAGCACATACCCTACAGTAAATACCCTACATACATTATTGTTCATCTTGCCAATCTCGAATCTTGTGCTTAATATGGAGTTTTGGAAATGAGGAATGTTATACACTCTTGTTCTCACATTCTTTGAAGTAATTTTTAAAATTACAATTAAATCAAAATTTAATAGCATTCCATTCAAAATTTAAATGTGATTTTAAACGTCATGTTAGGAAATGTAGAAGTGAGAGTATGTGTAGAATTACTTTTTTGGAATACGAAACCAAGCAAGAAGATGGTCTAATTCAGACAATGCCCCTTAAGAAATCCCCAGCACAGTTGCCTAACTTTTCACCAAAGCCATTTGAACATGGATCGGACACAATGAAGTTGTCTATTATATTACATGTACGTGCAGTGAACAACCTCATGTGAGAGGCTAGGGCACCCAAGTCCCATCCTGTTCGAGCAGTTTCCAAAAGTTCGATCCACCTACTTGAACTGTCTGAAACTAGTAGGACCCAAATGCCTTCTCACATGCATGAAGCTGCCAATTGCGCATGAAAAGAAGAGCCCCGTTGCACTTCTAGATCCTTATTAAAATTTGTTGACAATTATATGTCGTGTGTATGTGATCTACATAACTAGCAACTTCTTCCCTTTTCCAAAGTATGACTTTCCGATTTAACCAATTAAGGAGGCTGTAGGTAGCAGCTCAGAAGAAGACTGTACTCCTCTGCCCAATTTTTGCTTCAAAAAGACCAATATCTTATGATTTCACTTGCATTAATGTATTGGTTAGAGTGGTGTGATTGTAGGAGGCCAGGCCGGCCCAGTCTTGCTAATTTTGGTTTTTCCTTGTGTTTTTTCTTAGAATTTCTCTCCTTTTTTTGCAATGAAATGTACTGTTCTAGGATATATAGACTGGGACAGCAAACCCAAAATACGTGATTTCTTTCTAGCTAGATAAAGACATATTCATGTTATGTCATATCATCACTTGTCACCCACACCTTTGAATTCAGTGGAATAGCAAACACACGCATGACGGTATGAACAGAATCAAGATTAGCTCTTATAGCCACACATACAATGAAGCCTGCACCAATGCATGCATCTGCAAGTCAAGAAGTGGCTAGAGAGTTCTTCAATTTGCATGATTTTTCTTGTGCTCACGTTTGTCTTACACCATGTGATTGATCGATTCATATATATATATATATACGTACTTCTTCACAAGATACACATGTAAAACTCGTTTCTAGATCGATAATAAATTGTGTGAAGGATGTTGAGCTTCACAACATCTTATTAGCCACGGCACAAGAAAAAGAAACCCAACAATCATTAATTTCTCTTCCCCTCCGGTCCCTCCATCTCTCTACACTATCTGTGCCCCCACATTTTTTAACGTCTTCTGTAACTAGTTACTGTTTCTTTAATGCAGAGAAAGGCAGACAGTTTAACTTCTATATATTGATATAGAGGAGACCCTTTTAAGCACATTCAGTAGTCTGTGTCAAAATGGCTTGGAAAAGAGCACCAAAGGGGCATTTTGTGGTCTACGTGGGCAAAGAACTGAGAAGATTTGTCATTCCCCTATCTTTCTTGAAGAATCCCACTTTTCAACAACTGTTGCAGAAAGCTGCCGATGAGTACGGGTTTGATAGCCAGAAGAGCATTGTCCTGCCTTGTGATGAACTGACTTTCTTGAGGATCATAAACGTTGAGAGATGCGTGTTATACTGATAGTGATCACTGATCAGTATAGTAGTGTCATCGAGTCAATTATTGGTTCACTGCCGGGTTCGGGCCGGGCGACTGTTTACCTAAAACAAAAGTCTCTGCAAATTGTAAGACCATGCATGGAGATTAATGCGTACCCAGTAGGCTGAAAGGTCAAAAAAGTTGGTGACTTGATGACAGATAGTCAACTACCAATGTAAGCCTAACATGATTTGGAAAAGATTGTGTCCTAGCTAGTTAAATATGAACAGTAGCCACCAAGCAAACTTGTAATATTGTTCCATATATACAATTGATGCTTCTTGGCCTGCTAGTATATTGTGATTATGATCTCAACTCAGCGAACTTTGAGTATCGAAAGAACTTCCATATTACTCGATCTCTTCTTCTTCTTCTTCTTTTGAGAGAACCAGGTAAATGATTTTCAAGGAATGTGCATGTCGAGACTCTTTATAATGAGTCAGATTGGTCTCAATGATTGATTCACCAAACCATCGGATTTATGCGTTTTTTGTATGGAAAAAGCTTCTGCTTTTTAGGAGCTCTGCAAATAACGAATGCATATTAGTCTTGATTTTGATGCACGGTTTTCCACTATCCACTGTATACACATAGACGTGGAGCTGGAGAATCTGCCTCTCCAGCTGGTTCTAGTTTGAAATTCCCAGGTATTTCTTTTTTTTAGTAAATTGCACTTTGCCTCCCCAAACTATCACCTTATTTGCACCCACAAATTTAAATTTTGACTCATTGCAACTTGACCTTACGAACTACCAATTTGTTTTGAATTGCACCCCGAGTCAGAATGAGCAATTAATGACGATAGAAAATACGTTACATTCGTGGGGTTGCATTAATGAGTCAAATTTTAGAGGCGTAAGTGCAAATGAGGTGGTAGTTGGAGGGAGTGCAAATGAGTGTGGATGACGAGACTCATGCGTGACAGATTCTGTCAACTTTAAAGAACCAAGTATTTGATGCATTTACCCTTCTTTTTGCTAAACATCACCCTCCATAACCCTGCCCCCTCCCCACCCCTAAAAAATCTACGTGGTGTAGTCCTCCAAAGTATTTGATGCATAAAAATTGAAAAAATCTTTGATATATTACAAGTTTCTTGGCGGGATCGATGATAGGCAGTGATCAGTGATGGTTTCAAGTGGCGTAGGGAGATGATAATGGGTTCATCCCACAAAGCAACTCCATGGACTTGCAACAGCTTCGTATCTTTTGCAGCATGCACATGTCACAAACTTTTAAAAATTGCTCCACAATGAAATTAGAGATCGATATCCTCGTTCAAATTTTATTTTATTACATCTAATAATATAATAATACTTTTAACTAATGTGACAACATACACACCATTAAATTTATAAAATCTAATATGGACTATTATATAAATCCTCTCCATTTCACTCGCAAGTCGCAACATCTTTACTTATACTACATTTTCTTTGGTTCTAATTCAAAAGCATCTCTGTAACGAGAACCATTTTGGTTATTCATTGCAATACTGCAAACAAAGAAGAATATGAAATCCTTCAAAGAGAAATGCTTTTTTTTTTTTACATTTTTTGTACATTTTTTAATTTTTTAATTTTTTTTTTTTTACAAATCAACTATTAGATTTGTAGGATTCACATGTAAGTCTTACAAATTCAATGGTTAATTTGCAAAAGAGAAGAACCACAAATGTACATATAACAGCTCTCATCCTTAAAAGCCAAGAAGTAAAAGGAACAACCTCTGTATCAAATAATTTTTTGAGAAAAAGACAATTATCAAATGTGGAATGTAAGTCAGGTACAAAGGTTTTGAAGGTTGAAACTATCCGTCATGTATCTCTCCCAAGTCCAAAAAGCATCTCAAATCACAGTTGCTGAGAAGCACTAGCCCTAAAATCATATTCTCTGCAAAATATTAATAACTTGTACTTTTTAGACAAAATCTCCCACCACAAAAGGAGGAAACCTCCTAATTTAATTCATACAACTGTTGTAAAAATAAAGCCATTCAGCTATATTCCACTCACCGGCTCTGGCTTTCGATGCTGTCACACCATCAGCTCCGACCGCATAGCCACCCAAAATATACCCAATGCAGCTCTTTCCACCTCATGTCACAAGTCCTCATTCACTCAGACATGTTTCTTCTTTTGTAGATTAACTACAGCAAGCCGTTGTCGCTTCTTCCAGGCTGGAATCTTCCCAGGGAAAGCCCACCTCAAGAGTCTCTCCCAGGAGTAGCAGGCCAAAAACATGAGAAAAGCCCAAACCAGTAGTTTATCCCTTAATCCTCCTGGCAAAGGCACCAACTTCAACCAGTCATTCAAGTTCCTAAATAGATCAGAAGTTATAACTGTGAAAAAACCAACGGCACCCAAGAGGGCATACAAAAATGGTTTGTTTTCAGAGATGCTCTGGTTGAAAGGATGCCCCATGTAGTTCACAGCAAAGGTAGCCACTTGAAGCATCATGTTCACCATGTATGAAACTGTATTCACCAGGTTGGGATGAAAATCCGAGTCTGGCTCGATGCACTCATCAGGCATGTGTTTCTCAGCCTCCTTCACAGAAGAAATCAAGAAAAATAGGTGGATCGCAAACTGTCCCATAAGAGAAAGGAATACATAGGAGCAAAAGACATTAGGGTGGGGACGTGTAGCTGAAAGGGTAGGAAGGGGGCGGGCATGCGAGATAAACAGGAAAAAGGCAGCTGTAAATACACCACTGATTGTAGCCTGGATATCTCCAAGCTTGACACCATCCAAATACATAACACTCAACACATACGCTGTAGCAAGGCAGTTAAGGCCCAGTATTTTGAACATCTGGAGGGTAGTTACTAGAGTACTGCGACCCTGACGAATTATATCCGTGGTGGGGGCAACTGACGCATGCTTTGCAGTGAATGGTGATGCCATAGAGGCATCACCAAGCTTGACAATGGGAGCTCCGCGACCATCACCCTCCTCATTTAGCTCATCCATCATCTTCTTCAGCTTCTGTCGTTGAATCTCTGCAGCTGTCAGATGGCGATTACCAGCAGAAACATTGGCGGTATCCAACCTTGAGGTACCTTTACCTTTTGAAGAGCCTTCTCCATTTAGAACCATACCCTTTCCAGTTGCTTCCAATGTAGGCTTAGATTTTTTTGACTTGGCAGACTTCGTACTTTCATCCTTAGATGTCCCAGAGGGAGAGTTTCCACTTTGACTTGGAGGCACCGCATTCAATAGAGCAACTCCCACATGGGCCTAAAAAAAACAAAATTACATGCTTGTACCTTTTTCTGCTACTTCTGATTTTGGCAAAATACTATATATACAGAGGATTATTACTGGATGAAAACTTTCTAATTATCTTGACTATTGATAATGCAAAGAGTAACTGAAATACTAGATGACAACTTTCTAATTATTTTTTTTTTTGATAAGTACAACTTTCTAATTATCCCAGCTATTGAGGACACAAGAAGCAAAAGAAATGCTTCATACTGAAATATCCCCCAACTGAATTTCCAATCACAGCAAAACCAATAAGAGAGGGAGAGAGAGAACTTCTTGAACATAAGATTGCAATCATGTGATGTGCACATGACTGATTCCCTCATCTTAATCTACAAAAGCTTTGGACAGACGCAATTGAAATAGTTTTTAAAATAGGAGGATGTAATTACTGCAATTGGAAGATTCAGGACGAAATATAAATATTATGTAAAGCTGCAGGACTAGGTGTACTTTACCCAAGTTAATATAACAGCAACCTAAACCTAAAGAAGCCAACCAACCCAGAACCAAAGTTAGCAGGTACATTCCAACATTGGCTAAAAGGAATGTCACCTCTAAATAGCAATGTAATTAAGGCATCTGTGTCAACAGGCATTGGCTGAGTAGTTTCACCAAATATGTGGTGGGTGAGAAACTGGTTGAGCTGAGGGTAGTAACGTCATCATATAAGAAAAGATCTCTTTTAAATTCTGATTTGGAATAATTTACGTCCCGTTTGGTAGATAGGAATGGACCCAAGAATAGAATAGTTATTCCTATGGAATAGCTATTCTTTGTTTGGCTGAGCATCATTGGAATAGCTATTCCCCTAAGCAGAGGAATAGAATGGTGTTTTTCAAAGAATTGAGCATCATTGGGTATGCTTTGTGTTTCGGGTTTTTGGGTGTTCCGTGGGTTTTTTTGGGAAATTTCTTGGGTCTTTGTATGGGTGCTGGGGGTTTCGTTGGGGGTTTTGTTGGGGTCAGGACAGGTTTTGGGTATTTGATGGGGGATTCTACTGTATTTTGGAGGGCGCTTTTTCTACTGTTTTTGGGTGTTTGATGGGGGTTTTTATTTGGGTTTTCTTTGGATTCTCTTTTGTAAGTTAGCTGGGTTGTTCCTATGTATACTAACTGTGTATTTAGGGGCGCCTTACGTTTTTTTTTAATATAATTTCTTACTTATATATATATTTTAAAGCTCGGGTATCTTAGAAAATTTGATTCAATTCCAATGAGAAAATTTGGTTATTCCTGTGTTTTCCCCAAACGAAATAATAGGAATGGTCATTCCATTCCAACTTGTTATATTCCCAGTAATACCCATTCCTATTCGGCTATTCCTAAGAAATCACCATTCTAGTGTACCAAACGCAGCTTAAATATCCATGAAACTTGAAAAGCATAAAACAAAAATTAACTATCTTCAGCAACATATTACCTGCTTCAGAGCTCCAACATCATTAGTCCCATCCCCACACATCAATGTTATCCGTCCAACTGTTTTGAAGGTGGTCATGATGAGTTCTTTTTGCACAGGAGCAACTCTTGCAAAAACCTGAGACAATGATCCAGATACGCATTGTCAAGACTACACCGACACCAAAACAGGTTTCAAACACAAAGATTGAATCAGAACCTTCACGTAAGGGATGACTCGTAGAACAGCAGAGGTCTGTTGTAACATTTCGATGCAGTCCCCACCAATACAGAGATCATAAGACTCTGATAAAGCTTCAACATCTTTCTCACTGAAATCAATGACATTTCATTGATCAGTCCAGAAACAAAAAGTAAATCATAATTTGGAAACAGTGCTCAATAAGCTGATAAAGCTATGAAAATAATTCCATAAAAAGACATAAAGACAGCATAAAGCCACAGGACATAAGGACAAAGCAAACTTAAAGTTCTGTGCAGTTTTTTTGGACCAAAAACAGTTTAAAGAAAAAAGTATCAAATTAAGCGAAAATAGAGTCAATTATTGTTCGGGAAATAAAATAAATAAATAAATAATAATAATAAAAAAGGACAAAACCTTCACCTGTACTGCATAATCTCTTGCTCATCAGGGGATATCCACTCATACCCATCACCATTCCTTGCTGGACCAAGAATCAATGTTGGCTTTGATATAATATTAACTTGGCTAGCAACATGGCAAGCTGTCAAAGCTTGATCACCAGTAATCATCACCTGTCATTGAAAAACACTGCCTTCAGCATGAGATCCACTTGAGCTGTAGGTCAAGCAGGTAAGGGGTAAGGAGGGGTTGGTGTAGATTCTAGATTGGATTCCTGATGATTTTATAAATTATTAGAAAGGAATAGAAAGAGCGAGACCCAGGGGGATAGTGTCTGGGTAAGGAAGCCACACAAAACTAGTCATTGCCCTACTACAGTACCAAAACCTTTGGCCTGAAGATAAGAGGCCTTCAGTTCATGCCTAACAGTTGTTTTGTCATGTATCGATAACAAGCAAGGAATAGATGCATTGCCATAAAGAAAAAAACGAAAAAGAAATCTAAATGGTCATTTTGTCATGTGCATGGCCTACCAATTGATATTCCGGGGGAAACAAAATATTTCTAAGGATTTAAGGATTTGGTAGCATCTAGATTGATAATTTTGGAGGGTCGGCTGTTGAATTGCACCTCCAAAATCAAGTCCATCCCTAGAAAGATTAGTCACAGTGCAGATCTAATTATAGGGCTAATCTGCTGAGATTTTAAGCATCAATGGACCAACATTTGGATGATTTGGAAGCTCATTACTCATTTACCAAATACAGTCAATTAAGCACTAGTTTTTTCATCATTGAATTATTTGTTAGAAGTGTAACATATTAATTCATGCTACAGAGTCTTTTCAACATTTTCCTCACAGAAAACTCAGAAGAACATGTTGCTTACCAAGTCATGTGAAGATCCTTTTAGTTCAGACAAGACTGTGCCTGAATCTCCTCGAATAGGACAGTTAAATACCTGAAAATTAAATTATGAGCATTTACGAATTACAAGGCTGAAAAGTAACAACCAACAAGCATTTACTGCAAAAACTTATCCAACATGAGAAAGTCATTGGTATTGCATATAAACAGAAGGGTTTGTAGATTACCGCAAAACCAGCAAAAGTAAGGCCACTCTCCACTACATCCCTTTCCAAGCTTCTAGCTTCACTAACCTTCATACAATTAACATACAATAAGCAATAAGTCAAACAAACATAGATACATAGATTGAATGGTTTTACCAGAATAACCAACAAAGTAATGCATGAGAGAGGGAAACACCATGCGTTCTGTATAGGAAGCACGCTTTTGCGTGATTCTCACTCTTTAAAAACACCCCTATACTTCAATTTAGCTCCAAAGTTCAGGAGTACCCCAAGTATAATAACATTTGAAAACCATGCATGACTCACACTGACATTATTGTTCTTAATTTCCACTTTTAAAGTGAACAGAAATTAAACTAAGTACAAACTTCAGAAAACACTTTATGCTGAGTGAGAGAAAGGAGAACAGTAAAAAGTGAAATATATAAAAGGGGGATGAGAGAAAAAAAAAAAAGGTTCACAAACATGACAAAGCACCCGCCTACATTTTATCCTTAGCACAGAATTTCATACAACTATACAGAGAGAACATTGAACTGAACAATTTTCCCATTGAACTGAACTGAACATTGAACTGAAAGCACAACTATTGAAATTTCTGACCATAAAATATTGCACTTGAGCTTTCCCCTACAAAGAGAACATTGAACTGAACAATTCTCCCAACAAAACTGATCCCCTTTACACCAACTCTGGACACTAAAATCTAGAGAAGAAAAAATTGAATTGTCACTCAACACCTGGCACTATGAATAACCAAACAACGAAGAAATCAGTTCCTAACTCTAAACCTGTATACATATACATCACTTCATAGATACTGCTTGGTAAATAACTTCTTTTGAAGGGAAAGAAAAGGAGCAAAGACTTAGGTTCTTAGAACTAAGACAAATGACATTGAGTCGAAGATGCCATACAAATGCGCTCCTCTTTATTAAAAATAAAGGATCATATGGAAAAGAAAACCCTCTGATTTTGGGAAGAAATAAATCTCAAAGAAGTCTTACTGTCATATCTGGAAGGGACTTGAAAGCAAGAGCTAGGACACGAGACCCTTGACGTGTATATTTCTTGTAGGTCTCAACATATGATGATGGCACATCAACAAGTCTATCCTGAATAGTTTCAGGAGCACCCTGCAGTGAGATTTAAAATTTTTATCAGCAAAGAAAAAAAATCCCTGCAAGGAAAAGGGCTGCACCAAGCCTCCAATTGAGTTCTTTTTGGATGACTTGAATCACTAGCAAGGATATTTTTTTTGATAAGTAAATCACTAGCAAGGATATAAGTTGCAAGAAGTAGAGCAAATACCATCTCTAGAAATTTTAAAAATTAAATACTGATTACTGATCAACAATCCGGTCAACAATTAAGGCGAAAATAGAATACTATCAAGGAGTCAGAATTTTGATTTCCCAGCTTCTACAGACTAAACTTAATAAATGAACTGTTTGGAGAAAGGATGTTCAAACATCTCAATCCTTATAAATATGCACACAAATTGCAGAGTTACAACCAACAGACCTTCACAAAAGCAAAAAATTCTTCCTGAACGCGAACAACAACTGCCATTCGCTTCAAGTGGGACGCAAAGTGGTGCCGTTGAACAATCTGAACCGCATTACCATTTCCCCTGCAACCCATAACACATAATAAAAATGATAAAATTGTTTATATATTAAGTGACTGGCTTCAAGACATGATGCATTGTTTTAGCAGTTGTTACCACAAAATTAATGGATATTGGAAACAAATGATCAGATAAAATAACAAGCCATGACCAAATAAGCTTTTTGGCAACATATTGCTACCAGACGGGTTATCGACTTTCTTGCTTGTTGGTGGTCCTCTGGAAGGCCGATGAGTGCTACGGTGTGGAAAATGACGCCTATTTGCCTCTTTTGGTGCTTACGAAGAGAAATGAACAATAGAAACTTTGAGGATTTGAAAAGGTCCTTGGAGGAGATTCAATCCTCTTTCTACCATATATTGTACCTTTGGGCTACGGCTTATGTGTACCCTTTGTCATTTAGTTTTGATGTCTTTCTTGGTCATTTTTCTCTTTCTAATTAAGTGTTTCCTTTGTATACTCTCAGTGTACTAAGGAGCGCCTTATGCTTCTAATGAGTGTTATGGTCTTCCGTAACGGGGATGGAAGATGGTGATTTGGATGGGTAAGTGCGTGGGATACTAGGGTATTCGAGGTACCCTGGGCCTCCTAAAGTTAGGATTATTCGAGAAACCCTAGAAACTCCTAATCAACTACAAGAGCTGAATTATAATAATTTTCTTCTTGATATTTTTCATTCTTCAATACCCTATTTATAGGGTTAAAAATCTGAAAATACGGACACGATAAATAAGTAAATATTACATAAATATTACTAAACCTAATGGGGTCATTAATTCTCTTATTTCCTTCCTATAGGAGATATTGTTTTATGAGCAAGACTCCTTATTAGTCTTTCCAAGAGACAATAATTAATTCATTTATTTCTTTCCTATTGAAGATATTGCTTTATGAGCAAGACTCCTTATTTTCCTAATAATAATAATCTATTATTCTTTTCTAAAGACAATACGACTCTTATCTTATTTAAAAACCTAACCTAATTATTCTATTAAAGAAGGTATAAATATAATTCCAATAATGCCCGTGTTATATACCCTAGGTACGTAACAATGAGTCTGGCTTATTACTTTTCAAAAAATAAACATATTTCTACCGTTATCTATTTTTACTTCTTTTTCTTTCTTGTTCTTTTCTTTTCTTTTCTTTTTCTCTTTTTTTTTTTCTTTTTTTTTTAAAAAAAATAATAATAATAATAATTGAGCTATCATTAAAAGCGTAAGACGCTCCCATCTATTTTTACTTTTGTTCTTATGTGATGATTCTTCTTTTTTTTTCAATAAAAATATCCCGCCAAATGTTCTTTGTTGTGTTTTCATTTCATGTGGATATATTTTTTTCCAAAAAAGAATGCACCATTATATGTTTTTCAAAGATCCAAGAACACAAAAATAGGGTTAAAAAATGTAGATAAGAAAAGAAAAAAAGAAAAAAAAGGATTCAAGGAAAGGGATAATTGCCAATGCAATAGCAGTCTAATTATCACATATTAAAGACTAAAATGAAACTAGAAATATATAAATCAATTCCAAAGAACAGTAAGACTCATAATATCGAAATGTTACTGCTTACTTTTTAGGCATGGCTTTCTCATCTGATTTATAACTCCAATCGATTCCCTTAAGTGCTGCCTTCTCGAGAGGATCACCTACCTACAGGCAATAATTCTTATTATTTTGTTTTAAGTGTGGGCCTACATGAATTTATGGAATATTAAAGCAACATGCGCAATTTAGAGCGAAGAATTTTCAAATAGAAGATTGAAAATATTGTTTTCATCAGTGCAAAATGAAACATATAGCAAGATTTCAACTAAGTTGCTCTGGTGCTGCTGCCAGGTACTAAAACCCAATTACACAGGATTGCTTCTCCTAAAGAACAAATTATGATCAAAAGAATGGAACTCTACAACACAGCATGGAGTCAAGGTAATATACATATTGAACAATACCAGCAGGGGAAGAAAGACCTTTTCAAAAATGTATATTTTCTACGGCCAAATGTGGGTAGAGTCTCAACAGATTGAGTAAGGCTTCTTTTCTAACTGATGCTATTTTGAACTTCCAGATCCTTCTAAAGGGGCCTCTTCTAAGAAAGTGGTCTCAAACAGTATAACAAAAACGGCCAACTTGATCCCAGCCAAGGTTGGAAAGAGAAAGGAGAAGAAGGATGAATTGGACAAAGCAGTTTCCAGAAAACGAGATGGTTCAAATGATGTGAGCCACTTATAGTTAACACAACGGGAAGCAGCATTCCCTGTTTCATTTCTTTATCATTCATCAATAGCACATCCAATCTGAATCTAGCATGAGTAAACTGACCACAGCCAAAAAAAATGAACTTATTTCTTAATGGCCATAAAAGCATAAACTACAAGAGACACATTTATTATAGGCTTTCAGGAAGGGAGCTGGAAAACATTCAATAGTAGTCTTCAAATATGATTGCAGACAATTGGTCATCAGTTGGTATTCCTTACAGGCACATGATCTCTTACATCAAATTTCTACTAATCCTGTTACCCCTTAGAATTTCAAGGCTTTTGTTGATAATAAAGACCTTCTGGTATACACTAATGTAAAATCTCATATCATGAGAAGCAGAATTCTCTACCCATATAAACTTGATATATACTAAAAGAATAGCTTTAACAACTGAATCTCACATGCCATCCAGGCACAATAAAATAATTTAAAGTCAAGTCATGACCAAATAAAGGTTTTTAATACTGCTTCCCAAAATACGATATTTTCATACCAGCTTGTTCTCAACAAAAACAAGTGCATGACAAGAAGCCAGAATTTCCACTGTGCGCACTGGCACATTCGACATATCAGTTTCTAAATCCGTACTGCCCGTTAACCCGCCAACTCCACAGAACTCCTGGAAAAGAGTCGAAGATAAAATATTTCATAAAATGAGACATAGTTCAAATTATCAAGAACACATATAACAATAACAAAGGAGCAACAAATACTGAGCTCAATATGGGCATACCATGTCATCTGATGTAAGTGTTCCAGTCTTGTCAAAACAACATATATCAACCTGAAGGCGGGGGAAAACTATTAAAGACATTTAATGTAATAATGCATCAATAAAATCTCCAGCAATAGGTTTCTTGTTACTATAAAACCAGGAAGAGAGAAAAATGTATGACATGACAGATAAAGTAGAAGGCCTACCAGCATATTTTAAATATTTAGATACCAAAGCTACCGCTCAGCATATCAAAAAAAGAAAAAGAAAGATAAGATGGGCTTGTGACCAACTAAACCAACCACACCAAATCCATACATTTGCCAAATGTAGATTTCTATTAGAAAACCAGCACTATCTCTATGTAAGAGGAGAATTATCAACACAATTAATAATTTAAAGAACATTTCTTGTGCCCAGAAAAAGAGGTAAAAACTTGATACATAAAAACAGAAAATTGACCTTCCCAGCAAATGGTATTCGAAAAGGCTCTGTACAAAATATTCCACGCCGTGTCAAAGCAATCAGAGATGTATTAACAGCTATTGATAATTCCATTGGCAGCTCAGGAGGGATCACAGAAGTAATAATAAGCGAACAACTTAGTAAAAGCTTGTACTTGCTCCTCGTGGGATCCTCTAGCCCCTACATCAATGATATTCTCATTATCACAAAAGGAACAACTAGTACTAATCAAAATCGATCATGTACCCTTATGGCACCATTTATTTACCTTTTTAAGTACATAACCGGCAGCTATTACTGCAAATATGACTAAGAATAAAATGAACAGCCCACTTTCCCAGCTGTTAGCTGTAACCTGCAATATAAAATTGATTAAAAAAATGTTATCCCTAAAACAAGGACTTAAACTATAAAGTAAGGTAATCACTGCTCAACTAAGAATCACATATCAATTACCCTCTCCGTGGAAAATAAAATTGTTCGCATCAGTTTTCCCTGACTGGTTTCAAATCCAGTCCTCAGAACAACAGCTAAGCAGCCACCATCAGGGGTCTTCAGAGGAAAGGTCTGAAATCCAGTAAAAGACTTAAAAGCATAAGTTTAAAAGCCCTGAACACGTGTCTAGAAAAAAAAAAAATTGCGGGGGGGTGGGGGTTTAACATGAACTACCTTATCTGGAGTATGCTGCAATATCTTAGTCCCACCAAATAAAACATGACTTTTATCTCTCTTTATTGATAACATCTCCTCATTTCCTCTTCCCATGATTGTAACCTAAAAAAGTAATCTTATCTTACAAATTTATGAAAAAATATGATAATAAAACCAATGCCAAACATAAAATTGCCCCAGTCTCCATATGCTTATGACCCAGACAAACTCAGGTAGAGATGAAAATGCACGTCCTCATGTAGACAAACTTATTTATTTTTCAAGAAAATATGGGAGCAGGAGGGGGCATTCCATAGCCCAGACAAACTCTGGTAGAGATGTAAATGCACATGTCCTCACGTATTAAACTTATTTTATATTTTAAGAGAAATGTGAGCTTTACAAGATGACATTTTGAACTTTACAAGATGACAGACTCTGGTAGAGATGTAAAAGCAGGAGGGGCTCTCCACACCTGTCATCACCCACATGATGGCATTTTGAACTTTACAAGATATTAAGAAAACAGAAAAGATATTGGTGAACATGAAGACAATAATTACACAATATAAAAAGCAATCAATTAGCAGTAACAACAATAGTGTTGAAAATTCACTCAGTATGGGATTACTATTAACAAACACAAACATAAAAGAACAAGTAGACATAGAGGAGCATAAGAAAGTCCAACAAATGTATGAGTTCGATTTTAGTG
Organism: Alnus rubra; assembly: GCA_028654335.1. NCBI lineage: Eukaryota > Viridiplantae > Streptophyta > Magnoliopsida > Fagales > Betulaceae > Alnus > Alnus rubra. The sequence continues at coordinate 1,003,659 of JAJPGS010001898.1, read as the reverse complement.
TACCACAATTATCCAAAATACTATCAAACACAGTTCCTATTATCAATACTGATATAATCTTCTTTTATTCTTTCTCCTCCTTCCTGTCTTTGAATGAAGAATCAGTTATTGACATTCTTATGAGTCATCTGAGGAATGTAATTCCTGTATTGCAATTATGCATCACCAAATAACCAAAGAAAAGTAGCCTAGTACAGAACATGCTCTCTCAAACTCATAAAACTGAAACTATGCAACATTTCCTTTTAAAAAAAATACTTCACCCCAACCTGCATAGGACACCTTAGAACGATAAGTGTATCAGATTACTAAACAAGTAAGCACAATAAGAAAAAAGTACATCAGAAAAAGAGAACCACCTTCCATTGTGGGGTAGATTCGCCTGTGAGAATGGCTTCATTCACTATAGCACTTCCAGCTAATATAAGCATGTCTGCTGGTACTGACTTATCTTCTCCATTCTGACCAGAAGAACGCCCAATAGAGACAACATCCCCAGGCAATAGATCAGTTCCAGAGAGTTTAACCCACCTATAATTCAAAAAAAAAAAATCCGCACATAAACAGACAAACAACTATTGAAAAAATTTGAAAATAAAAAATAGAAGTTAAGGAACCAGCTCATTTTTTTATGAGGAACCAGCTTAATTGACATCAAGATAACATACTTCCCACATCGATACACCATTACGGTCTGGCCATCCACTCTAACTCGTCTTAGCTCAGTTAAAGTTTTCAACCGACTTTTTGCCATTGTTGACTCAAACATAAACAGCATGAATAGGGTGAACAAACTGTAATACCAATACTCATCCAAACACCAGAGACCCACACAGAAGACCTACATGCAGGGAGAGCATAAAAGGTAGCAAAAGAGTGAAGAACCAAACATAAATCGTAAAAAGAAAAGAACCAAACATAAATCGTAAAAAGAAACCTGAAATGAAAGGGAGGAGAGAGAGAGAGAGAGAGAGAGAGAGAGAGAGAGAGAGAGAGAGAACCTGAAACACAAAAAAGGGTTCCATGCAGTGCTCTTTCATTAACTTCTGGAATGTAGGTTGCGGGTAATCAAATCTACAATGTCAACATTAAGGAGTAGAAATTAAATCAATAAAGCCGAGATCAACATCCAATAAAAGATTACCAAACAATGAGAAGCAAAATAAAAAATTTAATTAGAAGGTCTCCACAAATCAATGATACAAACAAAACAAATATAATCTCAAATAGTATAGACACTATTGTTCAATTGGAGGTTACTCTCAATCAACATTAGTATCCAGATATGCTCTCGATGATCTTTGGACTCAGATCTCTAGCTCTCACAGCAGAGATCTTTGGCTCTCTGGTTGGGGATGCTCGCAAAGAAACTGAATCCACGCACCGCTTTGTGATCTCTGTGGTTTCTGCCAAAGGAGAACCAACTGCCAACTGGGAGAGGAAATGCCTAGGGTTGTGACAGTTTTTTTCTTCTTCTTATAAATTAAATATGGGTCAGAAACCAGACCCGTGTCAGGAGTCAAATTCTTCCAAGTATTGAGCTGACATTTATTGAAAGCCAATGATTAGGGTCAAAATGCTCGGGGAGGGTCGGTAAAAGTGGGTATTTGCACAGTACTAACAAACAGGCAGTGATCTGTGATTATGAGAATTCAGACAGCAATAAGAGAAATACCACAGCTATCGAGGAGAAAGATTTATACATCTAACATCTCCATTCAAAGTTATGAAGTAGAAAAATCAAACAGCCATAAATATTCAAGAGATAGAAACGTAAGAGAAAAGGTCAAAATGGTAACTCACACATTCCGTCCCCATTTTTCAGCAGCAACAACAACTTTAGCTTCAGAGCCATAGCCAGTACTTTTGAGATAGTGTCCAATTGTTTCCTTAGTAGGGTAGGTAAGCTTGCAAAAGGTCTCCTTCTCCTTTGAAAAGATGAAGCACTGCTTTCTGAAATCAAAGTAAATCTCTTCCAAATCCATTGCGGATGAAGAACCTGCTGGCTGTTCAAGGGAAGGACTACATTGTCAAGCAAAGGAATTTCAAAACTGAAAACAAATATGCCAACAATATAAGCCAATAACACTTATTAAAAAATATATTTCTATTTACACAAATCCACTTATTAAAAAAATATATTTCATAAAATTACAGCTTGCTGATTTAAAAATGAATTTCTATTATAAACTTCACAAGATCCACTTATGCACAAATCTCACGTTTTATATTTTTAGAGTGTGCACAAAACTCAAAATGAGACCAATAAATAGATAGATAGAATGAAAGAAAGAAACGAATGGCCATGAGAAGCGACCACACCATCCCAATATGTTAATCTTTAGAACCCACCAGCCAGAGGTAAGCTATAAAGCCTTATACCAGAAATAGTCCTTAAGAAGCAAAACAACCTGATTTAAGTATCCACTGTATCTCACAGAATAAAAGCCATAACTCCAATATTTCTTTACAATCAAGGAAAAAATACCTAAGAATACAAACTATAAATATAGTGGACTTACTAATCTACGAAAATGAAGAGGCACTACTTCTTTAGAACCAGAAAATTTGGCTGGAGTAACCTTGCATGCATCAGCATGGTGAATATCATTAACCTGCAAACAAATATAAGCCCCAATCACATCCAAAAATTATTCCATGGAAAATCAGTGACGAAAACTTGCATCCTTTCAACAAAAAGACAACATCAAGAAACTGGAACATTCCTTTGAAAAAAAAGTTTCTTATTACCATTATAAACGTTGAGAAAAGTGTCATTCAATTTCAATTCACTTCCTTGAGTTCCCAAATGTTTTATACACACACACACAAACACAAACATAAAAAGACACATACTTTTTATAAATATGCATGTGTGTATGTGTGTATAACATTCATTATATACATGGTTCTTGGTGAAGAAGTGAACGATATTGCATACCTTACTATATTGGACAAAACACTTGAAATCGACGGACCAAGCCGTGAAAAGCCAGACCAGAATGTGAAGAGCAACAAGTCCACCCAAAACAATGGTAGCATCCCCAATGTCTATGCTAGGAACAATGGTAGTCAACCACAAAATATAAATAATGGCAAAGGGCCACATGTCCAATCGCCATGCCAAGTGCCTCTTCCTCAACAAGTCAACTCTCTCCACCACTTTCCCTCCCACATGGAACCTCGACATATCTCAACCTCCTATCTACAAATAAATAATACGAGGGTTAAGATGATGAAATTGTACTGAGAGAGAGAGAGAGAGAGTCATAATCCACCATTTGGTTGCAAAGAAAGTTGGGGAAAAAAACACAGTTCCAAATAATGGGTTGTTCATTGTATAGGGCACTAGAGTAACAGAGTACTGTAAATGGATCGTTGGTTGCCAAGAAAGTGTAAGAAAAGAAAAGAAATCAGAGCAGAGAAGTGCACTCAATTTTTATTTGATACAACCAACCATTAAGGTTAGATGGACAGAGTTTCTTTTCTTTTCCAATTGAAATTGGAACTACTTAATTAGAACATAAAGACCCACATTTCTTGTTTCACTAGGTTCCATGCCCTTTGCTTTTTTGCATACAAATCAGTTTTGGGCCAGCTTTTCAAGGAAACCTTAACTTAACGTGTTAACTCATCATCATAAAAAATTCTACAGTATTTTTTTAGTACATTGGTACTCCATCATCATCCCCATTCTCTCTCCTACCAAACGCAGCCTCAATCATATTTCCCTCTATCCTTCACACAAACACATTGTTAATCTCAAAAATCCTAATCCATTTCCATCCTGATTAATCGCTGCCACATGGAAATGAGACGTACTAAATCCATCATATATTCTCAACCATTCGCTTTCCAGTATTAAAAACCAACAATACCACAAAATACAAACACTCTTTAAGGTATTCGAAACGAAAAATTCCTCGAGTATTCTCAGCAACCGTACAGAGAATTGGATAAAATTCAATTCAGACAATAAAGTAATACCACAAAAAGTAAAATTAGCAACAAAACAGAACGTCCAAACAAGGAAGCCCTAGAAACAAACCAACAGAGATCGTCGCGGGCGCTTGGAGGAGCTCGCAATCGGAGAAGCGAGACTGAGGTATCCAGAATCCCTAGATCGGACGGTTCTGGTTTGTGAGTGAAGGACCTTTCCCTAGTAGCTGAAGTTGCAAGAAAGAAATAACAGATTCTTTTTTTTTTTCTTTTTTTTAACTAATTTTTCTCTCTCATTTCCTATGCTCTTCCTATTAAAGTTTTTGCTCATAGGCCACCGTCTTATTTTCCGCTTTCACATTGACCCCTCTCTATTTGCTCGCTCGGCTTCTTTTTAGGAAGGTTAAGAGCATTCCCAAATAGCTCTTAATTTTAAAATTGTCACTAAATTTTGATGAATATTTTAAAAAAATTCATTTCAACAAATTTTTTATAATTTTTTTATTTTGTCTCTCGTCAGAATTCTACTTCAAATTTTGCTCACAAATTCCACGAGCTATTTTTTATCATTTTTTTGAATTCATCCCCTCTTCTACTTCACTTTTCACTTTTTCTCTCTCCTCATTTGTTAGGAGTGATTGCTTAAAACTAATAAAAAAAATTAATATATAATTAAAATAGAGAAATATTTTGAGAGCTTAGTGTAGAAAGTTTGTTAAAAGTAGTAGTTAAAATAACAAAAGTATATTTTTTAGCTAAAATTTGGTTAAAGTTTAGAGAGATTGTTGGGGATGCTCTAATGGACACACTTACTTAAAAAATAAAAAAAAATAAAAAACACATACAAAAAAAAAATGACAAAAATTTTCTTACAAACTAAGACGAAAATACAAATACAAAAAAAAAAAAAAAAAAAAAAAAAAAAAAAAAGTGGGGGGGGCACAAAAACCAGTTTGTAGAAAATTTTCTACAACTCACATATAAAAGTGACATGTGTCCTTTAAGCATGTGATCATGCTATTAAAACATGTGTTTCTCACATGCCAAGAGACATATGTCAATCTTAGATATGGTTTGTATGAAATTTTATACAATCTGGTTTGTAAGCAATTTTTGTATGAAATTTCTTTCAAAAAAAAATTACAAATTACAAGTTTTACACATTGCCACGTCATATATATATATATAAAAGCGACGTCATTTTGATCTTTAATAAAATAACCGGATTTGATAAGGGTTGGTTGTTTAGGTTTTTTCCATCTCTCATTTAAAATATAGGCACAAAACACTACAACAAGGTCTTTAAAACTATTTTAAATAGATCTTAATAAAAACTCAAAAGTCTTATTACAATTTAATTCGTATGTGAATAGCGAATAATAACCAAATGTAATAATGACAATAACCTTACGAATGTGGATAATAATTGCGTATTAATATAGGGATATTGTCACTAACGGCATCCACACTTATGGCCCTTTTGCAATACGAGTTCACATGTCGGGTGAAGAGTCTGAAGAGGGACTCTTCTTTATGGACTCTAGGTAATATCTTGTCTGCCTTAGATTATTGTTTTTGTGATAGCATGCAAGAGATCCGCTTGTTTCCCGGGAAGAAATTAGGAGAAACTATGAGAAATTGTGAATTTTTATGCCCCTGTTGTTGTGTTCTTGGAGAATATATAGTTTGTGGGGTGGCGGGTTCCCTTATTCAGTTTTCTATCTCAGTTGATGGTTTATGTGTGGTTTGTCTAAAGTGCATTGGCATCCAACAAATCAATCTGTCAATTCATAATTGTTTATGGTAAGAAAGCCTGAATAGGAATTTCCAATGTTGATGAGCAAAATCCACTCACATTGATGTTCTATGGATTATTTTTCTTGTTTCTTTATTTGACATCAAAACTTTTTTCATGTGTTTGCTGTTAAAATATTGATTAAATGATTAAATTTGATTTTTTCTATCAGCTTAAGCTTTTGAGATAAGTAGTGATTTAACATAGTATTAGAGCAGAGGTCTTGAATGTTAAAAGTATTAATTAAATAATTAAATTTACTTATTTCTATCAGCATAACCCATCCATTTCTTTGTGCTTTAAATGTGTTGGCTTTGGAAGTAAGTTTTTGTTAGCTTCATGTGGATTATATATTACTTTTTACTGCATGCATAAAATGTAACAGACATTTTATCAAGAAAACAAATGTCAAAGAAGGCCATTGAAATTTGTATAGGAGCAAATGAAGATTGTTACAGTGGATTCATAGCACATTTTATCCTCTCAAATGCATTTTTAAAAGATACTAAACATTGAAGTCTTATAACAGTCCTTCCGGCCCATACTAATTGGTAGTAAAATTTCCAAAGAAAATGTACACATACTCCCATCAAACTACAATCTTCATTGTCAATGTCTTCCCATCAAACTACTTGATTGACTGCCATAATCCATGGCGGTCATATGTCTCTCTTGCGAACCTTGACAAGCCCTGCCATGGTGCATTGTTGTGTAAACATCATTGGCCCTGGCCAGATACTTTTGGTTGTGTCATGATCTGCTCTACTTCTTCAGTCTTTTTAGATACTAAACCACTCGTGAGGGTGAAATCCTTTTACTAACACTTCAAAGGGTGGTCAGTTGATTCCCCAATTCGTTTCTTGTCCTTGTTGACTGCACCAATTCGTCAATTTTTTTGATCTCCATTGCTTAATCTTTATGGCATAGTCCAAATGAGCCTCTGAGCTACTCCTATCCTTAGCCCTCGCTAGTTGTAGTTATTGAAATTTTTAAGCTTATGGGTTCCATACCACATTACTTATGCTTAGTTTGTTTCGACCTAAAATATTTTTGTCAATGAAATTATTTTCAGAAAAAAATTATTTATGTGAAAATGTTTTTCGTCGTTTAGCTTGTACAAAAAATGAGCGATAGCAAAAAACAGTTGGCAACCTCTGGTGGAGGTCCAGCGGTTTGAGAATGAGAAGTTTAAATGCGAAAAATTAGTTTCGAAATTTAAAAACATATATAAACTATTTTTTGAAACTGAATAAGTTTTTTTGGTCAAACAAAAGATATTTTCGGTCCCACCAAACACCGAAAAATACGGAAAATATTTTTGAAAAAATATTTTATGCCGAAACAAACGGAGCCTTAATCTTAGCATATGTAGAGAATAATAATGGGTGTGAAACACAAAGTAATAAATTAGCCTAACCAATAAGGTTCATACCTGTTACCATCTCGGCCTCTTCGTCTTTAGTATAGGACTCCTGTAGGGTGAGCCCATACATCCGTGCTTGGGTATGTTGCCTTTGTCCTTGTTGGTTGTTGCCTCTTTGCGATTTCACCCTTCACAAGGCAATCCTTGAGGTAGTGGCTCGTCTGGCCACAACAAAAGCATGTCCCTACTTTCATTCTACACTTTTCAGCATATAATTAATATCGCCTAGGAAATTAGGGCCTCTAACTGGTCTAAAATGTAGGGTAACTCCTCTTTGGCCTTTGCTCCAAGACACTGTTGAGAACAACTCTTTTCATTAATTGAGATGTCTGAAGCATCTATCTCTTTCTCTACTCAAAGCAGCAACAATCTCCTGGATTTCCCTCTCTGCAGGAGATGCTACGTACATTCACCAATATGGTGAAGTCCTTAACTCAAGGAAGAATACTTCTCTCTAATTTGCAGGTGAAGAATATCTTGAAACCATTCTATCTTTGCCTCCTCGTTAGTAATTAGATTCAGAGCAAACCATAAAAATTACATAAACTTGGCATAATACTGTTCCATCACCATGTTGCTATGAACTAAGTTATGGAATTCCTTGGCTCGCAAGTGCCATTGGGCACTGGGAAAGAAACATACATTATATTATTGCTTGAATTGAGTCCAACTAACACAACCTCTTCTCCCAACTCTAGAGTCAACAACTATTTCTTTGACTTCCACCATCTTGAGGCCTCACCGATAAGCTTGAGTCTGGCATACCTCACTTTTTGCTCATCGATGCAGCCTATCGCTTCGAATAACTCTAGAAGATCAATAATCCAAGATTCTACCGTCATGGCTCTTGACTACCATCACATCTAAGGTTGTGATGCCCGTAGAATTCCCTTAATGAACAACCCAACTACTCATCCCAATTACTGTGGCGTGGGCCATTAGTTATAACTTCAGCCATGTATCAAGGAACTTCTGCTAACGAGTGGGCAATGTCCGGAATCCCTGGTGGTGGTGGTCCAATCATAAAAGATTATATTTTTTTTGTATCCGCAATTCAACATAGATGTATTTATACCAATATATAATATACATTCCCCTTTTATTTTCTATCATTTTTTCATCTTTTCATCTGCTAAGAAAAGATGAAACTCTCACAACCTCCAACTTTATTTTTCTGGGTGAGCCCAACCCAGATATTTCATTTGTAAGATAATGTCCCATTAGCTTAAAGTTATGAGATAAATAATCCCATCATTTTTAGCCCATGTAGATTATTCCATTGCAATGTTTTCCCGATAGATATAGGTAATAAGATTTTGAGCATACTTGATTGGTTCTTCTTGATTCCTAAAGAAAGGTAAATTGAATAGGATGCTTGGTAGTTTAATAAATAACTGTATATAGATGTTGTACTTACATCACTACAAAATCATTCTTAAAAGAAACATAAGCTTGAGTCTGACATATCTTACTTTATGCTCATCGATGGAGCATGAGCTCCTGAAGATCAATAATCTAGGATTCTTCCGCCATGAGCCCTTGACTACCATCACATGAAGGTTAGTGATGCCTGTAGAAGTCCTTTAATGAACAACCCAACTGTTCATCCCAATAACTGTGGCGTGGGCCATTGGTCATAAATCCGGCCATGTATCAAGCAGCTTCTCCCAACGATTGGGCAATGTCCGAAATCCCCAGTGGTGGGGGTGGGGGTGGCACACTGCCATATTGATTAAGTTTTGTTACTTTCTGATCAGCATGTCTTCCACATCGTATAAGATGTCTAGGTGGCATTGTACGTTCTGCACAAAGACATTTATTAACCTTCCAAGTTTTACAACAAGTATTATTTATCCAAATTTGTTAGGCAAAGGTTGGCATTTAAGCCATCTTATCAATAGCTTAGTTTCTTTTTTGACATATCCACACAAGAGGGGGAGAAGAGGATTCAAATTAGTGACCTCCGCTTCATGAGGTGTGGTCCCCAGCCGATTGAGCTACCTCTCAATGACAATAACTTAGTTTCTTAAAGGAAAATAATAGATACAATTTTATTCATAGCCATGGGCATATAGCAGACTTCACTATGAAGTTACCCCATCCTAAGTGACCAATCTACTTCTTTCTCTCATCGGTGGGGAGCTTGCCCTTAGGGTTTGCCTCCGGCTCCTTCTCGAGCTTACATGTACTTGAATCCTCCTCGGGACCCGCCTCCTCATTCTCAAGGATAGTAGGACCCTCTAATCCCATATCATCTTCCTCCATCCTTATAAGGAAGTCCAGCATTGCCCTCTTCCTTATTAGCTGAAGCAATTTCTTAAAAGGCCTCCTAACTAGTTCGGTTCGCAATTGTCTGGCCTACTGTGTTAGTTTTATTTCTTGGCCACATTCAATGACAAAAGTTTTTAATTTGTTGAGAAGAATTGTCTTAAGAAGTCTAGTCTATTCGGACAGACAAAATCCCTGTCCGGACAGGACTTCCAGTAAATCTCATAGTTTTCTTCTGTCGGGGCAGTCAGAAGCCGTGTCCGGACAAGACTTCCAAAAACTTCGTGTTTCTTTGTGTCTGGACATTATATATTTCTGTTCGTACAACTCTTACAGAAAGGTAGCATATGCTGTTATGTCTGAACAGATGGTTCTCCTGTCCGGACCACTCTTACAGAAAGTTCTCTTTCTTGATTTCGTCCGAACACAATAGTAACCTGTCCAGATGCCGCCGCCTAGAAATCATTTCTTGGCTAGTATTAAGGTTTCTAAAGTCTATTTAAAGGAGTTTCCAAGTAAGGTTTTATTAAGGATTCTACTCTGGAATTCTGTGTGCTAAGAGAGGGTTTTAAGCCTAGATTGTTAATGTTACATCTCTCTTAGAGTTTTTAGTTCAACCATTAACCTTGAACAATTGAAGCCAACCGGAGTTCCGGTTAAGGAGATCAATAAAAAGAACTCTCTAGAGGTTTTGGGAGAGAAGCAGACAAGTGACTTGTTATATAATTCAAGAGTATGACGACTGCAAATATTTTGTGAGTATAAACATCTTGTAATTCGTTGTTCTTAGTAATTGAATTGATTTCCTGGGTTTGGTTGCTCCGGAGTGATTTTTCTCTTTCAATCAAAGAGTTTCTACTTTGTAATCAAATATTTGTGTTAACTGCTTTATTGATGTACATATTTGGTTAATTGTTTGGGTGTGGTTGCTTTGGAGTCTATTTATGATTTTCATACTGTAAATAGCTACTTTCCTCCATCATAGATTTGCTCCATAGCCAACCTAGTAGCCTCTCCTCCAAACATGTTATTGCAATCAATCGATAACGACTTAGCAATATCTAAATCTTACTCTTAGCATCTCATAATTTCCACGTGACACTATTACATGATATAATATCATAATTGTTGTAGCAAAAATAATCACTAATAATTTTTATTTTCTTTTGACGTCATAAAGTTATAAACTCATCTCAATAAACATACTTTAGCTTCCATATAAACCAGTAAAAACTGCAAAACTATAAAATTTGTTTATCAAAAGGTGTCACAGAAGATACATCAAATATACAACTAATTGACTAATAAATTAAAAGTCAACCTATCTCAAAAGTATGAGGTTTCCAGTCAACCTTAAGCATAATACCCCAAATAATCGTATGGGTCTTCATCTTCTTCCTCACCTACAATTTTTGTAAAATTACAACAATTTTATAAGTGAATGTATGAGTACACAACTCAGCAAGTATAAGTAATTTGGCCATTTCTAATATGAGTACAAGCTCACAAAATAGTTTATCTCATGCTTATAACGTAAAACATCATTTGAAATACCAACCAATACATACTACATAATTCATGCATATTTAATTTAAAATATATATACTACAACATTATGTAATATTCTTGTTATGCGAATTACCCCTACATAACTATCAAATGATTGTTTATAGTACAATTTTACATTATTAATTTCACACGTAATATCAAAATTTTACTTATTTTGCAAATCTTATTTTTCCTTAAAAAACTCAATCTCTTTTCACGAATCATTTTCCTTGAAAACGTATTATTCTTTTGACGCACATGTAAATTTTTAAAATACATTCATATTCACTCTAAAATAATAGGGCTCAGCATAAACATATATAACATGCTTTTTGTAAAACCATTCAATAGGGTTAAGAAGTTTGGACTTACCCCTTGGACTTAACATCCTATAAAGAAACACTTGATTCTGATATATCTCTACATTTACAACGTATCTGCACTTTAGTTCTTAATCCTTATTTTCAAATTCCTACTCTTTACTCAAATTTTTGAATGAATTCTAAGATCCTTAAATATCTTAAGAAATATTATTCATACGCTTTGCCTTTATCTTAAAGAAACTAGGGTAGCATAACGACAAGTCTACATGTGTAATCAAATCAGATGCATGCCCCTTTTTACGTAATTTTATAGAAATAATATCTAAATATTATATTACCATATTATGTATTCTAATTTAACCACATAAACGGTTATCATAATTTTAGCATTACGACAGTATAATATTTAAGGCAAAAGTATTATGATGCTACGTGAGCAATAATATAACATAATGTATCTTTCTACATATAACTTTATACGAGCATTACTAAAACATTCTTATAATATTCAAAATTCTTACTTTAAAATCAATTGGGCATTACAACGGTGTCATAAGCATATAAGCAAAACTTGTTTAGACATTACAATGACACTATTATAATACTCAATAGCTAATTAAAAATAATCAGACATTATAACCAAGCTATAACCATATTTAAGTAATTAACTATTTAAAGCTATTTAGCATTATAACGACGTATTTAAAACTATAAACTATTAAATAAACAAAACTAGAGTAAGATATTATACTAAGCAATTCCTCTTAAAACATTTCCAACTTCGGGACCCGCATTCCTCACTTTCTAAGAACTTCAATCCTCAAAAACCCTCACAAAATGAGGAGAACCCTTGGCTCATTTATTGGCCTTGGCATGTCGGTCCACCGAGCCAACACTGACGTGGCTCAATCACAATCCTTCTTGCAATTTTCTCTCTCCTTTCGTCAGGTGACACGTCCCCAAGCTTGGGGAACAACTTTGACACGTTGCCAATACTTTGGGACCAAGTTTCCGATGCCACATTACCAACTTGCCAACCAAGTTTTCCCACACCATCATGATAACATCAGTACATCATCACAACCTGCCACGCCATCTTTTAAAGTATTGGCATTGTACACATCAGTCAACCGAGCTCTTGCAGAAAGCTTGATATTTTTCATCTTCTCGATCCGTTTTCGACCTCTTATCGAACTCCGATTGATCTCATTTTTTGAGGGTATCCAAGTAATTTAAGGTAATTTATTTCATACATTTTGAACATATTCTTCTATTATTTTATGTGACTCAATTTCTCGAGCTTTACACTTAGTAAGTGCATCGCCAAACTTAATATCTACCTTATGTTTTCCTTCCCGAGAACTCTCATTTTCTTCCACACATTATGATCTGTTTGGATAGAGAGAAGAAATCTTATTCTTTTCGGGTTTTTTTTCAAAACCTGAGAACCCGCATTCAACCGGCCAAAAACCCGAATTTTAACCCAAATTTCATTACTTAAGAGAGTCAGAAATCTCGCCCATGCCGCAGTACGATTGGAAAACCAATGTTCAGTTCTCGACTTCCCACGCCATAAATGCTACGAAAATCAAATATCATTTACGTCAAGTTTTCACCTTTTCTCACCTGCTGCATCAGAGGCATCTTCTTTTCCCACCTGCTGCATTAGAGGTAAAGATGCCACAGGGATATACACGGTGTAAAACTTGTACACCATATTCTAGTTTCACTTAATTTGAGCCTTTGGATGCGTAAACTGTAGACTATTTTTCATCCGATCCATCCAATGGATTCAAACATCGTCCATGTGCCCACACCCTATAACTCTCCATTTCAAAATTATTAAAAATTAAATAAATATACTTATTTTTTTAAAAAAATTAAAATTAAAAATTAAAAAAAAAAAAGAAAAAAAAAAAGAAAAAAAAAAAGAAGAACAAAGCAAGGGGTGGCCCAGCCACTCCCAGCCTATGGGGGTGGCGCGCAGCCACCCCCAGAGGAGGCCGGGGGTGGCCGCCACCCCTTGCTTTTTTCCTTTTCTTTTTTGTTTTTGTTTTTTTTTTTAATTTTAATTTTTTTAAAAAAATATGTATATTTATTTATTTTTGAATACAATTATTTTTTATTAGAATTTACTTTTCAAACGCCTTTACATCAAATGCTCTCCTTTTTTCACCTACTGCGTCAGACATCATTGTTGCCATATTTTTTAAAATTTATAATTAATTTAAATTAAGTATGAAATTTTCCTTTTAAAAGTCATTTTTTAATTATTATATTTATTTCAATCATAATTCTACACTACTTTTCATAACACCAATCATTATACACAACTTTTCATACCTCCAATCATTTCTAATCATTTCCTACCATTAAAAAACAATACTTTTCAATCTAAAAAATTCAACACCTAAACACAATTTCAAAAAAAACTCTAAACTCTATTTGCCTAGAAATTCGTAAAGAGAATAAGAATTCAATTCTGATTCTAAAAATTCAATACCCAAACACACCATAACTCATTAAGATTTTAATGGTATTCTATTCCTTTAATCATTTCGTAATATTACTTCATGCTTATTTATTTTTCTTGGGCGCTACATATTTAGAGAAGTTTGTAGATTTGGGGCCGATAGAGATCTAGACATCCAATTGGAACAATCAAACGATTAAACAACGTGAAAAAATTTGGTCCCCAAGGGAAAGATCATTGGGATTCATGTCTCAAATTCCTCGTTTCAATTTTTTTTTTTTTTTCAGTGAAAAAAATACCAATTTTATGATTCCTTATTGATCAAGAGAATGCATTAAAGTGCATTTAGAAGTAATGTGATGAAGGGAGGATATAATATTTGATTTTGTGACCACTCTATAATTTCTAAGCAAAATTAAATTAAAAGTAATACACAGAGAGAGAGAGAGAGAGAGAGAGAGAGAGAGAGAGAGAGAGAGAGAGAGAGAGAGAGAGAGAGGGGTTAGGAATTTTTACCGAATTCAAAAGCTTAGGGCTCTTGCATTTCTCTCTTCAAGCAATCTCTGAAACATTTACGATATTTAGGCCTGATCAAGGAACTCTCACCTGACCTTTTTAGTTGCTGGAAGGCCTTTCTCTTACACTCTTTGCGACATGCTATTTTTGCTTCTTCTAATTTTGAAATATGAGCTTCTTTTTCCGTAGGAGTAGTATTCACTGGACCAGGACTTTGTTTTGCATTGGGAGGATTTTGTCTATTTGAACGATTCCTTCGAGATTTAGCATCATTATATGGAGAGAGGGAGATAATTGGAAGGGAATGCAAAAAAGGAGTGAGAGAGGGAGGATGATTAAGATAGTGATGATCATAGGAAAAGGAAGGGTTGTCTACTTCCACCATAGCTTGTACAAGTATAGCCAACACCACCACCATCATCATCAAAGCAAGTCTTTTCATAGCCTTTTAATTTTAACCATAGCACCCCTCTATCTCCTTTGAATTATTTTTGTTGTTTGGAAGTCTTGTATTAAACCACAATTTATAGCATCGATCGATCTGAACAACAATATATATGAAAGAACACATCGAGCAATATGAGTCACAACCGCGTTGTAAAAACATGAAAGGACAGTACCATAGAATAGTCGAAGTTAAATCTGAATTAGATATTTAATAATTTTGAATCAATACCAAAGCATTTTATTGGTCATGCCATAACAATGAGCCATTTTTTTTTTTTTTTTTTTGACAAAAAAATGATAGCTCCTTAGGTAAATAAGGGTTGAAGCCATGACTCTTGGTTAAGGTTACCAAGTTTCTACAATTATTTGGTACTTTATAATAAGTGTCTTTTAGAAAAATGAAAAAAAAAATAAAAAAATAAAAAAATAAAAAATCAAGTCTTATTGCAAGCTAGCTAGCTAGGTAGGTAAAATTTGTATTAGCACCAACTAGCTAGGAAGGATATGATAAAACTGTAAATCAGTGCATATGCATAGTTTAGTAGTGACGTTATATTAATTAGAAGAAAAATATATTGGTTCAAAAATAGTAATATGGAAAATTCTCTCTTTCAACGATCAAAAGCATGACGGCCGGTGTGCAAACAAATTTTTACATTGAGTAAGCTTTTATTTTAGATTGCTCTTTTAAATTAATTATTTTTTAGGAAAAAATATTAAAAAAAAAAAGTCCATAGAAAATTTACAGTCAATTTTGGAATAATTCATTGAATTTTCAAATGTACTAATGTGACCCATCAAACTATCAAAGTGTGCCAAAAAGACTACTTTTGTCAAAATATTCTTATAATACCCCTATTATCTTAAAAACTAAAAAGAAAAAAAAAAAGCCTAAACTATTTTTTAAAAAAGAAAAAAAGATAATGGTAAAATCAATCCATGTGATTAGCTTAAATTACAAATTGCTCACTGGAGTAGAAAAAATAATTGAAAGGTCTTTAAGGTATGCAAAAAATAATAATTTAGTTATTGTAGTCAAATTCCGTCAAAATACTTGATGGATTCTATTAGTGTCAATGTCAACACCAATAAAATGATGACATGTGTCACTCTTACTAAAAAAAAATATCAATATATTAAAAATATACATTTATAAAACTAAATCATTATTTGTAATCAAATTTCCATAAAAAAAACTTGATATATTCCGTTAATATGTTACGTTAGCATCAATAAAATGACGGCACATGTCACTGTTAATGAAATATATATAATATATAATATATAAAACTAAAAAGTTAAAAAGTTAAAAAATTAAAAAATTTAAATTTTTTAACTTCTTATTTTTTTTTTCTTTTAGTTAAATTTTTTTAATTTTTTAAGTTATTAAATTTATTTATTTTTTTTTAAAAAATAGTTTTTTAATTAATTTTTCATTTTACTTTTTATGAGAATAAGAGTATTATAGGAATATTTCGACAAAAGTGACATTTTTAGCACATTTTGGTAGTTTGATGGGTGACATTAGTGCACTTGAAAGTTTAAAGGGCTATTCTAAAATTGGATGTTAGTTTATGGGGCTTTTTTTTTTTTTAATATATTTTTTCCTATTTTTTATTACCATCCTAGTGATAGAGATCATATTCAAAGAGCATATGTACAAAGAACCTTGTCAATCAGTTAACCATGATTTTTATTTTAATATTTTAATTATTTTTGTGTTCAACTTTAATTTTTTTTTTTCATTCATAAAAATTTAAAATTTAAAATAAAAAACTTTACCCCATAGAACAAAATCATGGCTCCACCACTAAGCATCATTATATGGTGAGAGTGAGATAATCGGAGGGAAACGTGGAAAAAGGAGCGATAGATTCTAATTTACAACCAATGATCGTGACAAGATAGATTCTAATTTCTTCTAGGAACATGAAAGGACACGATAGAATAGTCAAAGTTAGATATGAAATAGATATTTAAGAATTTTGAATCAATACCCAAGCATTTTATTGGTCATGTCATAACAAAGAGCCCTTCTTTTTCTTTTGATATAAATACGATATTTCCTTAGGTAAATGATGGTCGAAGCCATGACTCTTGGTTTAAGTGACAAGTTTCTACAACTTGGTACTTAATTTATAATAAGTGTCTCTTAGAAATAAATTAAGTCTTATTGCAAGGTGAAATTGTGAAATTTTTATTGGCACAAACGATGAAGGATAATATGATAAAACTAACAGCCTGACCAGGTCCAACCTCAAGTAATCAACGCTATTAATGATGTCAGTCTGTAATGACCACCAATCAAATATGGCTGCGACAGTCACGCTATAAAACTCTTGGATACAAGACTAAATATTAAACATAAACATAGATCTCTGGACCATAAAATTAAGCCCTTATAACCGTATGGCTGCCATCCGTACATGATGATCCATACCATATTCATTTATCACAATTTAATAGTAAGTAATTAGTCTTTTCAATGCACTTATAAAAATTTGATGGGTTTAATTGTCACATTTGTTAGTTCGTGAGCCTTTATAAAAATGATTGTTAGTTGAATAGACTAAAGTATATTTAACCCAAACATGAAAGGCCACGAAATAATAATCAAGGGAAAAATATAAAAAAGCTCACTCAACTAATAACTGATTTTAAAATAGCCTCATGAATTTTCAAGTATGCTAAATGGGCTATAAAACTACCAAGGTGTGCAAAAAATGTCAATTTTTTTGATAATGCCCTTATTCTCTTAAAAACTAAAATAAAAAATTATTAAAAAACCTTTTTAAAAATAAATAAATACAGGGGGTGGATTAATACAAAAAAAAAATGGATAAATGCAAAATCATTGTCTAAATTACAAATCGCTTCCTGCGATATAAAAATAGTTCAGAGGTTATTAAGGTAGGCCAAAATAACAATTTAGTCTATGTAGTCAATACACTTGATAGATTATGTTAGTGTCCATCGGCACCAATAAAATGATGACATGTGTCACTCTTAGTAAAAAAAAAAGGAAAAAAATACAAAATTAGTTCATGTGGTTAACCTGATTTACAATTAACTCTTTGTGGTATCAAAATAAACTCAGAGATCCTTATGATATGCCAAAAATACAAATCACTCTCTCAAATCAAATTCCATCAAAACACTTGACAAATTCCGTTATTGTGGCACGTCAGCGCCAATAAAATGACGACACGAGTCATTGTTAATATAATATGAAACTAAAAACTTAAAAAATTAAAAAAGTAATTTTTTTTTAATTTAAAAAGAAAAAGAAAAAGAAAAAACCAATGGGTCATGGGTGGCTCTAGGGTGGCGCACGCCACCCTAGAGCACCACCGGCCCGAAGGCCACCCCCAGATCCACCACTAGGGTGGCTCGCAGGCCACCCCCACGCAAGGGATGGCTATCGAGCCACCCCTTGGTTTTTTCTACTTATTTTTTTTCTTTTAATTAAAAAAATAATAATTTTTCAGTTTTTTATTTTCTTTAACTTTTTTAGAATTTTTTAGAATTTTTTAGAATTTTTTTATTAATTTTTTATTTTAGTTTTTAAGAGAATAAGGGTATTATCGAAAAAAGTTGCATTTGACACACCTTAGTAGTTTGATGGATCATTTTAGTATATATATTTTTTTTTTTTTTGTCAGAGGGTCATTTTAGTATACTTGAAAATTCATAATGCTATTTTAAAATTGGGTGTTAGTTGAGGGGTTTTTTTAATTTTTTTAATTTTTACAAATATTCAAAGTTAAATATGAAATAAGTTGTTGCGGTACCAATCAAAAAGATAGTTGTTACTACTGGACGACGAAATAGATTTTGGAATTTATTAACATTCTTCAAAAAAGGTACGATTAATAATGGGAAAAATATAAAAAAAAGTCTCATAAACTAACAGTTGATTTTAGAATAGCCCCCTGAACTTTCAAGTTTACTAATGTGACCCATCAAACTACCAAAGTGTGCCAAAAATGCCACGGGCTAGTTTGGCAACCCACTTTTGTCGAAATATTCATATAATACATTTATTATCTTAAAAACTAAAATAAAAATTAATAAAAAAAACTATTAATATAAAAAAAAGTTAAAGAAATTAAAAACTTAAAATATTTTAATTAAAAGAAAAAAGAATAAAAAAAAGAAGAAGAAAAGGGGTGGCTCGACAACGACCCCAATTAAAAAATTTTAAATTTAAATTTTTTAACCTTTTAGTTTTATATATTATATATTATATAAATATATATTTTATTAATATTGACATGTGTCGTCATTTTATTGATGCTGATGTGACACACTAACGGAATTCATCAATTGTTTTGACGGAAATTTGATTGCAGGGAGTACTGATTTAGTTTGATAAATGTATATTTTTAATATATTGATATTTTTTTAGTAAGAGTGACACATATCATCATTTTATTAGTGTTGACGTTAACACTAACAGGATACGTCAAATATTTTGACGGAATTTGACTACAATGACTAAATTGTTATTTTTTTTAATTGGGGTGGCTGTCGAGTCACCCATTATCTTCTTATTCTTTTTTCTTTTAATTAAAAAATTTATTTTTTAAGTTTTTAATTTCTTTAATTTTTTAGTTTTATATTAATAGTTTTTTTAAATTTCTTTATTTATTTTAAAAACAATAATCTTTTTATTAATTTTTTTATTTTATTTTTAAGAGAATAAGGGTATTATAGGAATATTTCGACAAAAGTGGCATTTTTGGCATACTTTGGTAGTTTGATGAGTCACATTAGTACACTTGAAAGTTTAAGGAGCTATTATAAAATCGGCTGTTAGTTTAAAGAGTTTTTTTAATATTTTTTCCTAAATATTTTGTATAAAATAATGGATAGAAAAGCTAAAGTGTCACCTATTCATGAATTTTTCACCAATAGTCAAATTTTATACCCTTCATAATTTATTCAAGCCATTCAAACTAAAAGCTGAAATCCAGATCTTTCTTTTCAAATACTTTCAGCCAACTGAACCATACAGAAAGATCAAAAATACGTTTATACATGCTATCATATGCACATCTATAGGTGTGCCTATGTGCCGAAATACATAATATGGACTAAAAGAGAGCAATTTGACTGAGGTAAGAAATTACATTAGTGTCCCTATGTCACATTTAATTTGTTGTAGCGGAAACAGTTAAATAATTACTGTAACGGTAATTATTTAATAAATAGATTTAATATGATTTATTCCACATTATGTTACATGATAAAAACAGTTTTGTATTTATATTTCTGATTTATTTTTCTTGGTGGAAGTAGGATAATCACCTAACTAATAAATGACGAGGGTCTCTAGCCTACCTATATAAAGAGCCATATGCATCCATCTGTTGGCACACTCATAGGCATATATATGTCAGAAGAACTCTCTGAAAATTTTGTTTTTCAAAATTCTTGGTGTTGCAGAAAATTCTCTTTGATTCGCTTGAATAAAGATATGGCTGGATGTATTTATAATTCTGCAGATTATTTAATTTAATTAGCATTTTATTTATATTATGCTTACAACTGAATCCAAAACATACATTGCTGAATAAAGAGCATACATACATATATATATATATATATATATATATATATATATAACTTACTGCCAAATTAAACAAAGGAATAAACCAAGAAATCTCAGTCCAATTCGCATCGTCTGCTATAATGTAGACATCAAATGTTGCGTAGACCCATCATAGGAGTCTTCAAACGACATTGTGGAATCTACAGATTCTAACAATCTAGGCAGCCAAACAGCATCTCTTACTTGCTTCAAGGTTTGTGTATCCAACAAGTTCTGCCCCATGCATGATATATCAATCTGAGAAAAAAATCCAATATCTTAATTAGTAAGACACCATGCTAGCTATCGAATTCTGTTGTGGACTGAGGGAAAAACCTTAATAAAATAAATTAGATCCTGTAATCTTAAAGCAGATATTCTGATCATCTAAAGAACTACCAAAGTATGCTGCTAATAAAAACTACATGTAACAGAGAGTCAAAAGAGAATCAGTCAGCTACTAAGTTGAGTGTGTAAAAAAGAGTATGGAGCACATAAGGTCTTAATGATGGTGGTAGCTAATGAAAAGAGAAATTTAAAACTGATGGATGCATGAAATTGCAGAGAGATTATCTTCGAGATCGGGAAACTAACAGCAATCCGATACAGTTCATAAATATATGAACTTAAAGAAGTGTAGAGTCCATTAATTTGTTGTTAAGGATTCAACCTACAATTCATACTTTTCCTCAGTGAAGATCTCAACATGGAAAATACACCAAGACCAAAATCTTACAAAGTATACTACAAATTAAACAGAACTAGGTAGACTATACGTACATTTTGGATTTCATAGTGAACAGAGCTAGGTAGACGAACAATTATCCCCCAGCTTCCTCCAGGGAATCTTCTGTTGCCCATGAAAGGAAGAGGGGGGAGTAGAAATAATGCTGCAGTAATGCAAATATTGGCAATCCTATTTAGCATTTGATTCTTAATTTCCACTTGGTTATAGGAGCTATTATTTTCGACATCATATTCTTGATCTCAAGTACTGAAGATTGGCTTGTTTGTTATGCTAAACACTTGGATTCCTCGTGTATGAATTAATTGCTTTCTTTCAAGCAACAACTTACTGCTTAATTACTATGTCAATAATGCATGCTCGATCAACTTAATAATGGTTAAGTGTGGGAACTACTATGAGCGAAGTCAGGAACCATACGATGTTTTTGTAAGTTACATCACATGCATTAATTGTGGATGCCATAATTTTACACCATATATTAGGCATCCCTAGAAAACATATAAAAAATAACCGATGTACGTAGGAAAGAATCTAAGCAAAATTAAATTAAAAGTAAGAGAGAGAGAGAGAGAGAGAGAGAGAGAGAGAGAGAGAGAGAGAGAGAGAGAGAGAGAGAGAGAGAGAGAGAAGGGTTAGGAATTTTTACCGAATTCAAGATCTTAGGTCTCTTGCTTTCCTAGGCCATGTAATTCTCTCTTCATGCAGTCTCTGTAACATTCGTCATATGTTTTCCAGAGCATGTTAGATTTAGAGTTACCTTTGCTTTTTGTTGTCTCTCTGGACTGCATAGCACACTCTTTGCGACATGTTCTCACTGCTTCTTCAAATTTTAGAGAACGAGCTTGCTTTTCTTCTTTCGTAAGAGTATTCACTGAACCAGGAATTTTTTTTTTTTTGGGACGATTTCGTTTCTTTGAACGACGCATTCGAGGTTTAGCATCATTATATGGAGAGAGGGAGATACTTGGAAGGGAATGCAAAAAATGAGTGAGAGAGGGAGGATGATTAAGATAGTGATCATTGAAAAAGGAAGGGTTGTCTTCTTGCACCATAGCTTGAGCAAGAATAGCGAACACCACCACCATCATCAAAACAAGTCTAATTTTCATAGCCTTTTTAACCATATATAGCACCCCTCTCTCCTTTGAATTATTTTTGTTGTTTGGAAGTCTTGTATTAAACCGCAATTTATAGCATCTGAACAACAATTTACATGAACGGCTAAATGGAGAATTTTTAGTTGTAGTTTATATATATAATATAAAACTAACAAATTTTTTAATTTGGGGTGGCTGCCGATCGAGCCACCCCTTTTCTTCTTTTTTTTTTTTTTTTTTTTTTTTTCCTTTTATATTTTAATGAAATTTTTTAATTTTTTAATTTTTTTTTAACTTTTTAGTTTTATGTTAATAGGTTTTTTTTTTTTTTTTTTTTAATTTTAATTTTTAAAAGAATAATAGTATTATAAGAATATTTCGACAAAAGTGACATTTTTGACACATTTTGATAGTTTGATGGGTCACATTAGTGTACTTGGATGTTATGGGGTTAATCTAAAATTGGTTATTAATTAGTACATTGGGCTTTTTTTATATTTTTTTAAAAAATATAAAATCAATTGTTACTTCATAGGGTTTTTTTTTCCTATTTTTTATTACTATCGTAGTGATAAAGATCATATTCAAAGAGTATATGTAAAAAAAAAAAAAAAAAAAAAAACCTTGTCAATCAGTTAACCATGATTTTTATTTTAATATTTTTAATTATTTTTGTGTTCAACTTTAACTTTTTATTTTCATTCATAAAAATTGAAAAAAAAAAAAATCATCTCTAGAACAAAATCATGGCTCCACCACTAAAGCATCATTATACGGTGATGGTGAGACAATTGGAGATTTGGAGGGAAACGTGGAAAAAGGAGTTAAAGATGGGGGTTATTGAGAGAGAGAGATAGCTAGAGAAGAGAGGTTGCCTGCTTGCACAGTTGCACCACAGCTCGAAGAAGGATGGCCAACACCACCACCATCGATCATAAAATAAATAAATAAATAAAGAGGAAAATTATAAAAAAAAGTCCCCTTAACTAATAACCGATTTTAAAATAGCTTCATAAATTTTTAAGTGTGCTAAAGTGAACCGTCAATCTACAAAGGCGTGCCAAAAATGCTATTTTTTCTTTCCGATAATACTTTTATTCTCTTAAAAACTAAAATAAAAAGAGGTTGTCTGCTGGCACAGTTGCACCACAGCTTGAAGAAGGATGGCCAACACCACCACCATAATAAAATAAATAAATAAAGAGGAAAATTATAGAAAAAAGTCCCCTTAACTAATAACCGATTTTGAAATAGCCTCATAAATTTTTAAGTGTGCTAAAGTGAACCGTCAATCTACAAAGGCGTGCCAAAAATGCTATTTTTTTTTTCCGATAATACTTTTATTCTCTTAAAAACTAAAATAAAAAAATGAAGGACAGATTTGTAGATTATTTCATACAACCTACATATAAGAGTGACATGTGTTTTTTAAATATGTGAAAAACACACGTATTTTTATTAATTAATGCTATTAAAAAAGCATGTGAGAAACACATGCTATTAAAATAACATGTGATTCTCACATGTCAAGAGATACATGTTAATCTTATATGTGGGTTGTATGAAATTTCCTACAAACCAGTTTGTAAAAAAATTCCGTCCAAAAATTAATAAAAAAACTATTTTTTAAACAAAAAAAGGAAAAAAATAAACTAAGGGGGTGGATTAATACAACCAAAAAAAAGAAAAAAAAAACTGTTTTTTCTGGATAAATGCAAAATCAATCCCTGTAATTAGCCAAAATTACAATCGCTTCTTCCTGTATAAAAATATTAATTTGAGAGGTCATCAATGTAAACCAAAATAACAATTTAGTCTCTGTAATCAAAACATTTGACAGATTCCTTAGTATCCATGTCAACACCATTAAAATGATAACATGTATCACTCTTAGTAAAAAAAAAGAAAAAAGAAAAAAATGCAAAATTAGTTCGTGTGGTTTACTTGATTTACAATTAACTCTATGTGGTATTAAAATGAACTCGAAAGTCTTTGTGGTATGCCGAAAATACAAATCACTCCCTCTAGTCAAATTCAATTAAAACACTTGACTGATTCTGTTGTGTAGTGTGTATCACGTTAGCGCCAATAAAATTACAATACGTGTCACTATTAAAAGAACAATATATATATATATATATAAAGCTAAAAAGTTAAAGAAATTTTTTAATTTAACTTTTTAGATATTTTTTTGTTTAAAAAATTATTTTTTATTAATTTTTTATTTTAATTTTAAGAGAATAAGGGTATTATCGAAAAAATGACATTTTTAGCATAACTTAGTAGTTTGATGGATCACTTTAACTCACTTAAAAATTTATGAGATTATTTTAAAATTGACTGTTGGTTAATGGAATTATTTTATATTTTTCCCTAAAAAAAAGAAAAGAAAAAAAAGTCCTTTCATAACCTCTTTAGCCATGGCATCTGAACAACAATTTACGTGGCCAAATAGAAAAGTTTTGATTGTAGTTTTCTTTTCTTTTCTTTTTTGACTTTTGGTTTTGGTTAAATTTCATTCAATTTATTTTGCAACTAGTTGATGAAGAGGTAACGTGAAAAGATAGATTGTAATTTCTTCTTTCCTAGTTTGAATTTTTAGGAATCGATCTATACAGGAAATGTAGATGTTGCCTTTTCAATAGGAGTAACATAAAAGAATGAGTGAGTCTCGAAGGGGTAGCTTAATCGGTTGGGGACTACACCTCATGAAGCGAATGTCACTAATTTGAATCCTTCATCCCCTCTTGTGTGAATGTGTCAAAAAAATAAAAAATAAAAGAATGATCGAGTAATGATATATATTATCCTTATGTCTTTCTTTTATTCTTTAAAATTGATGTGGCTTTTAAAATTACCGTTGTATCAAAATCTAATAATGACTTATCATAAATTTAACGATAATTTAAAGAGCCATATCAATTTTGAAGAATAAAGTAGTGATATATAACATTATTCTAAAAATAAAAGAATACATTGAGCAACGTGAGTCCCAACCATGCTGTAATAACATGAAAGGACGCGATAGAATAGTCAAAGTTAGATATGAAATAGATATTTAAGAATTTTGAATCAATACCCAAGCATTTTATTGGTCATGTCATAACAAAGGGAAGAATGCATTTTGAAGGGCAAAATTGTCTATACATATTTTTATGGACAATTTTACCCATTTTATATAATAACTGGATCCCTCCGGTGGGATCCAAATGCATAACAAAGAGCCATTCTTTTGATAGAAATACGATATTAAATGATGGTTGAAGCCATGACTCTTGGTTAAAGTTAGAAGTTTCTATAACTTGGTACTTTATAATAAGTGTCGTTTAGAAATAAATCAAGTCTTATTGCAAGGTGAAATTGTGAAATTTTTATTGTCACAAACGAGGAAGGATTGATAAAATTAATAGCCTGGACGCTATTAATGATGTCAGCCTATAGTGACTACCAATCAAATATGGTTGTGACGGTCACGCTATAAAACTATTGAATACAAAACCAAATATTAAACATAAACATAAATCTATGAGCCATAGAATTAAGCCCTTATAACCGTATGTCTGTCATCTGTACATGATGATCTATACCATATTCATTTATCACAATTTAATAATAAGTAATTATTCTTTCCAATGCACTTATAAACATTTGATGGGTCTAAGTGTCACATCTGTCAGTTCGTAAACCTCTATAAAAATGGTTGTTAGTTGAGTGAGCTGAAGTATATTTAACCCAAACATGAAAGGCCACGATATAATAATTAAGGAAAATATATAAAAAAAATCCCCTCAACTAACATGCGATTTTAAAATAGCTTAATGAATTTCTAAGTGTGCTAAAGTGACCCATAAAACTATCAATATGTGTCAAAAATGCCATTTTTTTCAATAATGCCCTTATTCCCTTAAAAACTAAAAATAAGAAATTATTAAAAATAAAACCTTTTTTTTTTTTTTTTAGAATTTTCTCCTATTTAAGGTAAAGAATGGATTATAAAGAATTTGTTGCTAGTACTCTGCGTACAATTAAGTTCAAATTTGACAATGACAATTGTACCATTTCAGTAGGGCTAAACCATGAAGCATTGCAAATCGTAAGTACTGTTTTCAACAAAAGGACGGTTGCTCATGGATTTGATCAGGAGTTACTAATAAAACACATGATGGATTTGAGTTTTGAGACAAAATTGAATTTGAAATAACACCTTGTACCATTCATGATTTTTTCACCAATACTCAAATTTTATACTTTTCATAATTTATTCAAGCCATTTAAACTAAAAGCTGAAATTCATGCAAATCTTTCTTTTCAAATACTTCCACCCAACTGAACCATACAGAAAGATCAAAATTAAGTTTATACCGTTAAGAGTCTCACATTCTCAAGGTATATGTACTTGGATTGTGAGCTTTGTAAGCCTTGAACAAACCTGTTTTCTTAAGATGCCTTTTACGAAAGAGTAAGACTCAATAGACTTTATCATATATATATATATATATATTTCCAATTCGCATGGTCTGCTATAATGTAAAGACATCAAATGTTGTGTAGACCCATCATAGGAGTCTTCAAACGACATAGTGGAATCTACATATTCTAACAATCTAGGCAGCCAAACAGCATCTCTTACTTGCTTCAAGGTTTGTGTATCCAACAAGTTCTGCCCCATGCTGCCATGCATGATATATCAATCTGAGAAAAAAATCCAATATCTTAATTAGTAAGACACCATGGTATCGAATTCAGTTGTGGACTGAGGGAAAAACAATATTAATAAGATAAATTAGATCCTGTAATCTTAAAGCAGATGTTCTGATCATCTAAAGAACTACCAAAGTATGCTGCTAATAAAAACTACATGTAACAGAGTTTAAAGAGAATCAGTCAGCTACTAAGTTGAATGTGTAAAAAGAGTATGGAGCACATAAGGTCTTCATGATGGTGTTAGCTCATGAAAAGAGAAATTTAAAACAGATGGATGCATGAAGTTGCAGAGAGATTAATTTGTTGTTAAGGAATCAACCTACAATTCATACTTTTCCTCATTGAAGATCTCAACATGGAAAATACACCAAGATCAAAATCTTACAAAGTATACTACAAATTAAACAGACCTAGATAGACTATACGTACATTTTGGATTTCATGGTGAACAGAGCTAGGTAGACGAACAATATATTATCCCCCAGCTTCCTCCAGGGAATCTTCTGTACGTTGCCCATGAAAGGACGAGGGGGGAGTAGAAATGCTGCAGTCATGCAAATATTGGCAATCCTAGCATTTGATTCTTAATTTCCACTTGGTCGTTATGGGAGCTAACATCATATTATTGATCCCAACTGAAGAATGTTGGCTAGCTTGTTTATTATGCTAAACAGTACTTGGATTAATCCTCGTGTATGAATTAATTGCTTTCTTTCAAGCAACAACTGCTTAATTACTATGTCAATAATGCATGCTCAACTTAATAATAGTCAAGTGTGGGAACTACTATGAGCCTAGTCAGGGACCATATGATGTTTTAATTTGTAAGTAACATCACATGCATTGTGGATGCCATTATTTTACACCATTTATATATTAGGCATCCCCAGAAAACATATAAAAAATAAGCGATGTAGGAAAGAATCTACGCAAAATTAAATTAAAAGTAAGAGAGAGAGAGAGAGAGAGAGAGAGAGAGAAGGGTTAGGAATTTATACCGAATTCAAAATCATAGAGCTCTTGCATTTCTCTATTTATGCATTTCTCTATTTATGCAATCACTGAAACATTCACGATATCTTGGCCTGATCTTGGGACCCTTACCTGAGCTTTTTACTTTCTCTCTGGACTTCATTGCACACTCTTTGCGACACGTTATTTTTGCTTCTTCAAATTTTAAAAAACGAGCTTGCTCTTCTTTTTTCGTAGGAGTATTCACTGAACCAGGACTTTGTTTTTCATTGGGACGATTTCGTCTCTTTGAACGATGCCTTCGAGATTTAGCATCATTATATGGAAAGAGGGAGATACTTGGAAGGGAATGCAAAAAATGAGTGAGAGAGGGAGGATGATTAAGATAGTGATCATAGAAAAAGGAAGGGTTGTCTACTTGCACCATAGCTTGATGAGGAAGAATAGCGAACACCACCACCATCATCAAAACAAGTCTCTTCATAGCCTTTTTAACCATATATAGCACCCCTCTCTCCTAGCCTTTGAATTATTTTTCTTGTTTGGAAGTCTTGTATTAAACCGCAATTTATACCATCTGAACAACAATTTACACGGCTAAATGGAGAATGGAGAATGGAGAATGGAGAATTTTTAGTTGTAGTTTTAATTCGGCAGCCACCCCTTTTCCTCTTGATTTTTTTTTTTTTTTTAAGTTTTATGTTAATAGTTTTTTTTAAAAAAAATTTCTTTATTTTTTTAAATAGTTTATTATTATTATTATTTTTAAATAATTTTTTATTATTTTTTATTATTTTAATTTTTAAGAGAATAATGATATTATATGAATATTTCGACAAAAGTAACATTTTTGATACATTTTGGTAGTTTGATGGGTCACATTAGTGTACTTGAATATTCCGAGGGTTATTCTAAAATTGGTTGATAGTTCATTGAGCTTTTTTATATTTATAAAAAAAATGTAAAATCAATTGTTACTTCATACGGTTTTTTTTCTTATTTTTTATTACCACCGTAGTGATAGAGATCATATTCAAAGAGTATATGTTAAAAAAAAAAAAAACCCTTGTCAATCAGTTAATCATGATTTTTATTTTAATATTTTTAATTATTTTTGTGTTCAACTTTAATATTTTATTTTCATTCATAAAAATTAAAAAAAAAATATTCTTCACCCCTAGAACAAAATCATGGCTCCACCACTAAGCATCATTATACGGTGATAGTGAGATACTTGGAGATTTGGAGGGAAACGTGGAAAAAGGAGATAGAGATGGGGGTGATTGAGAGAGAGAGAGAGAGAGAGAGAGAGAAGGAGAGGTTGCCTGCTTGCACAGTTGCACCACAGCTTGATCGAGGATGGCCAACACCACCACCATCATAAAAAAAGAAAAAAAAGAAAAAAAGGAAATTATAAAAAAAGTCCCCTCAACTAATAACTGATTTTAAAATAGCCTTATGAATTTTTAAGTGTGCTAAAGTGAACCGTCAAACTACAAAGGCGTGCCAAAAATGCTATTTTTTTTTTCTCCAATAATACCCTTATTTCCTTAAAAACTAAAATAAAAAATGAAGGACAAAATTTTCCTACAAACCAGTTTGTATGAAATTTCATACAACCCACATAAACGAGTGACATGTGTTTTTTAAATATGTGAAAATAATGTGTTTTTATTAATGCTATTAAAAAAACATGTGAGAAACACATGCTATTAAAACATCATGTGATTCTTACATGTCAAGAGACACATGTTAATCTTATATGTGGGTTGTATGAAAAATCTGTCTAAAAATTAATTAAAAAACTATTTTTTAAACAAAAAAATGAAAAAATAAACCAAGGGGGTGGATAAATACAACAAAAAAGACGAGAGAAAAAAAAAACTGTTTTTTTGGGGATAAATGCAAAATCAATCCCTGTAATTAGCCTAAATTACAATCGCTTCTTCCGGTATAAAAATAATTCAGAGGTCATCAATATAAACCAAAATAACAATTTAGTCTCTGCAATTAAAATACTTAACAGATTCCTTAGTGTCCATGTCAATACCAATAAAATGATGACATGTGTCACTCTTAGTAAAAAAAAAAAGAGAAAAAATGCAAAATTAGTTCATGTGGTTTACTTGATTTACAATTAACTCTATGTGGTATTAAAATGAACTCAAAAGTCTTTGCGGTATGCCGAAAATACAAATCACTCCCTTTAGTCAAATTCTGTCAAAACACTTGACGGATTCTGTTGTGTAGTGTGTACTACGTCAGGGCCAATAAAATTACAACACGAATCACTATTACAAGAACAATATATATATATATATATATATATATATAAAGCTAAAAAGTTAAAGAAATTAAAAAAATTAAAAAAATTTAATTTAACTTTTTAGATAATTTTTTTTGTTTAAAAAATTGTTTTTTTATTAATTTTTTATTTTAATTTTTAAGAAAATAAGGGTATTATAAAAAAAAAGTGGCATTTTTAGCAGAACTTGGTAGTTTGATGGATCACTTTAGCACACTTAAAAATTCACGAGATTATTTTAAAATCGACTATTAGTTAATGGGATTATTTTATATTTTTCCCTAAAAAAAAAGTCATTTCATAACCTCTTTAGCCATAGCATCTGAACAACAATTTATGTGGCCAAACAGAGAAGTTTTACTTGTAGTTTTCTTTTCTTTTCTTTTCTTTTTTGACTTTTGGTTTTGGTTAAATTTCATGCCATTTATTTTGCAACTAGTTGATCAAGAGGTAACGTGAAAAGATAGACCGTAATTTCTTCTTTCCTAGTTTGAATTTTTAGGAATCTATACAGGAAATGTAGATGTCCTATTTTCTATAGGAGTAACATAAAAGAATGCTACATATTATCTTTGTATCTCTTTTTTGTTTGTCGAAATTAATATGACTCTTAAAATTATTATTGTATCAGAATTTAATAATAATTTATTATAAATTCAATAGTAATTTTCGAAATTAAATAAATTTTGAAGGACTAAAATGACGTTAAAAGAATACATTGAGCAACGTGAGTCCGGCCCAACCATGCTGTAATAACATGAAAGGAAGCGATAGAATAGTCAAAGTTAGATATGAAATAGATATTTAAGAATTTTGAATCAATACCCAAGCATTTTATTGGTTATGTCATAACAAAGGGAAGAACAGGAGGAATCCAGCTAGTTAATACATTTTGAAGGGCAAAATTATCCATACAGATTTTTATGAACAATTTTACCCCTTTTATATACTAACTGGATCCCTCCGGTTGGATCCAAATGCATAACAAAGAGTCCTTCTTTTGATAGAAATACGATTTTTTTTTTTTTTTTGACAAGTCCACACAAGAAGGAGGAGGGGAGATTCAAACTAGTAGCTCCCGCTTCATGAGGTACGATTTTTTTTTTTTTTTGACATGTCCATACAAGAAGGAAGATGAGAGATTCAAACTAGTAACTCCCGCTTCATGAGGCGTGGTCCAAAGCCGATTGAGTTACTTTTTAGGGACGATAGAAATACGATATTAAATGATGGTTGAAGTCATGACTCTTGGTTAAAGCTAAAGTTTCTGCAACTTGGTACTTTATAATAAGTGTTATTTAGAAATAAATCAAGTCTTATTGTAAGGTGAAATTGTAAATTTTTTATTGTCACAAACAAGGAAGGATATGATAAAATTAATAGCCTGGATGCTATTAATGATATCAGTCTATAGTGACCACCAATCAAATATGGTTGTGACGGTCACGCTATAAAACTGTTGAATACAAGACCAAATATTAAACATAAACATAAATTTATGAGCCATAGAATTAAGCTCTTATAACCGTATGTCTGTCATCTGTACATGATGATCTATACCATATTCATTTATCACAATTTAATAATAGTAATTATTCTTTCCAATGCACTTATAAACATTTGATGGGTCTAAGTGTCACATCTGTCAGTTCGTAAGCCTCTATAAAAATGGTTGTTAGTTGAGTGAGTTAAAGTATATTTAACCCAAACATGAAAGGCCACGATATAATAATTAAGGGAAATATATATAAAAAAAAAATCCCCTCAACTAACAGGCGATTTTAAAATAGCCTACTGAATTTTTAAGTGTGCTAAAGTGACCCATAAAACTATCAATATGTGTCAAAAATGCCATTTTTTTCAATAATGCCCTTATTCCCTTAAAAACTAAAAATAAGAAATTATTAAAAAAACTTTTTTTTTTTTTTTTAGAATTTTCTTCTATTTAAGGTAAAGAATGGATTATAAAGAATTTGTTGCTAGTACTCTGCGTAGAAGTTCAAATTTGACAATGACAATTGTACCATTTCAGTAGGGCTAAACCATGAAGCATTGCAAATCGTAAGTACTGTTTTCAACAAAAGGACGGTTGCTCATGGATTTGATCAGGAGTTACTAATAAAACACATGATGGATTTGAGTTTTGAGACAAAATTGAAATTGAAATAACACCTTGTACCATTCATGATTTTTTCACCAATACTCAAATTTTATACTTTTCATAATTTATTCAAGCCATTTAAACTAAAAGCTAAATCCATGCAGATCTTCTTTCTTTTCAAATACTTCCACCCAACTAAACCATATAGAAAGATCAAAAATAAGTTTATACCGTTAAGAGTCTCACATTGTCAAGGTATATATACCTAGATGGTGGACTTTATAAGTTATGAACAAACCTATTTCTTTAAAGTGCATTTTGTAGAAGAGTAAGGCTCAATAGACTTTATCATATATATTCTATCATATGCACATCTACAGGATGCCTATATGCCGGCATACATTGCTGAGGTCAAAATAATATGGACTTAAAAGAGAGAGCAATTTGACTGAATCCAAAACATACATTGCTGAATATAAAGCATACACAAATATATGTACAACTTACTGCCAAATTAAACAAAGGAATAAACGAAGAAATATCAGTCCAATTCGCATGGTCTGCTATAATGTAAAGACATCAAATGTTGTGTAGACCCATCATAGGAGTCTTCAAACGACATAGTGGAATCTACAGATTCTAACAATCTAGGCAGCCAAACAGCATCTCTTACTTGCTTCAAGGTTTGTGTATGCAACAAGCTCTGCCCCATGCATGATATATCAATCTGAGAAAAAAATCCAGTATCTTAATTAGTAAGACACCATGGTATCGAATTCAGTTGTGGACTGAGGGAAAAACAATATTAATAAAATAAATTAGATCCTGTAATCTTAAAGCAGATATTCTGATCATCCAAAGAACTACCAAAGTATGCTGCTAATAAAAACTGCATGTAACAGAGTTACAAGAGAATCAGTAAGCTACTAAGTTGAATGAGTAAAAAGAGTATGGAGCACATAAGGTCTTAATGATGGTGGTAGCTAATGAAAAGAGAAATTTAAAACTGATGGATGCATGAAATTGCAGAGAGATTATTACTTTGAGATCGGGAAACTAACAGCAATCCGATACAGTTCATACTTTTCCTCATTGAAGATCTCAACGTGGAAAATACACCAAGACCAAAATCTTACAGAGTATACTACAAATTAAACAGAACCAGATAGACTATACGTACATTTTGGATTTCATGGTGAACAGGACTAGGTAGACGAACAATTATCCCCCAGCTTCCTCCAGGGAATCTTCTGTTGCCCATGAAAGGAAGAGGGGGGAGTAGAAATAATGCTGCAGTCAAGCAAATATTGGCAATCCTATTTAGCATTTGATTCTTAATTTCCACTTGGTTATAGTTGCTATTATTTTCGACATCATATTATTGATCCCAACTGAAGATTGGCTAGCTTGTTCATTATGCTAAACACATGGATTTCTCGTGTATGAATTGCTTTCTTTCAAGCAACAATGCTTAATTACCATGTCAATAATGCATGCTCAACTTAATAATAGTTAAGGGTGGGAACTAAACTACGTACTATGAGCGAAGTCAGGAACCATATGATGTTTCAAGCAACAATGCTTAATTACCATGTCAATAATGCATGCTCAACTTAATAATAGTTAAGTGTGGGAACTAAACTACGTACGTACTATGAGCGAAGTCAGGAACCATATGATGTTTTTGTAAGTTATATCACATGCATTGTGGGTGCCATAATTTTACACCATATATTAGGCATCCCCAGAAAACATGCTAAAAAATAACCTATGTACGTAGGAAAGAATCTGAAAGAATTATAGTTAGTTTTATACTAAATGTGTTTCCTGAATGCATGGTTCGCAAAGAGCTCTATTGACATGAACTGATCACCAATGAGAAGCAAACCCCTGGATATATATATGGTCTTTTACCTGTCTCCATTTCTGTTTGGAAATTCCTTTTTACCTTCAATATTAATTACCAGCTCTATCCACTTTCTTTCAACGCATCAAATTTGGCTTTGTAAATAATGATACGTTCCATACATGCATGATACAATTTTAACATCCCTACATTTTCCCATGCCCTTAAAAGATGCATGGGAAAAAATACATTTTACTCGCCCCCTCGGCGGAAGTACATAGTACCCCTTTTTTTTTTTTTTTTTTTTGACTCCAATGTTAATTAATATACGCCCCCTAAGTTTCTGAGATTTTAAATGTTATCCATCTGTTAACAATTTTCGTCTTCTGCCAGAAGAAGTCCCACATGCACCACACGTTAGGAGCAAAATGTCCCCAAAATGCCCCAATTTTTCACAATAAAAATAAAAATAAAAATGATTGAGGGTGGCCAATCGAACCACCCCCAATTTTTTTTTTTGGGAAATTATGAGCATTTTTTACTTTTCATCCCCTAGAAGCTGCATGTGGACATTCTTTCTTTAGAGAATACAAAAATTGTTAATGGATGAGTAGAGTAACATTGACAATCTCAAAACTTCGCGGGGGAGGAAGGTACATTGCCAATTTTTAAACAGTAGAAGTTAAAAAAAAAAAAGAAAAAAAGATACAAGTACGGGGTAAAATATATTTTTCTCAAGATCTATATACAACAACATTCTAAACTGGATAGAAAAATCAGTGAAGCATGGAGAACTCACGACTGACAGAAGATAGAAATATAATCTATTTATCACTATATATATGACAAGGATCTCACAAAGTAATAGATAGAATGGATAGATAAGCCTCAAAGAAAACCTATCAATCTCAGAAGCAAAAATGCAAAATCTAAACCACTCCAACTAAACGAGTTTCTAGCTAAACCACAGGCGAGTGAACAATCCTCGAGAACTTAAGTTATAGATACTTTTTTCCCGTTCAATGGGTTTTTTGTGGTATTTCAATGCAGTTATTGCCATTCTATATATATAGTATGTGCATTTCATATGAAATTTGCTTTCCTGTTTTGAAGGTAATACCCAAAATGCTTGATAACGCTTGATGCCCAATTATCTGCCACACTGCCAATCTCTTTCGTTTTTTTTCCCCCCCTTTAATCAAAGCCCTTGTGGTCCTGTGGAATTCACATTTTCTTTCAGAAGGCCAATTATTTAATTATCGCTGCATTAGACTCTACTCATACAATAAAGCAGCTACTAGCTAGCTAGCTAGCTAACACTTAATCCTTTTTAATTCCCACTCATGCCATTGCACTGGAAAGTGGAAACAGCAGAATCCAAAGCACTTGGTCCTTGACAAGGTCTGACACTCTTCTTGCCTTCTTGGAGTTCATCATTTTCAACCTAATTGACATTTTTGTTAAGGACTTTCTTATTGCCTACTACTAACAACCTCCCCCCCCCCCCCAAAAAAAAAAAAAAAAGAAGAGAAAAGAACAAGGAATCAATGAGATGTTCATATGATCAGTTAGAGACGTTCATTATTGCAATGGAACCATTTCGTTGGGTGTTACTAGCACGTTAAATTACCGTATATCTCAAAAGTTCAAACTAATAAAAAATAAAAAATAATGAATTAACATGGCATGTAGGCTTCATTACCATATATGCACTTATTATATTTCTAAAATGCAATTGAAATGATTAAGATTAAAAAATATTTATGTCTAATTCCGGTGTTCAATAGTTTGGGCTGGGAGTGTTAATATATATTTGGAATGTCTTAATTTGTGGTATCCTAGGTCCACTACAATTCTATGTACGGCGTTGACAAAATTCATGTATAATACTTTGCCCCAACTCATGTTCATGAAATAAAATCATTAACAGTACTAAAGTTTTGCCAAGAACGAAAGTCATGCATCTTTCTACCCAGTATAGATGACTTGATGAATAGGATCAATCTTATAGTAGTACTGATCACCCAACAGACAGACAGACAAAATAATAAAAGGCAACTTTAAATAAATGAATGATACCTTTATGCCTTCCATGTATATTGAGATCTTTTAATTCATCACAATGGACCTTTCTAAAAGTGAATAGTCAAAATTGGAGAACAAATTAACAACTTAGTTAAGCGAATCTTAATTAGCTTAATTAAGAGTCTACTTTTCACATAAATTAAAGGAAATTAATTTGTTAATTTCAGCTCACTCTTGACTCTACTACCATAGTAAGCTTCATCATCAAGAGCAGGCATGCACACACGTACCAAGAACTCAACCAAGAAACTTGAAGTTTTTGATCATGTGTGTGTATATATATATATATATATTCTCAGAACAGCAAGAAAAGTAAGACGACAGAAAGCATTAAGAGGGTGTGTGTGATGAAATCATGAAATGGCTGCCTAAACCAAAAAAGATGGAAGGTGAAGTATGAGAAGGCTTGTCAAGAAATGATCCGGCCATTTGCATGGCGACTGCACAGAATACAAAGACAAAAATAGCATTCACTGAACAGGAAGCACGTAATGAGAGCGACCTCACTAAAACAACAAATCATTTTCATGCAGGCTTCGCTTTAATTATCTCAGTAACTATTAAATAGGGGAGAGAGAGAGAGAGAGAGAGAGAGAGAGGAGAGGGGAGGAATTACCTCAGCCTCGTTGGAGAGACCAAGCTTTCTAACCAGGTACTTTTTAACCATGAAAACCGTCACGTTCTCGTCCCTTTTATTTCAAACCAGAAAAAAGGAGGACCACACCAAAACCCAAAAAAGAAAAGTAACGTCAGCTTTTCTTTTCCACTCATTTCACTGAACACCATCATTAGCTAAGTAGAAAAAAAATGTGACGCTGATATGATCATGTATGGATTCTAACGTGCACCACTTACTTCACTCTAATGTACGCCTTCGGTATTTGATGCACCCCTTCCCCTTCCCTGCTCACACATAAAACAACACAAGCCAATCACCAACACTGAAGCCACAAGCAAGAGAGAGAGAGAGAGAAAGAATACTATAAAAATATAACGTTAGCATGATCATAATCTAAACTGAAAAAAACAAAATTTTGTATGAGAGTGAGAGAGACCCACCAGAAAGAAAGTCACAAGAAAACAACAAAAAAGGAAAAAGGAAAAAAAGAAAAAAAAGAAAGAAAGAAAAGGATTTGTAATGATGAATACAAGGAAAAACTTTTGCTCACTCACCGGTTGGTTAAGGAGCGGAGGGTAAACCACAAACCAGACGACTGGGGTCTTCTTGTGGAGAAGTAATCATGATGAGTATCATCGGGAACCGGCATTTGCCAGTCATGAAGACCAAGAAAGGCACCTCCTGAATCAATGTGCCATGGCCATGATGAAGGCATGCCATTATGATGATGATCATCGTAATGATGATAATGATCTGGCCACAACAGGTTGTGATAATTACAAGTGGACGGCGGCAGTACACCCACATGCCTGATACCATCATCATTATCAAACCTTAAACCTAACCCTAACCCTAACCCTATCTGCTGGCTGCTGGTTTGCAAGGGTGAAGAAGAAGAAGATGCGGATGGAAGAGGATTAACTGAAACTGGGTCGTTTGATCTATTCTCTTCCGCTTTCCTGCAACCTTTTCCAAACCCTAACCCTAGCTCAAGCCAGTCTCCTCCTTCATCTTCTTCTGCTTTAAGTTTGTAATCTTGGAGGGATTTGTGAGGAGAAGAAGAAGAAGAGGCCATTGAGTGCATATAGCTATAGCTACTTTACGAAGCGATCTGTTTGGTAAAAGATGAAAGGGAAAGGGTTTGGTTTGGCTCTTTATGGAACTCATACTTTCAACTGTTCATACCCAACCCATAACCCCATAGACACTCAAACTCATCCAAGTACATAACAAACAAACCCTATTCTTTTTCTTTTTTCTTTTTCATTTCCCCCTCTGTTTTTTAAAAATAAAGCAAAACATTTTTTCCTTTCTATTTTCTTTTTTGCTACTTTTGGGGTCTCGGGATTGAAAACCCAAACACGGAATTATAGAGAGGTGGGTTTGGAGCTGAGTGTCGCTCTTTTCCGAGGCACAACATAATGCTCTGCTTCTGTTCTGTTCTTTCTTTCATTCATATTCTTTGCGTCCAAACAGTTGAAGAACTAGGATTTTGTTAGTTTCTACAGCTACACGCTACCCACAGAGCAAGAGAGAGAGAGAGATATAATACATGAAAAGAAGTGCAAATGATTTTGTTGTACCTGTGTAGTTTGTAAGCGTGTTGTTTCTTTTTTGTACGAATCAAGCTCGATCTGCATCAATCCCATTGAAACACTATTGCTCCTCTTTCGCTTTCCCTATTCTCCCTCTAGATACTAGAAAAGAGAAGCGACAGTTATATATATATATATATATATAAGGGTTACCTCGCAGTTTTTGAACTTCAGGAAAAGAAAAAAGTGTGTCTACTTCACTTTAGAGGGTAATCCACGGTTTTTACCATGATAAGTACGTGCTTTTAGATGAACCAAAATAGATATATATAAATACACATGATATTCTACAATTAATACTTTTTTAGTGTTATGTTCAAGATCAACGATGGACAGTTCATTTTGCGGGGCAGGCATATTAAAGGACAGAAATTATTTATGATAAATGCTGATTCCCTAAATCAAGAGATTTAAATTATTTGAATACCGTAGGTTAATAGATTTGTTAATTATAATTTACGGGATATGTGATATGATCATAATTATTAGATATTTTCTATATCGTGTTATGATATGTACAACATATGTAAAAGAATTATTTTTTCAATAAGAAATAGATCTCTAATTCAGGAATTTTTCTTACTAGAGTCATCATAATTTTAGAATTCAAAACTTAGTTGGTCTCTTATGTAATCGGTAGTCTAATTAATATTTCTCTATTTAAAGGGAACTATCAATAAGAAAATGAATGAGTTGATTATTTTTTTAAAATACAGTTTATTATATATGTTTTGGAAGTCAAGGCTCCTTTGAAGTAGCCATCGGAGATCACAGCTCTTTCAAAGTAGTCGATTTATCATTTTCTATGTTTTGTTACTAGTAGGTTCGCATAAATATGTTTGTATTTGAAATTATTTAAAACATATATAAAGCTCTATAAATAAAATCTTGTACTCAAATCAAATATGAAGGAAAGATATGATGTAGCCAATAAGGATTTAACGTGTGAATATAAGTTATAGGCCAAATCAACTTAATCTCTGTGTTTTCTATCTTTCCTTTATTATCAATTTTTATATTCATCACTAATTAACTTTATTCTTAAGATGAATTTAACACTTTTTTCTTTTGCATGATAAAAATATTAACAAACAATTTAAAATACAAAACACTCAAAATCACTTTTACTTTTATCACACCAGAATACTTTTTTAAACAAAAACATCATTTTAAAAAAGCCTCTGTTATCAAGTTAGTTTGTAAACATATTAAAACACCGAATAAACTATCACGTAACGGTCCACGTTCTAATAACGGTGATGTAACAAGTGCAAAGTGGACTGCATTATTTATTTGTAAGAAATTTATAATAAAAGTTAAAGATTACTTTATCTGGTGTAGGTTATAAGACATGTAAGCCAAATTATTAGCCACACATGTTGAGTATGGGTCAATTCAGAAGCAGTGCAAGCATGCCACATGGAAAAGGCTAATTAAAAACATTATGATGTGTGCCCATAGGTCGCGTGTTATGTGAACTTAATTAGGAGACAGCCCACTGTGTTTTATTTTATTTTTTTTTTTTTAATTTTGATTTTGACAGCCCACTGTGTTGACAGAGATACAAAATTTCCAAAAAAATTAAATAAATAAATACAAAATGAGACGTGGAATGCCATTATCGCCGAGGCATTAGATCATAAACTCTTATATGATGAGAGTACCACTGACAATTTACACATTCAAAAAAAAAAAAACACACACACACACAATTAATAGGTTGAAATTGAACAAGTATTTGACCGTTTATTTAAAAGCTTTTTAAATATAAGAAATTGGCTCTTCTCCCGTTCATTTGAACTGAAAAAAATCCGAAGTCGGCGGCACCGACTACCCTGTTGTTTTGGCAAGTTAATAGGAATTTAGGTACTTCAAATTGTATGTGGAGATTCTTATTTACTATTGGGTGAGCTTCCTTATTTTTTATGAGGTCTGGCAAACTAGAATAACTTTTCCTCACTATTGATGATTCCTTCAGTCTCCAACGTTTAGATCAATAGATTAGCCTTTGTTTTTTTTTTTTTACTTTTCTAAGCAAGTACCAAAGGAGAAGTGAAGGGTACAGAGGAGCAGATAAAATAATAAATAAAAAAAAAACACAAAAAATGGTGGAGCAACTCAACAACTACCTAGTACAATCAATACAGTGCATAAAAGACCTAATATGATTGAAAATGGGCCATACGAATGGCCCAGCTCACTGGCCAATAAAGAGGCCACAAAAAATATTGGTTTCTAGAGATTGAAGCACTAGTAGAAACCGGACCGGAGCCGTCAAGATGGAGTACCATTGCGGTGTCCGGTGAAGGAGGTATCCGACGGAGAAAGCTTGTTGGACACCGCATCTGAATCTAAATCTAAGATTCTCCATAGGCAAAAAGACGGTACAATCTATATTCATAGAAGAAATATAGAGGAAGCTCTAGATCGATCTTACGTGTGACCGAATGTCACACCCTAATCCCAGAATGGGACTAAGGTAGTGATTTTTGAATTTCTCAATAACTTATGAAATACTTTTATAGTATAATATCTTTCTACTTTGGAAACTCTTTGGAATCTCAATAAGATAAACTTTAAATTCTTCAGTAATTTATGAAATGCTTTCATATATAGTAAAAATTCTTTCTTCTTTGGGAACTCTTTGGAATCTCTTAATTTTTTCTCTTATTTGATCATAAACATAAAAATTTACTTTCAAAAAGTAGTTCCTATAAAGCTTTGTCTTTTCATTTGCTTTGTGGCCTTTCACACTATTACGCCTCATGTGTAACTGTGTAAGTGAAGGATCCTGACTCAACTTGTGGCTACAAGAGGAGTCATCGGGAGATGAGCCTAAATGGGCCTAGTTATAAGGAATTTGAAGTACCTTTTTAGCCCAATAAATTACCCATGGGTCTAAAAATGGCCCCAACGCTTTTTTAGGCTTAAAAACGATTATGGGCTGAGAGAGATTGAATTGGGCCCGAAATTAGCTCACTAGGCTCAAAAACTTATCTTCGGTTCTAAGAGCCCAAAACTTTTCCTTAGGCCCAAAATATTTTCTAATACCTCGGGGAATAAATTTCATATATATATATATATAAATAAATATATATATATATATATATATTTTAAAAAGAAAATTTCATAATTTTCTGATCTTTTTTACAGAGCGGGGATGTAAAGCATTGATGCACTCACAAAAGTCAGAGGCTTGATAAAGCGTGTAATGCTTCAGCCTAGAATATTTTACCAGAAAAAATTACAAAATTAAATTATGTTAAACAAGTTTATAGAAGAGATGAAATTATCAAGTGTCAACGACCAGAAAAATCTGTCGACTACTTCTCACGTGTTTTTTCTTTTTATAAGTAATCGAGATATCATTAAAAACGTAAGGCGTCCCAAACACATTTGAAGTATACAAGAGAAACCACCTAATTAGAAGGGGCAAAAAGAACAAGAAAATGATGATAACAAATCACCAAAAAATAAACAAAAACAGCCGTCCAAAGATATAAAAATGTTGAACAATAAAGACTTTATATGATGAAACCTAGGAAGATCAGCACTTGGTTCTTTGAGCACCACAATTGCCCCCAACAATTGACATGAATCAATAATCAATACCAAAAGTAGAACACATGAATTGCACTTGGCATGCAGTACAACAGAAATCAGAACGATAGCCATCACTGCAAAAGACATTTAACTTTTAGGGGTTTCAAACTTCAAGGAATGCAAACAGCATATTCCATTTGCAAAACCTGGAGAAACAACATTACTTAATGCTCAAGTAGATCAGGATGTATAACACAATGCATATAAGCGCACATTCAGATCAGGACGACTACGGCAATTCAAAGAAACATCCTATGTTGCTCAGATTCAGGAACGGGGTGTCAGGTGCAAGCAGCAGGCATGTCTCTAGGAGTTTGACTCCCCCTTGTCCGAACTTATGATCCATGTAGTACATACATGCGTTACAGAACTGAATAGCTAGCTATCTGTACCAACTATAAACATCTAGCTATCATTATCTACTATAAGCAAGTAAATAATATGGTTACAAAAGTTGAGGTTAAAACAAGACAATAACATGGAAATAATTGCCATGACTATGCTAACATAACTATACACGTTTGGCCTTTGGGCAAAAGCATAAGAAAAAAGGAAGACTAAGTGCAAACCCTTCAAAAAACAATATATAGCAAACGATTTGGAAAAAATGTGAGAAATTTTCTTCCCCTTTCTAAGGAAATGTTCTCTCCTAAGCTGACATCACAAAGGAGAACTGTCCTATAATTTCAGTCAAAGATCAGACAAGATCCTACACCCACATCAGTGTCATGTTGCCTCAACACGGGTATGATGAAAAATTTGCTGTGTCTGAGAATGGGGAGACTTCTCTTACTTATCAAAAAAAAAAAAAAAAAAAAAAAAAAAGAATGGGGAGACTTTCTATGACGGGGAATAATGTTGTAACTTGAGAGTAATTTCTGAAGGTTTTCTATGACAAATGTTTCCCCGAGAGTTTGAGGCAGTAGAAGGTCCAAAAGGTTATCCCATTGATGTAGGGCAGTATGACCTGTTAGAGTATGAGGGAAAAGTTCTTCCAGTTGTCTTATTTTGCTACTTAATTGATAACCAGGAGAGAGGCTGGGCAATTAAAAAAGGATTTGGAAGCTAGGTTTCAAGGATTAGTGTCTATGGAGCAAGCACCCCATTTTGGTGAGGTACTGTAGCATGCACAGATTCTGGAATCTAATGGTGTTAGTGCTCAAGAAAGTAAAGATCAGAGGAAGAGGTTCAGGTCTGGCAACTTTCAGGAAGGAAAAGTTCTTCCAATTATCTCAGTTGGCTCCTGACTCAGTTGACAACAAGGAGAGAAAAGCTAGGTAGAGCAGGGTCTGGACGCTAGTTGTCAAGAATTAGTGGCTATGAAACTTGCACCCACTTCTTCAGAGATAGTGCAGCGCACACATATTTTGGAATCTAATGGCGTTAGTGCTCAAGAAAGTAAAGATCAGAAGAAGAGGTTCCGGTTTGGCAACTTTCAGGAAGGAAAGGGAATGTACAGGCCCAGAAGGGACAAGCTCTAGCTGAATTAGATGCTAGAGCATCATAACAGAAGATAATGGAGGCTTACAAAAGCTGCGACAAGAACTATGGTGGAAGGCATATTATAACAAGACTAGGGCATGTTTCAGATGTGGGCAAATTAGCCGCTAGATTAAGGACTTTTCAAGTATGCAGGCTGAACACCTTACAATGGTCATGGGGTCCAGACCAAAGATCCAGGAATATATCTTTGCTATAACCGAGCAGGATGATCAAGCATCCAAGTGATGACAAGTACCCTTCATTTGTTTTCTCATTTAGCAGGAGTTTTCATTGATTCTGATTCTACCTACTTGTTTGTGCCATGTGTATAAGCCAAACATGTGAGTTATGACCATCACATGCCTAGATTCATGGTATGGATGAGAGTTGTAACATACACATACAGAGAGATTGTTCAGCAAGAAAACATAAGTACATTTAAAATCTTAAGCAGTGATCATCACTGACCAACATGAAGCAATAGCAGCCATTGTTTATTCCTTGTATCGCCAAGATAACAATCAATGTAGTAATTACCAGTTTCAAATAGTGTATCAGGTGCAACTTGTACTATATTCAGCAACCTACAGTTTGAACTAGACACTCACAAGTCAAAAAACAGCATCTTATGAAGGTCAGAAATGTTTAATGATAGTCATGAGAAGAATATCTAAAATATGAGGGAAACTGCAGTTACCAAGATATGTAGTGGTTCTTATAGGATAAATGTTATACCTAGAAGGGGTGGCAGGGGAAGGAAGGATCTTTTTTGCATTTGTAAATCATCCTGGAAATATAATCACCCACCATAAGCCAGTTGATCAATACTTTTCAAGCATGCTGAATTAATTCTTTCTGGCTCCTTTACATGAATCAGAAGAAGGCCTTTTGTTTGCCCGAAAACCAAAGAAAGTGAATAGATCACATAAAAAAATATGAGTGCAAAGAGCGAGTGAGGGCGAGAGGAGGGAAGATGCAGGAAAGCTATTTACAAATAACCATGCATGAGAAAATTTGCCAAACACTCAGCATAAA
This sequence comes from Alnus rubra, assembly GCA_028654335.1. Lineage (NCBI taxonomy): Eukaryota > Viridiplantae > Streptophyta > Magnoliopsida > Fagales > Betulaceae > Alnus > Alnus rubra. The sequence continues at coordinate 959,142 of JAJPGS010001898.1, read as the reverse complement.
GTCCACTCATATCTCACGTTGATAACTTTGTAAATGAAACTTCTAAAATCCATATCTCATTTTGGGATGGGAGTTCAACTATATGAAATAATGTGCCATTCCAATAAGAATGTGTTACACCGCAGTAACCGATATCGACATATCGTGCTGATAGAGTACCAAAATGAAAAAGATTATTACATGCCATAATCTCTCTAGTTAACAAACCATCCTACAATTGGTGTACAAGATTTTTACCTGCTGATATAGAGTTTCATACAAAATTCATAGAACTTACAAGTTCCTCCAGTCAAAATTTCTCATCATAATTGATAAAAGTACCTCTTCTACTAGAAAATGATTAAAAGAACATTACCAAAACCAATGTAGCCAAATGCAAAAGCTGCCACCAAGGCATTAGTCCCTTGATGGTTTGAGATGGTAAGTGCCAAGAAGGTGCTTGCCCGAGTGAAACGAGATACCAATGCGTAAGAAAGTTGTTAAATATATATATATTGTATAATACACTGTAACAAAATAAGTATGTTCAGTGTCATCATCTTCATCATCTCATAATCAAAACTAATTGTAAACAATGGAAATAGGATCAACTGAAAAAGAAAACCTCAGGAATATCTATTATAGAACTTACACATCGTCACTCAACCTACGCTTAAAGCCATTACAAAAACTTACCCATAAAACTTGAGACTAGAGGATAAAAACAGGTAGTCAATGAAAAAATGAATAATTACAATAAAGCTTCGTGCTACCAATGCTTACCACCAAAAGGGCCAAAAGACACGGCATAGTAGCACCAAGTAAAACCATCTAGGGAATAAACAACACTTGACAGCGAACACCATATGGAACCAAAAACTAGTTATTGCTCATAAATATTATGCCAACAAAAAAATAAATAAAAAGAGGGGTAAAAAATTCAATCCAAGCATCACAAATAAAGGCTAGCATGGTTCTCTTGTAGAACCCAGTTGATCAGAAATCAGAAAAATGATGAAGATTTCAACGAACTTAGAAAAGGTGATAGCCACAGATTCATCAATATCAGTTATCCTAATCATAATTTTAGACACCCAAATTTATTTTCGTTAATAAGCTGTATTAGCACTTTCCTTCCCTTACCCTAGATATTCCTCTATAAAATCAGTGTAGATGCCGTATGGCCACTCGCCGAAGAATAATTCAGTCAATTGCTTTCAGCAATTTGTGGAGGTCGACCCCTCGAAGTGCTCAATTCTCTCCCTCTTTCTATTTTCTTCTGATTCCGTTTGCATAGCAAAGTCCTAGTCAATAAGCCAAACCAAGTGAAGTACGAAAATTCTCTCCAAAAAAAGAACTACGAAAATAAAATAGAAGACACCATATTCAGGAAGAAACAAATAATTGGACTTACATGGAAATCAAATTTTGAAGGAACTTCTGAATGTGAATATTTATACCAACCCATGATTTACACCATTTTTGCGTGAATGATCAAAAATCAACCTTTCCCGTGAGGGCCACTCCTCCTCTGGGGGGCCATAAAGAAAAAGAAAACAGAAAAAAACAAAAACAAAAAGCAAAACAGCTAGGCCCATAAAAAAGGAACAAAACAGGCTGCTTTCGAGTCGTATAAAAACACAGAGAAACATGCTCTAGCTGGGGGGGTTCCCAAATACCCTTGAATACAAACAAATTAAATAGAACAGAAAAAAGAAACCCAAAATCTACGACGTTCAGGAAAACAAGAAACAAGCCCCAGAAAGCAGCAGGGAAAAGTGTGGAATTCATGGACTTGACAGAAAGAAAAGGGAATTCAGGATCATTGCACGCAAAAATGATGAGAATCAAATAGGTTGAAAACCAAATTCTTCGACTCTCCTCTCTCCTCTCCGGGTGGTTAAGAACAAAAGAGAAAGAAAGAAGGTTAAGAAGAAAAACTACCTCGGGTTCAATTCTGAGGATATTCTGTCTTTGTTACTGTTAGGACAGTGGAGAGATCGAGAGAGAGGTGGATTGTTTTGGTGCACAGCTTCTTTAAACGGTTCTTCATCTGTCTATCTGACACATCTCAGATCTCACCAGGGATTCTGGGGAAGAACTTTCCTACTTTTCTCATTTCTCTAACTACTTTCAAGTTTCATCCACCGTCGTTGACTTTCTTTTTTTTTGACTTGGCTTTTTCTGTTGTTTTTAATGGTGTCCAGATTTAATTTTTTTCTCTCTTTTTTATTTATTTTAAAGAAAAAACTTAAATTAAATATGGATGTTTAAAAAAACAAAATATAAGCCAAATCATTTGTCTTGTATTTCTCTTGTCACATTAATAAATAGAAAAAATGTAAAATTAGTTCACGTGGTTATACTTATGCTGATTTATAATAAGCTTTACGTGATATAAAACATTGTTGATAGCTCGCTCGTTGTATGCAAAAATAACAAATGTGTGACATGTGTCATAATTTGATTGGCGCTAACGTGACATTTGACGGTTTTCGTTAAAAAGAAAATTGAATGGAAGTTGGGTGCAGTGATTTATTTGTTAGCAAATTTTCATACCATAAAGAGTTTATTGTACATCGATATAACCACGTATACTGATTTTGTATTTTTTTTTTTCCTTAATGAATATTGAGTATAGTTTTTGAAAATAAAACTTTTTCCGTTTTAATTAATGTGAGAATTAAAAATACATGTATAAATTACATGCGTTTTGAATACATATTAGCTTAATGCATGTGAAATGCATTATAGACACATATAAAGAAAAACTTTGCCCTTCTTTAAATTGGGTTGGCAACAAAATCACTAATTTACTAATTGGCATATGTCTGTGATTCTCACAAGTATTGATTATTCATTGCACCCAATTAGATCCAAGAAGCCAAAAAAAAGAGGCTTGGGAGGATGATAGACCTTTTAGAGCATCTTTAATGGACTCTTTAAAATTTCACTAAATTTTTGTGTAAAAATCATTTTTTTGTGTTTAACTATCACTTTTAAAAAGTTCCTATGTAAACTCTCTAAATATTTATCTATTTTAACTAAATATTATTTTTTTTATGGGTTTTGGAGCAACTACTTTAACTATTTAAGTATCAAAAATTGAAGGGGGATCGATTCTCCTTGCAAGGATTTGGCAAGAAACTGAAAGAAAATAATTAAAAAATAAATAGAGAAAGGGTTTTGGAGGTTAAATATAGAGAAAGTTTTTGTCGTTCACCATTTTAGAATTTTTGTAGATGTATGGAGTGTTTTGACAACTTTCATCAAAATTTGGCGAAATTTTTGAAGCAGATAGTCCATTAAAGTGCTCTTAACAATTTTAATGTCTGAATTTTTAGTAATCTGAATAGTAAATATAAGAGAGTCTTTATAGGCTCACTTGCTCGAACAAATATCAAGCAACCCGCCTACATGTTAGAACAATGAAGCTAGACTATCATCACCTAGTAGCAATTGGGTCAACAAATTACTAAAAATTGTAATAAATCAAAGGTGTTTTTCCAATCTTTGATTGCCCACATCCATGTTAGCATTCCCATGATGATTATTTATGTTTATGCTGCATTCAGAAGTCTCTCTTTCTATCGTGCGGACTGACACAAAGTGTTTGATTTGCTCAAATTATTGTGTTTCCCGTGAGCACAGCTGCACAAGTAATGAAGCAAAAGCCTCGTGCTCGACAATTTTGGACCGTCTTTAAGAGAGGCCGCACGCCTATCATTTTTTAGTTGGAGGCCTAAGTTAATAAGTATCAATTATTATTATTATTATTTTTTGTTTAGAACAATAAGTATCAATTTAATAAGTTGGATTAGCCAGCTTATCTTTCCATTTTTTTTTATTTATTTAATTTTTTTAAGAGAAGCTCTCAACCTCTTTTAGAAATATCTTATTTGTTGTTAGGCTTTCAATTGCTTCTTGCGTGTGCTCCGGAGAGGAGGGATGGACTTTCTGTCTTTCTCAATTTATTTTTTGTGGGTTTTCCTACCAAATTTGCAGTGGCACATCTTTACCACCACAAGCTTGGCTCGCCTCCACTCTCTTCGGCCTCCGCTCTTAGCCACGCTTTTGTTTCCACTTGGCGTGACTCTCACTCGCCAACCATTGAAAATAGATATGGATTTCTTTTTTCTTTTTAATTCAGATATGTCTTCCACTGTCAGCTTTCTCTTCCGACACTCCACCCTTCGGCCATCTTCGGCCTCCCCGATGCACTACCCTCTTCTCCATCAAATCTGTTGTTTCTCGGTTTTATTGTTTGTTTTGATTTTCTGGTTTTGTTGTTTTGTTACATGGGTTATAATTTTCCTATATATGAGTATGTTTTTCTTGCTTTGGAGACTTTTTCAATCAAAGATCATATCTCCTCATCAACGGCTCCGGTTCGAACGTCAATTTAATAAAATTTGAGTAAAATGTAATGTAATATGTAGCATTACTCGGTATAATAAAACGATTATAATATTTAAATATGCCAACGATTTAGATGGGGATAAAACAAATTTGTATGCCTACAATTTGGAATCCAAAAATAAGGTCCAGTCTTTTTCCCCTATAAATTCTAAAGAACATTCCATCAATGTCAGTTGGACACAAGTGTGTGGCAAAATTTGCTGGAAATGACATGTAGCATCCCATCTGATTGGATTGAAATGGGTCCAACTCAATACGATTTGTTTCTTAAATCTGATTGCGTCAGATTTAAGGTATTTGATTCATTTGGTTTAATGAGTTGGATTAGTGTAATTGCTTAATTATCTTACACGAATCCGAATTCCCAATCGAGCGGGTTCAGATTTGATTACCCGACCCGCATTGGTGGCGAAAAGTGGAAACAACTGAGAGGCAGGCAAACTGGAAGCTGCATTATAAAATTAACGAAAAGTGAAAGGATAACATGACATGATTGACACGGAAGAAAACAGCAACACCCACGCTCCAATGAGGGAACTGAATTTACACCAAAATTGACAAGATTTAAGCTAAAATTCTTTTCCATTTCAAATAAAATAGACATTTTTTTTTTAAAAAAAAAAATTTATTGTATTTAATAATGTAGATAATGTCTTGTGATAAATACATTGACACACCATTAGATATAAATTACAATAACATTAAATACTGATAATAAAATGGCTAAAATATCAATTTTAGGTGGAATAATGGTAAGGACGCTTATTTATTGTTAATTTTGAACTTCATTATATATTTTTGTATGGAGATTTATTGTCATTCATTTTAACTATTATAAACCATTGTGAAAATCTCTTCTTTTTTTTTTTCCTTTTTTTTATGGAGATTTATTGGCCACATAATTGAAGACATCAAATTTTGCCTTTAAAACTTATCTACCGAGAGCATTCTTAGTAGCCTCACAAAAATAGTTTTTTAGCTATTTTGGTAAGCCAATTTGATGAAAATCCTGAAAAATCATTCCCAGCAACCTAACAATTTTAACCAAAAAAATTTGATGACTGAAATTACTAACAAAATTAGATGAGACATTTTCACTCAACAACCCACTCACCAAATTTTGTTTCACCTTTCTCTCTCACATGATTAGCACACTTTTTTTTTTTTTTTTTCCTTTTTTCTCTCATTTTCTTCTCCCATCTCCCATCTCTCACACGATAATATCCTTATTTCATGGATATGAATGATTTTTTGTAAAAAGATTATATAGAGAAAAAATAAATAAATATGAAAAAATTATTATTTAAATGGAATAGTGAATATTGACTAGTTAAAATGGTGAGGCTGCTGGGGGAATTTTAATAAAGTGGCTTACCAGAATAGAAAAAAATAATTTTTAGTTATTTTGGTGAGTAAAATTTGGTGAGGCTATTAGAAATGTTTTGAGATAATAAACAGTCTACATATATATATATATATATATATATATCGGCAAGGCATCGTAATAGTTTGGATGGAGGGTGAGTTGTGCTTTGACCACCTTTTTCCAAAAAAAAAAAAAAAAAAAAGGAGGTTATTTTTATTTTTTGAAAAAAGTATCTTTTTTAGAAAGTTAACAGTAAAAAAGTAACATGAGATTGTTTTTTTCCCATTTTAACGAAAAATATTAACGAAAAATGTTATATGTAAAAGAATGATATTTTTAATACGAGCAATTGTCATATTTTAAAGTTTGGTGGTATGAGTGATAATTTAGAGTAAAATGTGTATTTTTTTTTTCTTAATTTTTTTTTATTTAGAAATACGTTAAATCTATAATTTGTTTACAACTATTATTTTGTAATTTGTTCACACATAAATGGTGTTAGTTTTTTTTAGTGATTAACGTGACTCCAATCATATGTTATTAACATGTATTAACATGTTGTAAAATAATTATAAATCTCGTGAGTTTAGTATTACTCTTTTATATATATTTTTAAAAAAATAAAAATAAAAATAAAAATAAAAATAAAAATAAAAATAAAAATAAAGAAGCAATGAAGTTAGGGTGCAAGCGTGTAGTAAACGCGCGACCTGATAGGGAGTGTGGAATGACGGAATGATTAATGGGAAACATCATTGTCAATGGGACCAACTGCCCAGAAGAGCTGTGGGGACGGAGAAAGGTCACTGACTGTCACACTGTGGCTTTCGCTTTTCCTTCTCACACAGACACCAGCCCTTTAGGTAGTTTTTTGTTTCTTGTCCTTGTTGTTGTGTTGGTTGCATTTTGTTGTCTCTGCTTTAAAAGGAGTATTTTTTTCTCTCTTCACCTTACCTCTCGCTGTTTCAATGCACACCAACAACACCCAACAACAAGCAGAAAGAACAAGGATCACAAAACGCCACAACCTTCAGTGAGAACCCCATATGCAATAACAAGTTTTCAGCTTTTGAAAAAAAAGAAATGAAAAAATCAATGCTTGCCTCATTTTCTCCCATCAATGCTTCAAGATCTCTCATTTATACCCCACTTTCCTTTCACTGTCTTCCCACATTTTTCCTCTGCTTGTGGTGTCAATGATGGTCCAGATCATCTTCTCTTGACATTTCAGCATCTGGGTTGAAGAATGCCTACTTTGAAGTCCTCAAAGATCTGCGGATTAAGCTCTTGCAATTTTTCTGCTTTTGGGTATTCTGTGGCTTCATGATGAAATTAGGTGAGTAATGCTGGCGAATAATGTAGCAGGTTATGTTATTCTCTGTGTTGGCATTTTATAGTAGCTATTGAAGCCAGTTGTGTACGATTTAAATAAAAGAAAATAAAATACTTAGCATTTTCTTTTTCCTTATAATGTGTCATGTCTTCTGCGATTTGCCTCATTGAAGATTTGCATTGTTATGGATCCGTTATACTCATATGAAAGAAAATTATATTTGCTTTTAGTGGATATACCAGTCATTAGACCTACAACCAGATTGATAAGCTCAGCATTGAATGATTGAATCGTTTTGTATCTTCCTTGGCACAGGAATCCCCCTTGAGGGAATTGTGGCATCTAGCCTGTGGTGTTTCGTTTTCCTTTTCAATGAGTTTTATTGTTCATTGGCTATACATTTTTCCTCATACTCTGGATTCTCCGTTTGCATCACTTCCAGGTTAATTGCCTATTTTGGTGACATGAGCATCACTAGGAAAAGGCAATGCACTATTGCCCTGAGTCATAAGCATGTATGTTACATGTTTTCTCCTTTTCTACCTCCAATCAGACTGCTGCTATGTTCACTTGGTTTGGGCATGAGTCTATTAAACACATGCAATCAAATGCTGAAATCACACAGAATAGAAGTCCATTCAGCTTTTAGGTGCCATCCAATTGGATTCATTACATAAATGGTACTTCATTTCATTCCTCTTACCCAATCCGTGGTAAACCACGGATCAGTACTTGGTGGAAATATGGACTGCTAATTCACTTGCAATTAGTTGATCTGTAGAGTTTAATCAAGGAGCTATTTTTATTTTCCTAACTTTTGAATTGAATGATTTGATATGTTCTAGTGATTAAATAATAATACAGTACAAGGGGCATGGTGTTTATGAGGATGCTATGTGGAAACTGTCATGTCATTGCTAATACACAAACTGTAGATAAATGTCAAAAGCAGTACCTTTTGCTACCAATGTTGTCTTCCTATGTTCTTCTACATGTTAGCATTGATCTTGGTTTATGGTGGTATTGTATGCTATTAAACAGTGTTGTGTAAGGAGAAGCGTACTAAATAAATAAGAATGGCAATTCAATGTACGAGAAAAGACCACAAAACAAAACACAAGAATTTGCGTGGTTCATTCAACAAGGCCCATGTCCTGGTCAAAGACGATATACCAATTTCCTCTAACAATGGAGATTGCAACCATTAACCAAAATCTACCCAATAGGATACATCCCAAAGCAAATCCATATATGAGCCACGCCAAGAATTATCCCACAAGCTCTTTCTGCAAGAGAAATGATACTAGTTAGCAGCTGATGCTCACAATCATGGGAGCCACTCTACCATAAAGTCTGCCCCATTATATTCATTTACCTTGTTATATATGACCTTATTCATTCAGCATGTTGATATACCTCCCATTTAGTCTGCCAGTTTTTTGTCTATATGTCATTTAGATTTCCTTCTGCCAAAGTATCAATGTTAAATCATGTACAAGCTTGACAATTAATGTGACTCAGGTTCTCAAGAAAACGACTTCTCCCTGGAGCAAAGTTTGGACGGAAGTTTCAGGAATTTCATATCTGGTTAGTATTGATTTCTGACATCCAATGTTTTATGAGTACCTTTTATGTTGCCTTTGATGTTTTAATATCCTTATATGAATGGATGAGCTCCCTTGGAAGCCTTTATTATAATTATCTTTTGAATTTCCTTCCTGTTTCACTTTAGACTGTAATTGTAGGATAAGTCTGTTTATACCCTCGTTGTATTTAACTTAGCTTTATTTTTCTTTAATAAAATTTCTCTTACTATACTATGGTCTCTAGTTTTTGGGGATGACTAAGTCAGAGTATTATCATATGCTCAAAGCATGTTTGCATCATACTTCAGATGGATATTTGACACTATGTGATGAACAATATCATTATTTAGAAGATTTTAGACATCAAGTTTGGGCTATAATTTTGTTCATTTGGAACTGTACTTAAGTTATGGAAGCTTTTGAAACTTTGCATCAGTTCAGAGCTAAAATCTCAGATATAGGACTTTTAAGGGTTTCAGGTTGACTTTGGTTCCCTTTAAGAATAATCTCAACTCAACTCAACTTTGGTCCCTTTGGAAAGTATCTATGTGCTTTCAAGTAAGCTTATAGATACACTGAGCTGTCTTCATTGATTTACATGTCTCAAGAATTCTTATTTTGAAGTTTGGGCATCCATTAGAGCATATATAGATTGTGACTAGGAGATTTTTATTAATCTAGATAGTTATTACAGTATTCCATTTAGTCGTTATCTCCACTTTTTCTTGTTCAGTTAAATTTCAAGGGTCCTCTTCTAATTTCCTTCAAATTTATCTTGTGCAGCAAAACACAGCGCTACTCTTGTCAATAATAATGTTATAAGATAGAAGTACATCTCATGTAGTGTTAAACTCTCAATGGGCTGTTAGGCCCTAAAAGTTATTGACAAGTTTGACAAGTACATCTTTGTTGCCTAGAGCTGCAATATATGTTTGTTGCTTTCACTTTTTTTGATGAGTAAAACTATAAACCACTGAGTATTTTTATTGAAATGTAGCTCTTTGTCTTTCTTTCTTGATCCTTCCCTCACATTCTGCAGAAGATCTATCCTCCTTTCATATGCTGTTATTGTTATCGTTACAAAAGTATCAGTTGCATGATGTTATTGCTGGAGTTCCAAGTTCAAATCTGTATTTGCAAATTTTATGAATAAAGAATTGTTTAGTACTTGTCAAAAAAAAAAAGATTGTTTAATCAGGCTGAGAATTACTTGTATAACATATTTCAAACATGAGTTTTATGCACATTTTTACCCATATTATGGCTCAGGTTATTCTCACAATGATATCGATCTATCTCCGGGGCAAAGCTTGGATGGAAGTTTCCGGAAGTCTAACTCTGGTTTGTAGTAATTGCTTAGTTTGTATCTCCCTTTTCTTTTTAAGCAGCTGATAGTTAGCTTTCCTCCATTTTGTCTCATAAAATTGTTAGTTAATCTCAATTTCTGGTGATAAAGAAACTTATGATTCTCCATAATGTAAATGTTTACATGTTTTGAGTTCTGTTATAAATTAAACTTAGATTTGAAATTACAAGAAATATATAACTTGGATGTTTAGGGTGAGAGTGGCTTTAGAATTATCCAGTGATGGAGTGGATATAAATTCCAAACTTTTCTTTACAATATGTGCAATAACAGATAAAGAACTGATGATTTTTCTTGATTGTATTCTCTCTTTCACACATTTTTAATTACAAATCTCTTCAACTATTTGTTGAACACCCCGCCTTCAATCCTATAGTTTGGAAAACTTTATCTGCACATACTGATGGGATTGGAGGGAGATGATGAGTTGAAAATTGTGGAGTCAGAAGCTTGATGTTCATGTTATTAGGTGTTGGGTGTTTGATTTGGCATCTCTAGGCAACCCCTCATAATATTCTTCCATAACCCCAACTTATCAAAAAAAAGAAAAAGAAAAATTCTTCCATAACCCCACCCCATCCGTCCCAAGAGACTCACTAGAACACAACCCCCACCCCCTGCGCGCGCGTGAACTACCAAACTTAGAGTCCACCGCAACTCTCTACCAAGCCTCTCTCTCATGCACAAACCTTGGACCAGCTTACTAGGTGATATTTGAACTTTTCACCTAGCCCACCCTATAAGAAATTATGTTGAAGCTTCTCAATGCGGTTTGCAACACCCACAGGGGAGGAAAGAGGGACATGAAGTATGTAGGTAAATTAGCAAGAGTTTAGTCTTAATAAGGGTGACCTTACTATCCTTAGGTAAATACTTCATTTTCCAACTAGCCAACCGACGCATTATCTTTTCAAAAACACCGTTCCAAATAGACTTGGCCTTATAGGAGGCCTCTAACGGAAGACAAAGATACTTCAAAGGCAAAGGGAAACCCCACCGTTCATAATACCAATCAATCCATCCGCATCAAGAACATTACCTGCATGAAGCAATTCTAACTTTGCCAAATTGACTTTCAAGTCCGAGAGAGCTTCAAAACATAAAAACAAGCACCACATATGGCGTAGATGATCTGGGTCAGCCCCATTGAAACCAAAGTATTATCTACAAATAGAAGGTGAGAGATATCAAACCTTGTCCCCACAGAGATGCCAAATAACAATCCCTACCTCACTGCAATAGAAATCATTCTACCCAAAGCCTCCATCACAATGACAAACAACAGAGGAGACAGAGGGTTCCCTTGTCTCAAGCTACGGAAGCCACTAAAAAACCCAGTTGGAGTGCTGTTACCCAAAACCTAGAACTGCACAGTGGAAATAAAATGAGCTATCCAAGAAATCCAGTTACCCCAAAACCACACATTCTCAGGATGTACAACAAAATATCCCAATTAATATGATCATAGGCTTTTTCTAAGTCTAGCTTGTAGAGTACACTCGGCTCCTCATATCTTATTCTACTATCTAGGCATTAATTGGCAATAATAACAGGATCTAGGGTTTGCCTACCCCATATGAAGGCATTCTATGACTTTAAAACAATTTTCTCCAACAACATCTTAAGCATGTTTGCTAAAATCTTAGCAATGATTTTGTAAATGCCACTCACAAGTCACAAGACTAATCGGGTGAAAGTCTTCGGGATCAACAACCCCTAGAATCTTTGGGATGAGGGCTATGAATGTAGCATCAAGGCTCCTTTCAAACTTACCTCTAGCATGGAAGTCACGAAAGACCTTCATAATGTCTTCTTTTAACAAATCCCAACAAGCTTGGTACTACCATCTGAATATCATATGCTTTGAAGTTTATAATTGTTCTTGATTTTTTGGTTCTAATATCTTTTAAGTTTTCTCTCTGGTACTGTCTTCTAAGTAATGCATCTATTACTTGTTTAATATTTTTCTTGATTACCGTACTAATAGAAATGACTAATGCTTTGATTGCTATGGGATGCAGTTATCTCTGCTCATAGCATCTCCGGCATTTCAGCTTCAAGCAAGTTTGTTCCTACTTCCAAAAGAGTGTTTAAAGGGCTAAAGGACTATGGAAGGAAACTCGTTAACCTAGAACTTTTCACAGAGAGTCTTGAGGATTGGGTTCTTGAGAATTCATGTGCAGATTCAGCCAATGATGAGCAGTTTTTCAATTGTCCCTTTCTGATTGATGAACTGTGCAAGCTTGATCTAGCGTTGGAGGGGGTTTTATTTCAGCAGTTGTTCCGCATGCCATGCTCACCTTCTGTAACAGATGATCTTAAAGAAGAGCAGTACCTTGCACTAGAAGACTTCCTTCATGTTGTCGCCAATGGCTTGTGGCGTACTTTTTGGCATAAAAGTGGACCATTGCCGTTCTTTGTATCTTGTCCACGTCATCCTGGATCTAAGTTTTATACTGTAGAAAAGGCAATATCAAGGGGAAGGCTTCGAGAGCTAAGCGGTTTAGCTTTATTGTCGAAAACTGGTAGTGATTTGCAAGTTCGCTGGGATCAAGTGGTGGAGTTTGTGTTATTTAAGTCAGATATACTGTCAGGAAATGAGTTGAAATTATCTGCTCACACCATTTCTGAAGCCCTATTTTATGGTTTTCATATACTTGTTTCTAGGAGTTTGAGCAAGATCAGTACTATTAACAGTGATTCTGTTTTCCTTCTGGTTCTGGATTCTAAATATGGAGCTGTGGTAAAATTTGGTGGTGATCTTGGCAAACTTGATTTAAACTCATCTAACCCATACCAGGCTGTGGCTGAATGGATAAAATCTCATGCTGAAGTTAGTGTTTCCTCAGTGGATCAGATATGGAACAAACTGGGAAATGCTAATTGGGGAGACCTGGGGACCCTGCAAGTGCTTTTGGCAACCTTTTACTCCATAGTCCAGTGGAATGGACCACCAAGAAAGTCGATAGCCTCATTAGCCTCAGATCATAGCCTCCGTCTTCAAAAACGTTGGATAGAGTGTCGCCTTAGGGAGAATGAAACTGCAATTGTTCCCTTCCAACAGTATACCCACCAACATGGAGAGATTGTTGAAATTGACCAGAATGATAATTCCTTTCTGAAAAAGCAGGCATTGCGTTTGGAGCTTAAGAAGGGTGAGATATTGCTCTTGGATGATCAACGGCAGGGGCAGAAAAGTTTCCAAATACAGGATTCTATGGTAGGAGGGAACTCTTTTCTCTACAGTGCTGTTTCTCTTGATTATCCCACAGAGTTGTTGTCCTTATATGTAGGTGCCCATCCATCCAGACTCGAGCCATCTTGGGAGGATATGAGTCTGTGGTACCAAGTACAGAGGCAAACAAAAGTACAAAATATTTTGAAGCAGCAGGGAATTTCAAGCAAATATTTGCCTGATATAATGGCCTCTGGCCGCATTTTACATTCTGGTTCCTGTACGAAGCAGAGCCCAGGAGGGCGATGTGATCATCCATGGTGTGGGACTCCAATACTTGTGACATCTCCAGTTGGGGAGCCACTTTCATCTGTTGTTGCTCGGGAAGGCTCGTTCTCCTCTGAGGAAGCAATCCGCTGCTGCCGAGACTGCCTAGCTGCTCTCAGAAGTGCAGCTATGGCCAGTGTCCAGCATGGTGATATTTGTCCAGAAAACATAATACGTGTTGTTGACATGCAAGGTCCAAGAAACAGATTTTTTTATGTCCCGATATCATGGGGACGTGCAGTTTTGGAGGACAGGGACAGCCCAGCTATAAATCTGCAGTTCTCATCGTCTAATGCGCTTCAGCATGGGAAACTTTGTCCAGCATCTGATGCTGAAAGCCTTGTTTACCTCCTCTTTTTTATTTGTGGGGGAAGTATAGAGCAACAGGATTCCATTGAATCTGCTTTGCAATGGAGGGAGAGAAGCTGGGCAAAGCGTTTCATTCAACAGCAGCTTGGTGAGGTTTCAGCTCTCTTAAAGGCATTTGCGGATTATGTGGATAGTCTTTCCGGAACCCCATATCCAGTTGACTATGATATATGGTTGAAAAGATTGAATAGAGCTGTGGATGGCTCAGATGATAGAGGTAAAATGATTAAAGAAGTAGCCATAACTTTGAGATTAGAGGATGTTGCCGAGTCTTCAGGAACCTCTGGAGGTGGTCCTTGAGTTTTATGCCAAGGCAGGGATGAGCTTTGGAGTTGGAGGTTTGCTTTTTGTAAGTACATTCGGCTGAGATTGAACTGCATTTTCTCCAGAAGGCTCTTTGGATTCTAAGATTCAGGGTTCGATAATTGCTCATTTTGAAGCTTAAGCTGATTGCAATTTGATGAAACCCTGCTTGCTGTTTCTAATACATTGTAAATTTACTTTTCAAGTTGTAATTATACACCAAATCTTGTCCTTTATGGACATCTGCTATATGATTGAAAGTTGGGCCAACTTCAGGCCTACCTCTGAGGAATATCCCATAAGAGCATTCAAACAGCTTCTTTTTTATTTTCTTTAAATTTAGAGAACAAAATTACTGTTTGTTTTCCTATCTAAATACATTCCACAATAGCTTCACTTATCTTTCTTTATATCAATTAAATATTCTTTATTTACAAATATAAGTTTGTACCTAGCTTCACATTTTTCACAAAATTCCAACACAATTCCCAATAAAAAGCAAAAAGATGAGAGATGAAAGAGGAAAAAAAAATATTTTGTATTAAAATAATGGATAGGGAAGCTCTTTTGGTTCCGGGTAAAACTGTAGCATTCTCAATGCTTAGGGAACCGATAGAATATCTGGTATGGGTAGTTTTTTGTGATTTTTTTGACATTTTTCCTATATGTAAGGAATGGGAGAAGTTATAAGGAAAACTGTTGGGAATGCTTTATAAGAGAGCTAGCCAAGTATTGCCATCATGACCATTTTTAGCGGGCATTATACTGAATTATACTCTCTGCTGATAGGGAGCAACATTTATCTCTGCTTGGAGATTCCTTTTTATTTTATTTTTTATTTTTTTGATAAATCTCCTTTTACATTCTTAAGTTATTGATGCCTTGTTCTTCTGGTTCTTGAGAGATTAACATGTTCTTGCTCAATGTAAGAGGTTACAAGCTAGTCATGTGCTGTGAGCCTATGAGCTCAGGGTTTTGAGGTTTGACATCACTTATGCTTCAACTAATATAGCAAAATTCCCATTTTTTTTTTTAATCCAAAAGTTAATAATGTTATTGTCTTCGTCTGTAATATGCATAATGGACATGTGGCTGTAAGTCTGTACTGAGTAAGGGATCTAATGACCTATGATATTCCTCACCAAGATGGCTTCTGCTTCAACTGTTGCAGCAAAATTCTAACTTTTTGTTATCCTTAGTTAATACACAAATAATGAACGATCCAAAAGTTATGATGTTATTATGTTGGCTTGTAATATGCATCATGGACAACATGTGGTTGTAACTAAGGGATTTATACACCCATGATCGTCACAAGATCATATGATTATACTCTACATATGATTTTCTTATTGCACATATCTTATTACATATGAACCTGTCTGTTTGAAAAGGATATCTTAGTAATATTTTTTGAAAAGCTCTAGCCACATTTGCAATTTGAACTCCTTAAATCACTTATAAAGTCCGGTCTTATCTAATAAGGAACCAATGCGAGACCTAGCATCCATGACCCATGCCAAATGTGAGCTATCTATCCACCGAATGTAGGAATAACTCTCTGAGGTGTCAAACATCTATTAGATAGGGATCCAGATCCTGTGCAATAGACAACTTCATTGCACCCGATCCTCATCCATTAGATATTACTTGTCGTGTTTTCCTATCACCCATTAAGTCCAAGATTAATCAGAGATTAGATTAACTAATATTGGGTTGAAAGGCAACCAGGAAGTCCTAGTGGCTCCCCAACTTGTTGATGAAGTTTAAAGAAAGACTAATTTGTGTCCAAGGAATTTGCTTCATGTTAGGTTGGTGGGAAGTCAATTACTGGATGTTAGGTTTTCTGTATGCTTGCAAGATTATTTGCTTCACCAAGGTCATAAAACTGTCCTCTACCTATGATTTTTCTTATTGCACATATCTTTTTTAAATACACACCCATCTTTTGAAAAGGATATCTTAGTGACATCCATTAGATAATTTCTTGCAATGTTTCTTCTCACTCATTAAGTACACAATTAATAAGAGATTAGACTCACTAATATTGGGTTGAAAGCGAACTAGATTTTATTCAAAAGTAAAGTAAAGACAATCAATTAAAGAAGTTTGCTCTAGTTAAAAGAGATAATTGTACCGTTAGTCTCTGAGATTGACAATAATTATTTTTCACTTTTTGTGGTTCAAAAAATTTATGGGAAGTTCTTGCGGTAAACAATAATTACAAATCAGTCCTTGAACATATTTTCCATCCAAAAGTTAATAGATTCTGTTAGTCAGCCACGTCACACCCAATAGAAAGCCGACACGTATTCATTACAATAAAAAAAAATATAAAATATAAAATCTAATAAAAATAAAAATAAATAAAATATAAATATTTTTTTTTAAAAAAAAAAAAAAACAAAAATACAAAGGGGTGGCTGTCGGTGGCACCCCAGCCAATGGGGGTGGCCGCGCGCCACCCCCGGAGGTACCCCACACCGGTAGCCACCCATTTGTTTTATTTTTATTTTTATTTTTTAAAAAATATTTTTATTTTTATTAGATTTTAATTTTTTTTTATTGTAATGGACACGCGTCAGCTTCCTATTTGGTGTGACGTGACCGACTAACGGAATCTGTTAATTTAGTGAATGAAAAATTAGTCCAGGAAATAATTTGTAATTATTGTTTACCACGACGACTTCTCATGAACTTTTTGTCAATTTTTGAATCATAGAGAGTGAAAAATAATTATGTCCAACGGTACAATTATTCCTAATAAGAAAGTAGTATTATTTAAAAATGTTATCTTGTACGAGAAGTTATCTCTACAAAAAGTAAATATTTCCTTTTGTTTGTCGTTTTCTCTTTCATTCATCAATAAAAGAGCAACCAACTATTTTGTGAGTATCATCGAATGTAAAATAGCTACCCAACTTGTCGATGAAGTGAAAACGAATTTGCTTCATGTTAGGTTGGTGGCAAGTCAATTATTTATTGATCTTAGGTTTTCTGTATGTTTGCAAGATTCCCTGCTTCATCACAAGACCTATCTGTCATAATTAATCTTGCTTTTGAAGCAATTGTCGCCATTCTCATTGTCAAACCGCCATTATCAATCTTTCACCATCATCACCCCACCAAAGGTACTGTCTAACCACCTATTTGGCTGCTTTCGGGCGGCTGAACTATTCATGTAGTTAATGAGGTGGTTCGACAACCTTCCAAAGCAGTCAAAGGGGTGGCCAATGGTATTGGCGGTGGGAGATTGATAGTGGCAGTGCAATAACGAGGGTAGTGGTAAGACTGGTGAGGGTGATGATGACTGCTGATAAAAAATAAAAAAAAAAAGTTTGGGTTTTAAAGATGCAATATGATGCGGCAAAATTCAAAATGAACGACCCAAATGAAAGATATTACACAGCGGTCTTGGTCCTTATTTACCTATTTTTTTTGGCACATTTTTAAAAGAAGAAGAATTTTTAAAATTGAGAAAATGATTAGATATATATTGAAGAAGCAACCTTGTCCCATTGGAGGTTGAATGACACATCATGGTCGCCCATGTTTTGAGTTAATGGTTCATGCAGAAACCATCTTCCAAAAGTGTAGTCTAGAGTAGACTGTAGAGACTGCTGCTTACAATGAATGAAAGCACCCAACGGTCTTTCCCCGGCAACTCAATCTGGAAGAGTCAAACACGTCCTACGTACTATACTCCCCCTCAATAATGCATATCATATATATATATATATATAAAATATACAACAAAGAGACAACATGTACACTTCATGCTGCATGCCTATGACCCACTGTTTTGGCTTGACAATGTTGTCTCAAACTGAAACATCTATTAGAAAGAATTAATAATAATTAAAAGAAAAACTGAATGAAGAAACCACTGAATTCCAAATTGAAGAACTTGTTACTTGTTAGGCGCGCTTTTATAAAAGAACGTGCTCGCAATGCCGCAAGGTCTTTGATCGGAATTCTCTGCAATTTTTTGTTTGGATTGTAAGAGGTTCTGATGGAGACCAAATAGACCATCTTGCTAAAATAGGTTGCATGTTCCAACAATGGGTCTTCTCACAATCTTCTGCCTACTTGTAGAGAACAAAAAAAATTACAGAGAATCCGAAATCAAATTATTATCGGTTCTAGGAGATTAGGAGTAGCTACTGATGGGTTTACCAAGCTTTATTTTATTTTATTTTTATTGTAATTTCTCTCTCTCTCTCTCTCTTTCTTGTTTTTGTCAAATGAAAATAATCTTCTTTCTTCTTCTCTTTTTTATTTTATTTTTTTTTAATTTGGTTTGAATGAACTGCCACCCTAGTGAGCAACGACCCAATGAAAAGAACTAAACAACACGATAAAGTAATAAAATGGCTATTCATCCGATATTAAAAGAAGCACCATCATGGCCTAACTTTATCAGTCAAGATTCCCAACTTCAGAGTTTTTAGCTACACTACAAAAAACTCTACAATTGGCCGCGTGTCTACAGTACCTGTTATTGTAGACACGTGTCCAATTAGCCACGTGTATACAGTACACGTGGCTAGAAATATGCGCATCACAGTTGGCCGCGTGTATTTTTTTGGCCGCGTGTATTTTCTACACGCGGCCAATTGGCCGCGTGTATTTAATACACGTGGCCAATTGTTTTTATTAAATATATATTAATAAAAATAAATTTATTAAGTTTTGTATATAGCCACGTGTATTAAAATACACGTGGCTAATTGTTTTTATTAAATATATATTAATAAAAATAAATTTATTAAGTTTTGTATATAGCCACGTGTATTAAAATACACGTGGCTAATTGTTTTTATTAAATATATATTAATAAAAGCAAATTTTATTATGTATATATACGTATAAGAAATTGGCCGCGTGGCCGAAAGACACGCTGCCAAAATTTGGCAGTTTCAAATTTGCTTCAAATGCATGTTCCCGCGCGCCAGTACTGGACAGCAGCTTCAAAAGCAAATTTGCTTCAAAAAAATCGATAAACAGCAGCTTCAAAACTTCAAAACTCTCTCTCTGTATCTCTTTTTTTGTTTTTTGATGAATTTCGCATAACTTCAAAACTCTCTCTCTGTACGTATCTCTCTCTCTCGCTCTCTCTCTCTTCTGTATCTCTCTCTCTCGCTCTCTCTCTCTCTCGCTCTCTCTCTCTTCTGCATCTCTCTCTCTCGCTCTCTCTCTCTTCTGCATCTCTCTCTCTCTCGCTCTCTCTCTCTTCTGTATCTCTCTCTCTCGCTCTCTCTCTCTTCTGTATCTCTCTCTCTCTCGCTCTCTCTCTCTTCTGCATCTCTCTCTCTCGCTCTCTCTCTCTTCTGTATCTCTCTCTCTCGCTCTCTCTCTCTTCTGTATCTCTCTCTCTCTCGCTCTCTCTCTCTTCTGTATCTCTCTCTCTCGCTCTCTCTCTCTTCTGTATCTCTCTTTCTCGCTCTCTCTCTCTTCTGTATCTCTCTGTCTCTCGCTCTCTCTCTCTCTTCTGTATCTCTCTCTCTCGCTCTCTCTCTCTTCTGTATCTCTCTCTCTCGCTCTCTCTCTCTTCTGTATCTCTCTCTCTCTCGCGCTCTCTCTCTCGCTCTCTCTCTCTCTGTATCTCTCTCTCTCTCGCTCTCTCTCTCTCTCTCTCTCTCTCTGTCTCTTTCTCTCTCTGTATCTCTCTCTCTGTCTCTCTCTCTCTCTATCTCTCTCTCTGTATCTCTCTCTCTCTCTACTGAACTTGTTTGTGTTTTTTTTTTTTTCCAGTTATTATATTTTTTTTCCTCTAAAAATAAAGAATTAAATTAAAAATACAATCAATTATTTAAAAAATAATTCAATACAGATTTAAATTAAATAAAAAATTATTTTTTAATTTTTTTTTTTAAAAAAAACATATTGCCGCGTGTATTTTAATACACGCGGCTAATTGGCCGCGCGTATTTTAATACACGCGGCCAATTGGCCGCGCGTATTAAAATACACGCGGCCAATTGTGCAGTTAGTGTCAACCGGACCCACCGCGTGTATTTACGTGGCCACTTGCACGCGGCCAACAGTTAGCCACGTGTACAGTGACCGTACACGTGGCGAACTGCAAGTGGCGAAAAACAATTTTTTTTGTAGTGCTATCTTTCATACCTTTAAAATCTACTTCTTCTTCTCTCTCTCTCTTCTTTTTTTTTTTTTTTTTTTTCCCTTTTTTTTCCTGAGCACCTTTAAGTCTAAAAATGTAAGGAAAAGGGAAAAAAGAAAAAAGAAAAAAACAAAAACAAAAGGAAAAAGAAAAAGAAAAAGAAGCTATGCCTTTTTCTGTAATATAAAAGTAAAAAAGTTATATCCAAAATTCTTCCCCAAACAATCCTAAAACCTCACACATTTTTATTTATTTTTGGATAGTCCCAATTGATCAAATACATATGATATTATACGGTCAGGAGCAGAATCACGTTAGACCTTGGGAGTTATTGGGACAGTAGCCCACTAGCCCCAAGCTTCAACTGGTCTCATAAAAAATTTAAATTTTTTATACAAATTCTTTTAAAATTAATATTTTACCTCCAAATCTAAAATGTTAATTAGTTCGATCCGCCCTTTATACGGCCATTAAAATATCAGATTTTTGATATTTATTGAAAGAATGGGGTTTGGAGAAGTTATATACAGTCTTCAACGATTGTGCATAGATGCAGTCATTTTAGAAGAATGATCAAACACATGCATATTCGTGCTTGGTTGTTAATTGTTGTAATATGTGTGTTACAAACATTATTTCATTTTTAGCCATCTTTAAATGTTTTACCATTTGGTATTAAAATATATTCATGAGTTTTTATGGAAAAGAAAAAAAATTGATTTATTAAAATATATATTTATGAGTTTTTATTTTGTAATTGTTTTGGTTATTAAAAAAATATTGTTTTTATGGCTTTTTAATCTTCAAACATTTTGTCATTATTAAAGTTTCTTACTTTTGATTTGTAACGGTTAATAGTTATGAGTCTTATGACTGTACGTTTTTCATTCATGAGCCTTAAAAGAAAATCTATAGTGCTAACATTTTTTGACCGTTTATATAAATTGAGTTCTCAATGCATTTGAGAACAATCTTCTTCTTTGGCTAAAACCTCTAACATATTTTTCTAGTGTGCATTCATATATTTCAAAGTGAATTTAGTTTTAAGCCATAAAGCTATTGTTATATTATTAGCTTTTCTACAAGAAAAATATTCTAAAGTCCCTCATCCACTTTGATAAAAGGGTTGTTCTATTTGATCTTTGTTATTGGAAGTGTGTCCTTAACGAAGATAGACGCTATAGTCTAATCCTGGAAGGTTGCGTGTCAAGAGATCCGATCACACCGAGTTATACACTCCGGGAGGCACAAATCAACCTTTAAGGACAACGCTCTTGCGTGATTCTATAGTATTGTGAGATATTTCCTTAATTTAATTTTAATCTCTTGTACAGTATTTATTTTATTATTATTATTATTATTTCGGATCAATTTGGTCTAGTATCAACAATAATTTTTCAATCAATTATTTGTTTAACAATTATTTATTTAATTGTTAATTTTCATATTGATATTATTTTATTTCAATAAGAACTTTGTGCACCATCCAAAATTATTTCCAACAAAGGACAATTAGAGGAATGGTAATCCAGCTTCTCAACTTCCAATAACCCAAGACAAATTGTATGGAATAAAGGGTACGTAGATCACGCTTTGTTAGTGGGCAACAAAAAATACGAACTATATATGAAAACAAAACGGATGTTATGTTGAAAGAAATTAAGATAATATATATATATATATATATATACACACACACATAAAAAAAAAAAAAAAACTATTTTTGTATAGTCAAGGCTAATTTAATTAACATATCTCAAATATTAATTTAATTTAATTAGCTATTTTTTATGTAGACAGCAGAATGATGTGTATCGATCATATATATCTCAAATATTTAATTAAGTCAAGGCTAATTTGACTAATATTGGATTGAAGGCGTTATTGTTAAAGTCTATTATTGATTAAAGGGATGAACATCATGCATGTTCGGTTGGTGGTAAGTCCATTATTGATCTTAGGTTCACTAGTGTATGGTTGCCCTATGGTCATCACTTAGATGATCGACCATGTTTGTCATTATCTGTCTTGCACTCTTTCTTCTTAGGCTATGACAGTACTACTTGATTCCCACATAATCGTCGATCCCTTGCACGCTATAATCTGTAGTATTTGATATTATGTCTATTTGGATTAGAATAGTGTTAAGGGTATTACAGTTTTAATTATAAGTTTTCTTACAAATTGATGTGATAATCCATAATAGCATTGTATACCGACCTATATGGGTGGAGAATTACGGTTTTCTACCTCCGGCCACATCCGTTCTCAGAGGAGAGCGGATTTGAGTAATTGTCTACCCGTCTGGCTTTTTTTTTTTTTTTTTACTAGTCGCCACTAACATTCAGTACTTCATGTTTCATTTGAGTTCTGAAACAGAATTTGGCTCTTCTTATTAGCTTAGATCTGAGTGAAACTCCAAGATTTTTCCAGTGGGGATCAAAAGTTCATCAAATTAACAAAAAATAAACTCGAATTGAAGAAAACTTAATAGACTGATTACCCAGATGGCGGTGACAGACGACACGAGGGGGAGAAAGAAAATTATGGACTACTCTTTGCAAATGAGGAAGAAAGAGAAAGGATTCTAGACGAAAAGACGTCATTTTAAAATTAAATCCCAAAATAACAGCGTTTTAAAATGAAAAATTATATAATATATATGGGTAGATGGAGGTAGATGTTCTCAGCCCTGACTACCAAAAATCCCTTATCCGCCGCATACGGTTGAATAGCGAATATTGTATTCGCCCACCCAGCGTTATAGGCTGGACATTTGCCCAAAACCTATGGGGGCAGGTTGGCCGGCCCGTTGTACGGACCTAGTCCATAATTGGTGAAACTGATTAATTAGTTAGTAACTAACTTATCAATCATACTCTCTTAATCATTTTACTAATATCAACTGTCACATT
The DNA here is from genome assembly GCA_028654335.1 of Alnus rubra. NCBI lineage: Eukaryota > Viridiplantae > Streptophyta > Magnoliopsida > Fagales > Betulaceae > Alnus > Alnus rubra. The sequence continues at coordinate 935,880 of JAJPGS010001898.1, read as the reverse complement.
AATTTGCAAAGGTATTGTTCTACCCAAGCATTTCCCATTTAGATAAGATTGATTAGATTCCTCAAAATGTTATTATATGTGTATAAGCAAGAATACAATGAATAATGCACCTTAATTATTAGCACCATGTGTAAGCAATATTGGATCACTAAATTCCAACGAATATCAAGCAAAAGATATATAATACTTGAAACACTCTTTGGAGAGTGTGAACCTTAATTAAGATTGTGCATAAAAAGAATAAGGATTCACCATGATCTTTGAAACAAAATCGAAACAATTGGGGGATATTGGAACCAAATTTTGAATCAAAATCGTCCTTGCTTCCAATCAAATTGATAGCGTGAAAGATAGACTGTCTTCTATACACAAACAAGATAGAAGTCAAAAGCTTAAAGAAACGATGGAAAGCACTCTCAAATTGAATTATTATTACTCAAAAAGTTGAATTATCGTTTCAATGGTTCTTCCCCTTATAACACTATTACAAGCTAACAAAGGCAAGAAACTAATGTTAACAAAATTCTAATTAAAGGTGGACAAATCTATCAAAAGTGGAAAAATTATGAAAATTAAGGGAAGTCTAAATTTCAAAAGTGATCAAGCCAAATCAAGGAGGAAACCAGAAGAGATGGAATTGATTCATTGCCAAACTTGGAAGATTGCCCAAACTATCCTGCATCAGACGAATCTGCTCGAGCAAAGATCGAGCAGACATCTAGTAGAGCGTTTTGCACTGACTTTGCTCGAATAGAGGTCTAGCAAATGTCTAGCGGAGTGTTCTTTATTAACTCCGCTTGAACATATGTTTAGCTTATGTCTAGTCTAGTATTATGTATTGGCCTCCGCTCGAGCAAAGATCGAGCCAACGTCTAGCAGAATACTTGGCATCGCTCTCGACATCAATAACCTTCATTAAAATAGCAATTTTTTTTTTTGAATTTTTTTTTATTATCATTTCCCTACGAGATGACATTAAAATCGGATCATATATACAACTTATGATTTTTAATAAGAGATGTTCCAGTCATTCTCTCATCGTCTCACTTTTGAAATTCATCATTAGATCTGTGAGGCCTATATGAGAGACCCCCATCTTCTTCTTGCACACATCTTCTCAGTTCGAGATGTGCTATACATCATATTTCTATCATTCTCCCGTCCTACCACTTTTAAAAATTATCATTAGATCTGTAAAGCTCATATGAGAACCTTATATGGACTCCACAGATTCAATAGGAACTTTTAAAAGTTGAAAAATGGAAAAATGACATAAGGTAGAAATGAATCAATTCCAAATTGTAATGTCTGCGTTGCTTGAAACCAAATAATAAAAGCTAGTAAAGAAGAGTTGGAGGGGAATGAGAAGAAATAAAGTTGCGTCAGACATTATAGCAAGTTGCCTCTTTTCTTTGGTATAATAATATTCTTCTCTCTCTCTCTCTCTCTCTCTCTCTCACTCAAGAATCAATAGATGCCTTCCAAACGCGTTCGAGATTCCCTAATCATGCTCTTACCATGCCAATACAAGTCAATTCCATTACACATTGCATCACAATTTCAGATTCTTCAGGCAACTTCTCAATTCATTAAGACTATATAAGTTTATTCTAACTCGACTAATTTATGTGAATGGAAATGTGTTCCCCCACATGCAATTTAGTAGGCAATTCTATCATGGATTACAACTCATAAGGAGTTGGTGAAGAATCACTAAAATCTTAGGCTTATTAAGTATGTGCCATGGCATGCCTTGGTGGGCGCCATGGCATGCTATAACGCCTCAACCCGTGCCAAGATGCATCTATTTATTTGGAAATGACCCAAATTGTGCTCCTAAATTCTTTATAAAACATTCGGAATGTGTTATAGTTAATAATATGTAAGTATCTTATAAATTGATGTAGCAGTTTATATTTGTAGTGTTCTAAACATTTTCTTAGGTTATTGTTTCTACAAAGTCATATCCTTTTGTATATATATATATAACGTAGAACCTCTTTAAAACAAAATGTTATTATATGTGTATAAGCAAGAATACAATGAATAACGCACCTTAATTATTAGCACCATGTGTAAGCAATAGTGGATCGCTAAATTCGAACGAATATCAAGCAAAAGATATATAATATTTGAAACTCTTTGGAGAGTGTGAACCTTAAGTTTGTGCATAAAAAGAATAAGGATTCACCATGATCTTTGAAACAAAATCGAAACAATTGGTGGATATTGTAACCAAATTTTGAAACAAAATCGTCCATGCTTCCAATCAAATTGATAGCATGAAAGATAGATTGTCTTCTATACACAAACAACAAGTCAAAAGCTTAAAGAAACGATGGAAAACACTCTCAAATTGAATTATTGTTACTGAAAAAGTTGAATTCTCATTACAATGGCTCTTCCTTTTATAACACTATTACAAACTAAGAAAGGCAAGAAACTAATGTCAACAATATTCTAAAGATGGACAAATCTCTCAAAAATGGAAAAATTATGAAAATTAAGGGAAGTCTAAATTTCAAAAGTTAGCCAAATCAACGAGGAAACCAGAAGAGATGGAATGGATTCATTGCGAAACTTGGAAGATTGCCCAAATTGTCCTACATCATACGGATCCGCTCGAGCAAAGGTAGCGCAGACATCTAGAGCGTTTTGCACTAACTCCGCTCCAACAGAGGTCTAGCAGATGTCTAGCGGAGTGTTCTCTATTAACTCTGCTCGAACATATGTTTAGCCTATGTCTAGCATAATATTATGTATTGGCTTCCGCTCGAGCAGAGGTTGAGCTAAAGTCTAGCGGAATAGTACTCAGCACCGCTCTCGACGTACATCAAGAACCCTAAGTAAAATAGGATTTTTTTTTTCCTTTTTTTTAATTTTTTTTATTATCATTTCCTTACGAGATGATATTAAAATCAGATAATGTACGCAACTTATGATTTTTAATAAGAGATGTGCTATATATAGTCTTCCTGTCCTTCTCTCATCTTCTTACTTTTGAAAATTACTATTACATCTGAGGGGCCCATATGAGAGACTCACATCCTCTTCCTGTACACATCTTCTCAATTCGAGATGTGCTATACATCTTCTTTCTGTCATTCTCTTATTCTCCTACTTTTGAAAATTACCTTTAGATTTTATATAATAATATAAGATTATTGCAAGTTGCCTCATTTCTTTGGTATAATAATATTCTTCCCTCGCTCGAATGAATCAATAGAAGTATCACAACTCTTGCCGAGAAAAGTCTTCCAAACGCGTTCGAGATTCCCTATTCATGCTCTTACCAATACAACTACAAGTCAATTCCATTACACATTGCATCACAAATTCAGATTCTTCAGGCAACTTCTCAGTTCACCAAGACTCTATAGGTTTACTTTAACCCGACTAATTTAATTAGATGAGTCTAACCCATCAACCTTAAACCGCTAATTTTGTATTGGGTTCATGTCAAATTTACGAGTCATGTTAAAAATTAACAAGCTTAAATATCGTATGTCAAATTTGAGTTGTGATTATGCATGGATATAAGATTAGATAAATTTTAACCTGATCTATTTAATTAAACAGGTCAAACCCCTCAACCCTTACCCATTAATTTTACGTCGAATTTCGCAAAATTGACGCGTCCTAATTTATGGGAGACACCCTGTGATAAAAAGTTTACTATTCCTTTATATATACACGACTTGTTGTTAATATTATCATCAAAACTTTTCTGCAATGACCTCTGTTTTGTTTTACTTGGTAAGGATAGATTGGGGCTCTAGGCAAATTGCAAATGGCACATTGGCCTCCACTTGTGTTGTGGTCCTTGGCTGGAGAATAATTAAAATGCCCTAAAAAAGTAGCATTCAATCGTATGAAAATGTTTCTTTATGTGAATGGAATGTGTTCCCCCACATGCAATTTGGAACATTTGGACCCATATTTTTCTATGGATGCTTTTTCTTGGTCAAGGGTCAAGGTGTGCGTTTGAAACCATTGGTGAGTTGGGTTTGAATAGGTCTAAGATTTGACCCTGGAGATATCTTGAATGAAAGGATTTGTCAATGTCATTTTCAGGGGCTTCAATTCCCTCGTTTTGACAAAGTTTTGAGAAGTATATTTCGTTTTTGCATCTAGAAAAATTTTAAAAAATAAAAATAGCTGGAGTAGTTCTCCCTCAATCTTGCAATCTTTACTGTTAATTTTTGCACAGAAGATTTAATTTCCAGTGATTTTTTTTTACTCGAAGTAAGCCAAACTCAAATAGTACAATGAAGGGTAACTCCATAGTCAAACACATTCCATATGCATCAAACCTAATATTTCTTTCTCTTCCACTATATTTGCAAATCATTGGCAGAACCACAACAAAATACGTTGGCTGACAGCCATTACAAACAAAATTAAGCAATTTCCATGGATTGCTTCTTTTTTTTCACTATATATACTCATAGAAGCAAAAAACAATATTTACAAGTCCCCTCTATGCACTTTTTAGTTCAAAGGCTCTAATCTAATCATTACAACATAACATAAAGCTTTGAAGCTAATACAATAATCTATGATCAGGAAACTGTAACCCCATCTCTATTGTTATTGATCAAGCAAAACCTGCTAGGCTTGGGCTGGAAATTCCTCCTCCTCTGGAGATCATGGCTGGAGGGCTTGATCATTTGGAGGAGAAATGCCTTGAATGAATTTGCCTTTGCAATCACAGCCAATTCCCATCGACTAGACGAAACACGTACCACTTGCCGGGTCGAGGCGGCCCGGCCGGGATGGGAACTGCGGTGAATACTGCACCTGAATGAGCCTGGATGGGTGGTGGGTGCACACAAACATGTCCTGGTTGTGGCTTGTGGCTTTGAATGAGGAGGAGGTGCACTTTTTGAGGCCATGGAATGGAATGGAATGGTTCAACTCCTAAGAACCTGGCGTGGGATATCTCTTTTTGGTGTGGCAAACTGGTTGGAAGCGATGGAGTTGTAAGCTTTATATAGATTCTTTTGGGTTCCCTAATTACCTTAATCACCCTTGTATCATGTTTTGAGATCTATATAATAATCATTTGTGTGGAAGTACTTGAGCAGCATTACCAACTTGCCCTTGTTGCACCTTGGTGTCTATTAAGTACTTTGAAAGGGCAAAAGAGTCTGTGTCAACTTCTATGGTATGTCTATAATATATATGAAGCTACCTGGAAGACGCTAAGGTCTGTTAATTAACGTGGGACAGCTTGACAATGAAAGAGCTAGCTAGTCACTAATTTATTTTTATCTGTACCTGACATCGACGTTGCACCTCAACGGAACGTCGGAACCGGGATTTTTTCAAAATGCTTTATATCAATAGTATTATAGGGGCGTATTAAGTAATAGACAACGTTTTTCTTATATTTTAAGTTTTTAACCCTTTAACCCTTTAAAAAAAAAGAAGAAGAAGAAGGATGATTATAAAAAAAAAAACCCTCAAACTGCAAGATGTTTTTAAAGTAGTCCCTAAACTACCAAGTGTATTAATATGACCCCCAAATTATCAAAGATTGCCAAATAGACTTATTTTGTTGAAATATTTTTATAATGCCCTTGCCATATGTCATATATTCAATTAAAAGATGATAAAAATTTGAAACTAAATTTAAAAATCAAAGAAATATTATAAATATTATAAAAAAAAAAGGGTTAAAAAGAAAAAAGAAAAAAGAGAAATGAATGGTGAATTTGGTGTACAACTTTCATACAGCTCTAATAACTTCTTCTTCTTTTTCTTTTATTTTTTTATTTTTTTATGGTCAATTATTGAATCTGTTTTCTTACATATGAGCCCTAAATATCTAATGGTTGATCTTTAAAAAAGTTGTTAGAGTTGTATAAAAATTGTACGAAAGTTATGCAAGAAACATTACTCTAAAAAAAAAATATGCATACTAGACTGTACAAACTGACCATATGGTACTCCATGTTAATTTTTAATGTTATTTATTTTGGATTCAAAGATTATTGTGACCAGCACAATCATGCATGTACTGATGGTGGTCACACCCAACGGCATCACCAGTTATGTGGATCACTCGGGGCTAGACTCGGTCTGGCGACTAGTGATGGGTAGTATAATGGTGTTTCGCATGTGACATACTCACTAAGTCATGGAATTAAGTTTTATATTATCCACCTATAAAGATCTTTGTTTTACAAAAAAGTTAACTAGATTTTAATAAAAGGAACCTTGAAGCAGATGCGGTCGTTTGGCGTAATAACATCGATTTGGTTATCACTTGAGCACTCATAGCAATATTTTGCAGGCTGCTTGCGATATTGGTGCCGTTTGGTGATCAGGTTGTAAACTTATAGTGTAAGTTGATTTTGATGTATTAAGATGTAGATTATATACATTTTTTGGTGGTAAATGGTAATAGATATTGTGATAATCATATATATATATATATATATAAAAGCCGAGTTCTAACTTAAAGTTAACCTAAAATTATGACACGTGGCGTGAACCTATATTTTTTAAACATTGAACCGATCATTTAAGTAATATTGAATCGGTCAATATATTTCAAGTGAAATAAAATGTATATTTAATATGCATAATTAACTCTCTTATATTAAATAGAAAAATAATAGAAACGCCAAATTTTATTATCATTAAATTCTCACTAATTTCTACATCTCTCTCTTCATTTAACTATCAAATCATATATATATATATATATATAAAAAAGTCGAGTTCCAATGTGAACAAATATTTTAAAAAGTTTTACTTTTTTTATGGATTAATAATAAAAAGTATGATGAAAATGTGTTTAAATTCTGAAATTAAATTATAATGAAAAATTTCGCGCAGAGCGCACGTTACGAGCTAGTTACAATTAATATGTAAGTTTAAGAATTTGATTGGCTTCTAGTAAGTGAGGTGCTTAATTTTCATACATAAGGTGGGTTGGGTTGGGTTGGGTTGGGTACTTGGGTTAGACTTAGCCAAACTCCCTATCTAAGTCGGCAAAATCCCCTGGTTTGGTGCTTCTAACTCAACCTCATAACCCTTTTCCACCACAAAAATATTTCAACACGTAATCAAGTCGGCATGGGCGAAGAAACAACACAATTGCACCCTCCCATTCAGAACGACATCGACACCTCACCAGCCTTTAGAATTTAGATTTTGGTCGGAGACACATTGATGAGACCGGTGTCATATAAAATTGTACATGTTTCCATTTCACAAAAGAGTGTGGGCAGGTACTACCCCTTTTAAAATAAATTATATTTTTATTTCATCATTATTTATTTATTATGTTCACATAACAGTGTCAATCAGCATTATTGTCACGTCAACATAATTAAACAATGGTCAGATAAAAATGTAATTTTTAATATTAATAATATTTATCACATAAATCACTAAACTAATAAATTTAATTGTGATTGACGTAACAGTGCAACCGACGCATCAATTTATAAGAAAATTCTAATAAAAGCAGTATATATTATCCAAATATTAGCCATAGAATGGAATGGAGTGTCACAAGTCACGAAGAAACTTGGCCATGGGATTATACGGTCGTCCTGTAGACGTGTACGTATGCGTGTTGTGGAAGAGTCGTTTGGGTGCTGATCAAAACCTCATTGATGTTGATTGACGTTAATTAAAGATATGTGATTTTAGTGCACAATGGTAAATAGATTATATATAGAGGGGAAATTACATTTATTTTTTCTAACTATATATATATATATATATATATTAATATTTCCTTCAATATTTACTCGGGAATGTTGGTCAAGGATGGAAATCAAGGTGGGAGTCCGTGATTGGATGCTCCAGAACTTGAGCCACGTGTACCAAGTTGTTTGTCAATTACTCTTCTAGGATTCCTATCTTTGAATATTGTTTTCCCACGAAAGCAGTCTGATCTGGTTATGCATATCCACATTGGATCTGGTTTCACTACCGCATCACGCGTGCATGCCGTTTTACACTGCAGCATGCCCTCTTTATAATAAAAAATTTATTAAGACTTAAAAAAAATATTATAAAATATAAAATATAAAAAAAAAAACAAAAGAAATGGTAGGGACCGATATGAGCCACCTCTTTGGCCAAAGATGGGGTAGTTTTTCACTACCGCATGCAAGCCAGATCCAAAAACATTAAGCGTAGTCCAATTTTTGATTCTCTGAAAGCTTTTGGAAAAGAAAAAAAAAATTGAATACTATTAAATGTACTACAAGTTTCATACAAATTAACGTGATAGTCTATATGACACTTACAATGTTAGTTGACTTACGTGGTAGCATTTGTCAGGTAGACTACACGTCAGTTTGTAAGTTCACATAATACGGACTAGGTCGGTTACTAAATAATTAAAATTAAATAGTGTTAAGGATACTACAAAGTTATTTACAAAGTGACGTGACAATCCATAATTAGTAAAATAATTAAAAGAAATTGTTTAACTATTTTTAACAATTATGAACTATTACGTTAGTTTGTAAACGACTTTACAATAAAATTATAATACCTCAAATATTTTTTCAATATTTTTTATTTATCAAAACTAGGAACTACTCTCAATATGCGTATGATTTGCTTCAACTTTGCTTTGAGGGGTGGGGGGGGGGGGGGGCACACCAAAAGATAATCATTGTCCCCGATGGCTGATGATATCGTTGAAAATCTCCTAAAGATTTTCAAGACTTCACTTGAAAGACTACTAATTGTCTTATTCTTTGCAACTCAAATCACACCCTCACCCTATTAAAATGAGAATCAAAATGTTACATAATCGATGGTATGACTTATTCTTACATATTGATATGATAGTTCACATAGCATTTTCCATATCAACCATTAACAATCAAATTTGATTGTGACAGACATAACAATGTCAAATTTGATTGTAGCTAATTTGCAATGCCAGGTGACCTATCACATCAATTTCTAATAGACCCTTACAACAACCTTTACCTCTCATTGATGCTTACAAGAGTTGGAACCAATCATGCAACTGTGCAAGCATTAACTTGTTGAATAGGATATGCTCTTTTCCTTGAGTTTGAAGCTAAATAAGCAGGCCAAAAAAGACCATATCTCCTTGAAGCAGCTATCGAATATCAGTATTTAGTCTAACAAAGAGCCATGATGGGATAAAGACATACACTGCAATATCATCAAACCTAAGGATCACTAGCATAATGTACAAGAATTTATACATGATAACTCTTCACCAAACAAGCATAAATTAGAGTAGAAGATCTCTATCTGGCCTTGCCTTCATTGTCCAAGGATCTAGCTGCATGCCATTTAGTATATACGCGGTGGTGTCGCTCTCTTCCATAGATAACCCAGAAGATCAATGAGAGCATTACAGCAGCAGATACCATTACTAACCCAATATAGATCCATCCGCTAAATCTTTTCAGACCAGGACAATGGTCATTACTGATGCCGGTGAACGTGTCCCGTACAAACGTGCAGTCTTCCAGATTAACCAAGAATGGAGAATAGCGATACAAACCATAGCTCAGATTTACAGCAGCTGCCATCTGGTTGTAGAAGGTTGGGGTCAATCGGCCAGGTGTGGTACAAATACCAGATTTTGAAACTTGACACAATTCTTCCACACCTGCTTGGGAAAAAGGTTGAAAGTTTCATTCATCTACACTCAACAAACATTTCATATATATACACATATATGAAGGACAAGGAGGTAAGTTCTTTGGCATATTTGACAGCACCGGTGGAGATTCAAGCACAGAACCATATTTGACTTCTCATTACCAGCTTCTTGCTCATGCAGCCGCTGTTCAAGTTTACAAGCATAATTACCAGGTTCCATCTTACTCTAAATGATATATATATTCAAAACTTTTGGCATATATATATATATATATATATGCCAAAAGTTTTAGTGTGTGTCAGGGTGTGATTCATAAATTAAAGTAATCATATACATATATGATTACTTTGGCATCAATTTCTGGATGCATTTCTAAGCTCCACTAGCTTAAACAAAAGGGCTATTCAAAAGGGCAGGAGCCAGGCATGATTATCTGGATGCCAGAGCAACCCAAGGTCCAAAAAAAAAAAAAGACAAAACAGAATTTCCAGGTTAAAGGAAACTATTGACTTTTTCTTTTTATGAAGTTTTCTAAGTAAAAAAATAGAAATAAGAACCGCCTTTTCTGGTCCATGTTCTTTTAATTTCATTAAATATAACACTTATCTTTAGTAACTGAGAATTGAGCAAGAATTACATGGTCCGTGTACTTCCCACATGATGCACAAACCATTAATGTACCTCACACATTTCTGCTCCTCACATCGTACTTCAGATTTTGAACAATGAAAAGTCCTTGAGAAGCAGGATGATAATGTGTAAGCAATTTACAAACCACTACTTTCCATTGATTGTAGCAAATGTGGTTTTCACTGAGCTACAAAATTTTGCTCATTCACTTTTCAAATGATTTGTTAAAGTGATTCCATATTTGTTACTAAATTATGAGCTGTCTAATAAAAAAACAGTTGAACAGCATATTAAAACCAGTAAATTGATGACAACAACATTCACAAAGAAATATACGTCAACCATTGCTTTTGCAGGCAGAGGCTAAAATTTACATTTTTAATGTTGCAGTGAAGGGGAAGCAACATAAATATAAAATGACTCTAACAACACAGAACTTACTTATGGAGGAGGAGAAATACGCCGCATAAAATGAATGTGACAGTAACAAGAATCCACCCAATCATCACCAAGCTGCAGTCATCACATATAAGTGTTCATGGAGAAATATAAGATAACTAAAACAGAGCTGCTTCCGAAACTATAAATGAACTGTTTATTTCACTTACAAGTACACCAGAGCTTGCATTCCAAGAACCGAAAATACTGCAATAAGTAGCCACAACAACATAAAAAGAAACGGTTATAATAAGTCATATATAGAGAATAGCCTGCCACTACTCCAAGAGAACAAAAGACTTACAAAATCCAAGAAATGCCAAAAAGAGCATAATAGCCGCAAGAATAATAAGAGCCAGTCTCCTGCAGAGTAGAGCAACGGATAAATGTTATCCAAAAGCCTTTCAAGCACCCGAAAATTTTGTAGGACCTCATACTTACACGGCATCCAAGCCATTTTGTATAGTCTTTGAATTATCTGAAGTCGTCTGAGAAAGAGTGGAAGCAGAAGAGTTGATCTTTGTCTCAATATTGTCAATGTTCTTCTGGACATCTGATGGCAGAAAGATAGAATTAACTGAAACCCCCTTAGCTGCAGCAAGATAACCTGACACAATATTCCTGAGGTTTTCAACGACGATATATGCCTGATTCACGACATACACAAGTGTTGGTTGTACTGCTGTGGAAATTCCCCTGACCAGTGTACAGAACTATGCATCCAACACTGAAATTGTACAACAAAACATTAAGTGAGTCAGAAATTACCATAAGTGTCCGTTTAGCGGTTTCAAAACGTGCCGTTAGAAAAAATAACAATCTTAAAACATTGTTTTCAGTGATTTTTAAAAAAATTTAAAAACGTAGTTAAGAGTTTGGTAAAATCACAATTTGGCATTTATAATTATCACAGTTTGGCCTTTTAAAAACACACCCGCTTTCCTTTTTCCACGTTTTCAAACCACCATTGTTTTAAATGAACTTTCAAACCGAACACATTTTGCAATTTTGTTTAAAAAATGCACTTTTGGCCTGAGAAATTGCATGGTCAAATGCACCCTAATTGGAAGTATAATATAATGGAGCATAAGAGCATAAGAGAGAAGGCAAGAGAATTACATTGCTGAAAGGGTGAAGAGGATGAGGAAAATAAGGGAGAGAGCATAGCAAGCTCGAGAATAGCCGAAAGGCGCTCTTGGACAACAGCAATAGCGGAGACAGACGATACACAAGGTTAGCCCAAAAAGCACAAACCAAATGCCGGCAATGATAAAGAATGGCGCCGCGGTAAGACCCACAGACTGCATTATAAAATGATAATCAAGGTTAAAAACAAAGAATTTAATTGATCAAACAATCTACAAAAAAACAAATGACCTGAAGATCCAATACAGGATTTAAGAAACAGAGTTAATCTAAAATTGCAGAAATTCAAAGGCCCTTATTTGGAGGGAAGAAATGACCCAAATGGGACGATAGGCCATTACAGATTTTGTATCAACAAGATCCATAAAAAAAGAAAAAAATAATAATTAAAAAGAAAAAAAAAGTAAGAAACCAAACTGCGCTGTAAATAAAAGAGGAAATATAACTGAAACCCAGATGAGAGATGTAAGCCAGTATTGATTCACATTTTTCTCATAAAATAAAAAAATTTAAAAAAAAAATGATGAAATTATAGGGTTGTGATTCAAGAAAAAAGAAAACCCAGATGGATGATAAATAAATAAAATGTTTAGAGAGACGAAAAATAAAAACACTCACAGCCCAGTAATGTTGATTGCTGATATTCCAGCCACCACTGTAGTGGTTAAACCCATCAAGAGGGTCCTTCCTGTACGTCCTTGCCTCAGCCAATATCAGAGACGAGTTCCCTGCGCTCCCCTCCGCCAGAGACCTCCTCGTGTTCCATTGCACCACCCCACCATATTCTCTCCCAACAAGAACCTCTGTAACGTCAAAAATCACAGGTTGTTGGAAAATAAAATAAAATAATCAAAAAAGGAGAGAGATCAACGAAGAAAAATTGTTACCCGGGCTACGTCGAGTGTGGTGGAGCAGAGAGCTTCCAAAGGCTGAAGATACGAAGAGGAAGACAGAGAAAGAAAGAAGAAAAAATGATGGGTTTGCTCTGAAACATACCATAATGTCTTTGCTTCTATTCGTTTCGGTTTCCTGAGGATGTAAACTCTCTGGTTTTTCGGTGAAGATAGAAGACGATAGACAGAAACAGAGTGTGTGATATTTAGCTAAGATTTCTGGGACACGAATCACGATCTCTCTACACGCTTCTGAAAGAGACCACGCCTTGTCGTCGGCCCCTGTATATAACAAAAATAGTCATATATATGCCCTTTCCCGCTTATGTGAATGAAAATTTGAATGAAAATTTTTTCTTAGTGTGATTGACTATTTTCTTCTTATTATTTAAAATATATTTTTGGTTTTATTATTTGAACATTCAAATTAATAAGTTGTATAAGTATAGGTTGCATAATAATAAGCATGAATAATTTATTTTGGAGTAGAGCTTTCCTCATGTATATAAAATTGTCGTGTGTCGTCTCTATCAAATTAGAAGTACGTACTTTTTTAATAGTATTAATAGAAATGTGAAAAATTTATTACAAAAGCATGACAATTTTATAAGTTAGATTGATGAAAAGTTTACAAATAATTATTCAAATTTACAAATTTTTTGTCACACTACATAATATCAGTTTTATATTGAATTCGTCTTTTGGAGTGATAATGCATATACAAAAGAATAAACTTACTCTTCACTCATATTTATTACCTATTTTATATCAGTTAATGTGACGTATTTTAAGTGTTTGATATAAAGCACGTTACATTAGTAAGTGTGAATAAAAGTTTATTAGCGGTTATAAAAATACCATTGGTGCTTAATCATACATTTTGAATGGAAGGTGAGGGGCCTTAATTTATGCTATTAAATGGTGTGGGTTAGTGAGAAGATATGGCATTATGAGATGTAAAATCAATAGGATTTCACACTTAATGTTAGAGGTGAAGATGAGCTTTTCCAATCAAAAAAAAGGAGGAAGGTGAACCTATATTTTGGTGACTTCTAGCAATCACTCATCCATCCAAATAGTCCAAATGGCATTGTACCACCCACTAAGAAATGTAATTAATGAATAATTTTTTTTTAAAAGTAATTAATGAATAGTTTAAACTCATTTACGTTTTGAATTCAATTTGCCCTTCAAAAACACCATCATATATGAGCTAACAAAACATAAGAGAATGCGAATTAAGAGTAGGTTCAAAAGAAACAAACAAAAGGAAAGAAAATAAATGTACCCACAAAAACAATGGACAAAAATAATGATTTTGTAACTAAAATGATAGGGAGAAGAAGAAGTGAATTTGAACTAGTGACTTCCGCATTAAATTATTGGTTAGACTTACACAAATGAATCGATATTTTTCAATTTCAATGAAGTGGAGAGAAGCTATTTTATAGTCTTAATCAAATTTTACAAATCTAGTAGTTTATATATTGTGACATGGTGAATATGGTGTCATGTTATCAATGTGTGCACAATTAAATGCTTAGAAAAAAAAAAAAACTTTATTTTATAAAATTAGTAAACTAGAATGTAGTCTAATTGAAATAAAAATGCACGAAAGACATTAACAAGCAGAGCTCGAAAGAATTTATTCTAACCAGATTTATTAAATTAACATATATATAAAATATATGGGATTTTCACATGCATTATTAATAGAGCACGTAAAAATCATATGATTTTGGACACGTGACAATTTAATAGATTGAATTAGAATAAATTCATTTAATCCAATTTAAATGAAAATGTAAAAAAATAATTTTACCCCTCAAATAGAACTAACTGTATCCTTGTCCGTTGATTTGGGACATAGTTGTTATATATATACCACTTTAGACTAATATTAGAATAATTAAAAATGAATACCATTGAAGAAGTCTTATTTTTAATCTCTTACAAAATCAACAATAATTATTTTTTTTCTTTTTCTTTCCAGTTTAAGTCTATTGTGCCTACACAATGAGAGATGTTTACATGCCTTCCTTCATCTCTCTCTTCCCTAGAACAGGCGAAATTGGATCCCAACTCCCTTGCAACTACAAAAGATTTTTCCTCAACTTTATGGTAATCAAACCAAAAGTTAGGTTCAAGCATAGAAATTAAGTAATTAAGGTAATTGACTCAATACACTGTTCAAAACCTAAGCCAACGTTATTGAAGAGATAAATTCAGATCCTCCTTACTTGTCGAGTGCAGGCCATATTCTCGAAAGTATTCATGTTAAGCGGCAAAGTTTACATACATGTAGTTTCAATTTTGTTTTTTGTGAGTCCAATTATGCAGCACATTGTCTTGCTAAAGAGGCTGCTAGTATTATGTGTATTTGTGTTTGCTGGAGGTCACTCCTACTAGTATCTCCAATATTGTTCTTAGGGAAGCTATTTCTCCCTAGATCCTTTTTTAGGGTCAAGTATTTTTCGTTTGGTGATCAATGAAGAGTATGAGAATTTCTGTTCCAACAAAAAAAAAAAAAACCTAAAAAAATAATTAACAAATATTAACCTATTTCGACTCCCATCTAATCCCACTTTATAAAAGCAGAAGATTGGTTCCAATGAAAAAAAATATTAACAACTTGTACGAGTTTGACTTACTTCTAGTGCAAAAATAGCTGGAGTTCTCCCTCAATCTTGCAATCTTTACCGTTAATTTTTGCACAGAAGATTTAATTTCCAGTGATTTTTTTTTTACTCGAAGTAAGCCAAACTCAAATAGTACAATGAAGGGTAACTCCATAGTCAAACACATTCCATATGCATCAAACCTAATATTTCTTTCTCTTCCACTATATTTGCAAAATCATTGGCAGAACCACAACAAAATACGTTGGCTTACAGCCATTACAAACAAAATTAAGCAATTTCCATGGATTGCTTCCTTTTTTCACTATATATACTCATAGAAGTAAATAAAAAAACATTATGTACAAGTCCCCTCTATGCACTTTTTAGTCCAAAAGCTCTAATCTAATCATTACAACATAACATAAAGCTTTGAAGCTAACACAATAATCTATGATCAGGAAACTGGAACCCCATCTCTGTTGTTATTGATGAAGCAAAACCTGCTAGGCTTGGGCTGGAAATTCCTCCTCCTCTGGAGATCATGGCTGGAGGGCTTGATCATTTGGAGGAGAAATGCCTTGAATGAATATGCCTTTGCAATCACAGCCAATTCCCATCGACTAGACGAAACACGTACCACTTGCCGGGTCAAGGCGGCCCGGCCGGGATGGGAACTGCGGTGAATACTGCACCTGAATGAGCCTGGATGGGTGGTGGGTGCACACAAACATGTCCTGGTTGTGGCTTGTGGCTTTGAATGAGGAGGAGGTGCACTTTTTGAGGCCATGGAATGGAATGGAATGGTTCAACTCCTAAGAACCTGGCGTGGGATATCTGTTTTTGGTGTGGCAAACTGGTTGGAAGCGATGGAATTGTAAGCTTTATATAGATTCTTTTGGGTTCCCTAATTACCTTAATCACCCTTGTATCATGTTTTGAGATCTATATAATAGTCATTTGTGTGGAAGTACTTGAGCAGCATTACCAACTTGCCCTTGTTGCACCTTGGCCTCTATTAAGTACTTTGAAAGGGCAAAAGAGTCTGTGTCAACTTTTATTGTATGTCTATTATATATATGAAGCTACCTGGAAAACGCCAAGGTCTGTTAATTAACGTGGGACAGCTTGACAATGAAAGAGCTAGCTAGTCACTAATTTATTTTTATCTGTACCTGACATCGACGTTGCACCTCAACGGGACGTCGGAACCGGGATTTTTTCAAAATGCTTTATATCAATAGTATTATAAGGGCGTATTAAGTAATATACAACGTTTTTCTTATATTTTAAGTTTTTAACCCTTTAACCCTTAAAAAAAGAAAAGAAAAGAAAAGAAGAGAAGGATGATTATAATAAAAAAACCTCAAACTACAAGCTGTTTTTAAAGTAGTCCCTAAACTACAAGTATACACTAATATGACCCCCAAATTATCAAAGATCGCCAACAAGACTTATTTTGTTGAAATATTTTTATAATACCCTTGCCATTTGTCATACATTCAATTAAAAGATAATAAAAATTTAAAAATCAAAGAAATATTATAAAAAAAATGGGGTTAAAAAGAAAAAAAGAGAAATGAATGGTGAATTTGGTGTACAACTTTCGTATAGTTCTAATAATTTATTTTTTAATGGTCAATCATTGAATTTGTTTTCTTACATATAAGCCTTAAATATCTAATGGTTGATCTTTAAAAAAGTTGTTAGAGTTGTACGAAAGTTATACAAGAAACATTACTCAAAAAAAAAAAAATGCATACTAGACTATACAAACTGACCATATGGTACTCCATGTTATTTATTTTGGATTCGAAGATTATTGTGACTAGCACAATCATGCATGTACTGATGGTGGTCACACCCAACGACATCACCAATTGTGTGGATCACTCGGCGCTACCTGGTCCGACGACTATTGGTGGCTAGCATAATGGTGTTTCCCGTGTGATATACTCACTAAGTCGTGGATTAATTACGTTTTATATTACCCACCTATAAAGATCTTTGTTTTACAAAAAAGTCAACTAGGTTTTAATGAAAAGAACCTCAAAGCAAATGCGGTCGTTTGGCATAACAACATTGATTTGGTCATCGCTTGAGCACTCATTGCAATATTTTGCAGGCTGTTTTCATAAATAAGGTGGGTTGGGTTGGGTTAGACTTAGCCAAACTCCCCATCTAAGTCGGCAAAAACCCCTGGTTAATTTGGTGCTTCTAACTCAACCTCATAACCTTTTTCCACCTCAAAAAGATTTCAACACGTAATCAAGTCGGCATGGCCAAAGAAACAACACAATTTGCACCCTCCCATTCAGAACGACATTAACACCTCACCAACCTCTAGATTTTGGTCGGAGAAACATTGATGAAACCGGTGTCATATAAAATTGTACATGTCTCCATTTCACTAAAGAGTGTACGTGGGGAGGTACTACCTTTTCAAATAAATTACATTTTTATTTTATCATTATTTATCGTATTCACATGATAGTGTTAATCAGCCTTACTGTCATGTCAACATAATGGAACAATAGTTAAATAAAAATGTAATTTTTAGTATTAGTGATTAACGTAATAAGTGACGTATGAAATATTACATCAGTTTGTAAGTCTAACTGTCTGAATAGTACTTATTACGTAAATCATTAAATTAATAATTTTAATTATGATTGACGTAACAGTGTCGTGTAAACCGAAGCATCAGTTTATTAGAAAATTCTTATAAAAGTAGAATATATTATCCAAACAAAAGCATTTTGGGTCGCCAAATATTAGCCATAGAATGGAATGCAGTGTCACAAGTCACAAGAAACTTGGCCATGGGATTATACGGTCGTCCTGTAGACGTGTACGTATGCGTGTTGTGGAAGAGTCGTTTGGGTGCTGATCAAAACCTCATTGATGTTGATTGACGTTAATTAAAGATATGTGATTTTAGTGCACAATGGTAAATAGATTATATATAGAGGGGAAATTACATTTATTTTTTCTAACTATATATATATATATATATATATATATATATATATATATATATATATATATATATTTTAATATTTCCTTCAATATTTACTCGGGAATGTTGGTCAAGGATGGAAATCAAGGTGGGAGTCCGTGATTGGATGCTCCAGAACTTGAGCCACGTGTACGAATTTGTTTATCAAATTACTCTTCTAGGATTCCTATCTTTGAATATTATATATATATATATATATATATATTGTTTTCCCACGGAAGCAGTCTGATGTGGTTATGTATATCCACATTGGATCTGTTTTAACTACCGCATGAATGCCGTTTTCCACTACAGGATGCCCTCTTAATAATAAAAAATTTATTAAAACTTAAAAATTATAAAAAATAATTATTAAAAAAGTAAAAAATATTAAAAACTAAAAAAAAAAGACAAAAACAAAAGGAGTGTCCAGTTAGCCAAGGCTTTGCCGGGGCCACCACTAAAGGCTTTGGGGTGGTTTCAACTACCCAACGACTGATATGAGCCACCCCTTGGCCAAAAATGAGGTGATCGGCCATCTCTTTTGTTTTTTTGTTTTTTGTTTTTTGATTTTTGATTTTTGATTTTTACAGCATGCATGTGATAGTTTTCACTACTGCTTGCAAGCCAGATCCAAAATCATTAAGCATAATCTAATCTTTGATTCTCTGAAAGCTTCTTGAAAAGAAAAAAGAAAAAAAAAAGATTTTCTATTTTTTTGAAAAAAATTGAATACTATTAAATGTACAAGTTTCATACAAATTAACGTGACAGTCTAAATGGCACTTGCAACGTCAATTGACTTACGTGGTAGCATTTACAAGTAGACTACACGTCAGTTTGTAAGTTCACATAATACTGACTAGATCGGTTACTAAATAATTAAAATTAAATGATGTTAAAGATACTAAAGTTATTCACAGACTGACATAACAATCCATAATTAGTAAAATAATTAAAAGAACTTGCTTAATTAGTTTTAAAAATTATGAACTGTTACATCAGTTTATCAATGACTTTACAATAAAAATTATAATACCTCAAATATTTTTTCAATATTTTTTATTTATCAAAACTAGGATTTACTCTCAATGTGCATATGATTTGCTTCAACTTTGCTTTGAGGGGGGGCACACCAAAAGATAATCATTGTCCCCGACGGCTGATGATATCGTTGAAAATCTCTTAAAGATTTTCATGACTTCACTTGAAAGACTACTAATTGTCTTATTCTTTGCAACTCAAATCGCACCCTCACCCTATTCAAATGAGGATCAAAATGTTACATAATCGATGGTATGACTTATTCTTATAGACTGATCTGATAGTTCACCTAGCATTTTCCATATCAACCAGTAACAATCAAATTTGATTGTGACAGACATAACAATGTCAAATTTGATCGTAGCTGATGTGGCAATGCCAGGTGACTTGTCACATCAATTTCTAATAGACCCTTACCACAACCTTTACCTCTCATTGATGCTTACAAGAGTTGGAACCAATCATGCAACTGTGCAAGCATTAACTTGTTGTATAGGATATGCTCTTTTCCTTGAGTTTGAAGCTAAATAAGCAGGCCAAAAAAGACCATATCTCCTTGAAGCAGCTATCGAATATCAGTATTTAGTCTAACAAAGAGCCATGATGGGATAAAGACCTACACTGCAATATAATCAAACCTAAGGATCACTAGCATAATGTACAAGAATTTATACATGACAACTCTTCACCAAACAAGCATAAATTAGAGTAGAAGATCTCTATCTGGCCTTGCCTTCATTGTCCAAGGATCTAGCTGCATGCCGTTTGGTATATACGCGGTGGCGTCGCTCTCTTCCATAGATAACCCAGAAGATCAGTGAGAGCATTACAGCAGCAGATACCATTACTAACCCAATATAGATCCATCCGCTAAATCTTTTCAGACCAGGACAATGGTCGTTACTGATGCCGGTGAACGTGTCCCGTACAAACGTGCAGTCTTCCAGATTAACCAAGAATGGAGAATAGCGATTCAAACCATAGCTCAGATTTACAGCAGCTGCCATCTGGTTGTAGAAGGTTGGGGTCAATCGGCCAGGTGTGGTACAAATACCAGATTTTGAAACTTGACACACATAATTCTTCCACACCTGCTTGGGAAAAAGGTTGAAAGTTTCATTCATCTACACTCAACAAACATTTCATATATATACACATATATGAAGGACAAGGAGGTAAGTTTTGGACAGGTGAGAAAGGCAAAGAAATTTTGAGAAGGATAGTCTCACAAACTGACCCATGTATAAGCACTTCAATCTTTGTTAATCAAAATACAGAAAAAAAATATATATATATATAAAATCATAAACCTACACAAAAGTTTCAAGAGCCAAAAGTTGCCAATTTTAGCATGTGACAGTTCTACTGCATCATTCTCAATTCCTATTCAAATTTAAAAGAAAAACGAATCACCAAAAATATGGCATAACCTAAAAACAATCCATTAGACATTAGAAGGAAAACCACCATAAATGATGAGTAAGGCAAAAACCAGAACGTGGAACACAATTTGCTTGAGCCAGGCTTTTTATGGAGACCAAAACTAACCAAAATCCGTCATATGAATGGTGTAAGCATTTCTGAACTAAAATTCAGATACTTTAGTGATATTACCTCTGTAGCATTGCTCAACTGCACCTCACTAGTTGCACATTGTCGATCTGCGAGATTAAAATGAAACGGGTTGCAAAGAACGGGCACCAATGGACCAGATTGATTGAAATAAAGGGGTCCAGCAACGGGTGGGTAATTAACATTAGAGATATTGTTGATCACGCTGTCAACCACAACAACAAGCTGGTAGGTGACATTTTTGGATTGTGTAAGGGTTTCTTGGGCAGTTGCATTGTCCACACATGGGAGTATATCATCTAAAGCTGTATGTGCAGTGGGGTGCTGGACCCAATCATCCATTGCAACACATGTATCTGCAACCACACTAATGCATATACAAAAAAGAAGAAGTCAGATCTAGAGATTACATGTGCAACCGAGAGTTATCAAGAAAGAGTCACAACTTATAGTAAACAATACCATAACCAATTGATCTAATTATCGCTGAAGCTCTGGTTACATTTTAGAAAAACTGATGAACTATATAGATTAAGCATAACTACAAAAAAAAAAAAAAAAAAAAAAAAAATAGCATCCATTCTACATACTCAAAAAATCAACTGTCAATGGAGAAATTGGCAACCTAAATCAGCTGGAGAAAAGATTTCAACAAAATCTCAATTAATTTTATAGTAAAAAGTTAAAACTTAAAAATGCACAATCTTCCAATTCTCAAACAAGGTCTTGCTATAAAAAAAGAATATATATATATATATATATGATTACTTTGGCATCAATTTCTGGATGCATTTCTAAGCTCCACTAGCTTAAACAAAAGGGCAGGTCTAGGCATGATTATCTGGATGCCAGAGCAACCCAAGGTACAAAAAAAGAAAAGAGACAAAACAGAAGTTCCAGGTTAAAGGAAACTATTGACTTTTTCTTTTTATGAAGTTTTCTAAGTAAAAAAATAGAAATAAGAACCGCCTTTTCTGGTCTATGTTCTTTTAATTTCATTAAATATAACACTTATCTTTAGTAACTGAGAATTGAGCAAGAATTACATGGTCCGTGTACTTCCCACATGATGCACAAACCATTAATGTACCTCACACATTTCTGCTCCTCACATCGTACCTCAGATTTTGAACAATGAAAAGTCCTTGAGAAGCAGGATGATAATGTGTAAGCAATTTACAAACCACTACTTTCCATTGATTGTAGCAAATGTGGTTTTCACTGAGCTACAAAATTTTGCTCATTCACTTTTCAAATGATTTGTTAAAGTGATTCCATATTTGTTACTAAATTATGAGCTGTCTAATAAAAAAACAGTTGAACAGCATATTAAAACCAGTAAATTGATGACAACAACATTCACAAAGAAATATACGTCAACCATTGCTTTTGCAGGCAGAGGCTAAAATTTACATTTTTAATGTTGCAGTGAAGGGGAAGCAACATAAATATAAAATGACTCTAACAACACAGAACTTACTTATGGAGGAGGAGAAATACGCCGCATAAAATGAATGTGCCAGTAACAAGAATCCACCCAATCATCACCAAGCTGCAGTCATCACATATAAGTGTTCATGGAGAAATATAAGATAACTAAAACAGAGCTGCTTCCAAAACTATAAATGAACTGTTTATATCACTTACAAGTACACCAGAGCTTGCATTCCAAGAATCGAAAATACTGCAATAAGTAGCCACAACAACATAAAAAGAAACGGTTATAATAAGTCATATATAGAGAATAGCCTGCCACTACTCCAAGAGAACAAAAGACTTACAAAATCCAAGAAATGCCAAAAAGAGCATAATAGCCGCAAGAATAATAAGAGCCAGTCTCCTGCAGAGTAGAGCAACGGATAAATGTTATCCAAAGGCCTTTCAAGCACCCGAAAATTTTGTAGGACCTCATACTTACACGGCATCCAAGCCATTTTGTATAGTCTTTGCATTATCTGAAGTCGTCTGAGAAAGAGTGGAAGCAGAAGAGTTGATCTTTGTCTCAATATTGTCAATGTTCTTCTGGACATCTGATGGCAGAAAGATAGAATTAACTGTAACCCCCTTAGCTGCAGCAAGATAACCTGACACATTCCTGAGGTTGTCAACCACGATATCTGCCTGATGCACAACATACTCAAGTGTGTTGGTTGTACTGCTGTGGAAATTCCCCTGACCAGTGTACAGAACTATGCATCCAACACTGAAATTGTACAACAAAACATTAAGTGAGTCAGAAATTACCATAAGTGTCCGTTTAGCGGTTTCAAAACGTGTCGTTAGAAAAAATAACAATCTTAAAACATTGCTTTCAGTGATTTTTAAAAAAATTTAAAAAACTTAGTTAAGAGTTTGGTAAAATCACAATTTGGCATTTATAATCATCACAGTTTGGCCTTTTTAAAACACACCCGCTTTCCTTTTTCCACGTTTTCAAACCACCATTGTTTTAAATGAACTTTCAAACCGAACACATTTTGCAATTTTGTTTAAAAAAATGCACTTTTGGCCTGAGAAATTGCATAGCCAAATGCACCCTAATTGGAAGTATAATATAATGGAGCATAAGAGCATAAGAGCATAAGAGAGAAGGCAAGAGAATTACATTGCTGAAAGGGTGAAGAGGATGAGGAAAATAAGGGAGAGAGCATAGCAAGCTCGAGAATAGCCGAAAGGCGCTCTTGGACAACAGCAATAGCGGAGACAGACGATACACAAGGTTAGCCCAAAAAGCACAAACCAAATGCCGGCAATGATAAAGAATGGCGCCGCGGTAAGACCCACAGACTGCATTATAAAATGATAATCAAGGTTAAAAACAAAGAATTTAATTGATCAAACAATCTACTAAAAAACAAATGACCAGAAGATCCAATACAGGATTTAAGAAACAGAGTTAATCTAAAATTGCAGAAATTCAAAGGCCCTTATTTGGAGGGAAGAAATGACCCAAATGGGACGATAGGCCATTACAGATTTTGTATCAACAAGATCCATAAAAAAGAAAAAAAAGAGTAAGAAACCAAACTGCGCTGTAAATAAAATAGGAAATATAACTGAAACCCAGATGAGAGATGTAAGCCAGTATTGATTCACATTTTTCTCATAAAATAAAAAATTTTAAAAAAAAATGATGAAATTATAGGGTTGTGATTCAAGAAAAAGAAAACCCAGATGGATGATAAATAAATAAAATGTTTAGATAGACGAAAAATAAAAACACTCACAGCCCAGTAATGTTGATTGCTGATATTCCAGCCACCACTGTAGTGGTTAAACCCATCAAGAGGGTCCTTCCTGTACGTCCTTGCCTCAGCCAATATCAGAGACGAGTTCCCTGCGCTCCCCTCCTCCAGAGACCTCCTCGTGTTCCATTGCACCACCCCACCATATTCTCTCCCAACAAGAACCTCTGTAACGTCAAAAATCACAGGTTGTTGGAAAATAAAATAAAATAAAATAAACAAAAAAGGAGAGAGATCAACGAAGAAAAATTGTTACCCGGGCTACGTCGAGTGTGGTGGAGCAGAGAGCTTCCAAAGGCTGAAGATACGAAGAGGAAGACAGAGAAAGAAAGAAGAAAAAATGATGGGTTTGCTCTGAAACATACCATAATGTCTTTGCTTCTATTCGTTTCGGTTTCGGTTTCCTGAGGATGTAAACTCTCTGGTTTTTCGGCGAAGATAGAAGACGATAGAGAGAAACAGAGTGTGTGATATTTAGCTAAGATTTCTGGGACACGAATCACGATCTCTCTACACGCTTCTGAAAGAGACCACGCCTTGTCGTGGGCCCCTGCCCCCTGTATACTTTGTCGGTATTTTTTGGTCCGTAACAAAAATAGTCATATATATGCCCTTTCCCGCTTATGTGAATGAAAATTATTTTTTTAAAAAAATTTGAATGAAAATATTTTCTTAGTGTGATTGACTATTTTCTTATTATTATTTAAAATATATTTTTGGTTTTATTATTTGAACATTCAAATAATAATAACTATGAATCATTTAGTTTGGAGTAAAGTTTTCCTCGGGCGTATAAAATTCTCATATATAGTCTCTATCGTATTAGAAATACGTGCTTTTTTAATAGTATTAATAAAAATATAAAAAATTTATTACAAAAGCATGACAATTTTATAAGTTGGATTGATGAAATTTTTTCAAATAATTTTTAAAATTTACAAAAAATTTGTCACACTACATAATATCAGTTTTATATTGAATTCATCTTTTAAAGTGATAATGCATATACAAAAGAATAATCTTACTTTTCACTCATATTTATTACCTATTTTATATCGGTTGATATAACGTGTTTTAAATATTTAATATGAAACACGTTACATTAATAAATGTGAATAAAAGTTTATTAGCAGTTATAAAAATATCATCCGTGCTTAATCATACATTTTGAAGGGAAGGTGAGGGGCCTTAATTTATGCTATTAAATGGTGTGGGTTAGTGAGAAGATATGGCATTATGGGATGTAAAATCAATAGGATTTCACACTTAATGTTAGAGGTGAGCTTTTCCAATCAAAAAATATATAGGAGGAAGGTGAACCTATATTTTGGTGACTTCTAGCAATCACTCATCCATCCAAATAGTCCAAATGGCATTGTACCACCCACTAAGAAATGTAATTAATGAATAATTTTTTTTAAAAAAAAGTAATTAATGAATAGTTTTAACTCATTTACGTTTTGAATTCAATTTGCCCTTCAAAAACACCATCATATATAAGCGACAAAACATAAGAGAATGCGAATTAAGAGTAGGTTCAAAGGAAACAAACAAAAGGAAAGAAAATAAATGTACCCACAAAAACAATGAATAGAAAATAATGATTTTGTAACTGAAATGGTAGGAAAAAGATGAAGGGAATTCGAACTAGTGATTTCCGCTCTAAATTGTTGGTTAGACATGCACAAATGGATCGAGATTTTTCAATTTCAATGAAATGGAGAGAAACTATTTTATAGTCTTAATCAAATTTTACAAATCTAGTGGTTTATATATTGCGACATGGTGAATATGGTGTCATGTTATCACTGTGTGCACAATTAAATGCTTAAAAAAAAAAAATTCAAACTTTATTTTATAAAATTAGCATGCTAGAATGTAGTCTAATTGAAATAAAAATGCACGAAAGACATTAACAAACAGAGCTCGAAAGAATTTATTCTTATCAGATTTATTAAACTAACATGTATCTAAAATATATGGAATTTTCACATGCATTATTAATAGAGCACGTAAAAATCTTATGATTTTTAACACATGTCAATTTAATAGATTGAATTAGAAAAAATTCATTTAATCCAATTTAAAAGAAAAATTTGTTCAAATTTGATGGTCTCTTTGCATGGCATGTCATTCAAATTCGACATGGTAACTACTCCAATCATCTAACAAATGTTTGATGTGATATAGATATGAGAAGTGTATTTTGGTAGGATTTATAATTAAAAAGTAGTTTATATTTTAAATTTTTTGTTAGTAATTTTTTTTTATAAAAAAATGTGGTTTTAGTTTTGAAAACATAAAGTTTACCAAATGAAGCCCTAGTGTGTGTCTCTATATATAAGTTAAAGCTTGTATCGCATCATTATGATTTAAAAATCAGGTAAATAGCTTCATCATAAACTTTCTTTATAAATTGTTAAATAAAAAAAAAAAAAAAATTCTTCATGAGTGAGTTGGGAAAAATTTATGATCTTGCACGAAAAAGTGGCCCATAAGTTGTTGTGTGTCACATCCAAAATAAAGGAAGAAAAGGAATAACGATAAGAAAAACAACACGTTGCTTTGAATTTTAGACAAATAAAAGGAAAAACTTAGTCCTTAAGCCACTCCTAATTTTGGTTCTTACACGCAAAACCCACCACTAAGATAAGGACGTTCGAGATTTTTTGTTTTATAAATTATGGTGAACTATTTTATAGTTCAGATTAGATTTTAATACATCTAACGTTAATGCGGTACACGATTTTACATTATTTAAAAAATTTAATGACTTAGTAACGTAGAATACACTGTTACATATTATGAAATCTAATATGAACTGTAAAATGGTTCTTTTCCATTTGAAATGGAGACGATGTTGTTTTAGTTGAAGTAGGTAAAGAAGAGATTTTCTCTTCTTGAGTAATGCTATATATATATATATAACCCATAAACATCTTATAAATATTTTATAAAGCTCATAATGTGGCGGGTCCGTAGCTATTAGATTTTTTTTTTTTTTAATAAAAAAAATGATTGATTAAAGGGCTACTAGGCCTTATCATGCCAGATTTGTAAATAAAAATTGACACTTGCAAGATGTGACACACTGTAGAAGACGAAGACGCTTCTTCTTGCAGAATCAAAGACGCTGCTATTTGATTAGTTACCTTAGTCTTCCGATACGTCATATGTATGTACATCTTTTATACATCACTTTTTAAAATTAACCATTGAATCTATAGGACCCACACGTAAATTCTTGTAATTGTTGATTTAGAAAAGTGATGTAAAAGAAATGTGCAAAAATCATTTTTCAAAATATTCAAGCTATTTCTTTTTTTAAATCAGAGATAATATATATATATATATATATATAAGTTGGGGACAAAGAAACCACGACTTCTCAATTTATTTGTCTGAATTTGAGAGAATTTGGACAGATGATTGTGAGAGACCATTTATAGAATCTACCTAACGATAAATGGTGGGAAGATCTAATTTTTATTAGTTAGATAAATTTTTAAAAAATAATATTTCATAATTATTTGTCTTAATTTTTTAAAATTTTTAAAAAATAATTTGAGAAGATTATAATATCAAATAACGTAGATAGTAGATAGGAGCCGCGACCCCTTGACTGTCTCCCTCTCCGCGTGAAAGGGACAGCCAGAAATCTGAAACCATTGGGCTTCGTGGCCTGCTGCTGCTCAACGTGCGAGGCTGCTCGCTCGCTCGCTCTACCTTTACAAAAAAATTCTCTCTTTGTTCAGCTAGCGTCGCCTTATGTTGACACGTGGCAAACCGCCATCATGTTCATGAACTGCTCTCAGTGACAGAATGGACCATAAAATAAAATAAAATAAAATAAAATAAAAGTCTTGCTGTCATCGACCTTTGGCATGCACGTGGCTCCCTACCATTTAGGATCACAAAGGATACACCCATTATATGTAATATCTTATCATGTCGATCCGTCTGGCATCTCTGCTTTCCAACAAAATCAACTCAGATTCTTGACTTTTGTTTTTGCTTTGGCATCAATTAATTAAGTGCTAGCTGCTTAATTTAGTCCAAAATATGCGATCATCATTTTGTTGTTGTCCATTAATGCTTTGGATCATCATCATGTGCAATATGGTATGATTTAATTTGATTGGATATGATTGATCATCTATCAGGTTAATTCGCAGCATCAAAAGATTAGGAAACACCTATCTAAATCACTCATTATTCTTCTTTTGTTTATGGGATGATTAATGTGTATTATTCCGGCCTCTAGATACCGATTAAATACGTACTCTTAAGTGTATTTGTTTTATTATGAATGAATTCCATTCTACTCCACCTATTATCCAGGGATATACGGACCGTTATCCTATTGAATACATGACTGATACATTGTACATATTAATTTGAGCACTTTCTGTTTATTTTTCACCCGAGCGCCTAGCCGCAAGGATATGAGCTTACGATCGATTCGCGGTTGTAAGCCTTATTGCCTTAGTAGCTGTTGATTTGCAGGATTAATTAACATGAGTGTTGAACTTGACTCGATTCCTAACCCATCAATAACTCAAGCCCAAAACCAAAAAGCTCCCAACAAGTGTCCCTTTCGTTTAACAGTTTCAAAATGTTTGGTTTGACTTACATTTTCTAAAAACATGAATTTTTTCGTACATTTTCAAATAACTTTCATTCTTTCTTTTCAATCTTCATATAAAATACTTTTTGACATTTCGTGCATAAGTGTAGTTAGGTGTATTACAGATTTTATTATTAATTATTATTATTATTTTTATATAAATTGATGTGGTAGTATGTAATTAATAAAATGATTAAATTAATTAAAAACATGACTTGCTAATTTGTTAATCATACACTCTTAATTATTTCACTAATTATAAATTGCATATCATTTGATCAATTCGAATGCAAATTAAGCTCTAATACGTGAGCATTTTCCTTAGTGCATTGCATGTCTTATAGGCTTGTTAAGAAGAAAAACATCATACAATAATAAAATATGATCGCAGGAGCAAAATTAAATTAAATTATTTATTTTTGATTCTATTAATGGTGAACTAACTGGGGGAGTGATTTCTGCCCTGAATTGGGCTGCCATAGCTTCACCTGGTTCATAGGCATATACTAGAGCAGGCTGAGACACAATTTTATCAAATATATATATGTAGGCATTGAAATTTGAAATCACAAGCATGGATTCCAAGAACTGAGGTTTGACTGCAGATAAGGTAACTATAGGTTTTTTTTTTTTTTTTAAATATTATAAGTATTTTAAATATTGATGTAACAGTCTAGGTGGTACCTATCACGCCCGTCAAATTCAGTTACTTTAATTTTTCTATCATGTTGTGTCACGTGACACTTATATGAACTGTCACATAAGTTTGTAAGAACATTATAATAAAAGCAGCAATACTCTAAATATTAGGGTTGGTTGAGCATGTCACATATATGATGTAAGAATACAAAATAACCTTTCTCTTTCTTTAAACTTTTTGGTGTTATGAAATATTAATATTAACATTAATAGTTGAGTATTAAAATAAGAGTTACAAGGATTTAAGAGACAAGAGTTACAAATATTCAAGAGATAAGAGTTACAAGAATTTAAGAGACAAGAGTTACAAGATTATAAATTAGATTTATTGTTGTTAACGTAAAAGTAGAAGAGACTTGTAATGTCCAGACACTTTTTTTTTTTTTTTCTTCTATAAATAGAGTTTTGTATACAATTAAATAAATCAATGAAATACGTAGTCAAAAAAAGTTTTACTGTATGGATATAAATTATAGGCCGGACTATCAAATATATATATATATTTTTTTTCTTATTCTCATATTTTTCTTAAATTATGTTATCTTTCATTGAGGAGCTAATTGCGGCTTAAAAGGTTACGAAAAAGTGGGATTTTTTAAAAAATTATAAAAATAAAAAATAAAAAATCTTTGAATAAGAAAATTAAAGTATATGCAATCGTGTGGCATGCAGCATTGCCTTTCGAGTTTTGACAAAGTCCCATTGCAAGATTGAGTGCAAATCAGTTGTACTTTAGAAGCAACTGAATCACCACTTTTCTTTTTTCTTTATTCCTTCCTCCTTTTGTCTTTTTTTGATTATTTAAGGAGACAGCTGAATAAGGGAAAAGTGAAAAAAATAAAATAAAAACCATTTAAAAGCAGCCCCATTTCGTGGAAGGTGCACAATTGTATCCAAACATTCAAAGAAAGAGTCGTCTCTATATAAAATAGTTTTTAAGTGTTTCGAAGCATTTGATAATGTTTTGTTTTAAACAGAGAAAATAGAAAAGAAAAATAATAATAATTATGAAACAGGCCAACAACCAGACAAACCAACAAGTAACTAGGAAGCTATCAAATTTGTAGTTTAGAGTAAGAAGAAGGTGACTTTGTTCTTAATAATTGACTTTGTTCTAAAGAAGAAGGGCTATGCAATCATGTGAATGAGTGATTCCTTGGCCAAAGAAAGGGCATTGACTTGCTTTTATTAATGGTGTTAAATACCTTTGTAGGATTTGTGTGTGTGTGTGTGTGTGTGTTTTTTATAATTTTTTATATATATATATTTATTATCAAATAACTATTTTGTTTTTAAAAAAGTATCACGTATGGTTGGTCTGTTTGAGAATTGAATTTTCTGAAATCGGAATTTAATTCTAATTCATTGCACGAATTTTGAGGTTTGACTTTGTGAGATAAAATTTAAAAAAATTTGAAAAAGTTGAATAAAATATGATTTGTTTTTGAAAAAAAAGTAGAGAAGAATGCTGATTCAACCCTGTTGCCAAATTTTGAGAGGTTTTGATGTGATATGCCATTAAGTTATTTGACGGAACATGAACAAATGAAATAATTCTGATAATAACTTCAAATACCATATGTAATACTTTTTGAAATCGAGAATAATGAAATCAACAAAAGTTATGAAAACAAAAAGGATTGATGCTATAATACGTGGGGACAACCCTTCTGTTCATAGATTTTCTCTTTACACATCAATATATACCATGATCCTATACTTTTGGACAGCATGATTTGAAGTACCTTCCTTTCTTTAATTATTATATATATATATATTTTTTTTCTTCTAATTCTCTTTCTTTAATTATTTGGAGTAAGTAGAAATTAATAAAGAAATACAATAAAAACAGTAGGCCCTAGGCCTTTATTGGAACAAAGCACAAAATTCTTTGTCGGATTAGTTGATCTTTGATTCTCCATTGCAGACATGATCATAGGATGTTGATTTCCACAAGGGTTAAATGACTTTATTTTTACTCTCTTTGGTCATGTTCCATTATACACATAATGGAAAGATTATTGGAAACCGACAACAAAGAAAAAGAGGGGAATAAAAAAGGGCATTAAAGTTCAAGCTTGCTTCATGAACAAGTTCAACTATGATGATAACAACGAGAATAAAACAATAATAATGATAAAGACATAAATAATAATCTTTTATCATTAATTTTTTTTTTTCTTCAAGTGATGCCGGGCTCTAATTATTAATGTTAAGATTTTTTTGAGGTTCGCTGTCTTCTTTTTAGGAGTTATTTACAAGTTTTCTACTTCATCACCAAAATCTATGCATTAATAGTGCTTTATTTTCTTTCATGTTATCTGACTTGTGGTGATTTGATTGAATTTGATTAGTTTGATAACCTAAACTTTGAGTTGAATTGAGATATTTATTAGATTCTTAAACTTGTGATGATTGTTTGTGAACAAATTCACCTCCTCTGAGTGTCAGCTAGGTTTGCTTTTTATCTTATTTTTGTTCATTTTTCTAGTAATTCTAGGGTTTTGTTTTAAAGTTTTGTTAGTAACTCTAAGGCCTCGTTTGGTTCGCGGAATAGACCCCTGGAATGGAAGACTATTCCTTTGTTTGGTAGGGGTCTATTCTTTGGAATAAGTATTTCCATTGGAATACCTATTCCTTTACGAAAATGAATACCTATTCCTCTAAAAAATGAGAGGAATAACTATTCATTGGGGTAAATGCAATATTTTCAAAAAAAAATAATAATTTATTTTATATTTTATTTAAAAAAAAAAACCAAACTCTTAATTGACTGGCCGGCCAGCCAGTATATGGAGCCAGGGGTGGTCGCGCCACCCCCAGACTCCCTCGGGAGTGGCCGGCCACCCTGACGAGTATTTTGGGGGTGGCCAGGCCACCCCCAATTCGCTTCGAGGGTGGGGGTGGTTGCGGCCACCCCCGAAGCGAATCGGTGGTCGGCCACCCATGGGTTTTCTTCTCTTTTTTTTTTTTTTTTTTTTTTTTTTTTTGTTTTTTTAATAATTTGATTTTCTTTTTAATTTTTTTTTTAAAAAAATGTTGGGTTTTTTTTTAGTAATTTTGATTGAATTACAATTAAAATCTATGTATTCTTACCAAACTAAAGATTAGGAATAGTCATTACATTCCGCCACCTTCTATTCCTAAGAATGATTATTCATTTTTCTAATAGAATAGTCATTTCGCAAACCAAACGAGACCTAAGAGTAAAATATTTGTATTGTATTTTATTTCATTATTGACAGTCATCATTGCATTTATTTTCTAATGTTTTAATAAATGGGCTAGAGTCCATTCGAAATGATAAGGGTAGGAAGATAGACAGATAGTCCAGGGAAGATCAATTAGAGGAAGGAAAGTCAAACCAGCTGCCCGACTCTTTTTCCAAAGGCTAATCAGTAGTGACACGTGTTGGACAATGCAGTGCATGAAGTTGATTGGATATATATATATATACAAGAAGATACAGAAAGGTAGACTCCAAAGTCCAAACCTTACCAGAGAAAACTAAAGCTAAAAGCCTAAAACCAAGGCCTTTTTCAATGAAGAATATGATGAATAAGCCTACCATATACACCTAGTTTTATGTAGAGACTTCTCTACTCTTCTGCAATTTCTCTTTCAGTTTTTCTTTACACAATTATGTTTGGTACGCGGTGTACAATAATTCTCGCTTTTCTAGCTTTACGGACTTTCTAGCTTTCTACGAGTTTTTTCTGTATACTTTCCGTGTACTCGAGTTACACACCTTTAGGTGTTCTAATGATCTTGATTTGCTTAAGCTTTCCCATTCACAAATGCTCAAGGAAGTAATATATGTCAATAGCTTCACAAAGGAATCATAATCATGATTTCTTGTTAATATAAATATTTATTAGCTACAAAAAGAATCGTTTCTATTTGCAAAATGTAATTACTCTACAAGCTTGAAGATTATAAACATTATTTCAGCGATTTGCGGAAAAGAAAACCAGCAGAAACATGCTACCTAAGCCAGTTTTGCAAAAACGAGCGAAAATAAACAAAAGACAGCCCACAAGCTTAAGGTTCGTGGGCCTGTTCTGCAGCAGCCCACCATGAAATCGTCATCGATTGATCCCTGAGAAATAGAGAAGTAGAGAATTGCCATTTGCCAAAGATGAACCGAGTGATATACAGTATGAAACACTGCTCATCAGCTTTGAAGAGCTGCCTGTGGGGTTCAAAAAATTTTCTTTTACCCCCAACAAATACAAAAAGAGAAGAAAATAAATAACAGAAAAAAGGACCATTTGAAAGAGTTTCACCTCAATGCAACAATGGTGGATAATGAGTAATGCTATATGGAGGACTCTTATTTTCTTTTTATCATTCCAAATGTGGTATACTTTTTTAAATTATTATTAAATTTGAGATTTTGGATCATCACTATTTGATCCAAGAGTAATTTTGAGATAAAAGAAAGATATGGGTCTTTCATATGGATGAATAGATAAAGAGACACATTGTTTGGAAGCAAAAAAATAACTGTTTGCTACGCTAAATAAAAGAAAATGTTAAGGAAATTCTCTCGAATACTGTTCAAAAAAGGATTAATAAATAAGAATTTAGGGCTGGTCGGCTAGTTCAATGTCGAGAAGGACTTAATGAGGATAGGGACAAAGACATTAAATGAAATGATCACTTCATTTATGAGAATCATGATAATTAATGACCCACCGTCATTAATCTTGGAAAGCAAGCACAACAGAGAGGAATAATTGAATTCTCATCCCCAATTTATCCCCATATATGAGACAGGGTGTCAGGAGCGACGTCAGATTTCTATCACCAACGTGACTTAATGGAAAACAATTAATTAGGAAATAAAAGCATTCGCAGGCCATAAATGGAAGTACGAAAATAAATGCGATAGATACTAAACGTATATGCTAAAGTAGGTACGCAAGAACTACTACTTTTTCTTTTAGAGGGCTCTCTCTCACTCATTTTCTCTCTTTTTCCTTCTCTCTCAAGTGCCCTTAGAGTATATACTAACTTGACCGTCGGAGGAGGCGTCGCCAGGACACCCCCGATGCACCTTTGTCTTGCAGGTTCTTTAGGAAAGCTCAATCCAACTATTTCGTCATCCTAGGCAATTTGTAGCATAACCCAATCGGTGGCTGAAACGTTATCGTAAATTTTTTGGCATCAACAGAATATTAAGGCTTTTTGTAGGGCATCACTTTTAATATATTACGTTTTTCTTTGTTAAAATCCTTACTCAAAATATAAACAGAATGAGACAAGAGAATGGCAAAACAAAAAATGAGATAATTGACCTTGCAGGGTGGATTTTTTCTTTAGAGCCTTTCAAATGATGTCAACAATATTATTCACCTATTGGAGCAGGAGCTAAATAGATTCCTTTGGTGTCGCTCGGATGTTAAGGCTAAAGCCAAGGTTTCTTGGGAAAAAACTGTGTCCCTAAGAAAGAAGGGGGGTTGGGCATCAAGAGACTGGAGATTTGGAATAAAGCTTCTATGATGGTCCACATCTGAAATTTATTTGCTAGGGCTGGCTCTCTTTTGGGTTGCTTGGGTGGAAGAGGTGTGGTTGAAGGGGAGAAGCTTTTGGCAGATTCCTATTCCTCACACTTGTTCATTGAGTTGGAGGAAAAATTTGAAACTTAGGAGTGAGGCTAAAGATTTTCTCAGTTTCAAAGTTGGAGATGACAGTAAAATTTTCTTATTGTTTGATTCTTGGCATCCAGCAGGGTATCTCTTTGATCGGTATGGCTATCGAACTGTGTATGATGCTGGAAGGGCTATTGGTCCTAAGCTCTCGTCCATTATTAGAAATGGCGAATGGTATTGGCCAAGTGCTCGATCGGACAATCTAGTAGATATTCAAAGCCGTTTGCCGGAGGTTGCTATTGGTGTAGAAGACATTCATGTTTGTAAAGTCAGCAGAGGAGTATACTCCTGTGCAGAAACTTGGAATAAACTTAGGGTGAAACTTCCGGATGTGAATTGGCAAAAAGTGGTGTGGTTTCCCCAAGCTATTCCTAGACATGCCTTTATACTCTGGTTGGCTCTAAGGGATGCTCTAGTTACAAAGGAGAAGATGTGTTCTTGGGGCTTTTCTGGTTCTAGTGTATGTATATTTTGTTATGGCTGCCAAGAAAACAGGGGACATCTATTCTTTGCTTGTAGTTTTAGTCGACGGGTATGGCGGGCAGTAATGTCTATTTGTCTCATTCCAAATCTTCCAGTAGACTGGGAAGAGGTGATCTGGTGGTTTATTAAAGATTTGCAAGGTACAAGTTTGAAAGCTAATGCATGCAGATTAAGCCTTGCTGCAGTTGTGTACCTCTATGGTGGCAGAAAAATGCCCTTCTGCATGGCAACACGCCTAAAACGGAAGAAGATACAGTGAGCCAAATCAAATGGCAAGTTGGTTCTAGTCTCCTGGCTAAGGGTTCAAAGCAGTGTACTGGAAAGAACCTTGCACTTGCTTATGGCTGGAATCTGCAGGGTCTCCTTCATTATTAGATTGCTTGGGCATGTTTCTTTGTTTTTACAGCAACTTGCTTCCTGGATGTCTGTTGCTGTTTGAGGGGCTGTCCCTGTTTTCTTGTGTTCTGTTGTTTTGTTCAGCAGGTGTTTTGTGTTTTCTTGTTCTCAGTTAGGGGGTCTGTCCCTAACTGGCTGGTTCGTTCTTCCATATTTTATTCTGGAGTGTATTTTTTTTAAGTGTTTGGTTTATAAAGGTTTAGTTCATCCCCCAAAAAAAATAAAAAAAAATAGGTCAACAATGGTTGATTGATCAAAGTAAAAGATAAAGAACCATTTTTCAGCGCTCCACATGGATAGTGGCGGTTTTCATGGAGTACAGGAATTAGTTTGTGAATTTAGGCTGGGCCTCTTTGCTCAATAACGCTGGCCTCTGGTCAGCTATCTCAAAATATTGTTCAACTATAAGTAAAATAAGATGCCTAAAAAAAAAATAGGTTCTTACCTGATGCCACTAATCTCGTCGGCGGCCGGCGCCGATGAATCGTGTGCAGGAGGTGATCAGGTGAGGCTTTTCGTTTGACAGGGCTCGGCTCAAAGATTTGGGGGGGAAAGTTATGAGTTTTCGTTTCATAATTTGGTTTTGTTTTTAATGAGCTGACGTGGCAGTAAGACGTGGCACTGCCACGTCACCCAGTTGCAAAGACAACCATCGCATCGCCTTCTCCTACAGTCCTACCCCCCAGAAACCCTACCTGCTTCCAAAATCCTAGAAAGCCGCTTCATTTTCCTT
Source organism: Alnus rubra (assembly GCA_028654335.1). Lineage (NCBI taxonomy): Eukaryota > Viridiplantae > Streptophyta > Magnoliopsida > Fagales > Betulaceae > Alnus > Alnus rubra. The sequence continues at coordinate 899,082 of JAJPGS010001898.1, read as the reverse complement.
CTCTTTTTTTTTTCTTTCCCATCTGTACCTGTGGGAGATTTCTTCTGTAATCAACGTATAACCACACGCGACACCTTAAATCTATCTTCTTTACCGAACTTACCCTTCAGCTCGTAAAGATGGCGTACGCAATGAAGCCGCCGAAGCAGCAAGGTGTGGAAGAACCCCAGGAGCAGATTCACAAGATCAGGATCACTCTCTCCTCCAAGAACGTCAAGAACCTCGAGAAAGGTAGTTTTTTTTTTTTGCTTTCATTTTGGCCCATAAGGTGATGAGATGATGATGAAATCGTGTAAAAAATTTGGTTCTGAGTTATGGGTTTAATGTCTCTTTGATTATTATCTTTGGGTTGATTTGGGTTTCGTTGTTTTGAGATGAATTTTGGTTTTTCTTCTATATTAGATGAGACCCAATCGGGGCTTTTTTCTAGTTTTTCTAATTTGATTTCAGCTTTCAGCGATGGGGTATTTTATTATGGGTTTCTTTTCTAGTTTTTTCTAATTTGATTGTCGTTAGGTTTTTTTTTTTTTTTTTTCGCATTTTGAAATGTTTGGAATACTTGGCATCTATGAGACTCAAGTTTTTGGTTTCTTTTGTGGTTCACAGTTTGTACTGATTTGGTTCGTGGTGCCAAGGACAAGCGATTGAGGGTTAAGGGACCAGTGAGAATGCCCACCAAGGTTCTGCTCATCACTACCAGGAAGTCCCCTTGTGGTGAAGGTATATTGTGATATCTTCTTACACTTCTTGGATTCAAATGCTTTTCAATATTCAATCTATAATCATATCTTATCCAATTTAAAGAGCATTTCTTTAATGGTTGATTAGTTAGCTAGCTGTTACTCGTGCTTCCACTTACAAACCTTGAATCTATGGGGCTCAATACACACTGCATACTTCAAACTGAAGGCTGGATTAGCATTACTTCATTTTGGACCTAATCAAAGTTGACATGTAAAATTAGGCACTATGTAATTTTAGCTATTTTCTTGTCCTATGTTATTTCTAATGAATAATACATTTTTATGGTTCCTAGAGACACTTCAGAGCAGAGCAGTCATTGCAACTTATTGCACTCTTCAGTAACTTTGTACCTCACTTACCACCACTTTTATTGTTTATGCTAATATTAGCTTTCTTTAAACTGTGAAAGGAAAGACGCAGCGGTTCAAGTATATTAGCCTCGAGTAATGCTACTTTTTACATCCATTTATCACACCCCTTTCACAATGGCTGATGCAGCGTATTTTTTAAGTGGCTTCTGACTCGGTGTGAAATGAGTGTGAAGAGTAGCATTACTCATAAGTCTTATGATCACCCTGTATACCTTGTTGCATAGTGACTTGGAAAAGTAAACCATTTTATGGTCTTATGTCAACTAAGTTTTGCTCATACATATGTTTATGAAAAGCAAAAAGATTCCTGTTTGCTAGGTGTTATTCTGAATATAGGTTTATTATGATTTCTTGGGTGTACTTTCTTGTTTGAATAATTTTTTAGTCTTGGTTTCTGGGTTTAGGTACCAACACTTGGGATAGATTTGAGCTTCGTGTCCACAAGCGAGTTATTGACCTCTTCAGCTCCCCAGATGTTGTTAAACAGATTACCTCTATTACTATTGAACCTGGTGTGGAGGTTGAAGTTACCATTGCAGATTCTTGAACGCCGCCTACTTTTGCAATCTCCCTCATCTAATCTTTTTAGTTAATTAGAATCTTTACTTTATGTTGCCCTGTTGTCTTGGAACATACATTGTCAAGCCTCACAACTTGATTGGCGCTATAGGGTTAGTGCAGTATGTGTGTTTTCAGTATATTGCCCTGTTCTGTGAGGGATTTTGGTTTTTGCAGTTTTCTAAAGTTGAGATTTTTTAATGATTATTCAAGACATAACTTTCCTCCAAATTGAGTTGAAAGAATTTTCTCTAATTTGGTTTATAAAATTGCTGTGTATCCATTGAGCATGTGAGAAATATATATAATCATGTACTTTTCATATGTTAATTAAAAAAATAATGTGTTTCTCACCGGCTAATAGATGTGGCAAATTTATAGATGGGGTTAGAGGAAATTTTGTCCAATTATTCATTGCCATATTTGATCTTGAATACTTGACAAAACGGGAGGATATGCGAGTATTCATATATTTTTTTTTTTTTGAATCTTTTCAAAATTGATATGACTTTTAAAATTATCACTGTATCAAAATTTTATAGTGGTTTATCACGCAATAGTAATTTTAAAAGGCACATCATTTTTTGGAGGATTCAAGGAAGACATGAGTTCTCCATGTAGTATTACTTGCGAGTATTAAATGACATGATTGCAATCAACAGTTTCTTTAATTATATGTATTCTAAACTATATTTAATTGTTTCTTTGAGTAATGTTTGAGATTGTAAATTCGTAGACAAAAAATGTGATTTTAAACCAAATCGTAGAAAATAAATTGTTTAAAAATTGCGATTTGGAAACGGAGAAAATCAAATTTTTTTTTAAATCGCAAGTAAGATGGTGTTTTTTTTTTTTTTTTTTTTAAATGAAGGATTTTAAAAACTTACTTCCAATTTTACTAAACGTTTAGCTGGGTTTTTAAAATTCACTTTTTTAAATCGCACATTTTTAAATTGCATTTTTTGAAATCGCAAACCCAAACAGACTTTTAATATATATTAACTAACTCGTTATTATGTTAATAATAATACATTACAAAGACAAGTATTTACAAAGATATATGAACGAGTTGAGTTGAGCTTATACGAGTTATGTTCAAAAACATTAATGGAGTTGAGTCGAGCTTATTTGAGTATGCTTCATTTAATAATCGAGTATAATTTTGTGTTCACAACCAACTCATATATTAAATGAACTCATTTCGAGTAGAGCTTATTCGGGTTGATCTATTAAATGAAATGAGTTTGAGTAGAGCTTATATAAGTCAATCTCTAGCAGAATGGCACACGGATTAATTCATCTACAGCCCTAGACATGCATTGGTGGTACTGAAAAGCCCATGTGAGGTCCCTAGCAAATATAAGAAATAAGATTGCTAGAAATCCAACCAAGCACATAGGCCATAGCCATGGACATAAAACAAGCCCACTTTCAGATTTCAAGCAAAACCAGCCAACATAACCAACTGACCCAGTAGGACAGAGTTTTAACTCAAACACCCTTGCTAATGGGAATAGCCCAATCCTGACCATTACTAGTGGACAAGTTTGACGCAGCTGCCAAAATGAAGGTGATCAAAGAAGTGAGGGCTTTTACTAATCTGGAATTGAAAGAGGCTAAAGGGTTGCTTAAACAAGGGGTCACTAAGAATAATGTAGAGTTGAACTTATTATGCTGTTCTTGATCTGAAATGAGTTTTCTTGCAAGAGTAGTTACTTATGATGATCATAGTAATACCCATATTATTTTTAAAATAAAAATAAAATATAAAATATAAAATGTAAAGAGAAAAAAGGACTAAAAGGAAGAACGTACACAAGAATTTTGGGGTAATATATAATTTTGAAAATTTTAAAAATTCCTTATAAATATATAATATTGACCCCCCAAAATTTTAAAATAAATTCCCCAAAAAAAGTCTTTTTATATTTTTGCACCCCACACCACAATTTCTGGATTCGCCCTTGGTTCCTTTATGGATTTGGCTTAGGAGCTGTTAATATAAATAAGAAATTTTTTGTAGTTTTTAATGGTTCAGATTTAATTTTTCACTCTCATAAAAAACTTGAAATTAAATTTGAACCAATAATTTATTTTACCGCACCTAAAAAGGTATGGTAATTCAGAAAGATGGTTTGATGACTCCAAATAAATACAACAATAGGAATATAACATAGTCACTAATATAATTTATTTTTTCTTCGTTTCTTTGAGACCACAATCTCTCATAAAAACAAAAATGAAAGACTCTTCCCGAGACAACCCTAACCCTAATATATCATACCTTGTCGTCCTTGCCATTGAGCATGGGGTTTGACTGGTCAAATTCTCTCTCTCTCTCTCTCTCATAGAGGAGAGGAGAGGACGGTGTTGTTGTAGTCAAAGTCAAAGAAAGAAGCCCCCCATCATGAGAGGGTGACAAAGATTATAGGGTTTAGCAATAACATCAGTACTTTAGTTTTAGTTTATGATCAATTTGATTTGCACACGTAGGACAATCACATATGCATGTGCCCTCTTCCTACTTGGAATATTTTTCATGTTGGTTATTTTTCTTATAGGTTATTTATTTGTTCTAATTAATCAAATTTATAGGATTTGAATACCTCTCTTAATTAGCTCACTTCACCTACCCCTTTGTTTTTATTTTTATAAATAGAGTTAAGCAAATCAATAAAGAGAATAAAGATCTAGCCCTACACGACACTTCTTAGTGGTGGATATATGTAACCAATCTATAATTTCTGTGCCTTTTTCTCTTTCTACTCTCTTACATTTTATATTTTATTATAAAATTCTACATTTGGTTTGCAAAATGCCTTGCACTCATAATAGAACTCATGCTATAAAACTTGTGCAAACAAATATAGTAGGTAGGTAATTTAGAAGTATGGTACAGGGTGATCGAAGACACTCCAAGTCATGACTTCAATTAATAATGTTATTAATAATCATATGATATGAAGAAACCGAAAGGGAAATAAAAAAAATAAAAATAAAAATGTACAAACCACAACTTGGAATTGGGAATCACGTGATGCCATTAATTAAGACAAAAACCCCCGACCAAGTGATTAAATTAACTCAAAAACTTCATGAATTAACTTTCAGAGAGAGAGAGAGAGAGATGATAGGCATTTGATCAAGGATTCAGTCAAAATGATCATGAAAAGTGAAATTGTAGTAAGAAAAGTTCACTTGTCTAACATAGGGGAGATCTATGAGGGATGCCCTTTCTTCTACTCATGCTAGTAGCCATGTCTTCATCAGAAACCCTATTATAATTAGCCGATCTTGAACACACATATAGCCCGCTTCTCTTCTTTCGAACAATCTGAGTGCATGCCATACTCATATTCTCAGACCCTGATGAATTTGACGAGCTCATTGGCTCATCACAGTCCACAATTGTGGAATGAGGTGTCTCCGTCGTCACCTCGTCGTCTCCCATGTCTTGTGGGATCAAGAAGTCAGGGCTAAGTTGCAAAGTGTTGCATGCCCTCAGGTATGGCGAGAGGTCCTTATAGTGCTTGAGCACAAAATCCACCTGCATAATTCATAATCAGAAACATGATATCAAAGTTCGAAGTCTTGAGTTCTGTAACTTTTCTTATCGGCTTAAATTTTTTGGACAATTAGTGATTTAATATTAATCATGTGGCATGATTCAATGACAATTTAGTTTTATACATATGCGCGAATTGAATTGCATGAATTCTCTAGGCTTTTTGTTGTTACACAAAATGACGTATATCCTTTTAATATGTTTGAGTAATCATGGAAATTAATCCCTTTTGAATAATTTAGCATGGAAAGAAACTAAACATGGTAATTAACATAACCATCATAAATTAATTACCTTGCAGCCCAGAGAGCAATGGATGAAGGGTTCTTGGAGGCTTCTGTCACAGGAAGTGCAGTAGTTTCCGGACCCCTTGAATTGCCTGTTTTGAGGCCTCTTCTTGATAAACACCACTTTGGCACTATTGATTGTATAAGGCTATATATTAAAGTTTCATCAAAATCAGCAAACCATATATATGAATGATGAACTAATTAAACTCCAAACATAGCACAAGAGAATAATTAATTTGAGTGCTAATTAAATACCTGAACATTAGAGCAGTCTATGAGCTTCTGAAGATCTTCGAGCCGGACGACATCATGATATACATAACGACGAACTTGAAGAAGCCGATGGAAGCGATGCGACGGCAAACAATGGGGGCAAATACTTGTGCAACAATCCAAGCAGCAAATGTTTTTCTCGTTCTTCTTTGCTGTTTCATGATAGGAGCAACCCGCAAAAAACTTTTGCGTGTAGAGGGCTTCCAACCATGCAGGCTTCTGAATTCCCTAAACCAATGAATACAACAAAAACCCATGAATAAAACCTAGAGAGAAAGAGGAAGAGAAAGAGAGAGAAGGAGAAGGAGAAAGACAAACCATGATCACATAAACACTTGAAGGACAGAAAGAGGCCTCTTTTGAAGTGTTATCAAAGTAGTGGTATGAAGAAAGAAGAGAGAGGGAGTAGGGCATGGAGATAACGAGTATTTATTGAGGTTCACAAGAGAGGAAAGGGTATATATTTATTCCTTGGAGACCTACACAACATATTTTGTCAATGTCATATGAGAGAGAGAGAGAGAGAGAGAGAGAGAGAGAGAGAAGATGGGCAATAAATAAAGGAAGTAAGATATGAGGGGAACGTGGGCGCTGTTCCCGTGTCTCCCATTCTCTAAAAACCCTCTTTAATTAACTATTCTTTCTCATCTCCTTGGCTAAAGAGCTCTAATGCTAAACTAAATAACCTCTCCTTGAAGGAGCTGCCCTAGCAATTTAATTCCTTTTTCTTTTTCTTTTTTCTTACCATTTTGTTCTTTGATATTCTCATCTCTTCATTGGTGAAATTGGTTGGAGCTACCCACTTGCATTTGGGCTTTGAAATCAAGAAAGAAACAAACAATGATATGCTGAACTTATATGTTTGTTAACTAATTACGAGCCAAATACTTACAACAAAAAAGAAGAAGCTAAATGTTCATCCATTGGTCATTTGATTGTTAGGGACAAAATCAGGGCTGATAGATAGATGTTGATTACCAGTAAGTCTATCTATCCAAATAGGTCTCGACCAACTCGTCCTTTTGCTTGAGCAGATAAACCTTATAAGGACTTTTTTATATTTACTGTCTGAATAGCAATACAAATATCAAATTGCTAGAGATTTCAAATCTGGAGCGGAGGGTATCCATCCTCCCCAGATTTTGAAATCCTTCAAATATATTTATATATATATATATAGTTACACACATTTCCTCATTCATGTTTTGCCCCCATGAAAAATCTTGGTCATTGAGATATTTGAGTTTAGGAGTCAGGTTGAGTTGATCCAACGCGTGGATGGAATCAATTAGCTACATTGCCACTTGTTTGTTTTTATATTATTATTTATTTAAATTTTGTTAATTATTACCACTTGCTTGTTATGAAGTCGGCCAAAGTTAGTTAATAAAGCACAACTAAAATAAAAAGAGTCTTATTTTCAAAAAATAAAATAAAAAGAGTCTTTTTTAATTACCGCTAAAAAGTTCTTCTTTCCTCAGAAAAAAATAATTATTATTTGCCAGATATTGTCTTCCCGCACGTACGTCTCTCTTATTCTTCTGTACTTTTCAGTATATTATTCCTTGTATTAATTGTCTCTATGACTTCAAAGTGAAGTAATTAGAGAACAAAAAAGAGAAGGTGTTTAAGAGAAGAGAAGCAAAAGTGGTAATCCGAAAGGCCCCCTTAATTAAGGAATTAATAAAGTTATTGTTAAAACATTAATTAAATAATTAAATCTAAAATCTTTTATCATTTTAATTAACTTTTAAGATAAATAATAATCTATCAATTATAACACGTACCTTTAGGATTAATGAAGTGAAATTTCATTTTCTAATGACATTTTTGAAAATAGGATTTCACTATATATTTGGATGGAATCAAAATTTTTCATCTCGAGAAGCCAAAGTATGAATAAGGGTCAATTTTTTTTTTTAGGAGCCAAGTCTAATTTTTAAGCTTAAAAATACATATATATTTAACTCAATAAAAAAAAATTAAAAGAAAATTTAAATACATGGGTCCATCCATATATATAGGGCTTAATGTTTTATTTAATTTTTATTTCGGGTGGAATTTTTATCCCCAACCCAGCTCATAATTCTCATATGTCGGCTGTCCCTTGAAACTATTTCCCACTTCATGCCCTTTGCGGGGCTCGATCAATTCACTCGATCTATAGGCGTAGTCCCTTTTGTTAGGTTTCTACAAACCAAACCTTCATCAGACATCAATCATAATTTTAAAATTTTATTTATTTTCTTTTTCCTATTTTCTCGCAAATTTGATAAGAACCTAACATAAAATTAGCGGGTTAAAATTTGATTGAGGGGTATAACACATTTAATTAAATGAATCGTGCTTATGTTTGACATATATAGTTTTTTTATATACGTACCCGTGTCTCGACGAACCAAACCTGACACGTGACATTTATGATTGACAATTTTTTATAAGACTTGTAAACCCGACACAAAATTAACAAGTTAGAATTGACATATATTATGAGTTACAATTCGTGTTCAGGTGTATATATACCCATCGATACGACTAAGGCTCAACACATGAACACGAATTGTAACACATAATTTAGCGGTTTCAAAACAAGTTAAACATAAGATAAAATCACGGGATATGTTTTGAAATGTATGTAAAGGAAACATTTTTACGATTTTGTTTTAAAATGTGTGGAAATTCACAGGTATAATGATTTATGTGGCGTTTAAGAACAGTAGTGTCCAAAAGCATCAAATGCCATGAATCGGGTCAGAAACAGCAATGGCAGCATCGCCTAACAGTAAAGATGATGATAAGAAAGCCAAAAACAAAGAGCACGTACGAGGAGGAAACCCGGTTTTTGGGGAATCAAACAAGGCAACAACATTACATATTTACATGCAACCACTCCAATATTGGAGAAACTGTTGCCTAAATGATAATAAATTAATAATAATAATAATAATTTTTATTATTATTATTATTATGTGGTTTTTTGTCACACTCACACACATTTGAGGCAGACAGAAACAACTCACAAAGCACTAGTGAGCAAAAATAATGGCCTAATTAATTATGGGGTTTATTTTAGTGCTAATTTTGAGGAAGACCTCGCTTGTTGAGCCTATGTGCTCCAGCTTATTATTAGAGTTAATTTTTAGGGTTTTGTAGTGGCCAAGAAATTATATATATATTGCATCATTCCCCATATACCCTTCAATTTTTTCAATTATATATATATATATATATATGCAGTAGCTCCAGTTCTGTCACTGCTCATCAATCATGGCGTGCCTCATCACAGTGCAAAGCACAGGTTTTAGACTTTAGTAAAGTGGTTTTTACCAAAAATCAGGGAAGATCACTTCAATCCTCCTTCTTTATGTAGCCTTGAGCTGCCTAAATTTAGTGAGCATGTCGGTTAGGGCATATAGATTTGGTGCAAGGAATTTGAAATGGCACTTTGTTGTTCACAATGTTATAATATTTTGACAAGTAAATGTGAGAAGATCTGTATGGAAAGGTGAAAAGTCTAAAATTTGTTTGAATATATTGATCATATAAGAACTCTTTTATATTTACTGTTTGAATTATTAAGAATCCATACAGCAAAATTTAGTGAGCATGTCCGTTAAGGCATATGAATTTAGTGGAAGGAGTTTGGGGGTTGAATTTCAAGTTTAAATTGCTTCATGGTCGAGGTTTTTGAACTATTATTATATTTTAGAGTGTGTTTGGCCCTGCTATTTCGCATGGTCGCTTTTAAACAAAATCACATGAAGTATCACATTTGGTAGTGTAATTGAAAAAATGGGGGGGTTTGAGAAATGTGAAAAAATCTACGTTTTCAAACAATAGGCAAGAGAGTGCGTACTTTAAAACATATGATTTTAAGGGTTGATTTAGGTTTGCGATTTCAAACGTGCAATTTGAAAACATTATTTTAAAAAAACTTACTTAAGCCCTTGGTAAAATCACAATTTGGCATTTAAATTTGTAATTTAGCCTTTAAAATCGAGCGTTTTTTTAAATGTACTCTCTTGACTGCGACTTGAAAATACATATTTTTTCTACATTTTAAAATCTCAATTTTTTAAAAACACTTCAAATGATCCATTTTTTTTGCGATTTGGTTTAAATCGCAATCTAAAAGACAAACCGTAATTTTATCAATCGCATAACTGCATTTTAAAATTTCTATTATTATTATTATTTTGTTGCATACTACAGGTTTTGAAACCATTAAACCTGTTAGGAGTTGGGCCACTGGGTGGAGGCCCAATTGATGTTTAAGACGTCGTCAGTCTAAGCCCACTAGCAGTCGAAATCCATTGACGACTTTTGCTAATTGGGGGTTCGAATGCCGATTGGAGACGTATACCCTCCTTAAGTAATATTTAGCTTAGGCATCGGAGCTATCTCCTGTCGGCCCGCTCTGACAAACTCTTTGGCCTTATTTCCCTTTATTTTGCAGTAACCCATGAACACACGACCGTTTGGCAGAGCCGCAAAGGCTACCAAATCACCACCCAAAAACTGTCGCAACAAAACCAAATGGACAATTAGTTAATGACACCCAAATAGATCAAGGGTATTTCATGTGGATTTAAAATGTTTAGAGAAAGGTGTATTATGTTTTTAAATTCACTATTTCAATTAGTTAAGTTGGAGCTCAGTTGTCAATTATGAAATAGAGTACGAACTTTTCTCTTTTGTATATTCTTCTCTCATTTCTTTAAGGCCATGTTATGCCAAAGTTCATACATTAACAAAGTTCCATTTAATTTCACAACCATAAGATAATGGACTCTTTATTCTTCACTCAGGTGATTTGAACAGATGACCAAAATCCATAGTAACATAGTATTATATTAGAGGGTTGGGCTGTGGTGACGGATTCGTCTTCTAAGGCAGTAGCTATGGCTCAAACTGAACATTTCACAATGAGTGAGAACCCCGATGGTCACGCCTAAAGAGGGTAATTACACTGGTCGCCTCTTCCCATCTTTTTAATTAGAAAAAACAAATATATATATATATATATCAGAGGGCCTAAATTTGAACCATGATTCTAAAGTTAATCCTTAAGTTAAATATTTTACGTATTAGACCTTACTAGGGTAAAAACGTGTTGAGAGCATTAAAGTAGTAATCAAATGAACAATTTTTTTTTTTTAATCTAATTATGCCTCGGGGATAAATCACGATTTGCCTAAATTATTTTTAAAACTAAATGCAATAATAAGAAGAGATTAGTTTATATTATACGAAAAATCCTCTAGTCTAGGGTCAACCCCTAAGGTGTGTTGTCTTATGTGAGGGTAGCTCAAGCCTCAAGCATGATGAAGGGGATATAGCTAACTCCCACTTCACCCGTGCCATGCATGCTAAAAATGAGAGCAAGAGAGACAAGCTTGACGACCAAACGTATCAAATATGTTTTCGTCTTCTTCAAAGACCTACTCTACTCTAGGGGAACAAGTTAGGCACTTGAGAAAAATGTTCAAGTTTTGATACCCATTTGCAGCACATAATGATTGATCAAATTGCTCGATTCAAGGATTGCAAGATCAAAGCTAGTATGAGCCAACCTTGGGATCTATGAAATAGTGCTCTTGCAACACCGAATATTTTGTTTATTTGAGATTCCTTTTAGGTGGCCCTTAACCCATTTTGAGTGGGAAAAATACGTGATACTGTTACGTTATGTTAAATACAATCAAATTTAATTGTTTAATGTCTGACATAATAAGTTTTGTTCGACTTACAAATTAATATAGTAGTCTATGTATCACTATCACGTTATACACAATCAAGTTTAAGTGATTGACATGATTTATCTGACGTAATAAATGTTGGACTTACAAACTGATATGACAGTTCATGTAACAGTACCACATCAAACACAATCACATTTAAGTAGTTGATGTGGTAAGTATTACATGAACTGTCACATCAATTTGTAATAAAAATTGTAGTACTCTTCGACAACACTATTCTGAGTTAAAAAATGTTCCCAACGAATACAATTTCAAGTCTGGTATTCTAAGTCATATGAAGGTATTAGCTTTTTCACATGATTAAATCCCAGATTGGTTATATATATATATACAAGTGAACTTTTGGGGGTGATAAAGCGCCTCTAGATCACCATCACCGACCAATGACAGTTGCATGAAGCATGTGTTTGGTTAATAATTAAACCCAATTAACAAAATATCTCTCCAACATTAAGAAAGAAAAAGGAAAATGCTCAGCAGCAAATTAAAGAAAAGGAGTAGCCAACCCTCCCACGTGCCATGAAAAGCAGAAAGGTATTATACTAAGCAAGAACCTCACGTGCAAGGGATCCAGCGGCCAGTTTTTATTTTTTTTTGAAAGAAAAAATTAACCCTAATGTCCAAACTTTCTGACAAGATATTCCTCTCTAAACTCATTCAAGTTGAAGATGTTGTCTTTTGCTCGGTGGTCAATGGTCAAAGATCCAGAAGTGAACCAGACAAGGTGGGTTTAGAAGAACAAACAGAGGGTGGGTCAGTGGGAGCCGCACAAGGGGTTCTTTCTGTCCCTGGTGGGTGAGAGTCTTGTATGAAAAGATTTTCATCAGTTTTATTGTTCGGATTGCTAGCGATTCGAGTAATAAATATAAAACAACTAATATGGAGCTACCTGACCAAACAAATTTTGGGCTCTCCACTCGCTTCAGCAAGTGAGCTCCATAAAAACTCTCTTATATTTACTGTCTGAATTGTTGAAGATCAATATCTCAATCTAGAGCCTCTGTGAAAGACTAAAACCCATTTTGCTTTGTTTAGAAAGGAGTTTTATTATAAGTACTGCATGCCCTCACTTTTTAAGGGCTAGGTCACGTGGAGACTGGAGAGCCTTTTACTAGTGTAAAAAATGAGCTCTCCATGTCACATGATCTCATGTCTCCACTATATTATTATTGTCTTGGTTGAACAAAAATACTCTCCCTAGGGAAAGAAGAAGAAGAAGAAAAATACGAATAAATATAAACCACACTAGAGCTCATTGGCTGGCTTTAATCTCATCCATTCATCATTTTGGAAAATCATAATATTATTGGTGATGATGGATGGTATAGTAGTAGTTGTTGATATCCAGAATGAACTGAATCACAAAAATACTAGAATAGAGGATGCAGAAGTTCAGTTGCCATCTGATTCAAGTGCATTATTGACTAGACACTTCATGGACCTGATATGGAATTCAATATGGAAACATGTCAGATGCACTTGAAACTTATAGCAAACACAAGAACCAGTTCAAACTTAAAAGATTATGCAGAAATACTTGATCCAAATTCCAATATTATGAACCTAGGTATTCTTTTGGGATCAGTCTTGTAGAGAATGGGTTAGTTTGGGCTGCTTATCAACACAAAGATGAACCCAATTTTCCAATCTGCCCTACTACATTGTAAGGAAGGGCATTAATTAATATACTGGTTTATCAACTCTGTACCTCAGCTTCATCACTATTTCAAACTGTAATCAATACAATATTCCACTAGAATGGCTGGTATTTGGCCACTACAGACAACAAATCAGACCATTGTCACATTTTTTTTCTTCTTTCTAAATCAGGCACTAAAACAGCTGTAATACTTTACATCTTCCCCATGTCATAACCTTTCCGAACCTGTTTATTTTAAACAACATATCATACAGATGAAATACATTATATATATATAAACCAACAAAGGAACAAGGTAATACCAGCTATGGAGAAATGATATTTCAAATAGATCAAACATAGTTTTAAGGCTTCTGAGCAGAAAACATGATGAAAGACTGCTGAACTTTGCTTGAGTAGTTGGTGAGGCCGCATGATGTGCATAAGTCCTTGATCTCTTCCTCTGTCAAGTAATTATAGTTCTGCAGAATCCTCTGTTCTCCCGTCCCCCCAAAAAGAAGAAGAAAAAAAAAGTGATAAGAATCCATCTTCATGGCATATAAGAGTAAATCAAAATTCCCTTCAAAAGGTTCTCAGATCCTATGACCACATTAACAGTTTTTATTGTAGATCCACCCATAGACAGACCATACCTGAGACCAGTGGTAGTCTCTAACTTTAGGTTGCCACAAGAAAAACGAACGTGCAATATTACTAAACATACAATATAAGGCCAAGCATGTGAATAAAGTTTAAGAGGTAAAGTAGTATTTCAATTATATAAGTAAAAAAATTTCGATCAAGAATTCTTCACATTTATTAGACAATACACAACGTACTACTCCTCTCTCTATGTTCAATAAATTACACCATTGCAGCTCTTTATCAACTGGTCAAATAGTAAGAGTAATTCATCAAGCAAATGGAAAACAACCTAGAAAACTGAAATACACCCACCCAAATAGGATTTATATCTATGATTGATCAGATTCAAAACGCATTAAATGACTATTACCTGCCTAAAAGAGCGCAATATCCAGGGAGTAGATGAATTGTATCGCAAAAATGTCGTTCCTACAAAGACTCCACCACTTTGCAATATACGAGTGATTTCAGCAACCTGACAATTATGCAATAGAATCTCATTAGTTCAACAAATACCTTTAAAAGAGAGAGACATCCATTTAAATGGAGCAAAGAGAAACTTCAAAATAGATATGATAATTGCATGGTCTTTTTCTTAGGGGATAGGAATACTGACAAATCTTGTGTGTGTGTGTGTGTTTTTCCTGGTATAAACCATGACAAACAAGACTTTTTTCCTGAGAAGGTATCTGGACTCTCTAAACAGTTGACTACTCCCTGGATTCAAACTTGAGCCAATGTTTCCTGAGGTGCTGTGCATCCAAGTTGAAGATTGAGCCACTTAGACCAAACCAATTCAACATGGACATAGTATGGAAAGATCAGTATAGGCTTGGAGTAGATAGAGGATTGTGTCATTCTAGATAAGTTACATATTTTTGGTTGCCTAAACGCATTTATTCTGGAAAATCTGAAGTCCTAGCCATTGAAATTTTTTTAGAAGAATATCAGGAAGAAACAGCACTTACAGCATTGGAAGGAGATGGCCAGCAATGCAAGGCTGCTCCTGCATGAACAGCAGCAACTGATCCTGATGAAAATGGAAGCCTAGAGACATCTGCCCTTACAAGAGCAAGATTACTGCAGATTCTCCAATGAAGTGTGAATCAGGATAGAAATTTCTTCTCTTATACAATCTATAGAAAATATGTATAAATATTGAACGATTTCACGTCATAACAGCTATAAATAGATAGTCTACGACAGGTAAGTTAAACTTACGTAGTTAGAAGAGTGTAATCACTCTTGATGAAATCATAACACTGGCGAAGCATATTTTCAGAAAAATCAAGTGCAATAACTCCAGAGTAGGTCCCAGATTTGGCAAACTTTCTGGAAAACAAACCACTCCCGCAGCTAACATCTACCAGAAGACCACCTTCAGCAGATTTAAAGTACTCCTGAGCCATTTTGAACTGTAATGGATATTAAATGTCATGTGATTAATATAATATAACATGCATATGGACTAAGTAAACAATGATGCACAAGGGTAGAAGCAGCTTGGGATTACTTCCAGACAAGGATACAATTTAAAGGATAGATTATTTTTCCAAGATCATAAGGAGACTCCACAAACCTATACATAATAAAGTTGTTTCCACTGCAGCTTTTTCTTTCAGAATCACCCTCATGAAGTATTTTACAAATATCGCTGCATTTAACCACACTAAAAGCCAAGAAAGACATACCTCTTCATCAGGCCCAGGGAAGCCACTTCGGTTAAAATTCTGACGCCAGCCTCTTTCATACAAGAATGAAACAAGTGGACTCCTGAAAAAGGTGCAAGCACCAAAGGTAAGATATACCCAAACAATTAGCTATCTTATGCAATCTCAAATCTCATATCCAAGGTATGGTCTAATTTTTCAATTCCTAATAAATTGACCAAAATTCAGCAAGAAAATAACAAGTGTAGGACACCTTTTGATTAACAAAAAGCTATATTAAAAGTTATCTAGAGGAGGGCATCGAGCATCAATCCTGGGTTTGTGTGTGTTTGTTTGTCTGTATACCTGAATTGGCAGCTTCTGTTCATTCAGTATGCATCTAAACATGAATATGGGTACCAATTTTACACACATCAAATCATGAAGTTCCATGCATGGTATTATCAGGAGAGAAAAGCAATTTATGCATACCGGAACAGCTCAGTCCCACTTGGTTTGACTTCAGTGTATTCCCTTGAACCAGCAGTAACTGTGAGATCCAGATAGATGTCTTTACTGGAGTATGACTTACTGCATCTTTTACACTTGAAACCAGACCTGTAAATTGCTGGCCTGCAGGTTTCACACTTATCGAGTCAAACCTTCAGAACAAAACAACAGCTCAAATTCTAACCAGATAAAAGAAACATCCAGAAAAATGAAACAAAGAATACGTGCCTGCAGGTATCATTATGTACTCTAACTTACATGTTAAAACCTGGAGGGCCTTTTCTTATCAGTGGTTCATAACATACTGGGCACGCAAATAACTCTACTTCCAATTTCTGATTCTGCTGAGTTCCTAACTCCTGAAAGCACATACTTTTATTAATTTCTATACACTGCTAAAAAAAGGGAACCAGACACTTGATGAATAAAAGTGTTGAAGTTACTGCGTTAATATAATTTCTTCAATTCTCATCAAGACAAGAAAAAAAAAAACAAAGACCCCTGCATTAATAACTTTATATAAAATGACTGAGTTGTTATACTTGTGTACAGCAAAAGAAAGTTCCTGTGATCCTCAACCCAATTTCAAGCCATTCAAGGTCAATTACAAACATGATCAACGTATATTGAAAACATTATGTTAATGTAACCACATCTCAAACAAAATGCACATCGAAACATCTCATTCATAATATTGAGTCAATCCGTCTCTTTTTCCCAAGAAAGGCTTCCTACTCTACATGTGGCCTACATCGGGATTAGGAATGCACACCAAGCCAACAATGACAAACATCTCTTGAAAAAATCAAGGGGAGTCAGGATTGCTCACTCATCAAATGTGTACCTTTCCCCAATATTTCACTATTTGTTTCCAAAAATGAATTAAAATACGTTTGTTTATGAGCCATAGAAACCAATGTCTTCTATATTTCTTACAAATCAGCATTAGTGAAGCACAAGATATTTTACACAGTATGTGGGTTCTCTAACATCTTGCAACAGAAGGGGGTCTTGTGAATTCATTTCTATTCTTCATATTTCACCCTGAAGCAATCCTAAACCTCCTCACACATTGAAAGAAAAAGCTTGAGATGGAATATATATTAGCTTTCATATTCTAAATCTCTCTATAGCTATTGAATCTTAACCTCCTACCCTACCCACCCTCTCCCTCCCTCTCCTCCCTCCACACATAATGTTCTTAGAAACACTTCCAAAAAATTTCTAACTAGTTGTTCAAGCATTACACTGATGTTAACTTTTTTGCCCAATCTTGGGATTGAGTAGAGTTTTATTAATATTTAATTAAAATTGAAGGTGAGTTACGGATACAGGTTTCATCAAATATGTTATATCAATCACTCGCTCTTCCCTATTATCGTAATTTAACTACATACACTCACATTTACAGGGGATTATTCAAACAGTGAAACATGTTACAAGCAATATGATATTATTATAACAGAAGAAATGAAAAATTCGAATATAATGAAATAACATTTTTTTTTTTAATATAATGAAATAACTGAAGGGATAAGAGTAGGGAGTAACTGGGTATTACCGATTCTAGAGCAACCGCTGCGCTGGCACGAATGGTGGAAGAAGGGAACCGGAGAGAGGAAAACCGGAGGCGAGGACGGAGTTGGGAATTATGAGGAAGATATGGGCATTTCGGGAATGAAGTTTGGCGAAGTGGGTGGCGAAGGGACGAGGAAGCCATGGCCATGAGCTCCGACACTCTTCTTCTTCTTCCTTGTGTGTTTCTTTGTGTTCTGCTTTTCGGTGGTTTTGTTAACTGATTCTAAAGGAGTTTTAACGGTTTGTTGTTCGGTGTAATGGGACATACCAAGTGTACAAATGCACTCCTCATAAACATTACCTGCCCCAAAGGATTTTAAATAAATAAAATTAATAAAATTTAGTAAATGCTATTTTTTTTTTTCTTTCTTTTATTTTATTTTTTTAAGGTGTTTCACTTTCACGATGTTGTTTGTTTTTAAAAAAATATAAATATCCTCCTCAAACTGTTACTCGATTGTTACTGTTTTTTCCAAACTACCAATTGTGTCAATATTTCTCCCTTCAAACTATTATAAAATGTCCATGTCCTCCTAAGACCAACAAAAAGACAAAAATAACCCTATTTTTTTTTAATAAAACAAAAATGTCCTTATAAATTCAAAAAAAAAAAAAAATTAAAAAATTAAAAAAAACCAAAAAAAAAAAACTGAAAATTATAAAAGCAATTTCCTTTTAAAAAGAAGAAAAACCAATTTTTTGTTTTTTTTTTTATAACTTTTTGTTATTTTAGATTTTTTAATATATTTTTTAAAATAATTTTATGAATGGTATTTTTGTTATCAGGAGGGACATTGACATGTTTTGGTAGTTTTAGAGAGATATTGACAATAAAGTGGTAGTTTGAGAGAATTATGTGTACTTTTCTCCCTCTTTTTTTTTAGCCCTAGTGTAAATGGCTCTATTTTATGGTACTAATCCAACTATGAACGAGGTAATGTTGTTCCTAATTATCAAATTAGTGTTAAAATATGAATTAAATAATTAAATTCAATATTTTTTTATCGATTTAAGTTTTTGAAAAAGAATTTAAGTACAATTAAATACTTTATGTGTTAGGCTCAAAACTTCACAAATAGAAGTGGCTTCTAATTAATTAAACTTTTGGAATATGTGATAATTTCATAAAACTAATTAACCGGCCACCAAATCTTCTGAGAATGATCAATGATTTTGTGTTGAATTCTAAAAAAAAAGAAAGAAGAAAAAAAAAAAGTGAGGCTAAGATTTTGGGTTCACATTGTGTTTTGGCTGGCTAAATGATCATTTTCAAGGATGAGTAATGCTATATATATATATATATCACTTTATTATTCCCTGTTCTCCAAACTTAGATTAGTTGGTGATTTAATTACCCAAAAGATACTACAGTTAAGAGAAATTCAATTCTGGCAGATGGACCATGAAGGTCCTCGCATGGAGGAAAATAATAAAGAAGAAACCAGCAGGTGTTTCCAAACCCTAATCATGCATTCTATATTGGGAACTCTACCCTAATCATGCATTAAAACTAAGAAATCCTCTCTGCAATTCTTCTCTCTCGACGTACCAAAGAAATCCTAATCAAGAGGTTCGGGTCTTTTTTAGTTTGAGAAATCCTAAAGAAAATTTTATTCATGTGATGCTCAACTACTTTTTACATAGGAACTGTTGTATTTTTTTTTTTTTTATTTGAATAAAGAAAAGGTTACCGGAAAGGATCCTTCTTACTCTTATTCGAAATGAAGAAAGAGTCTTAAAAATGAAAATGATGCGGGCTCTCCAACAACAAACCCAACATAAACTAAAACAGTGCATAAATAATTACAACAAATAGAAAATACGTCAAACAAGTAACCTGATCCTCTAAAGGGTCCGCACAAGGCGGTTACAAAAGTAAAAGGAGTACAGATTAAGGGTCGATCTATTTGGGTTTGTGATTTTAAAAAGTGCGATTTGAAAAAGTAATTTTTAAAAATGCAGTTGAACGTTTGGCAAAATCGCAGTTTAGCCTTTAAAATCGCAGGTTAGTCTTTTAAAATTTTTTGTTTTCAAAAAAGTACCATATTGCCTGCGATTTGAAAAAACAGTTTTCTGCATTTTTTAATCGTAATTTTTTAAAAACGTAATTTCCAAACGGTTCATTTTCTACAATTTGATTTAAAATCGCACTTTGTCTATGAAATTGCAATCCTAGACGCACTCTAAGAAGAACCTATTTGAAAATTTTGTGCTCGAATTGAACCCAAAAGTGAGTATTTGCAAATATTGGTAATGAAAATAAATGTCAAGTGGGAGGAAGGAATACTACCTTACTATATGAGGGTATACCTATAGTGACAGAGATGCCTACCAATATAATTTTTGTATATATGCAATTACAAAGGTAAAGGGAAGGGGGTAAGATACAAACAAAATAGACCCATGAAACAATTAGTACGTTGTATATAAAGCCTAAAACTAATAAGGATGAGCTAAGAATTTGATTCATTCATGTTTGTAATTGATTATCCAATACATGTGATATGGATATGATTGTTGATTTTGTTCAAATTTAAAAGTTGATAAATTAGTCCATGTGGTTTGACATTGTGACAAATAGATCATTGAAGTTTCAAAATGAACAAATAACTCCCCATGGTATGTATGTGTATTAAATAAGTCATTGTGTATAAATTTGGGTCATTTTCTTGACAAGGTCCTAACCAAATTACAAATTTACTATCAAATAAAAAATTATAAAAAGAAAAAGAAAAAGAAAAGTTTGGGATCAACCATCCCACTGCTGCAGCCAGGGTCGTTCAATCACCCCCTATATTCAATCAATGGGCCGGGAAAAACTAGAATCAATTTATCATAAAGAATCTAAAACATTAAAATGCAGTGTATTACCACTTTAAAAAATGCAGTAAACTTTGTACTTAGGTAAACATCTTGTTGGTTTATTTTAATTGGCTACATTCTATTTGACAAAAACACTTTTATATCAGGGACTTCCATATCAGAGACACCGTAAATCTAGAAGATTTGTTGGAAAATATTAATTCCAATATGGAAAGAGTTAAACAATGAAGTATCTGCACAGAATATCCCTAAGAATGCAATTTCATATTGAAGGAAATATTCTAAAGACTTTACAGCTTAAAAAGTTGGTTTCCCTACGGCCCATCAGGACGTCCAGATGTCAGAGTCGGACGCCTAGCTCAAAATCTCAGAGTCCTATGAAGGTCTGAATGGCGCAACAGACACGAGCCACAGAGAGCACCCGTTTGCAAGAAGGTCCAGACGCCGATGCGATGACTATGGACAGTGGAAGTACTTTATGCAACCGTCTGGATGCTAAAGTTGCAAGTCCAAATGCGCTTCAGTGTTTACTCGAAGTTTTAGTTGCATGTCTGGACGCCAGAAGCCAGGTGCGGACACTACCTATGCAAATCTGAGTTTGAGTAGAATTAAGATTTTTGAAGCCTATTTAAAGAGGCTCATAGGCTGTATAATTTTAAGGGATTCCATAGTAGAATTCTCATTGTGCTAAAAGAGGGTGTTTAGGCAGAAATTGTTAGATGTGTTAACTCTATTAGTTTTTATTTGGGTGTGTCTGAATACGGAATTTTGGAAACAGAATATGATTTTGATTTTACTTTTTTCAAAAATAAATCATATTTTATTCAAATTTTTTTTCTAAACAAATCATATTTTATTCAACTTTTTTAAAAAAGTTAAACTTCGAAATTCGCAAACAGAATAAGAATTCAATTCTGATTTAAAAAATTCAACACACAAACGCACCACGTGTTGTATTGTTCAACCGTTTGAAGTCTAACTTAGAAATGAGCTCTAAGTTAAATGAATCCATTGAAGAACTCTTTAGACAGGAGGTCTGATTGAAAGACGTTCATGTATAGGTACGTGTCAGAGTTCAAAGTACGACTACTGCAAAAGGGTTTGTGAGTACTACTATCTTGTATCTAGCTATTTATTCTAAATAGTTGATTTTCTGGGTTTGGCTGCCCCGAAGTGATTTTTCTTTTTGGTGCAAAGAGTTTTTGCTGTATAACCAAAATATCTGTGTTTATTACTTTTCCGCTTTATATTTTGGTTGCTTGCATGTTTTACGGTTGATTACACCATTTAAGAGTCATTATTATTTTTCACATATTTTGAAAGTAAAAAAGACTACTTGCTTAAGAAACAAATATAGGGTTTTTTTTTTTTTTTTTTTAATCACCAAGTAAATTTGAAGAAAAAGAGGAGACCATGAGGCATGTTAAGCAAACATGCATACTTATTTCCAGCTACTTGATCTTCTTTCCTCCCTCATGGACGAGACCTGCATAATCTGTTGATCCATATGGTTGAAAATACTCTGCAAATATTCCCTTCTTTCTTTTATGCTTACATCCCATGTCTTTGCACATTTGATCATTGTACCAAATGTTTGTGCTCCCAATACATGACCTCCTGAAATTCCTTCCAGAATATTGCTTCATGTTTTTTTGCCACATCATTATATCCTTCTCCATGTCTCTTACACAAGGCAACTCAAGATTCCCATCAAGGAAATGTGCTACCCATTGACATCTGATTTCTGAGTTACACAGGTTGAAGTAACCCTCTGCATATCCTATTACTGCTAGTTGTGGAATCCGAGGATGAATAATTTGTCTGCAGAATTTACAATACGACGTTGTTAAATCATCATTTATCTCAAAAGTTTAAGCTGATAAGAAATGACTAAAATGTAAGGTCCAACACGCGAAATATTTAACTGAAATAGAGACTAAATTGTGGAGTCAAGTTTTGTACATTGAATCGCCACTTATCTTAAAAGCTTAACATAATAGGAAATGATAAATTTAATCATTTTGTTACAGTTATATGAAGTTGAATTGTCCAAGTTAAAGCATGTTTGAGATTGCGTTGGGAAATGGAACTCTTAAAGTCAAAAATAGCTTTTGTCAAAAGTGTGTTTTGGCTATTTTTAGAGTAAAAAAGACAAATTAGTACTTTTAAATTTTTTTACCAAACATGCCAGCTTTTTGTTTGACACAGTTTTTTAGGTACTAAAAGTACCTTTTAAGCTCTCTAACGCAATCCCAAACAGAGCCTTAATATTTAATCTGTCCAAAACATAATAAAGGTATATTGAAATCAAAATTTGAATAAGAGGGTAGACCTGTAGAGAGGAACTATTGAGGTTGCTGAACCAAAAATGTGTTTTTGGAAGGTGTGAGATTTGAACATGTTCTTCAGCTTTTGGTCGCCCTTGTATCCGGTGGCTAGAATTACAAGATCTGTTTTTAGTGGCTGAGGTTCTCCATCAATGATCAGACCCTCCTTACAGAAGCTAAAGCTTTGTGATTTCTTCAAAATGATGCTTCCTTCTTCGACTTTTTCATAAAAGTTTTCAGGCAGCATTCCAATCTGACATGAAGAGAAATCTTGAAGAAAGCTGTGTTTAGGTATGATTCCATATTTCTTCAATGGGAGTTTCCATCTGAGATAGCTCTCAGTAAATTTTGAGACTCCCCATCTCTGAAAATACAACCATCAGCAACATCATAGATAATTATTGTATGAATATGCACATTCAAAGATGAGAGAACAAGCATACCAAGGGTGAAAGCATGGTTGCCAAAAACTTAAGTAGGAAAGTTTCACCAGGTTTATGAACCAAAAGCTCTGAAAAGCGATTAAAGCACAAGAAACCAAGGCTTACTCCCCACAAAGAGCCGCTAGGGAGAAACCAATGAGCAGTCCTCCAAATCATTGTGCAAGGGTACTCAACTCCTGTGGTAAATAGGGCAAGATATCTACTGAGAAACGCCAATGTGAAAAAATGATATGTTTAGAAGCATTACCAATATATACTTCGAAAGATATCTACTGAATTTTCTGAAACTCACATTTTGAAACTATAGAATCAACACATCTTTAGGAAATTTCTGCATTTATTCACATGAAAAGCCTAACCAAAATAAAATAAAATAAATAGCTAGGAAGTTCTTATTCCTTGAAGTCTCCTCGAACTGAAATCCTTATAAAAAAAATCTTCTTACCATTTGCATTTGAACATTCTCCTGCAATGTCAACTGCAGATTTCTGTGAGCCAACGATCGTGATTCTCTTTCTTCTAATCAATTCTGCAGCAATGGCCTTGTCCATATCAGAGTAGTCCATGGAATGAATCACCTTACCATTGAATACTTCCGGCCCTTGATCTGGAGGGAACTCGGGTATATTTGGGAGGCCACTGAATCTTCCAATACATAGAACCACAAACTCAACTTGGTGCACCTGATCAAATGAAACATAAGTTTAGGCTCCAAGTATTCAAGAATGATTTTTTTTTTCTTAGCTTTTGGTTTGTATTTGGTTCCGATTGATTATATTTGTTAGAATATAATTCAAATGATTAAATTTCCTATAACCTTAAGCTTTTGGAATACATGTTGACTTAACGTGGTATCAAAGTAAAGGTCCTAAGTTCGAACCTTATTTTTGCCATTCACCTCAATTTTAATTAAATATTCCACGTGTTGGGACTTACCTATAGTTTAAATGATTAAATCTATATTTCTATAAGCTTAAGTTTTTGAAATAAGTGGTGATTTAACACTATTGACACTAAAGTAGGACGATAAACTCTATGTTCCTTGCTTAGGTGTGTTATTGGCTGTGACTATAGAGCTTGCTGTTTGTATCAAACTGCACATTGTTATCTATAAAGATTAAATGAGGCTGCAATCATATAGAGTTAGCTTCCTTTTTCTTGAAAAAGAACTTTGCATGAGTTAAAAAATATATCTTCCTTGACTTTGAAAGATTGTGGGATGTGTTTGAGAAGTTCCAAAATCTCCTAGATGAAATACTAACCAGACATTTTTATATAAATGATAAACTACCTCTAGGGAGGAACATTTGGTGTCTTGCACTATAATGTGCCATTTCCCTCTAGAGCCAAAAGGCTTGCCTGTTCCTCCCCATAGATCCCATGACTCCATCTCTTCATAAGACTCTCCAACATAGTCTATATTAATGACTTTGGAGTTGAATTTTATGTAAGGAACAATGCCAAAGTATTGAGCATAGGATTCAAGATAGTTGAGCACTTGAGTGTGCCTAGGATACACATCTTGTACCGCAGAAGGCCAAGGGAAATCTGAAAATTGGTAAGTTTCTTTGGCATTTTGGAGCTTGGTGGAGTCTGCAGTATGCTTCCATAACCCTCCTACGCTTTCTTCAGCTTCAAAAACAATTGGGTTAAAGCCCTTCTCCAATATGTACTTGCAAGCAAGAAGGCCACTTGTTCCTGCCCCAATGATCGCCACCCTTTTCTTCATTGTTCAACTTTTACCTTGGCTATGGCCCTCAAGAACACTGAACCTGTTAACATAGGCAATATGAGAAGCACATGAGCTAAGTTTGAGCATATATATAATAAACAAAATGGGTGATCCTTACTTGTTATACACGTTAAGAGATTCTATTCAGCATTAATGTTCTACATGAGCTAAGTTTGAACCAAAAACAGAGGATATAATGTGCTATAAATTGGTAAAGTTGGATGTAAAGCCCCTTTTTATATTAATTTCTGTCCACGGGATAAAAAGGAACCAACTCTGTGGGCTTGTTTTGTTAGGCACCCTAATCTTCATTGCTATTGCAACTGTCTCCCACTGAAAAAAAAAAAAAAAAAAAGAAGAAGAAGAAGATAGTGATAGAAGGGAAAGGTTTCAAGAAAACAATAATTCAGGGGGTTGTGTTTGGCCAATGCTTAGAATACCACAACTTTTATTACAATTATCTAACAAATTGATCCGGCAGCTCATGTGATACTGTCATACACGTTAATCACAACTAAATTTAATTCTTTTATAGTTGATACGGCAAATGTTACATAGACTTTTAAATTGAAGTGGCAATCTACATAACACTTACCGTATTAGCACCAATAATGTTTAATTGTTAAGTAACTTACGTGATAAATATCATGCAAACTATCGTATCAATTTGTGAAAAATTTGTAGTAAAAACGGTATTAGTCACTCTACTTGGTAATGGAATTAGAAAGGAGGGTAGTTATTGCAAGTCAATGGAGACAAAAAGGTAGAATGCCAAGAGAGATTCCACTAGAAGTGGTGCAAATGAGGAAGCACAATGGACAGGATTGGGAATATGTGTGCATAAAGTGTTGGAATGTATACGTGTGAATATGAACAGTTGAGTCATAATAATGATAAGTTATTAGGTACATACCCATTGATAAAGGATATTAAAATAAATGATAAAGGAAAGAGAGGCAATAAAAAGTATTTTTATATTAAAATAATGTTAAGGGAAGATTAAGTGCTACCCTAGATTTAAGATTATAATCTCAATTCCCTTGTTTGTTCACTTGGTTTAGGGAACGTTGAGAATGTGTTTCAAGATGTTTTTTTTAAGAGTTTTTCGTACAATTTTTTAAATAGAATAGGTTTTAAGAAAGTTGTTTTTAGTGCTTTATGAGGCAATTCAAAGTTCACATAAGGAAATGTGCCAACTATATAATAATAATCTATTTTTATATATTATATATTATATATTATATATATATATATATATATATATATATATATATATGATAAATACAATTCAAAAAATATTTATCACAAAAAGTATATATATCAAACTTCGTAAGTATGTGCCAGTGCCAAGATTAATATATCAATAAGTTAACATGTTGACAATAGTGCAAAAAGAAACATAAATATAAAATAAAGTGTCTAAAATTGCAGTGTACACTCTTTTAGAGAATTAAAATAATTAATTAGCATCGAAACTAAATTAAAGTTCTCAACAATTTTCGTATAGACAGTTAAATTATTTGTAAAATAGACAATAACTCAATAAGAATAACTTTTAAAATGAAGAAAAATAATGTACCCAAGAGCGGGAAAAATCTTCCGAAAGTTGTTGACACTGGCAAAATCCTAAAGTCCCGAAGAAAAAAGTACCCTACCATCTTGTGAACCTATGAAAATTACAATATCTCATGCTATGAAAAACCAAAACTTTCCTAAAAATCAATCTCTTTTGCAATCATTCCTCCAAAATTAATCCCAAACCATTAACACATACATACATATGGAAAAAAGAGAGACCAAAAAATAAAATAAAATTATATATATATATATATATCTTTCACAAGTGGAAAAACCAAAAAACAAGAAGTTCATATATATACCTTAAGAGCTAAGAGGTTAACCAGAGGCCAAAACCATGAACACCCACATCCTTGAATCATAAGAAAAAATCGTTCTTTTGGCCTCTGAATCGAAAAGCCAGAGAGAAAACAGAGTGCATGTTTTGGTAGCTAGCTGGAGTTAGGTACAACTTGACTCTTGTGCCTGAAAACATTCTTCGGGTGAACAAGGTAGAAAACAAATTTATGAATAGCCTTTCAAGTTTATTAATGTTGTAAATTAAAAACCATAGACCCCGCAACCAATTTGATGACCATTTTTCAAATTTATAGGAGTTATTCTATTCTTGCGTATAGCCAGCCACCAAACCATTCATAACGTTTAGTGGAATTTGATGCCAAAATCGGCTATGACCAGGTTACATGGATGCCAAAAAAAAAAAAGGGTCCTCTAACTCCTATCTCATTGAGATTTGAGATCCACTACAATTAGATAGTTCAAATTTTACAAAAATTCGGATAGTTTAAGAGAGACTATAGAACTCGTCTGATGTGCAGATGGAGTCAATACTCTATTAAGAGAGACTATAGAACTCGTCTGATGTGCAGATGAAGTCAATACTCTAGACTGTTCAAAACAAGTAAACCCCACAACCGACTTTCTATAGAAATTTGAACAACTTAATTATAGTGTCTTATCCTCTCCAACTCCCCATTACTCCAAGTAGAAAATAATAATTGTTTTCTAAAAAAATTTAAGGGCTTCTTGCAAAATTTGGGGGGTGCCCTCCTAAACTCCTATCTCAGCCTAGATTGAGGTTTACTACAATTAATAATGCGTTTGAGATTGCGATTTCGTAGGCAAAAAGTGCAATTTTAAACCAAATCACAGAAGATGGATCGTTTGGGAATTGAGTTTTTAAAAAATTGCGATTTGAAAATGCAGAAAACTACTTTTTTAAATCGCAGCCAAGTGGATTCTTTTTTGAAAACGCAGTATTTTAAAGGATAACTTGCGATTTTAAAAGTCAAACTGCGATTTTGCCAAACGCTTAACTACGTTTTTGAAAATCACTTTTTCAAATCGCACATTTTAAACTCGCTATTTATAAAATCGCAAACTCAAACAGACCTAAATTGTATGAAAATTTTACAAAAAATCAGGATAGTTTAAGAGAAACCATAGATCTCCCCTTTTCCTTCTCCCAAACTGCTGATTTTGGGGGGCCCAAAATGGCTATCGACCCTCCCAAAAGCACCACCAAAAGGGCTCTTAAGAGCCAATCCCCATCTCCATCCTATACCGTTGAATGTACCGACCAAGCTGATTCTCACCAAGAATGGCCGAGAGTTGATGGTCCTGATGAGGGTCACCACAAAGTTAAATAATAGGTTTGAGGTTCATGCTATAAAAACCCAGAACCGGATATGAGCATTTGGAACATAAGGCCACAAGAAAATGTAGATAAACTGAAGCAAAACAAACAGGACGAAACTGTATTAACTGTGTCATCTTAGACCATATCATCACACACAGACACAGCTTGAAACCTCCAATGGCTACTTCCATCAACCCTGTACTCCCACTTTCTCCTTCGCCAAAACACACCATTTTCTCTCCTACTCCATTGATGTTCTGCAAACCCATCTCAGATCCCATGGCTTCTCTGCACATTTCACATTCAATTCGGCCGCGTGGGCAGGTGGCAGTCTCAGTTGCCTTCAATCCATCTGGGAATTTCGACCTCTCTTTGTATGACGAAGAGGGTAACACCTGATACTTATATTATATGATGCATGTCTAAGTAAATTTTCAGTTAGTCTCTGCTTTTTTTATTTATGAAAATACATGTTTTTAATTAGCTGTGAAGTTATCTTTTAAGTTTCAATCCAGTTTTCTATTAGTTTTAGCTCAACCTTGAAAAACCCACTTGAATTTATGAGCACAAAGATTGAAACATTGTCCTTAATCTTTCTATTAACCTGACATGTTTGAAAAAAAATCTCAACTTTAGACTGTTGCTTTAAGGTGGGAATAGTCAAGAATAGTTTTGAGGCTATAGGAATAGAAGTTATCATGAAATAAATAGCTTCCAGGTCTGAGCTCCACCAAGGTCACAATTCAAATGAATACACCCTTAACCTCCCCTGTCCACAATATTAAAGCAAAAGCAGACAACTTGTAACACTTTCAGATTGCATGTTCTTGATTAGATTGATGAGACAAAAAATAATAGAGAAATCTTCTAAGATAAACATCATGCATATCTCAATCGAGTATACAAAGATACTAGCCTTAAGCTTCTATAGCACATTCATACAAACCTTAGGTAGAACTCACTCTTAAAAATCGGCTTGCAAAGGAAGGATGTCCAAAAGTTTATATACACACAGTTAAGACTGTACTTAAGCCATGTGGAATACTTAAGATAGTAATATATTACCACGCTCGCAATCGAGGTCCAAGGCGGCCCACTTTATTAACACTGACTCGATAGTAGTCATTTATCTCATGTGGTAGCTCCACTCATCTATCAGTATTCAATAACTTAATACTATGCCCATACATAGTACTAAGATATTTTAATCTAGCATATAGGTCCCCCCTGCATAACTTGACCACAAAGCGCAACCCATTTGATTTCATATTCAACGAACTGTATTCGATCGAATACTCAACGTGGTGGCTGGCTCTAATACCAAATGATACAAACTTTGAGTGGAACTCACAATTGAAAACCGGCTTGCAAGGAGAATGTGCCTAAAAGCTTATATTTAGGCCATGTGAAACACTCATAATCGTAACAACGAGTAAGATACTTGAAAGTTTAAACAAGTGCAATCTTATTGATAAGAGTCAACTCTACTCAATCAAGCCTTATCCCAACTAATTGTGGCCCGCCACAGTTTCCCCACTTTCTCATTAACAAATGCCTTGTTGCTGCACATGTCCACAACTTGTCGTCTTACAACTTATTATTAGGTTATAGAGAGATCAACTCTCACTCTCTCAGCTTTAAACATTGATGTATGAGGCTGCAGCCGAATGTACTAATCACAGCTTCAAATAAAAGAGAATGTTGTTAGAAATTCTATCAGTGATTATCAGAAGTCATTCTTCGTTGGATTTGCCTCAAGCACTCCATACATCTTAGGCAACCAATAGTAACTGTTTTGTTCTGGACAAGATAAGATTTGGTAGAATTTTTTGAACTGTACTTTGACAGATTCAACAAAAGCGCCGCCTCCAATGCCACCAACCGAAGGACGATTTGATGTAGTTATAGATAATGATTTCATTCGCCGTCTTGACTTATCCCAATTTCAAGCCACAACAGGAATTACCTCACCATCATCTGGTAATTAGCATTGTGTGAATAACTTAAACCATTTGAATATAACTGGATACCGGTTCATATATACGATCCTTCCTTCTGCTACTGTTACAGCCAAGCCAAAGGAGTTTCTTGAACGTACAATTGGCTTTACCATCAATTACACAAGAGAAGATCCATCTGATCCTAGAGAATTATCAGAATTTCCTGATATAAGACTCTGGTTTGTTAGACTTGATGCTACTTATCCATGGCTACCTGTCTTGTTGGACTGGCGGGCTGGTGAGCTTGCTCGTTATGCAGCCATGTTGGTCCCTCACCAGGTAATGAAAGTTATAATATAAATTAAATGATTAAATTCATTTCTTTTTATCAGAGTAGAGTTCTTAAGTTTGAATTCTGTTTCCGTCATTCACATTTCATTTCAATCAAATATTTCACGTGTTGGACCTCACCTAAACAATGAGCGTACACTAAACAGTAACAGAGAGAGAGAGAGAGAGGGAGATGATGCTCTAATGTTCTAACTTTTGAAATTTTCTGTTGGCAGATGAATATGAGAATGGGAGTTGTATTCAATCCCGAGGCACTGGAACTGTTCATTATGAAGAAAGTTTTTATTGTCTATTCTTGGTTGAAGCAACATAATATTCCAAAGCCGAGATTGAAAACAAGTGACATGGCCAAGATGCTTGGATTTACAATTGGAGACGAGCTGTTCGACTTGATCGATGAACACCCACTTCATCCATCATAATTATTTAATTATATATAAGACTCTATTTATAAAAAAATAGTCTGAATGTTACACGTCTCTTCTACTTCTATATTAACAACAATAAATTTAATTTACACAAACCATCTTGTAACTCTTGTTTCTTGAGTTTTTGTAATTCTGTCTCTTGAGTGCTTGTAACTCTTGTCTCAATAATTCTAACAACAAGAAAGCCTCCCGGCTGCAACTCCACGTGTACTTAACTTGACATCCAAGTCTCAGGCAGGATATATACAAAATATATTGTCAAAGACCCTGTAAAATGATACTGGGCGTGATCAGCATCTACAAGTAAAAGTAGTTGCCCGATTCAGCAGAGCGGAAGGGTATCATTTTCCTTCAAACAGTGTCATTGATTGAATATTGGGACTTCAACCTGCTGAAGACTGTAGTACTAGCAATAGTTTTGCAAGATCTTGACATCTTTGCTTATGTTTCTCTAAAGATGAAGCTCTTTCTGTATTTCAACTTAAATTTACGTTTCTGATGTATTTCGACTTTTGAATCCAAACTAACAAAAAAGATATCTTAGGTGTGCTTTGCAGTCTTGCCAAGATGCCTCAAGACGTTTTCAAATGAAATGGAGATAGGATCTGTACACAGATCATTACGGTCGCATAATTTATAGTCTTTTTGGCCCTTCAATTTCGCAGACCAAATGTGCATTTACAAACAAAATCATAGAAAATGTCTCGTTCTGGCCGGTGTGTGTTTTTAAAAATTAACAGTTAAAAAATGCGAAAAAAAATTTCGTTTTGAAATCACAGGCAAGGAAGTGTGTTTTTATATGCATAACCGCGATCTTACCAAATGCTTAATTGCATTTGAAAATCTCTACTTTTTAAATCGTACGTTTTGAAATTATAAACCTAAATGGACCCTTAGTGTGAGAGTGTTGCAGAGATCACCCAGTTAGCCATATAAAGCTTTTGTCATAGACCTTCCCATATTCCTTTTCTTCAATTTTTTCCCTGTTCTGTTGATCAATACTCAACCCCGCATAGTTTGCATATTTTCCATGAACGAAAACAGAATTTAGCACTAGCATTTTAGACTGAGAATAATGTGAACTATGGGCTGAAGTTCTTAACCTCACCTGATAAAAAGTTCTTCTTTTTTAAAGAAACTGAAATAGAATTTCTGATTAATTATTTTACAAAATTTGAGGAATCTGATAACCATTGTATGTTTGTGACCAGTAGATTTACACTTTTTTGCAAACCATTATAATTGGAGGAACCAGAATGGGCTCAGGCAAGACCTGTGAGTACACAGTACACACAGGCCCATCATGAGCTCCATATGAGTCAGTACATGGTAGAGATTGGTAAGATCGATTTCATTCTTTGCTGCTTCTTCTTCTTCCTTTTTTTATTTTTTTTAAACTTCACAAAAGGGTATCGAATTATACGTCATTTTGAAATAAGGGTACTGAACTAGCAAATGTCTCAAACCGAAGTATCCACGTTTCCAAACGTTTCACATTCTCTTAGGATTTGGTGTTAAATCCTAACAAAGTATTAAAATATCCCTTTTTTTTTTTTAGGAAAAAAAATGTTAGGATTTAAGTATTGGTCAGAATTTAACGGAATTTGCAAAAATACCCATGCCTGAATCTTTAAATTTTTTTATAATTTTTGAATTTTGAAAAAATTTAATAGCAAATCTAACGAAGTACTCTTAAGTGAGGTGTTTGGAAACGTGGATATCCACTTTGAGACGTTTGCTAGTTTAGTACTCTTATCTCAAAACGGCGTATAATTCGATATCATTTTGTAAAATTATCCCCCCTTTTTTTTTTTTTTTTTTTTTTTTTTTTTTTTTTTTTTTTTTTTTTTAAGAATCAAATAGAAGTAACCTGACTTTTGATAGTTAAATTACAAAATGAAACAATCATCGAAATCTTGAGTTGGCCCATCAATTGTTGCTTGCACCCAACTTGAGCAGGCCTTGTCAACCAATAGAGGCTCTTGTCGAAAATGGTCGGATGTCTCTCTATATGCGTCATTATCATGATATCATGATCACCTAATTTGGAACTCTTCCTTTCACGTTGCTACCATTATTACATACAATTCCTTCAAAAAAAAAAAAATTATTACATACAATTAATTAAGGCTAAAAAGAAAGACCGTGTCCTCATTGACTCCTCTCAAAACTAGTGTGGCTTTAAAAAATCATTTTTATATATGCATAGATTATTATTAAATTTTAATTTAATTGTGAGTTTAAAGGCTACATCAATTTTGAGAAGAATCAAGAAGATCATAATTAGGATGAGAAACTTTTCAATAATTAATAACAATAAATGATCCTCAACTAATTTGGTGAAGTAAATTATGATTCAAATGTGTTCTCAATTTTTTTTTCCTAACCAATAATAACCAATAATGGGAAAGGGAAAAACAATCGAAAATGAGGTAAACTCTCAAACAATAGACCCAAATCGAAAATACAACGCAAAAAATTCAACCAAATAATAAGAAATGTGCCAAAAAAATAGCATGGTTCTCTGTATCTTGGACAAAGCCAAGAAATAGGCCGTATAAAGCAATAATTGAAGGAAAATGATCAAATACTGGAAGGGGCACGAACTTGAATGTCTCTCAACCCTTATGGAATCCTTGCTAGAGCACAACAACTTGGAAGCTGTTAAAGAAGAGGCATTGAATTCCATCTGGAACCGATTAAAAGAGTAACAGAGCTTGATTTCACGAGTTTTCATAGCAAGATCAAATCACAATGGCACAAGGTGAGAAGAACCCACAAAAACCCATATATACAGCACAACAGAAAATAAAATACAAACAAAATAACAAAACACAAGAAAAAAAAACTCAAAAAAGAAAATACAACAACGTAAATATAAGAAAAAACCCAACAACAGCGGCAACGGTAGTCATGACGTATGAGGGACACGCACTAGCGCTTGAGATCTACGCGTGGGCGCATGTGAAGCAAATGGGAGCGTGGGATGTGGCGGTGAGAGGCGAAAAATGTGGTAGGGAAGAATGACGGACGAAGAGAATAACTTCAAGAGTAATGCTAGAAATTAAACCACATTTTTATTTCATAATACTAATGTGACAGTCCTAATCAACTCTCCAAATAGTTGATTAGGCTGTTACATTAGTATTGTAGGATAGTTATTAAATAAAAATGTAACATTTACCATTATTTATAAACTTCAATAAGGACCCGGTGTAAACCAAGCAATGAGGAAACTAGAAATTTAACTTTAGAACAGCAATACTTTACCAAATTATTTTTCAGGGCCAAACTAATTAAGTAGGAAAAAAAAGAAGAAGAAAAAAGGACCTAATCTATTTTTTAATAAATTAAAAAAAAATCATTTTTAATATTTCTTTTAAGGAAAGGGGCAGGAGGGGGGCCATGGCCGCTTAGTTCTGTCTCTGAAACTAAGTCTTTTACACCCTCAACAGGAGAGCTACCACGTCGACTTGTAATGCAATACTAAAAATATACGTCCCCACATATCTGTGAGGTTGCCACGCAGCCATGCACCCCTCATGTCAGAATAGTAGTGGCCGTCTGGCCACCCCTATCATAAGAGTGCTAACTATTGAGTCTCTCTTAATAGGGCAAATTAAATCTAACGCGGACGTGAATTTTCGGTATTGGGTTCGAAGTTGACTCCATTATTGAAAGTTTAAACCTTATTAAAGTGTTATTCTCTTCAACAAATGATTTAGAATGCTACATCAATTAGTTGAACTTTTACGACGATTGGCTTGCAATTAATGTATATATATATATATATATATATATATATATATATAATTGCATGCATGTGTTATTAATTAAATCTATCAACTATCAAGGTACGTAGTATATTAACAAAGTAAATGAAGTGTTTAGTTATCTGACCTATGAAAAAGAACCGTGGAAAAAATGGAAACCTTAGCTTATAAGCTTGTAAGCTCTTGTCGGCTGTCGCACAGTCGTACATCTTTCGCTTCATGGCCATGTCTATTCAGATGGGTCTTATTGTCTTAATATGGTCGGTGAATTCAACAGGGTTTGCCCGGCAAGTCCAAATTAAACCCTAAAGACCCAGCAAAGTCAAGGATATTGGACATGGTCGGCTAGCCATATGCATGGCGGTACCCACGCCCATGTGCCAATGGACCAGTAAACATGTGGGGGTTTTAAGGAAAGGTATGGGAAGGCCAACATTTTGATCCATGTACCAATGGTGTAACAACAGGCATTCATCATGGTTATGTTGTCTTTGTTTGAAAGTAAGATGCATTGCAACGTTGTGGAGGACAAGCTCACAAAAAATTCAATGCCCATGCATGACTACAGAGACTCAATTTTTGTTTGTTTTTGTGTATGAAGAAGATGGGTTCCTAATGGTTGACAAGCTTGTTCATCATGTTGTGAGGCTTGTGGGGTCTGTACCGGCCAGTTGATGCTCATGTCCTGCATATGCTAGGGTTTATTTCCAAATTTGAGGAACATGGTCATGATAAGATTACATGTACATATGCTTTTCGCACATGCACATGTCTTAATTTTGTGTCTATGAGGGAGGGGAAAGGAAGAGTACTACTTACAAATGATTTCCTCCGATCCAGACTCTCCAAGCACATGAAGAAGGAGAAAAACATGAAACTGTCGATCGCTTGATATTCAAATTAGGACATGGTTTTTCTCTAAACGGGAGGCAAGAAAATTCCTCTAATATAGTATAATCTATTAAACTGACATATGTTTGAAGTGCATATGATTCTCACATACATTTTTTATTTACATATGCATCTTTAGTAAAGCAAATGTGAATTACACGCTCTATTACATTTATTTTGGATATATGTTAGTTTAATAGACTGAATCGAAAGAATTATGATCCCTTCAAGTTAGCTTGGAAGAAAACTTTGATAGTATTCAAAATTTCTTTTCTTTTGTTGTGAATAGACATGCATAATTACATAATGGCTTCTCCTGTCTCTTGGAATCGAGTAATCTATGTGTAAGTATATATTGCTGTTTACATATAACTTTTTTCCTTTCGATCTTTAAAGCTCTCATTTGAATATTTGCTACTACCGTTAAGATCTGCACCATCGACCGCTCTGCTCAGCTCACACTCCAAGTTTTGTGACAACCACCGCGCCAGCGTATTAAATATATCACTATTATAGTTATATTATAAAGTATTTAATTATTTTCACGCATGTAGAGAGTGACCTGAACCATATAATATATGTGTATTCATTCTCTTTTCATTACTTTTTTTTTTGTTTTATCCTTTCCTTCAATCTGTGGTTCGCTTCTAGATGCATGTTCTTGGCCTGAACCTTCATAAAAAAAAAGCATTAATTGTATAGAACTCAAGAATTTTAGTACTTAAACTATTCCTTGTTACAGTGTTTCTTAAAGATACTTCCATTAACGGTGAAAAGCCATGAACCACATAATTGGTTGATGTCTCTCACATGAAATCTATGGCATTTAATTTGAATTGCCATCTTTCTGAACTTATTAATTATCTAACCTAACTCAGCATCTACTTTTGCACGAAATGTCCCTTTTCATACTGCAATCACCCAGGCATTTAATTTTTCTGCTGGTATGTTCCAAATTTCGAAATTAGGGGGCTTGTCCCACTCTTTCTGATTCCGTTCTTGATCAAAGTGTTCCCGGTTCGTATCCCGATCATTGTTGAAAATTATTTCATGAAAATTTAAGTTTTTCTTCCAATCTAATATTTTAACTCTCTTTCTATTTTTTGTTTTACATTGTACCACATTGAGTGTGAGATTTATGTGTGCTTTATCATACTCTTATTCTAGAATGAATTTTGGGTACACACATGCTAGTTGTATGTGCATATCACTTAGTTTGAAGCACTAACCGCTTGCACGCACGCGCGTCCATAGTCGCTTTGATGCATCGTCGCACACTTGCACCAACCGGCCACGAGCTTATAATGATTTATATGTGCATTTTTTTGATGTGTACAACTGATATTCTATCAGTCATATTTTTAAAGTATTTAACAGCTTTTTCAACAGTCAGAATCTGTCGTTTTTTAATAGTAATAAACTGCTTCTGTAATTCTATAAAATATCATTCCAGCAAATTTGAGTGTAATTTTTCTTCTCTTCTCTTTTTGTTACAGAATTTCTTGTTTAGAGTATGTTTAGAATTCGCAATCTGCACACTACATTCAGAAACATTGTATTCAATGACATAATTGTTGTATTCCTATTGCAAAACTTATTGTATAAGTGCGATGCAATATTTGTATAAAAGACAAATTCATATTCGCCTTACTGTTCAAAGTTAGTGATTTTATATAATTTTTATTTTGCTTTCATTAATTATATAGTTTCACATCTTATTTTCTAACAATCAAAGTCCTCTCGGTTCAGCCTGGATCATAATCAATGTTTAATTAAGACCATCTTACATATAATAACTATAAGAGATGATAACCTTGTTTTGTAATTAAATAACAATAAAGTCATAACAAGTACACCTAACATCAATCGTGTAATATTTATTCCCATAAATTCATCATGTTGAGGAGCAGGTTTTAAGGAATGTACAGAACACCAAAATGAATTTGTGGGGGAGAATTAAATAATAGTATTTATTTAATACAAAAGTGTGCAACACGTTAGTGGGATGCATGGCACGGTTTCAATTACAAGGGGCTGTCTATTTGTCAACCGTACCTTTGTCGTGCATTTATGAATTAGGATATATATATATCATGCACATTCTTCGCATACAAGTTCCAATCAATGCAACAAACAAAACATGTTCATTTTTTAATGGCATAGTGGACTCAACTTGGCATTGATTCCTATATATAAATGCAACTGATCGAGGTATGACATGGGAATAAATAGAAAATGAAATTATGAGGCAAACTTTTGACAACAAAAGTAGATTAATATTCCAATCCGACGACCGAGATTGTTGATTCGAACAGTAAATACGCACTATAACTTCTCATAAAACTCACTTATCTGAGTAGGTTTTGGACAACTCAACCACCTATCTGTATAGACAAGTGAGTCTCATAAAAGTTCAGTCTTATCCATTCCAATTAATCACCTGATGCATGTAATTCATTTTCTTTAATTTTTACCGTATTGGAATTTTGGAAATTGTCTAAATTTTAAGAAATTTTGACAGAGAATGAGAGATTGAATAGGTGCGAAGCTCGAGGGGCCAGCATGTAGGCTCTACACTCTCCTCTCTCATTTTTTTTTTTGCACGGTTCCCTAAAATTCAGATAGAAAATTCTAAAAGATCTTGATTCATTTCTACCAAATAAGTCTCTTGTGGGCCTTGGTCGTCCCTAGCTATAGTTATACTCTTACATATGTATTAATTAATGGCACCTCAAAAAGAATAGAACTACCATTAATTAATTATAATTAGATGCAGTATTATGAACTTTCAATCTTATGGGAAGCCAATATATTTTTAAAGGTTGTTTTTTTCTTTTCTTTTTTTTTTTTTCGTATTCTGTTTGAGTGTATTGTTTGGACGTTGTGACCTTGGGACCAGACATAGAATCGCAAAACATTAGTACCATAGCAAAGAGAAAGATGTTATTTATTTGTTTTTCCTACAGATCGAAGGGGGCCAATCTATATATTATGGTAAGTCCTAAAAAAAAAACAGCATGTAGTGTCTCTTTGTCGGCCAAAAGTTCTGAAGTACTCCCTCATTTTAGTTTTGATATCTTGGACTCATTTGAACATTATGTTTTCTTGACCCTATAACCAAAAGTCCCTAGTCCTTCTACGCATGGCATATGGCTTATAGAAAGAAAAGATGCCCTATAGACTACTTTCAAAGAAACGAGAAGTATTTAAAAAATTCAAAAGATTGATCTACTACAGCTTCTTCTGTAGATTTAATTAATGTAGTTGTTGATTCAAAATGTACTCGATGAAAACCGTGATTTTTAAATGCACGATTAAGCGTTACACACGGTTTTTAAAACGATAAACAACCATTTTGCTTTCAAATGCACTCTCAAGCAGGACGTTTTCTTCGATTTTGTTTTAAAAACAAGCGTTTAGTCTGTAAAATCATGGGGCCAAACACATTCTAACAAGAACCATTAATTCCATTGCAGATTCAAATTCAACACCTTATTTGAGCATTATTGTTTCTCCAAAATCACCATGCATGCCTCGGTTAAATTCAAAATTATAAAATTATAAACCTAAACTTGTTCTCAAGTTCAAAAATTTAAAGTTGGTCACATTCACCGTTAGTGGTGAATAAAGTATGCAATGTTTCTAAAGAATGCTTCTAAAGTACTGACATCACTATTGGTCAAATCCAGACTCTATGTTAGACATTTTCCAGGAAACAAAACACAACCAAATCTCTGTTTTCATGATGTACTAATCATGACACTCTACCCCTTTCCTTTTTCCCACTTTATAAAATCATTAAGTACATTAAGTGATTACTCTAGAATAGGGATAGACATTCCAACAATTTTGTTGTTTGGATTGTTAGCAATTCAAACAGTAAATGTAAAAGAGTCTATATCGAGCCTATCTGCCCAAACAAATTTTGAGCAGCCCAACCATTATTTTATTTGGGTAGTTGAGCTTTATAATGACTCGATCTCTCACATTTATTGTTTGAATTATTAACAATTAATAAATTGCTGAAAATTCATATCCCTATATAATAGTTAGATGTTATATTAATTACCTTTTTAAAGAGAATCACTAATTAACCAGTACTGTCTTTGCAGCTAGCAATGAAAAGGCAAAAGTCTATTCACAAATATAATGGTCAATAAGTCTTTCTCTTGTGCATGTGCCCCGAAGTCTAAAAGAAATGATTAAATAATTGAAGTTCCGATGCAAAGTAGTACCTAAACAATTGAAGTTCAAGCTTTCTTAATCTAAGGCATTCTTTTTCCACATCAATTTACTAATTAAGTCTTTTCCTAATGGAAAGCCTATAGCGTTGATTACCTTTAAGAAAGAAGTTGCATCTATTTTTTAGTAGTAGAAGTTTATTGGCAATCTTTTCTGAGTATATATGTCATATTTGTAGAAATATATATAAAATAATAAAATATGAAAGAGAAAAAAAAGAGAGCGGAAGCGGAGAGAGATGTATAGGCTATATCTTGTATATTCATTATATTGAACTGTATTACAATGCTCTCAATTTAGAGAGAAACTAGGAGTGATGAACAAGTAAACCTAAACTAATTAAAGAATGGAATAAACCCCACAAAAAAATAGAATAATGAAAAATATAAAGTGGTAATCAAACCTCTAGATTTGATTATAATCAGACCTAAATATGAAATATTCTTATAAGAAAATAAACCAACATAATATATAACATAACCAACGTAATATGAAATACATATTCTAACAATATCGTGTATATAAAAACATGTGTTCGCATCCTCCTTATGGCTTGCTTCCATATATCCTCATATTTTTTAAAATCATCATTAGATTTGTGAGGCTCATAAAAGGGACTTGCATGGACTACATAGCTAGATCCAATTGTGATTTTCAAAAGTAAAAGGATGAGAGAAGAACATGAGGAAGAAATGAATCATTACGCTTATAAGAAAGTGACAAGATAAAGGCAAACGAGAGGAAATTATTTATGATTTATATAAAATAAAATAAAATAAAAACGTAACCTGTTTTCCAAATGTTATTAGTCTTTTTTTTTTTTTTTTTGGTAATAAGGAGAAATTTAATAGAGGAATATTTGATATAATTCTCTTACATATCTTTTTTTTTTTTTTTTACATGTTCACACAAGAGAGGAGAGGGGGGATTCGAACTAGTAATATATCTTTTATCTATCTCCGTACAAAAGATGTACAAATTTACTATTAAATTGATAGGGCCACATGTAGATTTCACAGATTTAATAATAAATATGTAAGAGAATAACATCAAACATACGCACAGCTAACTACAGGACTACACTATGCTAATGACTTTGAGCACTTAACTTGTTTCTCAATATTCAAATGCTAGGTCAGGCAGGATATTCGAACATCGACCAATAGGGGTGGGCGTCGGTTCGGTAGGCGGTTAAGTCGGTTAATTCGATCGGTTAACCGACTTTTGTCGGAATGTAATCTGTGAATTTATTTCGGTTAAGTCGGTTAAGCGATTAATAGGCGGTCGGTTAAGTCGGTTAAGCGGTTAATAGGCGGTCGGTTAAGTCGGTAAGGCGGTTAATAGCGGTCGGTTAAGTCGGTAAGGCGGTTAATAAGCGTTAAAGAACTTAAAGGAAAAAAAAAATGATCATACGTTTCGTTCTTACTAAAACGACGTCGTTTCGTTTTATGTCGGCTCGGTTAATCGGTCGGAATAGCATTCGGTTCGGTTCGGTTACCGCTTAAAAGTCGGTTCGGTTCGGTTCGGGTGCCGCTTAAAAGGCGGTTCGGTTCGGTTCGGCTGCCGATCCGGCTTTCGGAATAAAATTTTATACCGACTACCGAACCGAAATTAGTCGGTTAAAGTCGGTAGGCGGTCGATGGCGGTTCGGTTCGGTTCGGTAAGCGGTCGGTAGGCGGTAGGCGGATAATTTGCCCACCCCTATCGACCAATAATGTGAAAAGCATGCCCATTTGTCAACCAAATTGCGCAACAAAAGGTATAATTTATAAAATATTGTTAAAAATACTACAATTTTTTTATAAATTGACGTGATAAATATTATTAACTTGTTTCTCAATATTCAAATGCTAGGTCAGGCAGGATATTCGAACATCGACCAATAATGTGAAAAGCATGCCCATTTGTCAACCAAATTGAGCAACAAAAGGTATACTTTATAAAATATTGTTAAAAATACTACAATTTTTTTATAAATTGACGTGATAATCTATATAATATTTATCACGTCAATCATTAAAATATAAAATGTCACTTAAAGGTTTATATAATACTTATTTTCATAAAATATGGATAAAGATTTATAGGTAAAATTTATATTAAAAATATTTTGAGACACGATTAGGAATGTGGTATGAACAATCAAAGCGACATTGATGTGTCTCAAAGGTACACATTGGGAATTTATTACATGAAAGTCACTCCACATGAAAGTGCCCGACAACAGTAGCCACTCGGCAGTCGGTTGTTTTATTGCTGACCAAGACGCAAACATGCCGCGTGCCACGTGGATATATCATCTTCCACGTCATATCTCTGTGGACCCTCAGACGTCGACGACCACGTGGACTGGCCTCCCCCATAGGGCAAGAGGGCAAGTACATACAAATTATCTTCCCACGTCACCAAAAATCAAAATGGCAATTGGTGACACAATTGGGGCTTTCAGCGTTGCCTGTCACAGCCACATTAATTTCTCTTGTTTCTTGTAACACGTGGGCTATGGCCCACACTGTTCTGCCAATTGATTATGTGGCAAACTCTGATTTATTCTTCTAATGACATTATGAGTATTTATGACACTTATTTAGTTATTTATGATGCGTTTCCTCCATTCTTCTTTTCTTTTTTCTTTTTTCTTTTTTTCTTTTTACAAATAAAATAAAATAAATAAAATGTAAAGACAAGTAATACCCAAATCAGACAAATAACTAGCATATCACTATTACGGAGGGGACTATCAAGTAGGTGAAAGTTGAGTAGGAATGCAATAAGAAAAACATGAAAAATAATAAAAATAAATCACCAAACTAAAAAATAGCAGCACCAGTAATGGAGATGGCAGGGAGGCAGGGGCACACGAAGGCCAAGCGGAGGCGGCAACAGAGAGCAGGGAGGTCAGAGAAGACGGTGGTAAGACGCGTTGGTGAGCAGAGTTGATAGATGATGACATATCTAATTTTGAAAAAAATCAAATCTAAACCCCAAAGCATTGTTAGGAGGAGGAAACATCGTAGCAAATCTGAGAAGTTGGTAAGGTGGAGGTGGAGGTGTAGAGACTGCAATTTTGAGAGGATCAGGACCTAGAGAAAATTCTTAAAGAAAAATGTAGCTTCTCGAAGAAGAAGAAGAGAGAAACCAGTTAAAGGAGGGATGAGGAGGAGGGAAAAACAATAGCGTTCTTCCCTCCTCCTCAAGCACGGTCGACTGGCTTGGAGAACAAGACGAGAGAGAGAGAGAGAGAGAGAGAGAAAAGGTTTTAGTGGAGAGCGAGGCTAAGAGATGTTTTTTCTATGTTATCTCATGGTTTATAGGAAGTTACTGTTAAAAAACAAAAAAAAAGTCTCTTACAAATTGATGCGACAATTTACGTGAAACTCATCATGTTAGTTACTAAATTGTCATGACGTACAATCTATGTGCGGCAAATCATATGACTAATGCGGCACTGGCAATCAGTTTGTAATAGAATATAGTAAAATTGGTAATATGAATATCCCTAACTACATAACGGAGAAAAGTATATTATTAACTTTAAAGTAAAAAATGCTGAAGAGTTGCGCATCTGAATTGTGCAACAAATACATTCCATGCCTTTTGAATTTCACCTTGTTACAAGATAAGATTGATCAAGCGTCCCATCCCTTACCCAATCTTCCATATATATACCATGTAAATGACAGCACAGCATCAGCATGCATCATGACGTAGCTAGCCGTAGTTGACTAGCCAAAAGGGGTAGGAAGTTTTACAGCGATGATCAATGCTTCGATATTCTTAGCACTGGGCAAATCATATTGTCTAATCCAAGGAGGAGACCTGCGCAGGCATGATTGCATGAAAGGAAACCTGACCAAACCCTAAAAGCTAGCTTTCAGGGAGGATGCACTCATCTTAGAAGCAGTACTATGTGTGCATGACCAACATGCCAAAATCTGAAAAACGACTCTCAGAATTCTCAGTACACATAAAAAGAATGGGCCTGGCTGCAATCCAGACCTACTCAAGAACATGAAAGAGAGATTGCAGTCAAGATATTTTCAATGAAGTCTATATGTCCGAACAAATTTCGAGCTAGCG
The DNA here is from genome assembly GCA_028654335.1 of Alnus rubra. NCBI lineage: Eukaryota > Viridiplantae > Streptophyta > Magnoliopsida > Fagales > Betulaceae > Alnus > Alnus rubra. Next base: position 855,251 of record JAJPGS010001898.1, on the reverse strand, counting down.
GTCCAAATTGTAACATGTCCAAGCTAGACCTACTTAGCACATTGGCCTCATTGGTGGCTTCTCTTAACGGCTTACTCAAATTAACTTGCAATCATGTCTGACAGACAATTACAAAAAACCGATCTAGCTTATCAAGGAAAAATGCTTAAAAGCAAATGTATTTATTTTACTCTAATTGATTTAATTTGAGCGCTCCCAGATTCAAGAAGAACAAGACCTTTAGGTAGAGCTAGAAATTTTTAACATAACCCACAAATCCAACATAATATTAATTGGTTAGTGTTGAAGGCCGGTCTGACCCATTTGATTAAATGAATCGGATTAAGGTTGAACTATATAGTCTTATATGATTATAATCATGCATCGAACCCGATGCACGACTTAATGACGGATAATTTTTTACACGATTTGCGAATCCTCCAGCATAAAATTTGTAGATTAAAGTTGAAAGATTTGACCGTTTGATTAAATAATTAATCGGATTAAAGTAGGATTATTACCCTAAGCCTACCCCTATTAATTATTGAATTATGAGGTGCACAAGTCATGAGTAGTCATTTCCTTCGACAAATAGTTTCACTTTGTAGAGGGAAGACAAAAGAAGAGAAAAGAAAGGGGGAAGGAAAACCCTATTCTAAGTTGATGCTAGAGAACTTGATGTGGGCCCTATGACCATCTATATATTTAAGCACGCATTCCCCATGCTAGCTAGCGACCAGTCACAAGCTACATAGTCAATTTTGGAGAAGAAAGAAAGAAAGAGAAACGAAGAGGAAAACCCCTACTTCTCTTCCTCATCTTTTAGGTGTTACAAATCTGCATATATCCCTTTCATTTCTTCAAGCTTTTCTCCAATGAGGCCTTATCTAGCAGTCTCTCTTCTGCTTCTTTGCCTTCTGCTTTCTGAGGCTCAAGGTATGCAAATCTGTACGTCTATATATAATATCCACGTTATGAGCATTAGAATTAGGTTTTGTTTTGGCATCGATCATATATATAAGATTTGGGTTGTAATGTACTTTGTTGCTTTTGTGAAGGGATTCGCTTGGATAAGATGTTCATGTCATCACTTGGGCAACAGAAACAACAGGTGGGCGAAATATTGCAGAACTTTTTGTCTTTCATGAAATGGATTAATTCTTCTTCATTTATCTTCCTATATTTTTTGATGGTCAAATACCTGTCACTGAATGCAGGAAGCTGATGGAAATGCTTTGATAACAAAAAGTATTGATCTCTGCAAAGATGGGCACTGTTCAGGTACCATGAAGAAAAGAGTTTCTAGAGTACTGTCCAAGAAATCACACCACTGGTTACCAAGCATTCATGAAGATTACTATGGACCTAGGAGTCACAGACCTAGGCATCATTAGTTTTCTTTTCTTTTCTTTTTTTTTCTTTTTTTTTTCGGAACACTTCTGTATCGACTCCTAAAGGATAAACCACGAACCTGTGCAAGGCGCCCCCTCACTAGTTTCCTCTCCCTCTAGACCCTAGAGCTAGCTCTATTTTCTTTCCCATTTCAGACAGTAGTGAGATCTTGTAGTACTACTCTAGAAAAGGAATCATGTCACAAAGGAATCATGTCACAAAGAAATCAACTTGTCTAACTATTATTCTTTATAAGTTTCTTGGAGCATCATATGGGTATTTATACTATGCTTTAAATTCTGCAGTAGACCCACAAAGGTTACAAAAAAGCAATTTTTTTAGCAGAGAAATCCCATATATATGATATCTAAACTGGTTTCCTCATGTCTATTGTTGCAGGAAAGAATAGAAAACTTATTAATACAGCCAGTACTACTACTACTACCACCACCACCACCACATCAAAGGTCGGTCTTTTGTTAAGACAAATAAGTTAATTTCCATAGCTAGGATTAGATGAAATTAATTAATTAATTAACCTCCCCTTATTCTTCATTCTTCTTATATATATACTTCATGCACAGAATGAGAAGAATGAAGAGAAGGAGAATTTCAATGTTAATGGGAGGCCTACTTCTGAGCACCATGAGATTGGGCACGACCACTTTCCTGCCGACATCACTGACATAACTGAGATGGACTATTCTCCAGCAAAGCGAAAACCTCCAATACACAACTGAGTGTTGGGGATAACAAAAACAACAAAAAGTAGAAGTATTAGGATAATAAAAGGGGATTAGAAGTTGGACAGCATTACAGAAATGCTGCAGTTTTTTAGGGTTAGGGTTGATTAATTTTGCACATAGAATATTCTATATTGTTATTGTTAGTGATCTTTAAACTATATATCATGCCATGATTGAGTCATAATTAGCACTTGGAGGGGATTACAAGGCATTGTAACAATGATCGAAAAGCGAAAAGAAAAAAAATAGTAATTATATAATAATATCAGTTATATATATTTTCTGTGTCGGCTTCTCTCAATCTGATTGTGCATCGTAGGGGGGAAATAAAACAAAATTTGAGACAAGGATAGCAAAAGTTGCCCTTCTTTTGCTCCCTGAAAACCCCATAAAGAGCATACTCACTGCAGATGTGATCGAGATTGATGACTTTGACATTAATCAATTAGTTTAGTCTCAAATCAAGCGGTACAATCATATGCCAAGCTGTTTATGTAACAAATTCTCATACAATATTCCGATGGGGACCATGGATCATTAATTAAAGTATGATTGAGATTGGGTGCGCGCGTGATATTTCAATGGGTACAATACCTTTTATCTGGGACGTTTATTTTAATTGAATTACCCAGATCGTGACAACAAATCAAATCAAATGAAAGGACAGCTTGAATATCGATCTATTAGGGTAGCCGAATCATCCTTTGCTTTAAGATACTTCTTCTTCTTCTTCTTCTTCTTCTTCTTTTTATTTTTAATGCAGTAGATTTGCAGTCCATGAAAATAGGCATTTAGAAGCTCTAGAAACGAGAAAGGGGCTGAGGTCAATGAAGTAGGTGTGGTGCATTATGTCACCAAGGCCCTTGTGTCCAGCTTTAGTGGTGCAATGGGACCCAGAAGGATTGTGGACTGGGCCCACCATGGTTCACATATCGATTGCATCATTTGCATGGTATGTGTGGTCACTCTTACATGTGGGCTCACATGTTCTTTGTTGGGTCACATATGCAGTGGCCCGAAGAACCGAAATTGCGGTGGACCACAGAAAATGAGGGCAGCATTTAGGGCATGGTGTCTTGGAAATTGAGATAGAACCAAATTAAGTGCCGCTAGGGTTGCAACCAAATTTATTACACTGTCTAATGGCCGGACTATCTTTTTGTTTTATTCTTTGAGAAAATGGTTAGCGATCCCAAGAGAGCAGATGCCTAGATGGAGCAGTCGGTCCAGCCCAACCCCTCTCCTGGGGTGACGAGATATGATGGTCAGCCACTCTATCAAACCTTTGGGAGTGGTCACGATCGTCTCCCATGAGTTATTGAAGGTGGTTGCAACTAATCCCCATGAGTCATCGGGTTTAGAAGTGAAAATGCGGTTACGGATAGTAGTTATTGTCGCTAACAACTAACCGTAAACGCCTTAAGTGGTTATTCTATTTTTATAACTGCAACCGCCTCACTTTAGGCAGTTAGTACTTACTTAAAGTTATAACTGCACCGTTAACCACCTCGCCTTAGGTGCTTAGCGATTCTTTCCAACCGTCAACAAAAGCAATTAAGCGGTTAGCAGTTAGTGTTTTAGGGCGGTTAGTAAACAGTTATTAACCACTCGCCTTCTCATGGGTTGATCTCAACCAGGGGCGGAGCTACCCCTTAGCTTGGGGGCCTCCCCCCCCGCGCCAAGCCAAAGGTTCCCCAAAAAATAAATAAATAAATTTTACTCTTAAATTTTTTTTAATTTTATTTTTAGTTTTGGTCCCCCCAAAAGTTTAAAAGCTGGCTCCGCCCTTGGTCGCAACCACCTCCCATGAGCTATCAAGGCGTTTCCGACAAGGCGACCACGCCTCCCCCCCAAATCATGGATGACACTCTCATAATCGGTCAAAGTGAGAGGCCAAACAACTCCAAAAGCCTTTGGTGTGGTGCGAATAACGTGGAAGAGATCGAGGGTTAGAAGTTTGGATTGTATTGTTGGTGTGGCACTGCCATGTTAGTGTAAAGGAATTAATGTAGTAAATATGTAGTACTCAACATTTTTCAATCAAATTATCGCACAATGTTATTAGTTAAATAAATTGAATTATCAATAGTCTTGTAGCGTAATAATATTGCTATTATTAGTTCATCAATATTCAAAAGTACGAGCTTTGCAATTCCTCCATCATTTGTAAAGAAATGAAAATTTCCAAAACAAAAAGCAAAAAAACAAAAACAAAGAATAAGTAAAGCAATTATAGCTTCAACAAGTCACTGGACCTCATATTTTTGACAAGATTAATGGTTCATAGTCCATAGGAAGTAAGATTGCAACAATATAATGTGATGGGCTTAGAATCTGATTGTGAAATCTTTGTACCATTTCTGATTATTTAAGCAAGGCCTAGTTCCTCAGTGCCATGAAATCAGCATTGCATAAATAACCATCATGATGGGTTTCAGTAATTTTATTGTCTAAATTGGTGGTAATTTGAGCAATGAATGTGAGAGGGCTTTTATAAAACATTAAAACGTACCAGTCGAGCAGATTTCAAATAGTTGGCTAACTTATTAGGGCATGCAGATGAATCCGGTTGAGGCTCTCTAAAATTACTGAGAATTTGAATCCTTGCTCAAACATATTTTTTCCACACTAATCAGCATTTTTCATAGGAACAGTGATGTGTTTTGGTCCTGATCCAACACAATCGGCCAAATTAAGCAAGCCCTAGAAGAAAATATAAGAAGGAAAAATGTGGTGGTGCTAAAATAGAAGAGAGAGGAAACAAAGTATCTTCGACTTCATTTCTGTGGTTGTCGATGTTTACAAGTGAGTATTCAGATAGGTTCACCTTAATTTGTACACATTTTGCTTATGTAAGCGCTTTGTGGGGCCCCTTAAGAGGACCGAGTCACTTATTTGACCCATTTCTTATCCTTTGTATATATTTCTACATTGTTTTAGTTTGTGTTTGGTCTACTGTTGGGGAGTCAACATCTTTTTCGGTTTTAGGATCGTTTATTATCTCTTCCTTTCGAATCAGAAGCGAGAAGGATTCTCCTTGTAACTATTTTCCTTATTCAATTAATAATAATAATAAAAATAATAACAAAAAAAAAACAGACAAATTCATTTAAAATTAAACAAGCAACAGACAATTAGATCCCTCCACATTTACCATCGTCTACTAAACTTAGAGCGAATTTTTCGTAAAGAATAAAACTGAGTTAGAATCATTTTTTATTTTTTTTTTCAATGTAGTCTGGAATTTTTTTTATTCAAATTAAATTGAAGCAATTTTAATTTTAATTTTTTTTCTTAAAAAAAAAATAAAAAATAAAAAAATCATTCAACTCAATTCGAATTTGAAGGAAAAATCTGTTCTTTTTGGTAAATGAGAGGAGTATGATGAGGCATATATGTGGGCTTGGGCATATTCAACCCAGTAAATAAATATGTGGGCTTGGTCTGAACCTCTCCAACCCATATTTACAAGGTCAAAAGGCAATATGTGATAGTCATCTAAATAATACCAAAATTATACTGGAAGTTGCAGCGGAAATTTGGTTAATATTTTTTTTTTGTCAACTAATAATATTAATTAGGTAGTAACCATAGCATCTAAATAATACCACTGAATTACTTCATTAACATAAAAATACTTCATAAGTCCATGACTCCATAATCTTACACATGGATCCAAATTGTGGTTTAGTAACATGTTTTGCAAATGCATCACATAAATAGTAATATGAGAAAATCACATTAGGTCCTCAAAAGATGTTAACATAATTAATTGTCACGCCCCCAATTTGGGAAAATAAAAGAGCGCAAAACTCGTGCGTTCATGATTAGAGTATAAAATCTTCAATAAATATTTCTAGGGCAATAAGAATATAGCAGGAAAATTTAAAACTTTTTTTTTATCAACTATTCTTTTACACAAGGTTGGGTTTTCATTAAACTGTGTTAAAGCATTTTCAAAATTACTATGTATATTTATTTATTTTGTGTCTTGGGAATCCTTTAAAATTAATTTATTAAAAAACATTTATTGAAGATAGTCCCATATAGAAATAAGAAAAAGTGTAGTTGGTATTTATAAGGCTCAACACACTTTAAGCGGTTAAAGTAATGCTTATGTGTATACTCGTACGTGTATACTCTAGTACAGTGCTAAGTACCGGATGCACATGTGCTCGCGGCAGTGGGCTGTAGGGCGCTTTGATGGCACATGAAGCATCGGAGCTCGGAGCGATCTAATCATGACCTTTTAATTTTGGATGGTCATGATCAATCAATCTGGTGGTTTGATCTAAATCATAGGATGCTTCTTAGGTAGATCAGTAGTTGGATTTACTGGACCATCACTAAAATAAACTGTAAGGTCAAATCATAATTTATTTAACGGTTGAGATTAAATAATCATTGACAGTTATTTGATCTGATGGTCAGAATTAAGTGTTTGTTAAAATAACAATTTATAACTGTTACTTAAGCAGTTATGGACGGTTGGATTAGCAACTGTTGTCCAGTTATCAACAAAATACAGAAGAAACTGTTGTCCTGTTATTTAATAAAAAGATAACAAAATTTCTTTTTTCTTCAGTGTCTTTTCTTATACCTTCTGTATTTAAAATTACAAATCTCTGTCTATCTCTTGATATAATAGAAAAATATGAAAGTGTTCGGGTTTAATTTTCGTTTGTGTAAAACGAAATTAAACAAACAGAGGATTCTTGGCTCCATTGTATCCTAGAAAAATATTTGTTGTAACCCTTTGCATACATTTTTTGTGGAGGCAAATAATTTCTTAAAGAAAGCGATGTTGTAACGCACCTTAGGAGCATTTTGTTTTTCTGCTTTCGTTTACATTTTCTAACAAACCTTACATTTTGTAATATTTAGAAGTCGGCTGTGAAGGAACTATAATCCTCCCAAAATCTTGAATTAGTTAGACAAGTGATGTAGAGGTCATGCTTAACAATGTCTATAAACAAAATTTACAGGTAAAAAGAGTGAGTTTCACAACTTATCATGTAAACACAAAACATGTGATGAATCATAAAAAAACATTCATCTGAAAAATAATTTTTAATGCAAGTCATAATAATTCATGAAAAATCATTACTTTGAAACATAATCTCATAATTATATTTTATCTTATGACTTGTAACATAATCAAACCTTTCATTATGATTTCTACAAGCAAACTTCCTTCCATTTTTCAAAAAAATCATTTCCTTATGTAAAATGTTTATCCATTGGGCCATTTCTGCATTTTTTAAACCATGAGTAGTGCAAGTTAGCTAATCCCGAATGACCATCGTAAGCTCATCTTGTGGCCTCGGAGAGTTGCCACAGCGAGAGCTTCCCTAGGTGATCAAGACAATCCGGTTAATAGCCCACACGTGTAATAAAGTGTGATTTAACATGGTATTCATACATCATATAATCAATTCATAACAGATCATCCGGCATCGCTCATAACATCATCATAATAATGCTGTGGAAAAACGTAGTCCACATGCTCAACCAGGGGTGGAGCTACCCCTTAGCTTGGGGGCCTTCCCCCTCCCCCCCCTGGCTCCGCCCTTGGTCGCAACCACCTCCCATGAGCTATCAAGGCGTTTCCGACAAGGCGACCACGCCTCCCCCCCAAATCATGGATGACACTCTCATAATCGGTCAAAGTGAGAGGCCAAACAACTCCAAAAGTCTTTGGTGTGGTGCGAATAACGTGGAAGAGATCGAGGGTTAGAAGTTTGGATTGTATTGTTGGCGTGGCACTGCCATGTTAGTGTAAAGGAATTAATGTAGTAAAATATGTAGTACTCAACATTTTTCAATCAAATTATCGCACAATGTTATTAGTTAAATAAATTGAATTATCAATAGTCTTGTAGCGTAATAATATTGCTATTATTAGTTCATCAATATTCAAAAGTACGAGCTTTGCAATTCCTCCATCATTTGTAAAGAAATGAAAATTTCCAAAACAAAAGGCAAAAAAACAAAAACAAAGAATAAGTAAAGCAATTATAGCTTCAACAAGTCACTCGACCTCATATCTGTGACAAGATTAATGGTTCATAGTCCATAGGAAGTAAGATTGCAACAATATAATGTGATGGGCTTAGAATCTGATTGTGAAATCTTTGTACCATTTCTGATTATTTAAGCAAGGCCTAGTTCCTCAGTGCCATGAAATCAGCATTGCATAAATAACCATCGATCATGATGGGTTTTAGTCATTTTATTGTCCAAATTGGTGGTAATTTGAGCAATGAATGTGAGAGGGCTCTTATAAAACATTAAAACCTACCGGTCGAGCAGATTTCAAATAGTCAGCTAATTTATTAGGGCAGTTGAATCCAGTCGAGGCTCTCTAAAATATTTACTGAGAATCTGAATGTTTGCTCAAACATATTTTTTCCACACTAATCAGCATTTTTCATAGGAACAGTGATGTGTTTTGGTCCTGATCCAACACAATCGGCCAAATTAAGCAAGCCATAGAAGAAAATATAAGAAGGAAAAATGTGGTGGTACTAAAATAGAAGAGAGAGGAAACAAAGTATCTTCGACTTCATTTCGGTGGTTGTTGATGTTTACAAGTGGGGATTCAGATAGGTTCACCTTAATTTGTACACATTTTGCTTATATAACCGCTTTGTGGGGCCCTTTGAGAGGACCATGTCACTTATTTGATCCATTTTTTATTCTTTGTATATATTTCTACACTATTTTATTTTGTGTTGGGTCTACTATTGAGGAGTCCACATTTTTTTTTCGATTTTAGGATTGTCCATTATCTCTTCCTTTCAAATCAGAAGCGAGAAGGATCCTCCCCTGTAACTCTTTTCCTTATTCAATTACTAATAATAATAAATAAATAAATAAAAAAGACGAATTCATTTAAAATAAAACAACAACAGGCAATTAGATCCCTCCAGTTTTACCATCGTCTACTAAACTTAAGAGCCAATTTTTCTTAAAGAATAAAACTGAGTTAGAATCATTTTTTTTTTAAATGTAGTCTGTAATTTTTTTTATTCAAATTAAATTGAAGCAATTTTATTTATTTATTTTTTTTTTAAAAATCATTCAACTCAATTCGAATTTGAAGGAAAAATCTGTTCTTTTTGGTAAATGAGAAGAGTATGATGAGGCATATATGTGGGCTTGGGCATATTCAACCCAGTAAATAAATATGTGGGCTTGGGCTGAACCTCTCCGACCCATTAATCCACATATTTACAAGGTCAAAAGGCAATATGTGATAGTCATCTAAATAATACCAAAATTATACCTTTAATTTGGAAGATGCAGCGGAAATTTGGTTAATATTTTTTTTTTTTTGTCAACTAATAATATTAATTAGGTAGTAACCATAGAATCTAAATAATACCACTGAATTACTTCGTTAACATAAAAATACTTCATAAGTCCATGATTAATACATCACATAAATTGTAATATGAGAAAATCACACTAGGTCCTCAAAAGATATTAATATAATTAATTGTCACGGCACCAATTTAGGAAAATAAAAGAGCGCGAAACTAGTGCGTTCATGATTAGAGTATAAAATCTTCAATAAATATTTCTAGGGCAATAAGAATATAGCAGGAAAATTTAAAACTTTTTATTTATCAACTATTATTTTATACAAGGTCGGGGTTTCATTAAACCGTGTTAAAGCATTTTCAAAATTACTATGTATATTTATTTATTTTGTGTCTTGGGAATGTTTTAAAATTAATGTGTTAAAAAGCATTTATTGAAGATAGTCCCACATAAAAATAAGAGAAAGTGTAGTTGGTATTTATAAGGCTCAATACACTTTAAGCAGTTAAAGTAATGCTTTGGTGTACACTCGTACGTGTATACTCTAGTACAGTTCTAAGTATCGGATGCACACGCACGTGCGGTAGTGGGCTGTAGGGCGCTTTGATGGCACACAAAGCATCAGAGCTCGAAGCGATCTAATCATGACCTTTCAATTTTGGATGGTCATGATCAATCGATCTGGTGGTTTGATCTAAACCATAGGATGCTTCTTAGGTAGATCAATGGTTAGGTTTACTGGACCATCACTAAAATAAACTGTAAGGTCAAATCATAATTGATAACGATCTAATGATTATTATTAAAAAATCATTGACAGTTATTTGATCTGATTGTCAGAATTAAGTGTCTGTTAAAATAGCAATTTATAATTGTTACTTAAGCAGTTATGGACTGTTGGATTAGCAACTGTTGTCCAGTTATCAACAAAATACAGAAGTAACTGTTATCCGGTTATTTAATAACAAGATAACAAAATTTCTTTTTTCTTCAGTGTCTTTTCTTATACCTTCTGTATTTAAAATTACAAATCTCTGTCTATCTTTTGATATAATAGAAAAATCTGAAAGTGTTCGAGTTTAATTTTCGTTTGTGCAAAAAGCAATTAAACAAACAGAAGATTCTGGGCTCCATTATATCCTAGAGAAATATTTGTTGTAACCCTTTGCATACATTTTTTTGTGAGGGCAAATAATTTCTAATTAGAGAAAGTGACGTTGTAATGCATATTAGGAGTATTTTGTTTTTCTGCTTTCGTTTACATTTTCTAACAAACCGTACATCTTGTAATATTTAAAAGTCGGCTGTGAAGAAACTACAATCATCCCTAAATCTTGAACCAGTTAGACAAGTGATGTAGATGTTATGCTTAACATTGTCTATAAACAAAATTTACAGGTAAAAAGAGTGAGTTTCACAACTTAGCATGTAAACACAAACACATGTGATGAATCATAAAAAAACATTCATCTAAAAAAGAATATTTAATGCAAGTCATAATAATTCATGAAAAAACATTACTTTGAAACATAATCTCATAATTATATTTAATCTTATGACTTGTAACATAATCAAACCTTTCATTATGATTTCTATAAGCAAACTTCCTTCCATTTTTCAAAAAAATATTTCCTTATGTAAAATGTTTATCCATTGGGCCATTTCTGCATTTTTTAAACCATGAGTGGTGCAAGTTAGCTTATCCCGAAGGATTATCGTAAGCTCATCTTGTGGCCTCAGGAGAGTTGCCATAGTGATAGTTTCCCTAGGTGAAGACATTCCGGTTAATAGTCCACATGTACAATAAAGTGTGATTTAACATGCTATCCATACATTATATAATCAACTCACAATACATCATCCGGCATCGCTCATAACATCATCTTAATAATGCTGTGAAAAACATAGTCCACATGCTCATTTCATAAACATAACATCATTGAGCTCATAGATTCCGTGCATAAATATTTCATAAACACATCTTCATAGGGCTCATAATCTTTGTGCATAACATTGCATATGCATTTTTATGAATCATTACAAACATATTTGTGACATTATAACATTTTCATAAAATTTCATAGTCATCATTCACGTCATAAAGCATCATGTAAATCACATCATATCAACATCTTACGAATAGCATGGCATGCAAATCGTGATTTCCAAATCAGTCCTTGGTTCAATTTTTTATCTAATATTATTTTTGCATTAAAACTCAAACTAGTTATTAGTACAATAAAAACCAATATGATCGACTGTTCTACATTGGAATCTGTACATTTCTATAATCACCAGATAAATAAATCCAAACTTAATCCTACGATTCAGTAATTATTTATTAATTCCACAAATATTTAATAACAATATTGTCCAACTTAAAAACACCACATTCCTTTTTTTAATATTTATTTGTTCCTTAGTAATAATTATTATGTCATTTTCCTGATTAACATATATAGGTCCAGATTTAGAAAATTAGAAAAAATTACAGTTTAGCCCTTCAAACTGTCCACCGTTTTGCATGTAGCCGCACGAACTGTCAACGTTTAGACTCTGGTCCCCCCAAACTACCAAAACGTTTCAAAAAAGCCAATTTTATTGAAATATGCTTATAATACCTCTGCCACGTGTCATTTTTCAATTAAAAATAAATAATTTAAAATTTTTAAAAAAAACTAAAAAATAATAAATAAAAAAACTAAAATTTACTTTTATTTTTTATTTTTTTAAAAAATTGATGTTTTAGAATGACTGCCACTTGGAGAGGGGGTGACCTGCGAGCCACCCCCAAAGATAGTTGGCGCCACCTTTTTGGGTGGCCGCGGGTGGGCTGTGGCACAGCCCACCCCCAAACATCCATTTTTTTTTTTTAGTTTTTTGTTTAATTGAAAAATGACATGTGACAATGGTATTATAAGTATATTTCGATAAAATTGATATTTTTTAAATGTTTTGATAGTTTAAGAGGTCAAAGTCCATACGTTGATAGCTTATGAGACTACTTATAAAACGGCTTAGAGTTTAGACAATCAAAGGCCAGAGGTTAGATGTTGAAGATGGTCATACCTTCTTTATTTCTTGCTATCTTTTCATTTTCAGCATTTGAAATGAATTTCTAATTACCTTGACGCAAGTTAGATGTTGAAGATGGTCATACCTTGCATCTGGTTGTTCGGCAACCTATTATGCCATCATCTGAGGGTTTATCCAATCATCCAGGTATATTTTGCTTTAATGGAATAATAAAAACTTATTACGTAATTTAGATATTATATATAGTACCTTTATTTTTTATATGCTTTATAAGATAGAGCTTCTTTGTTTTGTAAGTAGAAATTAATGCCTTTAAATGTGATGTATTTCTGTTAGTGGCTCCTCTTGATGAGCAACTCACATAAAATATTCTACTAAATAGATCCATAAAAAATATTCTACTAAATATAAATTATGCATCATGCCTTTAATTATGGGTATATTTATATCCACCGATGAAAGCTTAAATTTAGTTGTATTAAGTTCTGACAGAAAAGTGTGTTATTACCTTTGCAATTGCTATCCTTCAGTAATGGCAAGAAGCTCACATGCCAATACGGGAATGAACAATCAGCTAAGTAAGAGAGTCTATCTTTGAGAGTAGTTTTTTTGTTTATTTTTTTCGTTGAACACCTTTCTTCTCTGCCAGTTATTTTCCGAAATCCTTAAGATGCTGCCACCATCATTTTTTTTTTTGTTTTTGATGACGGGAAACCCTTTCAACACAGGGTAACTTCGTGTACCCACCATTATTAGGTAAACTTTGAATTCCGTGAAAGTGCCCCCTCCACACGGATTAATAATACTCTAGCAAAGCCTGTGGGCTGGCCCCAAAGAATTGTTTGTACTTAAGGCCTTAAGGGGATTCGAACATTAGACTTCATGGAACTACTATAAAGTTATCTCCTAACCTCTTTTTTTTTTTTTTCCTACTCATTTCTTAATAATATTGATGTACATATTGTTGGTTTCTCAAAAATAGATTCACTTGGAATTAGTAAAATTTACTGCTGAATTCTATTGTTTGAAGGAACTGATCTTGCTTTAAGTACAAGCCGTGGTCAAAGTAATTAATCAGGTAGCCCCTGGTTTTGTTATTGAAGCTTTCAGTGCTATTCAGGGGGATAGTTAGGGTTGGCAATTTTTGACACGACCCGCAAACCTGGCACGAGCACGACACGAAATGAAAAAATCGAGTTTGAGTTTAGTATTATTGGGTACGGGTCAACCCGATTATGACCCGTTTATAATTGTGTTTCGCGGGTCGTGCGAACACAATTATGACACGGATCCTTAAAAAAATATATATATTAGTGATTTAGATCAGATTTCAGACATTCAGAGAAGAACCCTACCCGCATCGCACGCCTTTTGGCCCTTTTTAGTGTTTTCATCACCGCACCTACAGACCCATCTCAAAACCACAATCCCCACCACGCGTCTCCACCGGTTTGAAAGCCCTCCTCCACCAAATAATCTCCCCTCTCAACCAAAAGGAGATAGAAGAAAAGAAACAAAACAAAACCAAACACACATTTATCTTGTTTCTCATCTCCACCCGAAAATGGCCTCCTCCTTATCCCCTCTCCCAGTCGTTCTCCAACTTCTCCTCCCTGCACCACCAAACCTCCGACCCTCTTATCTCACGCAATCCAAAACCCCTTCACCTACGCACCCAGTCCCGCAAACCCATCTCCATCAAAGCCCTCTCTGCTCCAATCCTCACTCAAGACGACCTCAAGAAGCTCGGCGATGACAAGGCCGTGGACTACGTCAAGCCCGGCATGGTCCTCGGCCTCGGCACCGGATCCACCGCCGCCAAGCTCGGCCACCTCCTCCAAACCGGTCAGCTATCCAACATCAACGCACCGAGGAGCAAGCCCGCCAACTGGGTATCCCTCTCTCGGTCCTCGACGACCACTTGCGCCTTCACCGGTGTGAATGATTATTTGCTGTCTGTTTTCCTGCCCAAACAATTTGCGAGACTCCAAAGACCAGATGCCCAAATTGCATCTCCTACAGAGCCTTACAAGCTGTGGGTGATGGGTCATGACCACAAGAAACAAGATCGACCAGAAGTTCAGAACGGGGCTCCAAATAACACCGAGTTCAATCGTGTTTAGCGGGTCGGATTCGTGTTACACGGTTCACAATTGGATCGTGTTTGGGTTATATGGTCTAACCTTATTAATAATCGGTTCGGGTTTGTGTTGAACTCGTATATGTAATCGGGTCAACCGGGTCGACACAAACCCGACCCTCTAACCCGAATTGCCAAGCTTGGATAGTGTTCCTCCAGATATACACGTTATTTAATTGATCTACATATTTAAAGGGAAAGTACGTACATCGACTCAAACTACCATGGGTTGCAATAACTCCTTTTCGCATAATCATGACAAAATTACTCCCGATAAAAAAATATAGAAAAAAGACAAAAAGATTCAGGAAAAAAAAATGCAAAAAATTTAGAAAAAGTAATAAAAGAAAAGACAAAATCAGGAAAAATGATTTTTTTAACTCTCTTTGGGGTGATGGGTGGATGCTGAAGGAACACGGTGCACAAAATCCTACCCAGCTTCAATCTGAACAAACTGGCGTGAGGGGTCCACTTGATAGATCTCACAATACTTATGGACTTCCTATATATATATATATATATATATATATATATATATATTAAATGAAATCAGCATAGCATAAATAACCATGATGGGTTTAAGTCTAAGAAAGGTTTGCTCTTCGGATAGAGATTTTTAACAATTTTATTGTTTAAATTGGTAGTAATTAGAACAATGAATGTGAGAAAGCTCTTATAAAACTTACCAACCAAGCATATTTCAGACAGTCCGGCCACCTACTTATTAGAGTAGGTGAATTCGGTAGAGGCTCTCTAAAATTACTGAGAATCTAAATCATTGCTCAAATTTATTTTCCACACTAATAAGCATTTTTCGCTAGGAACATTGATGTATTTTGGTCCTAGTCCAACACACTCGCCAAATTAAGCAAGCCGTAGAAGAAAATATAAGGAAAAATGTGGTGGTGCTAAAATAGAAGAGAGAAGAAACAATGTATTTTTGGCTTTAGTCTCTTTTCAGTGGTTGTTAATGTTTTCAAGTGGGGATTCAGATAGGTTCGTCTTAATCTGTGTATATTTTGCATATATAATCGCTTTGTGTGGCCCCTTGAGAGAACCAGATCACTAGGGATGTCAATCGGTTGCAGTTGAGGGTATTTGCTCATAACAGCAACTGTAACCGGGGTCTCCGGTTATTCTTACTTTAACAACTGCAACCGCAACCACAACCGGTCTATTGGATCAGGTTTCTACCAATTGTCGGTTATCTAATTATTTTAAACCGATTATTAACCGGATAACTAATTTACATATATTGTTAAATTTTTCATAATTTTTTTTTTTTTTAAATCCAAAATTTGGCATTCAATTTAATCATTTTTTGTCCTTCCATGTTTTATTAATGACATTGTATAAATAACACTTGGTGTCTCAGTGAGACATTTGGAGACAGTACTGTTGGCCTTCTTACGGGAGATTCAGCAGTGAATAAAGATGCTCAGGTTTTGATTATGACTAGCTAGGAGAATTCGTGCAATACGTTATATAAGAAGTACATTATGTTGTAATTTGAACTCTGATCATATATAGTAGCTTATGGGAGTTACTTAGTTAATGCAGCTGCAGTGGATTGTGAGTGTATGTATGTTTCAATGTCGTGTTGAAACATATGTCCTTTGATTTTGAATTAAAAGTTAACAGATGTAATAATTGGATCTAGAGATTAACGCTGTAAGTGAGAGCCTGAGAGGTGTACATAGAAGGTGTATAAATAACACCATCCAAGACCGTATGATAATAGGAAATATATATGTTGATGCTAATTTTTTACCTGGTGACGTGGCATGATCAGAGACGTCCCTTCTTCCATATGCTAGCCTGCAAAACAAGAAAGACCCGCCGGGGGTTGGCCGGCGGAGCCTCCTCCGACGATCAAGTCAGTCCAGTATTTATGTGAAGAGGGGAGACAGAGAGAGAGAGAGAGAGAGAGTCCGAGAGGATGGAAAAAATCCCCCTGTCAAGTAGTCCTTATAGCCCTTTTATATCCCTGCATGCTAAATGTCTGTTTTACCCTTGTCAAGCACACTGTCCAATGGGGACGTCTGGTATCTTCTCTGACTTGATTTGACTGGTCTCATAAATATTGGAGGCTTCCTGCAACCAAGGCTCACGTCCGGGGACTAACCCATTCCCGGGGCCGAAATCCCACTCTGGGGCAGACCTGGCCCCCACTCCAAGGTGGAGACAAATATTTCCCTAACAATTACCCCCCAATTCTCCTATCTTTATTATAAAGGTAGAGATAATTTACCCAATGGAGCCTCTGCAATCCGACCAATCCCACCGGCCATTCTTCACCTAATCCGTGTAGTGCTCTCCTCGGATCCCGGGAAAACTTAAGCGTTTCTTCTACTGCCGCACTACGCGGCTCCAAGCCATTTACGGCAGGCAATTTAGAATTTATTTCCGTCATAAATTCACCATCAGTTAGGTGCACCTAACACCCCGTAAATCGTGCACGCATCGATTGTCATTATTTTCCTATTTATTTGCCATTTCCTTTACAAGAAGGTCATTGGTCTCTAGATTGCTCATTTGAGTAGATTTTCTTCTCTTCTTATTCCCTTTCTGGAGATCGGATCTTTTCCTTTTATTCTATTTGAACTCTTCAAACTTTCTCACAATGTTCTTCATTCCCGGTGCGGTCTTCACGACCGAGCATATTCACAAATCCCTTAAGGATGGTTTTGGTTTAGAAGTTCACTGTCGTGAAGCATCGGCTCTCCACGGCGGTTCTATCGGATGTGCGATCTCCGGCTTTAGGCGTACAGGGGTACGTGTCTTCTGGCTCCTCACCAACCTGTTCCTGTCCGGCCTACAGGAACTGCGCAGCACCCAACTTTTGCCCCGGCGACTCGTGGGAGCCCAGCTGTTCAAGCCGCGCTTGGAATTTGCGCGGATGATCCCTTCAAGGTTTCCAGGCAATTCCTCTTTGCAGTGTCAGGATTATTTGCAATCGGATGACAACTATGCATAGTATTCCTTCGGGGTTGTCTGTTCTCTTCGTCTTCATGTACATGTGCCCTCTGAGTAAATCTAATAAAATCTTCTTCTTCGACGAAAGTTACGCCCTCACGACGTGAATTCCAAATTAATCTCTAATAATTTCCTCGGATTACCACCGAAATGGATGTCTCATAAATTGTAAAATTACGCCCGCACAACATCATGCCAAGCATTAGCATTATGCTTCCCCGGACAATGATTCCGATGGCATTTTAACATATCCACCGTTCCCAATAGTCGGAAACCTTTCGCCGGACCAATAATTTCTTTTGGAGGGGAGATCCTTTGTCCGAGATCAGACTTTTTTCATCACACCCCTGTCCTCTACCGAGACGGGTGGTTCTTTGTCCAAAATTGGACTTTTCTCCTCACCTCCCTGGTCCTCTACCAGGAGGGGAGATCCTTTGTCCGAGATCGGACTTTTTTCATCACACCCTTGTCCTCTACCGAGAGGGGTGGTCCATTGTCCGAGATCGGACTTTCCTCATCACCCCCCTGTCCTCTACCGAGAGGGGTGGTTCTTTGTCCAAAATTGGACTTTTCTCCTCACCTCCCTGGTCCTCTACCAGGAGGGGAGATCCTTTGTCCGAGATCAGACTTTTTTCATCACACCCCTGTCCTCTACCGAGAGGGGTGGTCCATTGTCCGAGATCGGACTTTCCTCATCACCCCCCTGTCCTCTACCGAGAGGGGTGGTTCTTTGTCCAAAATTGGACTTTTCTCCTCACCTCCCTGGTCCTCTACCAGGAGGGGAGATCCTTTGTCCGAGATCGGACTTTTTTCATCACACCCCTGTCCTCTACCAAGAGGGGTGGTCCATTGTCCGAGATCGGACTTTCTTCATCACCCCCCTGTCCTCTACCGAGAGGGGTGGTTCTTTGTCCAAAATTGGACTTTTCTCCTCACCTCCCTGGTCCTCTACCAGGAGGGGAGATCCTTTGTCCGAGATCGGACTTTCCTCATCACCCCCCTGTCCTCTACCGAGAGGGGTGGTTCTTTGTCCAAAATTGGACTTTTCTCCTCACCTCCCTGGTCCTCTACCAGGAGGGGAGATCCTTTGTCCGAGATCGGACTTTTTTCATCACACCCCTGTCCTCTACCGAGAGGGGTGGTCCATTGTCCGAGATCGGACTTTTCTCGAGGTTATTACTCCTCTCCCGATTTTTTAACGAGGTTATTACTCCTCTTCCGATTTTTTAACGAGGTTATTACTCCTCTTCCTTTAATCTAATCCGGAAGTGTCCTCGGAAATTAATGTCATCAAAAATATTAACGGGATTTTACATATCAAATATTCGATAACCAATCTCCCAAGCTCTTACCCCCCAAAGCACTCTGGTCTGAAGAAAGCTAGCCGGAGTGATTTGTCCTGATTTTTTAACGAGGTTCTTACTCCTCGAATCTCTTGTTTTTTAACGAGGTCACCTCCTCGATTCCCCCGGAAATCCCCTGTTAAGGGCGGGTTTCTGATTTTTTAACGAGGTTCTTACTCCTCGAATCCCTTGTTTTTTAACGAGGTCACCTCCTCGATTCCCCCGGAAATCCCCTGTTAAGGGCGGGTTTCTGATTTTTTAACGAGGTTCTTACTCCTCGAATCCCTTGTTTTTTAACGAGGTCACCTCCTCGATTCCCCCGGAAATCCCCTGTTAAGGGCGGGTTTCTGATTTTTTAACGAGGTTCTTACTCCTCGAATCCCTTGTTTTTTAACGAGGTCACCTCCTCGATTCCCCCGAAAATCCCCTGTTAAGGGCGGGTTTCTGATTTTTTAACGAGGTTCTTACTCCTCGAATCCCTTGTTTTTTAACGAGGTCACCTCCTCGATTCCCCCGGAAATCCCCTGTTAATGGCAGGTTTCTGATTTTTTAACGAGGTTCTTACTCCTCTTCTGTTAACCAATTCAAAAATATCATCGAAATTTAATCCAGTTCTCGCTCCCAAACAGTGCTCTCGGAATTTAACTTCGAGAGCTTTCCTTTTCGCTTTATTTATTTGTGCAATAAAAACAAAGCTCCTGCAAAAATGCTACGGAAAAAGATCAATAAATCCAATGGGAGACCATCAAGATGGGATCAATTCCCACCTCTGTATTATGAGCTCCAATATTCGTTAGGAGTCAGCAAATACAAACATGTATATCTAGCATTTACTCTTAAAATCATGAGATTATCAAAGGTCTCATAAATTATGCCTCCTAGGGGCACAATAGCTAATTAATTATTAGTCTTCGTTTTCCACCGGAGAGACCTTCCCAGGTCTGACACTCCAAAATTTATATATATATATATATATATATATATATATTCATATATTCCTGCCATCAATATTTAATATCCAAAACTTGATAAAATGGAATAAAAAGAGAAAAGGAAACTTATCTCAGCCCCCCCGGTCTTTGAAGAGCGTGCAAAGTCTCCCCTCCAATTGGATCTTTAAGCCTAAACTTTGATGGATTGTCATCTTGCCACAAAATCTGTCTGGGGTGACATGTGGTGTAGCCAATCGAGCACGAAGATTAAATATTTCCTCACAAAATCAATCTTCACCGTCCCCTTTACCAGAAAACAAAACTACCTTCCTGAGCGAGTTTTAACTAAACGAAAGCCTATGTGTGTTGAGTGAAGACCCGTTTCATGAAAGCCACATTGACTCACGCAAAATCACCAACCCATTACAGGTCCTGAGAGGGTGTCATAACAACAGTGGCCCCCCGGACCCCGGAGACAACCTCGGACAGATTCTTGGCTACGTCCCCGGAAGTAAACCATGATGCACGAGAACCATGCAAGTCTTCGGACAGGAGGGGAGTCTGAGTACCGAGTCCTATTCCTCCTATTTACAAGTGTACCTCAAGCAGCTCTAACGGCTTTCTAATCAACAGTAGAGCTCGCCGTCTCTGAAGTCCGAGGTCCAGACAATAAATAGTTGAATACCTGTACAAACCGTTGGTTAGACCTCTTTTCCCGGTATTTCTTGTTTATTATGAAGGTGAACTTCCGGACCCACACTCAGACAAAGATGGTGTCTACAGTAGAGTCCCTTTGATCCGTGGTTGCCCAATAATCCAGCTGACCGGATACCGGCAGTTTTGGTTCGGTACTGGGTTTCTTGAGGAGCTTATGCGATCTGCTGTAAACGCAGGTTTCCCGTGTTCGCCTAGGTAGAACTGTGTCAGACCCAATATAATCTTGGCGCCATGCAACCTGATACAAGTCCTGAAAATGTTGTAACAACTGAGGCCCCTGGATTCCGGAAATAATCCCGGAAGGGATCCCGGAGATGACCTCGGACATGACCTCGGAAGTGTTTCCAGAGGCAGCCTCGGATACGATCCCGGAAGCCATCTCGGAGACGCCCTCTCTCTTGTAGCACCCTGGGCTTCCTAAACGATCTACACATGTGCCATGATTGTGAAGACGTTCCAGCCAACTTAGGCCCAGGATTGGATCTCGAGTCTCAAGCCTTACCACCGATGTCGTCCGAAAGCATCATTTCACGTTCAAATCAGATAAGCGAAACCTACTTAGGCGGTGCATCAGAGGAACCAAGTCTATATGTGCGTGTTCCGTCCAGACTTTGCTTGAAAGATGCCTCAACATAATTTTGAAATAGCCGAAAATAAGCAAGCCTCCTTCCTCGAAAGTGCGTGAAGACCGTGACTCCTTTATCCTGGCTCTATCACCTGAATCTTCACAGGTCGGCCACCTGTTGCTCTACTGGTCCACGAAGCACGCCCGGGGTGTAACGTGGGCTCACAGCTGTTTGTTATTATTTTTTTTAAGAGGGGGCGCCCAACAATTATAGCCCCATGCAACGTGGACTCTTTCGGATGAACGCCGGAATGCCTACAAGTTTGGACCCGGTATCATTTGGTGCTACATTTCAACGAGTCTCGCTTCACTGCCTTCCGGTGAAGCTCGCAGCTTACGGTGAGCTAGGCCTCCAGCTGCTTCAATGTATTAGAGTTAAGCTTAGCTTCTTCTCCTACTAGCTCCCCCTCTGTTCCAAGTCCAGGGTGAGATTCTATCCCGGAAGCGATCCCAGAGACGCCCCTTCTCTCTTCTGCAGTGCAACTTGCGCACGTTAACTTGGTCAACTTGAATCCGGTCATGATCATTGCACACGAAAGTCTACAAAGCCTGACCCTCTCTTCTCAACCACATGTATATTTATAAACTGGCCTCATCGGGAACTCATGCACTAAGGCAAATTCAGGCTCAACACGTATAGCCGACCCCGACCCGACAAACAATCCTATCTCCCGGAAATGGAGCTCGCAAGGATATCTTGTTGTCGCGAAGACGGACGACCCCGGAAAAGCTTGACCATGAAATTTGGGCAGCGAGGATCACGATGGGGACTCAGGTTTGAAGACCGAAGACAAACTTCTAGGGGAGCTAGAGCTAAGTCGCGCACGATTCAACTCCCGCCGAACGTCTGAGACCTGCTCATGTGTGCTCCCTGCCCCTCGACCAAAAATCTGCTGATCGGCTTAAATTACTTCTTTTTAGTTCTTCAGCAATTGCATTAGTTCTAGCTGCTTGTATCGGATTCTCCACGTGTGCATTCAATCCCATATAATTAAGGAGTAATGATCTATACACATCTGGTTTACAACTTCTCCACAACATGCCAACGTGGCAGTAATAAAATATTTTTTTTTTTCTCTTTTCGTCATGCTGCTAGTAGACCAAAAAACGTGGGAGTTTCAAATTTCAGATTTCAGAACGAAGACCTCTCTCTCTCTCCGAAATCTCTCTCCGTACAGATCTGGAGAACCCGTCGTCCGTCGTGCGTCGTCCGCCGTCCGTCGTCCGGTGATTCCAACGCTGCCCAGTCCTCTGGAGAACCCGTCGTCCGGCGCACCCGTCGTCCGCCGTCCAACGCTGCCCAGTCCTCTGGAGAACCCGTCGTCCGTCGTGCGTCGTGCGTCGTCCGTCGTCCGGCGCACCCGTCGTCCGCCGTCCGTCGTCCGGTGATTCCAACGCTGCCCAGTCCTCTAGAGAACCCGTCGTCCGGCGCACCCGTCGTCCGCCGTCCAACGCTGCCCAGTCCTCTGGAGAACCCGTCGTCCGTCGTCCGGCGCACCCGTCGTCCGCCGTCCGTCGTCCGGTGCTTCCAACGCTGCCCAGTCCTCCGAGTTCTGAAATTTGCCTCCGGCCGGCCACTCTAAAAAAAGGTTTCTCATCATCTCTCTCTCTCTCTCTCTCTCTCTCTCTCTCTCTCTCTCTCTGTGGCCGGGTCTCTCTATCTGCTATCATATTTTGTAGTTGTATACAATATTATACCTGGACTCTAAGCTTTAACTATTAAATTCACTACTGGATCTAGTGTTTGTTGGGCCCATTCACGAAATAGTGTGGTAGGAGTAATATGGAATTTTCCTGCCATCTGGGTAATTGATATGTCGCATAAACTTTTTGATTTTCTGCAAGGATCTGGCTTCTGGGCCCTGATGTTCACAATGATAGTCTGTTGAAATCTGCTGTATTTGCAGTGTTTGTGTTTTTGCGATCATCTTTTTGCTCTGCTTCCTTGCTTTCTGTTTTTCTCTGTTACATTCATTACAGAAATTTGACAAACATTCTGAATTGTCCCGAGCATGCCAATTAGTGGCATCTTATTAACCGTCTGGAGTCTGTCAAAAAAGAAATATGGGAAGGTTGGGCTCATAGTTTTTGCATAAATTTTATGTTAAAAGGATAAATAGCTTCCAATTTGAAAAGGGGGACTGACAAATTCATCCTTTTAGTCTTAAAGTTTGCCATGCAGGTTTTGAGACTTGGTCTGTACCCACAACAAATACTTTCCTTAGTGTCTTAATGATCAACTTCATAAACACTCACAGCTTGTTATATCTCTGAACTAATATGTGTTCCTTTTTACCTTGCTAAAGGTTTTTTCTTCTCATTTGTAGCGGCAAAAAGATTTATCATTCATGTTATTTTTGCTGTAGAATTGTTTGAAAGAAGAACCTATTTAGCATAAGATTGTAAAGATGTCCTCAATTTACATTCTTCAACATGAAACTTCTCTCTTCCCTCTTATGTTGAAGAATAGTAGGTATTTAAATGGTCTCAAATTTGAAACACTTGTTTATCCTTATATCCAACACTAGTTTTTAAAGTTGGATGTATGTCCATGTTTTTTGCCTCCCATGGCAACTACTCGGTCAAGTTGGAAGATTTAATTTTTTGTATTCTTCTTTGGGCTTCTGTAGTTTGCATGACCTTTCACTGCTACCACTATTTTCATAAAATAAGCATAGCTCCTACTTTCTGGTGTTCTTTATGATAATTTCAGTGCAGTACTCCCTTTACCTTTCTGCTATCCATGCCTTCTTATCTGTTATATGATACTTTTCTGTCAATTGTTAGCTTTGTAATTAGTTTGAACTCATCATATTCTCTCACTTTTCAAAATCGTCGTTGGATCTGTGGGTTCGTGTGGACTTCATACATGGACACCATATATCTAATGGTAATTTAAGCCCATTGCGTGCATGTCTGGCAAAAATGGGAAAATGCAATCAATTTTCCCGGATTGCATTAATGTCATGCCCTCCTCCCTCATCTCTAATAAATTTGATATTGTAAAAAATACAATATGTGGGAAATTTTTTTTATCAATTAACCATAGGAGGATGTTAATTATGCAAGTAGATTTCTATAATAAATTTGACTATAATTTTCTTCCACCTTGAATCCCTCATCTCTAATAAATTTGACTATAATTTTCTTCCACCTTGAATCCCTCATTTCTATAATTTTCTTTCACTATTCTTGTGTTATATATTCATGTCTAGTCTTACTTTTTCTACAATTCTCTAATGTGTAATAGAATTTTATTATTATTAACAAATTCTTACATTTTGGGTGCAAATTAACTTGTAGTGCTTTTTAATATAGCATTTTCCAAAATGGACTCTTCAAGTTCACGATTGGATACCGAGGGTCAATTTGACGGTGCTTTAACCCATCAAGACGACCATCAAAATGGTTAGATTTTTGACTTTTTTTGTTTTTGTTTTTATTTCTTTATTATTATTCTAGGCTTTTTTTATAAATACACATTGTATTCTTTTTTGGATAGATGTGGGTGAAAAAGTTGAAGAACCGAAGGATTTAACGACGTTTATTTCAGATGAAGAGTTGAGTGATAAGGATGATGAGAAAGTTGAAGAACCAAAGGATTTAATGACTCTTAGTCCAGATGAAGAGTTGAGTGATAAGGAAGAAAATGTGGTCTTACCTGTGGTGTTAAAGGATGATGAGAAAATTGAAGAGCCGAAGTCATCAATGACTTTTAGTTCAATAGAAGAAGTTTGCTCTTATTATAGGAGGTATGCTAAGCAAGCTGGGTTTGGTGTAGCTCATAGAACCTCGAGAAAAACGAAGGGTATAAAAAGTTACATAATGCTTATATGTACTCGTGGAGGTGACGAGCGAGCTACAAATGATGTTGCGAAGCCAATTCCAACAACTAATAGAACAGGGTGTGGTGCTAGGATTTGTGCGAAATTATGTGGTGATGGAACGTGGTTTTTGAGTAAAGTTGAGCTGACGCATAATCATTCGTTAAGCCCGGGTAAAGCGAGATTTTTTAGAAGCAATAGAAAAATTAATGATGCTGCAAAAAGAAGACTTGAGCTAAATGATAGAGCAGGAATACGTCTGAGTAAGAATTTCAATTCGTTAGTGGTTGAAAGTGGGGGGTTTGAGAGTATTTCTTTTGGAGAGAGAGATTGTCGGAATTATATTAATAAGGCAAAAGAACTCCGTCTTGGTAAAGGGGTGCCCAAGCACTTTGTGATTACTTCAGAAGAATGCAAAAGCAAAATAGTGGCTTCTACTTTATGATAGATATGGATGATGATTGTAGGTTACAAAATGTTTTTTGGGCGGATGCACGGAGTAGGGCAGCATATGATTTCTTTGGAGATGTTATTACGTTTGACACAATGTATTTGACCAATAGCTATGACATGCCCTTTGCTCCTTTTGTAGGAGTGAATCATCATGGTCAATCTATACTTTTGGGGGCAGGACTAATTTCAAGTGAGGATACAGACACATTTGTGTGGTTGTTTAAATGTTGGTTGGAGTGCATGAATGGCCAAGCCCCTAAAGCAATTATAACAGACCAGGATAGAGCTATGAAAAATGCAATTGCTATTGTTTTCCCTGGAAGTCGACATAGATATTGTCTGTGGCATATTATGAAAAAGTTTCCTGAAAAATTTGGATCACATGCTAATTTTGATGGCATTAAGAGTGCCATAAATAAATGTTTGTATGACTCTCAAACGTGTGAAGAATATGAGGAAAACTGGAAAGATCTACTGGAGAAGTATAACCTTCATGATAATGCATGGTTGAATGGGTTATATAGGGAGAAGACATTTTGGGTGCCGGCATACATGAAAGATACGTTTTGGGCGGGAATGAACACTACACAGCGAAGTGAAAGTATGAACGCATTTTTTGATGGGTACGTGCACTCACGAACCACATTGAAAGAATTTGTTGATGAATATGATAATGCTTTAAGGAGAATGGTCGAGAGTGAGACACGTGCTGATTTTGATTCTTTCAATCGCACAATCTCATGTATAAGCGCCTTGCAGATAGAGAAACAGTTTCAAGTTGTCTACACAAATGCGAAGTTCAAAGAAGTACATGATCAGTTTGTGAAAATGATGTCCTGTAATAACTCTCATCTCAAAAGTGAAGGTGCAATTTCCACGTTTGAAGTTATTGAATATGTTGCCGTTGGAGACCACTTAATAGAAAAAACATTTCTTGTTTACTTCAATGAAGATGAATTGGAAGTGAAGTGCACATGTGCATTGTTTGAAGTAAGGGGCATCTTATGTAGGCATTCACTTTCTATGTTACGGACAAAGAAAGTGACAACTTTGCCACAAAGATATGTTCTTGATAGATGGAGGAAGGATATTAAGCGAGAGTACTCGAAGGTTAAGAGTAGTTATGATGCCATTGGTGATAATCCACATGCCCAAATATATGACAAGGTGAGAAACAATTTTGAGGAATTACTGTCGCTCGCATCAGAAAACACTGAGGAACGTTGCATGGAACTAATGAAAAGAATTGATCAAATGAAGGAGTTGTGGCGTTGCGAAAATCAAGCTTCTGGCATTCCAGCTACTGTTGCATCTTCTAGTTGTCAAAAGGTGCTTAGTCCTCATAAGGTTACTTGTAAAGGGAGGCCAAGAACAAAGAGAAAGGTGTCTGTTATAGAAACAGTGGTAAAGAAATCTAATGTATCAAGCAAGCCACCAAGAGACAACAATGCTAGAACGAAGAGACGGAAAATTCAAGTTAGTGATTTCTTTATTTTTATTATTATTTATGTCCATATTTTACTTGCTTAAAAACATGTGTGCTTTCCCACATTGCATAAACCATTATTTAATTGTAGGCCTCGAAATCAACGGAAAATCAAGGCAACACTAGTCAATCTCCGTTGCATTCTGTACCTTCGGCAACTCACGATCGTAATACTCAGGTAATTAGCCAATATCTCTTTATTTATTAGTTGATTTTTGATAATTATTTGATATTTCACGAGGATATTTAATGTTTGTTTTTGCAAGATTCCGTCGCTTCGTCATCGACAATTGCTCACCCCTTCAGTGGTCACCATCATTCTATTCTTTCTCAGGTATAATTTGTTTTTTTTTTAAAGTAATTGTTTCTCGATTGGAATTTATATGCGTACAATAAGATAAACGAATCATGCGTGCATTCATTAGGTGAATTTGTCGATTGACCCCATAAATCTGTTGTCCACAATGATAAGCCAACACAAATACCAAGAGGCTTTAACTACAGCCTTACAAATGCGTGATGTGTCAATTGTGAATTGGATTTGCTCCCAGGTAAATCACTTGATAGTATTGTGTTATTAAAATGCATCCATTTTAGATTTTAGATGTCTGAATATTAAAGTTGATTTTCAGGTCTTGACTATGGATCCTCTCCCTTTGAGTCAAGAAGTATTGGTTC
The DNA here is from genome assembly GCA_028654335.1 of Alnus rubra. NCBI lineage: Eukaryota > Viridiplantae > Streptophyta > Magnoliopsida > Fagales > Betulaceae > Alnus > Alnus rubra. Next base: position 827,598 of record JAJPGS010001898.1, on the reverse strand, counting down.
AATTGTTGTGGTTTTTACCATATTGTATCAATACCAACCCAGCCGTAATAATTGCTTGGATGACACGTTTTTAATTCCATAATCCCAACTGATCCAACAATTGAAATGCATGTGCGGCCCATCTTCAATCAAGTTTATGCTGCACTCAACCATTTAAGTGTCCTGCCCACAATTACCGATGATGTGCGGTCAACTATACGTCTTCTGATGAATGGTTTACTTCCACCTTGAGACAAAAATGATAGTTAATGGTATTTGATTTATTATTTTAGTTATCGTTTGTTCTCTTCAGAACAATATAATGGTCTTGTTTTATAATATGTATGTGTTTTCTTGCAGAGCTAAAATGAATATTTTGTGTGGGAGTTGTAATGGATGGAGCTAGCTTTCAGATGGACTCCTGGATGTAATGGAGTTGTAATGAAGATTGACTCCATTATTTTATTTTATTTAACTTTTTTTGTTGTTCTTATAAGATGTTCATATATGTTGTGTACTAGCTAAAGAGGTTGGATGGTGTATGTTATTCTATAAATACATGTATATGTAGTTTTAGTTGGAATTTGGACACGCTTGGAGATTTTGTAGTTATGAGGAGCAATGGACAACCTGTTTATAATTTTTGCGTCACAGTTGATGATTGAGCTTGTAATGCAGGCTAGAGCCTACTAATGCAGGCTAGAGCCTGTAATTATTGAGCTTGAACGACAACGGGCACCTGTTGTAGTGATATCTCACCAGGTTATATACCTCATATGGAACTTCTGCTTTTATGAAATTTTGATGTTGTGGTTAGGATCCTTTTAAGCTTCTTTATTTCTTTATTCTTGCAGGCAGTATTGAGAGCATTATATGCTTATTTTGCTGATAGGCCTCTGAAAGAAATTCCACACATTGAGGTAATATGGCCTGTATCATTTATTTTTATGGTTGACTATGTTTTACAGTTCTTGTTGCATGTTAAACTGAGAACTATACTACTATAGACGTCAGTCAGAATTTGGATGTTCATGTGTTGAATGAACAGTTTAGCGTATGTTCTGGAGTTTTATTTTGTCTTGTTTGCTGGGGTGTATTGGAACTACATCCTAATGGAATTAGTATACTAGTTTTTTTACATCCTAATATAATTGGGATACTGGTTTTCAGGTCCCGCTCCATACTATCATAGAGATTCAAATGGGAGTTACAGGGGTCCAAGAGAAAAGATACAAACTCATGGACTAAATAAGTTTACAAGAACTTTTAGTTTTTAAGTTTGTAACTCAAAACTGTTGAGGCAAATTTGCATTTGCATTCTTTTAATCATCATTCGTTAACAAGATGAACATTTACCAAGCATTTAACAAGATGAACATTTTCAGGGCAGAGGCAATGGCATGATTGTTTACATGTTCTGGTGGTTGCATATATTGTGTAATGCTCCAAAGTTTGATTTTTGATTTCTGTGGTTTGCTTTTAATAGTTTCATGAGAATTTAGGCTGCTTGTCATTAAAAGAAAGATGGTTTGTTATATTCTTTAATTTTTTCTGTAAGCATTGATTAAGAGAGTTGGTCTATTCAGAGCATAAATATATATAAGAGCTGCCCTGTCTTTTTCGAATCTTGTTTTCTTTTGCTTTGGCCAATTCTTTTGCCTGAGAAAGTGAGCCGGACCTTTTTACTTTTTTTTTTTTTTTTTTTTTTTTTTTCAAATTCCAGTTTAGTGTGTTTGCATTATATATATATATATACAAAAAAATAAAAAATAAAAAATGGAACACCTGAACGTTCCGTAGTGTTCCATGGGTGCATTGATTTTTTCCCCCAGATATGAATTATATATAACTATAGCTTCTTTTGCTCTCTGCAGTACTGAAGCTAAACCTGTCTTAGAAGATAAGCTTTCTGAATTTTCAGCCCATCTCTTAGCTGCGTATGACAGTGGTGAACTCCTCGGTGCTACTGGATTCTAGTATTCATCGCAGTGACTCTTCACTTTCTCAGCATTCAGCTTGTTTAACTAGAGCTTGTCATTCTATGAAATTTCTAACAATGGTGTCACTGTTGTAACAATGGTTGTTTCACATAAACCTTCCCTCCACTTCTTCCTTCTCCATTTATGTTCCAACGTATGTTGTTCAATGGATCTCTTTTACTATGTTAATATGGTATATGCTGTTTTTCTTCAATGCTTTGTCCTTGTGATGCTTTATCTATAGTTTTTATTAGAGTAAGGTTATTCACCATTGACTTTGCTAGAGGGGATACAATTGAGGGACTTGTAATAGACGACTACTATTCATGTGAAAAGTTCCTGTTTTTTTTTTTTTTTTTTTTTTTTTTTTTTTTTTTCTCTTGTTATAAGCAAATACATGGAACCAGGAAGTCATAAGCTTAACTTCTGGTTTAAAGTCATAACACATTGAAATTATGTGTTGAAAGTCAACAAAATCATGCTGTTCTTCAAGGTTTACCAATCGGACGTTTATTAGGATTTACAAATGTGCACCAATCATGGACCACATATCTGCATTCGGATTCATTAATATGAAAGCAATAGAAAGCTCTGTACCATCAGATGCTTAAGAGATAAAGAGCAGCACATTCATGAGGCACAGGATCAAGGAAGCTCTTGAAAAATGGTAAAAAAAAAAAAAAAAAAAAGGAAAAGAAATGTGCATCAGTGAACTCAACCTATCAGAATGGCCAGTTATTGATGTTTGCAGAGATCAATAAATTCAAGACAAGGACTCAAGTTACATAAAACAAGACTTTCTTCTAAGGAAGAATAGGAAGGAGAAATTACAGGAATTACATAAAACAAACTTAGATCAATGAAAAACCAGCTTTAATTTGTCATGACAATGAAGCATGCAATCACTGCTTTTTTCGTTAAAGTATTTTCAATACCCATCTACAAACACTGATTTTACAGATCAACTTCCATCATAACTAAAATTCAGAATTTCTATTGTTCAACTGGATAGAACATAAAATATTTGACAATGATCATTTTCAACCTTCTTGTTTCCATCTTTTCATTCTAACATCAAGTAGCTAACTTTAGAACCACTATAACCACTGAAATAAATTATAAGGCCCAAAATGACTACGACTACTGCTACCCAAAACATCTTTCTATTACTTTGACGCAGACCCAACTCCAACCGAAGTCTAGCATATTGTTCATTGTGTTTTGTTTCAATCAGCTTCTCAAGTCTGTCAATATTGGCCATTGTCATCTTCTCAACTTTCTCAATATCGGCCCGTCTCCCTTCCTCCATGTCTCTCAGATGTTCCTCCAATCTCTTCTCATAAGAAGTCATGTCGTTATCAGCCCACTTAAAAAAATCACAATCCCCAGCTTCCTGTGTGAAAACGAATAAATGTCATAAACCACTAACAAAAGAATAAGTCACAATTAATTAATTTTAAAATTACCTTATACTTTATACAGCCATACCACTTTCGTCCGGGGTTGTCACTAGTCCATGAGTACCTTAGACGTGCACGCACTCCACAGTAACATAACGGAGGGGGTCTTGACGCATCACTATTTACCGACATTTTTTCGAGCCTATCAAAATATATATATATATATATATATATATATATATATATATACACATATGAATATTATTTAAAACCTAAAACTAAATCAGAACCAAGCAAATATACAAACATCATCCAACAATCGAAACCAGCAAAATCACTAACACTATGCAACAACAAACGAAAGACCGAATTTTTTTCCCCTCAAACCGAGACCACCAACAAATTCAAGCAATATGATTCAATAATTTAGTTTTAACTTTAAGAGACAACTGGGCAACCTTTAGCCATAACCCCTTCTGCAGTTGGGCAAGAATTTATTCCACTACAGAAACTTGGGAGTTGGGAATTAAGCTCTCCGAACAAAGCTCTTAATTATTACATAGAATCCAAGACAGCATTTGTCTTTCTTTTCATCGTTTTAGCTGAAATATGGAGGAGGGGGGAAATAAAAAAGCATGCTTACAATATATATAGTGGAAATTTTTGAAATAATTCAAATGCATATATATATTTTAATGGAGACTAATTAGGGTCAAAGCTAGGGCCGGCATGATTCCCAAAGATTTTTTTTTTTAAAAAAAAAAAGGACCAATTTTTTGTCATTATTCCAATGGTCTCCCCCTAAAGAATCCAGCCCACATAACATAGAGAAAATTGTGCCTAATTTCATGTAACAAAATTGTGCCTAGTTCCATGTACATGAGTTTAGTTACCTTGGTCGTACAATACCCCAACAAATTCCTCTCTACATAATAGCGCTCCTAGCAACAGAACAGAGTTGATGATCCTTGGAAATTAAATGGTACTGTTTGGCATGAGAGAAAATGTATAACAAGAGAAGATAAAAATGGTCAGTGGAGCATTTTATCAAGCACCTTGTGTGCACTGGAAAAACAACCCAAAAATCAATCTAATCAAGTGCAAAAGAAATCATTCAAATTTCAATATAAAATACATTGTCATAATGGATTCATAGAATCAATCTAATCTTTTTCATTGGCTTTTCACTAATGTCCATATCAAAGCACAGACTGTAAAAAAACAAATTAAAATGAAAGAGACAGTGAGAGTTCCGAAAAATTGCATTGCAGAATTTATATCAATTAATGGTATGTTGACTCGGCAATATCCCAGATATGTAAGTTTTCTGGTTAAAAGCTCAAAAAAGAGTAAATTCTTAGCACCAAGAAGAGTATGCGTGAATCCAGTCCTACAACCTTTACATTTAAAGGCCAACAAGGATCTCCATTTGGTTTCTAAAGAAAAAAGAACAGCGAAAGCAGCAAGGCAAAAACAGAACTAGGCGAACCGAAATCACTTTCATTTCAACAAGATTCTTCAAAACCATGAGATTCACTCACTAAAACAATTCAATTTGCAAAACCATGACCTAAACAAAAGCCTCTAAGGTACCAAATCATTGTAAACTTACAACAGAAAACTTACAACAGGAACACGGCGAGAGAGAGGGAGGGGGTTGCTCTGATGGGTGACGGTCGGTGGGTCTTGGTGGCAACAGATCCGGCCAAAGAGAGAGAGATCCTTTTTTATGGGCGTCGCCGGAGACAGATCCGGCCGCTAAATCTACCGAATCTAATTCCACCGATTATATTGTGGAGAACTTTGTCTCCAACAAACTGCAAAGACAAGCATGGATTGCAAAAAATGCAATTAGCAAGTGGTAGATCAATCTATAACACCAGAAGCACCACCATAGGAGCAAAAATTGTTCAATCAAACTATCATATGGTAGACATATGAGAAGATATCATCTAAGGCAACGGAAAATTGCTTACCTCACTTCACTTGCTCAAAAGAGATCTTCTTTCAGAATGACCAAGGATGACCCAAGGAATGCTCAAATTGACAAGCATCTCAGCACTGTGGAAAGAGACATCAGCTTCACATAAATTACATAAAACCAATCATATTGCACAAAACTCAATACGAAGTAAATAAAAAGTTCAACTACATAATCAATAAAAAAAAAATGTTTCCCAACTATGATTTGGGAATGGAAAAGTTTTAACATATAAAGCACCAAAGTGGGAAACGTGGTAGATTAAATTAGGAAAAATACGGAATGTTCATAAAAGTAGTAAAAAATTCCCACGGTGTAGGGTACAAGAAACTAATCAAAAGATTTGCAATTTCACAAAAAAGAGTCTCAATGACAACAGACATTTTTATGTTATTTTATTTTATTTTTTTGTCATGTTCTTTTGGGATAAGTGCATAAAACATAAACCTCTTACCTAATATTGAAGAATTGATAATGAAACTTTGAACCTAAAGCTCAATAGGAAGTATTCATTCAGATAGCCCATTCAATAACGCAAACATCACGAATCATTAATGACTGCATTCTTATCATTTGCCGTCTATGAAACTTACAATTAGCAAAACCAAAACCCATTTTGGCAAATCATTCTACTTTAAACTGCGCTGAAACAGAGATAAGGAAATACGATGTAAAACGTACCTAATCTCTCCAGTAAAAGCACCACCTTTGCGAACCCAACAGTTCTGGGCGGCAACATGGAAATCCGATCGCAATAAGCTTTTCACCAGAGGAAGAAACACAAACAGAGGGCTTACAACAACCTCTGCACAACAAAGAAGGAACCACACCGATCTGAACCACCTCCTAAAGTAGAAATTAATACTGAGAGCCAGAGAAAGCTCAAACAAAACTCACCCACAACATCCTCAGAAGGGACTTCTACCCGGTGGGGACGCCGGACGACGGAGGACGCCTACCGCCAAGAGATCTGACCGGAGAGCAGATCTGTACGGAGAGAGATTTCAGAGAGAGAGAGGGAAGCGCTGGACGACGGGCGACGGACGACGGACGACGAAAGCACCGGACGACAGAGCCGGCGACTTCACTGGCCGGAGGCAAATTTCAGAACTCGGAGGACTGGGCAGCGTTGGAAGCACCGGACGACGGACGGCGGACGACGGGTGCGCCGGACGACGGACGACGGGTTCTCCAGAGGACTGGGCAGCGTTGGACGGCGGACGACGGGTTCTCCAGAGGACTGGGCAGCGTTGGAATCACCGGACGACGGACGGCGGACGACGGGTGCGCCGGACGACGGGTTCTCCAGAGGACTGGGCAGCGTTGGAATCACCGGACGACGGAAGACGGACGGCGGACGACGCACGACGGACGACGGGTTCTCCAGATCTGTACGGAGAGAGATTTCGGAGAGAGAGAGAGGTCTTCGTTCTGAAATCTGAAATTTGAAACTCCCACGTTTTTTGGTCTACTAGCAGCATGACGAAAAGAGAAAAAAAAATAATATTTTATTACTGCCACGTTGGCATGTTGTGGAGAAGTTGTAAACCAGATGTGTATAGATCATTACTCATAATTAAGACTTCACAGCTTTCATCACCATTACACGTGCCTCACGCCCATGGAGACAACAGGAAAAAGTTGGAACGATTAATGGTGAGACTAAGGGTAAAATGGAAATCTTGGCTTCATCACACATGGATATAAATAATGATGTCGTTAGAGGACATCTTTCAAAACCTGCACAAGATTCACAAAATCCCATAAAGTAATATATATACTTTCCACAATTTTTCTAAGAGGACAGGTGGTCATTTCTTGGCCTCTTGCTCTTTGGCAACGCCATACAAATCAATCATAGGCCTTCTGACAAATAAGCTAAATGCCAAACACCCTCTCCCTGCTTTTTAGGCATAATCAATGGTGTTGTCAAGAAGTCTTATCTTGGCAAAAGCCAACATAGCCAGACTTTTCTTTTAAACGTACGAGATTAAACACCAATTACTTTTGGTGTAATATCCGGGGGAATCCTCCATCCCTTTCTCTAGAAATTATCCTTTATGAAGACGAGCAAAAAGCGCAGATAAAAGCCCCAAATCATGGGGAGAACTGATTCAAGTAAGAGATTTATAATATGAAAGGCTTATCTTACACACTTATCTTCTATATTCCCAGGGACGATCCGCAATGTGATAGTGGTGAATCTGCAATTAAAGATTCATGACCGCACGTCCATATATTTGGCACAGACCGGCTTCACTTTTGGTGCAGTTGCCAATAGAAAGCCACATCAGAGTGAGTCTCGTGAATTCACTGCGCATGAGTACGGATACATTGCTCTCAAGTTCATATCTGTCGGACAAAAAACTCCAAATCTGCTCCATCTGCTCTCCCTCCTTTGACAAAGGGTGTTCTGATCACCAGTCACCGTTCTGGATTTTCGTTTTGGTAGGAGCAACCACGTCGTTCCCACAGACGGCGCCAATTGTTGATGCTAATTTTTTACCTGGTGACGTGGCATGATCAGAGACGTCCCTTCTTCCATATGCTAGCCTGCAAAACAAGAAAGACCCGCCGGGGGTTGGCCGGCGGAGCCTCCTCCGACGATCAAGTCAGTCCAGTATTTATGTGAAGAGGGGAGACAGAGAGAGAGAGAGAGAGAGAGAGAGTCCGAGAGGATGGAAAAAATCCCCCTGTCAAGTAGTCCTTATAGCCCTTTTATATCCCTGCATGCTAAATGTCTGTTTTACCCTTGTCAAGCACACTGTCCAATGAGGACGTCTGGTATCTTCTCTGACTTGATTTGACTGGTCTCATAAATATTGGAGGCTTCCTGCAACCAAGGCTCACGTCCGGGGACTAACCCATTCTGGGGGCCGAAATCCCACTCTGGGGCAGACCTGGCCCCCACTCCAAGGTGGAGACAAATATTTCCCTAACAATATATATATAATAAAAACCGGCTGAGGTTATCTGGTTATTAACTGGTTTTTTAAACTATAATAACCGGTAACCGCAACCAGGTATCCGGTTATCTGGTTGCGGTTATTTTCGGTTTTTCGATTTCTCTGGTTAGCGGTTGTTGACAGTTACTAGCGATTATCGTTTATTTTCGGTAAATAATCGTCCCGCTTGTACACCTACAAGCGGGACCATTATTGCATTATTTTATTTTTTTACCTATACAAATGGGTCACTTGTTTCACTCATTTCTTACCCTTTGTATGTATTTTTGCATTATTTTATTTTGTGTAATAAAATTTTCCTTTAAATTGAATTAGAATCATTTATTTTTCAATGTAGTCTGATTTTTTTTTTCTTCAAATTAAATTGAAGAAATTTTAATTTTAATTTTTTTTAAAAAACAGTGACGTGTCCCCAACGTGAAGAATCGTTGCGTCAAAACTTGGGATTTAGTGACTTGTTAATGCTTGACACGTCACTAAATCTAGCAAAAATTGATTTTATTTTTATTTTTTTAATTTTTTGCTCTCCCGAATATATTTTTTAAATTTTTGCCGGCTAACCTGATAGACAATTTACATTTCTATCAATTCATCAACAATCACAACAATTTACATTTCCAACGATCATCAACAATCACAATTATTCAAAATCAAAACACCAGTTTCAACAAACATACAATCAATCTATGTATTATAGATCTAAACAAAGTATACAGATTACAAAATACAGTCTATATACAGATTACAAAACAAAACAAAAAATACAAGTACTTCATCACCAACTATCATCGGTAATCGTTGGGTTTGAGGACATGTCTGGTCATCATGGCTTCATCACCAACTATCAGCATTGACCAAACACAACCCTTTGAATTATTTCGAATTGAATATTAACTACAAACATATATACGTATATATTGGTATTTTTATAAAAAATATATGCTTACTCATTGTCCGGATTTGGTCATGGCGCAACACTTGTGTAGTAAGGTCCTCAGGCTACACATCATGCAGGTCCTCCGAAGCCTGTGTCTGGCTATCATTCAAAGGCTCTATCTCACTGTCGTCTGCACCCGAGCTGTTGTAGGGGAATAGCCACACCACATGACCATGGGAACACACTCCTAACTGGCTCATCGTCGGCCATAGAGGTGACAGATGAAATATATCATTTGTATCGTACGGCTCAAGCTAATACTAGTACCCTAGATGATGTAGGAGTCCTAGTCGGTACCTTGCCTCTGTATGCTCAGGGTCGCTGGATCCCGAAGCTTGGGCTCCAGACTGTTTGTGCTCGCGTGGGGACCTATGTGCTCTGGTCTTTGTCCTATAACACCTTGTAACCAGCGAAATACATCACGCACCCAAATTAATTAATTAATTATTTATACATTAATGGATGAAATATGCACCACCATATATGAATGACTCACATATTTGACAATGAGATATATACCATTTACCCAATGCACAAATTAATTATTACCATTTACAAATGATGTAATAGTTAATAATTACCAATTAATGTAGAAATAAATAACAGGAAACCAGTCAATTAATGTAAACTTTATAAATTTTCAAATTTTATCGAATCATATACACTTCGATTGGATCTCAGTCAGGTCGGACATGTTCAAAGTCATTCTACGAATCATGATCATTATTACTGGTTAATAGGAGCGACTTGCACTCGTAGTAGTTGGTACATGCATTATGATGCCCTTCACCCTGAACAATGTCGTATGCGTTCCTGAGTTTAGTCCTTACAGCACAAACCCAATCCGGGTCCCTTTCCTTCCATGAATATCCACATTTATTTTATTTTTATTTCTAGGTCTTAAATTCTATTTTAAGACGTTATATTTTATGTCTTAAAATCTGGGGTACTACATCTCTCCCCCTTAAGGGAAATTTGCCATCGAAGTTCGTAAACTATTCCACTCATAAAATTTACACTAAGGGAAGATTTAGACTCCTAAATCTTAAATTGGGTGACACAAATTTTAAGTGTAGTGTCTAATTACAGAACATGGGTTACTCTAACCATTATCACTTAGTCATGTAACCTTAACCTATATGATTATCTAAGCTTCACCATTCACATCATTTCTATTTCTCTGTTTCAATGTAAAGGTCTGCTCTTATCATAGGCCTTCGTCTACTTTGCTCGTCCGTGTTAGCACCTGATCAGATCATTATTACTATTTGAATAGTAATAAAAAATTATTGATGTGATATAAAAAGTAACCAAAAAATTAAAAAAATAATAAAAAAGAGAATGTTTAGGATTTGGCTTTTTTAAGAGAAGTGAAAAAAGTAGAGAGGGAGTTGGAAATGTTTACCAAACACCCTATTTATTTTTCTTTAATAAAAATACATATCACTTTTCAAAAAAGCAATACACGTTGGTTGGGAAAGTTTTGGCAAATTGGAATTCAAAAGAAAGAAAAGAAAAATTTTAATGCCACGTAGGACCGAATTGGATGAAAGTGGGATTGCGGTGTTACTGGTATATAAGGTAGCATTTCTCTTCTTTTAAAATCTCATGTGACATTTTAAACCAAAACTTCAATACTATATAAGAACTTCAATACTAAATTCAGGTGGTAAGAATAGGGTTTTGGTAACTAAATGGTTGTTCGATGCGGTCAGGTATGGTGAAAGTGTCAGTTCGTGGAGGAAAATTGACGAAGGCTGGTAGTTCATTGGAAAAAAAATGTAATTACCTATAATTTAAAGAATTAAGTTAACAATCTTCTATTACATTTGACTGACGCAGTCTTTGATTGTTGTTTAGGTAAAACTGTTACTCCTCGTCGTTGAGAACCAGTGATGAGCGTACCTCTAAATTTAAGAAAAATGATTGTTGAATAAAGAATATGTTAGTTTATTAGCTACATTCTGTTGACAAAATCATTACTATATCAGGATACTACTGAAACAGGAATGCCGTAATTCAGATACTTTTCTAGAATATATCACAATATTTTCTCCAATAGGGCATATTTTGACAAGTTCAGTGTCACAATTATCCAGAAAGGCAATTTCCAGAAGTCAAGAAAGATTCTGACGCGTATACAAATCAACAAAGCGGTTTCCATTGTGACTGTCCGGACGGCCCAGAGGAAGCGTCCAGACGCCCATCAGTGTTCGAAGAAGTGTCCGAATACTTTAGCAAACTCCAACCACAGGGAGTATCTGTTCTCACAGATATTCGGACAGCCCAACAGACACCTAGACTCGAGAGCTCCTGTTCGATGTAGTGTCTGAACAGCATTGCGGTGGCCGTGAACGGTGAAGACAGCATGCAACCGTCCAGATGCTAGGGCGAAGCCTTCCGGACGATGTTCCTGAAGATTACTAAAGAATTACATATTTGGAAGTCGGTTGCTACTTAACGTCTTGACGCCCACATCCTTGTCTGGATGCCACCTAGTGAAATCCGTATCAGTGTTGATTTAGGGTTTCTGACGCCTATTAAAAGGGACTTCTAGACTATTGTTTTGTAAGAAGTATCATATAAACTGTAGTGTGCTAAGAGATAGTGTTTATGCAAATATTGTGAGATAATTAGTTCTCATAGAGTTTTTCTGTGTGCGTGATTTGATTAACTGAAGTCTAACTTAGAGAGGAGTCCTGAGTTAAAGGAGTCCATTGAAGAACTCTTCAGACATGTTGTCAGGTTAGCAGGCGCTCACGTACAGGTACGTGTTAAAGTTTAAGGTGCAATTACTGCATAAGGAGTATGTGAGTACGACTGCTTTGTAACTCGTTATTTCTTCTGTTAGTGGATTTCCTGAGTTTGGCTACCCCGAAGTAATTTTTCTCTTTGTTGGTAAAGATTTTTCACTTTGTTACCAAAATATCTGTCTTATTTAAATTTCGCATCTAAATTTTTACATAGTACTGTTGATCACACACACGTAGGAGTCAATTTATATTTTTTAGGGATAAAAAAATAATATTTAAATAGAATAGTAAAATTGGATAACTATGCTCAGATGTATGTGCTTTGAAAAAGAAAGTAAATAAAAAAAGAAAAAGAAAAAAAAAGATCTTTTAACTAAATTTGAGCCACATATTTGCTAAGCCCGACGTGAATAATTGAGGTTTTGTTAAATTGGTTTTCAAGCTGTATAAATAGGCCATAGCACCCAAAGTTGAAGCAAAATCACAACAAGTAGTAGCACCTTCATTATCTACGATCGAGAGCAAAAGAAAAAATGTGTTTCGAATCCACTTCCAAACTTCCTGTGATTGATTTCTCCAACCTGCTTCTCAAACCGGGCACTCCCGATCGAGTGGGACTCGTTGAAATTAAGCCCAAGTCTGGCATAGACTTTTACTCATGTGTTCATGGGACTCGATCAATTTTCAAAAAAGCAGAAGTGCAAAACACGTCGGTTGGAAAAATTTGGCAAATCGGAATTCAAAAGAAAGAAACAAAAAAAATTAAAACGTCACGTTTGAGCCGACGTTCAACGACAAATAGAGATTATTTAATGTACATCTAACACTGGTTTGGCCTTTAGTCCAACTTGTTTGGACAAATCCTTGGCTTTGTCCAAGGTTGATAGGGCCGGGATATTTTTAATTCTTCTAGAATTGAAAAAATACAAATTCCCTCCTTCTTGTGATAGGCACGGCTGTATTAGATTTGTGTTTTTGTTGGGGTATTCCACCCCTCTGTTTTCATTGCTTGTAACCTGCTCTTGATGAATGAAAGTGGTATTTACAAACAAAAAGAAAAAAAAAAGAAAAAAAAAACTTTTTCACCGGGAGAACTAATTGATCGATCGTTAAACAGGCCAGGCATGCTTTTGGAATAAGCTATATATATATATGTTACCAAGCCATCTTCTTGAAAATAAGAAAAGGATATCTAAATACTCAAAGTTTAATAAGTGATGATTTAATAACTACGCATTAAAATATTAATTAAAATAATTAATTAAGTTAACATCCTTCTATTACTTTTGACTGACGCGGTCTCTCATCGTTGTTTAGGTAAAACTGTCGCTCGTCGTGGTCGAGTGTACCTCTAATATTCTACAAAGAAAGACCATAAACTCTTGCTGACTGCCTCTAATATTCTACAAAGAAAGACCATAAAACTCTTGCTGACTAGACCATTTTTTTTTCTGAGTAAACACATAACAAACACTCAAATATTACTTCAAAACAAAAATTTAAGGTGTGTTTAAACCTTATAAATGCTAACGACACTTTTTTTTCTTTCTTTTCATGTTCGATTCTTTTCATTCAAATGCTTTATGTTTAAGAGAAAGAGAGGAGAATTTACACTCGTTTAAATTTTTAAATTGAAAAAAGCCACGTGTATTTGACGTTAGTTTGTAAACCTTTGTTTGTTTGTAAAGGTTACCCCTACCATTTCTCTTTGTATTATAATTCTACTAACCATTTGGACGAATAATTGAAGAGGGAGTAGTCAATTTAATTTCTTACGTACCGTACAATTAATTATTAGATCTTGCATGAAAACAATGCAATTAATGGTTCACTAATTCCGCTATAAAAGCAGCTTAAAACACTCATTCTTATCCTTACGCCTTCTTTTCTCTAAACTTCAGCCCCCCTCCCCTCTCTCTCTCTCTCTCTCTCTCTCTCTCTCTCTCTCTCTCGTGCACAATCATGGTATTGCTGATAAAAGGCCCTCCATTCTCCTGCTCTTGGGTTTAATGTTAGTGCAATCATGTATCTTTCTGTTGGTCCAATCTTCTACCAACTTTACCGACCAATCAGCTCTCATTGCCTTCAAATCTAAACTCACTTACAGTCCAAATCAAACTGCCTTGGCTGGTAACTGGTCCACAACTACAAGCTTCTGCAACTGGATTGGGGTCTCATGTAGCCGACGCAGGCAAAGAGTCACTACTTTGAACCTTGGCTTCATGGGTCTTCAGGGCACCATTTCTCCTCATGTTGGTAACCTCTCTTTCCTTGTCTCACTTAATCTACGCAACAATAGTTTCTTTGGTTCTCTACCCCATGAGATCAGTGGCCTACATCGCTTGAGAAAACTCATTCTGGCATACAACCAATTGGAAGGTACTATCCCTCCAGCTCTGAAAAATTGTTGGAATCTTCGTGAAATACATCTAGTCAATAACCATCTTATGGGCTCAATTCCATCGACCATCAGCAACATGTCGTCGTTAGAGGTCTTGAATTTGCAATACAACAGTTTCATGGGTCCATTTCCTCTTGTAACCTTTAACATAACTTCTCTAGCCGCGATTGCTCTTACAGGGAATCACATATCAGGAACACTTCCGAGGAATCTCTGCAAACAGTGTCCTAATCTTCAAGGGCTTCATCTTTCAGAAAACGAATTCAACGGTCGGCTCCCTTCACAAATGAATTACTGTAGAGAGCTTGTAGTCTTATCCCTATCAGCCAACAAATTTGATAGGGGTATTCCAGAAGGTTTTGGGAGTTTGGAAAAGCTTGAACGGCTATATCTTGGAGGTAACAACTTAACCGGTAATATACCTCCTACCATAGCCAACTTGTCGAGGTTATCTATGTTTGCCATTGAGGGTAACAACATTAAAGGAAGCATTCCGAGAGATTTGTGGTGGCTTCCGAATCTGAAATTTTTTTTATGTAATTCAAATTATCTCACAGGAGCAATTCCCCAATACATTTTCAACATGTCCTCTCTACAAGAAATCTCTTTGGTAGATAATTCCCTATATGGCAATTTGCCATCAGATTCTGAAATTTCTTGCCCCAATCTTGAAAATCTACTGTTTGGTGGCAACAAATTTAGTGGTCCCATCCCATCCTATCTTTCAAATTGTTCCAACCTCGTCATAGTAGATTTGTCTTCAAACATACTTTCTGGGCCAATACCAAAAAGTCTTGGAGACTTAAAATACCTTCAAACACTTTTTTTGGAAGAAAATCAACTAACAGGAGAGCCAGGAGATCAAGAACTTAATTTCCTTTCCTCTTTCTCTAATTGCAGAGTTTTAGAACGCCTGGTCATATCCTCCAATCCCTTGGATATTACTCTTCCGAATTCTATTGGAAACTTTTCAAATACCCTTAACACCATTGTTTTATCCCAAAGCAAAATAAAGGGTCACATTCCTATGAGTATAGGTTCCTTAAAAGGCTTGACATTGCTTGATCTCGGCAATAACAATTTGACTGGAAACATACCATCCACAATTGGAGGATTGGAGAGGTTACAAAGATTGGAATTTGGTGGTAATAAAATTGAAGGATTCATTCCAAAAGAGATATGTCAGCTAAAGAACTTAGGTGAGTTAAATCTCACAAATAACAAAATCTCTGGATCCATCCCAAATTGTATTTCAAATCTCAATCTTTTGAAAAAGCTGAACCTAAGTTTTAATAGGTTGGAAACACCAATACCGTTAAATTTATGGAGCCTTGAAAATCTATTGTTTTTGGACCTATCATCAAATTTCCTTGGTGGATATTTGTCTCCAAGCATGAAAAAATTGCAAGCTATTGAACATATAGATTTATCTCGGAACCAAATTACGGGAAACATTCCAAGCATCATCGGAGCTTTTGAAAGCCTAAATTATCTTAATTTGTCAAAGAACTCATTTCAAGGAGTAATCCCACACTCTTTTGGAGACTTGAAAGGATTAGATATCATAGATCTCTCTTACAATGATCTATTTGGTGCAATTCCTAAGTCTCTTGAGGCACTTTCACAGCTCAAATATTTGAATGTGTCTTTTAACAAGCTATCCGGAGAGATACCATCTAATGGGCCTTTTGCAAACTTCACAGCAAAATCATTTTCAGGAAATAATGCGCTTTGTGGGAATGCAATTTTTGGAGTTCTACCTTGTCTAAACTCAGGCTCCAAAGAATCAAAGGTGAAACAAAGTCTACTAAAATATTTTCTTCCTCCATTGCTTTGGTCATATTCTGTTTATCATTGGTCTATATGCTGAGAAGACATCGAGGAAGCAAAATGCAGGTTCTAAGTTTAATTAATACATTGCATGTATTGGAGCATAGAATGATATCATATCAAGAGCTTTGCCAAGGGACAAACAACTTTTGTGAAAGCAACTTGCTTGGAGTTGGAGGTTTTGGTTCTGTGTACAAAGGGATGTTGCTTGACGGGACAATTGTTGCTATCAAAGTTCTAAATTTGCAATTGTCAAGTGCTTTCAAAACTTTTGATGTAGAATGTAAAGTCTTACGGACAATCCGACATAAAAATCTTGTGAAGGTCGTAACTACATGCTCCAACCTCAATTTCAGAGCGTTAATACTTCAATACATGTCGAACGGTTGCCTCGAAGGGTTGTTATACTCCAATAACTACTGCTTGAATCTTCTTCAACGAGTAAGCATTATGATTGATGTTGCATCAGCATTAGACTATCTCCACAATGACCAATTAGAACCTGTGGTGCATTGTGATTTGAAGCCTACCAATATCCTTCTAGATGAGAGCATGGTTGCACACGTGGGTGACTTTGGCATTGCAAAGATTTTGGTCGAAAACAAGGATTATACACTAACCAAAACTCTTGGTACACTTGGCTACATCGCACCAGGTACAAAAATTCATCTCTACTTATTTTATTTCAAGTCAATTTTACATAACTCAAATTTATATAGGCCTTAGATTCATATGAATATACATTAACACTAAAAAGTACACAAACTATGATTACTTCTTTGGTGGATAATTACCTATTTAATCCTCGTACGTATTGATTGCTAATTAATTATTCTATAATATGTTAAAAGAAACATTATATTCTTATCAAATACATTATATGTTTCTTGCTCATTAGGTTAATATGAAGTAATTTAGTGTAAATGCATCCATGATTGTGGTTTGCCTAATTGTCTTATATATGCCCACTCTATACCCATTTTAGGGCCATTAAGAATTCACAATGTATTGGAGTAGCTCCTCTAAAATTGACGTGAAAAGTTTTAGTTTTGTTGATCACTCACTCTCTTATAGTCCATAAAAATTAAGTAGAAGTCAAACAAACACGTACACAAATGTATATGCACATATATACGGAGGTCTACTTTGTTTGTGTTGAGACAGCCTACTTTGACCACGTAAAGCTATTTTTATTTTGTAAATAATTAGCCGAATAAAAGGAACCCTGCCTTTGTTATGTTCTTAATGCGTAACAATTTTATATATATATATATATATATATATATATATATATATATATATATATATGAGAAAAGTACACATATCCCTTAAGATTAACAAAAAGACAAAAATGCCCTTATAAATTGGAAAGAAACTAACACTAAAAATAAAAAATAACTGTAAATTAAAAAATAAAAAGTAAAACCAGTTTTTTATTTTTGTATAAAATTTTTTTATCTTAAATATTCTTTTTAATAATTTTTTAGTTTTTTTATTTTAGTGATTTTACTAAGGGTATTTTTGTCATTAGGTGGACATTGACATTTTTTTGTAGTTTAGGGGGGACATTAATTGACACAATTGGTAGTTTGAGGGGAGTAATTATAAATGTTCATTAAGTGTCTATCAAAAAATAAGATAGCTTTTAAAATTACTATTTAACCAAAATCATCATTTGATCAATCACACCCTTAATGGTGATTTTAAAAGTTACCTCATTTTTTTATGGACACTTGATGTACATTTAAAATTGCTCGGTTGGGGGGACATTGACAATGAAATGATAGTTTAAGAGGATAATGTGTACTTTTTCCTATATTTATTGTTAAATTACGAGATGACCCAAAAGTTAAGCTAATTGGAGAATGTGAATTTAATCATTTCATTAATATTCTAATATTCCATGTAAGACCAGATAACAAGTGAAAATAATTGATCCGTAAATTGTGGAGTCAATGTTCGAACTCAAAACTTCTTCTATGATACGATGTGAAATTACTAGTTGCTTAAAAAGGTTAATCTATTAAAATTGGTGAGTTTAATAATTTAAATAATATTCTACCATATGTAATTATTACCTATATATCCCTAAATACATTGTTTTTTTTTTTTCAATTTTAAATTACTAACATAAAGGCTTTTTGTGCAATTGTGAGCTTGTATAGAGTATGGTTCCGAAGGAAAAGTGTCAATCAAAGGCGACATTTATAGCTATGGTATAATATTGTTGGAGATGATCACAATGAAGAAACCTACTGAAGACATGTTTGTAGGAGAATTGACTTTGAGACAATGGATAAACAAATCACTTCCTGATAGAATGATGGAAGTTGTGGATGACGGTTTATTGAGAACAGAAAATGGAAGAGATGTAACTATCATGGAAAGTGCTCTTTCATCCCTCATAAAATTATGCTTAAGGTGTTCTAAAAAGTTACCAAATAAAAGAATCGATATCAAAGATGTTCTTGCAAAGCTTAACAAAATCAAGTTGACACTTCTTGAAAACAGAAAGTGTGATGTCTAATGTCTTTGTTTGGGTTCTACATGAGTTATCTTTTTAATTACGTAAGGTACTTACAAGTTGTATGTTTTCTAATTGTATCCTTTTCATGTATAAATAAATGGCTTGGAATTTTCTAGCATCTTGGTCTTGAGCCTCTGATGGATTTTTGCCTCCTTATGCTTCTCATTGAGATTATAAGGAATTTTTCTAACCACTATATTTTTATGCACTTGATTAAACTCAAGATTCAACAATTCCAAATTTGTAGAATTATGGACGGCTTAGAAAGACATTTTTCATTTTCATTAGTTATCAGTCTTGTTGGGGAAATAATCAACTCCGAAATCACGTGGACCCAAAGTCAATAGATTACAATCACAAGTTGTAATTATGTTTATTTACTAAAGCTAAGCGTTATACTTAGGCTCAATTTACTTATGTTATTTTTACTCATTTATTTATATTAGTCGTTATTTTGTTCATTTAATCTCTTACTAATTTATAACCAACTCAACTCCTTTAAGGGCATAATCCAAAACCTTATCACATAACCAAAACTACATTCTCCAAAAACTCATCCACCATAGCAAATTAAATACCCAAAGAACTACTACCGATAAACACAATTTCTAGAAATTTCCATCAAGCAAATCCCCAAAATACCCCCATCAAATCTGCCAAGACTTACTTCACATCAAACCATAAAGCAAAGCTAACAAACCCTAACAACGGATCAATCCAACCACCATGAAACTCAACCAAAACTCTAACAACACTACAAATCCACCATTCAAACACAATACCATACGGCCATACATTTAGGAATTGATCCGCAAATTCATCAAAACTCAAATCCAACCGGTTGTTACAAAAATCCCAAAGAAGAAGGATGTAATACCCCGTATTTTAAGATATTGAATATAATATCTTAAAATATGATTTAAGGCCTAATAATAGGAATAACATACATATGAATATTTGTGGAATAAATATTCATCTAGATAAGTATAAATATTTAAGAGATTAAATATTTATTAAAATATATGTATAAGTGTATAGGAGTTAAAATGGATTAGAAGTTAGATTAAGTCTAAATCGATTGATCGATATTAGAATCGATTGAGCGATTGTTTAATGTCCTAAAATCGATCGTGCGATTAAGGAATTGAACTATTATTAGAAGCCAAAAATCGATCGAGCGATTTAATTATATAGATGCTGAAACAAACGGAATTTTGACCAAGTATAATCGATCGATCGATTATTTTATAGTGTAAAAATGCGATCAATCGATCGATTTACTGTTCAATGCGATCGATCAATTATTTTACAGTGTAAATTTATTTTCGAATGCAAAATCTCATCCGAACACCTGTATTTTGATATTTATCAAAGAATCATTATTTCAATTGATGATTCACAGCACAACTTGACACCTCTACAACCATTGATAAGTTTTTGATCAATCCTAACCATCTAAACCTCATCCCTTCTAGATTATAATCATGATTATTCCAAAAAAAGATAAGAAATCTTATTTTTTGAAATATTCCTTTCCACTTGGTTTTAATCCAGCCTTTGATAATAGTTTATGCTGGTTTCATCTTCACCATTCATTTCTATATAAAAAGAGTAGCTTTCCCACGTTCATGCATTTAGGTCTTGGGAAAACTCTCTCAAATTCTCTCACAATTCTCAAATCTCTCTTACGGTTCTCTCTTTATTTCTTAGTTTTCTTTCTCTGTTTTTGCAACAGAAAACAGAGCATAGAAGCTCTGATTTCCCTTCAACTCAGTAGCTTTCTTCCCTTCTTTATTGCACATAATCAGAATCAAAAGAAGAAGAAAATTTTTCTTCTTCTCTTTCACGGTTCAGAAAAATTGGAAAGTTCTCTCTTCTTTTACTGATTTTCTGTTTGGTGTCTTTTGCTCTCTCTCTCTTTGTATAGTTTCTCTGGACAGAGGAGAAGTTTCTTCTCTTCTGTTCAATGATTCCAGTAGCTAAGGGAAAAAGAAGATGAAGAAGTTCTATTTATTTCTTCCTTCTTTAACACTCTTTCTTTGTATGTTTGGTGAAGAAGAAGAAAAGCAAGAAGGATCCTCTCCAATTCGGTTCTCTTTCTTCCCCTCTCCGTCTCCCTCTCTCGGTCCAGCAACATAGAGAAGTGCAACAAAGAAAAAAAGGAAAGAAGAAGAAGAAAAGAAGGAAATAAGAACTCACTCTCCCTCCCTCCCATTCGATTATTCTAAAAAGGGTGGGTGTGTGAGTACAAAATATCCCAAGGATATTTTGCGTAAGTTCCTTATTAAGCTCTATCTTAATTTTATGAGATTAAAATTATTAGTTAACGAGTAATTAACGTTTTAAGTTATGTTTTAAACATACAAACAAACCTCGTCGGAGATGGATTCCATCGCCGGAGACAAGAACGCCGCCAAAGAGGCTGCTGGAGATAGAGAAAATGCCAGAAAAAGGAGAGGAAATGGACGGCTGGCCGGAGAGCGAGTGAGCTAGAGAGAGAGAGGAGAGGGGTTTCAACATGGGGAAAAAAATGGGGGGTGGGGGGCAAATTAGGGAGAGTATTTAGAGTTTTAGGTTTTTTTTTTTTAAAAAAAAATAATAAATAAAATACATGCCTAGTAAGTGAGGTGGTGAAAAATGGTATGTCGATGCGGCGCTCAATCATTTCTCATCTCGATATAGGTTGGATGTCCCTTCTTATGATTATAGGTTGTGTCTATCATGGATCCTCCATTCCTTCACACGGCCGACACCTCACCATCACCATCATCATGCATGTGATTCTTAATTAATGGCCCGTTTGTTTCGACGTAAAATGATTTCTGAAAAATGGTTTCTGTATTTTTCGGTGTTTGGTAAGAGCGAAAATAATGGTCAACCGGAAAATAATTTCCGTTTGACAAAAAATGCTTAATAAATTTTGGAAAATGATTTACGCTTTTTAAAAGCGTAAATCATTTTCCGTAGATGTAGATGCATTCGACTCTCTTTTAAATAACGCAGTTGACTTTTACGTTCAAGCAGTTGACTATTGCTGAATTTCGACAAGTCAGATTCCGACTCCGGTCGGTGCCGAAATTCGACAAATTAGCCGGAATCCGGCGACGTCTAGCAGATGTCGCCGGATTCCGGGGATACCATGCCAGATTCCGGCCAGACTGGCCAGAATCTGGCATGGAGCGGCCGGATCTCTGGCTATATCGCCGAATCCCGGCCAGGATCCGGCCGTTCTGGCCGGAGAGGCCGGATCCGGCCAGCACGGCTGGACCCCCGGCATCTGGCCGGATCCGGCTGTTCTAGCCGAATCTCCGGCCAGCTGGCCAGGACGGCCGGCTTCCGGTCAACTGGCCGGGATCCGGCAGTTTTGTGCCGGATTCCGGCAACTTTGCCGAAATTTGTATATGCCAAATATAAAAAAAATATTTTTATATTAATATTTTTTATTTTGTGAATAAAATTTAATTTTTTTTAAATTAATATGATTAAATTGAAATATAAAAAATATTTGTAATTTTTCGTACGTGCCAAACACCGAAAAATGATTTCGACGGAAAATATTTTTCTGAAAAATGACTTCCCTGAAACTATTTTACGATGGAAACCATTTTACACCGAAACAAACGGAGCATAAGAGAGGAGGAGATCGAAAACCCTACGTCTCTAGCTCGATCTATACCTACTCCCAGCTTACCTTTTCTGTCCTAACTGAGATTTTACGAGGTTGTCTTTTGTAATCAACTTGGAATGGACAATTGAAAAGGTATATATATATATATACTCTCACTACTAATTTGTGAGACCCATACGTGTTTCAAATGTTTGCCTTTGATAAAAAGATAGGATACATTGTGATTTGAAGACATAATTTTTTATTATCTTTGTTCGCACAGTAATTTTTACCTCTAATAGTTTAAAAAATGTTACTTTTTTAAAAAGGTGGCATATTAAAAAAATTAAAAATTAGTTTTTTTTTTATCACTTTTAAACCTACGCTTATTTTTTTAATAAATCAAAAAATAGTTTTTTTGTTTAAAACTTTTCTACAACATAAAGTACAAAAATATGATAAAAATATATTCAATTTTTATTTATATTATGTCACAATTTTAATATATAGCATTTTTCACGCCGTTCAATTTAATAAACAGTCTGAATTCATTTAATTTGACAATCTACAATTTATTTGAAATTATAAACAAAGTGTTTTTGTTCTTTTTCGTCTCATAGTAACATGCGTTATTTTTTTGTGGGTGAGTTTACGGATCTTTTATCAGAATTTAAGGTAGCTTGCAATTGCCGATTACCCACTACAAAAAAACCAACATTTTGCCACTTACAGTTTGCCACGTGTACAGACACAGTACACGTGGCAAACTGGTCGCCACGTGTGTATGGTCACGTGTGCAACTCGTGTTAGATCTGAATGTGACTAATTGAACATCTTGCCGCGTGTATCATAATACACGTGGCAGATTAGACACGTGTATCTTCATACACGTGTCTGACACGTGTATTCCAATACTCGTGGCCACCTGGGCACGTGTACTATTGTACACATGTCTGACTGTTAGACACGTGTATGAAGATACACATGGCAATTTTTTTTTTAATTTAAAAATACAATTAAAGAATTAAATAAAAAATACAATTTAAATCTTTTTTAAATTTGTTTTTCAATTTAATTTTGTTATTGTTTTTTTAAATTTGTTTGGTTTAATTAATTTTTTGTTATTATTATTTTTTAATGTTCTTATTTCGGACCACAAATAACGCAATATTTATTTTACCCAAAAATATCACAAAATAAAATTACACAAACCAATAATTAATAACAACGTATTTGTTAACTACGCAAATCTTTACAAACAAAAAATAATTACAAAAAATAAACATATTTGTTAATAAAAAAAAATAATTACACAAAATATCTACAAATCCAAAGGGCGTCCCTGCGGATCACGAGATACCGTCCCAGGCGTGTTCTCGCCAACCGGCGATTGCTGCGCAAGGGATGGTGTAGCGACAGGAGAGTGCTGGCTCAGCCGTCGTCCAATAGGCGACAACATACCAACCGTTGTCGCATTAACTGCAAGTAATATAAACAATTAAAGTAAATAAGGCCATATAATTTACTGTACGTCTTTTATTGACATGTGATGTAGACGTAGCCGTCTTTTATTGACAGCCATAGGTATATATCATGAGAAATGGTAGGTGGGTGACAAACAATTGTCTCATCACCCTTTTATTTATTATTTTTAATAAAAGAAATATATAAATTTATCATTTAATGTGACAATTAAAGGATAAATTTTTTTTTTATTTTTTTTTTAAAAATGAAGAAGGGGGATGGGACTGTTGTTTATCCCCATGTATCACTGCTTATATATCATTAATATTTTGCATGTATTCCGGAGCTCAAAACTAATGTAGGATGATCTTCGGATTATGGTACATATGTATATGTTATTCGAGTAATGCTTGGGAGCATCCGAAAATTTTGCTTTACCGTAGCATGCTTGTAATTATTTTTGGATGAATTTTAAAAATTTTACTTTTTTCGTAGCACTGCTCATGTTATTTTGAGATCTGACTTACATGCTGTTAAAAAAGTACCAACGCATCTGCTAGATTAAATTCTTCAACTTTTGACTCAAACGGTGTCGTGCACGGCTAAGCTAGTAAATTTGACGCCGTTTCAATCCTCCCACAGCTAGCTTTGTCTTTTCCTTCTCTCTCTCTCTCTTTTGAACAACCCCTTTACGAAATTTGCAGGGCACTTCTCCCAACCTCAGCTTCGTCTTTTCCCTCTGCCATTTGCTTACTTTTTCTTCTTACTTTTCAAGGCATGGGGCTGCAATATGTATTCCTGTAATATTTGAACCGAGACAATCCCAACGGGTCTAAAAGATTAACTTCAAATATAGCATTTCTTTGAGAAGTCAAACCAAACCAAGGCGGTGTTTTGGAGTGGGTGAATTTGTGTATTTCCTAACGTCAATCTTTATTTGTTTACTGGATTTGGAGAATAAATTTTAAGAATTGAGAGATTTTATTAATTTTTAGATTTGTATCTACCTTTCAAATTTAAAAACCGCAACAGATAAACCAATTACGATTATGGTTATTAAAATAAGAATAACAGAAACCTCAGTTGCGATAGCGGTTATGAACAAATAATCACTATCGCAACTGATTGTAAATCTTTATCACTAATAATTGATTATTAACGACAACTTTTAAAAGTTGACGCCATTTTAGTGTCGTCACTAAAATTTGGACTAATGTAACATTTTCTTGTAGCAAATGGAGTTGACTCTTCTAGAAGTTATTGGGTCTGTAGATCCATATCTTGTTTAGTAAATCATCCACAAAATTTTCATTTTCATTTTACTTCTCCCAAAAATATCAAATAAAAAACATTCTTACTTTTTTACACTTTTTACATCACATCAATAATTTTTTTATTATTATTCAACCAAAAAAACCCACTACAAAACAAAACTTTTTCACTTTTCTATAAAACATTCTCAAATTTTCTATCACATCAATCATTTCTTATTACTATTTAAATAAATATTTAAATTCACAATCACTTACCAAACAAGCCCTCAGATATTCTGGTTAAACAACCGCCGTCCCGCTCTATCTATCTATCTCTAAAAAAAAAAAAAAAAAAAAAACCATTAAATATTTATCTACTATTAAAAAAAAACGGCTGACGGTCCCTGTAAAGTCACCTGTCACTAGCTACAAAGTCACCTAAATTGGATAAGTATTGTCCATTCTGCGTAGTTAATGAAAAAAAAGAATCTTATCGATCAATGCCTGAACATACTTTATAGCTACACTTTACTTTTTGTTTGTGCTGCCGAGGTGATGACGTGAAAATATCATGTTTAAGCATATAATATTAATACCAATAGCTACACTTTGAAACCCCCTTTTGTTCACAAACCTAATATAGCTATCCTTTGTCCCTGTAAACCCCCTTCTGTTCTTCAAGCTTCTCAGCTCTCTCCAATTATGAGGCCATATCCAGCGGTAGTCTCTCTTCTGCTTACTTGCCTTTTGATTTCTACGGCTCAAGGTATGCAAAATGTGAATATATATCCATGTTATGAGAATTAGAATTAGGTTTTGGGATGAAATGTACTTTTGTTGCTTTTGTGAAGGTATTCGCTTGGATAAGATGTTCATGTCATCACCTGGGCAACACAAACAAGTACATGTGGGTGAAATATATATTTTCAGTACTTTTGCTTTCATGAAATGGATATATTCTTATTCATTTATATATCTTCCTATATTTTGATGGAAATACCCGTCACTGACTGCATGCAGGAAGCTGAAGGAAATGCTTTGATAACAAAAAGTATTGATCTCTGCAAAGATGGGCAATGTTCAGGTATTAGAAATAAAGAGATGGAGAAACAGAGAATGGAAGAAGAAGAAGAGATCAAGGGAATAACACAAGGTAAATAAAAAAGGATTACATTTTGCTGATTTTCATTCCATTTTCTTGATTACAAGATAGCTTCATATATTCCTTAGCTTTTTTGTTCACGAACCTATTGGGCATGTTTGACCAACTACTTCCATTTCTTCCTCTTTTTCTTTTCACTTCTCTCAAAAACATCAATTCAAAAGCATTCCAATTTTTTTACACTTTTTATATCACATCAATCATATTTTATTATTATTCAAATAAAAAAATTCACTACAAAACAAAAAATTTTCACTTTTCTATAAAATATTCTCAAATTTTATATCACATCAATCACTTTTTACTATATAACACACAAATATTCCACAACACAACTACTTACCAAACAAGTCCATTATTATTTTGGGATTTGATTCTTGTACAACATCAATACAACAACTGATTGAGATTTGATTTTGGGATTTGATTCTTTTCACTTCTCTCATGTGAGGAATTGTTGTACAGTTGTTGTATTGGTGTTGTAAATCTAACATTTTCCTATTATTTTAGGGAAGTGATACCCTTACACCCAACCCTCACACGTGACTTGGCAATACCACGCAGATTTTTTCTTTTTCTTTTTTTCGTTTTCTTCCTCAAAAGCAAAGGAAGATTGGAACACAGCCCGGAACACGCCGAACCACCCGGCACCACCCAGCCCGGAACACGTCGGCACCAACTCCCGCCCACCCCGAACCATCCGGCACCACCCACCCCGGGATCCGGTCGATCCGGCCGTCCTGGCCGGGGAAATCAGATCCCCGCCAGCCGCTGCCCCGCGCCGCCTGGACGTCCGTTTGTGGACCCCTCCGTGCCGCCTCTTCCGTCCGTTCGTCACCATCACCGGCGTCTCCGTCACAGTCGGGAATCCAGACCGGGAACGTTGCCTCCGTCACTGACGGGTGGGAGGGACGGGTGAGAGGTTTGAGATCTAAAGCAATTTTTTTTTTTTTTTTTTTTTATGCCACGTCTCTCTGCCACATCAGGTGTAAAGGGTTGGGTGTGGGGAATTGGGCCTAAAAGGGTAGCATTTCCCATTATTTTAATAGGTTTACAGGAAAATAAGAGCGATGCGGCGTGACGGACTGACGGTTCACAAACCTATTATTATTTTATTAATGTTTCTCTTATCTCTCTCTCCCGAAACTTCTACCTTCTTCTCAGTTCTCACCTTTCGCCTGCCTTTTCTCTCTTCTCTCGTGCACCGCGTCTCTCTCTGTCGTCGATGGTTGTTGCTTGGGCGGGTCGGTGGCTTTTGCTCGTGCGTCCCCGACCGGACCCAAAAACGAATTGTTGAGATGAACCGGCAGAGCCCCAGCGGCGCGGGTGGATGAACCCATGGGATCGAATTGATTGGTAGGTGGGGGATAAACTCAGAGAGCATGCTCTGGAGCCATGTGGACAGATCGCACCTGGAGAAGGAGAAGAGGAAGACGAAGGGAAGATGAGGGAGAGGCAGATTCTGGTGTTTCGGTGGAAACCATGGGCCGACCGTCTATCATTGCTTTTATCCAGTGCTCGTCGTCGGTCATTTCCGACCCCTTCAGTTGCTTCATTCACAAACTATCTCTTTTTCAGCTAAAAATTTCACAATATTCCGTCTGATTTTCCGATTCCAATCGGATCTTTAAGACTTGTGTATAATTTAACATACAGATCGATCGTCCTGGGATTTTATCCGCTCGGAATAGAATTCCGGAATTCGTGAATCCTGGGAATTCCGTAGGAGAGGGCGAGGAACTGAAGGGAATTTTCATGTTTGTGGCCGTGATCTGTGATTATGGTGTGGTGAATTATGGTGTCTATGCGATAATTCTGATAATTCTGGTCGATTCCGGTTGATTGATTATGGTGCGGCGAATTACCGTGGATTGATTTTGATCTTGAAAGTCCAGATCGTTTGTTTGATGAAATGTGTGAGAGATGATTTTAGGTTTGTGGAGAGGAGTGGATATGAGGTTTTAAAAAATAATAATAATAATAATAAAATATTAAAAATGATTATTTTAATAAAATAGATATAAATTTAGATAATTTTAAATGAAGTTATATATAATATGATATCTAAACTGGTTTCCTCGTGTCTAATGTTGCTTGCAGGAAAGAATAGAAAACTTTTTAATGCTGCCAGCACTTCCACTACTACCAACCCCACATCAAAGGTCAGTCTTTTGTTAAGACAAATGAGTTTCCATAGCTAGGATTAGATGAAATTAATTAATTAATTAACCTCCCCTTATTATTCATTCTGCTTATATATATATATATGTATACTTTATGCACAGAATGAGAAGAATGTAGAGAATGACAATTTCAGGGTTAACCCGAGGCCTGCTTTTGAGCACTATGACATGGACCATCCTCCAAAGCAAAAACCCCCAATTCAGAATTGAGTATCAATCGGGATAAGTTTGGTAAATGGTTGTATTGTCAAATTTTTGTTTGAATATAAATTTAAATTCATAAAGAAGAGAGAAAATGAGCTTGATGTGAGAGAGAAAACTAGTTGCAGAGGCCTAATTTTTTTTTTTAGGCCTTATTCTTTCTTCTGTAAAGATAGTTTCAGAAGTCTTATTTAATATTTTTTTGGGCTTTGTTCTTTCTTTTGTGAAAATAGTTGTAGACGCTTTGTTTAATTTTTTTTGGGCCATATTCTTTCTTTTGTGAAGATTGCATATGCCTTATTATTATTTTTTTTAATTTTTTCTTACAAACTTATTTTATGGGGACTTTCTTCTATTTGGGGCCTTGGACTGCCGCTTAAGTCATCTAATGTTAGAGCCAGCCCTAGGGTCTTCCTTCCATGGATGATGGATCTGAATGGAGCTCAATATTCCAGAAAAAAAAAAAAGGCTGTTAATAGAAAAGCAAGGATTGGACAACTAATCAATCACTCTAATATATTTTTCAACTTTCAGGTTTCACTTTCTATATTCACGTACACTAAAACCTTCTTACTGTTTCTTGAGAGGCATCCCCTGATTCTCCTCCTGAAGTTTTAAATTTTGTATATTTAGTTAATACGACTCGTATTAACAACTTATTTTTTGCTTTCTAACAAAAAAATGCCGTTTAGAAAATGCCGTCTAACAACTTATTTTTTTCTTCTTTAAAATATTTATTTTGCTTTTAAATTAACTACTTTTAAGCGAGCATTAAAGCTTATGTATTCTTTTTTTTAATCATCTCTCTTTTGCTACAATTATTTCTCTCTTGGTAGTATAAAAAACAATATAAAAAAAAGTTAAAAAATAATATTTTAAAAAAATGTTTAGAATTTATAAAATAAAAGAAAATGGTGTTTTTTTATTAGCTAAAATGGAGATGCACTTAGTTTAGAAATTGGTATGGATGTCATATAGGTAAGGAATAAGGCCAATTTTTTTTTCTCCCCTCTCTTTTTCCTTGAATTGCTCCGAATTTTTTTCTTACAAATTAGAATCTCACCTTAATTTATACTTTATAGTTTGTTGCCCCAGAAAAATATACCAATCTTCTATTAATCATTTCCTCACAAGTCTCAAATCCTAATCTTTTATTTGTAGAGAGCCAAAACATATTATTTAGTCCATATATCGTAGTAGAACAATCTATCTTAAGTGCTGCAAAAAAATTATGGCATGTGTTATAATTTTTATAACGGTCTAGATTTAATTTTAAGTTTTTATAAAAAAGATAAAAATTAATTTAAATTAAATCTAAACGGGTAAACAAAATTTTTTAAAGCAGTTAAAGCTAAATCCAATAATTTCAAATTAGCAACTTGGATGTTATGTATGGACAAAAAGAAGCTAATCAAAGTCACTCCCACTAATTAAAATAAAACCTTTCCTTATTTTGAACTCTTCCAACTTGTTCTGTCGAGTCAAAGCCAATATTGAGCTGGTGTTAAGAATTTGTGGTTGCCATTTGTCTTGGTCAATATTTTGATAATTTAAAACTCTTTTTAAACTCAATAAAATAGTGGAAAGGATATGATAGATAAATGAATTATGTCAAAAGAAAAGAGGTGATTTGAACCTCGGCTTTGTTTGCTAACAAATATTCTTAATTGAACTCGTGATGTCACTCCAATTTTAAATAAAAGGATATCACAAAGACAATGAATCCAGGTCCCCTCAAATTTTAAGATCTAAGTCGTCTCTTGCATCTAAGGGACAAAATAAATTGAGCAATTTAGGAACAAAATAACCCTATCTCGTCACTCGTTACATAGGTCAATTAGAAAGCTTAAAAGAATTAAACATTACATAGCCTATACAAAAAGAAAAGAAAATAATAATAATAATATAATAATATACATATTTTGATTTAAGCCTTTGTTGTTTTAATTTGATAAAATTTTCATGAATTTTGGGGTACACAAATTTTGAGAAAGATTGAAATCTCTTGAGTCTTTG
This sequence comes from Alnus rubra, assembly GCA_028654335.1. Classification (NCBI taxonomy): domain Eukaryota; kingdom Viridiplantae; phylum Streptophyta; class Magnoliopsida; order Fagales; family Betulaceae; genus Alnus; species Alnus rubra. Next base: position 796,959 of record JAJPGS010001898.1, on the reverse strand, counting down.
TTAATCTATCACTTTACACTTATTTGAGCATATGTGATACCAATTTTTCAGCTATGAGTTGATAGATTTTAGATGTCCTGACGTGATTGTGATGTTCATTTTGTTAAACTTGCTCATGACGTATTAACCGTATGTTTGTGTAGAAGTCTTTGTTTGATAACAACATAACGCTTTAAAATGTTTGTGGATATCATTCCTGGCAAACCCTCACGAGATTTCACTCGTCCACTAGGGAATTCTAGAGATTTAAAAGGTTTGTTGCATACGCTAAATGCAATCATTTCTCTTATGAAAGAGGATTTATGTTTCTTGCTTTAATTTTATTTTTCATTTTGTTTTGAAAAAGGATTAGCAAAATGTAAGTTTGAAGGTATTTGATGAGTGTCAAATATTATATAATTAGATCTCTTAATTTACATTTATTAAACCTTTAACTTTGTTATTTTTTAATTTTTTTTTTGTTAGTTTTAGTGTTTTAATATTTTTATAGGTGATTGATAAAAAAATTAAAAAAATGATGATCTTTTTGTAAAATTGTCAATAAATGTGAAAACAAGCAAAAGAAGACTAGCAACTCTTTACGTGAACACGTCATGCGGCCAGGTCTCTTCTTTATAAATGTACATGTTGTCTTTAGTTTACAAAATTCACGTGAGTTGGGCACCCCACGTATTTAATTATAAGAGAACAAATATGTTTGCTTTGCTGAGAAAATGCTGATTTTAGCCACGTGGTTACAGTATTCGGTACTGTAGTCACATGGTGATTTAGCCATGCATGTGAATAATATACCACGTAGCTAAATGATTTGTGCAGGTAATTAGCCACTTGGTTTTTATCAAGTCGCTAATTAGCTACGTGTCTGATAAGTCATGTGGCTAAAATTTTTCTCGAATTGAATTTTTTTTCAAATTTTTTTAGGTTTGAAATTTTATCCACGTGGTTTATTGTCTACGTTGCCAATTGGCCACGTGGCACATAAATCACATGGCTAATTTTTTAAAATATTTATATTTAAAATTTTAGCCATGTGCCTTATGTGCCACATGGCTAATTTATTAAAATTCTTCAAACTTTTTTTTTTATATTTATATTTAAAATTTTAGCCATGTGATTTATTGTCCACATTGCCAATTGGCCACGTGGCACATAAACCACATGGCTAATTTATGAAAATCATTTTAATTTTTTTTTATATTTATATTTAAAATTTTAGCCTGTGACACATAAGCCACATGGCTAATTTATTAAAATTATTTTAATTTATTTTAAGATTTAGAATTTTAGCCACTTATTTATTGCCATGTGGAAAATTAACCACGTGGCTAATTATCATTAATTGCTAAAACTTTCTTCCAACCCATTTCTAATTTCCCTCTTCTTTATCTCTCTCCTTCTCACTTTTTTTTTTTTCAATCTTTCCCCTTTTTTTATCAGTTCCCCCGCCCCCTTTTTTAACTATTCTTTTTCATTTTGTTGTATTTTCTTCCTTCTTTTCCTTTTTCCCACGCTCGTCGTTCTTTCTTCTCCTTTTTTTTCTTCATTTTCTTCACACACAGAGGGAGACCGAGAGAGCTGGAGAGAGAGAACTGGAGCGATTTTGAGATAGATCCGTGGTCGACGACGGAGCTGGAGTCCCGAGGGTCATGGCCCGAGAGGTAGAGATCGAGATCGACCGACTCTCAGAGATGGAGGAGATCCGACCGACTCACGCTCGCCGGCCGCGGATCTCTGTCGACCACAAGTACTCTCTCTCTATCTCTCTCTCTTGTGCTGATCTCTCTCTCTTATCCTTTAATGTTTCAGTGATACAGAGATCGGAGGACCGGCCGGATTTTGAATTTGATTTTGGGTTTTTGTTGTTTTGGTTTGATGATTTCCGGCGAGTGGTCGAGTGGGCGACTGGGTTCTTGTTGTTTAGGTTTGATGGCTGACGAATTGGTTTTTTTTTTGTTTGACTTTCCGGCGACTGGATTGTTGTTGTTTTGATTTATTGAATCTAATGTACGTGATTAGGTTTTTCCCATATTGAGTTTTTGTATTTTTGGTTTGATGGGTTTGAATCCGGCGACTGGGTGATTGCCAGTCCTAGCCTGGATGTACGCCGGAAATATCGTATATATACGATATTGGGAGAAAATGTTTTTTTTTTCCTCATTTTTTTTTAAAAAGAACAAAAAATTATAGCCACGTAGCTTTAATTACACGTGGCTATAAGTGCCCAATTTTTTTAGAAAATAAAATTGCATTTAGCCATTTGGGGTGGCATGTAGCTAAATGTCACGTGGCTAAATAGCCACATATATAAAGCCAGGTAGCTAAATGTACATTTAACAACAACCGGATTCACTACGCGTAACCCATGTAGCTAACTACACGTGGCTAGCAGTTAGCCATGTGTATGACTCTCATACACGTGGCTAATTGCAAGTGACTAAAAACCAAGTTTTTTTGTGGTGAAGGTAAAAGAAGAAATATTTTTATTTGAAGTTTATTTATTTATGTTTTCGGTATTGATCTATTGGTGAACTGAACATTGTCTTAGTGATTTCTTTGTTTGTGACTGTAAACAATTATGGGTTTCATGTTGGTGTTTTGCAGCTTAAGCTTACTCAACAGACCAATGTTACTCCCCTACAATCACATTTTCTGCAAGTTCATTTCCACTGCATCTTGATCGTGATCTTAGTCTTTGTTCTTTTCACAAATTATTCTTGATTTAATTTGTATTCTGGGTTTGGGTTTTTGAGACTCCTTGCAGTTCCTGCATACCCATTTCAAAGTTTTTTCAAAAAATAAATAAAGAAAAATTCTGGTAATTAATTGTCAACAATAATCTACCTCATACAGCTTCAGTATACTCAAACATCATGCCCATAAATTGTTCGATGAAATTCATGAGAGATTTCTGTTCTTGGAATACAATCTGGACCAAAGATGGTGTCTTAGGAGGAAAGTTTGTCTCATATCTATGTGAATTCCTACAAAGGGCCAAAAAATCTCATTGGATAAAAATAAGCAATCATACATAAAAATCTCATGCAGTGCAAGGCTTCCAGTTCCTCTCTAATGTGCAGTCCCGTCCATGTTGATTTTTTGAGTTTGTAGTTGACGTAATTTAATTATGTTGGTTTTGTATCATGTACACAAAAGAATTGATGTTATTTTTGTGTATAAGAATTGCATTATTTTGAAAGTTATGTTGTTTGAATTGATCTTATCTTCATATATAAGAACTACATTATGTTGAAAGTTAACATGTTTTTGTTAAAATGAACAAATAGAGTAACAAAAACAACATATTTCCTTCATTGATTATATCTCCAAGCACTGATCTCTTAAAAACAATGAGAAGAACTACAAAAATAGAGTTACAAAAATCACATATTTCCTTACTTTTCACTGATTAATATTCTTCACATCTTATCACAATATTCAATATCATAACAAAATGCATGGTATCAACTTGGTCAACATTCTCAACTCCGCAACAAAGACTGCAAATTTGTTGAAGACAAATTCTTTTTGGAAAATGCTATTTGCACTTCAGGTGCACAACAGGGACACAACACCCCCTCACAAGAGGGTGTGCCCCAGTGTGAGGAGGTGTTGTGCCCCTGTTGTGCACTTGAAGTCCAAATAACAAGCCCCATTTCTTTTTGCTGAGATCTCTTTCCTGTGCTTGCTTGAAGGTGCGCTCAAGCGCAAGAAGGGATCCTTCCTCCTCACTTTAGACAATTTTGGTTTTTCATTTTTCTACGTTTTCCTTGCAAGCAAACAGATCATGAAACTTTTTTTTTCAGCCTAATATATATATATATATATACACACACACACATGCACATACATATGACGCAGCAAACACCCAACTGACCCAAGGTTCACTCAACATAGCAAAATATAGGGGAAAAAGGCAACACAATTTACTCACACACGACCAAAGAACACTGAGAAGTCTCGTCTCTTTTATGTAATCGGAAGATAATCAAATATTTATTTTCAATTACAACCATATATAGGCATCAATCCATTATTGATGAACAAAGAAAACATAACCAAATGAATGTTTCATTGAAATGGATATAACTAGATGAACTTGCTACCAGCTGCCGTAATTCATGGAAGATGAAAATGACCGCCAACATTTCAGCAGGAGAGCGATTCTGGCCTGAGTTGTTTTTTTTTTTTTCATCTGCGGCCAATTTCCTTCCACCTCGATTTCCTGCAAATGATATGATAGAAATCTAATAAAATTTTGGATTAAATACCTGATTGAAACATGACTTTTAAGCCATTTTAAATTTAGTACTGAGTTTTATTTTATATCATAGGTGGTACTTAAGTTATGAGTAAAAATTTAATTGATACATCTGTTAGATTTTCTGTCCAAATTTTAACAGTCTGCCACGTGTCAACCGCTGAATTGAGACGTGACACTATATAAAAAAAAAATCAAAATCTTTAAAAATTAATTAAAAATAAAAAAAAATATATTAAAAGAAAGAAAAAAAGAAAAAAATAGAGGGTTGGCTCAGCCACCCCTTGGCCGGCCACCCCATGGCAAAAAAAAAAATTGTTGAGTTTTGGCTCTTGGGAGTGGTTCGGCCACCCTATAGGCAAATCCTCAAATGTTTTTGATGGGCCGGCCTGGTGGTGGCCGAACCACACCCGTGAACTCATGGGGCTGGTTCGACCATCCCCAAGGGGCCAAAACCCAACAAATTTTTATTTTTTTTTCTTGGCCAAAATGAGGATGGCCAGCCACCCCCATGGTGGCCAAAGAGCCACCCCTCTTCTTCTTTTGTCTCTAAGATCTAGTGTCATTTCTTTGTACCTTAAGAAGCTCTTACAATTTCTTGCTTATTTTAGATAAAGGGTTTGGTATTTATCATATGTATGGTTCAATGAGCTTTACATGGTTTGTTTTTCACCGTCTCCTTGCTGGTTCAATCTCCTGATGAGCTAAGTAAACCTCCCTCTTAGCTAGGAAGGAGGTTCCACCAGACCCCAGGTCACAACAGAGGCACCACCTTGCTCATGTGTGTGCGTGTGCTTGTGCAGGTGTGGGGGACATGTAACCGAGTGTCGCTATATTACAATATAGAACAGGGAGTAGGGTCATGTAGAAGTCAGAAAAAGATTGATAAAGTTACTTGAACTCCTGCTGTAGCTGTCCTGCTTTTCAGGTAGGTAAGTTTCAAGAAAAGTTCAATTAATTTTTGTATGCCAACCAAAGCGGAAAGCGATGTAACGCTTTGTGGAGCTCCTTAAGAGGATTGAGTTACTTATTTGACTTATTTCTTACTCTTTATATGTATGTTTACACTGTTTTATTTTATGGATCTACTGTTGGAGAATCCACATCTTTTTCCGTTTTAGGGTCGTCCATTATTTCTTCCTTTCAAATCAGAAGTGAGAAGGATCATTCCTTGTAACTCTTTTTCTTATTCAATTAATAAAAATAAAAAATAAAAAAATAAAAACACTGAAAAATTCATTTAAAATTAAACAACCAACAGACAATTAGATACCTTCACTTTTACCATCTTCTACTAAACTTGGAGACAATTTTTTGTAAAGAATAAAATTGAGTTAGAATCATTTTTTTTTTTCAATGTAGTCTGGAATTTTTTTATTCAAATTAAATTGAAGCAATTTTATTTTATTTAAAAAAAAAATCATTCAACTCAATTCGAATTTGAAGGAAAAATCTGTTCTTTTTGGTAAATGAGATGAGTATGATGAGGCATATATGTGGGCTTGGGCATATTCAACCCAGTAAATAAATATGTGGGCTTGGGCTGAACCTCTCCAACCCATTAATCCACATATTTACAAGGTGGCAATATGTGATAGTCACCAAAATTGTACCTTTAATTTGGAAGATGCAGCGGAAATTTGGTTAAGATATATATATATATATATATATTTTTAGGTTAACTAATAATATCAATTAGGTAGTAACCATAGCATCTAAATAATACCACTAAATTACTTCATTAACATAAAAATACTTCATAAGTCCATGATTGATACATCACATATATAGTAATAAGAGAAAATCACACTAGGTCCTCAAAAGATAATTAATTGTCGCGCCCCCAATTTAGGAAAATAAAAGGGCGCGAAACTCGTATGTTCATGATTAGAGTATAAAATCTTCAATATATATTTCTAGGGCAATAAGAATATAGCAGGAAAATTTAAAATTTTTATTTATCAACTATTATTTTACACAAAAGGCAGGAGTTTTATTAAACCGTACATCTCATAATATTTAAAAGTCGGCTAAAATGAACTACAATCATCCCAAATCTTGAACGAGTTAGACATGCTATCATACACCATATAGTCAACTCATAACACATCATCCGGTCTCAATCATAACATCATCATAATGATGCTGCGAAAAAGCGGCATCTTTCATAAACATAACATCATTTGAGCTAATAAATTTCGTGCATAAATATTTCATAAACATATCATCATAGAGCTCATAATCTTTGTATATAGCATTGCATGGGCATTTTTATGAATCATTACAAACATATTTGTGACATTATAGAATTTTCATAAAATTTCATAGTCATCATTCAAGTCATCAAACATCATGCAAATCACATCATATCAACATCTTACAAATAGCATGGCATACAAATCGTGATTTTCAAAATACAGAAGGAAGTATTTAGAATGTGTGCGTCAATTTAATTTTTTTTTTTTTTTTTCTGGACATCTCTCTTCCCCTCTCTCTCCCATTTAAAGCTTATAACTTACTAAGGGCTAATGATTCGATTGGGAATAAAAAAGAATATCGATCATTTATTACTTTTTTTAAAAAACAAATCATTTTTATTCGACTTTTTCAAATTTGACCTCACAAAATCAAACTTAAAATTTGCATAGTGAATTAAAATTGAATTCTTATTTTAAAAGGTTTATTTCCCAAACTGCCTGCAGTTTTGCAAGTAATCGCAAGAACTGCCAACGCTTAGACTCTAGTCTTCCAAACTATCAAAACGTTTCAAAAAATCAATTTTATCGAAATATGCCTATAATATCCCTGTCACGTGTAATTTTTCAATTAAAAAAATTATTTTTAAAAAACTAAAATAATAAAAAAATTATTCTTTTATTTTATTTAAAAAAAGAAAAAGAAAATTGTGTTTGGAGGGTGGCTGCCACTTGTGAAGGAGGGTGACCTGCGAACCACCCTCAAAGGTAGTTGGCGCCACCTTTTGGGTGGCTCGCAGCCACCCCCAAACACCCTTTTTTTTTTTAGTTTTTTAATTTGAAAATGACATGTAGCAGGGATATTATAAGCATATTTTGATAAAATTAACATTTTTGAAACCTTTTGGTAATTTGAGATGCTAGAGTCCAAGCATGGTAATTCGAATTTTTACTTACAAAATCACTAGTAGATTGGGGGTTAAAACTGTAATTTTTGAGAAAAAAGTGTCATCTGTCTATGCCCAACAAACTTGTCCTCTAATAAAGTCCAGAATTGTCCACTGTATAAAAAATGGTCAAAGTAAAATTGTACACTGTCCAGTCCAAGTAATAATAATGTCATTTTATCCATGTCCATCTAAAATATTATTTGTCTAGTATCCAAGAAAAATGTCCAAGTTCATTGTCCGGGGAAATATCTCCCTTATCCGGTGTCCATGTAATAAATTAATAATTATACCTTTATTGATCATGTTGGAATAACTTGATCATATTTTCCTAGGCATCAAGAATAATACGAGAGTATTAGTATAATGATTAGTTGATAGAGTATTTTGAAATTTTTTATATCTGTCCATACAGTAGGGTTTTGTAATAAATATAGTATGCTGTAACCTTAAATTATTATTAAAATAGTCACATTCCTGTAAACTTAGGCATATTGTCGAACCACGTAAATCTGTGTATTAATTTTCTCTTATGCTCCGTTTGTTTCGGCGTAAAATAATTTCAGCATTTTTCGGTGTTTGGTAGAAGCGAAAATAATAGTCAACCGGAAAATGATTTCTGTTTGACCAAAAATGCTTAGTAAATTTAGGAAAATGATTTACGCTTTTTAAAAGCGTAAATCATTTTCCGAAGACGCCAGACGCATTCGACCCCTATTAAACGACACAGTCGACCTTCACTTCAAGCAGTCGACCATCACTGAAATCTTGACGGTACCGAAATTCGACAGCATCCGGGCAATGTCGCCTGAATCCGGTCAGCCCAGATTCCGGCAATCTAGCCAGAACGGCCGACTGGTCGGAAAGATTAGGCCAGAACGGCCGGATTCCAGCGGTTCTGGCAAATTCCGGTTAGTATGCTGAAATCCGGCCAACTTAGATTCCGACGAAATTGTTCGGATTCTGGCCTTTATCTTGGATTCTAGCTATAATAGCCGGAATGGCGGAATTCGAAAAAAAAGTGGCCGAAATCCTATCGGTCAATGACGGAATCTCATCTTCAGTAATTTTTATATTATTTTTCATTAATATTTATATGTTTTGAATAAAAAATGATTTTTATAGGTTAATATGATTGAATAAAAATATTAAAAATATTTGTGATTTTCCGTACGCGCCAAACACCGAAAAATGCTTTCAGCGAAAAATATTTTTCAGAAAAATGACTTTCCTGAAATTATTTTACGACGGAAACCATTTTACGTCGAAACAAACGGAGCATTACTCTCTCTTTTTAATTTTATATTTTCATCATTATTGTGCACGGCAACAATATATTCAAATTATGTGATATATATTATCGTATATCTAATTGCAATAGCCAGAACCTCATTCTCAAATCAATACGAAGCATGTGCCCGCAAACTAAATTTCCAAAAAGAAATTCAAATCAAATAATTGCTTAATAAACACCATGCTAAGAACTATCAAAATACTTGAAGCTTGTATACTTTCTTTAAACATGCGTGAAAATTCTTAATCATAAAAGGACATATATCAATTATCAAACACCATATTGATACTCCCATGACTTACAATATGCCCAAACGTTCTTTATTATGTTTTCTATGGACTTGAGGAGTTGTTTTGATTAAAAGATTAATGGGATGTTTGGATGCAAATTGAATTTTTTTTCAACTTGCTATAGTATTCGGGTTAAATTCAACCCGAATTCTTTCTCTTTTTACACCCGATTTCCCCTTTTGATTTTTTTTTTTTTTTTTAAAAAAAGAACTCCAAGGCGTGGGACCCATTTGACGCGTTAATAAGATGTTGCGTTATCAATGAAATGCAGATACAGAGAAAAAAAAGAAAAAGAAAAAGTACACGTGTTCAAAGATTTGACCGAAAATAATAATTATTCATATTTATTTATATTAAATAATAATTATTTCAATCATTATTCCACATTAATTTTCATAACTCAAATAATTTTACACAACTTTTCATACCACCAATCATTTGCTACCATACTTTTCCATGAAAAAATAATCTCATACAACTCTCACATAAATATGATTTTAAATACAATTTAAATTCTATTAAACATTCAAATATATATTTTTGCCTATAAATTTCCACACCAAATAATAATTGAATTATAATTTCAAAAATCAAACACCCAAACATACCATTAGTCGAACATTATATGCTATTTTGTATATGGGATATTAGATTCTACACCAATTTGTGTGTAATATCAATGATTGATAATCAAATAAAAGGGTAAAGATGTGAGTTCTAAATTTTGGACTATGGGTACCCGAATGCCTAAGATTTGCAAAATGACTTGAGTCTTTCCTAAATCAGCACTAACACAGAGTTTGAAATCACCATGTTAGAATATTTTATATTATTCCTTAGGTTTATTCTCTTATTTATTTAGTATAGGGTCTCTTGTTTGCTACCCATGACCTCCTTATATATATCATTTATTGTAATACATCAATGTCCTTTAATATATACAATATGTAGTCCTTACACTTTATTACTCTATTTATTTGCTTCCACTCTATTCTTTCTCTTTCAAATTATTTTCCAATCATATATTTCTACATGGTATCATAGCCATTTTACTGTGGCTTACTCAGCCCAAACAGACTTTTCACGCGCTACCACATGCTACCTAAACATTCTGTCAGTCGTTCAATTGTCTCACGTGCCGCCATGCGCCCCCGGCTATGTTGCCAATATCTTCCCTTCAGCTTGACGGTAAGACTGGAGTTAACTGTAAGACCTACTAGCCTATTGTTAATCACAGTATCATTGCCCTTGTGCCTTCCTTTTTAAAGGTGGGGGGTTTCATGCCCAAATAATTCAACCATTATAACACATCACCTTAAGATTAGGGTTAAAAGTGCTCCGATTATTACATGTGTATGTAAGGATTAGTTCTAAGTTCCAAAGTGGGAGAAAGTGATTTTTTTTTTTTTTTTTAAAAAAAACTTTTGTAAAGAACTTGTGAGCAATGATCGATCGGTGAGGTTCAACTCTAACAATCGATCGGTGTAATCTGCATGCATGCAAATAAAATTTTGACATATCAACATGAGACTCGTGGGGGTATGTCTATTTAAGGTTAAGAGACAACTCTTGGCCCTCATTTTTGCCCCTCTTCACTTAGAAATCCTAGAGGAGAGAGAGAGAGAGGGGGGGGGGGGTGTTTCTTGAAGGTTGAAGACTTGAAGTTCGTACCTTCAAGAGAGTTATACACGATGCCTTAATCTCGTTTTATTTTCATGTATTAAGTTTCTTTACTTCGTGTTCAGCTTCTGTTTAAGATGTATTTTCGTAGCTGAATGTGTGATTTTGATGTTAGAAGATTTTAGGATGATATTTAAATGCTCGATGGTGATTATAGGGTTAGGAAGCTGTTGTAATCCAAAAGCTTAATCTCCGGTTCAAACTTACTTACAATGAACTTGGAACGGACCTCTAGGGAAAAATTCCTTACTATAGTAAAAAGTAGCCCGTTCAAACCAACTTGAAACAAAGCTCTTTGAAACACATTTTACTGTGCATCACAATGGCCCGTTTGAACTCGAAACCTTCCAGTTTGAATTGAAGGCTTGAAAACTAACTTTTTCCTAAATTTTTCGAAGTGTTGCTTTTCATCATTAATTCTAATTACTTACTTAATCAATTTAATTATGATAAACTCTTTAATTATTCTCTTGGGTATTACAAAAGCTGTGAAAATAGTATTCCCCATAAGTCTCTGATTCTTTATTCTATTTAGATCAAGAGTGAAAACTACCATCATCTGTAACATTTCTCCTAACGAAAAAAAAAAACCTAGTCCTTTAGTAAGCAGCTAGACAACTTAGTTATAGGATATGATATTACAATCATAATCTAAGTTGACATGGCATCGGGTTAGAGAATTAAGGCTCTTGTTTGGCAAGGTTCTGGAAAATGATTTTTCACTTTTCAGGTGTGGCCATCACTAACACACTTTTCAAAACAAACCACAAACAGTTTTTTTTTTTCTTTTTTTAAAAATACTTTTCAAAAAATAAAACATAAACACTTCTAAAAAATAACTCATGTACATATTTTTTTTTTCATACGTAAAATTTTAAAAATGAAGGCTGGTGTGGGGGTATGTGATGGCTGCTTGACCTAAGTGGTGGTGACCATCGTTTGTCAGTCTTGTAGTGATCGTCATGACCATCTGGCAGTCGCTAGAACTGTTTGGCAGCTCCGCGATTGCCGCAAGAAGATCACCACCTCGGTGGCTATTGCCAGGCAGCCACAATTGTACGTGGAGTCTAACTCGAACATTTTTTTTTTCTTTTATTTTGTAGAATCACTTATTTTGTTTTTCAAAAAGACTCCTCAAAATTTTATTGGGTAGCTTCTTCTTTTTTCTTTTTTTTCTTTTTTTTTAAGGCCTACATACAACACTTTCTTCAAATTTTGACTAAAATAAAATAAATTCTATATTTTTACATTTTTCAAAACTCAATACTCAATACTCAAAGCAATTAATTCTCAAGATATGACAAAACTAACTCTACGTTCGAGATAAAGTAGAGACACAAATTAGTAGTATTTACTATTACATTCTGGTCTTTGTTGTTGACTTGGAATACTCAAATTAAATTTATGAATCATGCACATCATTTGTTTTGTAGCTAGATGATTTTTTTCTCTCACTACTTTCTCTTTCTCTTTTGTGTGTATCTTAAAAGATTACATTCAAGGGTGGATTGATCAATTAGAAAAAAGAAGAAGAAGAAGAAGGGTACGTGGATTGATTATGCGTATAATAAGCTCATAAATAAAAATATTATAAATATAATGAGAGTATGAAGAGTTCAATACTTTTCTTTCAAAAAATGTAATTTAATAGAAATTTTTTTATAAGTAAGAGTAAGTGAAGTAATTTTGTGTTAATTATTTTTTAGATAACGAGAAGAACCTATACACGTAGTCTCATCAATTTGTTTTTTGTTTTCCTTTTCTTGATACCTTGACCGGTGGATTTAGGGGTGAAAATGCAGTTATTCTATCTTAATAACTGCAACTGCTATGCCTCATACGATTAGCGGTTATTTAGAACTATAACCACACCGTATAACTATTTTTAAATTTAGGTATTTTGGGCATATTTTAGGGTACTAGGCCTTCATTGGACATCTTTTTTAGGCTTTTTTTAGATTTTTTTTTGGTTTTTTTTTTTTTTTTGCTGAATGTATGGTGTCATTTAAAACCCCATATGTAACGACGTATTTTGTATATATATGAGTAGGCGGTTAGTGGTTAGCAGTAAGTTATCGATTTTCCTATTGCCTACAAAAAACAATTAGCGGTTAGCCATTAGTAGGCGTTTATTAATAGCTTGCATTTTCACCCCTAGGTGGATCCACATCTAAGGAGACATTCTTTTTCTTTTTCCTTTTTTCTTTTTTTTTTTATTATTATTTTTAATCAAATTGGGAAATGATTACATGGAAATAAAGTACAAGAAGACGTGGGCTTCCCAACAACACACTTAAACGAAAAATACAATGTTAGAGTTAAGAACAATAAATGGGAAATGAACCAAAAATGGCCATGTTCTCTGTATTTAGGGCAAAAAGCCAAAAAAAGAAGAAGGGGTGTTAATTATTCTCGTATATGCATTGCAAATTTGCATTTCTCAAATTGGAACACAAAAAAAAAACAAAGGAAAAAGTATATTATTAGTAAAAGAATAAGCAAAAGCAATTAGAATATAGTCTAGAGTAGACACCTATTCACAATTACTTCTTGCCATTTTTGGTGAACCACATTATTACTCAAAGGACTCAAAGCACCAAGCAAGCAACCACTATGTTTTAAACAATAAATTAATTCTCAAGCAACCACAATTATATCAATGTCAAATAGACCCTTAAATCCACTCAATACAAATTATAGAGAAAACAAATAAAATATTAAAAGTTCGATAATTTAGTCCCGGATTCTTTTTTTTTTTTTTCTTCTTCTTCTTCTTCTTATTCTTTAATCATGTCATGACACTTAATTAGCGAAAAAGAAAGAAAAAAATTGAAGATCTTTACATGCAAAAATAAGAGAAAAAAATTCCCTCCAATAAAAAAATAACTAAAATTCACTCTCAATCTTGCAATCTATCTTTACCATTGGTTTTTCGACCGAAGACAGGCAAAACTTCATGCAATCTTTACTATTTTGGCCTAATTCGCATGAAAAATCCAACCGCATGAAAATCCATAACCAACCTTCCAAAACCATGCAAGACAAAGTTTAACAAAAAAAAATAAAAAAATAAAAAATAAAAAATTGAACTCCACGGCTTCACTCATGTCTCTTCTGACCTGTCTGTATAGAAATGAGTAAATAAATAGATTTAAACAAGTAATAGCAGTGAAAAAACCCAAAGTCGCAGCTATATACAATCACATCCTCGTAAAGCACTCGTCGAGCTTCTCGGGTAACTATTAGCATCATCTGTTTTTATTTTATTATTTTTGTAGTTCTTTGATCATATAGTCTGAGATTTTATGGGGGTTCTGATGATAATTGGGTTTGTTTTTTGATGTCTATGCTCTTTTTTCTTTGGTGGGTCGGGAATTGAAAAGCTTGAGCCTTTGTTGTTCACTTTTGATTTTGAAAGCCCTAAGATACTTGGTACACAATTTCTTATGCTTACTCTCTTTCTCCTCTCTATCTCTCTTTCCTGATGGGTTATTGGTACATATAATCTCAGTTCATGTAAAGAAGTTGCTTCTGCAATCAACTCTGTGTAAAAGTGCTGTATTTTGACTAGGTTTTTATTGCTCAATTGGAAGCTAAAGCTCAAAAGATTGTGAATTTGGTTTCCTAATGCCTTTGCATTCGAAGTCTTGGTTCGTGGGCTTGTGTTTGTTTGATTGAGATTGGAGGTGGGTATTGAAAATTTTAAATCGTTGTTACTGGAAGTTTGTTGATAACTGAGAGTAGGGTTTCTGAGCTGATTTGATAGGCGGGCAAGCTGTAATAATGGATTAGATCACGGGTGCTGTTTCAAGATGATTTTTTTTTTTTTGATGAATTATTTTTTCTGCGTTGTTGATATGTAATCTTCCGTGCATAGGAAATGCTTCTAAAGTCAAATTCGTGTGGGTGTGTTTGCATATCTGTTTGTGTAAAAATGTGTACTTTTGTAGGGTTTTGATTGCTTGCAAGAAGCAGCTGTGAAAGATTGTGCATTGGGTTTTTTTTTTTTGCGCCAGTAGTGTTGGGTTTCTTTAGGTTAGATGATTTTTAGACTGAAAATGATGGTGAATACCGTGAATGGGGTCTTGCAAGAAGCAGCTGTGAAAGATTGTGAATGGGGTTCAGAAAGTTTCAATTGAGAAGAGGGGGTTCTGAACCCAAAAGAGGCGTTTATTTTCTGCAACCGAAAATGAATGGAAACTGTTTTTCTGCAACCAAAAGCAAGACCGTTGAGTGCTTACTGCTATTGGGCTTCTGATTCCTTCTTGTAGATTATTGGTGCCTTTGGTTTGGGAATTACAATGACATTATTGTGGTTTCAATTTGAACCCTGTATGATATTCTGATTTCATCTAATAGATCTCGATAATGTTTTTCAGTTGTGCTGAAACTGATGCTTCTTAAACTCATGATTATTTGAAGCTAGGGCCTATACATGCGTGGATGGTGTTGTGATTACTCCTTATTTCGAAAGTATCCAGAGATATCAAAAGACTCATTTATATGTCTTCATTTCCTTGCTGTTAATCATAACATCTCACAACTTCAATGGAATTGGTTGCTTGATTATCTTCCGTACCACTCCCAAAAAAGAAAAAAAGAAAAAAGGACATTATAACTTTTGTTCTATACTCTTTTTCTCTTTCAGGTGCAAAGTAATCCGAGGAGAATGGGAAGTAATGGTGTGGACTCACTTCCTAGGGCTGATGAGGCTGGAGGTTCTGAAGCTACCATTGAGATTAAAATAAAAACATTGGATTCTCAAACATATACCCTGAGGGTTGATAAACAGGTGATCTCTGTAGTGCTTTTTTGTTACATTATTACAAGTCCCGGCCTTATGTATTTTGTGGGTGATTTACTTTGAAGTATATATTGTGAATGCATTTGTTGCTTAAAAGTTCCGTTATTAGCTAGCAATTCAGTAACACTAAGATTCTTTGGGTGCAGTCCATCTTTAATTGCATTAGGAGTGCTAAAATGCACTTTTAGCATATTGACATAGTTATGCTTCAGTGTTTGAGGTGGCTTTCTACAATTAATGTGTCTTAATTTGTGAGAAAACCTCGAAAAGTAACATGTATGTATTCACGTTTTTAATTTCTTTTTTCAAAGCTTCTTCAGCATGATAGATTGGCAGGTTATTGTACATGAGAGTTTGTCACATGGAATTTGGGAGTTGCTTTATTTTTTAATATCCTGCAGGTGCCAGTTCCTGCTTTAAAAGAGCAGATTGCTTCTGTCACTGGTGTGTTATCGGAGCAACAACGCCTAATATGCCGAGGAAAGGTTCTAAAGGACGATCAACTCCTCTCTGCCTACCGTATCCTTTTTTCTTTTATGCTTCTTCGGCTTGCAGAAAGTGTTTTTGGTTCTAAGATCTAGTGTCATTTTCTTTGTACCTTAAGAAGCTCTTTCAATTTCTTGCTTATTTTAGATAAAGGGTTTGGTATTTATCATATGTATGGTTCAATGAACTTTACATGGCTTGTTTATCACCGTCTCCTTGCTGGTTCAATCTCCTGATGAGCTAAGTAAACCTCCCTCTTACGAAGGAGGTTCCACCAGACCCCAGGTCACAACAGAGGCACCACCTTGCTCATGTGTGTGTGTGCTTGTGCAGGTGTGGGGACATGTAACTGAGTGTCTCTATATTACAATATAGAACAGGGAGTAGGGTCATGTAGAAGTCAGGAAAAGATTGATAAAGTTACTTGAACTCCTGTTGTAGCTGTCCTGCTTTTCAGGTGGGTAAGTTTCAAGAAAAGTTCAATTAAATTTTTTATGTCAACCAAAGCGGGAAGCAATGTATTAATGACTCAGGGCTAGTAAACTTATAAACTTGGCAGTTCTTGATTTCTCTTGAAAAGTGATACATGCATTAGATCGTGTGATCCTTAATAGGGTACTCTTCCATTCTAAAAAAACTTTGTTGCTCTAAAAATTTACTCCTGTTTTCTCTTATTTACTCTCGAGGCTTTGAGAATTTAATGAATTCTAAATAATAGATTTGTATCCCAAAACAATAAGGGTTTTGTGGACAGGGTGTGACATTCAAAATAATCAAGATGATAACATATATAGTGTCCTACATGGTTAGTTAATCCTAAACCTACTTTCAACATGGATAGAAAATTTGTTCAGTTTGAAGATGAATGTTTTAGTATTAGGTTCTATTAAATTAAAGAGTAGGTCTGGCATTCCAATTGCTAATTCAGAAATCTATGTATACCCTAAATACCATCTTGCATGGTTCATGTTCCAGGTAACATTGTTCTTTCTGAGAGGTGTTGTATACCAGTAGCAAATGGTTCAGCTAAATAGATTGAGTGAATTAATTGTTAGCCTTAACCTTCCAAGTTGATTATTTTTAACACCTATAACCTATCGTGCAATACATATTTAATACTGCCTTCCCTCTCGGCGAGTCTGCATTACATGATATAAACCTTGTTTTTGCTGGGTGTATATGAAGGGTTCTGCTCAAAATTACAATATAAAGTTCGAAAGATTGAGAAAGTCTATAAAAGAGGAAATTTGGATGCTGCCAAACACAGCCATACAATTCTACTAGGATCTAAAAAATATGGATTTTTACTGTTCTTGCTATCTTTTCATTTTCAGCATTTGAAATGAATTTCTTACCTTGACGCAAGTTAGATGTTGAAGATGGTCATACCTTGCATCTGGTTGTTCGGCAACCTTTTATGCCATCATCTGAGGGTTTATCCAATCATCCAGGTATATTGTGCTTTAATGCAATAATAAAACTTATTACGTAATTTAGATATTATAGTACCTTTATTTTTTATATGCTTTATAAGATAGAGCTTCTTTGTTTTGTAAGTAGAAATGCCTTTAAATGTGATGTATTTCTGTTAGTGGCTCCTCCTGATGAGCAACTCACATAAAATATTCTACTAAATAGATCCATAAAAAATATTCTACTAAAGATAAGTTATGCATGATGCCTTTATGGGTATATTTATATCTACCGATGAAATCTTAAATTTAGTTGTATTAAGTTCTGAGAGAAAAGTGTGTTATTACCTTTGCAATTGCTATCCTTCAGTAATGGCAAGAAGCTCACATGCCAATACAGGAACGAACGATCAGCTAAGTAAGAGAGTCTATCTTTGAGAGTAGTTTTTTTGTTTTCTTTTTTCATTGAACACCTTTCTTCCCTGCCAGTTATTTTCCAATATCCTTAAGATGGTGCCACCATCATATATTTTTTTTTAATGACGGGGAACCCCTCCAATACAGGGCAGTTTCGTGTACCCACCATTGTTAGGTAAACCTTGGACCCCGTGAAAGTGCCCCCTCCACACGGATAGGGTAATACTCCAGCAAAGCCGGTGGGCTGGCCCTAAATAATTGTTTGTACTCAAGGGGATTTGAACATTAGACTTCATGGGACTACTATAAAGACCAATGCCCTTACCACTTGAGCCAACCCATTGGGGTTTCACCATCAAATTTTATGGTCTTGGGTCCAAATTACATGACCTAATTGCTTTGAACATCTCCATGGAGTAGATGTATTCGAGAAGTTAATAGCCAATGTTGTAAGCATGCTCTACAAATGCAGTTTGATTTACTGAACAAACCCATCTCTCTCTTTTTTCTTTTCTTTTTTTTTCTTTATTTTTTTGATAAGTTAAAAAAAGAACAAGAAAAATGAGATGGGTTTTTTTAAGTAAATCAAAAGAGATGTGTTTGATTACTAAATTCTTAGTTTGTGACTCATTATGATGTATCTGGAGGATAAAGGCATGCCTAGTTAATTGTATGTGATCACATCAATAGATACTAATTTTTGCCTCAATTAAAGACTCTCTTTTTTTGCCTCAATTAAAGACTCTCTCCTACCAGCTAAGCACTTTTAGGCCCAAATCAATGGCCCGATTCTTGTTCTTAAAGCAACTTCTCTTCGCACATACCCCTCTCAAACTAACACTCAATTTGCAATGTTCCCTCCCCCCACCAACTAAAGATTGCATCAATGTCTCCCCAAACTATCAAAAATTTGCAATATACCCCTTTTGTCCTGCAAAAAGAAAACATGCCCTTAATTTATTTTTTTCAACAAGACAAAAATACTCCTAGAAATTCAAAAAAAGAAAAGAAAAGAAAATGCAGTGGGTCTTGCAAAGACCCATGGCCATTGTATTGGGTTTGGTGAAGACTCACAGCAGTTGCCGTTGGTTTGTCACCACTTTCTTTTTTTTTAATTTTTTATTAAGAGTATTTTTGTCATTTGGGGGACATTGCAAATTTTTGGTAGTTTGGGGGCACACTAATGCAATCTTTAGTTTGGATTGGACATTGCAAATTGAGTGTTAGTTTGAAGGGGGTATATGTATTTTTTTCATTTTTCTCTTCTTAGAGAAACGTGTGTTATGTCACTTTGGCATGTTTTCTAACGAATTATTTGGAAATGTGCTTCTCTAGATATTAACAATCCTACCCATACACATTTAATCACTTGGTTATTTATTGGAGAACCAGCAATTTGGTTAATAAATGACTCCCAGGATTCTCTAAACTTCATGATTTTGTTGACTAAGAGATTCGTGCCATCTTTTGCTGAGGATATTCTGACATTCTCAAATGTTTATTTCATCAGTTGTCTCCTGACCTCTTTTTTTTTTTTTTTTTTTTCTACTCATTTCTTAATAATATTGATGTGCATGTTGTTGGTTTCTCAAAAATAGATTCACTTAGAATTAGTAAAATTTACTGCTGAATTCTATTGTTTGAAGGATCTGATCCTGCTTTAAGTACAAGCCGTGGTCAAAGTAATCAGGTAGCCCCTGGTCTTGTTATTGAAGCTTTCAGTGCTGTTCAGGGGGATAGTGTTCCTCCAGAAATCAATCGGGTGAGTCTATAACTACAGAAGTATTGAAGAACTTTTATGGTATTATTGGTGGAACTATATCTCACGGTAATGGTTTCTCCTCTCTTATCTTGATTTCTGAGCAGATCGTCTCTGCCGTTATGGGTTCTTTTGGAATTACAAACGTTGTAAGTGGTGGTGACGGGACTGATGTCAGGGTAAAACTACTGTCTACTTCTGGGAATTAATGACTTAGCTTGTTTTCTGGACTCGGTACGAAATATTATATGTGTTTCCATAGGCTGGATATAAAATACATTTGTGTTCTCTCTCCCAGAGAGTCTACCACTATTACACATAAGAAATAAGTTAAAGCATATTCAAATAAAATTTTAAATTTCTAAAGTACATGCCTTCAGAAGCTATGCATTTTTTGTATCCATAAAATGAAGAATTAGATAACTATGATAGATGGCTTGAATAAGGAGATGTATGCCACTACCTTCAAGGTCTAAGAAAAATGTAGAGTGAGTCATTTGTGGCCTACTTCTTCATCTGCATATACGCACAAATATACACGTTATTTAATTGATCTACATATTTAAGTGGAAAGTACATCGACTCAAACTACCATGGGGTTGCAATAACTCCTTTTTGCATAAACATGACAAAATTACTCCTGATAAAAACATATAGAAAAAAGACAAAAAATTCAGAAAAAAACAAAAATGCAAAAAATTTAGAAAAGTAATAAAAGAAAAGACGAAATCAGGAAAAATGATTTTTTTAACTCTCTTTGGGGTGATGGGTGGATGCTAAAGGAACACAGTGCACAAAATCCTACCCAGCTTCAATCTGAACAAACTGGCGTGAGGGGTCCGCTTGATAGATTTCACAATACTTACGGACTTCCATCAGCAGTTTCTTTGGGACCTCTGCAGCCTCCTGTAAGTTTGAAATCCCTTGTTTGCTTTAATTATATTTATTTTTCCCCTGATTTACTGTATATATATATATTAAATGAACTTCGTGGAAGCCTGTTATGGTTGAATGGGAAGTATTGAGTAATATTGTTGGTTTTTTTAGGTAATTCAAGATTCTTTGACTACTCTATCCCAATATTTAAGTCTAATGAGGCGTGAATTTGATGCCATTGGTCAGTTAATTTTCCATTTGTCATCATTATTTTCATATTACAATGTTTATAATGTTTTTCCATATCTGTTCCTCCTGCAAAGCTGGTTCTTTGAGACAGTGGTGACACATTTTAGTGGCAGGGAGAGGTGGGGGAAACAGTGCTCAGGCGGCTGCCACACTGCCTACAGCGACAGTACAAGAAGGGTTTCCAACACCTGCATCCTTGGCAGAAGTCATGCTATCGACCAGGCAAATGCTCATTGAACATGCAGGAGAATGCATACTTGTGAGTTCTCGAGACACTTTATCATCTTTATATATTCTTGAAAATGAATATCTTGGCGTTACATGATTTTTGAAATTTTTGCCCGCGGCTATACTTGTTAGGAGTTTGTTTTCTCTATTAATATCTACTCATATTTCAACATTCAATTGCTCGAGGGTTGATGAATCTTTTATTTTATTTTCTTTTCTTTGTCCAAGAATCTGTATTTCTTGACATGTAAAGTGTTTATGATCTTCTCACTGTTTGGAATTCTTCTGATAAACCAATAATATTTTATATGTTGGCAGCAACTAGCTAGACAACTGGAGGATCAAGTGAATGTGACTGATCCCTCAATGCGGTTAAGCACTCAGTCTAGTGTACGTAGAGCTGGGTTTCTTATTCATAATCTAGGTGCACTTCTACTTGAACTTGGTCGTACAACTATGACATTGCGGCTGGGTCAATCACCGGTAGGATTATTCGTGTTTCTGGTTTGTGGCGTCTTCTCAATTATGCCGTCACCTGCGCTTTATGTGTTGCTATGATCAATTTCTAATGCAGTCAGAAGCCGTGGTTAATGCTGGACCTGCAGTTTTCATATCCCCATCTGGTCCTAATCCAATCATGGTTCAGGCAATGTTCTCACCTTATTATTGGTTTACTTATTAAAAAAGAATCTGTTTACTGTTGAAAACAGTTCTATATCTGCTGATTGAACCTTACATGTCCAGCCTTTTCCTTTGCAACCGGGAACAAGCTTAGGTGCCATCCCCATGGGAGGTGTGCAACCTGGCCCCAGCTTGGTTAATGGACTTGGTACTGGATTTGTTCCGAGGCGTATTGATATACAAATAAGAAGAGGTACCGTGTAATATTTATGACTTGGCTATTTAAAATCCATGTTCTGTTTGAAGAAAATTATGTCCCTAATAGATAGGTATTCGTTTTACCGAAAGGTTCTTCAGCAACTACACCAAATGTTAATCGTGAGGAACATAGTGATACTCAGCAGCCCTTTGGGCACAGAAACTCAACAACAAATTCTGGTGGTGAAAATCCTATTATTACATCAGCTTCAAGGGTCTCAGAGGGTCCATCTTTTGGTGGAGAGTCAGGAGTACAGGTGGTACCGACTAGGACCATGATTGCAGCAGTACCTGGTCCCTTCAGTCGCCTACCTTCAGATTCAGCTGGTAATTTGATAGGTTTATACTATCCAGTTCTTGGAAGATTTCAACATGTGGCTTCTGGACTTGTGAGTGGTGAACAGGGATCTCAAGCATCTGGTGAGCGCCATTCTGCTGGCCTCCAAACTGAGCAGCAGACTGATTCTGCAGTACAACAGCATAACCTAGATGGTCCTGCTAGAGATGGTAATCTGAACATTCTACTATTCAATAGATTAAACATTTCCTGGAAAATTTGAGTTTGTAGTGTTGGAATTCTATTTTGGTGGCATATCTTGCAGGATCGTTTCCAACTCCCTATTTAAGACAACAGGAGCCATCCAATGCACGCAGTGGAAATATCAACATTGTCTCAGCTGATCGGACCCAAAACAGCCAGGAGTCTGATGGACATCTACCAAGTAGTGTTATGCAGTTCTTAAGGACCCTCTTTCCTGATGGTGAAATTCATGTTGAAGAAGCCAGTTCAGAGGGAACAGGTAGAGGTGCGGTCTCTGATCATGTAGGGGCATCTGGTGGTTTTGTGAATGCACCAGAAGCTGAACCGAGAGCAAGCGATGAAGGAATATTTTTGTCTAATTTGCTACATCAGATCATACCCTTAATATCGCCACAAGCTGGTGCAGAGCCAGATGCTAGACATACAGAAGCAGCAAACACTTCTGAGTATACAATGCCTCGAGATTCTTCCACCCAGGTGAGCATGGTTCACGAGCCTTGTCATGGTTTTTTTTTATTTCTCATGTTTCAACAAACTATGGAGTTTCTTGTGATTTCAACCTGTAATGCTCTTTATTAAACCAAATAAAGCATAAATTCGTGAGTCTTGCCGTCAAGAAAAATTCCGATTTACCACAAAAAATAATAATTATAGTAATAATAATAATAATGCTAAAATTATAAAATGTATGAAGAGAAGCAACATAATGAAATATTTGCAGGCTGAGGACTCTGATGTTGGGACGTCTCGTCGACCAAATGATAGTGAAACAAGCCCTCCAAATTCGAAACGCCTAAAGGTACTGCTGCTGAACCTATTAAGCATATTGAATATGGTATGGTATTTCTTCACTTAGCTGGATGGTTTTGTTTAGTGTATGGTATAATGCATTTAAACTGCTATTGGAGACATACTAAGTGGTAACCGGGTTGTTAAAATTATTCCATCAGACTGATTTTCTGGTTTTGATAATCTTAGTTGATAATCATAAGATTTTGTGAGTGAGTTTCTACATTAAAATTTTCATTTTGTTTAAGAAAATACAGGAATCAATGACTTCTATAAATGCTAGTTAAAGCAGTTTTGAGAAAATAGTTGACAGACTTTTTAAAAACCAAGCTTCGGTTAACTTAACAACCTAAGAGTCCGTTTGGCCCTGCGATTTTGCAGGTCATGGTTCATGTTCAAACAAAATTGCGAGAATATCTCGTTTGGGAGTGCGTTTGAAAAAAAAAATGACGGTTTGAAATCATAAGCAAGTGGTGCGCTTTTAAATATGCGCTATTTAAAATGCCGAATTGCGATTTTACCGACGCTTAATTGTGTTTTCATGAAAGTGATATTTTGTCAAAACCGCTTTAAACCAAACTGACCCTAAGTGAAAAAAGTGGATCTTTCATAACGTAAGTTTTATTATTGAAAGTAGGATTTATTGAATTATAAGTGGAAACTATACCACCACCACCACCACCACCACCCCCACTAATAATATTTTAATGGTAAAAATGAAGTGCACTGTGCACCGCTTCTGTTAAAAAGAGTCGATTTCTGGGTTTTGCTTGAAATCAATGCCTCCGGATGAATATTTTTGAAAGGGAGGAGGATTATAACTTTTGCATGCATACGCCAAAGAGTTCTATATAAACATGTCTGCCTTTTATTGTCTAAATGTGCTTAAATCTCTTTTAACTCTTCAAATAACACTAAGCTTTCCTGGATGCAGACGGAGTGATGTCATGAGACTGGTGTCTAAGTGATGCTACCAGCCAACGTAGTTCTTTTTTCTTTTCTCTTTTTGCCTTCTCGAGCGGGAAGTTGTGAAGTAGATAGTTATTGGAGTTATAGGGGATCCGGATACTCTCTCAGACCAAAAAAGAAAAAAAACTTGTTTTCTCTTAGACAGTATAATTTGTTGGTGCTGGAAGACCTATAAATTGGATTTTATTTCCAATAGAGCTATTTGTTTGGGATTTTTATTTCATTTTTATGAACCCTTTTCAGTGCCTTCGTTTCTTGGTTTGAGTCCATCTCAACTTAATTTGGGATCACACTCAGAAGTGCATGCTTGTATCAAAATTCTCTAGCCTAGCTTTGTATTTACTACCATTTATTTATTTGTTTGTTTTTCCGGGGCCATAGTGTATTCAAGTAAGCGTATTTTTATTTTTGGTTTGCGAAAGTGTTTTGATGCAACATAAATGTTAAACGTATTTTAAATGGGTTCACATTTGAGAAAACCCAAATAGATGATAATAGTATATTTGCTTTGCTTATTTTGAGAAAACCAAAAAATAGATGTAGAGAAAAAGAAAAGATATTGAATGTGGTCACTCTCATTGGAGGAGAGGGATGATTGTACGGCCATCCTCGCCTATTGTAGTTCAGTGAATTGAACTTCATGCCAAGACCAATCTTCAATTGATCGGCTCTTGGGCTTGGGCCTATATAACTATAGGCCTCTTTTATTAGCCCATAACCAATGAAGCCCAAATTTCTCCATACAAAAACATGGTTTAGATTTATGCACACCTTGCTTCACATAAACAATCTATATATCTCAACGAAATCCAGAGTATTGTTAGAAGAATATAAATTAGCTATAGATCAATGATGTTAGAATCACATCTTTTCAATTACAATTCTTTTCAAACCAAAATTCTATCATGGAATTGAGGCAAAAGGAATAAAAAATCACTCATAAAAGCAATAGAATCACAACTATTTTCAAACCAATATTCTATCGTGGAATCGAGGCAATTAAAAGGAATAGAAAATCACTCATTGAGTGTTTCATATTGATAAACTGATAAAAATACATAAGCTAGAGGCTAAAGCCATCTTAACAGGCTTATATAGAGCCTAAATTTGAAACCCTAAATATAATAATAATAAATGAAATAAAAATAATTGCGGTACAAATATTACAAAATGACAAATTTTGCCTAGTAAATGTTGGAATTACGAAATGTTCATAAAATACAAAATTGTAGCCCTCTGAATAAGCTTTCCAACGCCACCAACTTGGTCTCAATCTGATGTTAGAATTAGAAGATATGAATTTTTTTTTAAAAGTAAAATGGGTCTAACAAAAAACTGATAAAACTGGCTCGCATCATTCTCATCGGATTTGAGAGAATTCGTCCTCGAATTCAGATGATTCTTGCCCTGATCCTTCAGATGCCCAATCAATCCATTTTTCTTCAAAAGCAAAACAATATAACATCCCACAAGAAATAATTCTTCATTGATCACCACAAGACTGCGTCAATCAACTTGAAAACTTTTCACACTAAATTCAAAGAACTCTAACTTCACACGATTGTCGCACATCTTTTCCTATTCATGCACCATTTATATCTTCCAAAATGGATCAATGATCTTGTCACTTTTAAACATCAAATTCTTCTACACATAAAAATCACCAAAAACATTAACATCCAGAGAATTTTATAAAATATTTTCTACCCTATAGAAATCAACTTCGTTAACATCCAAATCAAAGACTTTACTTTTAGGGCTTTCATCAAGCACATGATGTATAGAATTCTCATCAACAAAATTTTTAATATCATCTGAGAAATTTACCTTTTCCAACGATTCATCTTTCTCAGGATAAATGTCGTAGATTAGTGGATAATCCCAATCTACTACGGATTCTTTCTCTTGATCCTACGACAAAGAACCTCTCACAAGATCTTCATCATTGATATCGGTATCATAAGTTGGTGGAAAATCCAAATCCACGAATCCTTGTAAAAGATTTACAACATTTTTAACCGCATGATTTGGATTTTGTCATCTTAATATTTATCATCTTTAAAAATTGTTAATTTGATTTTAATTTATCGTTTATTTGTAAATTGTCTATTGACACGGTAAAACATCAGTTTTTTAATTAAAAACTAATGATATTACTACTTTTACTACAATCTCCTTGCAAACTCATAACCAAAATTTAACAAGATAAATTTAATTGTTTAGTGATTAAAGTAGTAAGTGACACGTGAACTGCTATGCTAGTTTATAAAAAGCTTATAATAAAAGCGGTAATACTCTTAATAACACTCTTGTCAACTTGATTGGCTTGAGTCATTTTATTTTGAGTAATATTATTATTTATACAAATTTATCATATTCAGTTCATATCAATCGACATGACATATTTGAAGTGACTTTTTATATCATATAATTAAATAAATAAAAAAATATCATTAAATATATTATTTAAGACACATCATATCATCTAATATAAAATAAATATAATAAATATAAGTGAAAAGTAGATTTACCGATTTATGTTAGACAACTCAATGGCAGTTAAATCTTGTTAGAACTTAGAATGTAGTTGGAAACCCGACTTAGTCAGGCCCATCCGAATGGTATAAAAAAGCCCAATGTTTCACATCATATATTCCTAAGAGTAGTGACTGTAGTGTTAGGGTTAGGGTTAGGGTTTTTTGGGTGGCGGAGACTCTTCTAGTTTGCCTCCCTTTGCAGCTTGAGAGCACCCCCAATCATGGCTGAACAGGTCGGTGTTCCATATGCTCTTCTTTTCGATTCTCTGTACATTACTCTTTGTTCTTCGTTTCAAAAAATTAGGGTTTGGTTTGGGAGTTATATGATAAAATAATTTTTTGTTTTGTCCTTGCAGACTGAGAAGGCATTTCTGAAGCAACCAAAAGTGTTTCTATGGTATGAAAAAACAAAGTGAAATGTTTTATTTTTTTATTTTACTTTCTGGGTTTTGATAAATTGTGAGGGTTTGCTGCTATTCTTCTCTCTTTTTTTAGTGATTATTTATTTATTCATTTATTTCCTTTGTTTTTGGAAACATAATTTGTAGCTCGAAGAAGTCTGGGAAGGGAAAGAGGCCTGGCAAGGGCGGGAACCGGTTCTGGAAGAGCGTTGGTCTCGGTTTCAAGACCCCCAGAGAAGCCAGTGAAGGTCTGTGTGTGTGTCTGAGATTGATTTTATATTTTGGTGTGTTAGTTTTTTGAAATGTGAATATTTGAGGTTTAGTTGAGGGTTTTGCTGTCTGGGAATGTTTATTTCTTGCGTATGCTACAATCTCAAGATCAGTACTTTGCGGTTAATTTGCTGCGCTATTTTGTTTCTGTTTATATCTTAGCTGATTATATCTGTATTGACAGTATATCGTTGCAATTTTCTTTCTTGGAATTTGTGTTTCAGGGCATGAGTTTGGATTTGAACATTTGCTGATATAAGTTTGGTTTCCACCTGTAAACTTTGGCCATTATGATGTCTCTGTTTCCTTATGGAAATGGAAATAAGTACAAATATCCTGGCCAAATCCTAGAAAACAAGTACAAATTCTGTGTGAGATCTATCACAGAACTGATATGTTCATATAGCTAATCTCCGAGGAACTTGTATTAATGCTTGATGTATGTTAGTTGTTTTGATTTTTTAGTGTCCAATTGGGTTTTGCATGATCAAGTACAAGATTTTGTCCTTTTCAATTATAATCTTTTTCTGTTTCCCTCTATGATTCTCTTAGTTTGGCTAGTTGATTTGATAATATCTATGTCATAACTCAAGTGTGCATTGGGTTTTGGAGATGCAAAGATATGCTTATGTAATTAAAGACTAGCATTGAACCATGATTCAGCTTGATTGATTGCTGTGAAAATTTGATATTTATGTTGGTCGAATGATATTGCAATATTTTACAGCAAGACAAGGCAGGCTAGAATTAGAGATTAACTCATTTGTCTAAATTCTTGATGGAGTCACTTAGAGCACTAGCAGAAACTTCCATTTGATTTTCCCTAAATTTAGGGAACAGAATGATTTTTTGGTTTCCTATTCAAATACATTTCACAATAGCTTCTTTTATATATCTCTATATCATTCATATATTATTTCTTTACAAAATACGAGTTCCCTACCTATCCTCACCTTTTTTACAAAACGTAACACAATCCCCTCAATGAAAGGCAAAAAGATGAGAGGAGAGAGATATTTTATGTTAAAATAATGTATTGCTACCCAATACATTGGGTAGTACCCTAGCATTTCCAATGGTTAGGGAAGCTGCTGCAGGTTACTTTTTGTGGTTTTTTGTTAGATTTTCCCTATATTTAAGGAAGGGAAAATGTTATAGAGAAGTTGCTAGTGTGCTCTTATAGGTTTGATAAAGACATCAATGAGATTAGCTGCAATGCCTGTTCAAGTGAAACTCTCGTTTTTTTTTTTTGATGAATCATGTGAAACTAAGATATTGCACCATTAAGTAGTGTATTTTCTGAATCATAATCATGATGAACATACTTGGGGATTATTCTATCTAGATGTGTGTTTCACAGTTCTTCAAGTACTGAAGAACATGACTTTGGCTACTTTTTTCATAATTATTTAGCAGTCAAAACTATGGATTTTTGCTTATTAGAGCCCTTTTTCACTGTTTCGTACAGGAACCTATATTGATAAGAAATGCCCCTTTACCGGCAATGTATCTATCAGGGGTCGTATCTTATCTGGTACTTGCCATAGTGCTAAGATGATGAGGACCATTATCGTTCGTCGTAATTATCTTCATTTTGTGAAGAAATACCAAAGGCATGATCCTGCTTTAGTTGTGATGGATTTCTCTATTTCCTTTACATTCTCACTTAGGAAAAGCGTAACCTTTTTTCCTTTTTCCTTTCTTTGCTTCTCTTTTCTTCCACTTTTGGTCTCCTTTCAGATATGAAAAAAGGCACTCAAACATACCTGCACACATATCCCCATGCTTCCGTGTGAAGGAAGGAGATTATGTCACTGTCGGCCAATGCAGGTAAACGATTTTTGAATGAAAGGCCCTTTTGTTTTATCGTTTTATCATGTCTGTGTATGATTTAAAGGATAAGCATGCACAGTTCCTAGTTTTGACTGTACTTTCCCCCCCCCCCCCCCCCCCCTCAAATATTTCAGGCCATTGTCGAA
Source organism: Alnus rubra (assembly GCA_028654335.1). Classification (NCBI taxonomy): domain Eukaryota; kingdom Viridiplantae; phylum Streptophyta; class Magnoliopsida; order Fagales; family Betulaceae; genus Alnus; species Alnus rubra. Next base: position 767,699 of record JAJPGS010001898.1, on the reverse strand, counting down.
GACTGTGAGGTTCAATGTCTTGAAAGTCATTCCAGCTGGATCTTCTGCTGGCGGGAAGAAGGCTTTTACAGGATTGTGAGGTGATTTCCAGTTTTCCTCAAAGGCTGGTTATATAATTGTCATGGTTTTTCAGTGAGCTTAGTCCCGTAAGAGAAGACTTTTGAAGTTTACTACAGCATGTTGATTGGGTGGACCTGGACTGTTAAATGCTGCTCCTTTTCTTCTTCCTTCAATACAATTATGACTTCTTCAAGTAATGTTTAAATTTTGGAATTCTGAAGATACCCAATACGATTTTTAAATAGGAATTCAATCCACTTTCGTATCTTTATTACCGTGTGATTTTGTCATTATTCATTAGTGACTTGGCCAAAGCTTCAACTTTCTAGCTGTCGACAATCCTGGTGATTTGCCACTTATTCTTTGCACAACGATTGGCAATCTGGGGAGCCATTATTGGACCAACCTTGAGTGGGAACACTTTTCCACGTCAGGGTGTAATAATCAGGCAACCAAAGAGATTACTATGCTGCTGCCAACTTATGTACTAAAAGATTTTTTGCCGAAAAAATAAATAACTCTTTTTGGGTTGACTTGACCTTGGGAAGTGATATAATAATAGAGTCATTGTTTAATTGGAGCTTAGTATTTTGTTAGATTTGTCTCTGAAGAAAATCCCAAACGATCGGTATCAGATTTTGAAAATCCAGCTTGATTATGCATATAGATTATTCCACCTTCCCACTTTTTGGTTTTTTCGATTTTGGTAAAATTAGAAGAATTTGATTCTCTCATTTTACGGTCAATATTTTGTTTTATAATTTATTTCACTTGAAATGGAGCAGACAATAGGGCGGATAACGGGGAACAATCACATTTAATTAATATGATTAATTCTTCAAGTCTCAATCAAATTTGAAGGACAGAGGTGGTTAGATGATAGCAAGATAGAAAGAAACCTCTTTTTTTTTTTGGCCTTTTGACCATCAAGACGACGTTGAACATGTGAAGCAAAAAGGAGAGATTTTTGTAAAGTGATCATTGGTGGTCCTTCTGTATAAAGCAAAAAGAGATATATACAGTTGCTGTCTTACATCATCTTCCCATTGAACAAGTCCCTTTTTTTTTCTGTATGAACGCATCTAGATGCTGAAAATTTCACTTTCAAATCTTTTGGTGCTATTATTACCAATTAAATTAAACCAACTTCCTATTACAACTTGTTTCTCAACTTATTCAAGCACCATGTTGATGTAGAGCATCACAAAAAGCAGCTTTCTATTAACAAAGGAGGAAAATGATAAGAAATTAATTTCTTTAATCAACGGCAAAATACTTGCATCTCACTAGTTTATGAAATTTCAGCTTATCTTTAAAAATAAAATTGATCACATTTTTTTTTTTTTTTTTTGTAGTTTATAACACAAGCCATGATAAAGAATTAGGTAAGTAATTAAATGGTGAGTATCGTGTGATATAATGAATATGGGTGGTTGGGATATTTTTTTATTATTGGTGAGTATCAGGGAATTAATTATTGGTGCAGGCCACAATCTTTGAGTTTAGGGTACACATTTTTCAGAAGAAATAAATTGAATTGAAGACAGATCAAAATGGAATAGTTTCAGATCTTCTTCTTCTTTTTCTTAAGAGTTTCTATAAGAGAATTAAGAATGGTAAAAAAAAAAATACTTCAAAGTTTTACTCCAAATTCAATTGAAGGAAGTTTCTCCAACCAAGTTTATTAAACCAACATATGTTAGAGTACAAGATTTTCATATACATCTGAAAACCACATGCTCAATTAATCTTATATAGAAATGCACGTGAGAATCACATACTTTAACAACACATATCAATTTAAATAGACTAAGTTGAAGAATAGTTTAGACGAAAACTTTGTCCCCTTCTTAATCTTATTCATAATCAAAGAGGTTGTATTAAGAGCTTGTAATTAGGGCTAACAAATTTTGACACAACCTTCAAACTCGACACAAAATTAACGTGTTAAGGTTAAAAGGTCTACGTTTAATTAAATATATCGTGTTATGATTGACCTATATTCATGCTTTGATACTGTTCGAACCCGACAAACAAACACAAATTGTCAACCCTAGTGATAGGAAAATCAAATCAACAATTTAGACATCATCCAAAATATAAGCTAATATAAAATGGAGACAAATAAGTAAATAATGTTATCCGTACATTTTCCCTATCGGAAACTATTTTCATATAAATGTCTAAAAGGAAAAAAAGAAGAAGAAAAAAACAATATCAGATAGGGACATAAAAAAGACATTTCCGTATTACAATTTACAAGCCGCAACGACCAAAAAGAAGATTGTATTAACACCCACCCAACTGATTTTCAGCCACGCTTTCATAGAAAAATCTGGAATTTAACGGCTCTCTCTCTCTCTCTCTCTGTGAGACCACACCTACTGTAAACCGAGCACCCCATCCTTCTTAACATATTCCAAAGAATCTTCTCCCACATCAATATTTTTCTCTGATTCTCTCTGTGCGTTTGTGTGCGCGTTACTTTTGACACCCACGACAAGTTGCTAGAAGAAACTGAAACTGTGAAACAGCACCTCCACCGCCAACCACTACCAACCACTATACCATCCATCATGTGTGTGAAGGACGCAGAGCAAATTGACCAGGAGGAGTTCGAGAGTCTGGACAACAACAACAAGAAGCCAGGGCCTTTGCATTGTGAAGTGTTGCGTACCCAGATGGAGAAGTGGGAAAAGGAATCTCCTTTGATGAGTTCCACTGCTCAAATCAGTCCTGAAAGACCATGTCCTGTAAGAATTCCAATTCCTTGATCGTTTTTTTGTACTGGGTTTGTCTCAATTTTGTATTTTTTTTTTTTTTGGAAGACTCGTTTGCTTGAAATTGGGTTCTGATTCTTTTTGTTTCCTCATGCGGTTGATGATTGGTAATGAATTTTCTTTTTGGGTCAATGGTGTTTGTTTTTATTTTTTATTTTTCTCATTTTGCAAATTGGGTTTTTGTTTATGGGAACTTTTCTAGCTGTTTTATTATTATTTGTCTTTGAAACTCAGATATCGCTGGGACATCTATCTGAAAGTATTTGGGCTTATGTGGGTACCATTCTCATGTTTGTGGCTCTGCACTATATAAAACTGAGTTGGTTTCACTAATTTCAGTTCGATGGAGATCGTTACCGCTTCAATTTTTACTGTAGTCAACAGTTGGTACGGTATTCGTTAGGAAATTATTACACTTCAAACATTTTCCTATACTTAATTCAACGCTGCTGCTTTTTCCAGTTGAGCTTCGGTCAATGGATTGGTGTCCTGAAATTTTTTTCCCATAACAAAGACATCGAATTTATTTGAATTTCTATTTGCTTCTCTATTCTCGCTATCCTTGATTGGAAGGTAGTTATTTGCAGGAATAGGTTTTCCCTTATGATGATCTTTAATGCTGGATGGTGATGATTTCCTTTTTTAATTGTACTTTCCTTACCTTGTCTTTAAGACGAGTTCTTCACAGTTTTAATGGCCAGATGCTTTTATCTTATTACACTTACCTTCTCTGGAGAAGAGTGATGCTGATCACTAAAACCAACATTTATATGGAGACCTTTTATCTGGTCAAGATTTAGAATGTCTGTTAACTGAGTGTAACTTCTATTGCTTTATACTACTTTCTTGAGTTTCCCTAAGTCCTCCTTTCTGCTTTCTTCTTCTTCTTTTTTTTCAAAATTCTTATATATTTGTACTTTTAATTCTTCTTTTCTTCTGATTCTAATTTCATTTTGTTGTGATTCATTCAGCTGGAAAGCATTTGTGAGGATTCAGTAGCTGTGGACAGAAAACAGAAACTGTTAAACTTTGTCCCTGTCCTCAGTTCAGGAGAGTGGTCTGATATAGGGAGCCGTTCCTACATGGAGGATACTCACATCTGCATTGGTGATTTGGCTAAGAAATTTGGTTATAATTTACTATGTGATGAAGTTGTCTCCTTCTATGGTGTAAGTTCTCTAACTTACTAAATTGTCTACTCTGTCTCCAGAAACAATTTGCACCATCAAATTTTTCACAAGAGTTGCATCCTTAAATGTGGGTTGTTGTGAGAGTGGGAAGAAAGATTCAACCAGCATTGTTATACAGAGAAATAAAACAAAAATCTTCTGTTGTGGGCTTCTTGCACCAATTTGATGAATAAATTGAGCATTACTTGGAAACAGATTATACCACAGTATTGCGAATGATCATATTGCATATATGAACCTTCTTTTTAGCCGTTAGTTGCTTTTAACTTGGAAAGTCAACCTAGTTCGACTTTTGAGCAGTGAATGATTGTATTGCAGACATGATCACTTTTGAATTGTATAATATGTATCCATTACCCAGTAATTAGGAATACTCATGAGCTTGAAAACCTCTGGTGATCAATAACCATTCCTGGATAAAAAATTGGTGACCCTTAAATGAATTTGGTGACCGTTAAATGAATGTTTTGTGGTGTAGCTACGTTGTAGATACCATTTCTCTACTGGTACTTGCTTTGTTCGAGGTATGAACAACATAGAAAAGCAACTAGTTTGCAAATTGTCTGTACAAGTTGTAGAAATAGGTATTTGATCAACACAAGTATTTTCACGTGGAACAAGGCCATAAATTGTGATGTAGAGACATTTAATTCAGATTTTGACACGTGTATCACAATTGGTTTGAAAATTAGGTATTTGATGGGCATGGAGGAAAGGGTGCAGCGCAATTTGTCCGTGACCATTTACCAAGAGTCATTGTTGAAGATCCCAATTTCCCTTTAGAACTCGAGAAGGTGGTTGCAAGGTCATTTATGGAGACCGATGCTGCATTTGCAAGGACTTGCTCTCTTGAGTCTTCCCTCTCTTCTGGCACAACTGCTCTGACTGCAATGATATTTGGGAGGTAAGTTCAGTATTGATTGGCCATCTTTTTATATAGAGTTTTACATCAGGGTAATAATGTTGGGAAATATTCCATTCTTGCATAGCAAGACTGCTGAATGAGCTGTAGCCAATGACATGAAAATGGACCAAATAATGAGGAAAAATGAAATAAGAGGCTCACAATGATGAAACTCGAAATTCCATTTCAAGGAATTGCTTATGTTGTCTTCATTTGTGCATCTTTTTATCTTCTTATTCACAAAATTATGAGATCATGACATAGTGTCGCTTGTAATGCTAAGGTCTTCTGAGTGACATAGAGTGTGCTTCGCTCTCTCTTACAATACATGCTTTGAACAGGTCCTTACTTGTAGCCAATGCTGGGGACTGTCGGGCAGTGTTGTCACGACGCGGAATTGCTGTAGAAATGTCGAAAGATCACAGGCCTGATTGCACAAAAGAAAAGACAAGGATTGAGTCCTTGGGTGGATATATTGATGACGGTTACCTCAATGGTGAGTTGGGTGTGACACGTGCATTAGGCGATTGGCACATTGAAGGAATGAAAGGCACGGGTGAAAGGGTTGGGCCATTGAGTGCTGAACCCGAACTCAAACTGGTGACATTAACCAAGGAAGATGAGTTTTTGATAATTGGTAGTGATGGAATATGGGAGGTGTTTTCCAGTCAAAATTCTGTAGATTTTGCTCGGAGGAGACTCCAAGAGCACAATGATGTGAGGTTGTGCTGCAAGCAAATAGTGGAGGAAGCAGTAAAGCGGGGAGCGACAGATAATCTGACGGTTGTGATGGTAGATTTTCATAAGGAGCCACCTCCCCAAGTGGTGGTACAAAGGGCCAGAGTGAGGAGAAGCATATCTGCAGAAGGCCTTCAGAGTCTCAAATGCCTGGTAGAAGGCTAATTTTTTTTATTTTTTTTTTCTGGCAGAGAGAGGTTAGAACTAGAAAAAAAATAATACTTTGTGGTTTCATCAATTGTTTGATCTCTTAGAGTTTGTCTGTGTGTGTATATATATTCTTCCGGGAATTGGGAACTGCCTTTTTTCCTGGAACTCTTATTAACTGATTCCCCATTTATCTCCTGAGAAGAAGGCAGGAAAGAGAAGAAGAAGATTTGCAATCATAATTTGTTAAAATCGAGGAGTGGAATCCCACTTGTAAACAGATTGAATGTAGCATTGTACCATTGTGAATTCAATATACCAAAAGTACTTTTGGATCTCTGTTGGGCTCTTTTCTTTCACACTTATCTCATAGATGATGCTACACGCGTGAATGTGAATTGATATTGAACAAGTCAATGATGATAAAGAGAACCACTATTTTTGTGGCATCCGGAAATAATGTATAGCACGCGCCGTCCTGTCGCATGTATGCCTCACGTGTCAGCCCCAAGGTAGTGGACCTAGTGGTACATCTTGGCTCGTGTTAATCCCCTTCTCTTCATAGCCCTTTTTTTTAAAAATAATAATAATAATAATAATAATAATGTTAAGAAAAGCAAAAGTGGTAGGGTAACACTTCAGATTCCTTTAGTGTTTTCTTAATTTAAGGAATATCAAGGAAATCTGTCTCAATAATTTTTTAAGAGTTTTACCTATATTTAAAGAATAAAATGAGTTTTAGGAAAGGCTACTAGTGCTCTTATTTCGGAACAGTCATTCCTGGTGTACTTTATGTGATTTTAATACAATTTTATCTCACCCATGATAATAACAAAAAAAAATAAAAAAATACTGGATTGAATTGTGACCAACAATAAATGAAATATATATTTTTTTTTTTCCCACTTAAAGTTTTTCCTTTTCTTTTTGTCTAGAAAACAATATAAGGGCAAATGCAAGATGGCTCAGAAAACAAGTAGGGAATTACAAGAGCAAAAATTTAGGACAAAAAAAAACTCTTTATCTCAAATATGTAGCTCTTGTACATGTGTAAAGACTATTGATGAATAAAGAATGAGATACAAAAAAGACATACATGTATAGCGACTCGAGTAACTTCTCTATAATGCTTTGCTTCCTATGTGAATGTGACGTTTGACATACAGTTTTTCCTAATAATAAGGTACAAAAACAGACACACATGAGTGATGCCTGGAGGAAATTCTCCATCAATTTCAGCTGATGCTGTTCCAAAACCATTTTCCGTCATTCAGTCTCCCTTTAATCTCAGTTCTTGCCACGCGAATCAAGAACAAACTTGCACAGAAAGTAGCAAGAATAAGCATAAAAAAGACACTGTTCCATCCTCTGGTGGAAATATACCCAGCCAACAGTGGACCAAGAGCTGCCCCAACAGAGCCAGTACCATCTATAATTGCAGTAACAGTAGCTAATGCACGGGAATTCCCTCTGACAGAACTCTGGGTACCAAGATCAGTTGCAACAGCTGTTGTGATAAGCGAGTAGGGGCCATTTACAAGCAACCCAGAAAGAAACATCAATCCAATGTTGGCAAACATGGAGAGGCTTCCATATACCCTGTAGAAAATAAGGGCTGGAATTGATAGCAACAAGAACAGAATTGAAGTAACCGCACGGGCATCAATCATATCAGATATGTATCCTGCCAAAATTCCACCAAAGACTCCTCCAATGTCGAAAATTGTTGAGAGGATCCCGGAAGCTTTATGCGACAGATGCACACCAGCAACAGCTACAATGCCAATTCAAATTTATAATGAATAAGAGAACATTTGCAAATTCAAAGGATACCATGGAAACAACCTCAACCCATTGCCACAACCTTACGAGTTCATGGTACTTTGCCATTTTGTGGGATAGTCATAATGTATTGGTACAAAAGGTTATGCATACACAGCAAGGCAACAATTCCATGACACATCAGGATAGCACAACCCTACAATTCAATTCCAAATCACTGGTTCATTCATATGGAAGTCGAAACTAGTACCTGTGTGCCTTATGTAGAAGGGCAGCCAATACAGAAAAGTGTAAGCCACCAGCTTTGAGAAGAACAGGCAGAAAGCAAATGGCGCCACACCCGGCAGCCTCCACGCCTCCAAGAACCCAATGGCATTCAAAGTATCCGATCTCTCCCTCTCAAGAAGCCCCGCCTCCTCCGATTCCAGTCTCTCCGAATCCACTTTCAACTCAATCTCCATTGCAGGAGACTCCAACTCCAACTCCAACCCCAACCCCAAGTCCTCAGGACTCACAACAAGAAACATAAACACCACCATCCCAACCACAATCACCAACACACCAGGCAACACAAAGGACCAACCCCACCCAAATTCCAACACACCAGATGCCACGACTGACCCGATAACATTCCCGACCGAGGTATGCGAGTTCCATACCCCCATTATCAACCCCCTTTTGTCCTTCCCAAACCAATTCCCCACAACTGCCACCACACAAGGCCACCCAATCGACTGAAAAAGCCCACACACAACCTGAACCCCCACAAAGAACCATAACAAATGCACATTCAACCAATACCCTAACCCTAAAACTATCGTAAAAGCACCACTACCCATCATCCCAAATACAAGGAACAGCCTCAGATCGATCCGATCACCAACGTGACCGGCAAAGTACATTCCGATCGAATATGACGAGAGGAATGCGAGGTCGAGCTCGCCGAGACGGTGGGTCCCCTGGGGCCCGTCGAACGGGGCCCAACCCGAATCGGATCGGATTCGGGTCGAATTAGATTGAATTTCGGGCCCGAGCACGCTCTTGACGATGCTCGGGGGCTTCCGAGAGGCGTGGAAGGAAGCGTAGGCGAAGAACGTGAGGATTAGGACTAGGGTTTGGTGAAAAGTTAGGGTTTTGTGAGGGGGTTTGAGGGTTGGGAAGAGAGTCAGAGCTGGAGCTAGAGTTTGGGTTCTGGATTGCATTGTGATTGATCAAGAGAAGGGCCAGAGATGGATCTTAGGTTAAGATTAGGGTTTTGGATTGCATTGTGATTGATTAGAAAGGAAACAACTTTGTACAAGTTCAATTTTTTTCTATATTTTCTGTAGGCAAAAACTAAAATTTCTCACAGAAAAGCTGTGGATGCAGAAGAAGAAGATAATGGGGCTAGGGTTAGGGTTTCTGGGCTTTCAATGTGTAGTTTAGAAAGACAAACTTTGAACAGAATTTTTCATTCAAAAGGAAAAGCCTTTTAGTTCTTTTCAATCACTGTGTTGACTATAGAGGGAGGAGGAGGTGATTGAGATTATAGGAAAACATGGGGCTCTTTGGTAACTGTAGCTCTTTAGTATGTGCATTAGATTTTTCTCTTCTTTTCTTTAATAGGTGTGCATTAGATCTTAGATCCCTCTATTTCTTGGAAAGTGGCTGGTATTATATAGTTTTTCATACCATCTCTATGGGGCGCATATATATATATATATATGTTAGATTGGAACTGTGATATTTGTCACGTAAACTGTCACGTGACGGTTCATATTTTAGTAATTAGTGTTGTAACTGTCACGTCAATTTACAAGATACTTGTAATAAATATTATAATTCCCCTAACAGCAGACAATGACTCTCATTATTTCAATTGAAATAAATAAGAGTCATTTCATAGTGAGAATTTAATATTATAGTATTTAACGGTGTAAATGTTGTAATATCATTTGATTTATTTTTAATAACAAACCAACATATTTATTATGTAAACATCATCTACATTCGTTAATATAATAATATTAAATTCTGATCCTAAAATAAATCCTTGGTAAAATTACTTGAAATGGTATGAAGAGGAAGTCTTGGAAAGTTTTTGTTAGCACAGTAGTAGCTCCTTCAGGGCAAATCTATGAGGTGCCATTAGATATGAGATTATTTTATATTTTATGAAAAGAATTGTACGTGATGTATTAAATTGTCAAGAGGCTTTTTGTTATTTCATTATTGCTTTTTGAGATGGTAGTTTTGTCATCAATAGATATCTGCACACTTGAACTGAAATATCCCACAAGAATAAATGCAGCCAATTCCCATCTACTTGCAGAACCCACAAAATGATAATCTAGGAATTATTTCCATGGTACTAGCCAACTGCTTGTACCAGTTCACAAAGCAACAACCAAAGATAGCTTGATATTCCTGTAAGAACTGTAAATATGAAAAATAAATTTGACAAATTAGTACAGAGTTGGATTTTTTACATGAAAAATAAGCTTGACAAATTAGTCAGAGACCTAGAAGACCTAGAAGTAGTGGTGTCAAAGCCCTAGAAGTAGAATCCGGATTTGTTTGACAACATTAAAATTTGCATTCTGGCTTGGATAAAGTTTGTAGAACCATCTACACCTCCAGCTGTGGAACACAAGCACTAAAGTCTGAGTTGAACTCTGATCACAACATTTGCTGATGAAGATCAGCTGCCTGCTGGGCGAGCTCCACCATCATAGCCTCATCAAAGAACTTGTTAATGCTCACATCTTCACTCATTCCCTGCCAAATTCAATGCCAACTCCAACATTATTACAGCTTAGATGCAGGTTTTCTAGTTATACATTATCGTGCAAATTGCATGTTCAATAAAATTAAAATTATCATAGCTCTATATCCACAGACAAATTTATATGATTTTGCAGCATCCACCTCCAGATCTTTCTCAGATTGTGCAGCAAATGCAGCAACAACAAGGGTACAAAAAATTACCTCCCTAGATGTTTATTATGTCATGTCCTAAATGATAAATGACAGAAAGCACACATATTTAATCATGCTGGAGACTGCTTGAAAAGCATATCATGTAACGCACGTCTTTTGTAATTTTTTTTCCTGATGGTAAGTTATTCTTGCTAAGTCTTGAAGCCACAACTTTACCCTTCATAAAATTCTTATCGTTTTTCTTTCTTTTCTGGATGGGTGAAGCTTTTTGTAAATCTATAACAAACACAACACAAATCAAAGCACAACTGTGAATCTAAAATTTAAATCTATAAACAGAAAAGACGTTTTAGAGCATTTTTCAAGAAGACAATCTAGAATGAATTAAAGAAAAAAAAAATAAAAGACCTCAAAGTGAGAGACCCCCCGCGGGGGGGGGGGGGGGGGGTGGTGGTTTAGAGAGAGAGTTCAAATTGATGTCTTGGTCTGAATAAGAGAGACAGAGAAGGGAGGGAGAGCAGCAATACCTTTCTCCGCCTTGTCTTCACCATAAATTCACGAGCAAGGTGCTGAATTGGGGCCGGTTCAAGTGGCCGCAGAACAATGCTCTTGTCCAGAGGGTCCCCAGGAACGATAGCCCAATGATCAAACACCGAGAGGCAAAAAGCTTGTCCTTGAGTATGGTACCTCAAGTCTGTCTCAAAACCAAATGATTCTATGACAGGTAAAAATGCCTGTAATCCAATGCAAAAAATAAATAAATATAGGAAACAAGATAAGAATTCAAGCATATATATATATATTCAAATTATACTCGACAAAATTCCACACTGACCAATGGCCTCAAAAAAATTTCCATGAGAGCAAGATTAAATTATGCTGGCTCAAAAGAGGCCAAACATAGAATTCAATCATCCAGAGGTTAATTCAACATCCCCAAATTTTCTATCTCAAGCCATCTAGGGCATTGTTTAAAAATGTATTCTATGGTTTTCATGTTCTATTCTCAAAGTTGATGAAGATTGGATGCAAACTGTCCTCACTCTCACGATAGTTCCTGAAACCATCAGTCATAAAAGCATTTCCCAAAGGGTCCCTATGTAGATAAAGGTTAGTCAGCAAACCTTAACAATATAAGCTGGGGTCCCTGGTTGAGGAACATCAGCTGTAACATGCCCACGCCTGCGAGATAACACTGTGTAGATTGCAGAGACACAGTCGATTGGGGTTTGTATCTGACACAACAGAATCACAAATTAGTTTCAGCTCCAAGTTTATGCATCAATATAAGTCATATATCAAAATGATTATTTTTTCTGAGAATCTCCATCCTAAAGCAACTTCAAGAAAAAAGAGAAATTACTTAAACTTATAAACTAAAAAAATTTACACGTTTTATTTTAGTATCAAAAGAGACTAAGGAATATTTGAGAAGACTGTTAGGAGATCTGAAAAACAATTATTCTCCTCAACTTTCATTCCCACGCTCATCACATTACCCACCATTTTGTGTCCTCAGTCACACCAAAGAAACAGCCAATCAAACATTTTCCATAAAAATGCAATCTTATCTTGATGATAAAAGTCGCACACAATTACCTCTACATAATACATTGGTTCCATAAGGCGTGGGGTTGCCATAAGGAAACCTGAATAGGCCACACGTCGAGCGGTAGGAATGATTTGACCAGATCCCCGATGCAGTGGCTCAGGTGCAATCCTTGCATCAACTATTTTGAACTTAACATTCCTTATGGGTTCATCACAGAGAGGTCCTTCTCGAGCACCCCATTGAAATCTGTCCAAAATAAAGAAAACCATTAATGGTGGGCCTTAAGTGAGACCATGAGCAGAAAAGAAGACGTTATTCATTTACCCCTGAACAATGGAATCCTTGACAGCATTCAGCAAATTCTTGTCAACTTCGCCTGAGAGTGTGTCGTCTAATAGAATGTTAGGACCCTGCATGTATGGCATTTTGTCAAATGAGTGCCATACAATATTTTGTTCAATACGAGAGTTGAATATCTTGTCAAATGAAAAGATTGTACAATATTTGGTTTAAGACATAAAAGAGCATAAGAATAGCAACCAAGGCAACCAAGGATAACAAGAAAACAATAAAATTGGTATTGCTTTCCTTTTAATTGCATAAAAAGCAAGCACACAAATACACTCACACGCTTCATACTTGCTCATTAGAGACATATGCCCATAACCGTTCCCAGTCATATTCTGAAAGGAAAAATTCAATTACCTGCTTGTCGGGGCCAAATGCCCATATGGACCGTGATGCAAGCACATCCCAGTGATGATTCTTCTCAAAGAATTCACCAATTCGCTTTCTACTCCAATCAATGCTCACTTCACCATTCTCAATTTGCTCCGCAATTCCTCTCTCCAAAGGCTCTGCAATCTAGAAAATGAGAATAGGTATAAGTGATCATATTGCCGGAACAGAATTGCATAAGATTTGGACGGCTTCCTTACCATGGTTATTTTATTCTTTTTGTTTGGCGTTTCAGCAAAACATTTCATTGATGAAGACTCCACCACAGTTTCACAGAACGAAACAACAGGATCAGCTACCTGCATTTCAAGTAAAGCATAAGAAGGAATCACATGCCCATGAGCACAAAGTACATCCCTCAAAAATGGGAAACAGAAGATTTGGAAGAGAATATTTAATGGTAGGTGCTGAAGTTTTTTGAAGAAAAAAAAAAAGGAAGCATGAGGAAACAAACACCTTGACTTCTACTTCAGAATAGAGCTCTCTAAGGTCCTTCATGATTGAATCCAAGTACAACTCTCCTGTGCCTAAAATAGTGTGCTCCCCCGACTCCTCAACTTTTGTAATGGCTAGAGGATAGCTCTTGCTGATCTTCCTAAGACCCTCCACCATCTTAGGCAACTCACTTGGATTTAAAGGCTCAGTAGCCGTTTTCACAACTGGAAGAGTGTTGAACTGGAGAGGCCGGAAGATGTAGACATCCTCATAACGTGCCACATCCTCATCACAAAGTGTGGCAGTTTTCATTATGGAAGCATCCACGCCTTCAATGAGAACCCAAGAACCAGCAGGAGCCTCGGCTATTGGCGTCCTATCTCGAGCTTGATAAACCCATAATTTTGTCACTTCTTTTACTGTCATGTCCTCCTCATCATCTGGGGAATAGCCTTCTCCTAAAACACGTACAGTCTGCCCTGTCCTAATCCTGCCACTATAGACCCTACCAAAAGCATCAAAGACACTACAGTCTGACTTGGGGTACAGCTTGGTCACATTAACCATTAAAGGCCCATCAGGATCACAATTCTTCATGGTCTTGTAGATCATAGAGTCTTTTGGCCCAGTATATATATGATCAACCTTCCTTGTTGCAGCAGCTTTGGGGGAAGGTATATGCTGAACCAGCATATCAGTAAAGCCTGAGGCATTACCAAAAACTGAGCTACAAGCCAGCCTCAGCAAAGGCCTGACGTTTAATTTGTAAGCTGCATTTGGAAGAGTGACGCCAAATTCCACAAGAGTAGCTTCCACACTCTTTTTATGTTCGCCAATCACTTGGCTATATATTCTGTAAAGGGGTTCAAGCACAAACTGGACAAATGATCTTTCCCCTCCACCTGGAGGGGGTTTCTTCCTAAAAACTCGAGCATCCGGATGATAATATTGATCTCCCCAAAGCCGAGACGCAAACTTATCAGCATCAAATGGGATCCCGTGGAGTTTGACATATAGTTTAGCAAATGATTGCAAAGTGAAGGACCACCCTGCTGTAGCACTTGCAAAACAAACATTTCCAGCAGCTGGGTCTATAACTGGCACATTGCCAACAATAGAAGTGGCAGCAGATATGTTGTTATTGATGACTTCCAACGTATGCCTTAGCTTAAAGTAAGCATCCTTTGGGGGCAGTTTAAGTTCTGTTATCAGCCTGTCAACCTGTAGAACAAAAAGTTTGATATAAGATTTCAAGGGCATCTAGAAGTTCACGGCATCATTATACATACTCAATGGGATTTTAAAACTGACACTTAAAACTTCCAAATTCACACAAACAATAGGTAGGCACTCCACACACACACACAGAGATTTACCTTATTGATTACAACTACAATAGGTAGGCGATCTTGGATTGCATGGCGTATAGCCCTCTCTGTATTTACCTGTGCATCACAGAATATTGTACAACATATTAATATCAAGAAGTCTATCATGTTCACGGACATTATACTGCAATAAAAAGTAGCGATATCATATTAACACCTTAACCCTGAAGGCAACTGATATAAATGAATTAAGACATGGTTGAAACTACACAAAGCATATTGTTTTATCTCTCCAATTAGCCAAGGTTTACAAAATCAACTTCCTAATCTCCTGTCTACATGGATGCCCATAACCAGGCAACCAACTATCTCAGGTTTTACACTTCATGGTTAAACTTATCTTCAGTCTTTGATGGACATCAAGTAGATTCTTAGAATTTTGTTTCAGAGCCAATTCATGAATTAAACCACAGAGTTATAGGCTATACCAAATCCTAAAGTTAAAAAGATTAACTATTAACCCTTTGGATAAAAGAAGAAAATTACTTACCATTACTCCTTCAGCAGCATCCACAATCAATACAGCGCCATCGGCAAGTCTGAGAGCAGCAGTCATTTCATCAGAGAAATTAACATGCCCAGGGGTGTCCATAATGTTACACAGGTACGATTTTGAATTGCTATCTTCAAGAACAAGCGACATTGGAACTGCTTTAATTGATATCCTTCTCTCTTGTTCATCAATCCTCGTATCTGTGTACCTCAAATGCTTCTCGCTGTGCGCATCAAATGTGGACATATGGTGTGTTTGCTCAATCAACATATCCATGAAGACAGTTTTCCCATGCTGAAGGTGACCGACAAGAGCAACATTCCGAACCAGAATGGGATTTGACATGAGACCCACAAGAAATTGGGTAGGAACATACATGGAAGAATCCTTCACCCCAACCTCAAACTTGATATTCCTAACAGGTTTAATTATTGGTTGCTCCAAAGGTTGCTCATCTTCATCCATAACCAACGTTTCAACATCTTCACCATAAACCTCTTCAGCAGTCGGGTAGTACTTCTTGTCCTCAGCAAGGACAATCTGGTTATCCATATCAATGTCAGTCGAAGCCGTTATCCACCCATTTGAGGCAGCAGCTGCATCCTCACCATCCGATTCCTCGGCCTCTTCAGTGGGCCTGTCTTCAAGATCTTCATCTTCATCTTCTCTGTCACTCTCTCTGTCAGACTCAATTTCAGGTCCAATATAGTTTCCGAACTCATCATATAAACTATCATCCATGTTCTTTTCCAAATCTGCCATGTCCCATAAACAATTAGAGCTCCTTTCAAACAACAAAGTTTCTTACATTGAAAATTAATTCTATTCGAGCTTGGCTTTTATGTACTCAAATTGACAGAAACACAAACTGGGTCATTGATTTACAAAATCTTGAACCTATATGGTTAATTTTTTTTCTTTTTAATTCATCCTACAATTTTTGCTCTAACGGGATTCAAACAGTCAAATAACTCAAGAACTGTATATTCCACATATAGTCTAGCACACCCTTTACCATTACATGCACTAAAAACGATTTTATCCAATATTTTACTTAAACCAAAGAGGAAAAAAAATGAACCCAAAACCTCAAATAGGTCTCTAATTAAGCAAAACCTGCACATGGGTCTCAAATTTTTTCGAATGATTTTGCTTGGCAGGGCTTAAACATATCGAAAAAAAAACCCTTTGTTTCTTATTTCAAATGGGTCATATATAGAACACATAAATCAATGGAATTCACATCTACAAAACATAAATCACCTATACATAAATAAAACATACTCACATTCTTACTTAAAGGCATATACAAAGACAGAACATTGAAGGAAGAAAATTAAGTACCTGAAGAGAGCGAGAGGCTTCGTAGGCTACGAACAGTGACTCCCAGAAGAAGCGGAACAAGAAGGGTTCAAATAGGGAGAGTAGAAATGAGGGTTTATCAGAGTGACTACGAGACACTACGAGAGATTTTAGGCGCTCCTAATGTTCTCTTTTTCTCTAGTTGACAATTGTGCCCTCGAAAGCAGTTAAGAGAGCTGGGCTCGGTTCAAGTTTGGGCCCCAAAACCCATTCGATGGATTCGAATCTCCAACTATTTGCTGCTTAAATTTTCTGGGCAAGCTCAAATATGACCTGTTTGTCAAAATAAATTATTGGACAGTTCAAAATTTATTTAAACAGATAAGTTCTATACGCTTTCTCTCAATCTGTTGTCCAAATTGTCATCAATCTAAAAATCTCAAGCCCTCTTCGAGTACTAAAAGACTTTCATCATGCGTGGAAATTAAAGTTAAGAATGTTTGCTGATGCATTTTAATGAGTGTTTTGTTTGCTTTGAAAGCGTGTTTTGATATGACATAAACGTATAAATTATTTTTGCATTTTTAAGAGTGTTTTGTATTTAAATTGTTTGTTAATTTTTTTTTTTAAAAAAAAATTTAAGAAAAGAAAATAAAAGGCACAAAACAAAGTTTTAACACCCGAGCCCTAAAGCTCAAATTGTTATGTGATTCATTTACATCAATCATAAAATTCAACCAAATTAGGCGGTGGATATGTTTTTGTTTCTTTTCTTTTAATGACATAGGATACAATAAGCAACATTTGGAAAAAAAAAAAAAAAAAAAAAATTTGCCTTCCAGTTAATGCAACAGAAGACCTTCTCTTGGAGGTAAAGAGTACTATTTAACTATGAGTGCACTTATTAATATTATAACTTTTATTACTGAGACCTGATTGATGCACAATATTTGCGTAACTGTTGTATACCTTTGTAGAGACATGGAATGGGACCTATGTGGTGGTCTTATCACATGAGTCCTACTCCATGTCTCTAAAAACTTGTACAATAGTTGCACAGGGATCTTTTTCCTTTATTACAAGCCCCTAGAAAGTCATGTGGCATGGACGTGATACACTTATCATGTCTGTCATTAAATATTAACCACTGCATAACACTTCACATGATACTTATTTCTATAAAATGTGAACTGTCGCATGAGTACCCAAAGTATTTTCCTATAAGAGAAAATGGTTTTTGTAGGCATAATAATGATAAGTCTTTCTTATGGTAATTTTGCTCGGACTAATGTTGGGAAATTAAAAAGATTAGGACTTGAGAGCCTAAGCAGTAAGCAGTACCAGGCAAGGTTAAAGCTAATTGGTTCCAGAAGTAACTAAGAAATACAGAACTTTGTAGAAAAATTGTGTGAAAATAAAAGGCTTTGGAAGAATGGTATAAAAGAATAAAAGAATTAAATGAACCTATTTACTGTGGGTTTATTTTCCAGTCCTCTTTTGCTCTGCATGATTAGTGTGTGGTAACCGTTGTGCCATCACTTTGAAGCCAACTGAGGGACGGTATGCAAAGACAAATTTCAAACTATTTCTTAACAAGTTTGGCTTAGCACATGTAAAATTTAACGAAAAAATGAAAGTAAATGGCCAAGATAAAGTTCGAACTCAAAAATTATGTCTATGCGACGTACGTGCGCATAAAGAGTCGTCGTATTTTGACAATTTCTTGTGAATGATTGCCCACTGTAAAAATAACTATGTTCATTAACAAACGTTGACAAGAATTAAAGAGTGAAAAGAGAGGAAGAAGAAGAAGAAGAGCAACTCAGATACATTGTGCTCCATTTATTAATAATAGTTATCACAGCAGAGTTAAAACACAGTTGTAATAGCATGGTTCCTACGTACTCTTCTAGATCTCCACCAAATAACCCTCCAGTTATTCACTGATTATACATAATGGAGGTTATGATTATTATTTGGCCACATAACAAGTCCCTCATGACTAGAAAAGCTGGAACAGTAAAACATTGGCATTAAATTTGGACTATCTATAGTCCTAGTCACACCATTTAAGGCACACGTACATAAGCTTCAACATAGTGCAATTAGTGGTGATGATGGGGAGGGGGTGGTTTGTGGGGGTCATGAGGGCCCGGACCGCCCGGACCTCCTGGTGGAGGCGCCTGTGGACCTGGAGGAGGAGGGCCATGATGATGTGGAGGTGGCTCATGATGATGCGGCCCTGGAGGTGGCGGTGGCTGATGTGGCGGCCCGTGATGAGGGTCGTGTGGTGGTGGAGGGTTATGCATCTTCTTGCTCCTTTTTGTTCTTCTTCCTAGCTGGGATGCTTTTACTAATTGGTGCCTAGCTCCCAAGTGTGTGAGAACTTTAGAAGGTTGGGGCATACTTATATATAGTAAGGGGTTCACCCGCATGTCGTCACAATGTGTGGATAATATGTTGTCCTGATATATATCTTCAATTTATTATTTTAAAAAACATGTTTTAAATTTGTGCGGTGATGAATATCCATTCGAATACCGCCATGAAATTCTTAACTATTGCAGAAGAGATCGATGAATGAGAGAGAAAGGTCATGTCTTTTCATCGTCCCACCTCTCTTTGTCTTGGTGGGAGGGCTCTCGTTTCAGGTCCAGGCTAGTGGATGAGGATGCAGTATATGCTTGGCTCTATTGCATATGACACACTCACATGCATTATCAAGGCAAATTGTCCTTGAGTGGCAGAGGGCCAGAGGCTGATTATTGTAATGGATAATATGTTGTAATATAAAATTTTTAATTACTATATATAATCTCACATTGAGTTTTAATCTGACGTAGCAATCTGCGTGACATTATTACGTCAGTTATAATTAAATTCAATTGTTTAGTGACTGACGTGATAAATATTAAATACTACGTGAATTATTATATCATTTTGTAAATAACTTGTAAAAAAAAATTAAAAAAAAAAAAAAAAAAAAAAAAAAAACAACGTAGTACCCATATATAACAACACTCAATTTGAAAAATATTTGAAGTACTACCATTTTCACTATAATCTCCTTATAAACGCAAATGATTGTTTGCATTTTTTATTTTTTATTTTTTATTTTTTGAATAAGATTGTTTGCATTTTATGAAAATGAGTGTCATGTAAACTATCTAATGCAGAATGAGACAAGAATAAATTGGTCATTTAGTTTTATTTAAATTATTAGTTTTATTTGAATTTAATTATGGCATTGACCCAAAGTTTAAGTTATTTGTAATTCAAAAATGGGTTTGGCCCAAAGTCAATCATATTAGTTTAAGTTATTTATAATTCAATAATGGACTTGGCCCAAAGTTAGTCACATTAGGTTTAGTCTATGAGCCATTTAAGCATAATGTTCTATTGTAATAGACAGATTATGATTGAATAAAAAAGATGTTTGCTTCTGGGAGGTGTGACTCCTCTATTATGTGGTGGTGAGACGTTGGTTTGTTCTATCATCTTTGTTATTTTGGTGAGACTCTAAATTAACGCAAAATTTATATTTATTTTATTTTATTTTCCTATCCGTGCTGCGTCATTATCACATCAGTTTGCAAACGTGATAAGTGTTATATAAACTGTCATATAATAGTCAACATTTTAATAACTGACATGATAAATATCACGTGAATTAATTGAATTTACCACATTAATTTGTAAATAATTTATGAGATTTGATTCTTGTACAACATCAATACAATAACTGCACAACAACCCCTCACATAAGGGTGGGCCTCAGTATGTGGGACCCACCCTCATGTGAGGGATTGTTGTACAGTTTTTGTATTGGTGTTGTAAATCTAACATTTTTTGTAGCCGATTAATGTTTTTGTGATAATTAATGTGCCTACCTTCTTCCTCGATCCATGATCTCTTCATCACAGTTGGCCTTCAACGCTATTTTCTCCTTCTTCCTTAATTCACAAAAAGATGACTCCTTTCACTGTCAATTCTCCGGTCCTTCTCACCAAATATTTCAGAAAATTGGTGAGCTTTAACTGAGCGCATTTTTTTTTTTTTTTTTTTTTTGAGATATAGATACATGAGAACCAATTACAACAAGAAAATAAAAAACACAGTAGAGCCTGGACAACTCAAAAATAAATTTAATAACGTAAGAACGCGAAGGTAATACTTCTGAAGATACATGCCTTTTAACTCGAGGCACAGATGCCACAAAGTCGGGGTCACCATTAAAGGTAATTTGACAAGTATATTGAGTCATAAGGACCCAAACACAAAAACAGAGGTGAACATGAGGAGAGAAGTACAACAAAAAAGCCTAGAAAAACATAAAAAAAAATACATCACAAACAACAGCACTTGTACGGATTGGATGGGAGCCGTTCCTGGAGGCTCGTGAGCAGGGGCGGAGCTAGGATTCAAGATTTGGGGGGGCCAAAAATATAAAAATAACAAAATTTAGGGGTAAAATTAATTAATTATTTTTTTTTAAGTATTTTTTTTTTTTTTTTTGGGGAGACCCCTGGCCTTGGGGGGCCTGGGCCCCCCAAGGCCAGGGGTAGCTCCGCCCCTGCTCGTGAGAACCACACACCACCCTAGGGCGACCTCTCAACAACAGGGAGAACCGGAATCATTTGGAGCCGCTAGTTGTTAAGAAGAGCGCTCGGGTGCATGGAAAGCATGCCCCTGACATCCAGGCGGAGATAGAGGTGGAGAAGACCACCGACAGACTCCTGAGACTCCAAATAACCCGTTGCCGAGGAGCATGTCTTAAAAGAGAGGACGGAGGTGAAAAAATCTAAGTCCAAAAAACTAAAACCAAGCATCAAACGTAAAAATCTTCAAAACATGGTGGGTGATGTGGGATAGGCCCAAAAAAATGCTGCTAGTTAGAGGAAAGCAAGGAAAAATTTGGAAATGGGGAAGATAAAACCGGTGCAAAGCCGGCACTGGAATGGATCATCCGATGCATAGCCGGCTTGGGTTCATGAGAGAAAACTCTCAAATTTATTTGTTTATAGGGAAGAAGAGCAGGTGGGTGGATGGGGAGAGGGAGATGAGGGTGAAAGGGAGGGAAGCATGCCTTCACATGGAGGAAACAACAACAAAAGGGGAGGGGAGTCGGTCGTGCAAAATATCGCCTTAGAGAGAAGTGAGAGACTTTACCCTAATTTAACATAGCTTTTAGACCCATTTTAACATTAACTAGCCCTTTAAAATATTTTTTTTCTTTATTTTTTTTGTTGTATTCCCCCAAAAAAGAGAGAACAATGTTGTTGTTGTTATTATTATTATTATTATAAATTATGCATTGTTGAGTTATAACAAATTCTTAGTTATTTTGACCTAGGCTTGTATATACAAGCCAAATCAAAATACTTTTTTAATTATTTTGGCTAGCTCAAAATACTATTATTTTTCTTAGTGTCAAGGTTAATTTACTGTTAGAGTTGGGAAATTTATATAGTTTGAAGTACGAATGATCAATAATTGGCCTCTAAAATCAAGAAATACCTCGTCTCTAGCTATCTCCCTTACCAAAAAAAAATTAAAATTAAAAGGCTTGAAATTTTTATTTTTTTTTGGGGGGGACGTGCCTCCGCTGACTCAAGAGTCCTTCTCTAGTTTAATAGAAGGACTCTTGAGTCAGCGGAGGCACGTTAGAGGCATGCCCCCCCCCCCCCCAAAAAAAATTTCAAGCCTTTTAATATATATATATATATATATATATATATATATATATATATATATTTTTAAGGGTTAAGCATCTATGGCCCCCCAAAATGGAATTCAGCCCCCTAAAAAAAAAATTGTTAAAAACCCAGCAACAAGTAGCAGATTTTTTGTTTTTGTTTTTTGTTTTGCAATTTTTTTTTAAGCAACAGATATTAAACTAGAAAGAAAAAAGAAAAACCCACACAGACCCGGCAGATAATAATAATAAAAATAAATAAATAAATCTGCAGTCAGCAGATCTTCTCCAACACGGCAAGCCAATGTCAATCAAAGAATCACACTGCACAAGAAAAAAATTAAAAAAAAAAGGGAGCAAAATCTACTTTACAACAAATCTCACATTTCTCTCCCTCAATCTCACATTCAGAGGAGAATAATCATTGTTTACCCACAACCTCTCTCTCTCTCTATCACTCGTGCGAAAAAGGCGTTCCGTTCCTGTGAGTCTGGTTTCACCGGGAGGGGGTGGCCTTGCGCCTTCTTCCTCCCGGTGCTGATTTTTGCCTCTGGCTCCTTATGAGTCAGGGTGGTTTTTTGTTACTCCCTGGTTGTTCCAGTGGGGTTAGTTTTTCTCTCAATCACTAGGGTTGTGGAGATTTTGTTCCCCCCGGACTGTTCTGGTGGTGGCTGTGTTTCTCCTAGCCTTTGAGCTATGGAGTTTTGTTTTTTTCTTGCTTTGCTTTCGTTTTTTCTTTCTCTTTTTAGCCGATCGGAAGGCTAGAGCTGTTTTTTGCATGGTGTTTCCGGTTTTCTGCCAAGCTAGATCTACTTCGTTTCGCTGGAGACCTTGCGTCACGTCCTGCTCCGTTGTGTTCGCCGTTCGCTTATGAAGCCGCCTCCTCAAACTCTGGCGGTGTTTCAGCCTCCACGCGCGGAACGTGGTCCTCACGCGCCATGGGCGACCTGCGCGTGGGAGAGCCACGCTCTTTTTTTCCGGCTGGGTTTTGGGGGGTTTCGTGTTGATGGGGTATCCGACGGCAGCAGGGGAGGTTCGGGGTGGTGCGTGTGCTACACGCGCCGGTGATCAGACGGTTCCCTCCTCCGGCAGCTTCTGGGCTTCTGTGATTTGCACTTTTTTTTATGTATATTCTTGTCTTTTCACAGTTTACCTTTGTAATGGGCTGTAAATTATGTGGGCATTTTAGGTGGCTTGTAAGCTAGACCAGGTTTTCTCTTTTTAGTTGGTTTGTGCTTCAGTGTATAGAGAGGACCCAATTATATGTTCATGTAATTTTAATTTGTTGCTTAGGTAGCTGTTTTAAGCTAGAATTTGTTCCTAGTTTAGTTGTTAGAGATTCTGTATCTCTAGTCACTATCTCAAGCCTATGGCCGTGTTCTGTAGTTTCTGGACTAGATGTCTGCCTTCGGGCTGTTGTAATTGCCTTCGGGCTTGGTTTTATATTTTAATTGAAAGTTTCAGTTTCGTTCAAAAATAAATAAAAAAATAAAAATCTCACATTCAGAGAGACAGAGGGACCCCATTTTATTAAAAAAAAAAAAATTCTAAGGTTACAAAAAAAAAATCTCAAAATAAAATAAAATTATAAGCTAAAAAACTAAAAATTTAGCCTATTGGCTCCTATCAATATTTTTTTTTTGCCACTGCCCCTGCCCATTAGAACTTCTGGCTTCGTCCCTGCTCACATTGTCATCCAACCTCAAGAAAAAAAAGATAAAAAAAAAAACACTGCTTGAAAAAACCAAGAGGCGAGAGAACTGAGTCCGAGTCTCTGAGAAGAACCACTTTGAAAACACCACGAGGTGTCGAGGTCCACGATTTGGCTGTGCATCCACCGTCGCCCGCCCGTCCGTCCGTCTATCGATCCACGCACCATTAGCAGCAGTCATAACTCACCGTGAGTTATCTGCTCTTACTTTTCTGTTTCGCTTTGAAATTTAAAGCTTTTCTAAAAGAAAAATCCGTAGGTGTAGTAGTCTGGGTTTGATTCTGTGAGTTCTTTGAGAATTGAGATGGTGTGAGGTTGAAGGCGTGAGGACCGAGGTTTGACTACCGTTTGAGGTTGAAGAGAGAAATTAGAATAGGAAAAGTCTGATACTTCATACTCTGATTCGTGAAGAAGATAAGGACCGAACTGGTCCGAACACCTTTTAACAAGAAAAAAAATAATAAAAGGTCTGATTTGTGAAGAAGATAAAGATAAAGGGCTGAACACCTTTTAAAAAGAAAAGAAAAAAAAAATGGAAGGATGAGGGGTGTCGGTGGGATCATGTGTCTCTTGAGAGTATTCTAGACTTTCTAGTGTATTACTTGTTTTGCTTTTTCTTTCAAAGTATCTCTATATATTTAATTTGTGTTGATATTACTTCAAAAAAAAAAATTGTGTTGATATTTGTCTTTCTAGGCGTAGGAGTGGTCACTTGGATTAGTTGGATATTTGTCTTTGATTTCTGTTGCTATATTTGTTTTCAATTATAAAATTTTTTATATTTTTGTTGTTATATTTCATTTGTCTTTGATTTGTCCAATTAATCAATATGTATTGCTATATTTGTTTTTAATTGATAGAATTTTTTATATTTGTTTTTATTATTATTTTTTTAATTGAAAATAAAAGGCTTTGGAAGAATTGGTATAAAAGAATTAAATGAACCTATTTACTTTGGGTTTATTTTCCAGTCCTCTTTTGCCCTGCATGATTAATTAGTATGTGGTAGCTGTTGTGCCATCACTTTGTTCATAGATCATAAGCCAACTGAGAGGGATGGAATGCAAAGACAAACTTACATGGGGTAAAGAAACGATGAATTTAATTATTTAATTATTATTTTACTCATGTGTGAGTTTAAATTATTTCTTAACAAGTGAGGCTTAGCGCATATAAAATTTAACGAAAATAAAAGTAAATGACGAGACAAAGTTCGAACTAAAAAATCATGTCTATGCGACGTATGTGCGCATAAAGAGTCACCGTATTTTGACAGTTTCTTGTGAATGATTGCCCACTGTAAAAATAACTATGTTCATTCACAAACGTTGACAAGAATTGAAGAGTGAAAAGAGAGGAGGAAGAAGAAGAAGAAGAAGAAGAAGAGCAACCCAGATACACTGTGCTCCATTTATTAATAATAGTTATCACAGCAGAGTTAAAACACAGTTGTAATAGCATATATGGTTCCTACTCTTCTAGATCTCCACAAAATAACCCTCCAGTTATTCACTGAATATACATGATGGAGGTTATGATTTTTTTTTTTTAACAAGAAGCATGCTTTATTATTCGGCCATAAAGCAAAACAAGTCCCTGGCCTCATGACTAGAAAAGCTGGAACAGTAAAACATTGGCATTAAATTTGGACTATCTATTGTCCTAGGTAGTCACACCATTTAGGGCACACATAAGCTTCAACATAGTGCAACTAGTGGTGATTATAGGGAGGGCGTGGTTTGTGGGGGTCACAAAGGCCCGGACCGCACCGACCTCCTCGTGCAGGCGCCTGTGGACCTGGAGGAGGAGGGCCATGATGAGGAGGAGGTGGCTCATGATGATGCGGCCCTGGAGGAGGCGGTGGCTG
Organism: Alnus rubra; assembly: GCA_028654335.1. Taxonomy (NCBI): domain Eukaryota; kingdom Viridiplantae; phylum Streptophyta; class Magnoliopsida; order Fagales; family Betulaceae; genus Alnus; species Alnus rubra. The sequence goes on along the minus strand of JAJPGS010001898.1, from coordinate 741,998 downwards.
ATGCGGCGGCCCGTGATGAGGGTCGTGTGGTGGTGGAGGGTTATGCATCTTCTTGCTCCTTTTTGTTCTTCTTCCTAGCTGGGATGCTTTTACTAATTGGTGCCTCCCAATTGTGTGAGAACTTGAGAAGGTTGGGGCACTTATATATAATAAGGGGTTCACCTGTATGTGATCACAATGTGTGGATAATATGTTGTCCTGATATATATTTTCAATTTATTATTTTAAAAAATATGTTTTAAATTTGTGTGGTAATGAATATTGATTCTTAACTCTTGCAGATAAGATCGATGTATGAGAGAGAAAGGCCATGTCTTTTCATCGTCCCACCCCTCTTTGTCTTGGTGGGATCGGCTCTCGTTTCAGGTCCAGGCTATAATACCCATAGCAACACTCGACCATAAATCCCATAGCCAGGGGCGGAGCCACACTATAGCTTGGGGGGGCTTGGGCCCCCCCAAGTCAAAGGGCTCCCCCCAAAAAAAAAAAAAAAATTTAAAAAAAAAAAAAAAAATATAATTTTTACCACTATTCTTTAAAAAATTTGTAGTTTTGGCCCCATCAAATTTTTTTTTTCAATTTGGCCCCCCCAAAGCCTAAAAGCTGGCTCCGCCCATGCATAGCAACACTCGATTTGGAAAACACTTGAAGTACGTACTACAATTTTCACTGTAATGTCCTTACAAATGCAAATGATTGTTCCCATTTTATGGAAACTAGACTCTAATTATTAAAACATTGATAGGCAATGAACATGAATCTATGATATTGTTGGTGTTATATGATGAGTGCCAAATATTGTGTATTTGGACCCCTTGATTTGCACTAGTTAGACCTTTAGCCTTGTTATTTTCTAATGTTTTGGTTAGTTTTTGTGTTTTCTGTTTCTATAGGACAATAAGAGAGGAATGACAAATTTCATAAGAAGATAACTGGAAATTCGGAGACCCTGACAAGTCGATCGATCGAACTTAAAATTCGATCGATCGAATATTTGCCCGAAGTCGATCGATCGAAATAAAAGTCGATCGATCGAAATTTTCCAGAAACTGCTTTTACAGAGCGCGCCAGAACGCCCAATCAGAAGCCAAAAAGCAGTCCTCCCTCTGATTTCCGCTGCAGAACACGCTGGTTTCGTGTTTGGGGTTGTCTCTAGCTGCAGAGGAGGGTAGAAGAGTCATTTCTTGCCATGACTTTCTTCTATAAAAGCCATAGCCATCCCCTTGTTGGGAGGGTAGTTGAGAGAGTAGGAGATGAGAGAATAGACCAGAAATTCTGTAGTTAGGTTTAATTTTGTGCTTCTTGTAGTGTAATTCAGTAGTTCATTTTCATATACTTTCTCTTTGTAAAACTTTTCTTTCATTTCCATGTTTGTTCATCCTTTTCTTGTGGTGTTCTTAGTCATGGAAGGCTAGTAACCTCAACTAGGGTTGAGGATGAAACCTTTCCATTGATGACACTCACAATCTTGCTGTACCACTTGCACATTTAATGATATATGATATATATCATGTTAGTTGTTCAAGTTCCATTCATTTAAAGCTTTATCTTTTGCAATGAATGTGGTTAGTAGTGGATAGAGGACATTTTATGTGTTTCAACCGACCAATACATTGTTTTATCGGTTTGAATGATGATATCCATTGTGATTGAATGATACATTGGATGTTTTGATTTCAATCGGTACTCTTTGTGATTTGTCAATGTGTTGGATTCATTTAATGGTTCTTGGGTTTATGGTTTAGAAACTTGAATAACACCCTAAGCTTAATGTTCTTTGGGTGTTCAAGTGGAAACCAAGAGTGTGAGTTGTAGAATTTGGTTTGGTGGATTCCTTAACCTTAGTTCCTTTTAATTTACATATTTCATTATATCTCTTTCCATTAGTCTTTTGTTCTTCAATTATTTCTCAAACCTTTGGAACTAGGTTAAAATGAGGTTGATTAAGCAAGACACCAATATTTGACCATTTCCCTGTGGATACGATCTCGCACTTGTACATACACTATATTACAAACAATTTGTGCGCTTGCGAGTATTAAAATTTGCACATTATTATACCTATTACATTTCAATACAATTAAAACTCATATATATATATATATATATATATATATATATATATATATATATATATATATAAACATTTGAAAAAGAAAAATAAAGAAATATATATTTTTGATGAATACAAAATAAAAAAAAGTCTTTTAATTTGGATTTGTATAAATTGCATTGTGATCAAAGCTTGAAAGTAGGGCTGGCAATTTTGACACGACCCGATAATCCGACACGAACACGACACGAAATTAGCGGGTTTGGGTCTACTTTAAACGGGTTTGGGTCATAAACGGGTCGACCCGTTTATGACCCGTTTATATTGGTCTGACGGGTCGGGTCGCGGGTCACCCGCGGGTGACCCGCCAGACACGATTAGTTTTTTTTTTTTTTTTTTTTTAAATTTTAATTATATATATATATATATATATATATATATATATAAATTAAAAAAAAAATGGAGAAATGGAGAATGGCGGAAATCCGGAATGGCCGAACCAAATGGGAAATGAAATTGGGGGGAAAAGTAACCGGGAAAGGAAATGGGGAAAACCGGAAAAGTAATCTGACGTTTTGTTTGTGTTTTTTTTCACTTTTCTGAACTTTTCAAATAATAATAATTCATTATCATTATTCAGTCAAAAGAATCAAAGTTCAAAAAATGTGAAAAAACAAACAAAACGTCAAAACCAGAAAAGTGAGAAGAATCAGAAAACTGAGAAAAGAGAAAGTCGAAACTCGAAAGAAAAGAAAACCCTAGCTTTTTCTTTTTGGATTTTTCCTTCAGCCGCCGCCCTTCTCTTCTCCTTCAGCCTCGCCGAGTCGCCGCACTCGACGGCGTCGACGCTCTCTCTCTGAAGTCTCTGCTCTCCCCGTCTCTCTGCCAGCGTGCCGCTCTCTCTCCAGCCGATGTCGCGTCCGGTACCGCCAGGTCGGTATGTTAGTTGATTTCTATTTTTAATTTTTTATAGCCTCATTATTGTGGATTTGTGGGTATAAATTATAAAATCATAATTCGAATCATCCGATAATTTGTGATGCTTGCCTGCTTGTTCAAAATCTGTCCATAAATTTTTTTGTGAACAAATGGAAATTTTTTGTGAAGAAATTTCAATTTTCAATACATTTAATTGTAGAGATCTAATTGAAAGGGTTAGTCTTTTTCTTTTGGATGTTATAATATGAGAAGTTGTATTTTCTCCTTCATGACGGTTCTTCTTTACAAAACGCTGAATTTTTCTATTGAAATTATAATTATGGACAGATGACTGTTAGAGACGCTCTAAACTCTGCACTCGATGAGGAAATGTCTGCTGATCGTAAAGTATTTTTGATGGGTGAAGAGGTGAGGACAGTTGGAAAGAAACTAGTATTTCCTGGATTTGATGTTCGCTCTTTCTTCTTATGTTCCTGTTTTATCTTTTGAGCGCAGGTTGGGGAATATCAAGGATTCAAGGTGCATACAAGGTTAGACTTCAATATTTGAAGAGATGAATTCGTAGATTTGTATTCCTGTGAAGACCAGATGTCGACTTTATACATTTGTCAATCAGCTCTTTATCTTCAATTTTGTATAGATATCCAAAGGCTTTTGGGCAAGTATGGTCCTGAGAGGGTTCTTGATACACCAATTACGGAGGTTATTTCTGTTTGACTTGCCCTCTATTTGTTGGTTCATTGGTTGCTTCTATATTTGGTCAAGTAGATTAGTGATGATCCTGCAACACCATATATATATATATATATATAATAAAAAAAAAAAGTTTTATGGTGTTGACTCAAGCACGCTACTACCCTCTAAAACCCTAAAAGGGCATAATTGAAACATCTAGTAGAGTTCAACATATTAAAATTAACCTCTTGTTTTTCCAAGAAGATGATATCAAGATAACGTGGTTTCTACTTTCTGTACTCTCTCTCTCAAACTAACACACACATACATAGAAGTCTTGCACTGAAGGATAATGGGTGTTTCCTCCTGGGATAATTTGATATGCTAATAATTTTGAACACAACTTTTGGTTCATTTATTTATAGTGCATTTTTCAGTTTATAGCTATCTTGATGATGTTCAGTTTCTAATTTTCTTTGTAATACTTGTATGTTGTTTTGGTTGGCCTTGCTAATTTATTTCAAATCTTTCATTTCCTCTTAGAATCTCATTCTACCTATCGCTGCAGGCAATTGACCGTCATCATTAATTCTGCTGCAAAATCAAACTATATGTCTGCTGGCCAGATATCTGTGCCTATAGTTTTTAGAGGGCCTAATGGTGCTGCTGCTAGAGTTGGTACCCAACACTCTCATGCATGTTTTCTTTAAAATGCTGGAGCTAAAAATTTGACCTGAATGCTTGGTGTTGGCATATCTAGTAGTTGCTTCATATATCACAGTTAAACTTAAATTGCTCTTTTGCCCTTCTTGATACAATGATTGAATGATACTTGTGTTGGAAATTTGGAATTTGAGGTCTTTAGACTGATTCGTGCATATAGTTTGTTCTAGCTAGGAAAATCTCAATAATTTTCACTTCAATGGGATAGCAAGCTTTGAAGCCTCATTTTTTTGGACATGTTTAATGCATTAGACAATTTAGACAATTTCAGTCTTTTTAGAGTTAGGATGAGCTAAACGGGTTAAACGGGTCGTGTCGACCCAGTATGCTAAACAGGTCGTGTCGGGTCGTGTCGACCCGTTATGACCCGGTATGCTAAACGGGTTTCACGGGTCGTGTCGGGTGACCCGTGAAATAGCCGTGTCGTGTCGTGTCTGGAGCCCCGACCCGTTAACATAAACGGGTCGTGTCTGGGTCTAGCTTAAACGGGTCGCGGGTCTTAACGGGTCGTAAACGGGTCGTGTCGGGTACCCGTTTTGCCAGCCCTACTTGAAAGGAAGCATCAAATTGAAAATCAATGAACTTAAAAAAAAAAAAAAAAAAAAAAAAAGATCTATTAAAAAATCAAGCTTGGTTCACAGCAATGTGTAATTCTAATTACAATATCGAATTCAAAAATAAAAAATTTAAATGCATAATTAGATAGCCATAAATAGGAAATGTGATTTTATAATCTAAATTTTCCTTGAAATTGATATAAAGTTTGTTCTTAATTAGATATCGGCCACTACAACTTTGCAGAAAAAGAAGCCTAAAGGCCCTTGAAAAAAAGTCAAAAATAAATAAAGAAATTGTTCGATTAAGATAGAAACAGAGTTTATTTTCGCTTTATCTAGTTTTATATGACTTGACTTAAGCAAACAAAAGGAATAGACAGGCGTATGCGATGTTTAAACATTCAATTGGTCTAAAAACTGAACAGACTATTAACCATTAATTAGTAACAATTCTAATGAAACTTTTAGGGTCCGTTTGGGTTTGCGATTTCAAAATAGCGATTTTAAAATATGCGATTTGAAAAAAGTGATTTTTAAAAATGCAGTTAAGCGTTTGGCAAAATCGCAGTTTGGTCTTTAAAATCGCAAATTAGCTTTTTAAAATACTGTGTTTTCAAAAAAGCATCACATTGTCTACGATTTGAATAAGCGCCTTTTTGCGTTTTCAAATCGCAATTTTTTAAAAACGCAGTTTTTAAACGGTTCATTTTCTGAGATTTAGTTTAAAATCGCACTTTTTCTCTACGAAATCGCAATCTCAAACGCACTCTTATACTTAAAAGAGGCACTTGGCATTTGGCACTATGCATGAAATCCAAGCTGTTCATTTTCTGCTCAACAATCAAATAATTTTTCAACTTCTTTTGCTTTCAAAAAAAAAAAAAACCTTCCAAAATTAATGCCTAAAAATCCTAGTAAATCATACTAATTGGTAAAAAAACATCTTATAAAACATTCAAATGAATTTAAAAACCCTTAGATTATTGTTTAATCCATATAAATTAAAACACGTTAAAATCTTCGTCCCCATATATAGGAGTAGTTTAACATCTCTTTCGGTGTTTCGAAAGTATTTATCTTTCTTTGTTGCATAATAATTAAAAGTATAAAAATTACTTACCAAAAATGCCTAAAAATCTTACAAATCACACAAATGAATGATAAAAAAAAAGGATAAAACATTCAAATAAAGAGCACCTCAACCAAGCCACTCACAGTGCACACACTTCAATAGTCAATGACCCATTGACCCCTTCCTTTCATGAAAGGGCTCCAAGGAAGCAAAGCCTCAAATTGCTATTTCTTTCTCCGGGATGCCGCAATTTCCATGTGCATGACCTCCACGTTCTTTCTAAAAGAGAGGCTATAATATCACGTGAATTAATTGAATTTACCACGTTAATTTGTAAATAATTTATAGTAAAAGTTATATTACTATGCATTCATTTTTATAGTTGCAATGTACCTCGTTCATTGAACGACTGACCCACCGAGGTGATAGTCGAAAATTCCAAATGCATTGACTGCCTGCCAGGAACCAAAGACTAATCCCCGACTCAATGTCCGACACCACACCAGGCATTGAACCTTAAATTACCAGCAGATGGTTAGAGGCTCGAAAACCTCTTCCACACAACTAAAGTGGCTGACTCCAAAAAATTGTTTGCACTTTGATGAATTTGAACTTGGGACATCGAAGAGTGACATTCCTTCAAAGACACAAACCTAACCATCAGCCAACCCTTGGGTGATTGTTCTTTCTTCACTCTTGATGTTTGTTATGTACCTAGCATTTTCAAGGTTTGTGATATTTTTAATAGTTTTCTTAAAAAAATGAAAAGAGAAAGAATGCGCGCTCTGTATATTTTAATGTTTATATATATATATATATTGAGTAAGCGGTACTCACCAAATATTTCAGAAAATTGGTGAGCTTTAACAGAGCTTTTAGACCCATTTTGACATTAACTAGCCATTTAAAATATATATTTGTTTTTACTATTCCCATAAAAAAGAGAGAACAGGATTGTTTTTATTCTTATTATTAATATAAATTATGCATCGTTGAATTACAATAAATTCTTAGTAATTTTGACTAGTGGGATGTAGAGCTTTTTTTTAAAATTTTTTTGCTGCAAGCCTGATCAAAATAACTTTTTAATTATTTTAGCTAGCTCAAAACACTATTATTTTTCTTAGTGTCAAGGTTAAATTATTGTTAGAGTTGGGAAATTTATATATAGTTTGAAGTACGAATGATCAATAATTGGCTTCTAAAATCAAGAAATACCTCTTCTCTAGCTATCTCCACCATTACTTACGTAGCCTATTGATCATTTTTGGACTGAAGAAACATATCTGTCTATTGTGATTATTTACTGGAGGCCAGGCATGTTACTCCCCCAATTTCACCACAAAGTTCAATAGGCTAAAATGGTGGAGAAATTAAAGGAACCACCGAGGTCCGAGTGTATAAAAGAGACAACTATATGTATATATACATGTATAAACATGTTCTCACTTTATTATAATAACAATCCCATCATAGTTTTTACATTAGATCGATGTCTTTTTTCTTCATCTCTAGTACAGAGTGAAAAGGGTAAGACATACATGAGTGCAAAGTGCGCGCATCGGCGCATGCTAGTAAAACCAGTGTCACAAACTAGAGATTACACTTATTTGCTTTGATCGAGCACACATGATCAAGGGTGGTGGTGATGAGGCGGCGGCGGATGAGGTTTGTGCGGCTCAGGAGGGCCCGGAGGAGGCGCGTGAGGTCCGGGAGGAGGAGGAGGATGGCCATGCGGAGGAGGAGGCTCGGGATGTGGAGGACCTGGAGGTGGCGCGTGGGGTGGCGGTGGGTGGTGAGGGCCTGGTGGTGGAGGGTGGTCCGGCATCTTTTTCTTCTTTTTTTTTCTTTCTTCCTCTTCCTCTTCGCAGTGTTGTAAATGGTATAGAGGTAGCCTTTGGAATATATACAAGTGGCCGGCTGAGGATAGAGGCAATAGCTTTATTATTTCACAACTGCAAGTCAGAGGGCATCGATCATTCAGCCATGCATGTATGCTTGTTTCTGGTACTGGTAGGTTATCTACCAAAAATTCACGGACTTCTCTAGAAAGTCTAGATGATACCATCCCCACCCCCATTAATTCATGATGAGAATCGAATGATTAATCACTCTGCCATCTGGCTACTGCTTTGCTTGCCACACGGGGCACAGCTGTGATGTTATTCGATCGGTTCAGGATGGGTTCAATAAATTTGTATAAGACTTTCTTTTTTTTAAAAAAAAAAATAATAATAATCTTTAAAATCCATTCTTCTCAATAAATTTATTTACTGATCCTTACTTTATTTTGGAATAAAATATATATTTTTTTAATTGTTGCTAGCTTGCCCTTTGCTTTTATAAAGTAAGGACTACCGATTAAAGAATTTTGTTTTAGTCAAAAGTAAAGTAGCTTTCTCCTGCTTAGTCTGGTGATCAAGACTCAAGAGAAAGACAGTCTGGGCTAGGTTTTCTTAGAGCAAATTCTGTGAACATGGTAGTTTAAGTGACAACTAGTGACTAATACCGTTAGTTTAGGCGTTAAATATTTTATAAAAATATTTTTTGAAAAATACTTTCAAATTTTTTTGAAAAATACTTTTAATATTTTTGTTTGTTTTGTGCAACCGAAAATGATAATCAACAGAAATCATTTTCAGTTTGACCGAAAAAAAACCTCTTTAATTTTTGGAAAACGTTTTCTAAATTTAAACTCTTCATTCTTACACGTACGTTCATGAAAATTCGCCACCACCGGACATTGAAGTTTATTGGCAGCCTAAATTTGAGCATAAGGTTTCCGTATTTTGAGATCCGAGCACCGGAATCTGGTAACACTGGTTGCCGGATTCTAGCCGGCCGATGTCGTAATTTGGCCATTTGCACTCGAAACTGGCAAGAATTTTGCCGGTTGGCGACGGATTCTGGCCAGTGCTGCTAGATTTCAATCACAATCGTTGGAATTTCATCACCGATGATTTTTACTATTAATAATTTATTACTATTAATAATCGTTGGAATCATATAGCTTGTAAGTTTGCTGAATACTTATTACATCAACTTCTAAACAATTAATTTTTTTTTAAATGATGCGGCAGTGTTAATATAACCCAACGGTATTGCTCTCCTCTCTCTCTCTCTCTCTCTTATATATATATATATATATATATTAGGAAAGCGAGTGATAGGTGTATATATGACTTGTATTTGTCCACGTAGTGACTTCCAATTGCTTAATATCAACGACTTTTGGCTGCTTCCATTTCTCTGTCGAGTGAAATTTTCGGTGGGAGTGTCATAATCAGGTTGAAGCGTGTGGGCCAAGTCTGGGCTTCCTAGCTAGCCTTCACTTAATAGAGTCCGTTTTGTACGTTAATAAACCCAAGACTCCAAATCAGGCCTATCTTCCTCAAAACCTTTTTGTTGGGTTCAGAATGGGCCTGAACGAGCCCATAAGGATACATCGCAATACTCTCTCTCTCTCTACCTATAAGGGCAATGTTAGTAATTAAAGGAGAGTAATGCTAAATACCACAATTTTATCTCAGTTCATTTATGTTGCTAATCAATTCTTGATTGTCATTGTTTCAAAGAAAATAAATAATAATTAAAGGTTGATTGACAGTGGCACAACAATAAAGTGAGATAAAAATGTGATATATATCATTTCTCATTGCATAAGCTGTAAGAAAATATCAAGGAGTTAATGATAGACAAAAACACATCTGTTATCGTGGCCAATCCAATGTTACAAGCTTGATTTTTATCCATGATAAAAGGGAATAAAGTTTGCTTTTAAATTGAATTAAAACACTTTATTAAACTGACATTTAATTATATTTAGAACAGGCTATTCTTACGTGCATTTTTAAGGAATATGTTTAAGTAAAACTTTGTATATATTGCACATTACTATTACTAATGTTATTAGTGTTATCTTTTTTGAAAATTTTCGCACTCACAAAATTCTTATGGCTCATTTGGGTTTGTGATTTTTTTGTATTATATTCTACTATTTTGTATTATATTCAAAATTGCGAATATCGAAAGAACTTGTTTTTTGAAATTATGTTTGGATGGTTTATAAAACCTGAGGCAAAATTATAAAAAGTTGGATAAAATTTTAGTAGAATTTGAATTCTAAAAAACAACCCAAACATATTTTTTTTTTTTTAAAAAAAAATATATATATATATTACCCAAACATGCCCTTATATACATTGTGGAAGACAGCGAGACTTGAATGGTGCAGCCTAGTATTGTTTGTTTAACACTAAAGTAAGAAATGAAAAGAAGATAGAGATTAAGTTGTAAAAAGTGGATTAGGTTGGTCCACATGCTTATTAAACATATTCTATTTATTGGAGCATTCTACAAATAACATAATATATAGAGCCAAAGATGAATTTTGACTACTTTTGCGTATATATATTTCACCGTCACCATCAACAATTAAAATTACTTTCACTTTTATGTCACATTACAACTAAAAAGCAAAAAACACATCAAAAAAGTTTTGCTAAATGAATTCAATTTAGCTATGTTTTAGACCGTTTGTTAACGCTCTTCTTTATTATGGCTATGTTACATTATGAAATTGAAATAGAAAAGGTAAATTTTAAGGTCAATATTTTCTTTAGTTACGTCTAATAGTACATATGATGTTACATCATTTAAACTTAGTGCCATGTCATTTAAAATTTTAAAATTACAAGATAACATATACAACATTAGATTTATAAAATTAATATAATAAACCATATAATAAATTTTCTCTATTTTCCCGTCGCAAAGGGATACGTTATTAAATATATAAAATCCAATATAGGGAATGAAATCGGTCATCTCCATTTTACGGTAACAACATATTTACTATGAAATTAGTTAAATCTAATCTAGAATATGAAATACTGATCCCATTACGAGTCATATGTAAATTAAATAGTGGCGGACCTAGGTTTATAAAAATGGAGGGGCCAAATTGAAAAGAAAAAAAATAGAGGGGGAAAAACTAAAAAAATTAAAAAATTAAGGGGTAAAATTTTTAATTTTTAATTTTTTTTTGGGAAATTTTTTTTTTTAGGGGAAAATTTTGGGGCTTGGGGGGGGGGGGGGCAGGCCCCCCAGCCTCCATGTAGGACCGCCCCTGAAATTAAACAAAAAATATAAGAAGTACTTTACTTGTAACTCTAATCTTTTATCACTTTTGAAATAAGGTACCTACACTTTAGAATGTGTCAATTTAGGATATCTATCTTTCAATTTTTTTTCAATCTTAACAATCAGTTAGAATTTTTCGTTAAATCATGTCAAAATTTTCAAAATACCTAGAAAAAAATTGCAAGGATTTAGTTGTTAGTCAGAATTTAAAAAACTTTGCAAAAATACTCATGCCTGAATTTTTGATTTTTTTTTTTATAATTTTTTTAAAAAAACAAAAGATATGAGTATTTTCAGAATTTTGATAGGATTTAACGGAAATTTATATTGGATGGTTGAAATTGAAAAAAATTAAAAGATGGATACCCTAAATTGATATGTTTTAAAATTTGGGTACCTTATTTCAAAAGTAATGAAAGATCAGGAATTATAAAAAGTGAAATTTTCCAAAAATATATTTAAGACTAGAAAAGAAAAATCTACCATGATCACTTCCTACTGTGAGCAAAAATTAATCTATTTTATTGATAAAAATCCGCAATACAAAAGATCAAAAGAACCAAAAACATGTTTAAGCCTTTTGTTTTGTTTATTCAAAAACTATTCCATTAAGAATTGAACAACTTCAGGTGGATTAAAAATTTAAAAGAAGAGAAAAGAATTTTAATTGAATTTCTAACTTAAGTTTATTAATCTGAGATATATTATATATATTTCAAAAAAGTTACATTCATTTGGGTTAAACGTGAAATGAAAAAGAAAAACAGTGAGATGTACAATACGCTGTCTCGCGTTGTGTTTCATGCCTTAACCTTTAAATAATTGAAATTGGAATTCGAAAGTGAAGCTGTGAGTTGTAGTTGTGTGTGTGTGTTCAATTTTCCATTATCATCGTCGATTCGTCATCATCTTCCACAGCCTCTCTCTCTTTCTCTCTCTCTCTCTCTCTCTCTGTGTCTATCTATAATGGGTTCGAGCAATAGTCGGCTGGGGTCACGCCCTTCTCGGCCCCGAGTCAACCTCACCAACCGCTCAAAGATCTTCTCTCTCATCTGCGGTGGCTCCACTTCTCGCGCTACGCGTCAGGTACACCCAACCCCACCATCTTCAACAAAGGCTTTGATCTTTTAAATCTCGTATTTTTCATTATTCTGATCGATTTTGAATCTGAAAAGTTCAAGTTTATGACTTTTGGATGATCTGGGATAGGTCAATCAGTGCCGAAGATCGGTCCCATTCATAATCACCATCGAGGAAACGCTATCTTTTAGCTGTAAATCTAATACCCATGTCCTGATTTTTGTTGTTTTCAATTCAAACTCTGAATTTGCAATTCAAAATGTTGACTTGGATGATTTTGTATTGACCAATTGATGCAGAAGATAGGTTCCTTGTGTTTTTGCCTAATTGAAAAGAAATGGACTGTTTTCTAATTACGTTTGATCTTTGTTTCTTGTGTGCTTTCTTCTATGTATAGGTTCGTTTATTAGTGGGTTTATTGGGTTGATTGTAGTAGTTGTTGATTATCCGATTTTGGGGTCTTAAGCACCTGGAAATTTGGTCAATTGGGTCATTCATTTGATGCCTTACCTTACATAAAGTTTGGTTCTTACAATTTCTTAGGCTCACAATAAAATCATGCCATATCATCAACACGAGGAAGGATTAGATGAAGGATTTAGGGTCTTGACTAAATGGTTGGTTTACTGAACCGGAATCTTAACTCAGCAGGTTGAAATCATCAGTTTTTATGATTTCTGCATTTAGTCTGTCAAATTCTGTTAATATTGTTGATTGGTGGCGAGCTCTTTAGGGTTGAAACTTTTGACATTGGAAAGTTCTATTAATTTGATTCTGTTCAATTTTCTTGCGACATGAGTTTTGCATTAAAACATTTTAGATGATGAAACAAAAACTAATGGGTAGATATTCTTCTCCACAGATGGAAGATTATCCAGCTGAATTTCTGGTGAATTCTGTAGAACATTCTAATCAAGTCATCAATGAAGTTCAGAACATCACAGTGGAAACCCCTCTGAGTACCGATACACGAAGGTTCTCCTACTCAAATACCGAAACTAGCGCCTTATCGGAGAGCAGTATTGTGGCTAGTGAGGATACTTCAGTCGAACATGGTTCAATAAATGTTGGAACGAGTAATCGTGGGAAGTTCTTGTCTGAAAGTAAGGAGCTAGTTCCTCCTCATCAGGTAAGTACTGATCATAGTCATGATGAGTCTTATAGGGATAGTAGTACTGCAGCTAGTACTTCCTTTAAAGAACACCAGTCTTCGGATCCAGTCTCTGTTAATGTTTCCACTAACAAAGATGCGGGCAATGGTATTGATAATTCAGTGGACAGGGGAATACCTCAGATATGTCCCGAAGTTCATTCTTGCAGCTCGTCTCCTCAAGATATAGGAGATTCCAGTTCTGGTGGAGTGTCTGTTGAGAATGGCATTGGTGAAGTAGCTGCTGTCCATAACTCTGATTCTGATTCTGTTCCTCATGATTCCAATGTATCAGCAACATCTCGATCACTGGGAGATGAATCTTTTCAGGATGCAATACCTTCTGGTCTAGGATTCCTTGTTTCCAATGGGGAACAGGGCTGGGGAGATGGAAGTGTACTTCAGGTTGATGTGGTAACCATCTCTTCTAACATTATTTCAAGAAGCAATGCTGATGAAAGTAATCGGGAAGTCAGAAGAAACAGTAGAAGACTGTTTTGGGACGCTTTTTCAAGACGCAGTTCTAGAAGGCACAGTGATTCTCCGACTATTCTTTTCTCAACAGATGATTCTGAGAATTTAGGATCTCATGATAGATGGCTCCTTGATCTGAGTGGTGACCTTTTTGATGATGGTGTTGGAGGTGATCGTGGATATCTAGGCAATAGAATTCATAGCTTGAATGAACGCCGACGGAACTCGAGATCTGAGGTGGTTCTCAGAACATTTTTGTTATATTATGCTTTTGTAACCTTTACACATGAATTTGCATCTGATAGTTAGATTCTTGTATTTTCTCTGGGGCTTCATTCTTTTGGGAGATTTTTGGGGCTTATGGTCTGTATAGTGTAATGTTATGAACTATTCATTTACATTATAGACTTCTAAATACACTTTTTACCTACATCTGAAAATCTTCATTCAAGTTTGCTCATTATTATTGTACACCAACGTCATAGATTTCATGCTCTGTTACGTTGTCTATGTATTTGTTGTAATGGGGCAGCTGTAGCAAGCTATGTTATTTACTGTCTGATTTTACTTCATACTCCTTGGATAATATTTAATGAACTTTTTCAGCAGAACTCTTTGCAAATCTGGGAAAGACTTTGTCTATGTCGTTGTTGTAACCAGGCAGCTGAATTGATATATTGTGCTTTTTAACTTTTATGTTATGCTCGTTTGATAATCTTATAAACTGCTCTTTCGTAAATCTGTGCAGATCTGGGAAAGACTTCGTGGCAGCCTTGATGACAGTGGTAGACGAAACACCACTTGTCCATCAGGTCTCCACCCTGATGGTACATGCTCATGTGAGTCAGTCTTGACGAATGAAGAATCTAGTACTCGTGCAAGTATATCACGCATAGTCATGCTTGCTGAAGCTTTATTTGAGGTAGTTTTCTTTTCTGAACTAGCTGATTGCCTATGTATGGGCTCTCTCTCTCTCTCTCTCTCTTGTTTTCCCAGTTTACTTTAGTTTTTGGTCAGCGCTGGAAACTTATGTTGTCAACAAATTTAAAATCTCTCTCTCTCTCTCTCTCTCTCTCTCTCTCTCTCTCTCTCTCTCTCTCTCTTGTTTTCCCAGTTTACTTTAGTTTTTGGTCAGCGCTGGAAACTTATGTTGTCAAAAAATTTCAAACTCCGTAGTGTGTCAGCAGACCATTTTATTTGGACACTTTATCAAGGTTCCACATCCATGGTTTGGGATCAGGTGTCTTGGGGTCTGCATGTGGGTGTCTCTCACACTTTATTCCATCGTATAAACTTGGGATTGTTCGGGATTCTGCTGGAATACTTCACTATGCTTCATGTAGCATTTGAAAAGATAATTAGGTTAATTTTTTTTTAACAATTTTGGATTTTGGTTAGTTCAGAAATGCTTTTTGGTAATGTTAGTATTTCAAATCAGCATTATGTGGAGACATTGAAAATCCTTCAAGTTAAAGTTGAGACATAGGTTTGATTCTTTGGTGTTTCAATAGATGAACCATCCTTCATGGTTACATCTTCCCTACGATATTAACAGTTTTTTAGTTTTATTGTTGTTGCTTTCAGTTGATACTGTTGTCATTCTGGTTTTTGTTTAATTATGATTATTTGTGCCCCTGTGCTAACCCTAATTCATATCTATTTGGTTGTGTATCAAGATGTTTTCTGATACCCTAGTTGTAAGAGATAGGATAGTTGTGAGATTTGGATTCTTGGAGAATGTGAAATTCGTGCTAGATAGCTACTCGATTAAAATTGCTTCTATCTATTTGTCAATGTTCCTTGGACCAAACATCATATCCTTCCCTTATAAATAAGGGGTGGAGTGTGATGCCGCGGTTTCAATCATGTGTGAGTGCGTGAATTGTATTTACCTCTCATAAAAATCTTACCTGCTATTTTTGCTATTGGAGTCTTGAATCTTGATAACATCTATGGAACTGCAGCAATTAACTTGGTAACTCAGATTTTTTGTAATGTTTTATTTGCAGGTTTTGGATGAAATTCATCGCCAACCTGTGTCACTTTCCCTATCTATGGTCTCTCTTCCAGCCCCTGAATCAGTTGTTGACTCTTTCCCTCTCAAGAGTCACAAAAAGGTCAACACCTCTGAGAGTTGTGATGTAGAACAGTATGTCCCTTCTCACATCAATGTTGTCTATGATATAGATGTTTTTATAAATTAAAATAAATGAAATAATATTTGCCATGCACGTGTGTGCGTGTGTATTTTCATCTCTTTGTGTATGTGCTGGTAATGAGTTATATAAAGTGTTTACTACTACTATAGTTATGCCTTATTCTAAGATACTGTTTACAGTCAGCAGTTTGTATCGGTGTTCTATTTGAACTTATTTAACAGTAATTATAATAATCAAATTGATAGGTGTTACATTTGCTTGGCTGAGTATGAGGAAGGGGACAAAATTCGAGTTCTTCCCTGTCACCATGAGTATCATATGTCATGTGTTGATAAGTGGCTAAAGGAGATACACGGGTATTTGTCATCGCCACCCTCTGCTTCGATTTTTTTGTCACTTTCTCCCTTTTTTCATGTTATATTTCATTATGTATTTGCCTGTTTTCTCTGATGCCTCTCTCACTCTCTCCTCATTTGTGTTTTACAGTGTATGTCCACTTTGTCGAGGAGATGTTCGCGAGGGTTTCACCGAGTCTTCTGTATCTGGCTCGGAAATCCCTTCTCTTTGATGCAATTGTACATATAATTGTAAATAGTGATTACCTATTCACTGTCCTTATATAGACTTGTATTAGAATTTCCTTATCTTGGAGCATCTTTTTCTAATGATTCGGTTTTGTAAAACCTTATATTTAGAAATTGAGAGAGTACGCTGGCTCGGCCCCTTAGCTCCTTCATTGTTAAATCTTCTGTGAAATGTTCATAAATGTGATCAATCCGACCTCCATTAGACCCAAACATGATGTGAACTCAGGTGCAAAGTACTTGTATGTATTTTATGTAGTTATTGCTTTCATCCCTGATTTTCAAATTGCAGTGAAAATGCCACACTCTAAAGTACAGTGATGTACAGCCTCCTATATAAATTGCTAGGGTTGACATGCCACACTGTAGTGGACATGCAACCTCAGGTAGTTCAGACTACCTGCTTCCCCCAAACATATGGCTTTTTATTCAGTTTTGAAATTTTTGTTAGTTCTTATTTTATTAAAATAATCAGATCTTTTGAAGCATTTTCATTCAAGTTTTGAACTTTCCCATTTTGATTTATAGCTGCATGAGGAACCCATCTTTGTCGATTGAAATTAGCAGTCACTATTTTGAAAACAAAGAGTTGTAGTGGCAGATAATTATTGCGCATACTGGAGAAAACCCCTGAGGGAAAAGAATTTGAATTACTTGAAGAATCTTTCATGTCTCATACACCAACAAATTCTCATTAGATATGGATTACTCTCAGGAAAGAGAGGAAACAGGTAAAAAGCTTTCATCTAACCCAGCAAAGAAGAGCCATGCCTTGGAGTCCAGAAGGGGTTCTGGCCGTGGAAAATAGCTGATTCAGATCTCAGCTTATTTCCATTACTTTCTGTGGAGTCTTCATGAAAGAAGGGATTATTATTTTGGAGGCCCTTGCTACTATTACTACCAGGGAAAGGATTATCATGGTGAGCAAAGAGATTGGGGTGGCAGTTCTCATCATCTTCAAATGTCGTCCATCCCATGGAGTTGCCATGTCTCTCTCTGGCAGCATTTCGCATATTCTCCATCTCTCCAACATGGTCTTTGAATTCTTTCTTCACCACATCCAACACAACGTCACCATAACGATCACACCACGACCTTCAACATAGAAAAACAATCCAAAAGTGAAATAAGTGAGAACCCAAATAGTTCGATGCCCTGTGATCTGTTGTATGATAACTAGACAGTTTCTTAAGCCTTGCAGCTGCCATTTTGTATGTGGGTACGAAAATAGATGCACTTTTAAGATAATGATTGGGATCCGGTGCAATACCACTAGGAGCAATACCACTTATTTGGACCGTTCATTTAAACAACACGAATCGTAACAAGTAGGTGCAAGTCACAGGAATTATTAAGGTGGCTGAACCACTCTCTTTGGCCACTCCAACCTGGCCTTTGAGGGTAACCGAACCACCTCCTTCACAATAAGTGATGGTTTGGTCACTCTCAATAGCCGATTTATTATTATTATTATTTTTTGTGGGGGTAAAACTACTTTGGAGTGGTTCGACCACTCAATAGCCACCCTCATGCATAGTGGGCACATTTGTGAGAGGGCACATAGTGGGCACATGTGCTATCATGATCCCAAATAAGAGGGTATTGCACTCTACTTTTTTAGTTCTCATTGGTCTCATAGTCTAATTTAACTTAGGTTTGTTTTAAACTTAATTTATTTAACATCTTTAGAGAGCTGTAATTATTAAATTAGTATGAACAGAAACACTCTTCACAGCAATACAGAGAGGATCAGTATGGAAAAAGAGAAGTTGCCTCACTTGGGGAAGAACTTTTTCAATTCAGCCTTGTCGACTGGAAGCTTTGTCGAAATTGCTTCAATTTGATCATTCCTATGATAAAGTCACATGAGAACAGAAAGTGGGCACATTTGTGAGACAAAACTCATCGTCACACACACACACACACACAGAGAACTCAGATTTGGGTGACAAAATAGAAGAAGAAGAAGAAAGATTACGAGAATTGAAGACTGGGGTTTGTGGTGCAGAGCTCTGTCTGGATTCTTGACAGCTCCTTCTTTATCTTGTCTCCTAAAACCTTCACATACAAAAACGACCCAAATATAAATTTCACAGCACAAACTTACATAACACAAAATCAATAATCTCTAGTCAGGAAATCCGAACCTTGTCTATGAAGAAATCAGACGGAGAACCAGCCGAATGCAACTTCCTTTTGATCAGCTTGGTGTCCGGCCCCTCTCCAATAGGGCTCGCGACAAGCCGGCCAGATTCCAAATAAGCCTCACTGTCTGATCTTTCATTGAGATGGAGAGGAGCTGTCTCATCATCTGAGTCACTTCTCTTCCATTTCTTGAACCCATCAAAACCCCATTGCTTCTTTGCAGATTTTGAACCTCTCTCCGCAGAACCAGGACCATTTTGATCACCATCACCGCCACCCCCATGTCCTTCTCTCTGCTCTCTCTGAAACAGAGTCCTAAAAGGTTTCCTCTTCGTGGACTCCAGTGGCAAGCTTTCTGGCATTAGAATTGAACTTTTTTCGCTTTCTTTATGCTTCAAATGGCTATCCCAAAACGGGTTTTCTCCGGAATACCCCATTTCATTCTTAGCAGAGGCATTGGAAGAGAATTTTGACTCGGTATCAAATATGCTCTTCTCTTCTTTGTTCTTTCCGGGTCTGTGAAAGCCGAAAACAGAGGCTGCTCCTTTGATCTGCTTCACTGCTGAGCCGTGCTTCGATTTTTTCTTCGAATTCGAGTTCTCTTTATTTAGCAAGCATTTCTCATCCTTTAAGTCAATCACAGACCATTCTTCTTCTGCGTTCTCTTTTGGGTCTCTTGGCCCAGCAACAATTACATCTTTAGCCTCAATCTCTGCTCCTTGAACCGCCAGTCTCTGCAACAATGGCCTCTTTGAAGCATGATAGTCCTCTGAGGAAATACACTTCGCGTAAAGGAGCTCCTGGAAGAAGATAACAACAAAGAGAAAGAATCTTACATATTCAACATACGCCAGGAAACAAAATTTCAAGGCTAAACCCGTTTGGTTACTCCGAAAACCAAGGGAAAGAAAAGAAAATAGTCGAATTAGTCTCAGAATGAATGGATCTTTATGCTAATTCAGGTTCTAAGCAATGAAATTTGAGTCAGAATTTTTCATTTCATATTTTTCTCTCAACAACCAGAAGAGATAGTAAACAAATTTACCTGCAAGAATAGCAACTTATCTTTTAACATACTCGGCTGCTCATGCTCCACCGGAGAAGCGATAAGGGTCTCAAGCAAATGCGTCCGGAAAGCCGAAACCTCAGACTCAGCCAAAATCCCTTCTTTGTGTAGACCCATCAGGTTCAGCATCTGGTGGAAAGAATCCTGCTGCCATTTCAGATTATCCGACTGCAGCTTCGAGAGCTTGTGCTCGGAAGACGGCAAGCGCTGCATCCGCTTCTTGAGGCCGAATGGCAAGATGGTCTTGCATATAGAGGTGATTGAGTCATGAAGTGTGGAGTAGTATGTTGGTGTGTAGGAGTAAACCATTTTTTGCTGGGGTTTTGGTGAAACAAAGATTGGAGATTTTTGAGCTTGGGATTTGAATTCCTTGAAATTTCTTTTCTCTTTTGGATTTGTTTTCTGTGAATTTTCTGGTTTTGTGAGTATTTGTAATTGAAGGAGATACAGGATTTTCAGTGTGTTTACGGTGGTGTGTAGGGGTTTCTTTCAGATTTTGAATTGGAGTTGCTCTGAACGGTCACTAGAAACTAGCCGTTGCGGGGAGGGGAGTCAAAAGCTAAAACCAGGTGGCCACCAATAATTGCATTAGGTGAGACGGTGTCGTTTTGTTCAGTTTTCCTCAGGCAATATTTGGGCCGAGGTGTCCACTGGTTTCTATAGGTGTGAGCCTCAAGATGGTCTTGGCCCAATCTAGTTGGGTTTTTTTTAGGGATAATTGTACCGTTGGTCCATGTGGTATGCCATAATTATTTTTCACTCCCTATGGTTTAAAAAGTGCATGGAAGGTCCTTGTGGTATGTAATAATTACAAATCGATCACTGGCGTCAAATTCTGTTTAAATTTTTAACAAATTCCGTCAAATGCCACGTCAGCGCCACGTGTCGTCATCTTATTGGCGACGCGTGGCGCTGACATGCACATCTTAATAAAATAATATAAATTTATTAAAAAATAAATAAAAATACTTATTTTTTTTAAAAAAAAAAAACAAAATGGGGCAAGGGGGTGGCCAGGCCACCCCCGGCGGCCACTGGGGTTGGTGCGCGGCCACTCCCATTGGCTGGGGTGGCTGCCACCCCTTGCCCCATTTTTTTTTTTTAAAATAAGTTTATTTATTTATTTTTTAATAAATTTATATTATTTTATTAAGATGTCCATGTCAGCGCTACGTGTCGCCAATAAGATGGCGACACGTGGCGCTGACGTGGCATTTGACGGAATCTGTTAAAAATTTTAACAGAATTTGACGCAATGATCGATTTGTAATTATTGCATACCACAAGGACCTCCCATGCACTTTTTAAAGCATAGGGAGTGAAAAATAATTATGGCATACCAAAGGGACCAACGATGCAATTATCCCTTTTTTTTATTATTGGAAAGTACAATTTTTGCTTCCTTTCACACTCATTACTTAAACCTATTTTACAGAGACCGGCGCCGGTATTTTAAGGGTTTTTTTTTTAAGTGGTTGATATAAAAAGTCATCACGTCACCAGGTATAAATAAATGGGATCAAGATCTTATTAAATTTGAGAGAATTCAGGCAGGTGATTGTGAAAGACCACTTATGGGATCTATCTGACCAGATAAGTGGTTAACAACTAATTTTTTATTTGGTCAGGTGAGTCTCATAAATGGTCTCTCACAATCACTTGTCCGAATTCTCTCAAATTCGGACAGATAATTTGAGAGGATCTAATCCAAATAAATGTGATAAATGGGTGTAAAGAGTAGCATTGCTATTTTTCTAAAGTGAAAACTCTATCTAGGTCATATATAGGGATTAAGTCATTATGATCCAATATTTTCTAGTGTAACTTCAAGATGAAGTTTTGGGGTAAAATCTGAATTATTTAATTAAAAATATATAATTAAGATTTTAATAACTCCATGATAATGATGTCCTAAAAAACTAAAGGATGTCAAACTTGAGTTATGGTGCTAGAGATGGTGACAATGATAGATGATAGTGAATCAGTGATAGAGATGCCCTATAGATAAAAGATCTTATTGGTTATAACAATTGTGTTGTGCACCTTTGTAGGATATGGGGTGGGATCTATGTGGTGAGTCCACCATATGAGTTTCATCCATATCTCTAAAACTGCACAATAGCAACTGTGTGTATGAGTCTTTTTTCATAATTAAAAACAATTTTACACACCCTTTGTGCCATCCTACGTGGGAGGATAATAAAAACTACAGATTTGTTAATATCTTTCTTTTGTTATGTTTCATTTGTCTCAAAAGTTTAAACAGACAGAAAATAATAGATTTAGAGTTTGATTGAAATTTTGTTGAGAAATAAAACTTTTATTTATAGAAAAAAAAACTTAAAAGAGCTTTTCAAAAAAATCTTCATTTTTAAGCTTTCTCCAAACATAGTTTTTTGCTTTTTTATAACAAAAAAGTTCAAGTGTTTCTAAATTTTTATTTTTATTTTTTACCATAACGGATCAATTTTTTAGTGGCACAACATTTTATGTTCTAAAAATATTTTTTATACTTCTTTACACAATCCCAAACAGGCTGTAACTTTGACTTTATTACTATAAAAAAAAAAAAAAAAAAAAAAAAAGGGCCAAAGCTGCATTTTGGAAGAAGCTTGAGAAGAGTTTTTTTTTTTTTTTTTTTTTTAAAGCTATTTTTAGCTTTTTCCATAGACAAAAGCTTACTTCCCATTGTAATTTTAAACAGGCTTTTAATTATTTAATTAATATTATAACACTCCCTTTCATTTGTGGGATCAAACTCCTCCTTAAGCAAAACCCAACACATAAAATATTAAATTAAAATAAGACGTAATTACGGACACAAATGACCACTTATCCCAAAAATTTAAATTGATAAAAAAATAAATTTTATTACTTAATTAATATTCTAACACCTTTCAATGTAAAATCACACCCAATTATTTATGATTGAACCCAGTAAACCAGAGTTTTCATTCTCTACCTTTTCATACCCAACATGTCAATATCAATTTAATTAGTTCGATGGACCTTATCTCAAATTACTTCAATTATACCCGATTGAATAAGTGGCATTTCTAATATCTTCCTAAAGAGAAACATGGGGCAATTAATCAAAGGTCTTTTCAAATTTCAGTTTCATACATCATTACTAAGAACAAACGAGATGGATCAAGGTAAAACAAGAATCGTTGCGAGTCACATGAGTCAAAAATATATCATAAGATTTTTTTTTTTTTGGAAAGAAAATACTTATATTATTCATTTCTTAGAAATAAAGTAGTTTGCTCTAATAAAATAATATCACAAATATAAGAAGGAAAGTTTTTATCCAAACTTGATCTATGACCTGTTTAACTGCCACTTTAGCTAAACCATGAACAGCAGAGTTTCCCTCATTTTTGACATGAACCGTTTGTCAAACCAGCATCATCCTAAGCACGTCTCTAGTTTCCTCCACTAGATGTGCATATCTATTCCAACATCATCCACTTGACTTAATGGCATTAACTATTTAGAACACATCACCCTCCTGCAAAATTTGTCACAAACCTAGATCTCTATAGTATGTAGGGCTCCTAACGCTTTAGTAACGACGGGTTCAAAATTCCCTAACTTTGTCATTCTTTTCGTAGCTATCACATATTCCTTGTGATCCCTTACTATGGCTCCCAATCCCACTCAAAAATCTTATCCATTGTCGTATCCCAGTTAATTTTGTAGACATCAACCGGTGGTGCTTTCCACAAGAATTAGTAGTTCATATGACATAATTGAACTTAAATCTATTACTTTAAACTTTTAGGTTAAGTGATGTTCAAATATATTATAGGGTAAAATACATTTTTGCCCCATTTGGTTTAAAGACTTTATTTTTCGCCTCATGTACTTCATTTCGTATAAGATATGGTACCTCGTTTATGGCTAAAGACGAAAATGGTACTTTCATCCATCTTATGTCCAAAAACTTGACAGAAGTCCATGTCACTAGTCTTAATAAACTTACACGTGTCACTATGCCTAATTAAAAATTTAAAAACTAAAAATAATAAAAACTTTAAAAAATATAAAAATTATCATTTTTTTTTTAAAAAAAAGAGAAGGTTGGTTAGAGCCACCTCCATAGCCGGTTTGGCCCTTGGGGGTAGTTCAGCTGCCCCTTTTTTGCCTAAATGAGTGGCTCAAAACACTCTTCTATTTTTATTTTTCCGAAAAGTTTTTTTTTAATGTTTTTAATATTTTTAGTTTTTTTTTTTTTAATAAGGCAATATAGGACACATGTCAGTTTCTTAAGGGTGCTGCCGTGGACTTCTTTCAATTTTTGAAAGAAAGTTGGACGAAAGTAACATTTCTCATTTTTATCCATAAACGAAGTACCATCTCTCATACAAAATGAAACATAGAAAGCGAAAAATAAAGTCGTTAAACAACATATGGTCAAAGGTATTTAACCTATATTATGGTCTCTTTAAAAAAAACTCCATAATAAATAAATCTCTCCAACAATGAAGAAAGGTTGACCCAAATAAATTTCAAGTAAAATCCGCTCCATTTTGTCTGAG
Source organism: Alnus rubra (assembly GCA_028654335.1). NCBI lineage: Eukaryota > Viridiplantae > Streptophyta > Magnoliopsida > Fagales > Betulaceae > Alnus > Alnus rubra. Next base: position 717,638 of record JAJPGS010001898.1, on the reverse strand, counting down.
GGGATGGATGAGCAGAGAATAAACAAATATTACATTTTTTTCCTCATCTTTCTGGTCCATTCATGGGCAGAGAGAGATATGATATCGACAATTAATTCTCAATTCCACTACTGATCTCAATCCAAAGTTAGGTCGAGTAAACAATTTTTGACACGATCGACAAATTGAATACAAATTCAACACAAAATTTACATATTAGGGTTGAAAAGTCTAATTCGCTTAATTAAATAACTCAAGTTAGAGACGACCTTTATAATTTTATACTCATACTTCAACACGATTTGGACGACCGCCCCGATTCAAAATATAATAAAGATAAAAAGACCAAGATAATTGAGTTGATGTGTTCGTATTAGTGGCAGATAATGATATTCCACTATCAGAAGGTGGCATAAAATATACTGCATAATAGACAAATTAACTTTCATATCACTAGCAATAATTCAAATCTGTAATACGATAATTGGTATGACGTCTTAGCTAGCTAGGCTGCAACAACCTTAATTAATCTGGTTGGTTGATTATCCCCCCCAAATTGATTCAGAAGGTAGTGTTGTAATAATTGCTACTTTCCAGTTCATGATATTCAGGACCCTTCCATAATTTCTTCCTATATATGTGTCCTCAATGGCCCACTGATAGGCAATAGTGATGCATTATTTGAACTTGAGTTTTCAATGTGGGACAAACGAATGAATAGACCGAAAGTGATGTTTGGGGCAATCGATCAGAACCACTTGCGTCTACAAAGAATCAGTATAACTCTTGTACAACGTCTGGTATATCTTCTTGTCCAATTCATCGACCATTTTGAGGATGGAAAGAACACTATCTGTTATCTCTGACATCACTTCCAACATGCAGTACTATCTATTAGTAGAGCCGTGAAAGACAAGAAAAGTCTAGTCCCACATTGGAAAATGACCAATTACTCAAATTTATAAGTTCCACCTCGAGCTGGTAGTGGAGTGGAAAGAAGTGTTAAGGGTAATTTTTTATACCACTCGCGAAATTGATACGAAATTAACGTGTTTAGGTTGAGAAGTATAACTCGTTTAATTAATGAATAAGGTTAGATAGAATTGACCTATGTAATTTTATACCTATGCATCGACTTGAACTCGAAATTAGACATTTAGTTAGGGATGGCAATTTTTTATATGATCCGTGTACCTTATATGAATTCAATATGAAATTAATAGGTTAGGGTTGAGAGTCTGACCTGTTTTATTAAATGGGTCGGGTTAAAATTGATCTATATAGTCTTATACTCATGTCTCGATATGATTCGAACATGACATGCATGCAAACACAAGTTGTTACCCCCCATCGGAAAGTAAGAAAAGTGATAGCCTCATGCAAACATTTCCTAGATTGTAATGCAAATTATGCCCATAACAGTAAGTTACAATTCCAAATTTCTCATTGACTAGATGAGGCATTTCTGCAACGACCCAAGAAAAGTGCTAGCTAGCTTAACGTTCTCATTAAAGTCACGTTATGTAGTGTTCTGACCAGTATCACATGGCGTTACTAGGTCGCTCTTATACTATTTGTAATGACCCATAAAAAGTGATAATCACTTCAAAATGATTAGTCAAGTTTAAACTCTCTAGAATCACTTATAAAGACCAATCTCACATAATAAGGAACCAACGTGAGAATCAGCACTACGGATACCTTTATAATCTATCCGCTCAATATAAACTATATATTTTCATCTTTCCGATATGGAAATGGATATCACAACTTCTTTGTCTTACATTTTTGCTAGCTTGGATCTTTTCCCAGTACTGAACTTTCAACAAACGCTAGGCAGGTTTTAGACAAACATCACAAAATAAATAATAATAATAATAATAATAATAATAAATGTTCACACTCCAAATGCAAGATATTTGCAAAGAAAGGAAATTACTGGGAGATTATCCCCATTCTGCAACAAGGGCAGTGGGCATTGTTCTCTAGCCATGGCACCAAACATCTCACATGGAAGCGGTGGTCACAAGGCAGGTGCGCCAGGGTCTCGCCGGCCTTGAACTGTTCCAGGCAAACAGCGCACTCATCTTGCTCCGATGCCTTCCAACTCAACTTGCTCCAGCTGAACCTTCTTGACCCACCTTTCTTCGACCCATACACCTCTGTATGCAACTCCCCTAGCACCACAGATCTGCCCTCCACACACCTCAAGTTCTCTTTGCTGTTTTTCCTAATATCAGATTATCAGAGAAAGAGAAAACAAAATAAACAGTTTAATAAGGGAGTTAAGGATTCATAAACTGCTATACGACTGACAAATGACGTGGTAGTAAAAATCAATCTTTAAATCAGTAACGGCTCACGACAGTCGTAAAGCATTCTGGAATCAAGAGCTTAACTCAATACATAAAACTCATAATACATATACCTTTTAGCTTCTGGTTTTCTTTGTGTTTTCAACCTTCCATCTAATCTTTCCTTGGCTTCTCTGGCTACCACTTCTAGCTTCTCATCTTGGTTAAATAAACTTCTTTGCTGTTTTTTTATTGAATGATATTAGTTATATATTATATATAGTTTTCACCAAAAACACAGAGAAAAATAGAGAGAGAGAGAGAGAGAGAGAGAGAGATGATGTACCTGTGAAGAGGCAGAGGTATGATGTGATTCATGGTTGCTTGTGTACAAGCAGAAAGACGACCGCCTTGTCCCACCATGTGCAGCCATGTTTGGTGAATCCGAGGAAGCTCCACTCTGATGGAAACGTCTCCTTCGAGCACATTCCACTCCAGGAAGCATTCCAGCCATTGTATTGACACCCAAAGAATTCAGAAGAGAAAAAGAAAAAGGAATTCAAAAGATTAAATTCGTCATCGTTTATGATATATTTGTGTGCCTCCTTCCTTCCTCGATCAAGCTGGCTGAAGCAAATTAGAAAGAAATTGTAAACACCCACATGATGAAGATCAAGAAAAGAAAACTTAAAAGACAGTTTGATTGAAAACAGTTGGTTTATGTACAAGTAGGAGGAGAAAACAAACTGTTACAGTAGCACAGATCATTGAAAGATGGTGGCAGACAAAAAGGGGTCCATGCCTCTACAGCAATCTTTATCATTTTCTCTCTATCCGTCTTTCTCTGAAGTATTGTACGTTTCGTGGGGTTGGGTTAAAAGTAAGAAAAAAGGAATTTAATCGAAAGGAGGTGTACAAAGAAGCTACGATGCAATTTCACCAGCCAACCAACCACCAACCGAGCATTTACGAACAAGGGTGAGCCACGTGACCCGACTCCCTCCTTGTCTTCATTGTATTTACATGTTTTAGGCGTTTTTGTTTGGTTGTTTTAGCATGAATTATGTGATGGATACAACTCGATCTATTGCCAGCTATTTCGAATTCTAAGTCACATATATATATATTCCTCACCATTATGTTCTTAACTTCAACGACAAAAATCTTCCTGTGAAATGGGAGCCGGAGAAATTTTTAAATGCATTTTTTATAAGATTAACAAAGCAGCTGGTGAATGACAAGCTATAAAGACATTTGTCAATTTAATAAACTGGATTGATTTGGATGAATGCAATTAACCAAATTGTAAGACGAGCAGTATACTCTTACTTAAACTCATTCATGCTAGCTGACGTGACATGGGTTGAATGACCACTAAAATAAACAAATTTTTTTACTTCTATTCGTCTCATGCCAGGTATGAAGTGTAGCATTACTTTTATTACTTTCTCTTTTGAGAGATGAGGATTGAGGTTTTAAGAGAAATTATAGATCATGGAGGGATGAAATCCAGGATCTAATTTAATGGGCATAGATAAAACTAAACAAAGACAGATATTGTTTAGATACTCTAACCCAAGCATATATACACCCAAATTCTAGATTTATTCTTTCTTCTACTCTCAATTAGGGGGAAATTGGGGTTGGATTGGAATTTTTTTTATTTTTTTTTTAAAAAAAAAGCTCTAATTTTTTTTTATTAATTTTTCAAACTTTTGGAGATAAAAAGATAAAATAAGCCCTTAATTTATTTATTTAGTTAGGGCCCTCCCTGCCACCCCCCTAAATAGGTGCCTCCATACAAAGATAAAACCCCACATAAGGACACCTCATGTTATGTTTCAGTCATGTCAATGTCACAAAAAAAAAAAAATTAAAAATATTAGTTAAAGAATTAAATTTAACATTTTCTATTAGTATAATTTTCAATATAATTAGTAATTTAACATGCTATCATAACAAATATTCTGATTTTAAACCTAATTTACAATTTCATCTCATTTTAATTAAGTGTTCAACTTTTTGTAAAGCTTTAGTAGAATAGGACAATGATCTGAGTCATGTGAGATAGAGATTATGAAAGGTAAAACGATAGTGGGAGGATTCACATGGTTGTTTGCTTCATTATATGATACATGCATGTCAATGATTCATGTGGAGGTCATAAAAACTTGATATATTTTAAAAATGCATATGCCCATGATCTCATACTTTTCTCTAGTAAGGCAAAAGACTAGGATCTGAGAATGCCTTGGTATGGATCCAAAAGATTGCTGCTGATCTGTTTATCACTTTGTTCATTAAAGAAAATCACTAACTTGTTTATAATGTAGTAAAAGAGGAACTGGACAAACGTCCATTGCTGGAGCCTATGTCACTTTCAACTGTTTCTGCGACTGACAGGGCCGGCTCAATATATTTTGGGGCCTAAGGCAAGAATTTTAAACGAGGCATCCAAGGAATTTTTTTTTTTTTTTTCCTATTCTATGTAGGAGTTTTAGAGTCTCCTAATAGGAGAGAAAATTCACTGTATTTTTGTTGGTATTAATTGTTGTGTTCTTGGGCCTCTAACTATTTATTTTTTATTAAAGTTAAAGAGTCTCAAAAGAAGAGATCATGCTTCTTTTATTTTTTTAAACAAACCTATCTTTGAGGGCCTTATTCCACTAAGAAAAAACCATTTTAGCTTATGATTAGGCCTTTTTTTTTTTTTTCAAACAAACTTGTATTTATGGCTTTATTCCACTGGAAAAAATCTGTTTCAGATTATGATTAAGCTTTTTTTCTTTTTTCTTTTTCAAACAAACCTGTTTTTGCGGCCTTATTCCACTGGAAAAAATCAATTTCAAATTATGATTAGCCCCTTTTTTTTTCTTTTTTTTTTTTCGTTTTCTTTTTCTTTTTCAAACAAACTTGTTTTTGCGGCCTTATTCCACTTGGGGGCCTTAGTCAACCGCCTAACTTGTCTAGTGGATGAGCCGGTAGTGGCGACTGCTTCCAAGAAGGCCAAACCACACCACATAGATGATCATTTAGTAAACGGATTGGCTTGGGTTTAGTTTTAATTGAAAGTGGATACTTGCGAATTCAGACATGCTTCCCTATATTCTGTAATCAGACTTGATAATGTCCAAAAGCTAAATTCTTTGTAAACTAATAGGAAATGATAAATTTAATTATTTAATTCTCAGAGGTTTTGATACTTTTTCTTGTGACGTAGACCAATCGCAAAGTATCTCTGTTTCTTCATGTGACATCAGATATGTCTCTCTAAGAAAGCTCCTTTTGACAGTTTTTTTCCTTTGAAAATGTCTTACTGCAATGGGGTAGGACATTTTATTAACCAAAACTTTTTAGGTATTAGAAGGCTTACTTCAATAATATCATGACTCCTGCAGGTTCTTAAGAAACCTTCTGATTTGGTCATTGAATCTACTGCAAGCTTGGTTTAGTGCAGCTTAGGGTGTTAGCGTGTTTCTCTTAGAAAGCTCCTTGTGACAATTTTTTTCTTTTTAAATGTCTTACTGCATCAGGGTATTAGCGTGTTTCTTTCAAATATTCACCGACTTATGTATATTACATGCATATCACTTGTACATATTTTGTACATCACTTTTTAAATCAACCATTGGATCTATAGTTACCACATGTGAATAATTGTGGTTCCTACAAATCCAATCGTTGATTTAGAAAAGTGATGTACAAAATATGTACAAGTAATGTGTAAAAATCATTTCTCTCCGAGTGTTTTATGGCGAGTCACTCTTGTCTGTTTTTTGTGTTAATGTCTTTTTGGCAGGACTAACGGTGCGCAATCAATCTACAAACAGTCGTTAATTTTGTTACTGAATCTCTGAATCTGCCTCAAGTTTGTTCTGGTGCAGCTTTTGGTAAGCAGATTAATGTTCAAGATCATTCCCAGAAATACTCTGTTTTAGATCATTGCCAAATTAATAATATTAAAGATTCTCAAGCACCTCCGACACCAGATCCAAATCTAGACAAATGTGGGATATTTGTTTAAGCTTTGATTAACGTGAAGATCATAATTTCAAGTCTACATAAGGCTCAACAAGGATAACTTAAAGAAATATTTAATGTTCCTAACTGTTTATGATCGGTATGGCTACCGAACTGTTTATGATGCTGGAAGAGATATTGTTCCTAAGCTCTCTTCCATTATTAGGAATGGTGAATGGTATTGGCCAAGTGCTCGTTTGGACAACCTTGTAAAGATTCAAAGCAAGCTGTCGGAGGTTGCCATTGGTGGAGAAGATCTTCCTGTTTGGAAAGGCAGCAAAAGGGTCTACTCTTGTGCAGAAACTTGGGATCAACTTAGGGTGAAACTTCCTGCTGTGGATTGGCACAAAGTGGTGTGGTTTTCCCAAGCTATTCCTAGGCATTTTATCTTATGGTTGGCTCTAAGGGATGCTCTAGTTACACAGAAGAAGATGTGTTCTTGGGGTTTTTCTGGTCCTAGTGTTTGTATGTTTTGCTATGGCTGCCAAGAAAGCAAGGGACATCTTTTCTTTGCTTGTAGTTTTAGTAGACGGATATGGTGGGCATTGATGTCTATTTGTCTCATTCCGAATCCTCCTGTAGACTGGGAAGAGGTGATCCAATGGTTTGTTAAAGATTTGCTAATGCTTGCAGGTTAAGCCTTGCTGCAGTTGTGTACCACCTATGGTGGCAGAGAAATGCTTTTCTGCATGGCAACACTCCTAGAACGAGGAAGCTATAGTGAGCCAAGTCAAAAGGCAAGTTGGTTCTAGGCTCCTGGCTAAAGGATCAAAGCAAAGTATTGGAAAGAATCTTGCTCTTGCTCTTGCTTATAACTGGAATTTGCAAGGACTCTTTGGTTATTAGTTTTCTTGGGGCTGTTTCTTTGTTGGTACAACAATTTGTTTTCTTGCTGTTTTGCTAATGTTTGAGGGGTTTTGTCCCTGATTTCTTGTTTTCTCTTTTGTCTTTGTGCAGCAGTTGTTTTGTGTGTTGCTGTTCTTAGTTAGGAGGTCTGTTCCTAACTAGTTGGTTCTTTCATCCAATTTTTTTATGGAGTGTTCTTTTCGGAGTGATTGGTTTATAAATGTTTAGTTCATCTAAATATATATATATTTAATGTTCCTATTTCCAACCTCAAACCCTATAGAGCATCATGTCTTTCATGTTTAATACATCGGATCTTTTGCCAATCCAGAACTTGCAATTGAAAAAAAGAAAAAAAACTTGGATTAATTCTTAGACAAACATCACAAAAATGGTCATGATCATTACCACAAACGAGGTATAAATCTACAAAGAGAGAAACAATCCACAAGCAGATATTTCAATTCTCATATGCAAACAGCTGCACAGATGTTTTGATCCAAGGCCTTCCAGCTCAACTTGGCCCAACTGAACTTCTTTGAGCCGCTCTGTTTTGACCCCAAGACCTCTTCATGGAACATGGACCTAATAATCATGAAAACTAAGTTAAAATAGGATGGTGACGTAGATAATGTTAAATTTGGCTAACATATTATCCTGAAATCACAAAGATTATCCTCAATTACCTTTTGGTTTCTGATTTTCTTTGTGCTTTAAACTTTCCATCCAATCTCTCCTTGGCTTCTCTAGCTCCTCTTTCCAATTCCCCATCCAGGGATGCTTGGTTCAATATAATTTTTTCCCTCTTTTTTTTTTTTTTTTGGGGGGGGGGGGGGGGGGGTTCAGATTTAAACAATATCAGTCACACCAAAAAGAAGAAAACAGAGATGTGTGAAAGAAAATGGCAGGGGATCTGAATCCGAAAGAGAAGGGGATACGTACCATTGGAGAGGTAGAGGCATGATGGGTTTCATGGCTGCTTGTGTATAAACAGAGAGATGACCGCCTTGTCCCACCATGGTTTGGTGAATCCGACAAGCCACTGCTGCTCGGATGGAACCGTCTCCTTCGGGCACATTCCACACCAGGAAGCATTCCAGCCATTGATATGTACCCAAAAAGAAAGATTTTGCCTTTTTCTTTTCCTTTTCCGGTGTTTCTGAGCAGCCCCAAGTAAGGAAGAAGTACCCACTGAACAGAGATGATAATTTGAAAGAAGACAAACTATATCATATCTTCAAAAGGACAAGACTGATATATACTAAAATTAATCAGAGCAATCTTCTGTGAAGCCTGTGATGATTTTTTATCAGTTCTTTAATATTTCTTAAGATTGAAAGTGAGAAAGGGAAGGGGAGAGGAAGGAGGTAAGGAAGCTTCAATGAAGCTCACCAGCCAACGACCAACATGTATTCCTATTGACCAGACAACGCCAAAACAGGGTGTTTGGCCTCTGGGAAAAAGGTTGTATTGTTATATACAAATTATTACTTAGAGAGCCTTGCTATCCGGATAAACCCATTTATTTACGGCATCCAATGAGAGTTAGACGTGTAAGCTTGAAACCCAAAATAGAACAAACACCAAAACAATGGATTACCCAACCCATCGTTTTCCATTCAAGTATTCAACAAAACCATGGATCCAAAACCACCCTCCTCCTTCGCCGGACGCCAAAACCACCGTCTTTATCACAAACACAAACCCACCGGTTCCATCGCAATTTGATGACTAGGGGCTTGTTTGGTAACCACTATCATTTTTTCTCTAAAAAAGTCAATAACAAATTTTTTTACGTTTTATATAATATTAATTATTTTTTAACAATTTTATTTTTTATTTTTTATATAACATTAATCACTTTTTATTATTATTAAAAAAAAAACTCACCTAAAAACTCTTTACCAAACACACCCTAAATATTCTTATTCATCAACAAGTAAAACCAAAAAGTCAATAATTTTACTTCCTAGTTAATACAACTCTTTATTACTATTTACTAGTACTAATTGTTACCAAAAAGTCAATAATTACTAATTATTACCTTTAATAAACGACATTTTTTTCTTCCAAATTGTCTTCAAAATGAGTAACGTTTCTTGCACAACCCTAACAACTTTTTTTTAAGATCAACCATTAAATATTTATGGTCTACATGTAGGAAAACAAATCTAATGGTTGATCATAAAAAAAAAAATAATAATAATAATTAGAGTTGTGCAAAAGTTGTACACAAATTATTACTCCTTCAAAATATATGTGGTTTTTTAGGGTGGCTAGTCGCCCTAATAGAACAAGGAAGGTGGTGCGATCACCTTAGTGCCATTCGGGGTAGCTGAGACTATCCCATAGTTTGGGGTAGTTATGGCTACTACTGATGCTCATCAGAGGTAGTTTTGTCCACTTTCTCTTGTGGAATCAAGAGTGGTCGCATTACCCTTAGTGTTATGTTAGGGCACCCGAGCACTCATTTTGTATTGATTTTTTATTTTAAAAATAAAAAATAATTTGGGTGCAAAAAAAAAAAAAAAAATGGCTTAAGTATTCTAGAAATTTTGATTCAATTCCAGTGAGAACATTTTATATTGTGACCAAACAAAAGAATATGAATGGTCATTCTATTCCAATTTCTTGTATTTTCAATAATATCTATTAAGCTATTCATATTCCTAAATGAATGATCATTCTGCACATGTATCAAACGTAACCTATTTGTGACCTTTAATAAAGGATAAAATTTTCTTTCAAATTATTTCAAACTCAATTTATTAAATTGACATACATTCAAAATAAATTTGAGAATCACATACATTTAATAGAGTATGTGAGAATCACATGCATTTTGGACAATTTTAGTTTAATACACTGTGTTAAAGGAATTTCCCCAAACCTAATTTAAAGAAGAAAGAAAAATCATTATATGATTTTACCAAAATATTTGGACCCAGTTTCTTTCGATATAATACATTTTTGTTATAATTTTTTATTTATTTATTTATTTTTTTGGTTATTTGGTTTGGATCTTGAAATAATTTTTCTGTATCTAGTTACACGAAAACTCTCTACTATGAAACCAACAAAAACCCATAGATATCTCATATCTAAAATAAAAAAAACTATAGAAACTAAAAAAGTGAAATGGTTCAGTGGTAACCGGCCCACAAGGATACAGAGGACCTAGAAGGCCCAACCCCCATGCAAACATTGTACATAACCCTAATAATCAACCCATTTTTATGACCCATCAAATGCCCATTTGAAAAATGGCCACCCTTTTCAAAGCAGCCCAATTAGGGGACCCCAACTTAAGGGTTGATTTTGGCCTGCTGAACATAGATGCTTCTCTTCTACACCCATAACTTTTTTAAGGATAAAGTTTTTTCCCAAATTGACATAATTTATTAAACTGATGTATGTTTTTTTGAGCAGGTAAGATAAGTGTCTTTATTCTGTTTGAGCATCTCCAATAGAGTAGTTAAAAGGCTTATAATAGTTAAATATAAGGTTAAATACAATTCACTCTCCTGAAGTTGTCGGTCATTTTCAATTTGACTACCAAAGTTTAAAAAATTGCAATGTACTCCCTCAAAGTTTCAAAAAATTTCAATTCAAGCACTCCGTCTGGTTTGACTGTTAAGCCAGACGGAATTTAGACCACTTTAAAACGACGTTGTTTTGCTCTTTTGGGGACACCCAATAGAAAGCTGACACGTGTCCATTAAAAATAAAAAATTATAAAATCTAATAAAAATAAATAAAACAAAGATATTTATTTTTTAAAAAAAGAGAAGGAAAATACTAAGAGGTGGCTGGGGGTGGCGAGCGGCCACCCACAGTGGCTGGGGGTGGCCTTCGGCACCAGGGAGTGGCCACGCGCCACCCCCGATAACCTCTGGGGGTAGCCCGAAAGGCCACCCCTAGAAGGGTTCTAGAGATGGCCTTTCGGACTACCCCCGGCCACCACTGGGGGTGGTGCGCAGCCACCCCCATTGGCTAGGGGTTGCGGAAGGTTTTTTTAAAAAAATAAAAAATAAAATTTGTAAGCAATTATTTTTAAAAATTTGTAATTTACCCCACAACGTTTCTAAAATTTTTAATTCACCCCCTAAAAGGGCAAAACGACGTCGTTTTAGAATGGTCAAAATTCCATCTGGTTTGACGGTCAAACTAAACAGAGTGCTTGAATTGAAATTTTTTGAAACTTTGAGGGGGTACATTGCAATTTTTTAAACTTTGGTAGCCAAATTGAAAATGACCGACAACTTCAGGGGGTGAATTGTATTTAACCCTTAAATAGAGCTATTATGTGCTCGTTTTCTTCTCTAACAGATTAACTCTAGAGTAAGTAAAATACATTTTTTTGCTAAGTGAATAGCAATAAGTTTTTTAATATTTTTTCTCTCACACTCTCTCACTCTCAAAATGATGTTTAAATGAAATAAAGAATCTGCTAGAGTTTATATAAAAAAATTAATAGGTAAAATAGAAAAAAAAAATACTTTTTGGCTAGGTAAAATACTTATAACTGTTGGAGATGTAACACCCCGGTCCTATATTGGGAAGAGATGAATAGCTCACATAGAGTGAGTAGTTCATAAAGATATTCATGGGTGCTAAGTCTCACATTGCTTAGTTACTAGGTGAAACTGAGTTTTATAATAGATTATAGGAAAGTTCTAAATTAACTAGTCATTTTGGGGTGATAGCGTAGATGTAGCTAAAGCTTTTCATTGGGTCGTTACAAATAGTATCAGAGCCACCTAGTAACGTCAGGTCATGTGGTACTGGAGAACTGCATAACATGGCCATGACGAGGACGTCAGGGTCCTCGTCAGAGGTTTAAGGGTGGGAGTTTGTAACACTCCGGTCCCATATTGGGAAGAGATGAATAGCTCACATAAAGTGAGTGGTTTATAAAGATACTCATGGGTGTTAAGTTCCACATTACCTAGTTACTAGGTAAAACTGGGCTTTATAATGAATTATAGGAAAGTAGGGGTGTAAATCCGGAGCGGGTTCCCGGGTATTGGGTGAAACCCGGGAACCGGCTCCGGGTCCCCGGATTTTACGATTTTTACACCCGGGCCCGGACCCGGGTATCCCGGGTATCCGGGTACCCGGTTTTACACGGGTACCCGGGTAAAACCGGGTATCCGGTCCGGGTTATATATTAAAAAAAAAAAAAAAATTTGCCCAATTTTTTGAAAAATAATTTCAACCGAACCCTTGTAATTGTCTAACTAGATCAGTAGCCAATAGAGTAATAAAGTCTCATTATCCTTGATGTTTTCTTAGCCAAAAACTTAGTAGTAATGCCCAGAATCAAGATTGTTATCTAACTTATCTGATTTACAGAAATCTCATAATGTCATTGACTCATTGAAGAGGGAAAAAGAAGTAAAGAACAATGCAATAGGCATTATATTACTGATATAAAATAAATGAATTGAACCACCCCTGAATGTGTAGAGAGAGAAAAGATGCAATCCACCATAATGCATTAATTCTCATAAACATATTACATATTAAAAAAGTTCAAACTTCAAACCCAAAAGTCCATAACTAAAAGTCCATAGACATATTAAAAAAGTTCATAACCAAAAGTCCATAAACATATTAAAAAAGTTCAAACCCAAAAGTCCATAAACATATTAAAAAAGTTTATAACCAAAAGTCCATAAACATATTAAAAAAGTTTATAACCAAAAGTCCATAAACATATTAAAAAAGTTCATAACCAAAAGTCCATAACTAAAAGTCCATAAACATATTAAAAAAATTCATAACCAAAAGTCCATAAACATATTAAAAAAGTTCATAACTAAAAGTTCCCAGCATGGTCCGGTTTCTTGCTTTTTGTAGCTTTGCCTTTGCTCTCAATCATCTACAACTACAATAGAAGGAAAAAAAAAAAAAAAAAAAAAAAAAAAAAAAAAAAAAAAGAAGAAGAAGAAGAAGAAGAGAAGAGAATTAGTTAAATGAATAAATAACTAAAATGAATTAATAATAATGAAAACTAAAATGAATTTATAAACATTTACCATGCTCATCAAACATTTCAATAAAATTCTCATACTCCAAGCCTTCATTGCTCTTTAACCAATCTTGTGTGCAAACCAAGGCCTCAACTGTCAATGGAGATAAAGAACTCCTAAAGGGATCCAATATGCGTCCTCCATTGCTGAATGCAGACTCAGATGCAACTGTAGAAATAGGAATGGCCAATATATCACGGGCTATCTCTGCGAGGATAGGATATTTAGGTGCATTAACCTTCCACCAAAGTAAGATGTCAAATTCATTTGTTGATGCTTCACACCCATCCAAAAAATAACGATCCACCTCCGACATACACTCCGAGCTGCTCTCTTCCTCGAGGTGTTTCATGAAAAACTTCATATATTTCGTCTCTGTAAGTGCATCATCATCATCATCATCATCATCAACACTAACATCTATAGAAGCAACACTTGAACTTTCCACACCCGCATCAAGGTTAGACAAATGCCTCCCATATAACTTATCATATTGCTCCCACAAACGGTTCAAGAGGTCTTTCACATTTGTCTCGATTTGTTTCGCCCAATCAGAGCCACTACATTTTTCCAAATAATATTTTAACGCCTTCAACTTGGTACGTGGGTCAAGAACATGAGCAATATACAACAATAAGTTAATCCTTTCCATAGTCCCCCAATACTTTTCATATTATTTTTTTCATATCCCAACTCACTACACTAATGATAGGATTACAACTCATACACCCATCGGCCAATGTCTTTATAATAATACAAAGTTGAATGAAATATGAGTTGGAGGTGACATGAGTTGAACTAGAAAACTTCAATGTGGCTTCATAAAAAGGTTTCAAAAACTTCACAAATTCCCTAGCATTTTTCCACTCATCATAGCTAGGAACAACAAAAGGATTACCATCTTCCTCCCCAAGTCGAGTAAAAGCTTTTTCGTACTTCTCAGCCGCACTCAACATTAAGTACGTAGAATTCCATCTTGTTTGAACATCTAGACACACTGTCTTCGTACTTTGAATTTTTTCACACTTTATGCATTCTTTAAACCTTGCCATTCTCTGCGGTGAAGACCTCACAAATTTCACTGCGTTCCTAATATTAGAAACACAATCACCCAATCCTTTCAAGCCTTCATTTACAATAAGATTTAATATATGAGCGGCACACCTCATGTGAATGAATTCACCTCCCAAAATAGAACCTTTCTTGTCCTTCAACTTCCTTTTCATATAATCAATCGCCACATCATTGACTGTCGCATTATCAGCTGTAACAGTGAACACGGATTCAATCTCCCATTCTATCAATGTATTTTCCAACATTCTTCCAATATTTTCACCCCTATGACTTGAAATCAAGTTAAACTTGATTATTTTTTTATGCATTCTCCAACTAGAATCTATGTAGCTAGCGGTGACAACCATGTAGTTCAAATTTTGAAGAGATGTCCATGTATCAGTAGTGATGCAAATTCTTTTACCCCTCAAAGAAGCCTTCAATTTAAGTTTTTCTTCCTCATAAAGTTTCATGCAATCTTTTTGTAGAGTAATGCGACATGGTAAATTGAACCTTGGTTCAATTCCATTTATCAATTCTCTAAACCCATAACTCTCCACATGCCTAAAAGCTAATTCCTCCATGATGAAATATTGAACAACCAACTTCCTTATTTTAATCGGATCGTACTTCACAAATCCTAGTTGGGTGGTAGTGGTATGGGAACTACCGCTCTCTGACATTTTTTTAAATGACTGTTGCAAGAGAGTTTGACCTTTGGGTACACTGGATTTTTCCAAATCTCTAAGTGGAGAGGTTGGACAGTTATAGGTAAGGTGGTTCTTCAAAGCAGTAGTGCCATGTCTCCAGTGACACCCTAACATCTTATGGCAATGATTGCATGCTGCCTTAGGCTTTTCCTTGTCAATTGGTGTCACTTTTGTAAAGTGCAACCATACTTTTGATCAATTCATAGCTTGTGATTTGTTTTTGGAGGGATCCAATTCAGTTTGCAAGGAAGGCAAAGGGGTTTCAACATTTGTAGTTGGAGGCTTGTCATGTGAATCATTGTCACTGACATTTTCCATAATAGGCCTAGTTGGAGCATAAAAACAATATTACACTTAATAGTATTGACCATACAATAAAGAACCATAATAATATAAAACAACATTAACAACATAATAATACAAAGTTTCTTGCAATCATATTCATCGATAATATGAAAAACAATAAAACATGCATAAATTTATGAAAAACATAAGAGTGCTTCCACTTTTGTTCCATGCCATCCCTATGCAATGAATGTTTTCAAAGTTAATCACTCCTTATGAGAGAAGTAAATGGACAACCAGACCCAAAAAAAAAAAAAAAAAAAAGACATGTTTACTGAAATAATCACATTTTCTGTATCGACAAAAATTCTTCAGCACAAGAAGGCGTGATTTACCTAGTTATCTATTGAATAAGGCAATAAAATTATGATTTACAGAGAAGTTTATTAAAATTACAAAAGGAAAGCTGCAATCCAAAATTTTATCTCAAGGGATATGCAATATAATTTTCAGTTTCCATTTAGGAGAGATAGACGGTATAATTTTATCTGATTTTCAAATACAACTCAGAAAATCCAAATTACAGTATAGATGGTATTGTATAGCACTTTAGACATGGTTTCACAAATTACAGGGGTGGCAGAGTTTTAAAGTAATAGGTTTAAAGTTGGCAAAAATTTCATTAAAAAAAATTTAGAAAATAGAAGAATAAGTTAAAAGTGGCGCCCTTTATTTCATGCTTTTTCAGTCTTGTTTTTGTCAAAAAATTTCAAGTGTCATAGAGTCAATTAGTCAAAGCCGTAAGCGTAAAACAGTGTTTCTCAAGATTAGTAAAACAGTGTGTTTTTCATTGTGCTTAAACGGTGCGTTTTGGCAAAAAGATAAAAGTCATCTTCTACCTTTCGTCATTTTCAACCTTTCGTTTATCTGGACTGTGTGTGAACTGTGAACTCTAAACAGAAAGAAAATCACGTCCACGAGTTGTGAATTCCAGTCATCTTAGAAAATATATGTCACCCATTGACCTCTAAATAAATTGAAGACCAACAACCAAAACTCTCTCGTATAAGAACAATGAAGTATCAAATGATCTAGTGACTCACTGCTTGATTTTCATATTCAGCAGCAATCCAACACTCAGAACAACCCAACTCAGAACAAACCAAAACAGACAAGAGATATATTATTTCTTACAGTGACAATCACTGCGTGATGCCGTGTCGCCGTGAGCAGGAGATGGATTCTGAAGGTGAAGAGAAATGGAGCGGCGGCAGTGAGGCGTGAGCAGGTCCAGCAGGAGATGAGTCGTCGTGAGCAGGAGATGGGTGAGGCGTGAGCAGGTCCAGCAGGAGATGAGTCGCCGTGAGCAGGAGATGGGTTCTGAAGGTGAAGAGAAATGGAGCGGCGGCAGTGAGGCGTGAGCAGGTCCAGCAGGAGATGAGTTTTGATTTTTGAAGCTTTTGATACTTGATAGTTGATTCTTGATTTGGATGATCTGATAGCCTAGGGCAACAGTGAGTCACAGAAAATGACCAAATGCTCCTCCAGTCCTCCCCCTCTTCCTATACATGTAGTTTTAGGATAAAAGGGCAGGGGGGTGATTTTTCATTTTTTAATTAAATAACCTACCCGGAGCCGGGTACCCAGGTATATCCGGGATTTTTTGAAATAAATACCCGGCTCCGGCTCCGGGTACCCCGGGTACCCGGATCCGGGTATCCGGGTTCCAACCGGTTTCCCGGTTTCCCGGAGCCGGTTAATGCCCGGATCCGGATTCCCGGCCGGTTATATCCGGTCCGGATTTACACCCCTATAGGAAAGCTATGAATTAATTAATCCTTTTAGGATGATAGTGCAAATGTGGCTAGCGCTTTTCCTTGGGTCGTTGCAGGAGATGCTCTTGGTCTTATTTAAAATGCATGTGATGCATGTGAGAATTATGTTCTATAAAAATATATTTTAATTTAATAGATTGAATTGAAAAAAATAATAATTTTTTTTTTTTTGCACCAATGCAATTTGTTCTTCATCAATGAACAAAAAAAGAAGAAGAAAGAAATCTTGAGAGAAAGGTATCTGCCGAAAGAGGTGGTGGCTTTTCCATGTCAAGAATATGACATATATTGTCTACTCAGCACTTTGTTAATTAATGGTCCCATGATTCTTCATGTCAACCTTAGAGAACAAAAGAATATCATGCACAAAGAATGTAAAAGCATATAGATAAGTGTCATTATGTATAAGTAAAAAGTTTTTCCTAGTTTATTAAACTTATGTGTCTAAAATTCATGTAATTTTTATATGAATTTTTAATCGAGTACGTGATTCTCACATGCAGTGCTTTAGACACATGTTAATTATTATTTTTTTTAAAAAAAAATCTCTTAACTTTTTTGGGTGGAAAACTTTATCCAATATATAATCTTAAACTCATCCAAAAATAGAAAACCTTCAATTACAACATTTATTTCATCACAGCGTGAAATGCCGCAAAAATTAAGTAATCCTAATCAACCCATCTCAAGAACAGAAAACTTGCAATTAAATCGCCATGTGAAAGTGAAACCACCTAACAAGTTTATTCTATTTATTTTATTCTTCTCAGTAAAAAACAATACATAAAAGACTAATAAGACTAATTAAATATATGACAAAGTTTTCTTCCGAACCGAGTTTGAAAGAATTTCAGTTTATTAAACATAAGTTTTCAAAATGCACGCGATTGTTAAATATATTTTTAATAAAACGTGTGATTTTATGTGTATTTTGAATACAAGTCAGTTAAATAAAAATGATTAAAGGAAAAATTTTCAAACCCAATAAGAATGAAAACTTTATCCTTATTTGGAGGAAAACTCCTTTGACAACCATTTTTACGCGAACTTTTTACTTTCTACAAAAAAAAAAAACAAAAGCATTAAGAAACAACTCAAAATAGAAAAACATTCAAAATTACATTTGCCTTTATTTCAAATCAAAACACTTTTTTCAAACAAAAAACATCATAAAAAAAGGTTTGACAAACAATCTCATCCTCAAATATTTGCTTTTGAAGTTATAAATTTTTAAAAATCTCACATGAAAACGACGACAACCACCAGCATTAATCCATAAACCAAGTAACATAAAAGTACAGAATCAATTAAAAAAAAATCCAAAAAATAGCAATATTGGAGTTTGGCGGGGTGCAGCAGAAAAAGAGACCCAGCACCGGCGCGTGAGAACCATCTTTCCACGCATGAGAGTCATGCTCCGGCGCGTGGAAGGTGGAATGAGACGCGGCTGGCGGCGTTGTGAAGGTGGAATGCTGTAGAGAACCATAGAGAGATGTGTGGGAGGCAAAGACCATCGAAGAAACGTAGATCTAGCTTCAATAAAACAAAATCTAAGAACTTTGACAAAAACAGCCACCGACGCGGGGAAACCAACAGAGAACATGGTGGAGGAAGATACTAGTACAGTGAAGAAGCCAAGACACATAGGCTACAATTTTGAGTGGGATAAGTCGTACGAGACAGCGGATAAAACCTCTAGAGAGGTAAGGAGAGCTAGAAAAACTACTAACCTAACATCTACAAAATGATAAAATGACATAAATGAAAGAGAAGCAGGAGAGGAGGGAAGAGATGAGGTCATTCCCTCCTCCCTAAGTCCGTCGGAAATGAAGAAGAAAGCAGGTAAAAAAAAGGAGAGAAGACAAAGCATTTACGAACGTCTTAGTAATTATTTTAGTACTGTTATAGTTTGTTTTAGGTCTATTGTTGGAGAACTCACCATTTTTTCGTTCACAGAATCATCTATTTCTTTTTTCCTTTTGGATCAGGAGAGGGAAGGAACCTCCCCTGTAATCCTTTTCCTTATTCAATTAGAAAAAGAAAAAAAAGTGATAGAGCCATCCTTAGGACTGTTGAGAATGAGTCAAATAAATGACTTAGCCCATTAGAGGAGTTGGGGTTGTCAAAGAAGGCGGTTGAAAGTAGGCAAAGTTTCGTAAACGGAACAAACTACGAACCATCAGGGGACAGAAAAAGGGTCATGATCGTCTTAAGACCCTTCAACTCCATCCGAATCCCCAATTTAGGAGACATATAAAGGGACATGACTCTCAAAATACCCTTCGACCATAAAAACTCCTGCAGGGTTAAAAACACAACCATCAATACATGGTCGGTTGAGAGTAACAAACACGACCGTCAAAAGTCGGTAAAGAGGGGATAACATTGTCAAAAAAGAAAAAGAGGCCAACACAAAACGGTTTCCAGCACATGAATAATCCAAACACAACCAGGAAACAACTGGCCACAAAAAAAAAACACATAAAAAAAATAAAATAAAAATAAAAAAAATAAAATCCATGGGGCAGTTATACATACTGATAAAACAAAATTTTCTCTATAAAATTTAAAAACAAAAATTGATAAGAAAATTTAGATAGTAAAGAACAATTTGATAAGAAGGTGAATGACGAAAATGTCCCTCAACCTTGGGATCCCTCAAAGTCCGGACTCATCAGAACCCCCCCGCCCCTCCGCATCCTCATCCGTCTTTTCATACCCTCTCCACATATATAAACACATTCACGCACCATGAAGTGGCCTCTCTTTTTTTTGGATACGTACGCCAGTGGCCTCTTACCACCAAAAACAACCGTCCCAGACCTCTCCCTTCTCACAGTTCTCATGGAGGACGACCACCTCCACAATTCCTTACCCTCTCTCAAACAAAAGCTCAAGTCCTCCCTCTGCTGCTTCCTGAAGAACCCCCACCACCACCACCCAGACGTTGAATCCCCGAGCTCGGAGCCCAGGGCCAGGCTCGTCCGGAGCTCGTCCTTCTGGGCAAAGTCCCCGGAGCTCAAAGACAAGTGCCGCAACTTCATTTCCCGTATCGGCGCCGCGCGGAACCACCACGGCCGTCGCCATTCCGCCGACTTCAAGTACGACGCCCTCAGCTACGCCCTCAACTTTGACGACGACGACGGCGACCGCCGCTCCGTCGAGCTCCCGTCGATGAGCTTCTCCGCTCGGTTGCCAGCCTCGCCGCCGTCCTCGGAGATCACGGCCTTGGTTAGATAGAGAGAGGTCAGTTTTCTTTTTGTGCTTTTTTTGGCGGTTCTGGCGGTTATGGCGGGTGTGATTCAGTTAGGGCTGTGGTTTAGCGTGGAAAGGCGTTGTGTGCGCGGAGGTGTAACCGTTACGTAACGCCCGTGGGAATATTTGCTTCGTTGTCATATTTCGTTGATTTTGTTTTTTCTTCTTTCTTTTAGTTTTACCAATTCCATGCATGTGTATGAAATTACAATTTCAATTCAATAGAAATGACTGAATTTAACCATTTGGTGGTTCTAATTTTTCTTTAATAAATGCAACAAGGGAAATATTTTATTGAAATTGAAGATAAATTACTAAGAGAAGCTTCAAAAAATCTAATTCAGGCTGATTCTATATCTTTGATTATAAATAGGCTCATACACCGGGTATAAACTATAAATCAATTATTTTATATATTGAGTATACTTTTTTTTTCAGAGATTGAGTTAAACATTAGAGTGAGAAGTGAGACCTCGAAGTGAGGAGGGAGACCCAGAAAGATCTCTTAATTTTAACGTGTCATTCACACTGTATCAAAAACTATTAAAACAATTAATAGTTTAATGAATAAATGGGTGATGACTAGCTTAATTTTAAGTGAACATATTGAGGTAACAAATACGGCTTTTAATCCTCGTAACTTTTTTCCAATTTGCTTTAAAAACACAAGAAAAATAATTAGAAAAAAAAGCTAGATTTAACCAAAAAGTTCATCTCATATTGGTATATATATTTCTGCCATCAAACATCACTAATTCATGGGCAATTTCACTCATTTATCTCATTCTGTTGATGTGACAGTGTCAATCAACCACTGAATCCGTATTTCTTAAAAAAAAATAAGGGTGACTGCGATGGCTGATTGGCACTTCAACGTCATCAAATTAAAGTAGGGATAATTTTTACACCTTTTCATGCACCTATTTTAAATAATTTCTCACGTTAGCCAATAACCACTTGAAGAAAAAGAAAAAGGAAAAAAAATCAATTTAAATACATGAATTCAAGTCAATCAATATTAGGTCAAGTCATCTATATAAATTAAGTGTAATAGCAGCGGCGGCATTACTCTTCTGGCACTACTCTTGTTGACACCGTTGTAGAAGGTCAAGTGTGTGAGCATTGGAAACTTTTAGTACACGAAATGATCTTGACAGGTGTGCCAACTTAATGACAATAGGTCAACTAATAAAAGAACGAAAGAGAACCAAGTCAGCTCAGTTAGGTGATCGATTGATAGGAATGGATACAGCATGGGTTCTTTTTTAAATGTTCTTTTGGCAAGTTTTTTTTTTTTTTTTTTTTTTTTTTTTTTTTTTTTTAAAAAAAATTTATAGTATTTTTTGGGACAAAAAGGAGACATTGCGAAACTAAATTGAAAAATTAAAGAACATTATAATTAGGGTGGTAGATCGAGGGTTCTAAGTGTAGTTTTACTTAATAAGTAAATAAAACAACAACCGAACAAAGCAAAATCTTAGAACTCATGCCAAATGGTTGGTTTGGATATAGCATAATGCACCTAATCAATATGTCAGAAGCTCCCGAGCTCATGGAACGCGAAAAAGTTGAGCTTAAATCTATTGCATATATAATAGGATGACTCAATCTATCATGCTCATACCCCAAATTCATCATATTGGATGATAACAATCCACTGTGTTTCCGTGCTAATGCCTACGGCAGCCCACTCTGTACGTGATGGTTTTCACTCTAATCTAGTAATCCTTTCTACTTTTGTAGTGACTTTATTCATGCACTACGTAGTCATTTCAACGTGACGTAGTGTTTGCTCTAATACTACATATTAGATGCCTAACTAATACGCCAAACATATAAAGTTAAGCCCTTACATCTATCCGATCCGGCCTACAAACTGGTCCAATCTAACATGGATACCCCAAATTGAAACCGGCCAAAATCATAGCACATTGTGAGCAGATCAAATTCTTACTGCATCATATGTGGACAGGGGAAAGAGAGGATGAAAATGACCTTTCAGAATCTGCTTTTGAAAAGGGAGATGCTTGATGCAGCATATTTCGACTCTATCTAATATGTATCTCTTTCAACTACAGTGCAGTCCTTCTCATTCGCCTAACTTGTACGATGAAGTTGGCAGAAAAAATGGTTGAACATTGCTCTTTCCCTGCACCATTCCTTTTCATTCTTGTCTCATATTTTGTTATTCTTTCTGTGCCTACAAGGAGTGATCACCATATTTCTAATTGAACGCGAGAAATGGGTTTGAGGGAAGGATCTTTCTCTCCTTATCCGAATGGAAGAAATATCCGATAAACAATTAGCAAACAACCAAGAGAAAAAAAGAGAGCGAGTGTTTATGGCTAACACCACCAAAAGAGCATCGCCCTCAATGATGAAATTACCACAATCAGAGTAGGTAGCCAAACAAGTAGTCAGAAGAGTAGTAAAAGCTTCACCAGTACAAATAGTCATTGTTAACAAGGTTATATAATGACGATAAGGATGATGATGATGATGATGTACATTCATTTGAGGTAAAATTGTTGTTATTATCAATTCGTGTTATTTAGATGTTATTTGCTATGCTCATTATCTTTTTCCTGGGTGGCCAAATACTATCTTTGTTTCAAAAGTTAATTATGTTAATTTCATTATTATTATTATTATTATTATTATTTTTATGAACAAGTGAATTTTATATCAACAAACAAAATGATTTTATAAAAAAAAACGATTATAAAACTTTTTTTAATAGACTGATATACTTCTGCTATACAATTAGAATTGCGTGATAGTAAAAATCAGTCATTAATTTTTCTTTTTTACAAGCCATTATTGATCCAAAAGCTAATTTTTATTGCCACGATATCTCAGTTGTATGGCAGTTGTATACCAATCTATTAAATAACATTACTTTTCAATTAAATATTTTTACACGTAAGAGAATTTAACTAAAATAGTTGATAAATTACAAAGATATAATGAAATGGATTGGACTAGAGTGTAGCTAGGGATCTAGGGTGACTGGGCAAGAGCAGGACTTTGGTGGGCCTATAGCAAATTGGGCCGGAATGGCAGTTGGTGGCGGAGGGTTTGGACCGTTGGTAGGGTGAGGAAGATTGAATTAAAGGCCGAGTTTTATGCTATGAATTTGGAAGGTGACTAAATGTGCCCACGATAAGTCGCAATTGAATTTTAAAAATGTATAATATATTATATTGATTTTATGAATATTTTGATAATTTAATTTGAACATTAAAGACTTTATACTTCTATATATAGTATATATTAACTAAAAAAAATAGTGGATATATCTCACAAATTTATTAAATAATATTTTTAAAGATGAGAGAGAAAGATATAAGTGATTAAAAATTCAAAAAGAGTACCCAAAAAAGAAAAAAGAAAAAGAAAAAGAAAAAAGCAAAAGATATAAACCTATATATGTAAGCCGGTGGTGGCAAAAGCACTAGCCGCATTGAATGCAATGAATTTAATTTAATTGTGACCTTAGGTTGCCTAGTATTTTACTGGAGGACGATTCGCTGCAAATAGTAACTGCGATCAAGGACACAAGCCCAAATTGGAGCAGGTATGGACATATTATAGGGTATATTAAAATAGTCCTTCAAGCCTTCAAGGTCTAAGGGATTGGCAAATTTGTCATACCAAGTGAATAAACAATTATGCTGCTTATTGTTTAGCAAAGAACGCGACTTCACATGTCATAAATAGAGTATGGATGAAAAAAATTTCTAGTTGTATTTGTGATGTTGTAATTTTAAAGCAATTTGTTATGCTATCTCGGGGTTTTCAGCTCTAGATTCTTCAGTCTAATGAATGAAAATTGCAATAATTTCCTTAAAAATAGAAAGAAAGAAAGAAAAGAAGTGAATTAAATTAGTTATTATTTATATAAAAATATATGAGATCTTAAGAGTCAAACCTACCGGTTATTAGTCAACTAGAAGAACTGAGGCATGGATGCATGCTGCAATTTGTCAGATTCATGAACACTTGTGAGTGTTGTGAGGATACCCACCCATGACGCCATAAATCCTTAACCCATTAGGATAAGAATGTGGGTGTTGCCGACATATGTATGTAATACATCATCCATAGCTTCATAGTAGAGAAATTGTAATAAGTTTTGAGTCTTAAGAGTTAAGGGTTTATCAATTCAGCATTTAATTTAGGGTTTAATAATTGGTATAAGAGCAAACACAGTCACGGAGGAAACGACTTATAAATTGTATTAAAATGTCTTGGTATTATTTATAGGCGTAGTGTTAATTAAATTATTGAATACTAACAAGTGAATGGAGCCACCTACGAAAAGAGAAAAGAGATACTCTCAAATTAGTGTCGATAGAATGGGCCGCTGTGAATATTGAATTTGGAAGCGTTGTGTAATGCTCCGATATCAAGGATTAAAGGTTTAATCAAAGTAATATCCAACAACAATAGAGGTTTTAATCAATGATTAGACCTTTAAACATAAAATTGAACATCTATCCCCGCCCACAAAATTCATAGACCATCCATTTGAGTAGTATCATAGCCAAATCATTGTTTCGGAGGTATTGTTTTTATCGTTCCTATTTAAGTATTGGCTTACGGTTTTCACTATGTCAGAGATCATTAGATTAGTGTTAATAGATTAATCCACAGTAAATGTCAAATTCAAAAGTATGATGAAATGCATGTTACGATCTTAACATTTAAAGGTTTAACCAAATAAGTATCCAATCCGACACAAGGCCGAGATGGTGAGAAGACCGATGAGGAATTTCCTTTATGCCACAGCCTAAACAAAAGGCAAATTCTAGTGAGAGGACCAATGAAACAGTGAGGTGGGGTAGCTTCTTGACCCCCCATACCTACAAGCAGTCATGCATATTGTCATGGCTCATGCACCTTCCTCGATCCTTCTCTGTTCTTAGCTCCTGCTAGCTGGCTGTTAGAATCGACAGGAGACTTTTTACCCAGATAGTCAACAGGAAATTAATACTTACTGATTAAGTTACTTCCCAGTTTCCATGCTAGATTTTGGTCAAAATCTTATTCAGTCAGCCATGTGAGTAGGGCCACTTGGATCTTCATCACAATGACTTACCTCTCCTCACACAAATTTGGACGGTTCATTGACTATATATCCTAACTTTGTTGACTCTATATAGGTTCTGAAAATTATAGCCTGTAACTTTAAAAATTTAGGTAGGTTATTCAAGATGAAAGGCTTCAATTAAGTCATGTAAATTTAAAAAAGTATATACATATATTAAAAGGGTGGCTGAACCACACCGCTTGATCAGGCGGTTGGCCATCCCTGGTCAGACTACCTGATCAGTCACTTTTACGGTGTGAAGGAGTGGTCGCACCACACTTATGGGAGTGGCTAACACTCCCTTCAAAGGATAAAGAAAAATGTTATTTTACTTTCTCTCAATGTATTAAGTTGAAGTAGCATCCTTAAACCACCCTTAGATCAATTTCAATTAAAAAAAAAAAAAAAAAAAAGGTGAATTGAGCATGTCACGTCAATTGAATATATATACTGAAAGAATGCAAAATAGCATTTCTCAAAAGTAAAACAATAGTCGACCATTTCTCGAAGAGGTGGCAGACTACCTTAAGGGGTGGTTCGGTTACCCTTTTATTGTTTTTAAAATATATATATATTTTTAATTTTTTAAGGCTTACGTGACTAAATCTAAACCGTTCATTTTAAATGATTGGTCAATGATTGAATTGTAAACTCATCGTAGGGAATAGTGCTAGGGACCATATTTTTTTTTTTTTTTATCATCTTAAAGTTGATGTAGTTTTTTAAATCATCATTGGATTGAAATTTAAAAATGATTCATTCCAAATTTAATAACGAATTTAAAAGATAAGTTGATTGAAGGTAAAAAGAGGTCCTATCATTGTAATTAAATGACACGATCTTCCATCTACATGATTTGGATCGCCCATCATTTTCATACCCAAAGACCAACGCAATTCCATCTGACAATATATATTTCTGGGGATATATATCCAACACGTACAGTGCAGAAAGTTGATTTTGTTGAAACTTGAAAGTCTAGCTTTTTGTAAAAGAAGAAGAAGAATTCAATTTAGAGACACATAAAGCATCATCATGATATCGAATCATCAATCTCTATCCCCATAATTCCTGGGTGTTACAAACTTACAAACTGACAAGAAAACATAAACGTGTAGGGTTCACATCGTTAATTTCTGAATATATATATAGGCAGCACGGCATACCCCACAACAGAATAGGATTATCGATCTGCTGGTCAACAGGTAGCCCTAACTTTAAGGTTGGTGGAACATCTTTTCTTCCTATTTCCCATTCTTAATTACTGAGATTAGATGACATGATGTAGACATGTATATGTTTAGATTTAGGCCGGTGGTTTGTAATGTGCATGTGTTGGTTGTTGGGTGACGACATGTACAAAGACTTAGGGGTGATACCTTTTACTAGAGGCTTTCTTGGGTTTTATAATGTCTATTCACATCAAATAAAGTCCATAATCCTTTAGGCATAGAAAGATTTATGTCTTTAGGTTTGGTTGTGCCCGGCGGATAATTCCTCCCTCAGAGGGGGATGCCGACCGACAATCCACACATTGCTTAATAGACACGTGGTGAGGGAACCGTAAAAGGAAAGGTATCCCCCTAGTTACGATATATATTGCCTATTTAAAATCGGCTCAATAAGGCAATGAGCAGTCGACACATTCCCTTTGATCAACAAAAAAAAAAAAAAAAAAAGTCGACACGTACCCTAAAGAAAAACATGAGAGTATGCCACCTTTCATATTGGTCTCCTAACTTTCGGCTCGTCATATTAAAGTCCACTTACCATATCAACGACAGTTTTATAAATGAAAGTTATGGTCATTGTTATGAGGTATGCACAATTTTTCTTCTCCACTTTTCTCCATTGAATCCTCTTTCAAATACCTTACTACTTAGTCATCAGAGTTTTATTCACAGATCAGCAAACCCTCCTTATTTATTTCTTGTCATAGCAAGTTTTCTTGGCTGATCTATCAGCGTGTGGTCAATTGGACGAAACATTGATAATCTTGGTGCCATAGATGATTATTCGATCAACATTCAAATTTATGACCTTAACTCTTACAATATTAAATTATCGTATATACTAAAAATTTAGGTTTTTAGAAAGAGATGAGTTTAATATTTTAATTTATACTTTAACATTGACCATATTTATTATTTATCATAGTCTACTGTTCATGGCCATTCAAAGTGACACCAATTGTGAAAATCAAAATGGCTGACTATAGAGTTGAGTTTTTGTCCCTATTTCTTAGGGTCTTTTTAGTTTAGCGGTTTCAAAATATGCAGATTGAAAAAAATAACGATTTTCAAAATGCAGGTAATAAAAACATGATTTTTAAAAATACAATTAAGTGTTTGATAAATTTGTTGTTCGGCCTGAACATTGTGATTTTTTAAAAGGCATGCATGCGGTCAAATCACCATTCTTTTCAAACACACTCTCAAATGGACTTTTCATGATTTTGTTTAAAAATAGTGTTTGGCATGTAAAATCACAATATCAAACGCACTCTTAAGGTGCGTTTGAGATTATGATTTCGTAGACAATAAGTGCGATTTTAAACCAAATCACATAACATAAATCGTTTGGAAACTGTGTTTTTAAAAATTGCGATTTGAAAACGCAGAAAATCTGTTTTTTCAAATCGTAGGTAAGGTGGTGTTTTTTTGAAAACGCATAATTTTAAAGGCTAATTTGCGATTTTAAATGATAAACTGTGATTTTACCAAACGCTTAACTACGTTTTTAAAAATCATTTTTTTTTAAATCATACATTTTGAAATCGTTGTTTTAAATCGCACTTTTTGAAATCGCAAACCAAACAAACCCTTATTAAAAAAAATAAAACACGAGCGGTGTTTATTCACTTGTTCATTAATTTTTTCTTTTTTCTAGTTTCATATATATATTTGGCCCGTGATTACTGGGAAATAAAGAAAAATAATAATATTTAATGTCTATGTAAAAAAAAAAAAAAAAAAAAAACAGAAAAAATTGTCCTGTTCTTATCTTACCCAAAAAGAAAAGGAGAAAAGTAAGACACGTATGATTTTCACTAATAAATTATGTTTTACAACTTTCTGTTTGATTTTGTTTTTTTTTATTTGTCATTCTATGTGAAAACATGACTTTTCATCAATAAAAGCCAATCACTCAAGGTCAAGGTGCTTGCATGGAAGCTAATCTAAACTGCCCTTTCTCCACTTTCTTGCTTTCATACAGACCACTTGTCTTCCATTGATCTATCTCATTGTGCTTTGCCCTTAATTATTTAAATAATTAAATCTACTCTCTTATCCATTTGATAGTTTATTAAATAATTCAAAAATTAATTAGTTTTATCCATTTGATAGTTCATTAAATAATTCAAAAAGTTTCAAACAACTCATGTAAACAAACAACGGCCCACAAACTCTACCAACCTTAATCGATCACATCTAATTAAAAAAACAACCTACACTCATGGCCAGTGTTTTTATACCAAGGGCTTGTTTGAGTTTACAATTTCAAAAAGCGCGATTTAAAATCATGATTTTAAAATGTGCGATTTGAAAAAAGTGGTTTTTAAAAACGCAGTTAAGCGTTTGGCAAAATCGCAGTTTATCATATAAAATCGCAAATTAGCCTTTAAAATTCTGCGTTTTTAAAAAAGCATCATCTTACCTGCGTTTTCAAATCGCAATTTTTAAAAACGCAGTTCCCAAACGATTTATGTTCTGCGATTTGGTTTAAAATCGCACTTATTGTCTACGAAATCGCAATCCCAAACACACCCTAAGACAAAAAGTTATATATCCTTAGAAAAATGCTTGAGATACTATAATGTTTAGTACAATTCCTTATGTTCTTTATTAGATGAAAGACGCATCTCTTTGTCTCATGATCGTCGCAAATGAAGATTGTAACACCCCGCATAAAAAATAAAAATAAAAATAAAAAAGGTACAAAAATAAAAATAGAGAATTAGTCCAATAATAATAAAATGAAGATATATTTTGATGAAATTAGATAGAGCTCTGGTGGACTTGTATGTATGTAATATAAAAGTTTTATATTTATCTGCTACGCCAATCTTATGGTTTATGTGTTAATTATGTTTCCGCTACAAAATGATAGAATAATATACATAATGGTCAAAAAGTAAGAGTAGGGCGCCTAAATATGAGTTTATACGCGTTACTCATCCGTCTGCCAATGGAAACACCACTTCCCATCCAACTTGCATGTGTTAAGCATGTCGGTTGCGTTAATCTCGAGCCAGGATCAAACTCTATGTGAGATTCATAGTTGCATTACTTATAGCTTTCTTGCTCGTAAACAAAGCGGTCTCATAATTGTCTTTCATTTAAGGCATCGCTTGTATCCATGCACTTCAGATTCGCCTTGGAGTTCACTCCTAGAAATATTGCCATCCACACCTCCTCACATCAATCCAGTATGAGGCATTACAAAGACGAAGAGTCTTCCTCAGGAGATAAAGATGCAAAGAGTATTTGTCTCTAATGAAGCGTTTTCTTTCGGTGAAGACAAACATTTGAGATTTCTTCATTTTCAGCCATCTCCGACTCCGACTTTTAAGAGGTGGAGGCGACTCAAAAATTATGTGTCAGAGGTATTTTCAACTGTTCCGACTCTCGCCATCGCAAAAATAGGAAGATGCCTTTACAAGTATGTGGGATTGAGTGTACAATCCTACTTTTAGACAACAATACTTTTTATGAGAAAGCAATGGGACTCTTTTTTGTAGGACCCATCACCCATTCGTCGAATAGATTTAGGGCAAATAATTATGTAGTACCATGTCATCTTTGCAAAAGATTGGGTGGTTTCTTTTTTGGGGTCGATTGATATTGCGTGGGTTCATCTTCATTCTTCAACTATATAGTTGGGTAAGAAAAAGACTGGCTCTTGGTAGGTAGGAGTCATTATATTGGCTTAATTCCTTCAAAACATGCATCCTCAAGCATTTAAAATTTGTTGGTTCTTTTGATAAGCTTTTCGTGTTGAAATGTGATTGATTTTGTAAAGGTGTCCACCACATCACCTTTTTAAAAGGAGAGTTATTGACAATTTTAAGAGCTAGCTATGCCAACCATTGGTTAAACCTCTTTATCTCAAGTCACATAATTGATCAAGACACCATATTTATTTTTTGAAGACAACATGTAAGCAAATATTATAACTACTAATTACTAATAATAAAATAGGTTAAAAAATTATAGAATAAGAAGCATAAAGAAGCTTTAAAACTTTATAATAAGATAAATGTTATTTAGCAGATTCATATCTCACATCATTCTACTGGGTTGATGTGACAGTGGCCGGTCAATCACGTTTTAAACAAGAGCTAGTGCGGCATGGTTAACTGGGCATTGTCATGTCAGCCTAGTAACATGCAGATGGAATGGGGTATGCTAAATATCATTTTTTTTGTTCAATAAATCTTTCATTTTCTTACCTAAACAAAGAGAGAGAAAAAAAAAAAAACAAAAAAAAGTAGAGAAGTGTTCATTCTTAAACAAAAAGTTTGGCTTGAATTCCATGTTAGTTGGTATCGAATTTGTTTGGATTGGGACTTGTGGCCCATAACAACATACAAGAGATACATGTCTCAACCCTAACAGGTTAAGTTTCAATTTTCAACCTCAATTATCCAGTTTGATCTAGAACTGAATCCAAGCCGAATCATAAACAAAATTAAAATTTGAGAATATCTACTTAATTTGGTTTCTTTGGGAGGAAACAATTGTTTTTTCAAATTTTTCTTGAAGGTGTGAATTAGGCAATTTTATGGAAAAAAAAAATATGAATTTGTCAGCAACTCACTGTCCCACACATAATATTTTGACTGAAGAAAAAGACTTGGTTTGCATGAAGGCATCCACGTGCCTCCTCCTCCCTCTTCACTCTCAAATTGCTTAGAGCCTGAGGAAAGGGCCACGCCGCCCTCCCAATTGTTCAGACCCTCACTGGCTGGCTCACTGCGCACATACAACAAACAGTTTTCGATCATTTTCCCCAGAAAATAAAATCCCACCCAGAAAAGTAATATTATATATATTACAAAGAAAGAAAGAAAAAAATAATTGAAGAATGAAATTGCCGTAGAGACAAACTAGAGAGAGAGAAAAAAGTGCGAGGGAGTTTAGACTTGAGAGAAAGAAGATTGATTCATCAAAGCCCCGAATCGAGGCGACTGCACCGACTCAGACTCGGACTATCTGTTATCTCTAGCCTTCTCTAGCCTTCTCTCTCTCTCTCTCTCTCTCGATCACCGTTCAAATCTGGTACTATCTCTCTCACTCTCTCTTATATCTCTTTGCTTAGCTTTGTTGCTTAAAAAGCCCTCATGTATTTCTCTAGTTTTGTCTAATTTGTATGGGGTTTGCCATGGTTTCTAGGACTAGTTACGAACATGAATGCAGAGAAAAGGAAAAAAAGAAAAACCCGTTGAGCAAAAACCTAGCCTTTTTGTTGCCTTGATTGGTTTATAGCGAAATTGAATTAGATATATATTGTAGATATGACATTTGATCAAACCGCGGTTCCGAAAGATCTAAGGCCCTTAAACGTTGCTCGAACTATGGCCGAAGAGCCCCGCATTGCGCCTGCTGCTTCTACTGCTCGAAACCTCGAAGGATTTTTCCCCAACCCGGCTCGTGAGGCTGGGACAGCCGGAAGCCCTGGGTCGATACCGGTTTATTACCAGGTGGCGGGGACGGTTTCCGATGCTGGGTTTGTTGGTTTAGGGTATGGAAATGCAGCGCCGCCAGGTGTGGCTGTGTGGGGCCCCCGTGTGCCTGTGCCTGTGGGGCATCCGGGTATGAGCCCCGCTGTTGGTGTTGGTTTTGGTTATAATCCCAATTTGGGCAGTAGGGTTGGCGGCAATGCTACTGCTCTTGCTAGTGGTGCTATGGCAACTGGAACTGGCTATAATGTGAATTTTGGCAATCGCGTTGGTGGAAATGGCATGGATCAGGCTGGCAGTGATATGGCAACTGGGTTTGGTTATTGTACCAATTTGGGGAATAGGGCTAGTGGCAATGCCACTGACCAGACAAGCAGTAATTCAGCTGCTGGGTTTGGTTATAGTCCCAATTCGGGCAACCGAGCTTCTGGCAGTGGGGTTGATCAGGCAAGTGATGAGGGTGGGGATGATTCAGTGTCGGGGAAGAAAGTAAAGTTTTTGTGCAGTTTTGGGGGAAAGATTTTACCCAGGCCAAGCGATGGGATGTTGAGATATGTAGGGGGGCAGACAAGGATCATTAGTGTCAGGAGAGATTTGAGCTTTAATGAGCTGGTGCAAAAGATGTTGGATACTTATGGGCAACCTGTGGTTATCAAATATCAGCTCCCCGATGAGGATCTTGATGCATTGGTGTCAATTTCGTGTCCTGATGATCTTGATAACATGATGGATGAGTATGAGAAATTGGTTGAGGGGTCTTCAGATGGGTCTGCTAAGTTAAGGTTGTTTTTGTTTTCTGCTTCAGAACTTGATCCTTCTGGTATGTTGCAGTTTGGGGATTTACATGATAGTGGACAGAGATATGTTGATGCAGTGAATGGGATAATGGATGGAGTTGGCGGTGGAATCACAAGGAAGGGAAGTATGGTGAGTGCTTCTTCAACCCAAAATTCTGATTTCAGTGGGACTGAGGCTGTTGATAGCTTGGGTCCTGGTCAAGTGGATGTTAGTGGGCCCTCATCAACCAGCATGTTATCACCTGGAGGAAATTCAACTACTTCTAATGACAATGCTCCAAGATTCATGTGTGTAGACCCCAGCCCTGCCATATATGCAGATGCTTCTGCAACATTGGGCACGCAGGTGGTTAAGTCTGGTGCTCTCCAAACATCTTTGCAGCCCGAGGTTGAGCTAGAAAGGTCTATGCCTGTTTCTGTATCGCAGCCACAATTGGGGTTGCAGCAACCTGTAACGGACATTCCATTGTCTTCATCTTATTTTCAGGCTTATGTTGATTCTCGCCCAGAAATTATGAAGCATGCAGATTATCTACAGTTTCCTTCTCAGATGGGGTTCCCACATCCTCAGTTATTTGGGACTGCCGGGTCTACGTTCACCCAACAGCAGTTTCATGATAATTCTACTGGAAGCACTTCCCTTCAGTTTATTCCAGCAGGGCACATGACAATGCCTCTTGCATCTTCTCATGTCAGTCTAAGACCGAATATGGTACAGCCAGTGATGCAACCACAACATGCTCGGTTGGATCATTATGCTGAGGAAAGCAAATTTGGACCTAGGGTTGTCCAGCTTCCTGTTGAGCGGAGCTATAATTCATATCAGGTTCAGGTCCCCTCTCCCATGATAGGAGGTGGTTATGGCTGGCATCAGGTTACAATGCCTGAGCATGTAATTCACTCTGATGGATTGGCGCCTCATCAACAGGTAATGTTTCCTGAGAAATTACTGAGGTTGGATGACTGTTATATGTGTCAAAAAGCTTTGCCTCATGCACATTCGGATACTTTGGTACAGGATCAAAGAGGCAGTGGTGCAAGCCCTATGTCCGATTCGAACTCAATTTATCATAGTCTCCGTCCAGAGGACAATTTGAGAGGTCAGCCAATGAACAGGGTTATGGCAACTGGAGCCTTGGGGGAAGGCATTTTTGAACAGAAAATTGGGACTCAACCCAGGGTCCTTGGTCAGGCAGATACTCATGTTGGGACGCCTCAATCAGACACAACTGGGTTTGCTCATCCAGAGACACAGCATGAAAATGAGAGGATTGTTCTCCAAAAAGTAGATGATATTGACAAACAGCAGATTACCGCTCCCCTGGGTGTGATCAATAGGGCAGGTGATGTACAGTCACCTTATGCTGCATTCATGGGCACTACACCTCAGTCTTACCAAGAGGATGCTGTACAGCATCATTCAGTTCCAGTCCAATACCAGGTTAAAAAGGATGCCTTAGTGAATAATAGTGATGCACCTCCTGCTGGAGGTACACCAATTCAAATTTCAGAACACATGGTTCGTGAGCCTCCAAAAGAATATTCGACCAAACCTCCTGGCATTCTTCCAAAAGAAGATACTGTTGACACTTTCTTTTCCTGTGAACAGCTGAGACCAGTTGATGGGAGGATGGATACCCTCAGGACATCCCCCACTGAAACTTATAGTAATGAGCATAGCAAGTCACCTCTTGATAAAATGAGAAAGGAAGACAAGTTTGATAACAAACCACAGCAAGTTACAGGGACGGAGGTGCTTCTAGATAATACCTTTGGCAAACCCAAGGTGGTTTTTGAGGCAAATCACAATAAACTAACTGAATGTCTGCCTTGTCCCTCTACAGAAATTCCATATGGTCATACTTCTCGACCAATGGAGTTCTATGAGGTGGCACAACCACCTATTTGGGTTAATCCTGGATCATATCCACAATCAAATATTGGAATCCATAACTTGGATCCTGAGGAAGTTCGTTATGGAAACTCTTTATTATCTAGTCTTGAGGCTCCTCATCTAACTGATAGAATTCCAGCTCCTGCTGAGTGGAAGGATGACATATCACGGTTCCAGCCCAAGGTGGTCCCAGATGATGTGGAAGCTTTCCCCTCGAATAGTAATACACAGTCTTCTTTATCTCCATCTAGTAGAACTGGGGATGTTCAAGACTCAAACTCACTTTTCAGCAATCAGGATCCTTGGAGTTTGCGCCATGATAATTATTTTCCCCCTCCGAGACCTAACAAAGTTCTGCCCAAAAAAGAAGCTCTTGCTACTAGGGATCCCTTTGGTGAGGGCCGTTTGGGCAATAGTGGGGAACCAAATACAGAAGTACGACTGGAGGATGGACTTTACCAGCCGTTGGGAAGTCCGAACAAGGATTTCCATTTGGAGCATGTTAGATCTGCTAAAGGTCAGTAATATGTTATTCTTTGTGTGATTAGTTAATTATTTATTTATGATTGGTTGTGGGGATGATCATCCATTGTTTTTTGCTTCTATGTCAAAGGTTCGGCAGAGGAGCAGATTAAGCAAGATCTTCAAGCTGTTGCTGAGGGTGTAGCTGCTTCTGTTCTTCATTCAGCTACGTCTTCCAATCCTGACATACATGATATAGATGAGTCTGGTTTTGAAGCTAATCAAGATGGAGATATTCAGACTAGTAGTGTTGACACGCAGCATAAAGCTAAAGTTGAGGTTGTGTATTTACTCGTTTCTTTTCTTTCTTCTCCTGGGGTTCTTTTGGGCTGCCGCCAGGGGTGGGAGGGTGTTTGCCTGATTGCACTTGTTTGTTTATTTTTTCTTTTCACTTGTTTATTTCAGGACAAGAACAAACTTGCAGATAAGGCAAACCTTGGTTTTCCAGTATCAGATAACATAGGCCGCTTGCAGGTTGAAAATTTGGCGTCACATTTTTCCTGAAATCATGTATAGTTCTACTAACTTGTCCTCTTATCCCAAGCCATGATTGTTTGGCAGATTATACTGAACAGCGACCTTGAAGAGCTTAGAGAATTGGGTTCTGGCACCTTTGGCACTGTTTATCATGGAAAATGGAGGGGCACTGACGTCGCAATCAAACGGATTAATGATAGGTGTTTTGCTGGGAAGGCTTCAGAACAAGAGCGCATGGTTTGTGTCTTTTCTATTTAGTCCCAATTTCCTTTTTTCCCCTGTTTTTGGCATGCTTATCAATTCCCTACGCTTTGGTATATGCATTCAATCAGAGAGATGATTT
The DNA here is from genome assembly GCA_028654335.1 of Alnus rubra. Taxonomy (NCBI): domain Eukaryota; kingdom Viridiplantae; phylum Streptophyta; class Magnoliopsida; order Fagales; family Betulaceae; genus Alnus; species Alnus rubra. Next base: position 681,519 of record JAJPGS010001898.1, on the reverse strand, counting down.
CTGGAATGAGGCAATCAAGCTTGCTGACTTGCACCATCCCAATGTATTAGCTTTCTATGGTGTTGTGCTTGATGGCCCTGGAGGTTCTGTGGCAACAGTAACAGAGTATATGGTTAATGGTTCATTAAGAAATGCTTTGCAGAAAAATGAGAAGTAATGTGTTCTTTGCCTTTTTTCATAAATGGTGTGCCCTAATAAGTTTGTCCTTTTTTTTTTAAACCAAAAATTGACATGAAAGAGATTTATTTCACAGGGGACTTGACAAGCGTAAGCGACTCTTGATTGCATTGGATGTGGCCTTTGGAATGGAGTACTTGCATGGAAAGAATATAGTGCATTTTGATTTGAAAAGTGACAATTTACTGGTCAATCTTCGAGATCCTCATCGCCCAATATGCAAGGTTAGTGACTCAGCCTGATGTTCTTCGCAACCTCTTTCTATTGTATTTTCTGAAGTCGACATGTGCTGATCTATCTGCTTCTGTTAATAGCAAACGACAAAACTTGTATGCTAATATCAATTTGTTGGCAAATACAAAAAGTACCATATAAATTATAATTACGTTTGCAAGGCATCACTTTGTTTAGGTGTCATCCAAATTTCTTGTTCTCTAGTACTTGGTTGTTCATAAAAGCTCTCTTCTCTGAATTTCTCTGCTTTACCCTTTACATTAAAATCCACAAGCCATATTGGCTTATATTATTTAAAACATAATCTAGAGAAACATCTTATGTTGATGTGCATTGTCTAATAATATTTGCAATGATGGGCAAGGGAGTAATGCATTATGGACACTTCTAAAAAGTTGATGTGTCAAACAATTGACATTAGATAGTAAAACATGATACTTATGTCCCTGTCCACAAATTTAGACATTATGAGATGAATGAGAGCATGTCTAGACTGTATATTTTCTGCTGAGCAATATCAAAGAGATGAATCATTTTCCTTCTATTTGATTGTTTAAGTTATATCTACTTATCAAAAAAAAAATTGTTTAAGTTATATAAGTTTGAAGCAGCTTACTTGTTCTTTTATTTTATTTGGCCACTTCAAACGCAGGCAACATTCATCTAGAATGAATAGATATAGTTTTTGGTTATGATGATTTTGCTGTCATCATTTATTTGTCATTGGCAGCATAATTTTCATCTGGCCAATTTGTTTTGGATTATTGTTTTTAAGAGTACATTTGAGTCAAAACAATCTTCATCCAGTAGTCCACTATATATATTTTTAGTATTTCTTTATGTACTTTTTGTTACTGCAACTACTGAAGTTGCATGAATCATCAACCTTCAAAGTGGTTAACCTGCGTGCTGAATACCTATACTACTGATTATAGGTGTTAGTCAATATGTGCTGTTTTCCGTTTCCTTTTTTCTTACTTTTCTCTCTTTTTTCTTTCTTTATTTTTTTTCTCCTTTTTTTTTAAAAAAAATCTTTTCAGTATTCAGTCCATTTTTTTTTTCCTTTCTTTCTTTGTTTTTTTTTCTTCCTCTTTTCTTTTTTCCTTTTATTTTTATTTATTTTTGTGACTGAAATTTTGAACATTAAGGATTGGATGTAATGGTCATTTGTCCATGGTTGAAGTCTGCATACCTTGCTTCTGTGCACATTTTTTGGAATCATTTTTATTTGTTGTAAAAAAATAGTTACTGGGAAATTCATTGCTCAATCTTTGTATAAATTGGTCCAGCCCATTTACTTGCTGGGATACTGCCTCATCTACAATACTACTTCTATATAAATGATCAAAAGATATGTCAATAAGTGTTGATGGATGTGGTTTTGTCACATGCCCTGTTAGTCGTGAATTTTAGAAACTTCAGTGTTACTTCTGTAATTTTGCTTTTATGAGAGCATGCTTTCCCTAATTAGCTGATAAGAAATGCTCCTATTGTTGGAGTTGGAACCTGGTAATGCCAATCCCACCTTCCTGAGATCAGTGGTGGCACCCTTTTAATCACCCTACTTAGCTAAAAAAAATTTTTACCGGGACACCATGAATCGGGATGGAAGCCATGTGAACAATATTTGTGAAATAGTCTAATTTAGCATGAAACTCTTCAAGTGAGTGATAGCAGTAGAAATCAATATGTACTTATGAATACGAGACTAGATTTTTACTCTCAATATTCAAAGGTTTTATTTAATTTGCTCTTCTAGTGGGACTAGGCAATACTCTACAGTCCTTTTGCAGCACATCTAACATGCTTATATTTGGCCATGTTTATTTCAATTGGCTGCAATTTATTTTATTTTTGTGAGATTGACTTCAAACTTACACTTCTGGTACAAGGTTGGTGACTTGGGCCTATCCAAGGTGAAATGTCAGACACTGATCTCAGGCGGTGTTCGGGGAACACTTCCTTGGATGGCACCAGAGCTTTTGAATGGTAGCAGTAGCCTTGTTTCTGATAAGGTTTATGCTCTATCCCTCTCATTTAATCATCCTATATAATAAGCTCTCTCTCTCTATTTGAGATTTGTGTTCTTGAATTCCTTCTGTAGGTTGATGTATTTTCATTTGGTATCGTGTTGTGGGAGCTCCTCACTGGAGAAGAACCATATGCAGATTTGCACTATGGGGCTATCATAGGTAATCTTTAACTTGTACCATCAATTTTAAAAATTGTTATTTTTCACTTTTGGTTGTCTCGAAATATGAGCTGCTGACAATCGGCACTTCTATTATAATTCAGGGGGTATTGTGAGCAACACGTTGCGGCCGCCAATACCAGAATCTTGTGACCCAGAGTGGAGATCATTGATGGGGAGGTGCTGGTCATCTGAGCCATCTGAGAGACCAAGCTTCACTGAAATTGCAAACGAGTTACGCGCTATGGCAGCAAAGGTTCCTCCCAAAGGACAGAACCAACTACATCAACTCCCCTCAACACAGCCTCAAGTTCAGAAATGATTACAGGCAAGTTTTTTCCACTTAGTGTCTCTCCCCCTTTGGCCATTACAAGCTGCTGGAAGATTACAAGTTTTCAGATTAAAAGCTGCTGGAAGATTATCAGGCAAAGACTATCACACTGTCTTTGGATAGAAATTTTAGTTATAAGTTTTCAGATTTTAGGTTTCATTTACTGAAATGTGTTGCTGTTACATTTCTACTGTCTTTTGGTGTTACCAACCCCCCATATATAGAAATTTGAGTATGATTGATGCCTCTTGTTCTTGTGCTTGTTTGAGCTCACCTTAAAGGGGGGGAATAACATTTCTTTTTTATAAGACTGACAATCTTTTACACGACTTGCGGATCTGACATAAACCCAACACAAAATTAACGGGTTATGATTTAGTAAAATAGAATTCGGATCAAACTGGGTGGACCAGATTAGACACAGTTAATAAACATGTCAATTTTGGGTCAATCCGCTTAACCTATAGGTGACCCGCATAACCTGTATAAATTAAAATATTTGTTTACCATTAAAAAATGAAAATCCTAAGATTTAAGACCAAAAAAAAAAAAAAAAACCTCAATCTCATCCCTAGTTATGAAGATATAACTTCGGTAGTGTAATCTTCATTTTCATATTCAATAATTGGGAAATATTGTGCTAATATCTTTGTATAAAATGACATTTTTATGCTCAAATAATTGAGAAATTTGTGAATTAAACGGGTTGTGCAAGTCAGGTTAACCTAACAGAGTCTAGTATGTTTATTAAATAGGTTATGCAGGTTGGGCTAGGTCACCCGCTTATTTTAATGGGTCGTATTGGGGTTAAGGAATTTGACTCATTTAATTAAATAGATCAAGTTCTGATTGACTCATATAATCTTATACTTTGCCTCTACACGCCAACATGAATTGATATCCATATATTTTTAGTATGATTGATGCCCCACGTTCTTATGCTTCTTCGAGCACCCTTGTGGAGGGCAATAACATTTCTGTTGACATGAGGGTTACATTTGTTTTTTCTTTAAATTTAAGGAATTATCACGCATTATCTGCTATGGTCTTGGGGTAAAGGGCATCAACTTTTGGTTAGCAATCAAATGCAAAAATCCATAATTATGTAGGGAGTGGCGATATAAAGGCTCACTACTGTTGCATTTGGCAGCCTCACTCACAATTCTCCTTACGTTGACCTACTCTATTAAAAATGTATATGAGAATCACGTGTTAGTTTAATAGACTGAATTGGAAGAATTTATTTCAATCCAATTTGGAGAAAAATTTTATCCAAAATAAATGAAGTATAGGAAAGACGTACTGCTATGAAATGGGTGCGTAGAATATTCATAATTGCCAAATTGAATCAAGTTGGTTCATTGTATAGAATGCTACATATTGGGGGTCTTGTTAGGAATATCATAGATTTTACTACAAAGTTCTTTACAAGCCAATGTGGCAATACGCGTGACACTCATTACATAAGCTACTAAATAGTTAAATTTACTTGTCAAAATTTGTTGCTTAATTGGTTTACACGTGTGGCACCAAGTGACACTTGGCACTCATATAGACTGCCACGTGAATTTGTAAAAAAGTTCTAATAAAAGTTGTATTACCAAAGCTTTTATTATTATTATTATTAGGGGTGAATTGAGAAATGAGAGAATCATATAGATGAAGATCATACCATGAAGATAACATTACTAGTTGTATTTGTGATGGAGAAGACCGAGCAAATGAAATATTAGAAGCCGCGTTGTTGTTGCCAAAAAAATGGTATTATAAAATTACAAAACGAAATTTATTTTTTATTATTTTCCCTTACATATATTTATTTTAGCTTAATTTATTATTATTATTTTTCCGTGTCTATGGATATAGTGGAGGAAAAATGTTAGATTTACAACACCAATACAACAACTGCACAACAACCCCTCACATGAGGGTGAGTCTCACACATTGGGACCCACCTTCATGTGAGAGGTTGTGCAGTTGTTGTGATGGTGTAATGTAAGAATCAAATCTCATAGTGGAGTAGGTGATGGTCACGACCAAAGAAATTTCTTTAGTGCCTTTTGATCACTGCAATTGGGCTTCCTCGTTTTTATAGTACAATTTATTTATTTTTTTCTTTTTTCAGAAAGGCAGGCCGGAAAGATCAACTGTAGCTATTCTAACTGAGTATGACCATAGTAATACTATGCCCACTGGGAGCCGCATAGAAGGGGCCTAACAGTAAAAACCGCAGGCGCTCTCTCAATTCCAACTAAACCATAGCTTGACCTAACCTTCTCAAGGATCCAATTAGGTTCAAGTTGACTAATATTAATAGGATTAAAGATTTTCATTTCGAGAGTTAAACTCTCACCTTAATACCTGTCTAACCACTTAGGGATTCCTTGAAGCCACTGAACCACCAATAGTGCAATTAGGCCTTCTTAAATATATTATCAACCAAATCTATTGACATGTTGTTAAAGGATACGATTCTTACATGTATTTTTAAAATGCACATAATAATTACATATTTTAAAGTCAGATGTCAATGTTCTATTAAACATATTGAAAATGAATATATGTCTATTTTGTGGGATATTTATTTTAATATCCTTCCAAAGGTAAGAAAGCGTGTGTATTAGCATTGATGAAGACGGCCGCGTAGCAATCCAGCCGGCAAAAATACAGGTCAATATTCAATACGGCCTTGGACACGTAAACGGTGACAGCCTTGTCAAGAAATCATTAGGAGCAACCAATCACAGAAAACAACTAGTGCTTTGCTATTGGGGTTTCCTTTTACATTTTCCTCACCAGGATGTTTCCAAAAGAATTTCCCGGAATAAAGGCCTGTGCCTTCCCAGTTCCTTCTCTACCTCCTTCCATGCCTATGCCTTCTTCCCCACACTAAAAAGCCCCCCCTAATTCCCAGTTCCCATCACAAAAACTCTCTCTCTCTCTCTCTCTCTCTCTCTCTCTCATGGCTGCTCTGCAAGAAGACCCATTAAGGGAGCATCAAGAAGGAGATATGGATGACAATGAAGAGACTTTTTCGGCTGGTGGGTGTGGCTGTCTTAGGCTTTTGGGCATCGGATGGAGGCAAAGCAGTGGCAAAGAAAGCAAGCATCTGTTGCAGGATAAAAGAGAGCACAGGGAGACATGGCTGAATAAGATTAAGCAGGTTACAGAGGTATTCGGAGGGCCCAAGTGGAAGACTTTCATAAGGAAGATGGGCGGATATAAGAAGCAGAGGAATGGGTTTCAGTATGATCCACGCAGTTATGCTCTCAACTTCGATAATGGTTTTGATAGGGAAGAAGAAGAAGGTTTGGTTAGTCACGACTTCACGTCGAGGTTTCCTGCTCCTTTTCATGATGAAAACCGACCAACTGGATTGTAATGTCGATGATGAATTGATGATTATGTCCATGATTGCCATCTCTTTTTTTCTTTTCTTTTCTTTTCTTTCTTTCTTTCTCTTCTTCTTCTTCTTTTATTTATTTATTTTTTCATGTTTATCTATATTCTTTCATCAATCTCCTTTTCTTTGACTTGGTCTCTGTGAAGGAGCTTGATTTCAATATTGCCACTCCATTCTATTTAGAAAATTTTCCCCGGATATGCTTACTGCTTTGCTAAAAATGAGGGGCATTTTGGGCTTCACGAGGTTAACAATTTTTGACGCTACTCCGCGAATCCGACAAAAAATTAGCGGATTAAAATTGAAGGATCTAACTCATTTAATTAAATAGGTCGAATTAAAATTGATCTATATAATTTTATATTCATACCTCGACACAATCTACAAACCGGATACAAATCCAATATAAAATTAACAAGTTAAGATTAAAAGCCTGACCTATTTAATTAAATAAATTAAATTAGAATTTACTTAGTCTTATACCCTTATTTTGACATGATCCGAATTCAACATGCGAACACAAATTGCCGTGATTAAAGGAGAAGGAGAGGGGAAGCCGTGACTCTGTAGTGGCGTGCCAAGGCCTTTCATGGTTTGCATGCGCAGGGGTAGAGGGCAGCAACGGGTGCATCAGAGGCTGGTGAAGTCAAATGGGTGGGCAGGTGAGCAGAGGAGCGAAGGGAGGTGCGATAGATTTGGCTTTCCAGTTACAGACCCAAAAAGGAATAAAAGGAAGAGAAAAGGAGCCCTCCTCCCCGGTTCCCGGATTCGTACTCACAGGGAGAAGATAAAGCACCCACAAGGAGGGAAAACACTCGCTGGGGAGGAGGGTAAGAGAGAGACGTGCTCTCTCGGATAAGCTTCGGTTGCAATCTTTACTTACGCAGTACATGAGTGGGGTTGCATAAATATCATAATATGCATGGCATGATGAATCAAAATCATGTCAGTCTGTAACTACAAATATACTAAATTTCGTAATACATATAAAAGCCTAAATAGCTCTGAACAGTTATAACAACTAAACATACCTCAAATAACTCTATTGCTTTCTCTTCTACATCTAAATACAACAGTTTTCAGCAAGCTACTGGTAGACATTGAAAATTAGGAAATATGTAATGTCAATACTTCACAATATCCATAAATGAGCTGATTCATACACCCATAACTTATAGCCATTATCATTTTCAGATGAAGAAGCCAAAAGCAGAAACAATAAACCTAGAGTCACGTGGTACAAAAATGCTACCTAGATCCACAGGCAGGTGTTCAAAAAGGCTATCCACATGTATTTCTTCCGGTCATATGCTTCGAGTTCAAAACTCTTGGATGAGATTGTGGTACAGATATCATATATACGGGAATGCCCTCGAGCATACCTGTCTGACTGCAACTGATCAGTGCATAAGGTCAAAACGCCCATAGGTATCAGGTGGCAGCTAAGTCCATATGAGCCAGATAAAGATCTGCAAATAGCTTGACATCTTCACTTGCATGCAGTTCTATCTATCAAAATGGGGTGATCCGACGCTAAACTTCCAAAAGATTTGGACACAACGATATATAGTTTCCCATCCAATCCGTCCAATTAACATTGCTGGTTGCTGGTTTCACCTGCATTACTTCTATCCAATCTATAATTGGCAAAAAGCTCTTGAAATTAATTTTTTATTGAACAGAAGAAAAATTATGTCACTCATTAGCCTACCTCTTGCGTTTGCTCTTCAAAACAGTAGAAGGTGAAGGATTAATATGCCAATTCCTTTTTCTTTGATTTATGAACCAGTTATTTATTTGCTTTAATTGCAAGCCAGTTTCCTGCACCAACCTTGCTTTGTCTTCTTCCTAAATATGAGATTCAAAAGCAAATAAGGGCTAGTGGAGCTATTTTAAAACATGTGGCCAGACTGATTAGAGGAGATTTTGCAAACCTACCGTTGGGTATGGCCACTTAGAATGTGATTGCCACCAAGCTTTTAAGAGGGAGGTGGTGTCACCTGGCAGTTTTCCTGCTCTTCTCTTACGTAGAATCTCCTCTCTGACATCTACTATCTTCTCCTTGTAACCCTGAAAAGCAAAAAGCTTATGAGCTGCTTATCAGTTCAACAATAGACTAACGAACTCTATGCATTCTTACCTGTTTTAGCTCCTGCTTCAGTTCTTGCCTTACACGCTCCATCAAGGACCTCTCATTTTCAGTTGGGATGAGAGGACCAAACCCCATGCTGTCAAGCCCATCCAGACTTCCATCATACAAGTTGGTGTCACTATCGGCTTGGTCATCTTCATTATCAGACATTGTAGCACCTGTACCTTCTCCTGGAGATACCCCTGTTTAGGCATGGTTGTTTAATTTAATTTAGCCCTTTAACCTGTTCTGAAAGTTACAAAAACAAAAGAAAGAAAGGAAAGAAAGGGTAATATCTTCATCAGTCCATCAGCTACCCTCTGCAGCCAAACTAAAAGTCCAAACCCCAGACTGAGAAAGAAACTTTTGGGCCTTATATTTTCAGGTTTTGGAAGTGCCAGAGAATATACAGATGTTAGTGGGTCAATTACTGAACTATATATATATCCCTTTGATAAGTAAATCAATCTCAATAGAAATTGCTGCGATTATACATGATACATCCCCTATAAGGGAAAAAAAGAACCAAAAATTCGTAAAACTAGCAAAGTGAAGACTATTATACGACACCATCCATGCATAAAAGGATTTGAACATAACAGATTTTAGTTCTACCACCGAAATCTCACAATCTTCAAAACTCATTGCGTTCCGCTCTCTCCAAATGCACCACATTAACCACAAAGGAGTCATTCTCCAAACTTCTAAAATGTTACAACTCCACTTGACCTCTCCAGCTGGCTAACACTGTTAGTACCTTTTTAGGCATAACCTACTCTACACCAAAAAGAAGAAATAGCGCAACCTATAACTCTCTTGCCACCTCACAATCAAGAAGATACCGCGAGTGAAGTGGCGGACCTACATAGGGGCCAGGGGGGCCCTGGCCCCCCCCAGCCCCAAAATTCCCCTCCCCCCCCTCAAATTTTATTTTTTTATTTATTTTTTGCCCCCCCAAATTATTTTTTTCAATTTGGCCCCCCCATATTCACAAGACTGGGTCCGCCACTGCGCGAGTGCCAATAAAGAGCACCCTCTTCCCCCAAGAAAAAAATGATAATAATAATAATAATAATATATAAATCTACAACCATCTATGTTTACATAGTCAATTAAGTTAAGCTATCTAGAAGATCACCTAAACTTGAAGAAATACAAAGAAAAGAGTCAATTTCTCTGAATGAGCATGACACAACTTGGGGGAGTTGTCACAAGACAAGCATCAGGCTTGGTGATAACAGAATATCATGCACTTCTTTTCCTCGAAACTCTTTTGGTTTCAGAATAAATAAAACCATATTTTCATTCAATTTGAAGAAATATTGCTTTCTGAAGTTTCTAAGAGACTAGAAAAATATTTTTCTGGTGAACATACTGCATGGATGGACATAATTACTGAACTACCATGTCAAGGAAAAGAGTGGGCATGAGATTGGACGGGCTAATATATGAAGGGGTTCCATGCTTGAACGAAGAAGATGATTCTTTTTTTCAGTCTACTTTTCGAATGACGAGAGAAGAGGCGGCCTACTTCAGTACAAATCTCGTGGAATACAGTCAATAATCTAACAAACAAACCTGGCGAAAAGAACAAATGAAAATAATTAAACCTGAATACTTTAGTCAGAATGTAAGCATCAACTCATTGTTATCCCACTGTGGAGCTGACATTCAAACAAAGGGGATGTCTCTCATTATATAGCTCAAGCCACATAACTAATTTGAAACCAAGTACAGTACTACTGCTGTACTGCACCAAAATTAAACTCCAAACATCTAGTTATAAATCAATCTTGATCGCGGGCAATGCATCATGCTTCATGAAAATAATTACAACAAGATAATTGAGGTTGCGGCTTCAACACTGGAATATATTTCTTTAGTTGCTAAAATCTACAGATATCAGGTTTGTGGAGACTGAAACCCCATATTGGATTAAGGGAAGAGGAGGAGGAGGAGGACGGGACGGGGGGGGGGGGGGGTTGTTAGTAATTACCTGTTAGGCTTTGTAGAGACTGCTCGAGCTCCCAACAAGACATAACTGCTTCCATGGCATGAACACGGACATGCTGTTGCAATTGTTCTTTAAAGGAACAGAGCAATAGAACATAATGTGTCTACATCAGAAGGAACAAAGACAAAGAGAGAAGAGAAAAAGGAAATTCAGATGAAAAGCCACAAAACAAAATGATATTTTCTAGATTAGCAAAATATCAATTAATTAGACATGAGTCATGACCCAGAATATAGGTCGACCTGTAACTATACATCTACTTGGGGGTGCAAGTAATACAATTAAAATTTTGTGGATGTACACTGGCAAATGAGACTTTCAAGAGTGATTAGAAGGTGGCAATTTATTACAACTAGTGATAACATAGGATTAAAGGGCATCATTATTTGGTTGGCTAGTGAGGCCAAGATTTCCATTTCTAGAGTCAAATGTGTTTTGTAAGTATTATCCTATTCCAATACTGGAATGAATAACATCTGAAAACAACTTAGTTTTGTGATAGTTTTAACTGATGCTGAGTCCAATCGTATGTATCATCAAACAGTAGTTCGGTAAGGTTATCTCTTTGGTTCTGTGTCATTGTTTTGGCTTGGTTTCAGGGCCCTACAAGGACATAGTCATCATGACAACATCTCTTATTAAGGATACCACACAAAAAAAATTGATGGATGTTTTGGGCGTCGGGAGTTTGAACTGTGTGGATTTCATGGAAAAAAACAAGATAAAACTTTGAGTTTTTTCACATAACCGAAAACAAAAACAAGAACATATCCATTAGAGTTTGCTTCCAAACAAGGCCTGAGGGTTCCGATAGTGATTATATACTCTCCAAGCATCAATTCCTCCAAGAATGTCATAGCTTTTATGATTCTCTTTTTCCTTCAGGATAACTCGAGCTTCAAAGACAAATGTAGAATGAAAATTAAAATTCAATCATGAGATTGGCATCCATTGATGTACGAAAACCAATGTCAAATCATTACTTGAAAAGATAACAAGGACTGAAATTATCTAACAAAGCGGAAAGAGATTCTCCAAAGCACTCCTAAAGTTTCAATTACTAGTGTACTCTGAACAGCATGATTCCTCTCTCAACGATTCCACACCTCAACATTCTCGTTCACATTCGCAGCCCCAAAAAGTTTAGTACTACTATCACTAAAAAATTAGAATTTTTTTTTTTTTTTTTAATTTTCTCAAATAATTAACAAAAAACCCCGTTTTTTTTAAAAAAAAAAATAATAATAAATTTTTACGCCACCGAAAGAGAAAGCAATCAAACTCGAGCAAAATCAACAAGCACAAACAAAAGAAAGCAAACTGAAATTAACCATAAACTGATCGAGCTCCTTTTCGTCCACCGCGCCGTTTGGGAGCAGCGAGTACTTAGCCAGCACGCGCCTCGACTGCTCGACCTGCTCGTCGATCCTCGACAGCTGGTCGACCGGGGTGGCGATCCTCAGGCAGGCCACGTGAGCCGCCAGCAGACGGTCGTACAGCGGGTGCGTCGCTATCTCCGCCTTGTGCCTGGTGCTCTCCCACTCTCGGTCGCTCTCGTTGGCGCCCTCAGCACCCGGCGGCATGGTCGCCGGACCTACGTCGTCCTCTTCGTCGTCGTTTCTCCGGAGAATCGCGTCACTGAGCCACGTGGGCGCTCCCGATCCTCCGGACGCGGAGAGCCGCTGTTGCATTTCTCTGTTTTCGTGGTCACCAAAAGACTCGAAAGCCATTTCGTGGTCGTGAAACGCCATTTGTGTCAGCGGCTTTCAGCTACACATGAAGTCGTAGAGAGTACAGATCAGTAGCAGAGAGAAGAGAGTGTCTCCCTCTCAAGTGAGTAAAGAAAGAAGCGTGGTTTAGAAAAGCGGTTTTTGAAGTGAGAGATTGAGCTGAGGGGGAAATAAATGGTTTGGGAAAACTATTCCTCTTTTTAGGTGGAGTTGAGAGGGAAAGATGGATGTGACAGGAGGATCTAGCGAGAGCTGATCGGACGGTTGGAGAGGTCGTTGCGTGGCCGGCCATTGTGGTGCGATGTTATTGGGGGATTGTTCGAAATAAGACAATTATTTCCGGTGACGTGCTGAATTGTTAATTGATTGGGAATTTTAAACTAATTTTACTCTTATTTTAAAATTGTATATGTTTTTTTTTTTTTTTTTTGGTTCTTCTCAACCGGTAATGTAATTTAAAAATTAAAATATTCGTTGGTGATAGGGTGTTACAGTTTTTATTATAAATTACCTATAAATTGACGTGACATTTTTTTACCTAATTAAATTTTGTTATATTTTAATATTCCAAGCATTTTTCTTTAGGCTAATGCTATACAGTATACAACACATTTTTTTATTATCTTATTTTGTTGAAAGAGCAACTACTAATTGGCGCTTGAATCAACCATTGACATTTAAAAATCAAAAAAATTAAATGACTAATTGGCAGCCTTACAAGTGTGATAAAAATATAATATATAACACTTTCTTTTTTCTTCCTCATATTATTGGTGGAACTTCAAATCTTTCAAATGATTTGATGATTGGATGAGGGATACTCAAGTACTAATATTTAGGTAAGGAACAATTCAAATGGTTAAAATCACAACGAATCACATCATAGAGTTCACACGCGCAACTGTTAAACTATGTTCGAGGTGGTAGGCGGTCCCCCCAACTAAATCGTACTACCATATCACAGGCCCCAGAATCTCTGTATCATACACACACGTCAATGAATTGCATTGGTTCCCTTTGACACTTGTATTCGTGTCTTTCGTTATTTGGTGTGCATTAGTTTTTAAGATTTAATGAATAATGATTGCTTATTTCATTATCTTATCATCAAACACCAAAAATAAAAACCTTTGGATACTGTAATTTTTATTACAAAGTTAATTATAAATGGCGTACCAATCCAATCAATAATCACTAAAATAATTAAGAGAAACCTTGCGTAATGATGCATATGGTCCTTTGCGTTTCACAATAACTTGTCTAAGATCCCTCATTTTCATTATCTTTCAAGTACGGCGTAATCATAGTAATGCCCATATAAAGAGTGTCAATCTTAGATTGTAAAATTTTAAATTGAGAAATGTTATACGCCACATGTAACATTGTCAATTAGTCATTAAATCTTTTTTTCTTTTTTATGAAACAATTGTTGACTGGTAGTGCCACATCAACAAAGTAAGATAGAAATGTGATGTATAACATTGCACTTTTAAATTACGTAATAATATATTCACCTTATGGCATCATGTACAAAATAAATCTTAATCATGAAATGACTCATCTCCGTTTAACTTGAAATAGAGAGAATCCCATTCCAATAACTCTCTCTTATCCCTTTTGACGGAAAATAAATAAATAATCTCATTTCTTTATGCATTTTGGTTTTGTGGTTCTCTGTGTTCTATTAAACATAATTGCTTGTGATAGAGATTCGACAAGGAAATTCATAGCATGTGATTTGTTGAAAGTGTGACCCACCCATCAATTCTTATGACTTTCATATTTATATTTTAATATTGATGCTGCCTAGTGGGTAGTATACAGGTGTTTGGATTTTTCAAAGTTGCAGGTGATGAATTTGCATTTTGAGAAGGTTCTCCTAGGATGCAGTAGGTGGAACTACCATGTGTGGGTGGCGTGTAGATCAACTGGCTGAAGAAACTTGCAGCATTAGAAATGTGTTTGATATTATTGAGTTCTAATCCATTGATTTGAAATTTTGGATTTGATCTCTTACAATAAGATTGTCCACATTGCATTTTAATAAGGCTCTCATATAAACTAACCCCACTTGCTTGTACTGTTCCATGAAATTTCGATCTCATGCAATAGGACAGTCCTATTGTACAAAATCTGTCATAAAAATAATTATCAATCCATACCCATGCCCAATTAATTGGTTGGGCTGTCCGATGAATTGTCCCTTGTCCAACCCAGCTCAACTAAATGTCTCTTAGATAGCTTAGAGCTTCACTTCACCTCAATGGGTCTACAACAAGGCCCTAGAAATGGGATAAAATAATCTTTGGTCAATGTAGCCTTTGCTATGGGTTGTGCCGATTGAAATTGGCCTCCATCACTTTGTGCTGTGGTCAGTAGTTGTAATTTGGGCCAAGATGGATGGAATCCTGATCCGGTTAAGCACCATTCAGGTCCTGGCTTCTTGAAAACAAGCAAGCTTGGAAGAACAGTTTGAAGTATAAACCCAAAGGGGAAACTACTTATCTCTCTCAAAACTTATACTTAAATTACTGTGACTTCCAAACTTGAAAAGTTATAATTGACCCTCCAAACTACTACATCTTTCACTTAACACCCTCTGTTAGGCTTTTTATTAAATCAGATGTAAAATGGGTCACATGCGATGCATGTAACCTAAAATGACAATAATACTCCCTGCATTAGGTTTTTTTTTTTTAAATCGTCCACGGTAAAAAAATATTGGTATTTCCCCACATCTCATCGGGAGTATAATGAACATTTCATGTCGCGTGTGGGTCACATGATGTGTTTGCTGTCCAAGTTAACAGAAAATCCTAGCAGTGGGGGACAAAGTAAAAGGGGCTAATAGTTTGAGAGGCATTTGCAACTTTAGTGTAAGTTTGAGAGGGATAAGTGTTGTTTTTCCCAACCAAAACTTTGATTTAAGAGGAAACAAAGAAAAAGTACAATCTGAAGCAAAGCCTCAGATGCCACCCTCTTTAGCTGTAAATTCTGGAAGTTACTGAACTTGTATTCACTCATAAGAGCTACAGATTGTGAACAGAATACCAACAATTCCATACAGGATAGAAGATCAAATAGAAGTTGCTAATGCATAAGATGGCAGGTCAAAACATGTTCCTCCTTATAGCTTTACTCCAAAATATGTTCATCCATCACCACACCTTGTTGAACATATATGTTTTTTTTTTGATAAGTACCTTGTTGAACATATATGTAAATGAATTAGATCATTCTATACTAGTTTAAGCTTCTTCAGGGTAACTGGTAAAAACATTATCATGGTATCCAAGCTAAAAATTTATTTTACAAAACAAATTATTCTCCAATCCATTTAATAGGCACTGCATATGAATTGCATTTAGAAAATTAAAGAATTTTGAATTGCGGTCTTTATGAAGTAAGCTGAGTATAAGTCTTTTTCTTTTTCAGGAAGATAAGATAAACGTACAAGAAAAATAGACAAGTAGGTACGAGAAGGGACCTCGAATCAGTGAGTACTGGTATTATGGTAGACTAGGAGGAAGGGAAGGCTTAGCCACTTTGAGCTCTCCACAGTCACTGATATACACAGTTTTAAGAGGCCTGTTCCATATTGCACGAGCATTTTGGGCTCTTCCATCTCCAAGATATTCAGCCAAGTCATTGAATTGGCGAATTCGTTCATTTGGTTTGTATGTGGGGATGGAGGCTATGGCCGCCACGACATCCAAACCTGAGATAAAGTTCTCTGAGAGGTCAGTGATGAGATGATGATAATATGTCAGAAATTCTTTTATATACAATTTTTTGCTTTAAAGATCCTCTGCATGCATGTTTGTGTTTATGCTTGTGCTACTGAGTTAATCTTTTGGTTTTTAAGTCCAAAATGGAATCTCATTACAAGAATTTTTCAATCTGTTGTCCAATTACAAATAATTCATGCATAACAGATCAGAGATCTGTGGATGTACTACAGAAGATGTTCATCTTGACAATTTCACATGTACACTAGCAAGGGCAGTCCATATGCAGGGAACACAAGATTAATCCAGAAATCAACTCCTATACCTGGGAGTGTCTCACATGTTTAAAGAAAGCAGTGACATTTTTATTACCTTAGCACAGAGAATTTGAGCTATCTAGATCTGTATGCTATAAGCAAAAGACAGAATTTTGATGGGTTAGAACTGCAAATAAGATCCCTGATGCACTCCACATAGTCCACAAAAGATGATAAATGCACAAGATCACCGTTTTTCACACAAGACAATCATTTCTTGTTCGGCCAATATAACAACAGAGCACATTGAACTTCTATATATATATAAATATATATTTATTGAACTTTGAGAAGGACAAACGAGACACCATAATGAGAAGCGCATACATTATTTGTTCCAAAAAACAGGTTTAGGAAACAGACTCTCACTAGATAAAGTACCAATTGCATTATAGCCTACATAAACATCTGTTGGATTTTGGGGGAAAGGCATCACCATGATGTTATACTTCATTTCCATTTTTCACCAAAACTTTTAACTCAAATACCTCCACAACTACGCAAAGCAAGAGACAATGGCCTTACATAACAGTCCAGAGTATCTAGTTAATCAGCAGTGTGAAACTACAGCTAAAAAGTTACCAACCCCTTAAAACTTCCACACCTATAATAACTCAAAGAATTGCAATAAATCGTTAAAAAGCGCAAGGTGTAACCCAAGTACACAATATGCATACAAGAGAAATACCTAACTAGAAGAAAAAAAAAAAAAAAAAAAAAAAAAAAAAAAAAAAGAGAGAAAAAAAAAAAGCAAGAAAAACGTGAAAACTAGAAATATGTAAGTGATTATAGGCAGTCGCCCAAAGATACAGTGTATTAAAGAAAAAAGCCTTGAAATCCACTACCGTTCTCTCCTAGTCTTCAAAATTATAGTCATTTCTATAAATATGAAAGTAATAATAGGCAGCTGGATACAATGTACTAAAGAAAAAAGCCTTTAAATCCACTATTGTAGTCTTAAAAATTTTAGTAATTTCTTTCTCTCCAAATACACCACATTATGTGCTGCGGAATCATCTTCCACAATGCAGCACTGTGAAAACTACAGAACTGACCTCTCCAACATGTAAAGAGATCTATCACTCGTCTAGCATGACCCGGTTTAACCAAAAAGATTGAGAATAGAATCCCCTAAGGCTCCAGCAACCTCACAACCAAATTGGAAAACTTCCGAAACCGATTTATTAATCTAAAAAAACTGTACATTTAATCACATTTCTTTCTACCAAAGAATTGAATTTTGTCAATCAATTATCGAAACACCAAACTTGATCGAGCACCAAACAATGAACATGTTGGTCAAACCAAAAGAGCTCATTTCTGAATTCTGAGTTTGAACATTGACACTCTATCTCCCATTTAAAGTTAGAATTTTGGGAGAAGCGAACATGAACCCACGAAGGAAATACACATTTCAATGTCTGTACATGAAAGCTACAAGACTGCAAAAGCACTTTAAAAACACACAAACTCTTACCTTCAAGCACTGTCCCGAAAACAATGTTCTTACTATCAAGTTGAGGGCATGGCCCTGGTCCCGTGGTGATCAAGAACTCGACATTCCGGTAGTTGGGGTCGAGCTTGATGTCATCGTCATCGTCATTCTCGGATAAACACAGCGAAACAACGCCTGCACGCGAATGCGTGAGCATAAAGGCCCTGGAGTCGACGGTCTCGGTGTTGCGTGGCAATTCAAGCGGAGGTCGAACCTCGGCTTTTTCGCGGCGGCCTTGGCGGCCGGCGAGGAAGAATTCGCCGGGGAAGATTTTGTGGACGAGGGTGTTCTTGTAGGTGGAAGGGGAGGAGGGCGAGCACAACGACTTGAAGTTGGAGACGGTGAGGGGGACGAGGTGGCCGTAGAGGCCGAGAATAAGGCGGCCCAAGGGGAGGGAGTCGGAGCAGAGTGGGGTGGTGGAGGCGTCAGCGGTGGCGTTGTAAGGGAAGGTGGTGGTGGCGGTGGAGCAGAGGCTGAAGTCCATGAAGACTCGGTCAGTGATGGTGGTGTCAAGTGGTGGAGAGGCTGCAGGAGAGGGTGGTGGTGGAGTGGCGGCGAGGGAGAGGGAAGAGGAGGAGAGGAGGAGGAGGGAGCGGCGGGTGAGTGGGGTTTTGGGGTTGAGGTGGAGCGGTGGGTGGTGGTTGTGGTGGTGGTGGCAGAGGAGGGGTTGCGGATAATGGGCTGTTAAAGAGCGGGCCATGATAGAGTGAACATGTTCTGGATTGGGTCTTTCTTGGTTGCCATATGGAGTAGTGGGGTCTCTCCTTTTAGTTTTTAGGATTTGGATAGGAGGGGGACTGTTTGGGGGAAAAGAAAATGAAAGGGAAAGGGTGTACGAATTCAAAATTATATATTCTCAAAAAAAAAAAATTCAAAATTATATATATGGTGTCCAAAGGTTATCTTGATGATAAGTTTATTTTGTTATGATTACTATCTCATCCGATTAAAGTGTAATTTTAGCATTGTGTAAATCAAGTTTTTGAGGATTCTTCCCTTGCAAATTGGTTTTTTTTTTTTTTTTTTTTTTTTTAATGTAAATTTTATTTAAAATTTGTATCATTTGATATCAGAAGTAATTATTAAGTGAATTACGATTTTGTGGTCGAGTTACGAAGAGAGCACCTATAAGTTAAATTAAAATGTCTTTGATAGATAAGGCCATGATATTGTCATTAAATATTATTAAGTAAGTAGAATCGCCAAAAGAAAAAATAGTTATCATTTTATCGGTTTCGATAAAGTTGGCTGCCGTAAACATAGGTCGTAAAACGTAAAGGTATTTTATGATATCTACTTGGCTTAAATTTAATCTTAATTACGTGTATATAAGCTCTTGAGTATCTTCTCACTTACAAGACAATTTCATAGGTTTGTTCTACTAAATCCGAAAATAATCAATAGAATGTTTCTCATCTCAAAACCTGGTAACCATCAAATCATTTGAAACTATCGGAGGATCACTGGACTACACACAGGTACACCTTTGTCGTCCCTCTTAATTTCATCCAAATTCTAAATTGGAATTGCATCACTTATTTTTCACTTGGGTAACTATAGCCTCATAGTTTTACAAGCTTTTCATTGCATCTTAATAAGATGGTCGCCTGTATTGTCAATTTGGGTAGCTATAGCCTCATTGTTAATGAAAGGGTCGCCTGTATTTCCTCTCTGTGGGGTTGTGTGGGTTATGCCTAACACACTGGCAGGTTTATTAGCTTCTTGTTTCAATAAGCATAGAAAGTAGTATGGCTTGGAAGACAGTCCTTATGTGTCTCTGTCTCATGGGTGTCTTTATGGTAGGAGAGAAATGTACACTTTTTTGTTTAGCCTTAAGAGTTAAGTCCAAAGAATGGAGGGTTGGACCTATAGTTTTTTTTGGATGATTTGATTTGGATCTTTCGATCTGATCCAGTATTGTATTCTCAGAGTTTGTGGAGATATTTCTCATTATATTCTAAAAGGGTTTGAGTGACTGCTCTTGAACAATGACCCACTCTCTCTCTCTCTCTCCTTGGCGCGAGTCCTGGATGGTATTTTGTGTCATTTCCAATGTTGACATTTAGATTCTTAAAATTTTCACATGTCATGTGCAAAATTGATCCCTTGAGAAGGATCTTACCTTTCTAAATGAAGCATTTATCAGAATTTTAGGAGAATTGAGCTGTTTAAATATATTATTTCGCCAGTGGCTTATGCAGCACAATTTATATTATTGAGTCACTTGGTGCCTCCTGCTGCTGTTAACAAAGACACTTCAAGTGGATCTTCAGATGGGTTTGATGCAACATTTTGTATCTAGTATTTGTTCAATTGTCATATTTGAATATTGCACCATTAAAGTTCACACGTCACGTTTGTCCAAAAAGAGTACAATTTTAATATTCACATTTCAAGTGGATAGGCAAAGGTTGTGTAAATGGGATTCTCCCGTCTTTACTCTCACAAATAAATCAGAATTCCACTGCTGATCCTTTAGACTAAATCCACTTGCTCTATCACTGTATGGTTTATATTTGCATGTGGCATTGCCATTGCCAGGAAAACAAGGAAATTGAAAAACTAGATCTGGTTTTGTACTTCGAGTGTGGGTATAATTGTTGGATCCCTTAAATTTTAAATAACAAAATATTTAGCAAACATCATTTACTCAATCCATGCTATCCATTGTCATGCAGGTAACTTAGCGCTGGGATTATTCACTCTTCTCCAAGGCATAAGAAACTCCAAAAGGGTTGCAGTTGTTGAATGTTACTGAAATGATTTTATTAATCATTTTTCTTTTACTTTTTAATAGCTCATTTGACACTTGTCTTTTAGTGATATAATAGGTAAGAAATGAAGAGGAAAGTCAGAAGAGACAGTTATAACTGTTGTTTTGTTGGAAGTATCAACCTTATTGCTGTGACACTTTCTTTTCTCCCCCTTTTTCTGTCCTATGCTATTAACAATTTTTTATACACTTCTGACCAAGAGAAAGCCGATTTAGGTGACAAATTAGTTTAGGGAGCAAGTTGTTAAAACATCAAGAAGAAAAAAAGGGACCAATAAATACTCAGCTCATCTGTCTCTTTGGGATCTGTATTTGGTGAACTGCAGCTACCATGCAAGCAAATTTAATAAGTGGATTATTCATGCTTGGAGAGTAAGTGCATAGGGATGTGATGACTACTTTACAATTCATCTTGAACAATATACTACCTCATGTTATATTAGAAATGGGAGTTTGAATTGGATAAATATCCTGAGTACATCATGCAGGTAATGATTCAGACCCACTGAGGAGAGTCACAAAATATGCTACCCAGGTGATTTCAGAGTGAACTTTTTCCAATTTAAGTAAATGATCTTAGAAACCTGGTCCATAACATATCTTTTGATTTCATGAAACAGGTTATTAAGTGAACAATGCAGAGTAGTCTCCTTTTATTTCACTATGTTGTACTGAAGGTTGCCATTGGTTAACGAGTGTAAATATAGACAAAAATCCTGACATTGGGGCTCTCTTTTCTCTCTTATTTGAGATAAAGAAATAAAAGAATATTCTGAAAGGGGAATTCCCACATTTTGCCCTTATAATGGAACAAGGAAAATGAGGAGCTGAGAGAGAGAGATAGACCTGTTGTCTTAATGTGCTGCACCATTACTGCTTTTCTTGCCTAACTACCAAAGTTTTGTACCTCACAATAGCCCGGCTAATATGTAACCTATACAATTCCAAGCTTAAGCCATAAACTATGATATGATTTGCGAGCTAGCCAAGCTATAGGAATTTCAATAGATATATAACAACCAAAAATTTTGTTCTGCAAACAATTACCAAATATTTTAATCGTATTTATGACTATGTCCCTATGTCTTGCATCCTAGAATTAGATTGAGCTATCACTGCAAACAAAATGAATTTGCTATCTTTCAGGGAAATTTGAACTTCAAATTATCATATGTATAGTGTATGTTCACTAGCAGCATTCTGGCAGACAAAATGAAAGTATACAGATTTTTTTGTTCTGGCAAGTAAAACTAACTGGACAGACTGTTTACATAAAACTCAGAAAAATGTACAGGGTTTACTGGAGAAGAAATCTGTGCAATCTGCAATTTCTGGAGGAGGATGTATAGGAAGACTACAAAAAGAGAGAGAGAAAAAAACTCAGTTCCTAACCTTTTTACTTTACCTTTCTGTATCAAGCCTCTGAAGAACTCTGTTGTCTATAAGACAAGACCTCGTTTGCATCATATTTGTTCCTGACTAAAGATTTGTCCAGGAGAGAAGGTTTTGAGAAGAGGCTTAGGATGGTGTTGTGGACAACGAATAACATGTCCATGACTGTTTCAGGGGAAAAGAAATTTTGCTTTGTTGAGAACAAATATTGGAGCAAACACCCTTTAAATTGTGCAGTGCACAGCTGCAGTTGCGGTGGTATGGCCTCCGCTCTATCTCCATGTCCTGCATGGATAAGCACCCATCAAAGACACCTCGAAGTATCATCTCTGCTGCTCCTGTGGCCATTCTCTCTCTCTCTCTCTCTCTCTCTCTCTCTCTCTCTCTCTCTCTCTCTCTCTCACCCTTTTCTGAGTCCCCAGTGAGTGTGTGAATATTGATTATGTGCCTTTGTTGGGAAGGGGACCCAGGAGTGAGGGGGAGGAATAGGTTGTGAATGTGTGAATTCGAATATTTTGAACCATTTCATGCATTCTGAAGCATTTATATAGAGAAGGGGCGAGGTTCCTGAAAGGAAATGTGGGTGTAATCAAGAGAGAAAAATGGTTTGTGTAGTTCACCCCCGTGGAAGTCGAGGGAAGTTTAGTCTGTAGGGTTCTTGCCAAAGCAGACTAAGCAGTCATGCAACAAAGACAAATGTTTTCCCCTAGGAGTTTCAGATTCTGATTCTGGGACCTAAGTTAAGCTCCAAGAGAGAGAGAGAGAGAGAGAGGAGTAGGTTGGCTTCACTAGGCTTGTCCTGTTCTGGCTTGGCTAATAAATGGCTTCATTTGGCCTGGTGTATTCTATTTTGCTTGCTTTGGAACTCATTTTGTTATTTGGGGTTTTAGCATAGATTACTCCGGAGTCTCTTTCCAACTACCTTGTAAGTTAGAAGGACAACAATTTTATTGTTATATGTGATCATGCAGGTGCTTATTTCAATGCAGCAAACGATATGGGTCAAGTGTGATGTCACTTAGTGATCCTTTTGTCCTACTAATAAATTTTAAGACAAAACATATAATTCTGTCTCTCAACTATGTTTTCACTTGATCATCATGTTGGTGGTCATTTTATTTTGTCATCATTATTGCTGTTGTTTGTTCTTCTTTGTGCTGAGCACATGTTGGTAGTGCAGGCACTTTATGTGTAATCCCTTTGTATTATGAGGTTTCAAATCTAGGTGAGTAATTGAGCATATAATAGGCATATCTCTAAGGGTGTGAACTGTTTCAAGTAAAATGTAAATTTGACTCAAGAAGAAAATGTGAAGATGAGAGTTCGAGCAGACTGGTATTTTCTATTGGGGTTTCACTAATTTGGCAGCCTCGACCAGCTGGATGTGTTTCATTTTGGTAGTCAAATAGCATTTCCATGTATTAAAGATTAATTTTTGAAAAAAATAAAATAAATTATGAAGGTTGAATCAATATGTTTGACATACAATATTACAGAATGGTGCCAAAAACTGCATTCTGTTGCACCTCAAGTCTAGGTAGAAGCTTCTGTATCTCTCTTAGTGTTACTAAAGAGAACTTGGCCTACTCAGTCAGTATTTGCCTTTAGAACATGCTTTCTTTTATATACTTTATTTTATTGACCTCATCCTACACTTGAGACTTCAGTCATCTTGCATCACATGTCATATAAAGCTGTAATTAAACGTCTTTCTGTTTTTTTTCTTTTTTTGCATGGAATTGATATTACTGTCATTTTAGGGCAATTATCAATTCCTTTGTTTGTTGTCTTAATCTGCATCTTTTAATGTTGTCAAATAACTTTCTAACAGAAAGCAAAGAAAATGATGTATACATTTTTTGGCTGCCAATGCTGTTGGGAGCATATTACCTTCGGTCAAGTGATAAAATGGGGATTTGCTGCATTCAAATTTAATTGTGAACTAAGTTGACAATTAGTTTTGTAATTCTGAATGTGGGGAAAATGAGTTTGGACGTTACTGAGTGATTCATGCAGGTAATGGTTTTGATCCAATGCCATATATGCAGAAGGTAAAAAAATCCACCTCTTAAAGGATATTATCCAGGTATCTCAGGGTGTAGAACTTAATTAATTTGATTCAAAATGACTAGTCAAGTTACACTTGGAGCTCTCTAGAATTGTTTATCAAGTCCAGTCTTACCTAGTAAGAAACCAATGCAGGACTTAGCACTCATGAATACTTTTATAATCCACCAACTCTATGTGAGCAGCTCACTCACCCAATGTGGATTAACTCTCTTGGTGTCACATTAGCAGCCTGGTTAATTGGCTAGGGATTCCAACATAGCACAAAGCGAGTACTTGAGAATGGTTTCATTTGGTCACTCCAATTTTTTTCCTCTCTGTGAGTTTGTGCATGTGTCTGTATGTGTATGTTTTTTTCTTGGGTCATCAAGTTGGGTTCTCAGGTGCATCTTGCATAGATAAAAAATGAGCTTGATCTGTTTTTTTCTCCTTTATATATATATATTCTGTCGTGATCCTGATGCCTACATGGTGTAGAGGCCAATACCAGTGACATCACCAATGATTTCTTGGCAATGGCCAGGCGAAGAAATGCCACGTGGCTCCATTGAGAAGGAAAAAAGAAATATAACAAGGTGGAAACCAATACCTCTTTCCATCTGACTTAAAAATTGTAAGAATATGAAAGAGAACAACCCAGGTGATTAGAGAGAGGTACCTGCATATACCTTGTTCTTGTTCTTCTCATTGAGATGATATTGGAAAATGGCAATTGCTTTTTCAATTATACGTTTTCTGTCTCTTTTCTCTATCTTCCTTGTGAAGTTGTGATATATACATACACAAACATACATGTCATTGGATATAAACCTATTTTTATAATGTTAATGTGTACATTATGCTGCCTAGAGTTTCTTTGGCTTTAACGTTGTCCTACACAAGATTTGTGAATGACAAATTTGACCTCAACTACCTTGTAGCCAATAGGAGTCCAAGGCATGTTTGGAAACCAAAAATGTGAAAAGTAGATTAGGGAAAAACTTAAGAAACTTTTAGAGTTACACTCATACCAAGAATTAACCAAAGCCCCATGCAGCCTTGAATTTCAGAACTCAACTAATGCTCCGTTTGTTTCGGCGTAAAATGATTTCTGGAAAATGATTTCGGCATTTTCCGGTATTTGGTAGGGGCGAAAATAATAGTCAACCGGAAAATGATTTCTGTTTGACCAAAAATGCTTAGTAAATTTCGGAAAATGATTTAAGCTTTTTAAAAGCGTAAATCATTTTCCGAAGACGCCAGACGCAGTCGATCTATTTTAAACGGCACCCTCAATTCCTATTTTAAACGGAGCAGAAATCTGGTGAAATATGCAAGACAACCTTTTTTTTTTTTTCCTTTTTTCGAGAGAAATAAGCTAACATAAGGTGTCACACAAATGCATGCAAGTTCTATACCATGTTAATTGCTCTGTCATTGCAAACAAAATGAGCTATAAAATCAGGAAGTGGCATGTGGTCTTAAAGTTAAATTGGTATGCTCAATGCAGATTTGGCACCCTCAATTCTTCTTCTTTACTTTTTTCAAGGAAAAAGCAGTAAAAGAGAACTTTAACATAAAAGTTGGCAGAATGTACAGAGTTGAAGCTAGAAGAAACCGGTGCACTCACTTCTCAGAGCTTGTCTTGAGGAGCGCCGGAGGACTAGAAACAGAGAAACAAAGATATAAAATAGCTTCTCAGTTCCTAACCTTAATTTTCTTCTAACCGAGCCATGTCAAGCCTCTGGAGAAATTTGCCATCTTCTCTATTTCTGCTTGACAAGTCACCGAGAAGAGAACGTTGAGAAGAGGATTTTGAAGCTGCTATGGACAAGGGACAACAATCTGTCCATGAATGTTTCTTGGGGAATGAAACATTTCTTTGATGAGGACATGCATTGAAGGAAAAACCTTTCAACTTATGCAGTTGACAGCTGCAGTTGCGATGGTATGGCCTCCGCTCGATCTCCATGTCCTGCATTGATAAGCATCCATCAAAGACGCAGCGAAGCATCATCTCTGCTGCTACAGTGGTCATTCTCTCCTCCCTCTTACCCCTTTCTGAGTTCCCTGTGAGTGTGAGAGTAGTGATTATATTGTTTGTTGGGAAGGGAACCTGGGGGGATAGAGAGAGAGAGAGTTTGTGACTTGTGAATGTGTGAAGTTGATTCTTTTGCAACCATTGAATGGATTCTGAAGCATTTATATAGAACAGGGGCAAGGTGACTGAGCTGGAATGTGGGTATAATCAAGGCAGGGAAAAGAGTTCGTGTAGTTCACTACCGTGGAAGTCGAGAGAAATATTGTGTGGAGGCTTCTTGCCAAAGCAGTTACCCAACAAAGGCAATTGTTATCCCCTAGGAAGTTTCAGATTCTGTGAGAGAGAGGGAGAGAGGAGAGAGTTGGTTGGCTTCACTTTGGCTTGTCCTGTTCAGGCTTGGCTCTCAAATGGCTTCATTTGGCTTGGATTCTTCTGTTTTGCTTGCTTTAAAACTCATTTTAGAGTGGGGTTTTAGCATAGATTACTCCAGATTGGAGTATCTTTCGGATTTGGAGTCCCAACAATTTTTTACTAAGTTGTCAGCAAATGTGAGAGAATTCCCGTAAGATCACTTGCCTTAACAAAATGGTGGGTGGTCCGAGACTTATTTGAACAAATGATCTCTATAAAGACTTTCATATTTATTGTTCGAATGCTAGCAATCAAGTCAGCAAAATTAAGAGCGGAGAGGAATTTCTATCTGATCCTAATCTTTCCAACAGCCTTGTAAGTTAAGGACTGAAAATTTGTGGTGCTTATTTCTAAGCAAAGGATCTGGTCAAGTGTGATGTCACTTAATGACCCTTTTGTCTCACTAATCACTTTTTAAGACGTAAACATATATAATTATGTATCTTAACAATGTTTTCCCTTGATCATGATGTTGGTGGTCATTTTTAATGCTAATGGTGAGCATTGTTTCAAGTGAGCAGTATCATTGACTCAAAAAGGAATAGAAAATAAAGTAGGGGAGTTTCGAGGGAATCTGATTCTATTTTATACGTCTACATAGACTACATGGTTGCATTGAAGTTAGAATAAACAAAGAGTTAATTGATGTCTCTGAGAGTAAAGCACATGGCATGTATGTCTTCTTTTCGTTGCTTTCTTATTATTTACCAAATATAAACTTTCCAAAGTCTTTTGGAGAAACCCTTCCCTGTTTCTAATAAAAACAGACTGGCATTTTGTGTTGGGGTCTCATTTAATAATCAAATAGAATTTTCATTTATTATTAACACTTTTTGTTTTTTATTTGAAAATATGTTTTGATTTAACACAAAAGTAAGTAGTTTTTGAGTATCTTGTCAATATTATTTGTTTTGAGTTGTTTGTTAACGCTTATGCCTTTTTAGTAGAAAGCAAAAAGCGCTTACTTCACTCATGTTGTACCATCTATCATAAAATGGTTGTTGGTTTTTTTTTTTTTTTTCGTGATTTTCATAATGTCTCTCCAAATAATGATTTAATACAATGCTCGTCACCGCTTAACCCAAGAGTTTAAACTTATAAATTTGGATTCAATTGTCTCTCTCAGGCATTCACATCATTGATTAAATTTTTGCTCACTCTGTCACAGTTTTACATCTTTTAATGTTGTCAAATCAGTTCAAGAAGAAAGCAAACAAAATTACTGTTAAAACATTAATCAAATAATTAAATTTATTATTTTCTATTGACATAAACTTTATAATAATTTATAATTTAATATGATATCATAACTTTTTTTTTATCGGCTTAAATTTTTAAAATAATTCGTGATTTAACAACCACAACTACATTCTTTGGAAGCCAACAAATATTTTATTATGCCGACACTGCAGGGCTAATATATTAACGAGAGCTAACCCAAGGCAATTGGGCAAGAGGAATGCTAGAGCATCTTCTAGTGTTCTCCTAGAATGGCATACATTAAAAAATTGCATCTATGCCATCCAAAAGGACATATATGTAATTTTTTAATTACATTTATGTCATTTCAAGAGAACACTAGGAGAACACCAAAAGATGTTCTAGCATTTCTCGTTGGGCAAAGGCACTACACACTGCCACATCAACCAAGATATGCCACGTGTCCCCATTGTGAAGGAAACAAGAAATACTGCAAACACGTAGAGACCTGTCCCTCTTTCCGTTTGACTGAAAATTTGTAGGAAGATGAAGAGAGAACCGAGGTGATCTTACAGAGAGAGAGAGAGAGAGAGAGAGGTTCCCTGCATATACCCTGTTCTTGTTCTTCTCATTGAGAAGTTATTGGCAAATGGCAACCCCTTTTTCTAGTTAATTTTGTTTTCAAAAAAAAAAAAAAACCTCTTTGATATTTAATACAAATACATACATACATATATATATATATATGACCCCATTTTTTAATCAGGGAAAAAAGTACCAGAAAACAATGTATACATAAAACTTGGCAGAATGTACAGGGTTGAAGGTAGAAGAAACCGGTGCACTCACTTCTAAGAGCTTTGTCTTGAGAAGCGCCAGAGGACTAGAAACAGAGAAATAGAGATACAATTTAGCCTCTCAGTTTCTAACCTTAATTTTCTTCTAACCGAGCCATGTCAAGCCTCTGGAGAAATTTGTCATCCTCTCTATTTCTGCTTGACAAGTCACCGAGAAGAGAACGTTGAGAAGAGGATTTGGAAGCAGATATGGACAAGGAACAACAATCTGTCCAAGAATGTTTCTTGGGGAATGAAACATTCCTCTGATGAGAAGAACAGGCATTAATGGAGGAAACATCTTTCAACTTATGCAGAGCGCAGCTACAGTTGCGGTGATATGGCCTCCGCTCGATCTCCATGTCGTGCATTGATAAGCTTCCTTGAAAGACACACCGAAGCATCATATCAACTGCTCCAGTGGCCATCCTCTGTTTCTCTCTGTTTCTCTTCCCTTCTTCTGAATATTCTCCCTCAGTGATGATTGATGAAGGTGTGTTGAAACTTTTGCATGCTTTCTGAAGCTAGCGTTTATATAGATATAGCATGCATGGGATGGTGATACTCTAGAGAGAAAAGTTTTGTGCTCATGCATGATGCACCGTTGAACACGAGAGAAAAGGTAGGTAGCTCCACGACTCAGACAAACGTTTTCCTCAAGGCAAGTTTCAGTTCTCGAATATTGCTCTCTGAATTTTCCACATAGAGAAAGAGTAGGCATCGTTTGGCTTAGACTATTCTTGTTTGGCTTGACTTTTGTATGTATTGTAGTAGTGGGCTTTTAGGCTTCTAGCATAGAATACTCCGAAAAACTTTATGAACATAACTTGTTTAGAGGATACCCATTTTGTTGTTATCTGTGCTCAGGTGACTCTTTTTATGCAAAAGTTCATTTTTGTTAAGATTCAAATTCATTCTGCTTAAGGTGTTGAAACAGGGGTTGATAAATTTGAATTATAAGGATGCAGGTTTTGGTATTAATTGGTGAGGCTTCATGTAACACTTTAGTTTCACATTAGTAAACATATATAGAGCGAGTGGATTATAAAGAAGCTCGTGCATAGATGATAAGTTCCATATTGTTTCATTATCAGGTAAGACTTAATTAGCTTTATAGGCGACTCTAGGGTTCTCTAATTTCAACTTGACTAATCATTTTAAAAGTGATAGAGCATATGTGATTAGAGCTTTCCATGCGTCGTTATAAAATGCTTCTAGAGAGCTTCAATTTCAACTTGACTCGTTATTTTGGAATGACTGAGCATGTGTGGCTAGCGCTTTTCTTGAGTCGTTATAAAATTGTACCAGAGCAACTAGTAACGCCACCACATGATCATATGGCCTTGACGAGGACGTTTGAGATTTAAGATGATAGATTGTAACACTCCAGTCGTGAATTGGGAATATGATTAGCTCACATACTGTTGCCAGATCATAAAGGATTTCATGGGTGTCAAGTTTAACATTGATTCTTTACTAGATAAGATTGGGTTTTATAAGTGATTCTAAGATGGGGTTGTTACAATTTATGTTGCAGTCCAAATTACACATAGACATTATGCAATGTAGCAAATTAATAATAATGAAACCAAGCAGATCAGCCGGAGTAAAATTGTCATATCTTTTGATCTCGAAAAATATAGAGAAGAGGTGATTGCTGTAATGCTTCAACGTATGATTCAAGAATTGTCCAGTTCCAAAAAATGAAAAAAAGTTCTAGAATTGTCTAGTCCTTTGACTAATTAACAAGATCTACACTCTACAGAGTGGAGGTTTACCAAACTTTACACGTAGCTAGGTGGGTGACCGGTGACCCTTCCCATAGCAAATTAAGATCTTTTGTTTTTTTTCAGAAGATTGCAAATTAAGATCTTGGTTTAATGCAAGAAGAAATTCCAACTAATTTTTCTTTAGGTCATGTTTGGTATATAGAAAAAGGTCCATGAATAGCTATTCCAAGGTTCTCTCAACAAGGAGAGAAATATTTAACTATTTCCCTACTAAGGAAATAGCCTTAAATATAGTTTTCCTAGAAAATAGTACCGAAACGACCCAAAGAAAAGCGTTAGTCATATCTGCGCTATCACCCCAAAAGGACTAGTTAATTTGGAGTTTTCCTAAAATTCTTTATAAAGCTCAGTTTCACCTAATAACTAAGCAATGTGAGACTTAGCACTCATGATTATCTTTATAAACCACCCACTCTATATGGGCTATTCATCTTCCCAATATGAGACAAGGTGTTACAAGTATTATGGTGGCCGGCCACCCAACTATAAGCTGCTAAGCACTAGGAGTGGCCACAACCAGCCCCAAAGCTTCTGGTCGGGGTTATTGGCTACCTATTAGACGATTTACTTTTTTATTTTGCCCAAAAAGAAAATGGCTTTTTGGGAGTAATTTTTAGAGCTAAGGCATTTTAGAAAATTTGGAAAAAAATAAAATTCAATTTCAATTAAAAAATTTGGTCATTCAAAAGAATTAGAATGTTTATTCGATTCCAGCTTCTTGTATTTCTAGTAATATCTACTTTCCTATTTTTATTAACTCGCCATTCAAGTGTACCAAACCTAGGTTTAGTTTTGCTTTCCATTCATGATTTTAATGATCTACTTCAGGTTCTGATTAGTCTAAATGATTGGCAACATATATAATAAGATCGACCATGTTTTGGTTGGCATTCTGTCTTCTACATAAGCCCTATTGAGTGATGTGGCCAAAACTTTGGATCCCTCCACATGTAGAAATCCATCTTTGCATGGTGATGAGATCAGTCTCTTGATTTTGTCTCAAATTATACACAAATTTTGAAGAGATCAGTCTCTTAATTCTGTCTCAAATTGTACACAAATTTTAAAATTGGAGGGGAGCATGCCCCAAGAGCCACTTGGTTCTGTCTCTAAAGTCTCATTTCTAGTGCATTAAGGATTCATAATTTCATTGGGTGCCTAATGAAATTATACCTCTTGCTGTCTAATAAAGGAGTAATCTCAAATTCAGCAATTACCAATTATTTTTAGTATTTATTTCCATCATCTCTCACTACTTGAATTGTTTATCTCATGGGAAATGTCCTGGCCTAATTACAAAAGCATGTAGTTGCTTTTCTTAGTTTGGAATCCACCGAAGAAATTGCTTCATTGCTTGAGATCTTCACCTCAAATAGGCTTTAGGTACAATAATTTTTTTTGGATGAAGCACCTAACTCCCTATTTCTTTGACATTCCCGAACATATTTGTTGGGAAATATTCTTAATAATTAGGAGATGAGCTTATTTAATTCATACAAGCACATTTACTTATATTAGTCTTGAAAGATTAGCTACATTAGAAGATTAAGGCTAAGGCCCATAAAAAAGCAAAGGCTAAAGCCCATCAAGAATTTCATAAGAAGGCAGAATTATCTCGGGAACATCAAATTTGGGGATACTCAAATTGCCCGAATCCCGGGTATGCCGGAAAGAAATCTCAAAGCCAAGGAATCGGTTCCCACTTTATCCGGAGTAAATGGTTGAAGTCCCATCTATAAATAAGTGCACACTACCAAGTCTTCTTTAGATGAATTTTTGAATATACAGACTTGATTTGAATTCTTCTAAAAATACTAACTTAGGCATCGAAGTGGGGCTGGCCGACACCCCTAACGAGTTCCTTTGCTGATATTTATTGTTTTACAAGAGTGAATGAATGACTTTACAAAAGCTTGTGCCACTATACCCAAAACTATCTTAACAAGGCTCTTTCAATGATTTATGATTATACATGTTGACTCTACAATCTGAGTTTTTAAGGCAAGTAAATATCGACCACATTACCTTGTAGTTATTTGTACTAGCAAGAACCTTTTAGGAGCATGTATTTCTAGCAATTTATTTTATAAATTGTTAGTAATTCAGACAATAAATATAAAAAAGTTTTTATGAGGTTTATCATTTACGTGTTCGAACACGTACTCTATCTCATACTTGTTTGGAAAAGTGAGTTTCATATAGGCTTTCTAATATTTATAGCCCAAATCGCTAACATTAATAATTCGATTAACAAAATTGTTGAAAATCTCTATCCCCTTATAGTATTTTATTTATTTTTTACTGATAATAAGATCCTTTGCCGACATGGGTTAGAAATTAATGTATATACATGATAATATATAATTGAATTTTCAAGAAATTAGTTTCACAGTCACGTCCATTTTGTCCTTCTGTCACCGTCCCATGTGGCCAGCTTCAGCAACACCATGATAGAAGACTACTTCTTTATTCATATATATAAAAGTTCTTTTTATATATTTAATTAAGAAGACAGATCGGGAATCAAACGTCTTTTTTTTCTTTTTTCTTTTTTATTTTTATTTCATCTTATTTTGTTTATTCTTTTTCCCGTTTATCATTAATTGATGGAACAAAGGGAGCCGCCAGACATGCCCATGATCAGATCCAGCAAGCATGTGCTGGCCATTAATTTGGGAAACGCGTTCATGACAGGCTGATTATACAATTATGGGGGCCCTTTAATTATAAACTAACTAACATGTTAATGCTTTTTAAACGGTATTTTTTTTTTTAAAAAAAAAAAAAAAAAGTGTTATGAAGTTCTATAAAAGTAAAAATAATTTTAATTTTTTTTGTGTTTTTGGTTGTTTGTTAATGTTTTTGTTTAAAAAATAATAATAATTGAGTAAAAAGAAAAGTTTTATCAAACAAAGCCTAATTACTAACCAGCTAAACAACTTTGGCAAACCTCTACACATATAAGTTTGATACTTAGTTTCTTTCCACATGAAATGAAAATGGAGCCCAAAGATCAATTTTTGAAATTTTCTTGACACAATATACATATATATATTTACACAATATAATAACGTACACTGATGAAAGGATTTCATTCAAAAACATTTCATCAAATACAAAACCCATTTTGATCCATAAGATATGCAGTCTATGAATTATTCAAGAGAGATCTATGAATGACTAAAGAAAAGGTTCAAATCTTGAATAATGAAACATACTCTTCTTCCTCATCACAAAAACCCAGGTGAGGCGGCCTCCCCGCAGCCCCCACCACAGCCGGCGAAGAAGATGGGGAAGAATGGTTAGAATTAGCCGCAGCAGCCGCCTGCAAGGCCAAGGAGCCCTCACTCCAGGACCGCCTTATTGGGTAGGATACGTTCTTCTTGCACGGCCTGGCCGGCAATGCATGCGAGCTAGCTTTACGTGACTTGTCGTGAAGTGCACAGCTGCAGTTACGGTGGTATGGCCGGCGCTCAATCCCCGTGTCACAGCCCGAAATGCAGCCCTCGTAGACACATCTGAATAGCCCGTCGGCTGCTCCACTGGCCATGTCCCGATCACCTGCTAGCTAGCTTCTCGATGCTCAAAGTCTCTGAGCCGAAGGGACAAATTAAAGGTCGGCATTTATAGAAGTAGTTATATGTAGTTACAAAGGTGCTACAAAGTTTAATTAAGGAGGTGGGGTCAAACGTTTGTTTTGAACAAGCTAGCGGAATTTGCGGCAATTAAGCGTTGAAAAAGCCGTAGCCTGTGCATTGGTAATGGACCAAGTAAAATATATTAACAATCATGCCAATTGGAGGGAGAGAGAGAGAGAGAGAGAGAGAGAGAGATAAAAAAGTGTGGAGTTACCAACACGATACTCATAGGTTGCCCCCAAAGCAAACACGTTTTTGACTAATTTTTTAGCATAAAATGGTGATAATGTTCTTGAAGTTATAGGATGGGAGTTAACTTCTTTTACTTTGTTTACTTTTTAGTGGGAAATGAAGCCATTCAACTGAGAGAAAATTCCATGGCCAACTTTTAAAGAATTTAGGAAGAAAGAGAATGAGATCGAAGGGGGTGAACTCTACTCCCATTTCTTGTCCAAATTCTTTGGATCAAATTCGGACAAAGAATTTGGAATCTAAATGCGAAAATTAGAGAGAATGTGACACTATATACGGGAACAAGTTACTCCTAACTCATGACCCATGAATAAATTATTCATAGTTCTTGCAATTATCAGAAGGTACCATAAAATTATGGATGTTTTTGGATGAAAATTGCGAGAGATGTCTTAAACAGATTAGTAATTTATTTATTTGAACATTAAGTGAAAAAAATCTAAAGAGCTAGAACACGTGCGCGATCTATGTGTACGATGTTACGTGGATCAATATCTTTTCTATTTTAAATGAAATAAAGATCGGTAATTTATTTCAGGGTCCATAATAAATTTTACAAATTTAACAATGTATATATTATCACATCAATTAAATTTTTAAATGGTGTGTAATTACTATATACACCGTAAAATGCAACAAAACTTAAAATCTATATCGTAAAATATCTCGTCTTCATTTCACTTAAAATAAAGAGAATACTATTCTATGTTTGGTTTTACATATCCACTTTATGGAAGTAATAGTCTATTTTTTACTGCCATATTCTTTGTTAAAAGGTTTAATTAATATGGTAATTGTAGAGGAGTTTGGTTTTTTTTTTTTTTTTTTTCGATCACACGTCAATAAAGTGGTTGTCTGTTAGGTGGTCTTTCTCTCCAAGTACATTTCTCTAAGCCTCATTGATTGAGCAAAATCTCTCAGCTTAATTTCCATCATAATTGTTATATTAATCCACAGCCTGCAAGTGTCGAATTAGAATAATTTCACATATATATTAAATGTTTATTAAATAATGAAATAATTTTTAAAATTAATATTAAACGTGTGATTGATTAAATACTAATTTTAAAATTATCTTAATTTTTAATAAATATTTAATATACATATAAAATTACTTGCCAAATTATGGTGCTATTTAGCCTAAAGAAATTTGGTGCACAAATAAAGCAAGATTACCTGCATCCTTAATTAGCCACCTCTGGCATTAAGAAACCCATATAGGTTAGTTGTCTACCCAACTCTACAATAATATCTTATCTCCAATACCCTCCGTCATTAACTTCAGACAGTAACCCACCACCCGCAGCCTGCCAGTCAAATTATCCAGCTGTCCTTCTGGATTTAATGACAGAGGGTATTGGAGTCTGCAATACGGGAGAAAAACAAGTACGGATTACCTTGTCAGGTGCGTTGACAGGTTGGAAAAACACCTGTCAAAATTAGAATTTTCTTAAGTCCCGTGTTTCGCGGAATAAAATATTTATTCTTTTGTTTAGTCAGAATTTATTCTCTTATTGGAAGAAATATTTATTTCTCTAATAAATAATAAAAATAGATATTCCAATGAGAATATACTATATTTTTCAGAAACAATCACTTTTATTTTTTTTCCAAAAAAAAATTAAAAGAAAAAACTCCAACCCCCTTTACAATGGCTGACCAAACATTCTTCACGGGTGACCGACCACCCCCGGCTCTTTGGTGGGTGGCCGCCCACCTCAATGGGTGGTCGGCCACATACTTAGTTTTTTTTTTTTTTTAAATTTATAATTTGAGTTTTTTTTTTAGAAAAATATATAGGGTTTCTTTTTAATAATTTTGATTGGATTCCAATTAAAGTAAATGAGTTATTACCAAACTAAAGATTATGAATAACCATTTCATTCCACTCTTTTTTATTCTTAGTAATAATTATTCCATTTTTCAATGAAATACTCATTTCGCAAACCAAGCGATGCTTTAACGAGGAAGAAAAGGAAATTCATAAAATTGTTTGGAGAGAGAATGATACGTACTTTGTGAATGGCCATCTCCCCTTCCTTCTACGCAATGTTTTTCGCGCAATAGTCATTTCGGGGGTGGGGTAGGAATAAACTAATTTGATTCTATGGACCCCACTTTGTCGAGTGATTGGTTTGAGAATATCGGGACGTTAGAATAAACGTGGCCCAATTATGACCTTATATTGTAGACGTTTTTTGGGGATTGGTACACTCGTTGTTTAGGGTTTGGCTTGCTCGTAGTGTTACTTGTAAGGTGGGCCTTGTTAGGTCGAAAAGATAAGATAATGTGGATATAAATAAATAGACAAAGAATTACATGCTACATTTTCTCTTATTTCTTTTAGTGATGTTTACAATATAACAAGCTCCTATAAATACGAGAATTAAATAATACAAATAGACTTCAACTATAACTAGGTAACTGTGACTAAATAATAGACTTCAATTGTAGTTATGTTACCGTCTTCAACTATAGCTTGGATTCTTAATCTCCTGATATACTCTAATTAGGTCATAGGGGCGTGCATTACCTAAGAGATTATTCTCGGGTACACCATGATATATTAAGAAATGGTATTTCTATTGATCTCCATGGAAAGAGGACTACCTACCATATTTCAAGAGGGATATCTTGATTCGAAGTTTTTGTTTACTCTATAACCTGGCGTATCTCCTAGGACAACACTTCAAAAGAAAAAAGGGAATTTTATGACATTTCTTTTGTGATAGGATTTACATATACTGAATTATGAAGCTAGGATAGTATGGATTGCTTCTCAAGAAGAAATTAAGAGAAATAAACTTTTTATGGGGTTACTTCTGATCTTGGAGAGATATTGGTGACTTATAAAGAAGAAAATATGCCTCAAGAGGGAAAGGCATACCAAAATACATATAACTTTGCTCTTGGGTGACTACCAGATTCCATACCAACTACACCTAAAAAGGATTGGCCATTGAAAATAGTGAATATTGCAGTGACTCAATCAGCTTTGCTTTCGTTACTCAATGCCTCAAGGCCTTTTAGTGATCATTACTAAACAAAAAAGAAAAAGAAAAAGAAAAATAGAGTTCTGTGATATGATTCATAAGATCACGACACCTTTTTTCCAGGGAAGCATAAATTATTAATAAAAAAAAAATGCTAAATTTTTATATTTTAACACTTCCTTTACCTGTTGCTTATGTGGTAAGATCCGAACCTTTAGTTTTCAATGAATTACCAGAAATTCCTTGAAATTCATGTTAGCTGTTGGACCCGAATAAGTATATATGAACATTTAAGTGTCCATAAAAAAATAATATAACTTTTAAAATTATCATTGAACGTGTAATTGATTAAATAATGATTTTAATTAAATAGTGATTTTAAAAGCTACCTCATATTTTGATGGACACTTAATATACATGTAGAATTACTCGTTGGACCCGGCCCATAAAACTGCACACCTACACCAGCTAAGAGACCCCACATGAAATGCGATGGGCCCAAGTCCAGTTTGGTATCTAGTTAAGAGTGGGCCAAATTCAGCTTATGTTTTTAAGAATACGTTTGAAACTGCAAGCTCGATCCCTAGTATGGTTGGAGTTACAGAGATCCAATGGGCCACTGTAAAAGAGTGCTTGGGAAGGCATCCGGCCTAGAGGCCCAATGGTGGAATGGTACAAAATTGTCTAGCATGGTAGGATGATTCTCAAGCATGCATTGCTTCCATGGCTGGCAATCCAGGTAGGCTGAAGTTGAACATCCAAGATAAGTTGCATAGATGCCACTTTTTAAATCAAATTGTAGAAAATGTATTATTTATAAGTGTGTGTTTTTAAAAATTGTGATTTGAAAACATAAAAAAAATTAAATTTTTATATCGTAGGTAAAGAGTTGCGTTTTTAGCAAAATACGATTTTAAAGGTTAAATTGTATTTTAAAGGCTAAACTGCGATTTTACTAAATGCTTAGCTGCATTTTTAAAAATCGTGTTTTCAAATCACACATTTTGAAACAGTAAATCCAAACAGATCATTAGTTTACTTCTTTGATTAAATGTTAACGATATTTTTCATTTAAATTGCGTTCAATGAATTTTCTTTAATTAAATCTATTAATCCGACATATATATTAAAAAAAAAAAAAGGCTTTGCTTTAAACTAGATTGAAGAAATTTCTCCGAATCTAATCTATTTAGTTTATATGTGTTCATAATGCATATGATTGTCACATACATTTTTAACCTAGCATTTAATTCATGCATGCATTTCATATACATATGCTTAGGGTGCGTTTAAAATTGCAATTTCGTAGGTAAAAAATGAGATTTAAAACCAAATTGCAGAAAATCAATCGTTTGAGAATTACGTTTTTAAAAAATTACGATTTGAAAACAAAAAAAAAATTGCCTTTTCAAATTACAGGAAAGTGAGTGTTTTTTTGAAAACGTAAAATTTTAAAAGCTAATATGCGATTTTAAAAGTCAAACTGTAATTTTGCCAAACGCTTAATTGCATTTTTAAAAATTAATTTTTTAAATCGCAAACCCAAACAAATTTTTAACCGACTATGTTAAAAAAATATTTATATATATCATTTTAATATAGTTAGGAAAAATACTTTCTCCCATGCAAAATGCATGTATTGTTCTTCCAATAATTAGACGTGGGAATGAATTTGGTTGTAGCATAAGTAAAAAGTAAAATTTATTGTCCTTATGACATAAAAAGGAATATCTCTGACTAAACGATTAACAAGTCTGTCATTTTAATCACTTCATTAAATGAATCTACAAGGGCATTAGGAACAAAATATTTGCTAATGTAAGACTATTTGTGGCCTAAGCTTATCTCGGTTAAGAGTTTTGTGACCCGAGTATGAACACAAGTTCAAAGTTCGGCTCGAGTTTGAACATGCACATGGTTGAGCCTAGTTGAGTCTAAACATTTAATATTCAACTCGATTAGAGCCCTAATTGTCAATATGATGTAAAAAAGTTATAATTTTTTTATAAGAATAACATTTTTGTAATAATAATTAATATGGTGTGTTTGGTAACAGAATTCTAAAAAAATAATATGATTCTGATTTTGCTTTTGCTTTTGCTTTTTTTAAAATAAACCATATTTTATTCAATTTTTTTTTAAAAAAAATAAATTATATTTTATTTAACTTTTTATAAGCAAATCATATTTTTTTCAAATTTTTTTTAAAAAAATTAAATTTTAAATTTCAAAAATTTAACGCCTAAACGCACCAAATTATTTTAATGGGCCGTAAGAAGAAGGGACACGAAATAAGAGCACAAGCCACTATCCAAAGCATAAAGATTGATTGCATCGGATATTCCCCTCAGTTTGGGCTTGGCGAAACCTTCCAACGCAGTGACACCTAATCTCATCAAGAAATCTAACGGTCCAGATCTAATTGCACGCATGCATGTGACAAAGGCAAGAGGCCCTTTGAAGAGGCTCTGAATCCAATCACTGTGCAATTTCTCTGTAGCCATGGCCGGAGGTAGAAGAAGAAACAACACCACCGACGACCACAACAACAATAGTAGCAACAGCAAGGGCAGAAGAAAACGAGGCTCTGTCAAAGCGGCTCTGTTCGTTGAGGGCGGATTCTTATCTGATTGGCCCCGAAATCCCTCGTCTGCTAGCACTTCTCGAGGTCCTTCTTCCTCTCTATTCCTCTCAAGAATTTGTCTTTCTTTTACCTTATGTGATATATTGGCTGAAAACCGGTGTTTGGTTGCTGGGAAAACAGAGGAAAATAAGAAGTTTTGTGAAAAAGAAACCGAAAATTTCGTTTAGTTTTGAGATATGAATGCATAATTTATGCTCGATTTGGGTATATGGTTCTATGGCTTGAACTGGGTGATGATGGGAATTGTGAGTTTTTTTTTTTCCTGCAATTTCTGAGTGACCAAACGTGGTGCAACCGGAGTTGAGCCTGTAATCATCTGTGTTTATATTTCTGGGTTCTTCTTTAAAAAAGAAAAATTTATATTTTTCTTTGGTGTTGAATTTGCAGGAACAAACGCTAATCCGAATGACAAATCTGGGTCTGGGTCCAAATCTGGAAGGCTTTATCGAAGCAAAGCTTCTGGTTCTAAAAGTGACTCTCGGAAATGGGACGGAAATGCTATCGGATATGAATACCCTGCGCTCGGCCATCGGGTATTTCCTATTGGATAAAAGCTTCTTATTTTTCTTTTGTCATTTTTTTTGAAGTAACTCGGGTTTCCTAAGGTGGGTGTGTATTAGAATCAAAATGATTTTGAATTTTGGTTTTTATTTTGGGTTCATATTTTTGTTATATCCTGCAAGCCGCAATTATACCAGGAATATTTCCTTGGAAAATTTTTCGTGAGGCTTAGCTGTAGATAGTTCTTAATTCCTAGAGAAATTAAACCAAATGTTTTTATCATTTGGGATGTTTTATGAGCTCTCCTCAGTTGTACATGGAAAATTTTCCTGAATATTTTCTTTCTACGGAAAGTTTGTTGTAAATATTTTCCAATTTATTGAAGTATTGGAAGTTCTACTTCCTGAAATATTTACCTGGAACAATATGGTGTTTAACAGGAGGGCAATAATGAAGATAATGAAATAGACGAGTCACACCCCATTGTTCTAGTGGATTCAAAGGAGACTCAAATTGTTGCGTACACAGACAAAATGCCATTTTCAGAGCCCCATGATGTGGCTTATACTTATGAATACACTTCAGAATTTGTTTTGGGTGATGACAGTCATCAAGGGTTGGGATTCCATGCTGAACCTGAAGGAACCTCAAATGGAATTGGAGGGTCCTTGAAGCAAATGGAAGAGCAAGAATTGCCATCTTCTGATTCACCATCTTATGAGAAGGAAATGGATGCTGATGAGGGTATTAATTGTAAGGTTGGTCAGATGTGCAAAGAAGTTTTGGATGTGGTGTCACCTAAAAAAAAAAATTCGGGGTTTTTGTCAATTGGAGGCATGAAATTGTACACCCAAGATATATCTGATGAGGAAGGTAGTGAGGATGACTATAGCGAGTCACTAGATGAGGGAAGCACAGAAGCATCTGAGCCTGGAGAAGTGGTGGGATCATCCGAAAGTGATGGTTCTGAAGACTCATCTGATATTGATTCAGATATTGATGAAGAAATTGCAATGGATTACTTAGAAGGAATTGGTGGAAGTGACAATGTTTTGGAATCCAAATGGTTGATGAAAACAGCTTTGAATGAGTCGCGTGACGATATTTCTTCTAGCAGTTGCTTGAAGGAGACTTTAGAGAAGTTTGGTGGAATTGCTCTCCAGGACGCATCCAGGGAATATGGTATGAAGAAGCCCAAATCAAGGAAGAAAAACTCTTTAGCTTCCAGAAATAATTGGTCATCGACTATAGATGACCTTATGCTTGTAAAGGATCCAAGATCTGGTTCTGCAAAAAAGAAGCATGTTGCTAGGTTTCCTCGATCTTGGCCTATAGAGGATCAAATGAGTAAATATTCCAGAAACTTTCCTGGTTAGTTTTTCTCAAATCTGTGAATTGCGTGATGCATGCCATTAATAGTGCTTTGTCTAAATGCTAGCTTTAGTTAAGAGTATTGGGATGAGTTAATCATCCAATCTTATCTTTGTTTGTGGGTGTGGGGGGTGTTCTGTGTGAATATGGTGAGCAGCATGAACACATGTCTGATACTGTGTCTGTATGCAAATTCACATGTTTAAGCTCGAATTTATTCTTCTGTCACATAAATTATTCTTCTCTGTTATTTGGGCTGGTCTGCTAAACTAAAGGCGGCAGGGGTCAGCCTTCAATTCATGTTGTAAATCCTCCTAATACACTTAAAATTCAGGTGCCAAAAAGAAACATCGTAAAGAAACGATTGCTGTAAAGCGTCGGGAGAGAATACGGCTCCGTGGTGTTGATTTGGAGCAAATAAACACGGTAAAAGGAAAACAAGAAACTTAATGATGCATTATTTCCTTTTGTTGTTTTTCATTTCCAATGAAATCATGGAATAGTTATTGTTTTTTAATATTTGCTTATCAAAAAAGAAGAAGAAGTTATTGTTGTTAATATTTGGATATTTATGTTAATATTTTCTTAGTAGTTTATAAGGTGTGGTTGTTTAGCTTTTGATTGTGGGCGTGTCCCATAAGTTTTGTTTGATGTTTTCTTATAGATCTTAATGCAGATTCTTTATATAGTATTTTTACTATTATTACCAGTTCTTTAAGTTCAAGAATCCTTCTTTGCTAATCCATCAATTCAATTACTGGATATAAACCTTTTTCTTTTCTGAATATTAACCTTCAAGTTAGATAGAGATTTCTTAATTTAATACTGAGCTTTTTGAAGCTGATTTGATACATTTTATTTTTCAGTAGTGCTAACAGCTTCATTGTTCTGAACTGTAGAAATTAGAGCAGATTGTGTTGGATGGAGTAGATATATTTTCTTTTCAACCTATTCATTCCCGCGATTGTTCCCAGGTAAGAAACTTTTTGTTAATCCCCCTTCCCCCTCTCCAACCCACTCCAAAACGCAAGTACCACACTATCGACACAAGTGATCTTAGTCTATGGTTGATTAGAATATAAACCTGTCAAGTGCTATTGAGTTGCTTTGGTCAATTTTATTTCGTCCTAAACAAAGTCTATTACTTAGAGAAGAATGTTTAATGCAAACCTGAGAGCAGAATTTCCAGTAGTATATTGACAATTGACTTATGTTGCTTAAAAATAGATTTTAGAAGTTTTGGATTTTTATAAAGTTGACGTCTCAATCACTATAATGGAGTTCTTTTCTCAATCTTTTTTCTCAAGCATTGTTTTTATTGTCCAGAGACTAGTCTATTGAAGTCTGCTGAATCCAGAAGTTTAATAAGGCACTTAAAATGAGTGGGGAATGGGTTTTAGCAAGGAAAATTTTGCTTAATTTTGGTGAGGGATGGGATTTAGTCCGAAGGTTTGAGAGCTTTGGCTAAATTAATAGTTTTATTGAAGTTTCCTGGAAAGAAATAACAACAACAACAACAACCTGAGGTATGAAATTCTGATTCAGTAATTAGAAAGCTGAAAATCTCGGGCATGAACTCTGAGCAGCATCCTGCTACTCAACTACTGATTTTTGTGCCCTAATGGATTACATTTTTTAA
Source organism: Alnus rubra (assembly GCA_028654335.1). Lineage (NCBI taxonomy): Eukaryota > Viridiplantae > Streptophyta > Magnoliopsida > Fagales > Betulaceae > Alnus > Alnus rubra. The sequence continues at coordinate 638,241 of JAJPGS010001898.1, read as the reverse complement.
TGTGCTTTAAAATAACTCCAACAAATGTCACGAATCTTTCATTGAAATCAACTGTTTTTTAATATTTTAGGTACAACGGTTAGCTGCAATATATCGCTTGCAAAGTGGCTGCCAAGGTTCTGGAAAGAACAGGTATGTAAACAAATGTACGGATGTATGTGTATACATATACATTAGGTTCCAAGCAGACATACATATAGAGACACATGTACTTTGTACGTGGTTAACATAGAATTGGTTCAAAACTAGCTGTTAATATATATATATTTTTTTTTTCAGATTTGTAACAGTGATGCGAACACAAAACACATGCATGCCATCGTCCAATGATAAACTTCGCCTCGAAAAGGTTCAAACATTCATTAAACTGCACAATAAGAACTAGCATAGTTGTTCCATTTATGCTCTGAAGATTTCTATTTTTATACTTGAATAATCTCTGTATGCCACTCCGGCAAACCTAAGTTTAGTTATTTCATCATGAGTTTCAGCTGATAGGTGCTGGCAATGAGGATGATGATTTTCCTGTGACTAAAGGCTCTAACTTAAGAACTGGAAATAGAAACAGGGTAAAGAAGACTGCTAAGGGCAGTGGTGAAGCAAGTGAGAAGAAACAGAGTGGAAAAAAGGGTTCATATGCCAATCAACCTGTGTCATTTGTATCAAGTGGTGCAATGCAATCAGATGCTGTTGAGATTACAGCGGTTGATTCACAAGAGACAGATGAAAATGATAAAAATAAAGGCATAGCGGGCTCCACAAGCTATGTTTCATTTGAGGTACACACTAAGGGATTTGGATCAAGAATGATGGCTAAAATGGGATTTATTGAAGGTGGAGGGTTAGGAAAGGATGGTCAAGGTATGGCACAGCCCATTGAAGTTATCCAACGCCCGAAATCGCTTGGATTGGGTGTTGAATTCTCCAACTCCAGTGATGACTCGGCAAGGACTAAATCCCAAAAGATGGAAGTCCCCAGTGGTGACTCAATAAGGAACAAGTCCCAAAAGATTGGATCTTTTGAAAAGCATACAAAGGGATTTGGATCAAAGATGATGGCAAAGATGGGTTTCGTGGAAGGCATGGGCTTGGGCAAGAGTTCACAAGGCATAGTCAATCCTTTGGCTGCTGTAAGGCGACCAAAATCTCGAGGATTAGGTGCCAAAGGTTAGATATGATTTAATTCATTGAAATTTAACATTTCTAAGCTCACTCAGATTTATTTCTAATTCCTTGTAAATTGGCTAATTATGGCCCTCTACTTCCATTATCATCAATGTTCAAGATTATCATATCTTTTTCTTTTAATGATATTTCGCTTACTTATACATATATAAAGTTCTTTGAAAGATGATGCTCAATAATGTAAATTGTCTAAAAACTTCATTAACATTATTCGTTTTGATTAAAGTATTAGACCTCAGATTTTGACAACTTAGGAAATTGGCATGGAATCTAGTGTAGGTTGCTCAATCGTAAGTCTCACTGCAGTTTGCAAGTTGCAACAGAGGCAATAAATATTTTCTTCAGGGCTATTACTGACAGCTCCTACAAATATTCTATTTATTATTGTTTTTGGTGGGACAGAAAATGACTTAGAACTGATCAATTATTCGATCTTTTGAGTCTTGTGACCAATCTTGCTGACCCACGTTATAAAGTTAGGCTATATACCAGAAAAGCTGGGTAGGGTTGATATAGGAACTGAGTTTCAATTTTTTATTTTTTATTTTTATTTTTTAATTAGCCTTCACATTTCCCTCAGCAAATTTCCTCTCCTTTTTAGCTAAAAAATCACTATTTTTCTATTTTAGCAATTTGATTTTTCTGTTTCATTTAAATATTATTTATTTTTTAAAGCACATACGGTTCAAAGTCATGCATGTCTTATTAGGAGTCAAAAAAGTGTTTTTATTTTATTTTTATTTTTATGGTGAGCTACAGTGCTCAACAATTTTTGAACTAAAGCAGCTAGTCAAATGTAGCTACATTTTCATCCAAATTTGTATCTCTCATCTAGCCAAAATAACCTTACTAACCGAGTGAATGCATCATAACAATTTTTTGAGGATTTGGAGAGGTCTTTGAATAATATTATAGCTTCGTTTTTTCGTACTTAGGTCGATGGTGCTCGTGTTCTCTTTGTCGCTTAGTTTTAGCGATTTTCTTGTTCGTTATTCGCTTTTTAGTTAGGTATTTTCTTTTCCGCTTTTAATAAAATTAATTTATTATTTATCAAAAAAGTTTTTCTCTAAATTGAGATTTTCTCACGTTCATTTTGAGTACGTTAGTTTGATATATTAAATTTGAGAAAAAAATTCTAACCCAATTTAGAAGAAAATTTTGTCACATATAGTCGTCATCTGTTCTACTGACCATTTGTGCCAGCTTGATAAAAAAAAAAAAAAAAAACCATGCCTGTAGACTGTAGCCTGTAGGCATATAAGTCTTAACTATCGTACCCAAAATCATTGATTTGCATGATACATTTGATTATTAAATGAATAAATGGTCTTAAAACATTCCGGCCAAAAATTGAAAAAAAAAAATAAAGGGATATTCATATGCATTGTTTTTTTTTTTTTTTTTTTTTTACACAAATTTCTTTTAAAATTGGGTCAGATAAATTTTCTACAATCAGTCTATAAAATTGTCATATGTTCCTTACTCCTTAGTATGTAAGAAACACGTAATTTTTTAATTAACACGAGAGAAGCACATGCTCAAAAGACCCATGACAGATTTATAGGCCAAGTTATAAGAAATTTCTTTAACCCGATTTGAAAAAACTTATGTCCATTATTTATTTAATTAACATTTGGACGTGACCAATAATTTATTATTATTATTATTGTGACTTGCAAGTTGCAAGCGTTGCAAAGGGGGAATGTGTTAAACAGTGGTGGAATAATCAAATCAGTACCCCCATCACAATAAACTTATCATTATTGCATTTGGTCTCCTCTCTTCATCACGTGCAGTATGACGTATCTTTCAAGTTACAATCTGAAAGTGATATTCTAATAACAAAAGCACTTTAAAATTGATTAAATCACTTTTTTAACATATCTTCTGTTTTTAAATTAATCTTTATGTTACGATTTTTGACAAAAATTGTGACATGTACGAATAATACTGCATCGGACCCAATAAATTAGTTCCACGTATATAAGAATGCCATTTCAACTTGACACATGAAAAAAAAAAAAAAAAACCAAAAAAAAAAAGGGGAAAAAAAATGATGGATATTAACTTTTTCAGTTTTTATTTATTTATTGCTAATTTATTGAGATTTGATAACGGAACATAACTTTATGAAGAGATTTGATAAGATATTAAATTGTAATAACCTTTAAAAGTATTTTTCATTTTTTTTTTTAAAAAAAAAAAAAAAAAAGGTACTGTACGATTGAAGAAATCAGCTCCATCGAGCACCCAGTGGGATCTGCATAGGTTTGAGACTTTGAGCCGTGAATCACACGGCATTCAATGATCCAATGGGCTGAATCAAGATTAAACTAATAACATTTTATGCATGCTCATTTAATAATTTTATTTTTACTGTTTATATTTTTTTTTATTAGATTAATAAAAAATGATATAGATCTAAGCTACAGCGAACCTAGCCCTGTTTGTTTACTTCTTAAGGTATTGACCCACCAAAGTATTGGTTAAATAGTGTGTAATGCCTAACTTCGTTGATGCAACTTTAAATGGTGGTCTCCATGTTCTCCATTTCACCCATTTTCATGACTAGAAAAGGAGGAATTAGTCTATTTTTTTTTTCTTTTTTAATTCAAATCCGGGGAAGAGAGAAAAGGGAAAAACCAATTACATTGGAGGGTCTTTGTCATTCTTGATTCTTAAAGAAGAAAGGAAATACGAGTTTTCGGGAATGCTTCTAAACACTACTAAGTGAGAAGCGACCCATTTTGCAACAAAGTGTGTTCGGGAGTTGACACATCTAGAGACTTTAGAGGCGGTCCAAGCACAGAACATGTTGAACTACTAGCAACAATCGTTAATAACAAGCTAGAGCACTCGGCCGGTCCGAGAAAAGTTAGCCTATGTTGATGGCCAAGATGGAGAGGACGGAGTTACCTTCAAGAAGCATGGAGGAACAACCAAAAAACCTAGCCAAATGGATTGCTAGCAGTGGGGCAGAGGCCTCACTAAAAGAAGTTTCAAAGTGAGGCAGTTGTTGGGTACATGCTACCATGATTCAGCCATTGTGATTATTGAGCACTGTAGAGGCAACACTAAAAAGAAGATGCATCGCTACATCAAAGTTAGCTTTAAAAGACCCCCTCCTCCTAAAACTTAAAATTTTAATTTCGTCCCTACCTACATTATACTAGAAGAAGGTGTCTACAAACTTATAACATTAGGTTACACGAGAAATCAAAAGGAATTTTTAATTTTAGTTGCAATTAGATCCGTTGAAATCGGGACACGTTTTCGATATTAATTGTTTGGCATGTTTTTGAACTATTACAATCTTGTTGTTATAGTCATCTGACAGAGATACTAAGATTTCAACTATTGCCTCTCTTCCCTTCTCTTTTACCAAACTATGTTGATCGGTTATAATTGTTCAGGTAAAAATTATCTGAGATATGTTATTTTCACAATTCTTACACAACAATTACATAACAATGCTGGACACATCAGTATTGTTGTGCAATTGTTATGTACAATAAGTGTGCCACTAACATATCTCAAACTATCCATACCGGTCAAAATATTACTTATCCTTGAAAGATAAAGAATGACTAAAACATAAGAACATTTGGATCAATTAAACTTTTCAATAAACATAATTTATCTAATTATTAGATGAATTCACATTTCAACAAAAACAATGAAAATATTTGTTTGCATTTGAACTCTCACAATTTCAAACCCTTTAGAAACGAAAATTCTGAAAAATTAAATTTGTCTTTAATAAGTAACGATTAAACTATTTTTCAATACTAACAATTAAATAAATAGTAAATTACACTTGAGGCCAGGCACTGACAATTTGATATCAGAAACTGATAGGGCCATTATGGTCAATCAGCGATAAAGCCAGGACTCCTTTGGCTTAGCCACCTTCCCGAAGAAAAAACCGACGATATAAATCTGGTACAGGCTCCTCTTCAATTCCTCACCCTTTCTCTCTTTCTGTCTGTATTGGTGCACAATCTCTTCACACAGAGACGCCCATCTCTCAATATTCGTGTATCTCTCTCTCTCTCTCTCTGTCTCTCTCTGCGCTGAAGGTCAGTTAGATCCGTACTTCCTCTCAAAGAATTTTCAGTTTTTGTTATCTTATATTTAGCCGAATTCTTTAGATTTACGATGCTAGAAGTGTGTTAAATTTCATATCTTTGATATCTGAATCTGAAATTAATCCCAAAACCCAAGTGAGATTTGCGTTTCTTTTTGCTTTTTCCCCTCATTTCTGATCTGGGTGTTCCAGATCTGACACAAATCCAACACAAATCTTTCAAAAATGTGGTCTTTCAATCAATTTAGGATCTGGGTCTTGACCATTTGCTTGGTATTCCAATCCGGGTATGGGTTTTACCTTCCGGGTAGTTATCCCCACAAGTATGGTGTCGGTGACCAGTTGTCGGTGAAAGTGAATTCTCTCACTTCCATCGATACCGAAATGCCCTTTAGCTATTACAGTTTGCCCTTCTGTAAGCCCGAAGGCGGTGTCAAGGACGTTGCTGAGAATCTTGGCGAGCTCCTCATGGGAGATCGGATTGAAAACTCTCCGTATCAGTTTAAGATGTACACCAACGAGTCTGAGATCTTTTTGTGCAAGTCGGCTCCATTGTCGGCGGACAATTTTAAGATCTTGAAGAAGAGAATTGATGAGATGTACCAGGTAAATTTGATTCTCGATAATTTGCCGGCTATTCGTTATACGAAGAAGGAGGGTTTTGTTTTGCGGTGGACGGGCTACCCTGTTGGAGTTAAGCTTCAGGATGATTATTATATATTTAACCATTTGAAGTTTAATGTGCTTGTTCATAAGTATGAGGAGGCCAATATGGCGCGTGTAATGGGGACTGGTGATGCGGCTGAGGTGATCCCGTCGATGGGGAAGGGGGGATCAGATGTGCCTGGGTACATGGTTGTTGGGTTTGAGGTTGTACCTTGCAGTGTTATTCATAATGTTGATTCGGTGAAGAATTTGAAAAGTTATGGAAAGTACCCAAATCAGGTGAAATGTGATCCCAACACGGTGTCTATGCCAATCAAGGAAGGGCAGCCGCTTGTCTTCACGTACGAGGTTACGTTTGAGGAGAGTGACATCAAGTGGCCATCGCGATGGGATGCTTATCTGAAGATGGAGGGATCGAAAGTCCATTGGTTCTCGATTTTGAATTCTCTGATGGTGATTACTTTCCTTGCTGGCATTGTGCTTGTCATCTTCCTGAGGACTGTCAGGAGGGATCTGACCCGTTATGAGGAACTTGACAAGGAGGCTCAAGCACAGATGAATGAGGAATTATCTGGGTGGAAGCTTGTTGTGGGCGATGTTTTCCGTGCCCCTACCAATCCTGCCCTTCTGTGTATCATGGTCGGAAATGGGGTTCAGATTCTTGGAATGGCTGTTGTGACCATATTGTTTGCAGCTCTTGGATTCATGTCACCTGCTTCACGTGGAACACTTATTACAGGTATGCTATTTTTCTATATGATACTTGGTATTGCAGCCGGTTACGTTGCAGTTCGACTCTGGAGGACAATTGGCTGTGGCGATTACAAAGGATGGGTTTCAGTCTCATGGAAGGTTGCTTGTTTCTTCCCTGGTATTGCCTTCTTGATCCTTACCACTTTGAATTTCCTTTTATGGGGAAGTCACAGCACAGGAGCCATTCCATTCTCTCTTTTTGTTATTCTGCTTCTCCTCTGGTTCTGTATCTCGGTTCCCCTTACCTTAGTTGGTGGATACTTTGGGGCAAAGGCACCTCATATTGAATACCCTGTTCGAACGAACCAGATTCCTCGGGAAATCCCGGCTCAGAAATACCCGTCTTGGTTGCTTGTTCTTGGAGCTGGCACGCTGCCTTTTGGTACCCTCTTCATTGAGCTCTTCTTTATCATGTCTAGCATTTGGATGGGCCGTGTATACTATGTCTTTGGGTTCCTCTTTATTGTTATGATCCTCCTCGTGGTGGTTTGTGCTGAGGTTTCTTTGGTTTTAACCTACATGCATCTCTGCGTGGAGGACTGGAAATGGTGGTGGAAGTCATTCTTTGCTTCTGGTTCCGTTGCCATCTACATCTTTTTGTACTCCGTAAACTATCTTGTATTTGACCTGAAGAGTTTGAGTGGACCTGTCTCTGCAACTCTTTACTTGGGATATTCACTCTTCATGGTTCTAGCAATCATGCTGGCAACCGGCACAGTTGGGTTCCTTTCATCATTCTGGTTTGTGCATTACCTGTTCTCTTCGGTGAAGCTGGATTGAAGAACTTTCTAAGCTCAAAAGATGGGGCACTTTGAAGAGCATTGGTGGTGGAGACCATTCAAGGGACAAAGAACTTTTCTATGATGTTTTACTTTTCTACAGTTTTATTTTGCTAGGGAACTTAGAAAATGTATTAACAATATAATAATTCGTCCAGTTTTGCTTTAAATTCTTTATTATATGGAGATCATGTCATGATAGTTTGCTTGCACTCTGGCGGATAGGAGGCATTTGTAGTTGGTGTCAGTAAGTATGGGGTTCTAGTGTGTACTTTTTTGACTAATCAGATCTGTATGGTTTGAAATGCCAGTCACAATTATCTGCTTCTGCTCTGCTTATTTTCTTGATCACTTTGAATTATTTTGACTTGTTTTGTCTTGCTTATGCCTTCGCGTATTTGTATTATAATAGAAAACAACCATCTTTTCTATATACTTGTTCTGGTTTTGTTGCTATCGCGGGCTTTACGCGATGGCAGATATTAGCAAACTAAGCGCAATGGATTTCGGGCTTTCTACCCTCCAAACACAAAAAAAAGGAAGGAAGCTCACGGATCCTCTAGCTTGTTTCTTCTCCAGCAGCAGGGCTTGTGGGTGGGGAAGGGGTAAGAGGAGACCCGCGCATGGTGGGGGATGGGATGAGAGGAGTAGTGCCGTTGATAGGAGAGTAATTCTATAAGTCACTTTTTTGTCACTTTTATGTCTTTCCAAGAATGAAGTAGCTTTTAAAATTATCACTTGATCAAAATTCAATAGCGATCGATCACAAGATTAATGGTGATTTTAAAAGTCATCATTTTTTAAGGGACACGAGTGATAAAAGAGTGACTTCTAGCGTTACTCGTTAGCAAAAAGGGGAGGGTAAAGGAGGCTGTGAGAGATAGAGAGAGATGAGGGAGGGAAGAGTAACTATGTAAGTCCTATATGTGTCACTCTTATGTCCCTTAAGAAGTGAGGTGACTTTGATCAAAATTCAATAGTGATCAATCATAAACTTAATTGTGATTTTAAAAATCACATCTTTTTTGGAGAGATACAAGAATGACACAAGAGAGACTTCTAGCATTACTCGGGAAGGAAAATGGCATGCTTGGCATAAAGGGAGTATGGTTAAGTGGAGGGTATAGGGAGCGAGGGTTACATGCGTGTGATGCACACACGGGAAAGAGGAGGTTGGGGTCGGTGGAGCAGCTGGAGGTGGCAGCGGTGGGAAGAGGATGGTAAGCTGAGAGGTGGAATCTAAAAGAACAGAAAAAAGAAAAAGAAAAAAGGAGGAGAGAGAGAGAGAGAGAGAGAGAGAGAGAGAGGGAAAGAGAAAAAAAATGAAAGAGAAAAGAGGAGGGGGGAGAGAAGGGGAAACCGGGGAGGCTCCTCCTCCCCGAGACCTCTCAAGGGGAGAGGAAGGAGGCTCTCACGGAGAAGAGGGGAGAACTTTCACTGGGAAAATGGGGGATCTCTCACAAGGAGAGGAAGAACTCGACATGCCACAAGTAGCTTGGACTTAAGCTTATGAACCTCATCTTCCCTTTGTTTCTCTATTTACGGAGGAAATAAAAGAAGTCTTGGGCTTGGGAATATATGCTTAATTGAGATGTAGTGAAGATTACGGTTCAGCTTGATGGAACAATAGCAAATTTGATGTCAATGTCATGAATGAGTCGATAGGTTTAGACAAACTAATGGTGGAGCTAGCAATTAAAAATATGATAAACGCAATTTAAAATAATAAATAAATAAATGTTTTTCAATTTCAACCCTGAGATTCCACAATTAGAGTTTTAGAATGCTGTTCTTTAACTCCAACTCTTAGAGATTTAAGAGAACAATCTATAAGATTTGAAATTTCATCATTAAAATCTAACGATATAATGCTTTATAGATTGTCAACTTTTTATTTTTATTTTGAATAGATAGTTTTTAATTTCGACATGATTTATCAACTTAAAATCTTAAATTAAATTACGACCCCATAAAAGATAATCAGGGTTGATAAACAATAATTGAACAATCATAAAAAGGTTGGTTGAGTTTGTCACATCATATCATTATATATATAATAGTCTAAATAGAAATAATCATGGAATAAATCATATAATAATTAATTATTGGATCAATCCTTATTAAAATATATATAAATTCAATGATTAGTTGAGGTTATCACATCATCATCGTATAATAAAAATATAGTACCTAACATTACATTCCAACTTTTTTTTTTTTTTTTTTTTTTTATATACTTATATCTCTTGAAATTTTATAGAAACTAATTTTATTTGAATCTTATATTATTCTCTAAGTAGCAACTAGCAAATATGCTTAATGAAACCAAAATAATATAACTCACCAGAAAATAGAAGATTGTTCACGAACAATGAAAAGTCTCTTAAAAGCTTTTATTTTTTATTTTTAAATGAAAGGGATGGGGATCAGGTTCAGAATTTTCCTTATACATATATTTTTGTAAGGGTTTGTGGGGGCCGTGGCCCCATTGACTCTATTGTTGCTCCGCCACTGAAACAAAAACATTTATTCCAACTTTCTCTAAGACTGGATATAGGATAATGTGGTGGTGAAAATAGGGTTTGCGCCCTTTGCCACCGTCAAAGTTAGAAAGTCGGTATAACCACCGACTTGGTGGTGGCAGTGACAGGCAGAAGGCGGAACTGAATAGACTGGGCTAGTGGGCTTATTTTGAATTTCTTTGGGCTCGCTTTCAACTTTTTTAGGGACACTTTTTTTTCTGGACAATTTTACCTTTTGGGCTCAATCTAAAGTATTTCTCCGGCCTAGTTTGATCAACTTGAACGTTTTTAATTTTTTGGATATTTTGTTTTTGAGCCTTTAAGGCTTGAAAATAATCTGATAATCATTAATCAAACACTACTGCAGAAATCACCATACACAAAAATTACGTAAGAATTAGAGAAAATTACTAGAATAATTGAATAAACATCATTCTTTCACAATAACATAATAGAAAACCATTGTTTCCAAGACTCTCACACATACACACACACAAAAAAAAGAAAAGAAAAAAGAAGCCCACTAGAAGTAGTACTATCACTCTAAGCCACTGTCCAAGACTCCACTAAAAAAAAAAATTAAATAATAAAATTACACTAACAAGAAAATTACACAATAAAAATCATACAAGCTAATAACATTACAAAGAAAAAGAGAGGAAAAATACACATATCCCCCTCAAAATCACTACAAAAAAAGGCATTTATGAACGGTTTTATTAAACCGTCCATAAAATTGCAGACGGTTTTAACTAAACCGTCTGGAATTTAACATTTCCAGACGGTTTTGGATGAAACCGTCTAGAAATTTATAGACGGTTTCATCCAAAACCGTCTATAAATGTTATTCTTAGAGAATTTTATGGACGGTTTTTACCAAACCGTCCATAAAATTTCATTTCCAGACGGTTTCATTTAAAACCGTCTGGAAATTTTTTTTTCATTTCATATCATCAATCCGTGTGATGTCCCCAAACTTAACCACATCCATCCAAATTTTTTCCCAGCCAAAATCACAACCGCCCATTTCCTTTACAGCCAAAAAAAACATATGTATATAGAAAAATCGATCTGGCCTGAAACATCACAACCGGCCAGAAACCCTCCCACCCATGGCCACCACTTCTCTTCATTTCAGCGTCAACCTCAACTCCTCCGAAACCCAAACACACGCACTCACGCAAACCCAACAAAGAAAAGAGAAAATGGCCTCGCTATCGCTATTCCTATCCCCAAATTTCTAATCTCTAATTTCCTGATACCGAACCATTTTTCTCTGTCTCTGAAACTGAAACCCCAAGAATCCGAAACCGGAAATGGCCACCACGACCACGAAGAGCGTCAATACAGGCGGAGAGGATCGAGTCCTGGCCACGGCGCAGCAGATCTTGAAGAGCCTCAATGCCCCGAATGTACCCCAGGGTCCATGCCGCACTTCCCTGGCCCACTCTTCCCGGCCGTCCGCCGCATCCCCACGCCCCTCCAAGGCCTTTTGACCTCTGCGTGTTCATCACCGACGGCGACGGTCCCTCCTGGGCCCTATCCCGTCCAGAGAATTTTCATTATATAATCAATTATATTAATAAAAAGTAAAAGGGAACCGAAAAAGAAAAAAAGAAAAAGAAAAAAAAAAAAGAAAAAGATTAAATCTGGACGGCTTAGGACCAAACCGTCCATAATTAGTTAGGGACGGTTTGGACAAAACCGTCTGGAATTCCAGACGGTTTTGTCCAAACCGTCCAGAAATTTATTTAGCGACGTTATATCCTAGACGGTTTTAAACCGTCTAGAAAAAATCGTCTGGAATTGATTCCAGACGGTTTTTTCGCATTTCTAGACGGTTTTAAACCGTCCAGAATTTGCTTTTTTTTTTTTTGTTGTTGTTGTTGTAGTGAATCCACCCTATTGTCAGTTTCCCCCTAAACTACAACAAAATCTCAATGTCCCCATGATATTAGCGATGACAAGTCACTTCGCATGAGGCAATTTTAGCGATAACATATAATGCTATCAGTAACTATATTTGTTGGAGCTAATAGTAATTATTAGCGTCACTAATTAATGAGTTTTTACCAACAACGCAAATGTGACCATCGACCTTAGCGATGACTTATGTTGTCATTAATAGTCATTAGCGACAACATAAAAGCTTTTAGCGATGATTTTTGATCGTTGCTAAAGACCATATTTCTTATTGTGCCAGTATGTACGTTGTTTTAGGATTAAGATCTCTAACAATTTTTTACCCAATAAGTGTGAGTGAGATCATATGAGACTCATTTGTCCAAATAAAGTTTGGGCTGTCTAGTCACTTACCCAGGTAAGTGGAACCCATAGAGATTCTGTCACAGTTGCTGCTCAAAGTGCTAACAATCTTGACAGCGAAATATTTACTGAAAATCTTTATCCTTTGTTTGATCAACTTTCTTTCTAGTCTTTGGCGTGAGATCATTTTATCAACAATACAAGGATAAGTAGAAAAAAAAAAAAAAATTAGGAAGTACGTGCTATTAAAACAACATGTATTTCTTACATGTCAAAGGACACATGTCAATTTTAAATATAATTTATATAAAATTTCTTCCAAACAAATTTATAGAAAATTTATGTCCAATCATAACTAGGGGAAAAGTCGGTATATATCCATTAAGTACTATTCATAATATTCTATCAAAAGCCATAAGAGCAATATTCAACGTACCCACTTGGTTTGTTTTTATATGAAAACATCATGTCCCTACTACAATTAACGACAACGGCAACGGCACAAAAGAAGAATTCTTCTCTTTCTTAATTTCCTCGATCGTGGACCTCACCTCCATTATGAATTTTTTTTCCTGGGCCCTGACCTCCATTCTCAGTTACAATGGAACAGTCAAAGATTTTCATTACCCTTCTCCTTATTCAAGCGCTGTTCATCTCCCACGTACAAGTCCAGGCAACCCCAACAAACTCAAACCTATTCAGAGAATACATAGGAGCTGAATTCGATCAACAAAGTTAAATTTACTGATGTTCCTAACAATTATATGGAGAATATACATGGAAACACATCGGACCAAAATTAAAATTCAGTGATTCCTAATAGAATAGATTAAATAACACAAAACCCTATATAAAAGCATGCAAAGTCTCAAAAGTTTAGAGAAGCAAATTAAATGGATTTGCAATCATCAAAATCCCAACTTTTTTTTTTTTGGAAAGATCAAAATCCCAACCTATAATTTGTAATTGTAACAACCAAATAACTGGAAACAAGGCACGCCATCAATGAATAAGAAAAATAACCAAAAGAAGAAGCTGGGACTTGCTCGATCGTCGTCGAAATGTGAATTATGGCAGCTGTGAAACGGATCAGGATTCTCTACAATTATGTCTGAATTTGAGAGAATTCGTACAGGTGATTGCGAGAGACCACTTATAGGACCCACCTGACCGGATAAGTGGTTGGACAACCCAATTTTTATTTGGTTAGGTGGGTCCAGAAGTGATTTTTCACAATCATCTGCCTAAATTCTCTTAAATTCGAACAAATAATTATACGTAGAGGATCCTAATCCCTGTTAAACACGTATAATGTACCACCTTTCAGATATCATTCGAGTCTCATGATTGCGTTAATCTTACAATGGGGTTTTTATCTTCTTTTTTTTTTAATTATTATTATTATTATTTTTATCATGGTATCCTGATTTACTTATAGTCAGGCTGTACCTAGTTCATTACTGGCCAACACACAGTGATAGTCTTCCTAGCGCAGAGGCCTAGCCAGGATTCTCAAACTAATTCTCAGCACAATTTTCAACGTCACTTCAGACATTGAGCCTTCAATCGCAGGCTATACCCGAGTAATTAGTCCATGCCCATAAATTTTTTTGACTCCAGTTCAGCTATTTATATTGATATTAATTTTTCTGTCGTTCTTTATAATTCGTCTTGTGTAAAAAATATAAATAAATAAATAAAAACGTCAGTACAACATCATGCATGCCCTGATAAGTGACGTCAAGCTCCCATGAAAGCTGCTTACGTAGTAATTGGCCACCTGACTAACTTTTAATGTATCAATAATGTCGACCTTTTTTTTGTTTTTTTTTTTTACATCACCTTCTTTACTGATAAAAGCCCAAAAAAAAAATTACAAGTGATAACAAAAGACCAAAGATCTACACAAATACAAGAGTAAAACAGAAGGCGATTACACCGCCCCGAAGGTGGAAGCAGCTCTGCCCATAGGTCATGGTAGTGACTAGAGATAAAGAATCTCTACCCACTAAGTCAGGATAAAACCCGACTTAAAGCAGCTATCAAATACAACAGACTAACATTACATGAACATACATTTGGGCCTCTCAATACAATAAAGCACAATCCAACTAAAGATAAGAGGCCTGGTCTAGCTTAAAGTCACCTAAAAGCCTATATAATATCAGCCAATTGCAAAGATAAACTGTGAAAAGACAAGAATATACAATCCAAACAGAAAAACATCCACTGCCCTCGCCGGAAAGAGCCAGTCATTGCCTGATCGGCGTGTGCGAGACACGCGCCATATCCCGAGACTCCAACAGCACCCAACGACCACGGACCACCACCAACAGCCACAAACTAGGCCTGAGAACTGAAGCACAACCCTCACGCGCCGATCCAGGAAACAAGTTCCCGGTGCGTGCAGGCCAAGGACAAGCTTAGAATTGTTGACGAGAATAAATAGAAATCTATCGGATCTGATTAAGATTTTTTATAATTTTTTTTTTAAATTTAAAATTTTTAAATTTTAAAAAATTTAGGTTTTTTTAACATTGAACGGTATGTAAAATGTTATATATTAAAGATATAATATGATATTGAGATAATAAAAAAATAAATCATTGCAAAAGGTTTGTAATTTCTTCACTTTTAAAAAGATGTTTCTTATTTATTAAATTAAAACACAGTTTTTTACTTAAAGTTTTTTTACAATATAAAATGTAAGAATCTGATAAAAATATACTCAATTCTCATTTGTTAACATGTCAAATTTTTAATATGTAGTATTTTTCATTTCGTTTGATGTATAAAATGATTTAAATTTAAATAATTTAAAAATCTCAAATTTTAAAGAAATTATAGAAAATCCGATCAGACCCGAGGCATCCAAAAATCAATTTGTCTGGATCTCCAAAAATAAGAACCAATTGCGCAACAGTCACAAAAGCAGATTGCTCATGTCTTCGAATCATCGTCAAAAGCAAAATCACGACAAAAATGCCGCCTCACAGGAAGAGAAAATCGACCAAAAACAATAATCCATTATATAATAGCATGTTAGAGTGTCCATTTCTGGGCCCTAACCTCCATTATATATAATAGCAGCCCCAACAAACTCAAACCTCTTTTAGAGCAGGATATATTATTTCTACATTACATTATCTTACATCAATTTTATATTAAAATATATTAGATGTGGGATCTATGTATATGAAACTCACATATATGAGACGCACATGCATGAGTCTCATACCTTATGTGTCTTGGTGTAAGATTGATGTAAGCTAATATAATTAATGTAGAACAATCATTTCCCCTTCAAAAAATACATAGGAGCTGAATTCAAAAATTAATGTTAAATTAATTTACTGATGTTCCTAACTTATAGAGAATATATTCTTTAACACATGCGGTTATTCTATATATATATATATATATATATATATATATATATATATATATATATAGATACAAGGACCAAAATTAAAATTCAGTAGTGATTCCTAATATAATAGAAGAAATAACACATAAGCCTAAAAGCATGCAAAATTAAAGTCTCAAAAGTTTAGAGAAGCAAATTAAATGGATTTGCAATCATCAAAATCCCAACCTATAATTTGTAATTGTAACAAATAACTGGAAACGAGGCACGTCGTCATTGTTAAATCACCACTTGTCTAAAAAATTTAAGTTAATAGAAAGAGGTAAATGCAATCACTTAATCAACACTTTAACACTCTCCTTCACGTGTGAGCTCATGTTCCCTTTTAATATGTAATTGAAATGTGAAGTAAATAAAAGAGATAAGGTTCGAACTCAGGACCCACCATGTTAAATAACCACTTATCTTAAAAACTTATATAAGTTAATAGAAAAAATGTAAATTTAATCAATCAAATATATATAGTAGTTAATTAATTGGCGACTCACTGGTCTTGATCAGCCTTTGGTCATATATATCATGAGTTGTGAATCTTTTGGCGCAATACAGAGGAAAACTACAGAGCTATTGTCTCAGCATTTCCATGAAGACGCTGTGCAGACCATGTTGGGAGACCATGGTTGACGAAAAGTCAGACTCGTTTAACATCACAATAGATTAGCGTTCAGGTGTCCGGAAAACTCTCCAGAAAGTGGCAGAATCAAAAGAACCAAGCGAAAATGTCGGAAAAACTCATTCAGAATCGGATACACAAGAGCCCCTTATCGGCAGAGGATGGTCGATATTCAGAGTTCCAGCACATGTGCGTGAAGTTGACAACGGAGCTTACAGCCCCAGGATTGTAAGTATTGGTCCATTTCATCATCATAATGATCAACCCGCCACCCTGAGAGCGTTGGAAGTTCAAAAAAAACGGTTTCTCAGTCGCCTTCAAAAGCGAATGAGCAGTGAAGTGTACGAACGTTTTGAAAATGCCATGAAAGAAATGGAGGAACAAACCAGAAAATGGTATCCGGAGGAGTTTGAAGGTATAGACAGTGATGCTTTTGTCGAGATGATGCTCCTTGACGGTTGCTTCATTGTAGAGCTCCTGCGCTTATACACCAAGAGGTCCAAGAGTTACCAGGTATATATGCTAATATTTCAAGCTATATATTTTTTTTTTAGAAATCAGGAAGACGTACGTACACTTATAATAATATTAATTTCTTGAATTTTAGGGGCAAGGAAATGATGTACGTGTGGAGGAGCCCATTTTAGAAACACGTTGGATGGTGCCAAATATCGGTCGTGATTTACTTATGCTTGAGAACCAACTTCCCATGTTTCTGCTGCAGAAAATATTTGACATTACCACCTCCAAGAGCGAGGCTTCTCTCAACGAGAGCGAGGATTCTCTCAACGAGCTTGCTCTCCGATTCTTTGAACCACTGAGGCCTGGAAAGGACAAATTGGAAAATAATATACTGAACACCAAAAAGGAGCATCCACATCTATTAGCTCTGTTTCAGTCTACCTTCATGACTAGTACTACTCCAAACGATAACCGGCGTTCACGTCCTGATCATTCTTCTTGTTGGAATAGTTTATGGTCTGGTGACATGTCAGCTCCCGAAAGGGATGGATCCAACGGTTTCTGCTCTGGTGACGTGTCAGCTCCTGAAAAGGATGGCCTGAAGAAATATGAGAAAATTCCCGGGAAGGGTTGGGTCCATAATGCCAAAACACTTACTTATGCTGGCGTTCGATTCAGAAAAAAAATCCGGTAATAACTTTCTTGACATAGAGTATAAGAACACAATCTTGAAGATTCCTACTCTATTCATTGATGATGGCACCAGTACTTTGTTTAGGAACATGATAGCTTATGAGCAGATTAGCAGATCTGCAACGCCGTATTTTTCTTGTCTTGCTGTATTCTTGGATAGCATAGTGGATACGGTGGATGATCTCAACATTCTTCGTCGTGCGGGGATTATCAAACAGGCAAAGGGTGGCGACCAGGAGGTGGTGGATCTTTTCAATAGTCTCACCAAAGAGGTTGAGATTGATATGGATGATGACTGCTACATAATAAAGCAAATACAAGAAATCAACCGTCATTATAGAACACATGAGGCTATGGTTAGACTTTACCGCATTCTCTCCAAGGTAAACTTTAAGCGTATTGTCACAACATACATATCTACTCTACTGACGTTGATCTATATCTGGTCCGCCATTAGGGTTTGCAAATGCAAAGACTGTCACAACGGAGCAACCAATAGTACTGCTGCCCCTGGCCTTATTGGATCCGCCCGTGGGCATTAGTAGTGATAGAATAAAGGACTTCTCAATTTGAGAGGACAATTACGTAGCAGTAAAGTACTCTCCTGTTGAGAGTCGGTACGTAAAAGTCTACTAGTAATTATCTATCTATGACAGTTATTTAAGTTAGTAGGGTCAATTTGTAGTACTTACATATATGATGGCTATTGATGAAGTAGACATGTCGATTATTGTTTTTTATAATTTAGTTTGTTTTGAAGGTTTAAGCTCGTCTCGAAGTAGCTAGTCCTTAAAGTTCATAGCTTCCTCAAAGTAGCTATTTTTAAATGTTCTATACAAATTTGTCTTAAAGTATTTTCAGCCTTAATTATTGTCAAAACTAAGCTTCAACAAAATTAAAGACAGGTTTTTGATTGGTTCTTTGATGTTATATATATATCAAAAGAGAAATTGTTGTGAAATTTAGTATTGATTTAATCATATATGATTTTTGGGTTCTAAAATTGAAATATTGAGACTAGAGCATTTGAGATTGTGCCGGTTCTTTTGCTAGGTGAGTTAGACGGTCGTTTAAGGCCCAATAAGGCTCTCAAATAATTGTAGTTTTGATAATATTACACACACACATACATACATACATACATATATATATATATATATATATATATAATATATATATATATATATAATTCTACAAATAATTAAAAAGTTTGAAGAGATACTAAAAAAAGTCATAATGAAAGTGTTCCATGTAAGGCAAGAGGTGAATAATATTGTAATCGTTGGACGTTGTGGTCAAGTTTATTTTCATTAATGAATGGAATGCGTGAATGATTAAATTTTTTTAAAACAAAAAAACGTAATAATGGTATAGGCCAGTAAGTTAAGTTTTCTTTTTATATAATTTTGGCTGAATCATGCATTTAAACTTTTGGCTGTTTTAGAGGACCAATACCTAAAGACATTTTCCTCGACTTTGCTCTGCCCTGGCCTGGCCTCTCTTCTCTTGCAGAAAACCTCATCCCCTTCCTGGCTGCCGAGGTGGAGGCTGAGTGGTTCTCCCTCCTCCTCCCCCTTTTTTCCCCCCAACTCCCCTCCTCTTCTTTTCCCTCCCATTATAGCCTCCTTCGAGGTTTTACCAGCCATTTATATAATTAGGAGGTCCTATCCATCGCCTTTGGCGAATATCCCAGCTCAAACCCTCTATGGCTTCTTCCTCAGCAGTAGGTTCGATTTCAGCCTTCACACGATGCTCCCACCCCTGGATCCGTCACCTTCCCAGAGTTTTTGGATTTGGTTTTTTCAAAATCAGATATGTCCACAAGCACCACCTATGGATCTAGGAGCCACCCCCACCCTGGGGGTGGCACGCGGCCACCCTCGGCTCTAGGGGGTGGCTCGCTGCTACCCCTGGCCACTGGGGTCCATCTAGGAGTGGCCCAAAAGCCCCCCCCCCCCCCCCAAGGGCTGGGGGGTGGTGCACGGCCACTCTCAAGGGTTAGGGGTAGCCGCGCGGCCACCCCTAATCCATTTAGGGGTGGCCTAGCCTGAAAGCCACCTCAGGGGTGAAAATAGACACGTGGTACTAATAAAGTTTGCAAAATTGAATGGAAACGTGACAGAATGATCCAATTTAAAAACGCAAAAAAGTTAAAAACTCAATGTTGAAAATTAAAAAGTTAATGAGTTTTTTCAAATCGTACGTCAATTCAGAGATTTATTATACATTTACCCATTAACTTTTAAGTGACTGACTATTGTTTTTGGTCAATTTTCTCTGTGAGGTGGCACTTTTGTCGTGATTTTGCTTTTGCGACTTGTGCAAGTGTGCAACTTTGCTTTTATACTTTTGGAGAGATCCGGACAAATTGATTTTTGGATGCCTCTGGGTGTTCATATATTTCCATATCTATCCTGTTTTATCATGCTCTTGCTTTTGATGATGTGATTTGAAGACTTTATAAGTCTTGCTACTTCGTTTGTTATTAGGAGTAAAAATACAGACATAATTTATATATTATTCGTACCTATTTGCTATTACAATAGCTATTAGCTAGCTATGTCAAAATTGTTACAGCTTCATAATATATCGATCACTTTTGTCATCGTTGAAAAGTATTGTTTGTCACTATAATTAACCAAAACACCTAATTAAACCAACATGTTATATATATATATATATATATATATATATATATATATAATATATATATATATAATATATATATATAATTAAATTCATTGCTTATAATTAATAAACTATCAACAACGTACAACATAATATAGGGTGTCGTTGCCAAAAACTTATGATTGATCGATTGATCAGCTACAACAGTTGGGATGGTAAGATGATCATAGCCGCTCGTGAACTCGGTCGGTCCGGTTCAATTAATTAAACTCGATTCGCTTTTAGTTCGAATAATAAATTAGTCGTTCGTGAACACAATAATATGTTCGAATATTAAACGAAACATACTCGTATAAACTCGGCTCGACTCAGATAAGCTTGTATAAACTTGTATAATTTCATTTTTACATTTTTTTTTCGTTTTATTTTAATTTTGTAATAAGAACATCTTAAGTAAAAATGAATTATCTTCCTAATATGATAGATATAACTTGAAAAATTATTATGAGTTTAATTTTATAAATTTGTATGTACATGAGTATGTTTGTGAGTATGTGTGGTTATATATGTATGTGTGTGTATGAACGCGCTTAATTTGTGTATGTATATAATTCATATACATACATATAACCTCGAGATTATACTATAATTAAGATTCGAGGTAATTTATTTAATGAACTCAAATGATAAATTTTTAACAATATTTAATTAATTAATGATTAGTATGGATTTACGAAAAATATAAACAATCATGATATTTATTTTATATAAGAAAGGAATAAGTTAATTAAACAGCTCATAATAAGATTGAACTCGACTTGTGTTCGAAATAAAATTAAACAAAATAAAGTTAAAAAATCAATATTCGACTCCAACACAGCCCTAATTCTGAGTTAGAATGATGTTAGGCAACAAGCTTGTCCTTGGCGGGCACATGCAGGCTAGAGGAAAAAAAGCTCGATCGACATATTCTTGATTCATTAAAAGTTAGTCAAGTGGACAGTAGTACTTTTGAGCCTCGTTTTCTTCTAAAAAATGAAATGCTCTTACAGTAATTAGATAAACTTAATTAACAAAAACTTTCTCCCAACATTACGTAAGCAGCTAATTTTCATGGGAGCTTGACTTCACTTATCAGGGCATGCACGATGTTGCACTGACGTTTTAATAGTAGCTAGTATTGATAATATATATATATATATATAATAGTAGTATTTTATTTTATTTTTTGAAAATATATATAATAGTAGTATTGATAATATATAATTAAAGTTTGAAGAGATACTAAAAAAATCATAATGGAAGTGTTCCATGTAAGGCAAGAGGCAAATGATATTATAACTGCGCGCTGAACGTGTTTGGCCAAGTTTATTTTTATTAATGAATGGAATATTGCGTGAATGATTAATTTTTTATTTTTTATAAAATCATAATGGTATAGGAGTAAGTGAAGTTTTCTTTTTATATAATTTTGGCTGAATCATTTAAACTTTCACTACAAAAAAAAAAAAAAAAAAAAGCAAATTCTGGACGGTTTAAAACCGTCCAGAAATGCAGATTCCAGACGGTTTAAAACCGTCTAAGATATAATGTCGCTAAATGTTTCTGGACGGTTTTGCCCAAACCATCAAGAAAAATTCTGGACGGTTTTGCCCAAAACCGTCCGGACTTAGTTTTTTTTTTTTAAAATTTTATATTAATTAGTTTTTTGATATTAATATGGTCTGAATGTTTCATATATATGACACTCGGCGACAGAGAAGGAAAGAGGAAGAGAGATCTGGATGGCGATGGAGAAAGAGAGAGAGGAAGAGAGATTCATCACCCACGCACACCGGCCAGCGACGGAGAAAGAGAGAGGAAGAGAGAACTGGCCGGAATACGTGGTATTCCAGCCGGATCTCTCTCTGTATCCGGCCAGAAAGATACTGAGCGTGGATTTCGGCCGGATCCACGCATTTTTAGCAAGTCACCTCACATAAGGCATTTTTAGCAATAACATGTAATGCTATGTGACGAAATTTTTTTATCACTGATTGTAATTGTTAGCGTCGCTAATGAGTTTTTATCAACAATACAAATGTGACCATTGACCTTAGCGATGGCTTATGTTGTTATTAATAGTCATTAGCGACAATATAAAAGCCTATAGCTATGATTTTTGGTCGTTTCTAAAGACAATGTTTCTTATTGTGCCAGTATGTACATTGTTTTAGGATTGAGATTTCTAACAATTTTTTACAGTGTGAGTGAGCTCATATGAGATTTATTTGTCCAGATAAAATTTGGACTGCGCAGTCACTTACCCAGGTAGGTGGAACCCATAGAAACTCTATCATTATTGCTGCTCAAATTACTAACAATCTTGATAGCAAAATTACGTACTAAAAATCTCTATCCTTTGTTTGATCAACTTTCTTTCTAGTCCTTGGCGTGAGATCATTTTATCAACAATACACGAATAAGCAAAAAAATAAAAGAACAAGAAATTCAGGAAGTAAATCATAATAAACATAAATTTCTTACGATGCTATTAAAAAAGCATGTAAGAATTAAGTAGGTGCTATTAAAATAAAATGTGCATTTTACATGTCAAATGACACATATTAATCTTAGATATTATATCTAAGACTTGTATGAAATTTCTTCCAAACAAATTTATAAAAAAATTTATGTCCAATCAAAAGTAGGAGAAAAGTCAATGCATATCCATAACTATTCATAATATTCTATCAAAAGCCATAAGAGCATTCAAAGTACCCACTTGGTTTGCTTTTATATGAAAACATCATGTCCCTATTACAATTAACGACAACGGCAACGGCACAAAAGAAGAATTCTTCTTTTTCTTAATTTCTTCAATCGTGGTCCTCACCTCCATTATGAATTTTTTTTCCTGGGCCCTAACCTCCATTCTCAGTTACAATGGAACGTACTAACTGTCAATGATTTTCATTACCCTTCTCCTTATTCAAGCGCTGTTCATCTCCCATGCACGGACAAGTCTAGGCAGCCCCCAACAAACTCAAAACTCTTCAGAGAATACATAGGAGCTGAATTCGATCAACAATGTTAAATTTACTGATGTTCCTAACAATTATATAGAGAATATATTCTCTAACTAATGCTGTATTTTATATATGTACATGGAAACACGAGGACCAAAATTAAAATTTAGTGATTCCTAATAGAATAGAAGAAATAACACAAAACCCTATATAAATTAAAGGATTCAAAGTCTCAAAAGTTTAGAGAAGCAAATTATATGGATTTGCAATCATCAAAATCCTTTTTTTTTTTTTGTTTTTGAAAAGATCAAAA
Organism: Alnus rubra; assembly: GCA_028654335.1. Lineage (NCBI taxonomy): Eukaryota > Viridiplantae > Streptophyta > Magnoliopsida > Fagales > Betulaceae > Alnus > Alnus rubra. Next base: position 614,840 of record JAJPGS010001898.1, on the reverse strand, counting down.
TCCCAACCTATAATTTGTAATTGTAACGATCGAATAACTGAAAACGAGGCACGTCATCAATGAATAAGAAAAATAACCAGAAGAAGAAGCTGGTACTTGCTTGATCGTCCTCGGAATGTGAATTATGGCAGCTGTGAAACGGATCAGGATTCTTTACAATTATTTGTCTGAACTTAAGAGAATTCGGACAAGTCATTGTGAGATACTACTTATGGGACCCACCTGATCGGATAAATGGTTAGACAAGCCAATTTTTATTTAGTCAGGTGAGTCCCATAAGTAGTTTCTCACAATCACCTGCCCAAATTCTCTCAAATTTGGACAAATAATTATACATAGAGGATCCTAATCCCTGTGAAACACGTACATGTACCACCTTTCCGACATCATTCGAGTCCCATGATTGCATTAATCTTACAATGGGGTTTTTATCATTTTTTTTTATTATTATTTTTATCAGGGTATCCTGATTCACCTATAGTCGAGCTATACCTGGTTCATTACTAGCCCAAACACAGTGGTAGTCTTCCCAGCGCAGTAGCCTAGCCAGAATTCTTAAACTAATTTTCAGCACATTGTCCAACGCCACGTTAGACATTAGGCCTTGAATCGCAGATTATGCCCTAATAATTGGTCCCTACTCATAAAAACTTTTGACTCCGATCTCGAACTCTAACTATTTAATTATATTGATATTAATTTCGCTGTCGTTCTTTATAATTCGTCTTGTGTAAAAAATAAGAATAAATAAATAAAATACGTCAGTGCAACATCATGCATGCCCTGATAAGTGACGTCAAGCTCCCATGAAAGCTGCTTACGTAGTGACTGACCACCTGACTAACTTTTAATATGAATCAATAATGTTGAGCTTTTTCCCTCTGCATTTGCATGTGCCTGCCAAGGACAAGCTCAGAATTGATGACAAGAAAAAATAGAAAGGTATATGCTCGGATTCTTTATATTTTTTTTTTAAATTTAAAATTTTTAATTTTTTTAAAATGTAAGTTTTTTTTACATCGAACAGCATAAAAAATACTATATGTTAAAGATATGACATATTATCGAGGTGACAAAAAAAAAATTATTACAAAAAGTTTTTTCTTAATTTTTTAAGAGATGTTTCTTATTTATTAAACCAAAATACAGTTTTTTGTTCAAAGCTATTTTACAACATAAAATTTAAGAATCTGATAAAAACATATTCAATTTTTATTTGTTAACATGTCACATTTTTAATATCTAGTATTTTTTATATCATTTGATGTATAAAACGGCTTAAATTCACATAATTTAAAATTTTTAAAATTTAAAAAAATTATAAAAAATTCTGATCCAACCCGAGCATCTTAAAATCAATTTGTCCGGATCTCCAAAAATAAGAACCAACTGCGCAAAAGTCACAAAAGCATACTGCTTATGTCTTCAAATCATTGTCAAAAGCAAAATCACGACAAAAATGCCACCTCACAGGATGAGAAAATCGACCAAAAACAATAATATTCATTAATAATAGCATGTACGTATACGTTAGTGTCCATTTCTGGGCCCTAACTTCCATTATATATAATAGCAGCCCCACAAACTCAAACCTCTTTAGAGAATACATAGGAGCTGAATTCAACAAATAATGTTAAATTAATTTACTGATGTTAATTCCTAACAATTATATAGAGAATATATTCTCTAACACACGTTGTTATTTTATATATATATATATACATGGAAACACAAGGACCAAAATTAAAATTCAGTAGTGATTCCTAATAGAATAGAAGAAATAACACAGAAGCCTAAAATCATGCAAAATTAAAGTCTCAAAAGTTTAGAGAAGCAAATTAAATGGATTTGCAATCATCAAAATCCCAACCTAAAATTTGTAATTTTAACGAATAACTGGAAACGAGGCACGTCATTAATGTGAAATCGTCACTTGTTCTAAAAGTTTAAGTTAATAAAAAGAGGTAAATGTAATCATTTAATCAAACACTTTAACACTCTCCTTCACGTGTGAGCTCATACTCCATTTTAATAGGTGATTGGAATATTTAATTGAAATAGAAAGTAAATGAAAGTGACAAGGTTCAAACTTAAGACCTCTACTCTGATACCATGTTAAATGACCACTTATTTTAAAAGCTTATATAAGCTAATAGAAAAAAAGTAAATTTAACTCACTGGTCTTGATCAGCCTTTGGTCATATATATCGTGAGTTGTGAATCTTTTGGCGAAATACAGAGGACAACTACAGAGCTATTGTCTCAGCATTTCCATGAAGACGCTGTACAGACCATGTTGGGAGACCATGGTTGACGAAAAGTCAGACTCGTTTAACATCACAATGGATGAGCGCTCAGGTTCCCAAAAAGTGGCAGAATCAAAGGAAGCAAGCGAAAATGTCGGAAAAACTCTTTCAGAATCGGCTACACATGTACAAGAGCCTCTTATCGGCAGAGGATGGTCGATATTCAGAGTTCCAGCACATGTACGTGAAGTTGACAAGGGAGCTTACAGCCCCAGGATTGTAAGCATTGGTCCATTTCATCATAATGATAAACACGCCAATCTCCATTCGAAAAAAAAAAAAAAACACGCCACTCTGAGAGCGCTGGAAGTTGAAAAAGAACGGTTTCTCAGTCGCCTTCAAGAGCGAATGAGCAGTGATGTGTGCGTACTTGAAGATGCCATGAAAGAAATGGAGGAAAAAACCAGAAAATGGTATCAGGAGAAGTTTGAAGGTATAAACAGTGGTGATTTTGTCCGGATGATGCTCCTTGACGGTTGCTTCATTGTAGAGCTCCTGCGCTTATACACCATGAGTTACCAGGTACTACTAGCTATATATAGTACACATCACAATTCACCCATACACTACAAAAATTCTTTTAGTTGTGGACAGTTTTAAATTGTCCAAAATAGGTAAAAAACCGTTCACAAAATCAAGTCATGACGGTTTATTCTGAATGGTTTTAGGAAAAACTTTCAAGAACTTTAGACAATTTTTTCCAAACCGTCTAGAATTAATTCTAGACGGTTTTTTCCAAACCATCCAGAATCATTAATTAATTATTACATCTTTTTTTTTTTTTTCAATCATGCCGCGAGTTTGAATATGAGATTATTTTTTGTTCTTTTTTTTTTTTTGTCCTGCGGTCATAGCTTCTACCATAAATCCACCGAAAATCAGCATTTGATCTACCGGAAATCCGACTGGTCTATAAATCAAACCCAAATTTTTTCACAAATCCTGCTTCACAAACCCACGACTAGTTTGTGCCATCATGGCTCCTGCCTTCTTGTTCTTTTTCTCAAAACCATCAAGTAACATACTAAGATCATCAACTGCAGATTTCAGATCTTTCACAGAAATCCTTGTTTTAAGGACATGCTTCTCCTCATTTGATAGCCAACCAACCATAGCTGGAAGTGCATCAACTCCCAATTTTCTCAAAGTTGGATCAGTAACATCATGAACCTACACATCAAACCCAAAAGTTTTCACAACCCCTTCTTTCATCCGTGAATCATCACAATTCAAACTCAAAACAAACACAAAATGTAAATCAAACCCAAGAATTTTACTTACCAAAAAAAAATCAAAGGATTTCTTGTTTGGCCCGTTTGGTTCCTGTTGGTTTATAAGGAGGAGATTGTAGTAAAAACGTTCCCGTTCCCGTCGTCCCGATCCTGTCAACTGTCCAGATCTCGTCACCCGTCTCTGTCGCTGTCTGGAAATCCACATATTCCGGCCAGATCTATCTTTGTATCCGGTTTTTTATCTGGCCGAGCATGGGTTTCGGCCGGATCTCTCCAGTCGCAAGATCCTGTTGTATTGTACCGATCCTGCCGACTGTCCAGACCCCCATTGACCGTCTTTAGTCATCGGCCAAAGAGAGAAAGAGAGAGATCGGCTTAGTTTGATGGTTTGTTGTGCAAACAGGGAAAAAAAAAATTAAGAAGAACGATGGTTCAGTTATCAAGCTTTTGTTTTAAGAAGAAAGAAACAGGGACAAAAAAAACAAAACAAACAACCAAAAACCAAAAAAAAAAAAATGTTACATACGGTTTTAAAAAAACTATCTTGAAATGAATTTCTAGACAATTTAAATGAAACCGTCTGAAAATTTTCAAACAGTTTGTTAAAACTGTTTGTAAATTTAAAATCGACCGTAAAACTATAATTCAAGACAATTTTGAAAATCATCTAAAAAAAAACCTACTAGAATCGGCCATTTTTGTAGTGATATGCTATTTGAAGCTATTTTTCTTTAGAAATCAGTAAGACGTGCGCCTATAATAATATTAATTTCTTTTGGAGCAGGGAAATGATGTACGTGTGGAGGAGCCCATTTTAGAAACACGTTGGATGGTGCCAAATATCGGTCGTGATTTACTGATGCTTGAGAACCAACTTCCCATGTTTCTGCTGCAGAAAATATTTGACATTACCACCTCCAACTCCAAGAGCGAGGCTTCTCTCAACAAGCTTGCTCTCCGATTCTTTGAACCACTGAGGCCTGGAAAGGACAACTTGGAAAACGAAATACTGAACACCAAAGAGAAGCATCCACATCTGTTAGCTCTGTTTCAGTCTACCTTCATGACTAGTACTACTCCAAACGATTGCCGGCGTTCCCGTCCTGATCATTCTTCTTCTTGGACCAGTTTCTGGTCTTGTAACATGTCAGCTCCCGAAAGGATTGGATCCAACAATTTCTGGTCTGGAGACGTGTCAGCTCTGAAAAGGAATGGATCCAACAGTTTCGGGTCTGGTGATGTGTCAGCTCCCGAAAGGGATGGCCCGAGGAAATATGAGAAAATTCCCGGGAAGGGTTGGGTCCATAATGCCACAACACTTACTTATGCTGGCGTTCGATTCAGAGCAAAATCCGGTAGCTTTCTTGGCATAGAGTATAAGAACACAATCTTGAAGATTCCTACTCTATTCATTGATGATGGCACAAGTACTTTGCTGAGGAACATGATAGCTTATGAGCAGAGCAGCAGATCTGCAGCGCCGTATTTTTCTTGTCTTGCAGTATTCTTGGATAGCATAGTGGATACGGTGGATGATATCAACATTCTTCGTCGTGCGGGGATTATCAAACAGGCAAAGGGTGGCGACCAGGAGGTGGTGGATCTTTTCAATAGTCTCACCAAAGAGGTTGAGATTGATATGGATGACTGCTACATAATGAAGCAAATAAAAGAAATCAACCGTCATTATAGAACACATGAGGCTGTGGTTAGATTTTACCGCATTCTCTCCAAGGTAAACTTTAAGCGTATTGTCACAACATACATATCTACTCTACTGACGTTGATCTATATCTGGTCCGCCATTAGGGTTTGCAAATGCAAAGACGGTCACAAGGGAAGACCAACTTAACGAAATAGGCCAGTGCTGCTGATCAGGGCATCAGTAGCAATAGAATAAAGGACTTCTCAATTTGAGAGGACAAGTACGTAGCAGTAGTATTTAAATAAAGTACGTTCTCGATCTCCTGTTGATCGAGAGTTGGTACGTAGAAGTCTAGTAATAATTATGTATATATGATAGTTATTTACGTCAGGAAGTTCATTTGTAGTACTTATATATATGATGGCTATTGATGAAGTAGTCGATGGTGATTATTATTTTTTACAATACAATGTTTGTTTTTGAGGTTACGGTTCTCTTCAATGTAGTGGTGGAGTTAGAATTTTAGTTGAGGGGATCAATTTTTTTTTTTATTTTTTTTTCAATTTGATAAATAAAAAAAATATGAAGTTAATCAAAAAATAAATAAAAATATAATTAACACATCAATAAACAATTCAACAAAATTTAATTATCGCTTAAAATATATAATGTAACTTACAATTGATTTTGTCACACTTAGTGTTCATTTATTCAGTTGCTCTTTACGAGTTTTCATACCTTGAAATCCAATTACTGATAGTTTTAAATATATCATTCTCAATATACATAACCAGACAATCACAAATTTCAAATTGTAGAATTGTTAAAATTTGAAGAATCGTAAATATGACATTGAGGGCTACAAATAAAGTTAAAAGGTATTTTAAATGTAATATATACTGCATAAGAAAGTTAGTTAAGTCTTAGTTTTTTATTTTTATTTTTTACAAAAATTAACTTGCCAGACATAGACAAGTATCATGACTCCCATCTGAACTTATCCTAATGAAGAAGTCAGCTAAGCTAAAGGCTAAGCATTTTTTTTTATTATTATTTTTTTAAAAAAAATAAAGGTTAAGTGACCAAACAGGCCTTGAAGATTGAAGAGAGGAATAGAGATGGTGTCATTGGTGTTTGGGGTTCATAAGTTTTGAAGTGTTGATCGATAGCGACGATTTTAAACCGTCCAAAAATGCAGAAAAACCGTTTGGAATCAATTTTAGACGATTTTTTCTAAACGGTTTAAAACCATCTAGAATATAATGTCACTAAATGAATTTATGTACGGTTTGGGCAAAACCATTCGCAATTACAAACGGTTTTGCCCAAACCGTCCAAAACAGGTTATGGATAATTTGGGCAAAACCGTCCAAAAAAATTCTGGACAGTTTTGCCCAAAACCGTCTAGAAAATTCTAAAACGGTTTTGCCCAAAACAATCCAAAATTTGTTATTTTTTAAAAAATGTTATTTTTTTTAATTATAATAATTATTATTTTTAATATAATTTTTTTTTTTTGTCCACCGAAAATCGGCTTTGGTGACCACCATCCAGAATCCAGCCTTTCAGCCGCACCAAACCCCCCATCGAAACCCAGAAACACGAAACAACGCTGATCGACAAAGACCCCACCGTCGACCGAGAAACCGGCTTTTTCTTCTGCCCCCTGCCACCTCTCCTTCCTCCGGCACCCTTCTCCTCTATCGAAACACTATTGACATTGATCTATATCTGGCCCGCCATTAGGGTTTGCAAATGTAAAGACAGTCACAAGGGAGCAACCAATAGTACTACTGCCCCTCAACGGATCCTCCCCCCCCCCCCAGAGGGCATTAGTAGTGATAGAATAAAGGACTTCTCAATTTGAGAGGACAATTATGTAGCAGTAAAGTACTCTCTTGTTGAGAGTCGGTACGTAAAAGTCTAGTAGTAATTATCTATCTATGACAGTTATTTAAGTTAGTAGGGTCAATTTGTAGTACTTATATATATGATGGCTATCGATGAAGTAGACAACGTTGATTATTATTTTTTACAATACAATTTAGTGTGTTTTTGAAGGTTTCAGCTCCTTTAGCTTGAAGTAGTCGTTAAGGTTACGGCTCCCTCGAAGCAGTTATTTTTAAATATTCTAAACAAATTTGTCTTACAGTATTTTCAGCCTTAATTATTGCCAAAACTAAGGTTCAACAAAATTAAAGACGGGTTTTTGACTGATTCTTTGATATATATATATATATATATATATATATATATATATAATTCTACAAATAATTAAAAAGTTTGAAGAGATACTAAAAAATTCATAATGGAAGTGTTCCATGTAAGGCAAGAGGCGAATAATATTGTAATTGTTGAACGTTGTAGTCAAGTTTATTTTCATTAATGAATGGAATGTGTGAATGATTTTTTTTTTTTTTTTAAAAAAAAAAAAACGTAATAATGGTATAGGCCAATAAGTGAAGTTTTCCTTTTATATAATTTTGGCTGAATCATGCATTTAAACTTTTGATTGTTTTAGAGGACAAATACCTAAAGACGTTTTCCCCGACTTTGCTCTACGTACCCTCTCTCCTCTTGCAGAAAACCTCATCCCCTTCCTGGCTGCCGAGGAGGGAGTGGAGTCACTCCCTCCTCCTCCCCATTTTTTTCCCCCCCAACTCCCCTCCTCTTCCTTCCCCTCCCGTTCTAGCCTCCTCCTAGGCTTTACTAGCCATTTAAGAGGTCCTATCCATCGCCTTTAGCGAATATCCCAGTTCAACAGCCTCTATGGCTTCTCCCCTCAGTGGTAGGTTCGATTTTAGCCTTCACATGGCGCTCCTAGCCCCAAATCTGTCACCTTTTTGGAGTTTTCGGATTTGATTTTTTCAAAATTAAATCTATCTACTAGCGTCACCTTTGGATCTTTCGGGCCACCGCCACTGCCCTGAGGGTGGCGCGCAGCCACCTCAGCTCTAGGGGGTGGCGCATAGCTACCCCCGACCATTGGGGTCCATCTAGGGGTGGCCCGAAAGCCACCCCCAGGGGCTAAGGGGGGGTGCCACCCTTAGAGGCCGGGGGTAGTCGCGCGGCCACCCATAATCCATTTAGAGGTGGCCTGAAAGCTACTCCAGGGATGAAAATGGACGTGTAGCACTAACAAAGTTTGTAAAATTGGATGAAAAAGTGACAAAAGGGCTCGATTCAAAATCATGAAAAATCAAAGAGTCAATATTAAAAATTAAAAGTTAAAGAACTTTTTCAAATTTTCAAACATTTATTATAGATTTATCCATCAACTTTTAAGCTACCGATTATTGTTTTAGGTTGATTTTCTCTGTGAGGAGGCACTTTTGTCGTGATTTTGCTTTTGCGATTTGTGCAACTTTGCTTTTTGACTTTTGGAGAGATCCTGACAAAATGATTTTTGGATGCCTCTGGGTTTTCATATTTCCATATTTCCATATCTATCATGTTTTATCATGCTCTTGCTTTTGATGATGTGATTTGAAGACTTTATAAGTCTTGCTACTTTGTTTGTTATTAGGGGTAAAAATACATGCATACAGATAATATTTATATATTACTCGTACCTATTTGCTATTAGCTAGCTATGTCAGAATATATTGTTACGTCGTTGAAAAGTATTGTTTGTCACTATAATTAACCTAAAAACCTAATTAAACCGACATGTTATATATATAAATTCATTGCTTATAATTAATAAACTATCAACAACGTACAACATAATATAAGGTGTCATCGCCAAAAACTTGTGATCGATCGATCAACTACAACAGTTGGGGTGGTAAGATGATCCTAGCTGCTTGATGAACTCTGTCGGTTCGATTCGATTAATTAAACTCGATTTCGTCTTAGTTTGAATAATAAATAAGCCGTTCGTGAACATAATAATATGTTCGAATATTAAACGAGATATATTCGTATAAACTAAACTCGACTCGACTCGGAGTCTTGGATAAGCTTATATAAACTCATATGACTTTATTTTTAAATTTAAAAATAAGTATTGTTAAAAGTTTATCATTTGAGTTCATTAAATAAAAATAAATTATCTTCCAAATATGATAAATATAACTTGAAAAATTGTTATGAGTTTAATTTTATAAATTTGTATGTACATGAGTACTGTGTTTGTGAGTATATGTGGTAATATGTGTATATGCACGCGTGTAATTTGTGTATGTGCATAATGAATTCATATACATACATATAAACGTAACTCGAGATTATATTATAATTAAGATTCAAGTTAATTTATTTAATGAACTCAAATGATAAACTTTTAACAATACTTAATTAATTAATGATTAGTATGGATTTATGAAAAATGTAAACAATCATGATATTTACTTTATATAAAATAAATAAATAAATTAATTGAGTAACTTATAATAAAATCGAACTCGACTCGTGTTCGAAATAAAATTAAACATGTTAAACTTCAAAATTCAATATTCGACTCCAACACAGCCCTAATTCTGAGTTAGAATGATGTTAGGCAACAAGCTTGTCCTTGGCGGACAAAGAAGGATCAGGCTTCTATGCGGTACTAAAAAGTACCGTATAGATGCTGTAGTCTAAAACAACACCGTTTTGTTATAAATACACATTTCTGGATAATCAAATGACAAATATGCCCTTTCTTCCATAAAATGGAATCCTAGCTAACACCTGGACCTGGATGCCATGGTTCACTTCTGTGCAAATAGGATTCAAAAACAGACGAAAATAACACAATAAAAGTCTTCAAATGTTTTGTCTGGGCAAGTTTTGATAACGAAAGCAATAGAACAATCAGTAGCAAGTGAAGTTGAAGCTCATAGACTGACTTGGAAACCTCTTCCCAGAGAGAAGCGTGGCAAACTACTCCCAGTCCCAGCCGCAACCGGGACCCGGTACTATTGGGGATCAGGGGCTCTCCAAAAATACCACCAGACCCTGCCAATGCCCAAACGACGTCGTCCTGGCTCGTTGATGACCTGGACCCCAACAAGCACGCCATAGCCGTCGTGGTGGCGGAGGCGGTGCTCGCGGCTTTTCATGCGGCGGCCAAGGTGGTTGGGCTGACCAGTCCAGGTGCGACGCATGTCCCCTCTGCGCCCCAGTGTCGATGGACGGAGGAGTTGGCTTCCGTTAAGATACACTCCACTTTCCAGGCTTATCTGGTTAGTTGTATACGTTATTTGTTTGTTTGTGTTTCTTTAATTCCTTGTTCCAAAATTTATTTCTAAAGATAACGAAAGATTAGACAGAAGGAAACGGAGGCAGTCTAAGCTTCAACTTCATTTTGAACCCTATTGTTGTGCAAGTATTTGAATTCAGAAGTTCAATGGTTCTTTGTGGAAGGAAGGGCATAACTGTCATTTGATTATCTGTGAAAGTGTGTCTATAACAAAACGATGATGTTTTAGACTACAACATCCATGCGATACTTTTTAGTACCGCATGGAAGCCGGATCCCATGCACGCTAGGAGGAAAAAAAGCTCGATCGACATATTATTGATTCATTAAAAGTTAGCCAAGTGGACAGTAGTACTTTTGAGTCTCGTTTTCTTCTAAAAAAATAAGAGTAGTGATACTTATACTTCTTGTGCACAACAATTACACTCATACAAAACACATTAAGGTGGGGTCAGTGTGTGGGCCCTACCTCAATGTGTCTTGTGTGAGTGTAATTATTGTATTTGTGATGTTTATCTATCATTTTGTAAAAATGAAATGCTCTTAAAGTAATTAGATGAACTTAATTAACAAAAACTTTCTCCCAACGTTACGTAAGCAGCTAATTTCATGGGAGCTTGACTTCACTTATCAAGGCATGCATGACGTTGCACTGACGTTTTAATAGTAGTATTGATAATATATAATAGTAGCATTTTTTTTTATTTTTTGAAAATATAAATAATAGTAGTATTGATAAGGCCCAATAAGGCTCTCAAATAATAGTAGTATTGATGATATATAATTAAAGTTTGATGAGATGCTAAAAAAGTCATAATGAAAGTGTTCCATGTAAGACAAAAGGCAAATAATATTATAACTGCTGAACGTTTTTGGCCAAGTTTATTTTTATTAATGAATGGAATATTTCGCGAATGATTATTATTATTTTTTATAAAATCATAATGGCATAGGAGAAAGTGAGGTTTTCTTTTTATATAATTTTGGCTGCATCATTTAAACTTTTGGCTCTGTTTTAACTTTTAAGCGACTGATTATTGTTTTTGATTATTTTTTAAAAAAAAAAAATTATTGTTTTTGGTCCTTTTTCTCTTCCTGTGAGGTGGCACTTTTGTCGTGATTTTGCTTTTGACGATGATTTGGAGACATTAGCCATTTGCTTTTGTGACTTTTGCGCAATTGCTTCTTATTTTAATTTAGATATCCAGACAAATTGATTTTTGGATGCCTCTGCATGGGTTATCATATTTCCATATCAGTCATGTTTTATGATCATGCTCTTGCTTTTGATGATCGATGTGATTTGAAGACTTCATGGCGTTAATTTGCTGTTGCTAAGTCTTGCTACTTTGTTTGTTATTAGGGGTAAAAATACAGACAAATAATATTTATTATTCATACCTATTCCTTATTGAGTAATGCTACATATCATTCTCTTGTTCTCCTTTCATCCTTCCAAAATTGATGTGGCTCTTAAAATCACCATTGAATTTATGATAGATAATTATTGAATTTTGATCAAATAATGATTTTAAGAGTCACATCAATTTTGAGAGGATAAAAGGAGGATAAAGAGATGATATGTAGAATTACTCTTCGCTATGTTTAAATTGTTACAGTTCCATAGGCGAACACTTTTATCGTCGCTGAAAAGTATTGTTCGCAGGGGCAGTCCTACATTGGGGTTTGGGGGGGCCAGTCCTACATTGGGGCTAGGGGGGGCCCTGGCCCCCCCAAGCCCCAAAATTTCCCCAAAATAAAAAATATTTTCAAAAAATAAAAAATTAAAAATTAAAATTTTACTCCCTAATTTTTTAATATTTTTAGTTTTGCCCCCTCAAATTTTTTTTTTTAATTTGAACCCCTTATTTTTATAAGCCTGGGTCCGCCACTGATTGTTCGTCACTATAACCTAAACACCAACATGTAATAATATTCATCGGTTATAATTAATAAGCTACCAACAACAACATAATACTAATACAAGGTGTCGTCCCCAAAAATTTGTTATCGATCGATCAGCTACAATTCTAAGTCAGAAATTAGAATGTTGTTGCCAAAAAGCTTGTCCTTTGAGGGCACATATGCAGGCCAGGAGGTAATTGAAAAAAGCTCGACATTATTGATTCATTAAAAGTTGGTCAAGTGGGCAGTGGCAGTAGAACTTTTAAGCCTCGATCGTTTTCTTCTCTCAAAAAGAAATGCTCTTACAGTAATTAACAGTAACTTTCTCCCATCATTACGTAAGCAGCTTTCATGGGAGCTTGACGTCACTTATCAGGGCATGCATAATGTTGCACTGACGTTTTTTTTTAACACAAGACGAATAATAAAGAACAACAGAGAAATTAATATCAATATATATAGCCAGAGCTTCAATAAAAATACTTCATTCATTCATTAAAATTTATTATTATTATAATTATTTTTTTTTAACAAAGAAACCATTTATTCATTATATTAAGGAAGACCCAAATTAAAGAGCCAGAGTGATAGTGATTAGAAATACAAAAACTCTCCAAAAATAAAGTCAGAGACTGAATTCTAACTTGAAAGCAGCTATCTAAGTTTTAAATATGGACACCATTAAAAACCTCTCTTTACATATGAGCTCCCCTAAAAGATGAGAGGGCAGACCTGACCTAAACTAACCATAACAGTCCATTTTTTATCTAAAAATCTATCAGGCATGCCGCAAAGTTAAACCAATTGAATACGAAAAAAAACATGACAGAAAAATAAGTTAAACTACAACGTATGCATTACTTATATAGCCACCAACTTAATCATTTCTTTCCTCCCATCTTTTTAGGGGTCACGGATTCGAACCCGCTTATGGTAGTAATTCACGAACTAGATACTACTAAAAATGGGCTTTACTAACTTACACTTTGATAGAACTGCATGCGGTGACAAACTCAATTTAGGTCAGATCATCACTGTTTATACGATCATAAAAGTCTTCCGAATAGCATTTCTGGTTTTTTCCTCCATTTCCTTCATGGCATTTTCAAGATTACGCGAGGCACCTGACAGCCAGAACGTAACCTTGGTATTATGGTACATATACGTAAGAATATCTTTCACATGCAATAAACAAGTTGCAAGGACGTAAGTACGTATAACGAAGGGGAATCTCCTTTAGCCCATAGAAGATGTCCACTTCAGCATTAAAGATAAAAAATCTGCTTTGAACAAAAAAAAAAAAAAAAAAAACATGATAGAGCTATATAGCAGGTCACCAAACTCGATCTTCAACGTCTTGAAAGTGTTCTGTCTATATTTTTTTTCCCATCTTAATTATTATTTTCTTTATTTTATTATTTTCGAGTTGAGCTTTTCATTCTCAAATTGTTAGAATTTGCCAAAATAACGCCAGGCCTATGCCGGACCATTTTCAAACGACATAAAATGTTTTCAACTGAAAATAACTTTTTTAAAATTAATTTCTTTAAAAATATTTTACGTCAAAATAAGCCGAGCCTAAATTAAAAAATGGATGTTGAAATACCATGCATGCCTCTATTAAGTAGAGAGACATTTTTCTTTTTCTTTTTCTTTTTTATTCTGAATAAGTAAATTTCCAAAAAAAAAAAGAGGAGAGAAAAAGAAAGAAAAACGAGAGCAAACATGTAAGATATATAAGAAAATAATAATATATATCCATTTCAGAACAAGAATATATATGTTGTGTACGTAAAGAAAGAAATGAGTTTATTTAGTCTCACATCGGCCAGTCAATAATTATTTTGATAGGGTACCTTAGCAGATTCCGCTTTTAAGTCTCTGTCTTATTCAGCTATGATAATGTCGTTTTTCCCTTATAAAAAAAAAAAAAAAAGAATAAAAAGTTACCCTAGAGGCACCTTATCTAATTAGCTGTTGACCCAAATGACAAAGTTCCCCAATAATTAGTTGCTTTCACTTTTTGGAGAAAGTAATTCTATATGCATGCGCAAGGAAAACAACAAATTTAAGGTTGTTTTGGCTTATGAAAGATGAATTAAATCATACGAGCGTTTTATTTCTAAACACCTTATCAACACCATACATGATGTCAAACTACAGACGAAAAAAAACAGACTCTCGATCGATCCATAGATGCGTATGGAAAAACGTTTGAATTGAACTTTTGAAAATTTGAAAAACACAAGTAGAAAACAACTCAAAGCAAAGTAAACATCAATTAGTACCACGGCGGGGCATTTTCACGAAATTCCTGAGGAAGATATTCCAAAAAGTTTAAAACAGGAAGATAATTGCAATCTAATTAAGTCTAGATCTCCATACACAAGTTGACACTTATTCTTAAACGCTCTCCATCTGTCCCAAACCTTTTCTTTGAAAAGCTTCCAGACCCAAAAATTATAGGAGGAGGGAAGCAGTGCTTCCCTCTCCTCACCCCTTTCTCTGCTAACACCTCTTTTGAGGCTCCTATCCTACTAGAGTTTTCTCTAGCTTTATATGCCTCTCTGAAAGCATTTTATCTGGTTCCCTTAACATCAACGCAGCTCTCATGGGCCATCTCCTTCCTCCACCATGTCTTCCGCTGATTTTGGTTATAGGATCTCGAGTCAAAATTTTCGAAGCTAGATTTACGCTCTTCCGCCAGATTCATCACGACAAGAGCCTCTCCTTCGTGTTCCTCATTGTCTTCCACATTCATCGACACCAACAACGACCTCTCCAGACATATACGCACCGAAGCGTGGCTTGCACGCATCAGCGAGTGAATCTCACCCGCCGATGCATGGTGGCTACGTCCTCCTTCCAACCCCACTCTGCTTTTGCTATCGGTTCTTTGCGATATCCCTCGGCGTCCTCTACTAGAGAGGTCTTCAAGTGCTAGCACGTGGTCTTCATGCGCCGTCGTCGGCGACTTCCAGCCTGATCAACTCCCCCATACCGTTGCTATGCTGTTTTTGTTTTACCATTTTTGTGTTTCTAGGGCTTTTTTTTTTTTTTTTATGTTTCTTCTCGGTGTTCCCTGTAGTAGTTACCCAAAAAGTCTTTGGGTAGGGTTCTTCAAGACCATATCCACACCTTTAATTGCCTTTACTAGCAGTATGAGTTCTTGGCATTCATGCTAAGAATCAATAATCTCGCGTCATTAATTTGATGTATTGTCTTTTGTTGTCTACTTAATTTCTCTAGTGTTTATTGTTGATTACTCAGCCTTAATTTCTCCAAATGTTGAGGAAATATTTTGTTATTAAGGTCGCCATATTTCAATTCCAGGAGCCTTCGTAGTGCTTATTAAGCCTTTTACAGAGATCACGTACAGGAGCATGAATCTTCTGCTACAATTTGATGGCCATCAAATTGCTTGTTAACCAATCTCGCCACTGCTTCATCGCTGCCAAGCTGGCTAGTTCACAATAACCTTTTCTCAACCAATAAATCCACATCTTTTTCAGTGTTGATAAGACAATCCAACATCTGAATGTAATTAATTGCAGACGTATGCCTCCTTTGGATAATGACGTATACCAACCTAATGTATATAAGCAACAAATTTCGGAAGACAGAAATTTCCTATAAATCGGTTTGTAGGAAATTTCTTATAGCTACATATAAGATTGATATATGTCCATTCGCATGTGAGAAGCACATGTTATTTAAATAGCATGTGCTTCTTATATGCTTTTTTAATAGCATTAATAAAAAAAATATGTGATTCTTATGTGTTTAAAGGATACATGTCCTTTTTATATGTGGATTGTAGAAAATTTCTTACAAACCAGTTTGTAGGAAATTTCTGTTTATTTCAAAATGGTTATGAGAATAACAATTTTTTAAAGAGTAATACTATGTATTACATTTTTATTTTATAATTATCACATGCATAATATTAACATAAGAGTCTCAACTAACTATTAATTATTATTGTTGTTATTATTATTATTATTATTTTAAAGAGAATTGATCCAAAGATATAACAAAGAAGTAAGAAAAAAATAAGTTTCCCGAATAAGCAAAGAAGTTTTTGCATTTTGGGTTGATAAAGCTTGATTGCGTGGGTCATGCTGTAATATTAATTTGTTTGTTTATTTTTATTCAAATGGAGGAGGGAGAAAGAGGTATTACATTATTTTTCGATTGTAATATAAAAAACTCTTCCTCAATCGTAGGTTATGAAATGTTTAATTTAAATGAGAAATAAATTAAATTAGTCCACCTTGCACTCCTTTGTATGGAGAAGCATCTGCAGCTCTTCTTGCAGCAACACTGTGCTCATATTTGGGTTTATCCCACGTAACTTTTGAAGGTGACTCTCTGACAGTCAACCTTGCTATCAATAATCCTATGATTACTCAAGACTGGCGTATCTCGTCAATCGTTTCGGATTTTATTTTGACCATTTCCCCCACTACTAGCTGGTCTGCTAGTAATATCAACCGAAGTGCAAACTTCTGTGCTCACTATGTGGCTGATTGGCCGCAACTAAATTTATTTCTAGCTGCATTCCCACCTCTAGTTCGTCCATTCCTCCCTGTTTTGGAATAGATTTTTCTTTCTCTTTTAGAGTTCCTTGATTCTTGTACGTTTTGATTACTGTTGTACTTACAAAAAAAAAAAAAAAAGATTCAAATTTAAGATTTTTAGTTCTAACATCATGTTAAATAATTATTTATCTTAAAAATTTAAATTAATAATAAAAAATAAATTTAATTATTTAATTAATACTAAATTAACACTTACTCGGATAAAATACAAAGAGACAAGGTAGGTTGGCTGCTGGTTGTGACCATGTGATCGATGTCTCAATTATTATAATGGGACAGCTAGCTAGTACAATACTACAATGCAATGTGGGACTATTCTCTACACCACTTCCTAGCTGGCACATTGGCTCAATGGGTCTTGGGATTTGGGCTTGCCTCTCGGGCACAGACGTGTATTCTCAACATGGGTTGGTCTTTGTGGATACTCGGTATATCAACAATTATATTGTATACTTGTAAATCTTCCAATATAGAATATAATATTCATTTCTACTAAGTTCTCATTCTATTATTCGTTAAAGGAAAATAATGTATGCGAAAATTTTACTTATAACTCTTTATTTTTTATCATTTTTTTAAAAGAGGTATCCAAACTTTTAAAAGTGTCAATTTATGGTGCTTGTCTTTCAATTTTTTTCAATTTCAACTTTCTGATTCGTTATAATTTTTCGTTAAATCCTATCAAAATTTTCAAAATACTATTGGGCTTGTTTTTTTAAAAAATAAAATAAAAATTTTCAAAGATTAAGGCATGAGTATTTTTGCAAATTCTGTTAAATTTTAAATATTTTATTTTATTTTTTCGTAAAAAAATAAAGGGTATTTTAAAAATTTTGACAAAATTTAACATAAAATTCTAACGAAGGGTTAAAATTAAAATTAAAATAAAATATGAATACCTTAAATTGACACTTTTTAAAATTTGAGTACTTTTTTTAAAAGGAAAAAGTGATGAAAAATCAAGAGTTATAAGTGAAGTTTTCTCATAATCTATTCAATACATTAAAGACTATATTAGGAAAACAATATTGAAGTAGTTCTCTTCCTTTCTTTGCAGCCTCTCATTCTTAAACAATTATTTAAGAGAAATGATCCCTACACTCATTTCTCACAACAGCCCCACAACAAGCTGACGTGGCTGGTTATATTTTATTATTTTTTTACAAAAAGAAAAGAAAACAAAACAAAAAAAATAATAAAATATTACCAGCCACGTCAACTTGTTGTAGAGCTGTTGTGAGAAATGAGTGTAT
This sequence comes from Alnus rubra, assembly GCA_028654335.1. Taxonomy (NCBI): domain Eukaryota; kingdom Viridiplantae; phylum Streptophyta; class Magnoliopsida; order Fagales; family Betulaceae; genus Alnus; species Alnus rubra. The sequence continues at coordinate 596,713 of JAJPGS010001898.1, read as the reverse complement.
GAATCATTTCTCATTATTTAATTCAGTTGTCCAATTTTAGCGTATGTTATCAGTAGGTCTCACGAACTTGGAACTCGAGCATCCTCTAGTAGAGGTTTCTCTCCAAACGTATCTCCATCAATTTTTTTTATTTTTATTTTTTTTTTTTTTTAACATGAGGGCTAACGTGGATAATTGGGAGTGACACAAGCCACCCCCGAAGACCACTCCGAGAGTGGTTGTGGCCACCCCTGGAGTAGTTGCGGCCACCCACCATTTTTCAATTATATATATATTGTGGGTTTTTTTAGTAATTTTGATTGGATTTCAATTAAAGTGTATGAGTTGTTACCAAACTAAATATTATGAATAATCATTCCATTATACTCTCTTTTATTTTTGGGAATAACTATTCATTTTCCTAAAGAAATACTAATTCCGTAAATCAAACGAGACTTAAGTAGCCTAAGTGTCCATCAAGAGTCCTTCAAAAAATGTGGTGGCTTTTAAAATCACTATTTAATCAAAATTATCATTTGATCAATCACACGCCCAATAGTGATTTTAAAAGCCACCTCATTTTTTTATGGACACTTTATGTATACTTAATGTACTAATAGAAGATGAATGCTAGACATCCAAATACTATTTTTCATAATTTGGTTCTAACCTGAAGTGTCACAATCTCATGAGATCTATCATTTTGAGAAATGTGCTACAGTCTCATAAGATTGTGACACATCAAGTCGAAATTAAATTGTGAAAAAAAGTATTAAAATGTGACTAACGTGGCATGGTGCCCCATCAACTAGAGATAGACAGGTACTTGATGATTTTTTCTCACGGGTAGAATTCCTCATACCAACTTAACCAATGCTGATGACCAAATTTTATTATTATTTAAAATAAAAAGGGACTAGCTAACTAAAAATGGGCCGAAGCCTAGGGCCCCTAAAATGATAGTGTATTGGTGTGCAAGGGACATCGGTTGAGAAAGCCTCCATATAACTAAAGAGAGGGGGCGCCTGACATAGAGAGCCAGAAAATAAATAAAGAAAACAAAACTGCAAAAGGGCCGCAAGGCCACCTACTTGGCTACGGAGAAAAGAAAAGGGAAGCACAAGCCCACCACTCATGGAGAGGGTGGAGGCCTTTGATAATTCTAAAGAGGTTGAACTGTATTATTATTAATTTTTTAAAAAAGGGGCAGTCATAATAAAGTTATAAAAAATAAAAAATAAAAAATCCTAAATATGCCAAAGGGGTTTTTTCAACTTAACTCTAAAAGGGCCGGACTTTACCACGTGGAATCATATATCTGTTAAATACAACAAAATTAAATTTTGGCCATAAAATTATTCATTTTCATTTCAATTTAAAGTGAAAGTGATCTTTATTAATCAATTTGTAACCCAAATGAGTCAACTCCCAAAATATATATATATATACACACACAGAGTGAGAAGCTCGCTAGAGTGATCTTTAAAGTCAAAATTAAAATTTTCTAAATAAATTTACAAAAACTCTTAATTTTTTTAATTAAAAAGCTTATATTGTGATATTTTAATATCCACCACCTATGATCTTTAATTTTCTTTATAATCATTATATGCCATATATTGAATGACATATCTAAATTAGTAAATTACGAATAAATTATAATTTTAAACATTATATATGGATTAAGATCTTTTCAATTTTACTTAAAATAGAGAATGCATTTTATGGTCCAGATATATATAATCACATAATAAAAATAATAACAAAATAAAATCTGAATAGTCAATTCGACAGCTTTACTATTTCACTTACATCATAGATTCATAGGAACAGAACTAGAAAATTGATTTTAGGGAGGCTAGATTGTAGTGAAATTTTCTTAAGAGATCAAAGTTAAAATAGAAGACCTAAAATATGTTTTTTTAACAAATTTAAAGGCTTAAAAAAAAAAAACAGTTTTGACCAAAAAAGAAAATTGCTAGAGGGCCCCCTCTAATTTCATCACTGTTTACATGAAGAGATGATGCTCGTGGCAGCCAACGGGCACAAGCAGGCTGAAATTTCGAAGGCTAGAAGCGAAATATGTCAGAAACGAGAAGTTTGTGGGGATAAGTACCCCAAACTAAATGAATGTATCACCTCAACTAAAGGAAGATCTGTGGAATACACTAATGGTATGTAAAATAAGTTATTAATTTAATTTGTTACGGGTTTATTGCGTTGAACATATATTACGACATGCACATAGTATATAATTATTTTTTTACTAAGTCATAGAAACAATTCTACATCTTACCTGGTGCACCAATAGAAGCAATCAAATGGATAGCATTCATGAACTTTGGAGTAGAGTGAAAAAACTTACAAGTATGGGGTGAAGAGAGGTCATCATATACAGGCCGGTGATACCTACGAATCAATTCTACAAGCGACGCCAAACATCGAGATTTTCGATGCTGAGGACATAGACACAAGCATCGACCCATGGTTGACTGTGAAAGATCAAGTAATTATATCAACAAATGTCACATACAACATATCGTATGTCTTTAAAATTTCAAAAATGCATGATATCGTATTTGTTTATAACAAAAATTGTGTAGGAAATGGCTAGAAAAAAAAATAATAAAGAAGAAGAAGATAATGCCAAACAAGTCATAAGATCATTTATACATCTGGCTCGAAGAGCTACGCCAGAGTTGCGAAAGAGCTTGTATGTTGCTTTCATTCACAAGAATATATATATATATATATATATATATATATATATATATATATATATATATATATATATATATATATATTCAGTTTCTAACATTAATGACTAACTTTGGTTAATTTATATTGTTTGTTTTCATAGGAGATACTGAAACAGACACCACCTACCTATACTGAAGTTTTTGTGGCAACCCACACAAGAAGGGATGTGATGGCCATCACTCAACAGTTTTCGAAGACAATTGTATGTGCTTAACTTAATGATTTAGCTTGTGTGTTGTCAAATTTACCATATATATTGAAATAGTATAAGTATTTACTAAGGCAAATAAGTGTTTAATAATTAACACATTTACTATATGTTAGGACAAGCTTAAGGAGCTCATGGCCGAGGACAATGTAAGAAGGAACCTGGTATCTCCATAGGGTTCAATACTATGGGCTGTTGGTGATGCATTTGCAAGGGTGATGGGTAGACCAGAATACTCGGGTTGTGTCCGTGGAACATGGCTTGGGCCACTACCAGTTAGATCCTCGTGTTGCTCATCTACATCAACGTCACGCATGTCCCAGGACCCTGCATGTCTCTCAAATGAGTTCAATGAAGGCACAGCTACATGAACTGCAAGAAGAGAAGAGAATCAGTAATGAATGGATGGCAACACATGATCAAATGATAGCGTATTTGAAGAGGATTATCGAAAGTGTTGCCTCCAATGCAGCAGCAAGCAACACTTTGACTGAGTAAGAGGTTGAGCAAGACACTGAGTCATTTGGTGTCGTGAAGGAAAAATCTTTAGTAGCCAGTCGACTAGGTTAGCTCCCAACATGATTAATTAATTAACGAAGTGTATTTTTTTCATTATACGGTTGAAAATGTTACATACATCGTTACTAGTTTCTCATATATAGTTGCGTAACATATTTCATCCGAATCACTAATGTAGGTGCCACGCCCTCGTCCCAGGACAATGATCTGCATGGGTGACTATGTATGTAGGATATGAAGTTATGTTGTCAATCGTAACATACAGTATTAGTATTCTTTTGAATGTAGATGGAATATCGAAGTTTGTAAATAATGTAAATACAGTTTATATAGTTTTATCGGTTGGGCTTAACCGATTTTTGATTGTAGGTAACTTATGAACTGTTTGGCAACCGAGTGGAATAATTATTCCACTCGGGTTTTTTCTAAAACACACCCACCCACATAAAACCTGGATTTTGACCCGAATTTTGAGAAAATTCAATGCTGTTTTTCAGATTAATGGTGGGACCCACGCGCAGGAAAAGTTGACTAAAAAAACGCGTGGGTCCCACATTTAAATAATAAAATATTAATAATTTAAATTAAAAAAAAAACTAAAAAAAAAAAAAGGGGTGGCTGCCGGCTGGCAGCCTCCCCCGAGTACTGGGGGTGGCCGCGCGGCCTCCCCCGACCACTGGGGGTGGCCGCGCGGCCACCCCGACCTCCTCTGGGGGTGGCGCGCGGCCACCCCCATTGCCTGGGGGTGGCTGCCGGTTCCTTCATTTTTTTTTAATTTTTAATTTTGATTTCAATTATTTTTTTAAAAAAATATTATTTATTTATTTTAATTAAATAATCAATATATAATAAATTATTATTATTTAAATTATTATTTCACACAACTTTTCAAAATACCAATCATTATACACAACTTTTTAAACTTCCAATCATTTCTTACTATTAAAATATAATATTTTTCAATCTCAAAATTCAACACTCAAACACAATTTTTTACCTCGATATATGTAAATAGAATTAGAATTCAATTCTAATTCTAAAAATTCAATACTCAAACGCACCATTATATATTATATTTGAAATTACTTTGAATGTTTTGGGGTTTGTATTATATATGTTTAGGGTTGAGTGAGATTACGTTGATACGTAATTTTATCTGTTATTGTTTTGTTTATGACTTGGTGTACATCAAGCCATAGCGTTCGTTTATTAGTGTATATATGGAGTTTGGATTATGAGTATATGTGACCGTTTATAAGTGCATGAATATGTAAACAATACTCTTGCTATGTCAAGTATTTCTAGGAAAAAAAATGATTTTTTTTTTTTTTTTTTGGGTGTCGTTTTGCATTTAAAACGACTCCAAACTTTTGAAGTCGTTTGGGGGAGAGAAGCTTAAGCAAAAAGCATCACGGCGTGCCAATGGTTGAGGCGAAGCTGCAAGAGTCTTTTTTTGGAGAAAATAGAGAGAGCAAATAACAAAAAAACGAGGGAAGTCACATGGAAAGCGAATAAACAAGGAATAAAAAGGGGGGAAGGGAGGAGGGAGGGAAAGAAAGAAAACCATTACTCCTCCCTTGGAAAAACACTGGAAGTTGAGGAAGAAGCTCACTAGGAAGGGGTAAGCCTTACTCTTTCTTAGAGAGAAGGTAGCTTACTCTTTCTTAGAGAGAAGGTAGATGTTCTCTCTCTAGAGAAAATTAGCGAAAATGAAAATATTACAGAGTTGCTTGAGCATTCAACATCACATAATTAGAGTGCAAATAATAATAAGAGTTAAATACTTCACAGGTATCTGTGACTACACCCGAAGTAAAAAAGCTACATTGGTTTCAAAAAGTGTCTCGGCTGATACCTATCTTTAATGAAAAAACTCAGTTGATTCTTTCGTTGGCTTTCGTCCAATTTTTTTAATGGTCGTCTACTTCACCCCCTTAAAATGCTGACACCTGTCCTGAATCCTATGTGGCAGTGTACCACAAATGATACACATGCTTTACTGCCACATAAGACGAAGAAATTATTAAAAAGTTATATGCCGGCCGGTCTGGGGTGGCTCGGCCACCCCCCAAAAGACCAATGGAAAGAAAAACAATTGAGGGTTGGGTATCATATGTGATATACCGCCACGTAAGATTCGTGACATGTATCAAAATTTTAGGGGGGGTGATATGGACAATCATTAAAAAAAATAGATGGAAACCAAACAAAAGTACCAACTGATTTTATTTTATTTTTTTATTAAAGATAGGTACTACCTGTAACACTTTTTTTAAAAAAAAACTGTGACCTTTTGATTTAGGGTGTAATTTTATTCCTAATAATAATAATAATAATAATAAGAGTAATGATACAACCACAATATTTTTACAAATACTATTTTTACACAATTTCTCTCATATAAGGTGTGGTCTACCATCACATAAATCCCATCTATGTGAGAGGGTTGTGTCGCCCTTGAAAAAGGTACCTGTCCGAGACAAAACCAAAACTTGTCCTGGACTGCTTTTCTGTTTAATTAACGTACTACTCGAATCATCCTGTTTAGCTGCTTTAATTTTGCCCATAGTATGTGGTCATTTCTTTTTTTTCTTTTTTTCTTTTTTCTTTTTTTTTTGAGGAATGTGGTCATTTCATTCTCCTCGGATCCTCTATCACTCCTATGACATTGTCATGATATGTCCCAATTAATTGAAAAGTTCAATATTGTGGTAAATAGATCATATATATATATATATATATATAAGTGGTTCAAAATCAACTAGATATTTGGCCATGCATGCAGACCATCGACCCCTTTAATGCCTTTGGGGGTCCTCCACTCTCCAACTATACTTTTTTTATTCTGTTGTTCACATACAGTGTTGCGCGTGTACATGAAATAATACACCTCCAAATTTTTTCTCTTTCTAAAAGGTTGATTCTTAAGCAACGTGTCACCATCTCATGAAGTTTATCAAAAATAGTGTACAACACCTAATGATTCTGATCTTTAAGACAACTCATCAATTTGAACAAAGAAAGAAATACTGAGATAAGGACCACTTAGCAACCTGTAAATGCGCGCATGTGGTCAGTTCAGAAGACCAGATTTTGAAGAGGCCCTTGATTGGGAGATACGCACTAGGGCTATGGGAGCAGGAAAGTTCAAGAATTTTATGCTGCAAATGGGGTTAATTAATTTGCACTTAATTTGCAGGGATCGTATATATTCTCTGTAAATAATGCATGTGTGAGGTTGTCGATCTGCATGCATGGGTTCCCTCTGAAGTTGTTGCAGATCTAGAGTTTGTAATTTGTTTTGTTTGTGAAGGGTGGATTGGCGATTTAATTTGAAAAATATATGAGATCGGTATAAATAAAAATGTGTATTACTGGACATAGGAAATTAATTAGAATGAAATTACCATGCATTCGTTTTCTTTTGTTTGACAACAATTAAGCATATACGTTTTCACTGAAATTGAATAAAATTCTTAAAATGCGTTTATAGAAAACCTTTTCTTTTTTCTTTTTTCTTTTTTTGTAGTGGATCTTTAGTCTCTCATACCAAAATTTGGCATAGCACCATGCAGGAGGGTTTTACGAAGAACAGAGCAGATCGAATCAGAGGCCCATGAGGGGAAAAGAAAGAGCAGATCGATGGGTAACACAAAATACAAAGAAAAAGACTAACACAAGACAAAATACTAAATCAACTAGGACACGCAATACAAACAAAAAGAGTTAATTAACAGAACAAGACAGTCGGTTGATCCCGCATTCATGCATCCACATTCTGGAAGGAATATTTATGACATGGAAATCTAACCGTTTGTCAACTGGAATTGAAAAACAAACTGGCCGGAATGCTCAAACACACCGCTAATTAAATCATCGAATGACATCAATTAAGTAGCAGGGGCATTATCCTTAATGAAGTACCAGATATAGATCAACGTCATTATAGTGGATACGTATGTGTCGTTCAAACCCTTAAAGTTTATCTTGGAGAGAATGCGGCGAAATCGAACCCTGGCCTTATGTGATCGACAACAACGGTTGATGTCTTCTATTTGCTTTGTTATGTAGCAGTCATCCATATCAATCTCAAGCCCTTTAGTCAGACTATTGAAAAGAGTCACCACCTCCTGGTCGCCACCCTTTGCCTGTTTGATTATCCCCGCCCGACGAAGAACGTTGATATCATTCTCCGTATCCACTATGCTATCCAAGAATACTGCAAGGCAAGAAAAATACGCTGCTGCCCATCTATTGCTCTGCTCATAAGCTATCAAGTTCCTCAACAAAGTGCTTGTGCCATCATCGATGAATAGTGTAGGAATCTTCAATTTCTTGTTCTTATACACTATGTCAAGAAATTTGCCGGATTTTTTCTTGAATCGAATACCAGCATAAGTGAGTGTTGTGGCATTTTGGATCCAACCCTTGCCAGGAATTTTTTCATATCTGCTCTGGTCCTCCCTTTCAGGAGAATTCGGAAATGAATGGCGCCGGTTATCGTTTGGACTCATGAAGGTACACTGAAACTGAGCTAATAGATGTGGATGCTCCCCTTCGGCGTTCAATATTTTCTTTGCCAATTTGTCCTTTCCGGGTCTCAATGGTTCAAAAAATCGGAGAGCAAGCTTGTTGAGAGGAGTTGCCTCGCTCTCGACGGTGGTCATGTCAAATATTTTCTGCAGCAGAAACATAGGAAGTTGGTTCTCAAGCATAAGTAAATCACGACCGATATTTGGCACCATCCAACGTGTTTCTAAAATGGGCTCCTTCACATCATTTCCCTGCTCCAAAAATTCAAGCATGCAGTATTATTATAATTGTCTTCATGCATGTTCCTGATTTCTAAAGAGAATTGAAATAGAGATCAGAGAAAGCAACTTAGTACCTGATAATCACTCTTGGTGTACAGGCGGAGGAGCTCTACAACGAAGCAGCCGTCGAGGAGCATCATCCGGACAAAATCATCACTGTTTATACGATCATGAAAGTCATCCGAATAGCATTTTCTGGTTTTTTCCTCCATTTCCTTCATGGCATTTTCAAGAACTTCACAGTTCTTCATACGGTTTTGAAGGCGAGTAAGAAACCGGTTTTTTTGAATTTCAAAGGCTCTGAGACTGGGTTCATGGTAGTGTAATGGACCAATGCTTACGATCTTGGGGTTGTAGGCTCCCTTCTCAGCTTCACGTACATGTGGTGGAACCCTGAATATCGGCCATCCTCTGCCGATAAGAGGCTCTTGTGTAGCAGACCTCTTGATTGGGGCCGCCGCAGATTCTGAAACAGTTGTATCGCCATCCATGTCTCCTAATATTGTTTTCAGTTCTTCTTGTGTAAATTCTGAGACTTTTTGCTTTGATTCAGACCAGTACTATATATACATAAATAAATAGATGCATGGAAAATGAACCAATTAAAAACCCATGCATATATGCCTATATATAAAGATTTCAATCATTCGCCTGATGGATGTCCGTAATAAAGATTTTGCTTTTGAAAAAAGAAAAAGGTTTTCTTCATATTTATGAGAAAATCACGATTTTCTAAATGCAACTTCTGAAGAAAAATCAAAAGAATTTTTGTTTATTGGAGAAGGCAAAGACATCTTACAAAAAAAAAAATTGAGAAAAGTACACGTACCTATCTCAAATTATCACTCCATTATCAATCTGTTCTCCAAACTATTAACTGCATGTGTTAATATCCTCTCATAGACTATCAAAATATGTCAATGCCCCCTTAAAGCCAATAGAAAGACAAAAATAACCGTAAAAAAGTTTCAATAAGACATATACTCTGATAAATTCGAAAAAAAAAAATTGATAAAAAAGACAATTTTTTTTTTTTTAAAGACTAAAAAAAAAAATATTTTTTTTTAAAAAAGAAAAATGAAAATCTAAAGGTGGCCCAAACTGAAAATTATATAAACAAAATTTTTTAAAAAAAAAATCAAAAAAATTTAAAACCTTGTTTTTTTTTCATTTTTTTTTATTTTGTTTTTATATAATTTTACAAATGATATTTTGTGATTGGGGGATATTGACAATGTTTAATAATTTAGAAAGATAATTAATAGTTTAGTGACACATTAATAATTAGACGGTAATTTGAAAGGCACAAATACTTTTTTTAAAAAAAAAGAAAAAAAATCATAAAAATAAATGAGTCAGATCTACTTGATGCGATCCACCTGACAGCCATTCGATCAAGAGAATCTTTGGAGAATGATAAAACCAAACTCTTTTGCACAACTTCATCACAACTCACTCACAATAGTGTGAGCCATACGAGCATATGGGAATGTACGTACCCCAATCATGTCCCGAATCTTTTCCATGCAGCAGCAGCCAAAAAAAAAAAAAAATAGAGGACGTACGTACGTATAACGATAAGGGGAATCTCGTTTATAGGCCATAGAAGATGTACACATCAGCATTAAAGATAAAGAATCTGCTTTGGAAAAGAAAAAAAAAAAAAAACACATGATATCTATGCAGTCCCCAAAACATGATAACTAAGAGTATATATTCTGTCTATATTTCTTTTCATATCTTAATTATTGTTATTTACTTAAATTATTATGTATTTAAAATATTACAAATTCGAACCTAATATAAGCAAAAAAAAAAAAATCAAAATGGTTAATAGAATAACAATTGTTAAAAAAATAATACTCTATAAACTACATTTTTATCTTATAAATATCTTAAAATGGACAAGCAAAGAAGTAAGTTCTTGCATTTTGGGTTAATAAAGCTTGATTGCATGGGTCATGTTGTAATATATATTAATTTGTTTAATTTTTTTTATTCAAATTGAAGAGGGTGAAAAGGAATTACAGATGCGGGTCTTCCCCCGATTTAACATCGAAAACTATCCCTCAAGTGTAGGCTCGTGGAATATTTAATTAGAATAAGAAATAAATGACAATGTCAAAATTCGAATTCTAAATTTTTAATTTTGATAACATATACATTAAATCACTATTTATTTTAAGCTGATAAAAAAAATTAATTTAATTATTTAATCAATACTTTAATACTTAAACACCATTCAAATATAAAAAGACAAGTGACGTTGACCGTTGGTTGTGACCAATTGATCAATGTCTCAATTAGTTGAATAATTGAGAGAAGTGTGTCTGTGAATAATGATGTGGGGTTGGGGCCGGGGTGCATTTTGGTTGGCATTTAGGTAACTTGGAATTAATATGATTTTGGACACATATTACGGTATTATTAGTTATTACCAACTCATGATCGAGATTCTTTTGGAGGAACGTGCATATATATATATATATATATATATGATGACAACTTTATGCATACAACATAATTTCAATCCGAACTTATAGGATCTGGAAGGCCTGGATACAGACATGGAGAAAGTGATGCAAGAGTAAATCAAACATAAAATTTAAAGATTATTTTTTTTTTGAATAATATCAGTCTAAAAATAATAAGAATTATATAAAATATTGAAAGATTATTTTTAGAATGACATAAATTTTCTACAAACCGGTTTGTAGGAAATTTCATATACAAATAACATATAAGAGTGACATGTGTCATTTTAAACATGTAAGAAGCACATATTTTTATATTAATGTTATTAAAAAAACATGTGAGGTAGAAGCAATTAGCACATTTTATTAAAACGGCATGTGCTTCTTATGAGATATGATAGGCAGGGGACGTTCAACTGTCTCCTGCCTGTCTCATCTCTACGATTTGATTAAAAAAATTATGTTTTCACTTGAAAACATTAATTGTTTTAAAATTGGTCCATTTCCAACGTGGAAAGGGACGGTTGAGGGCCGGTCAAAAGACTCCAGTTTATCATTTACCGCTTCTTACAAGCTAAGGGATACATATCAATCTTATATGTGGATTGTATAAAATTTCCTACAAACCGGCTTGTAGGAAATTTCTGTCATTTTTAGAATAATATATTTTACTTTCTGTACAATAATCTTATTTTGTCTCCAACTTTACGGTTATGTTTTGTATTTTTTTTTTTTTTTTTTCAAGTTTCTACTTGAAGAATATTCAAACTTTGCCTATATAAAGGCATGTCTGTATTATTTTGGAATCAAATTTTGAAGTATCAGTTAAATTTTAAGTTTTTCAGAGTTATTTTTCTGTTTGCTTATTTGGGGCAATAAGGGTTTTTTTTCTTCCCTATTTGTTATTTTTTCTCTTCCGGAATTTTATTTTTTTATCGTTAATTCATAGTTTATACTGTTATCATACACTGTCAGAACAATCTTAATTTTGTCCCGCGTCAGAAAGGGAATAAAAAGATGGGTGAAAATGAAGAGTGGTTCTGACCAATAATTGTTTGAATGATATTAATTGTTTGGAATATAATGGAACTTATTGACCTCATTAAGCAGAAGCAGATTAGGAAGTTAGTGAGGAGGGTTCAAAGTAGATATTATTTGTACCCTTGAAACTAGAGAAGGTGGAAAATGCTGGAAAAATCAAAGTTTCACTTGTTCCTATATGGGATTTTGTAAATAACAATGGAAGCCACTATATATCTACTGGAATTCATCTATGATCAGGATTAATTCTATCGGAGAACATTAACAAATTATAAGTACGTAGTTGTGAAGTTATCTTGGTTCATGGGAATATGACCAGCTGGTTTCAATCAATTGTGTATGGATCTTCATCTACTAACCAACTGGATATATAGACGGAATTTATTGCAGAATTTGAAAGCAATCAGGTTGCAGGTTGGGTTGAATCCTTAGCTCATTGCTGGGGATTTCAATGTGGCTAGAAATATTCAAATTTTCTAAGTTTCTACGTTAAATCCTTGACTCCAATTGATCCGAGACTTAATGGATCAAGTCGATCATACTTTGTTCGTAACATATATGTTTATCAGTACAATTGATATGTATATCAGTACTTATCCATATATACACTTTATCAACATTTTTTTTGTCCTTCTTATTTGTTGAGCTAGAACTCCTAATACATGATGAAATTTGATATTAATCTCATATGTTTTATAAAGATTGGGTTCACTGCGTGCTTATGAGCTACTCACTAAGTCGTTGACTTGGTTTCATTTTCCACCTATAAATTAAAACTGTTGAATAATAAACTTAATTTTTAACATGTGAAGCTGAATATGTTGCCGCTACATCAAGTGTTTGTCATGCAATTTGGTTGAGGAAATTGTTGAAAGAGCTACACATGCCACAAGAGGATGCTACAGAAATTTTTGTTGACAACAAGTCGGCAATTGCATTGGCGAAAAATCCGGTATTCCATGATCGGAGCAAGCACATTGACACGAGGTATCATTTTATTAGAGAGTGTATTGCCAAGAAGGAGGTACAACTCAAGTTTGTGAAGACTCATGATCAAGTTGCGGATATTTTTACAAAGCCCCTAAAGAATGAGATTTTTAGCAAGTTACGAGCATTACTTGGAGTCACTAGAAATTAAGTTTAAAAGGGGATGTTGAATAATAAACTTAATTTTTAGTAACATTTATTTGAGTCTTTTCTTATTCTTGTAAGTTACTAATTAAGTGACTTGAAGAGGTTGTGTTTTTGAGTCTTTTCTTATTCTTGTAAGTTACTAATTAAGTGACTTGAAGAGGTTGTGCCTTTTGAGTGTTCAAGAGTTATAGGAGTTACATGGGAGTTATTTGAGATGTAAATGAATGGAGTTAATGTGATGAAGTTAGAAGGGTCATTTGTATCCTATAAATACCCATGTAAGCAAGTTATTTTGAATTAAGTTGAATAAAAGTATACAAAGTCATCTATCAATTTATTGTCTCTCTTCCTTTTCATTCTCTCTCTTAGTGTATGTGTGGTTTCCAATTTCCAACAAAAACAACCTTCCTTTACAGACCATGGTGAAAAGGAACCCGAAGCTGACGCCGACACTTAAGGATTTTGTTGCCGTTCTTGCTGGCTTAAAATAACACATCTTGGAACTAGATTACCAAAGAATTAGTACTACTTTTGCTGTTTATTAGACTCCTTACTTAGTCATTTATACAGTATTCAGGCTATGCCGGATAATTTCTATATTTAATGGAATTGTACTTGAGTTAATTATGACCTAATGGACTTATTATATATGTAAGCTTATATTTATGATTTGCTAGCTTATTGTGAGACTTACGTGTTGGTGGATTTGCTAGATGTTTTGGTTTATATTTGAGATGCATGTGTATACTGTTGGCTGTCTAGTTACACACAAAAAAATATACCCAAGTTTTTCGCTGCAAAACTCACTAAGGAAAGATAATAGTAGCATGCACCTCTTGTTAATAATTACCCGTTAATTATTAAGTTTGGAGATGATACAACTACCCCATTTCCATTGAGCCTTTAAGGCTCTCATGTCATGGTTGCAAACGATGGTCGACGTACAGTCACGGCTAGGTGTTGTTTGTTGATAGGGCATAGATTTAGCCATGCGTGATGTCTAATCGATCTTTGTCTTTTAGCGGGCGTGCCCTTGGTCATGTGTTCCGGAACCCTACTGAAGGAGTACAACCCCAACCGATTGTCGTACCAATTAATTATTGAAAGGTAATTCTTGCACAATAACTATACACAACAATTACACAACTCTATTTATATGGGGTGGGGCTTATGTGGCAGGTCTCACTCACATGAGCTCATCCCATGTGAATAGAGCTGTGTAATTGTTGTGTATGGTTGTTGTATAAGAAACATTTTCCTTAATTATTTGCATGTTGTCATGCAGGATTGCACTGGCAGGTTAAGGACCTAGTTTTCCTTATAGAATAATGGGACAGCTAGCTAGTACAATGCAATGTGGGACTATTCTTATGTACACCTCTTCCTAGCTGGCACATTGGCTCATTGGGTGTTGGGGGATTTGGGCTTGCCTCTCGGGCACAGACGTGTATTCTCAACATGGGTACGTTGGTATTGTGGATATATGCTCGGTATATCAACAATCATATTGTATACTTGTAAATCATTCAATATAGAATAACAAATTCTTATCTACTATATATATATATATGTTCTCCTTCTATTATTCTTTAAAGACAAATAATGCATTCATTAGAGATTTTATTAGAGAAACAATATTGAAGTAGTTCTCTTCCTTTCTTAATTTGCACCCTCCCCTTCTAAAACAATTATTTAATTCAGTTGTCCAATTTTAGCTTATGTTATCAGTAGGTCTCAGGAACTTCGAACTTGAGCATCCTCTAGTACAGAAACATCTGCGAATGTGTAATTACTGTAATAGGTGGCTAGTTAAAAAAAAAAAAAAAAAAAAAAAAAAAAAAAAAAAAAATAATAGCATATTAGGAACATATAAGTTGTTAGAATTTTTTTTTTTTTTTTTTCTTGCTTATAGTTGCATTAACAAGACACTAGACCAACCTAACCAGTAACCAATGCTGATGATCAAATTTTTTATTTTATTTAAAAAAAAAAAAAAAAAAAAAAAAAAAAAAAAAAAAACCTAACTAGAAATGGGCCGAAGCCTAGGGCTCCTAAAAGGATAGTGTATTGGTGTGTAAGGGACATCGGTTGAGAAAGCCTCCATAAAACTAAAGAGAGAGGGCACTTAACATGGAGAGCCAGAAAAAAAAAAAAAAAAAACAAAACAAAACAAAACTGCAAAAGGGCGGCAAGCCCACCTACTTGGCTAAGGAGAAAAGAAAAGGGAATTGAAGCACAAGCCCATCTCTCATGGAGAGGGTTGAGACCTATGATGGGGGACAAAATTTCTAAAACTAAAAATTTAAGGGTGTGCATGTGAGATTGTGATTTTCTATTAAAAAAAAAAATTAATTTTAAAATAAATTGCATAAAATAAATCAGTTGGGAATTTCATTTTAAAAATGCAGAAAATATCTTTTTCAAATCGCAGGTAAGATGATATTTTTTTTAAAACACATATTTTAAAAGGTTAATTTGTGATTTTAATGACCAAGTTGCGATTTTGTCAAACACTTAATTATATTTTTAAAAATCAATTTTTTAAATCTCACATTTTAAAATCATTTTTAAATCGCAAATCCAAACAGACCCTTAACTCTAAAGAGGTTGGACTAGATTAATTTTTTCTTTTTTTGAAGGGGCCTTCATAATAAAATATTTTAAAAAAATAAAATAAAAACAAAACAAAAAAACCCTAAATATGCTAAAGGTTTTTTTTCAACTTAACTCTAAAATGGCCGAACCTCACCACATGATATATATCTCATTAGATACAACAAAATAAAATCTTAATCATAAAATGATTCATCTACATTTTCATTTGAAATCAAAGTTATCATATTCATCAATTTGTAACATAAATGTGTCAACTTCCGCAATAAAAATAAATAAATAAATAAATAAAGAGAGAGAGAGAGGCCCACTAGAGTGCTCTTTTTAAAGTCAAAATTAATATTTTCTAAATAATTTTAAATAAATTACAAATAATTTTTTTTAATTAAAAAGCTTATATTTGATATTTTAATATCCATCACCCATGATCTTTAATTTTCTTTATAATCATTACTAAATTAGTAAATTACAAATAAATTATAATTTAAAACATTATATATGGATTAAAATCTTTTCAATTTTACTTAAAATCGAGACGGTGCATTTCATGGTCCATATATATGTATATATATTGTCACATAACAAAAACAATAATAAAATAAAATTTGAACAGTCAATCCGACGACTTTACTATTTCACTTACATCATAGATTCACATGAACAGAACTAGAAAATTGATTTTAGAGGGATCATAGTATAGTAAATTTTTCTTAAGAGGCTAAAGTTGAAATATAAGACCTAAAATGTGTTTTTCAAACAAATTTAAAAGCTAAAAAAAACATACATTTTTGTCACAAAAAAAAAATCCTAGAGGGGCGCCTTTAATTCTATTGAAAAATGATATTTTTACATTTCTTATACATTTTATTTTTAAATTTACTTACTTATATTGGGGTGAATTTGAAACTTAGTTCTATATAAATGTACAAAAAATATAAAAGAGATATAAGTGTATCGTTCTCAATTTAGCCGCTACTTACATGGAGAGATGATGCTCTTGCTCATTGAGTAATAGTATTATTCATACTCATTTATTATATCCGACTCCTGTTGCGTGTTTTAAGTTATTTTTAGGGTTATTACATTTTCCCTCTATGAACTACCAAAAAATACGCGATGTCCCCATGAACTACCAACTCGATTAAAATAGAGCATTCAACTACCAAAGACAACCATTTTCCCCCTTCCGTCAGTCAAAGGGATTAAAACAAACGGTCAACGGGTCACATGCCGTTTTACCCTCATTTTCTTCCTTTTTTCCCCCCATAAACTACCACCATCTTCCAACATGTCCCCATGTAAAACGGCACATGACCCGTTGACTGTTTCTTTTAACCCTTCTAATTGACGGAAGGGGAGAAAATGGTTGTCTTTGGTAGTTGAATGCTCTATTTTAATCAAGTTGGTAGTTCATAGGGGCATCGCGCATTTTTTAGTAGTTCATGAAAAAAAATGTAATTACTCTCTTATTTTTAAAAAAATAGAAGTAGACTTAAACGATGTTCTATTATCGTTTGGCAACGTTTATTATGAGCCACTTATTCAAAGCCTTCCCACTCTCTCTGTTCTTTCAAATCTCCCTTCACCCAAAGCCAAAACTCTCTGACTCTCTCTGTCTCTCTCTGAGCGAAGATGTTACCCGCCACCACAATCTCTTCTCTTCACTCCACCAATGTGTATCCCACTCCCTCTCTCTCTCCTCTCTCCACTCCCTCTCTTCCTTCTTCTTCTTCTTCTTCTTCCTCTCTTTCTCTTCCGCCATCTTCCCCTACCCAGCGTCGTCGTCTTCGCTCGTCCTGCGTCTTCGGTGACACCCATTTGAGGATTAACCCAAAACCCAGAGTTGGTTTTTTGTTTTCCTTAAGCCAACATTGAGATTTTGTTTCCATGGTTTCTGTCGCACACGTTTTCTGGTCTCATATAATGTACATGTTTCTTTTGGTAGGGACTGAAGGTGAATTGTTCAGTGAGCAGCGAGCCTTTGAGGGTGATGATATCGGGTGCGCCGGCGTCGGGGAAAGGGACTCAGTGTGAGTTGATTGTCCAGAAGGTAAGCATATATATATGTGAGTGGTAATCATACTGCAAACATGTTGTACTGAATATTAGAGCTTGTCGTGTATATTGAGCTACCATAAGCAATAAGATCAAGTTAGTTCTTTGAAGAATGCTATTTTCTAGAGGTTGTACTTTTATCAAATATATGTACAATGTATTACAAGAACTAAATATTAGAGATTTTCATGAATAAGTAGCTATCACAAGAAATGAGATCAAGTTGGTTCTTTGAAGAATTCGATTTGCTAGAGGTTATAGATTCATCAAATATGGATGTGGATTACAAGGGCACCTACTGTGCGCGCGTGTGTGTATTGATTTGTGTACTGGCATGTGTCTATATTAGCCTCATCGTTTGTATGATACTTCAAGAGGTTTGGGTTTAGAGCTTCTTATTAAGATTGGGCATGTTTCCTTTTATTGAACTTTAGGCGTTGGGTTGATAGCCACTAAATTCTCTTATACAATTCTGAGTTTGTGCAGAATTCTCTTCCTGATATTTTCATGTTGGCCTTATTGTTTATGTTCAAATGACTAATTGTGAGCAATGCATCAACTTGAGAAACTCTTCAATCTTTAAAATTATCCTCATTTCTCTACAATGAATTAACAGCTTGAGATTGTGAAATTGGTTACATATTGGGTGTGAACTTTATTTTCTATATCAGCTTGGGAAGAGGTTTGCATATATGATGGCAAGTTGACAATTGTAGATGGTAATCAATCAATCCCTTTTCTTCAAAACTCTGGATGTTGGGCACCTGTAGACTGACACGAAGCCAGCAAAAGAAATGTATAGCTGACTAAATTTGAACTTCTTGATTAAAAAAGCTGTGTAATTGGTGTTCTTAGTGAATGTGTCTGAAGAAGAAATGGGAACATTTTACTGAATGCATGCAGGGGTTTTCAATGCCCTTAAATTTCCATAGGCAAAAAAATAGCAATCGATAACATAATGTCAAAGGTCTAGATTCCATTTGATACCGGAAGGCAATAAGAGGGGCAATTTTGTGTTCTCCAGACAGTCCTGTAAAGATGAATTAGCTAATCTTGGAAAACATAGGTAAATTACAAACAAGTGCTCTTGAGATGGAAAAAGTCTATTTCTCTTTTACTTGTTGCATTTATATAAAAGATGTACTCTTGTTGCATCACCTTAGAAGTCCATCTTGGTCTTCAGTATCTGAATGTAATCATTATTATGTTTATAGTCATCCATGCCTCCTTTTTCTTGGTTCTTCAGTTTGGATTGGTGCACATATCAACTGGGGATCTTTTGAGAGCTGAAGTATCTTCTGGGACAGAAATTGGAAATAAAGCAAAAGAATTTATGAATGCTGGCCGTCTAGTTCCAGATGAAATCGTGACAGCTGTACTGAAATTTTCTAACTCACATTTGTGTTTTGCTTTTTCTTTCTCATACAGTCTAGAATACTAACGGTTTGCTTTGTAGATGGTCACATCACGATTATCACGTGAAGACACAAAAGAAAGAGGGTGGCTTCTTGATGGGTACCCACGGAGTTTTTCCCAGTCACAAAGTCTGGAAAAACTGAAAATTAGGCCAGATGTTTATATCGTGTTAGATGTATGTGAATCACATGTTTATCCTATCTTTTCTTATATATTGGTCATTGTCTATTTGTTTTCCTTCCTTCTATTCAACTTGTTTAACCTACTTAGCTCAAAAGATTATCTGGTGTATTGACAATCATAGACTTCTGCATAAAATATGAACTTTCATATTGTCCTAAATGCTTGAAAAGTTTCCAAAGAAGAACTTGCTAGACGTACTCATTTATAAAGTAGTTTGCTTTGGTAAGTTTCTACTAGAGTGACTTTGATTTGATGGAAGCATTCTGGTGCTGTTTTTCTTTTCTTTTTTAAGATTTTAAAAGTAACAGTCGTACATATATGTTAATGTCGTGCATCCAATTGCTTGGTTTTTCGATGTTTTTCTTTTTTTCTTTTTTCTTTTTTTCTTTTTTTATATGTATATAATTTCACACATATACTTATCAAAAACAGAATTCTATATTTGATATCAGATGTTTAAAAGTTATGGGTTATCACTAAACCAAAAGAGCTTGTTCTCTGTCGGTGTTTTTTAAGGATCAACTCAACTGTGCCTTTACACTTAAAATATTCTGTGTTTATCATCTTTAATGTTTGACTCAAATTTTCATGGCATCTTTTACAATCTTTGAGAAACTCATTTTAGTCATTCAGTACATAAACATTTACTTATCAAAGTGATTTTTTACATAGATCTGTTTTTTAATACCCAGGTTCCTGATGAAATTCTAATCGACAGATGCATTGGTAGAAGGCTAGATCCTGCAACGGGGAAGATTTACCATCTAAAAAGTTTTCCCCCAGAGACTGAGGAAATTAAAGCCAGACTTGTTATTCGCCCTGATGATACTGAGGAAAAAGTGTGGTTGCATTCTTACATTTTTATCTCTTTTACTCTGTCACGTGTACACTGTCTTTCCTTTTAAACGATTGCATCTAATCCGTGACTTTGGGTATGATTCACATTAGGTCTCATAAGTGTACTACTCTTTTGTCTTTTGAACCTGATGTACTATGAGCTCATTTGCCTAGCACCTAACTTATGTTTTATTTGTGTTTTAGGTGAAGTCACGTCTAGAAATATACAAGAAAAATGCAGAAGCAATCTCATCCTCATACTTGAACATAATGAATAAGGTGCCCGCAGATTGATAATATTTTATCAGTTTTTTGCCCCATCTGTATGAATTTACATCAGTGATATTTATCGGTAGCATTTTCTCTTGCAATGACAGATCAATGGAAATCGTCCAAAAGAAGAAATTTTCAAAGAAATAGAATCTATTCTTTTGCAAGTGCCGAAAGATACAGTAAAGACAACAAAATCAGGTAAATATTTCCGGATTTGAAGTGTTAGTTAAGTGTACACTAGATTAATCTTTAGTGCAGAGTTTTTTTTGTAATTATTGTTTCAAGGTATTATTTTCAGATTCTATATGGTTAGTTCTTCCATTCTTGATTGTCTTTTGGGAGACATCATCTATTTTTAACTGGTTCCGTTCTTTTACTGTTTACTTAATTTGGTACTTCAGTCAGCCATTTAGCTTTGCGGTAAATTAATTTTATTTTAAGTAGTTTAAGTTTGCTATATGTATTCCTTTAACTAGCACTGTTGGGCGCTCAGTTCTTTTTACTGGAATTAGGGTTCCTTTTGGCTCAGTTTGGATTTGGAAACTACAAGATGGAAGAAAGGGAAGCAGCTTACTGCTTAAAAAATAGCTGCTTTTGGAAGAATTTATAAAACCAGCATGATGTTCTAACATTCATATCTAAGTTCATATTAAAATTGAAGTTCCCATGATATTTTCAGCAATTGATGATAAATATTAACTTTGACTTAGGCCATGAACATAATAAAATTAATTAATTATTAATCTTGTACCAGTAATTAGCTTAAGGTTCTTTGGTTTGTCAACCTCCATCTGTTTCATTCTTTGTACCAGGGAATGCAGTACTTGAAAGTAAGTATCAGATGAATCAGGCTTCTGCAAGCCAGGTATGGTCTGTAAAGTATAAAACTTATTTGATGATTGTTTTCTGTATTTAAAGTTTCATTTTCACATAAAGCTTTCATTAAATAATCTGTGTTGTATTTCTTGTCTTATTTTACTTCAGCTTTTTACAGGATGGCTGGAGAGGAATTCCTACAAGATTGAATAACATTCCTCACTCGAGGGAAATTAGGAAATATTTCTACAATGATGTGCTCGATGCAACAAGAAGAGCCATTAATGATGGAAGAACTCGACTAAAGGTTTGATATTGGTCTTTGTTTCTTTTTGGTTGGAGATTAATTTATTCTGATAGGTCAATGATATCAATTTATTTGTCATCAAGCAACCAATTTATATTCCTGTATTTTAGGTGTTGATTTCCATATAATTCATTCTCTTATGTTTTGTCTCTTAATCATACACAAATATCCATTTTGAAAATTGGGGGTTTACGAACTTTGCTTTGCATGCTTGGTGGAAAATACAAGATATACCATGAATTCCAGCAAATAAAACAGAATTTGCTTGACAACTGATATTTCTTTTATTTGTCTATTTATTTATTTATTGCTTATTTAAGGATTTAGAGAATATATCTGTAATTACTTAAATCAGTCTGATCCATATGATAAATTTATTTGGACATGGTTTTAGGAAGGTTATGGGTATGAGGTGCCTCAAGTTCAGAGAAAATAAAAGGGTTTACAGACCAGTCCATGACACCACCTAAAATGTATAGCTAACTAAAAGGAGAAGAGGTAAAAGAGAAAGGAAGAGACGGAAGTTTGTTCTTGCCAATGCAATTTGAAGTTACACTATATATTTAATTTGTCCTAAGTAGCTTTACTGTTTGCGAAGATGTCTCCCCCAATGAACCAAATTAATCTTCTTTAATTTCTCATGTAAAATTAACAGGTGGAGATTAACATTCCAGAGCTTAACCCAGAAATGGTAAGGACTTTTACCTTAATTTACCAAGTGTCTGTTTGGATTTAACAATATCTTATGATGCACAGGATGTTTATCGAATAGGTACCTTAATGGAACTTGTTCGAGTTCTTGCTCTTTCATTTGCTGACGATGGAAAGCGAGTCAAGGTGCTTTTATCCTGGTTACCTCTAATATAATTTGCAATGAATAATATCATAAAATGAGCATTGTGTTTATTCAGTTCTCTAAACCTTTCAGGTCTGTGTGCAAGGATCTATGGGGAAAGGTGCACAAGCTGGAATGCCATTGCAGCTTGCTGGTACTCGACAGATCTTAGAGTTTATGGATTGGGGTGATTATGGTGCACTGGAGAACTTTGTCAAGATTGGTTCTGTAGGTATAGAACTGAACCAAAAATCATGTGTAGTTTATGACCACAGTGTGTGATTTTGTTCATCATCTTTATGGAATTGCATCTGCAGATATTGGTATTCTAGAATCTTTGTTGTGTCCTTGAAAACAGTTATCAAACAAAGCTTGTATAATGATATGCTAAATAGCAAAGGTAGGATATTGATATTCATGTTGACTTGTTGATGCGACACCTTATCTCCATCTATTTGCATGGCCACTTGACAATAAAATCCTTCATTTTTTCTTAAACTTCAAAATATGCTGAGAAAAAAGCTCTGCATCTTATTGCCGTAGCCAACTAGTCAGTTCTATATCACTTTTTTGGTTCATTCTTATTCACCAATAAAAATCAGGCACAGATACACATGCAACTTATTTGCATCCAGAAAAGCTGTGGGTCTGCAAATAACTGAATTTATTTTATGGGCTAGGATTTACATGCATTAGCTTTGTTGCATCAGCTAGTCAGATGTTGCAAAAAAACTATATAAACAGTAGAAAGAAAGGAGTATGTCAAATTTTTGCTACTTTTTCCCAGCTTCATTTTCTGTATGTCTTAATTTTTTGTATCATAGACTCTGTATGTATTTGTAAACATATATTGTATTTCTTCACCATGACATGCCATTGTTTTGTTCATTTTGTTGAGCTAGAATACATAATTGCCAGTACACCTACCTTGTATCACATTTTCAATCTATAAGAACATCATTATCCATGTTGATTGTTTAGATTTTAGCAATTTCATTATATAAGAGAGTTAATTGCATACTATAGTAGTGATTTATCAGGGGGGAAAAAAAGTCCCCTGGGTCACCTTATCTGTAAGTAGGTATGCTCCTCATATAGCTGGCCTATGTTCAAATCCCCTAAATGATCTAATGCTTGGGTGAAGGACAGTTCAAGTACTCAAGGTTTACTTGGGCGTTAAACAGTATTATCCTCGTATCTTTAACTATACTTACAAGATTTTTCTCGTTACAAAAAAAAGGATACAATGGTAGTCCTCACATGTATAAATATTGTACAAATCCGTTCCCTTTTTTCTTTTTCTTTTTTTAGCTATCAAATTTTATCTGTCATATTCTTAAGGTTTTCATTTACAATTGCAGGTGCCAAAGAGGTTGATGAGCAAGATGACATGTTTATCATAGTGGCTCCTCAGAATGCTGTTGGGAATTGTATTATTGATGTAAGGAATCTGAGAGCATCTAAAACTTATTGGAGATTGCCTCTATATAATGTGCTTTAGTTTTACTATTCCAATTTAATTAGCCTTTAGATTGAATACGCAGGATCTAAAAGCTATGACTGATGCTGCTGGAAACCGATCAGTTATTCTTGTCAATCCTAGGCTCAAGGTTCAGTTTCTTTATAACTTCAGCTGATATCGCTTTCATGGAATGATTATGTATTTTATAACATTTGATCACTCTGTCCTGCATTGGCCCATCTATAGGATTTTTTTGTAAATTTGAGAACAGTTCGGATATAAATTAAAATGAAGTCAGTTTCTTGGCCTGAACTCCATGACTTGCAGGCTCAGCAATTTTCTTTTATTAGATTTATGATGCCGTCATACTTCATCAGTATTACATAGGTAGCACTCGTAGTGATATTATGCCTTATGTCTGAGCCAAGATCCTCTTTTAGCAGATCAAACCTTCAAATGCAACCTGAATAATATTCTTGTCCATTCTTTTTTCTTCTTGATTTGCTTCCATAATACCCTCAGAGAAAGACAATCCTAATTTCCTGAAATGACAGTGGAAAATCAAATTTAACTGTTTGATCTGTAGGGTTGCTTTCTTTAGATCAGGCATTCAGGCTCTGTAATATCTTCAGCTATGTTGCTAGCCTCGAACCACCTTTTTCAAAGAATTTTCTGCAGATAGTTGTTTATATGTCTAACTGATATATATGGATTTTGTCAAATTCAGGATTTACCTGGTTCCAGTGGTATCATGCAAGTAAGTACAACCCTGTGAATTGGCATACATAAATACAAACCCATCAATTTATAACTTTCCCTTTCTCTTATAGACAATGGGTCGGGACAAGAGATTGGAGTATGCTGCCTCATTCGAAAATTGCTATTTCTTTCGGCTTCTCTATTATGCAGGAACCCAGTATCCAATTATGGGTGCTCTCAGGTATAGATATTGCCAGTTCAATACTTATTACAAGTTAGCTAAACTCTTGGTCATCCTTATTTTGTCTTATTTATAATTATTTGTTGAGCCTGATGGCTTGTTCTCGATTTTTAAAAATGAAGTTGAGTCCTAGATTGACGATCAATATCTATCCCGATTTTATTTGGTTTACGTTTATGTGAAGTACTTTAATCACCACACGAACTCTCTAATGAAGAGATAGATGAGTTAATTTTACCTGCTGCAAAATTCTACTGCCTGGAATACTACCATGAAACAATGCTGTAAAGTAGTATCACCTCATTGCTTCAGGATGTCTTTCCCATATCGTCATGAACTGTATAAGAGGGTGGATGGACCATCTGGAATAGAGAAGTATGTTATCTTGTCCACTTTTCCTGAAAGGCCAAGCACTGAAGAAATTAATGATGCCTTCGAAGGAAAACCAAGGTAACTCCCATTTAATTGTTATATATGAGAAATTTTAGGATTATTTCTGTGACTTTTATTTTTCTCCTAGCTTTTAACTTTCAAAACCACTATCCTGATTGAAACCAATTCATTTCATTAACAAATGCAGAAATGAAAATAAGAAAGCCGCAGGATTTTGGTAAGAAACATCCATCTTGTTGATATTTCTAGTTGTTATCTGCTAATTTATCATTAATCTATCTTTTGCTTTTTGTAGGGGATTCTTGAGTGGTATACTTTGAGTAGGAATGTGATCATTTATTTATTATTTGCATCACATGCAAAAATTCTTTGACATGTATGCTTGTTGCCTTGAAAAATGTAAAAAATTTCATAAGGAAATTTGCATAAAGTAGACTACACATACTATTAAACTGGCATGTATCCTTAGAACATGTGATTCTCAAATATTAAAATCACATCCTCTAAAAGAACACATCTGTTTAATAGACCGGGTTGGAGGAATTTTCACCAACCCAATTTGAAGGAAAGCTGTCATAAAATTATTAGGAGATAGATAGAAAGTCATGCACTCCACTTAATAAACCTAGCCAGCTCAGTCCAACTTACATTGGCATTACTTTATCAGTTGTATGACTAATATGAGCTGCATCATTGCTTTTAGAAGCTTCAACTCCAATTGAAAAATAATAATAATGGTGAATAGGAATAAAAAAAAAAAGATAATTGTATTGAGTTGTAGAAGAGATTCAAGGAAGTAATGATGATCATGATGACGATGATGATAATAATAATGATAGCAATCGGATTTTAAACATAATATTCTTAAAAATAGGATGATGAAATATTAAAATTCAATAATACTTACTAGTAATATTAATTTGTTAAGTGTGAACTTGGAGTCAACTGGTGATGGAGTCAGGAAAGGCTTTGTTTCCAATTAATAAGTTTTAGCATGTGTTACACAAATCTCCCTAAAAGGGTTTTAGAATGCTTTCAAATTGCAATTAAAACCCCCATAATCTCAAAGATGTTTCAATGTTGCTCAAGATCTTCCGTTTCACTTGAAATTAAGAAGAATAATTTTATGATTCAGATTAGATTGCACAGAATCTAAATACGTATATATTGAATATGTTGTCCTGTTATTTAAAATTTTAAATGACGTGATATCATGGAAATTGTCAGATATAAGAGAAAAATAAATTAAGTATATTAGTTTTCAAATTTATGGGATTTTAATTTTGAATATATTTTAAAAGCAAAAAAACAAATTAACCCAGAATTTAGAACTTCAAGGGGATTTGTGTGCAATTTGAGTCAAATTATAATATTAATTTCTGTAATCATGATGATGGCATCTGCGTGTATCACTATAATATTTTGAGCCGCCGAACTCTTAGGAAAGTCTCCGATGCCAACCAAGATTATTAAACCAAAGTTTCACGATATAGATCATACTATCATTTTCAATTTTTTTTTTTTTTTTTTAAAAAAAATAAAAATAGAGATACTATATTTTTCATTTTCAGCCTACGTTTGGTTTAGCGGCAGTTTGAAAAATAATGATTTAAAAATACAATTATTGGATAAAATATGATTTTCAAGAACACAATTAAACAATTGGTAAAATAATCATGGTCCGACAATTACAATTGTTTGCTTTTTAAAATACGCTCACTTGCTTAAATTATCTTCTTATTTTTAAACGCACTCTCAAACTGAATATTTTTCTTGTATAAAAACACAGTTTGGCCAGCAAAATTTCGAGCCAAACGAATTCTAAATAGAGGACTATCCATCTAATAAATCCACAAAAGCGAACCAAAAACAAAAAACTGAACTGGATTAAAGACGACTTGGTCCATTACTTAAACTAAATCAAATTACAGTTTATCAAACAAATTATGCAATTGGTTTCCATGGGTTACACGGCTCTTTTGACTCTCATGTGAAATAATGAAAGTCCCATTAGGTACCCAAAAAAGTCTATCACCCTTTAAATGATGATTGAAAATTAAGACTAGTTTGTCAAACCTATGGAAATTATGGACCCTATGCTTATTAATAGGCACTTTGTAACACTCCAGTCCCACATTGAAAATATGAGTAACTCACGTAGATTGAATGGATTATAAAGACACTCATAGGTGCTAAGTTCCGCATTTATTATTCCACAGTTATGTGGGGAGCTCCAATTGTAATTTGACTAACCCTTTTAAAATGGTTTAAAAGAGGCAAAATATATCAAATTCAAGGGTAGCCTAGTATATTTATGGGATCAAAAAACAGGCACGTACCTCATGTTAAAGACTGGCGTCTGGAGAGGTTGGATCTACATGATATTGACGTGTAGTAGCACATTCATTTTAAATGGACTACTGATAGCTCCCCCTTTTGTTTTCTTCTTCTTTTCTTTTCTTTCTTTCTCTTTTTTTTTTTTTTTAGATACATTTAACAAGAAGAGACAATACAAAGACAAGAAAAAACAATACAATTGGAATCGAAATAGGAGGAGGAGGTAAAATAGGAATGCAGCCAGGAATGGATCTTCCTGCAGCTTAATATGCCCACATAATAAACACAGAAATTAGTACTTCTCTGTTGACCTTCCTAGCTTCCCATGAGGAAGATACTGGATGAATGGGTTTCAACTTTTCATTGGCAAATCAAGAGGCAGATGACAAAATATGGCTATGTTGGAATCATGAAGTGAATGTAGTGCTTGTCAACGCGTTTGAACAGTGTATCACAGTCAATGTCAGCTTCCTTAATTCTGATCTGGTAAGGCTTACCATTGTTTATGCAAAGTGAAAGATAGCTTCTTGGGGAAAAACTTCAATTACTGTCCTAAGACATACAAGGTCATCAACACTAGTGATAGGCTGTTAGCTCTCAAATTGTTCAAGAAACTTCCTAAATTGACTTTGGCATCCATAATTTATTTTTTAAAAAACTTTTTTCAAATGCAATCACTATCATTGAATGAAAAGGAAGATGAAAAGAGGGGAAGAGAGAAGGGAATGAACCCTCTCATTGGTCAAATTCATTGCTTCTGTTAATGAACTTTAGTTTAAATGGGGTAGGTGAAATAGAGAGATGATAAATTTTATGGTCAAGATTTTATTTTGTTGCATCTAACGGTTTACATAATGTCACGTTATTTTGTAATTTAAATGACGTGACAACATATACACCATTATATCTATAAAATATAAGGCAATTAAACACATAAAATCTTCATAGACTTTGTTAAAAAATTTCTCCGACCCAATTTAAACAAAAATTTTGTCCTCATGGATATACTCAAGTCTAATGGAGACAAATTATGATGAGAAGTGAAGAATCAGAATAACATAATGAAACAAACACATGCAGCTTTAGTCATTGAAACCCTATAAACAAAGTTGAGGCTACAACTCAAAGTCGAACTTCCCTTTTTTTATCTGATAAGAACAACTCAAAAGTCATTAGTATGGAAAGTTATAAGGTGGGCTCTTTTTCTCTTATATCTATCTCACACTCAATATAGACAAAATTATTTTTAAAGAAGGTGGGACATATACATAATATTGACATCTCTTGACTTTGTTTGTTCATGTTTTTAGAGAATACTATTTTAAAAAAAAAAAAAAAAGTTTTTTGAAGTGATATAACGGTAAAAATAGTTTTAAGTATTTTGTGAGTGTTTTTAGTTGTTTGTTAATGTTTTGGTTTTGATAAGAGAAAACAAAAGAAGAGCTCAAACTTTGTGTATTTTTTTCATGCTAAACTTTAGTCACCCTGCAATTGGGCAAGAGCTGTGAAAGCCCCCTATAGGGCTCCTATTGGAGGCTTCTCACAATTCCCTATACTTCGAATAGAAAATTTAAAATTAATGGGAATCTAAGTTGATAATTACCAAATGTAATGTGAATAGGAGTAATATACAAGCAATATATATAGGCCAACTCCAATCATAAAGTTTGACAAGTATTTTTCTTCCCATGCGCATGACACTACAAAAAAACAAGATTTTCGCCACTTGCAGTTTGCCACGTGTACGGTTACTGTACACGTGGCGAACTGTTGGCCACGTGCAAGTGGCCACGTAAATACACGTGGTGGATCCGGTTGACACTAACTGCACAATTGGTCACGTGTATTTTAATACACGCGGCCATGTTCGCCACGTGTATTTTAATTGGCCGCGTGTAAAATGCACGTGGCCAATTGTTTTTACGCCACAGATGGCCACGTGGCAATAAAAGACGTGGCGATTTATGGTATTTTTTGTAGTGTGATTTTTGCCTCCCCCATCTCAATTTCATCTCACATGACGTATGTGGCTAATTTGCCCATTCTTTCTCAATTAAAATTTATGCAGTCACTGTATTTGAATTATTTTTATTCATGGTATTAATATATACAAGTTGGGTCAAATGATCTTTTCGTTGAATATCTTACAAATATCTTATTCATAGCCAACACTAATAGCATTTCTTTAATTTTTACTCATTGCACGTTCTTCGATGTTTTCACGCTTCCCAAGAATAAGACTCTTCCGTGGATCTCGCCTAGATGCCTAAATTAGATTCCGAGAAAAAAGTATGTTCAATGCATAAAATAATTCGTTTGTCGTTTATACATGAGGTATGAGCCTATTTTTATACGCAAAGAGGTTGTGTCAAACCTAAATTGAGTTTACTACGTGCTACCACTTGTTTGGTATGAGAGTCATCTCCCCATTCAACTCATGGGAGTTGGACTGTTGATCAGATTCTTCAAAGAGTCCTTATTAAACCCTGATTGGGATTATTACTCCAATTTAACTTAGAGTATGATTATTTCCAACATTATTCATGTTATTTAAAGTTGGCCAAGTTTTCCTTCAAGCTCGAGTGGAAAAAATTCATCCAAAATGTATTTGAAAATCACATGTTCTGTTAATTTTATTAAAAATGCGATTTGCAATTACTTATTTTATGAACATATATCAATTTAATAGACTGAATTGAGCTCCATCCCAATTTAAAAGAAAATTTTGGTCTTCCTAGTTTATGACATATATGTGTATCATATATGAATGTATTTATTATGGTGTAAGTAGGCATCATTTTCTTTCTAGGTAGTGTTATTTAATAGACTTTCATTAAATTACCACACAATTAGGATGATGGAGAAGTAAGATCAACAAGGCTTGTAAAAAGAAAAAATCAATGATTAATTTTTATTGTCACATCATCATAGTTGTATGACAGTCATATAAGAGTATACTAAATAACTTGTTCTTTTTCTTTTTTTTTTCCTTTTTTTTTTTTTTTTTTTTCAAAATTCCAATGGAGAATGGATTGGTAGTTGAGGCCTACCTTCCATCTCATTAATCAATAATCATTTGACTTTTCTCTCTCTGCTTTGGTCCTTGAGCCATGGATCTCTAGCATTGTGACTTAACCATTGACTTCCAAATATAAAAAATTGAAAATCAAAGAAGCAGGCATGGGACAAACATATACAGCCGAGTCAATATGACCGGCGTACCAAGTAGAGGTTATACCCATTCAACTTGCAAAAAATCCATGGCAGTCATATAACCACCTCATCTAAAAAGTTGGATAACAGATGTATGGTATCCCTTCTAGTTGCTCGGTGCACCGGGATGATACAAAATTCAAAAAAATTGATCCAATCATTTGATTGTATCACGATCAATCAAGACAGTACATCGAGATTAAGATGATATAAAATTTAAGGAATTCGATAATGTGAGAGAAGTTCACGTAAATGCAAATTTATATGCATGATATGTAGCAAAATATCAAAGGAAGGAAAGAAACCGTTAAGACCGTTAAATTATCACTTATTCAAAAAATTTAAGCTGATAAGAAGAAGTAAATTTAATTACTTAATCAATACTTTAATAAATATATTTTACTGGGCGGTGGTTAAACTTTCTTGTGAACAAAATTCTAAAGTTTGATAATTTGATTTATCTTGTAGTATTAGGTGGATTCATGTTAAGATCTAGGAGTCCTTATCCATACTGTTTCTTGAATAGGAAATCTTTCCTTATTATACAAATTTGCTCTTGCAAAATTTTCATAATAATGAATACTACTGTACATACTTTACCATGGCAGACAATCCAAGTACAGTAACTACAACCGATCCAAGAAAAAAATAAAATAATATGCATACATACATACATTTATATAAGGAAAAAGCGTAATTATAGATACCATGTTTTCCATACAGACAAACAAACGAAGAGAAGTGTTTGTCTGGACCCAAGTCAAGCGCTTGAGAAATCCTTTTCCATTGATAAAGTTAGTGGGGAGCAGTTTTTGTTACCTTATAAGAACTGAAGCAGGGTGGCAGTGGCACTCATTCCTGAAGGGTTGATATTGGTGAGGTTCTGAAAGGAAGAGAAGCCAAGGTCTTTGGAGATGGCAGGTGGGTCTTTTGGTCCGGCCGGTGTGGCCAAAGAGAGAGCTGGACAGTACCAAGGAAGGGTCACCTTGTATGTGATCATTGCCTGCACCGTTGCTGCTATTGGTGGCTCAATTTTCGGCTATGATATTGGAATTTCAGGTTACCTGCTTTAATTTTTTGAGCCAGAATTTTCAGAAATTAATTATATATTTTTTTTTAGCTTTTTCGATGATTACTATGGTGTAGAGTCTGCCAAAGGTTTTCATGCAAAGAACTTTTTTGGGTGTCTGGCAAATGGCAATGATAAATTAAGAAGTGAACTGTGAAAAGTTCAGCTGTCACGTGAAGAGTATTGCATATCTGTCAAGAATAGAATCAGATATGCAACAAAAACAGATACCATAGTCTTTTCAAGGCTGCTTTCTTTGGGGAGGAAGAAAGAGTTGT
Source organism: Alnus rubra (assembly GCA_028654335.1). Classification (NCBI taxonomy): domain Eukaryota; kingdom Viridiplantae; phylum Streptophyta; class Magnoliopsida; order Fagales; family Betulaceae; genus Alnus; species Alnus rubra. The sequence goes on along the minus strand of JAJPGS010001898.1, from coordinate 564,757 downwards.
TGATACCAGTTTTTCTAAAAGATTTGATTCCCATTGAAACATAGGAGATATTCTAATACATAGTTACATACCAGTGTAACAGTGTAACAGTGTTCTTTGAATTTTTCTTTCTTTTTTATTATTTATTATTTCAATTGGATCCCCCAGTGTTAATCTTTACACCAGGCCAGCTAAGAAATTTCTCAAGTTTATAACTATACTCCAGCCTGAGCCAGCATTTGATGCTACGAGGAAAATCAGATCCTGAAATCATAGCAGAAAATTTCTGTTCTTATGTTTGTGTCTGCTCCAGCTCAGATTCGGGACGGCAGCCTCTCCAAAAAGTCCAAAGGAACAAATAAAGGAGAGGATGCATGTTGCTTCATTTTGGAGAATAAATTAAATTAAATAAACTAACTTTCAAAATCTTAATCTTCTGGTAAATTGGAGACAAAAAAGAAAGCAATTGTAGAATCAAATTCTGTACTTTCCCTAATAGTACAGATCAAACTTCAAAGTCATGGTTTATCTTTAACTGAACTTAATGATGAAAATTGGACAGGTTTCTACTTTGTTAAAAAAGCACAGCCAACATAAAAGGTAGGATACATGGAAGGAAGAGTTATGCCAAAGATAGAATTCTGAATGCACTTCATGTCAAATTATGGAAAACCGTGTCTTATTTTCATGATCATGAACTATCAATCAAAAACATGGAAGCAGCATAATGGTTTTGGTATAAGTGATGATTTAACACAAAAGATGCATTTTTTGTCTGCATGCATGCGCATGGACACGGAGAGGGTGTGGTTGTGTGTTGTTAGCAGTTACTAAATGCTATTTTATGATGAACAGGAGGAGTGACATCGAATGATGCATTCCTTGAAAAATTCTTCCATGAAGTTTATGTAAAGAAGCAGCATGCACATGAAAGTAACTACTGCAAGTACAACAACCAGGGGCTTGCAGCATTTACATCTTCCTTATACCTTGCTGGTTTGGTTGCATCTCTGATGGCTTCTCCTGTCACAAGGAAGTATGGGCGCCGGATAAGTATAATCTGTGGTGGGATCAGTTTTCTTGTTGGAGCAACTCTAAATGCTTCTGCCATGAATATGGCAATGCTTCTTTTGGGTCGAATCATGCTCGGTGTTGGCATTGGATTTGGAAATCAGGTATCCTGTTTCACCTACCTTTTTAAGTGTTATATCATAACGTTAAAATATAAATTAAATGATTAAATTAACTATTTCCTATCAGCTTCTTAAGTTTTTGGGATAAGTGGTGATTTAATAAGGTATCAAGGCAAAGGTCTAGAATTTGAACATTATCTCCGTCATTCACCTCTTATTTCAATGAAATATTACACGTGTTGGGTCTCACTAATTAAGGAGGATTTTGAGTCTACACGTGAGGGAGAGTGTAAGAATATAAATCAAATTATTAAATTAACCATTTCTATGAGTTTAAGCTTTTGGGATAAGTAGTGATTAACACAAAAACATAACGGTTTCAATATTCGAGAACATATGACTAACTCTTCTGCATGGTTGTTTTAAAGGCAGTTCCACTATATTTATCAGAAATGGCACCAACACATCTTCGAGGAGGCCTGAACATGATGTTTCAGTTAGCAACTACACTTGGGATCTTTACAGCAAACATGATCAATTATGGAACACAAAAGCTTCAACCTTGGGGATGGAGGCTCTCCCTGGGCTTGGCTGCCTTTCCAGCTCTGTTGATGACAGTAGGAGGACTGCTTGTTCCTGAGACACCTAACAGCTTAATTGAGCGAGGACAAAAGGAGAAAGGGAGACAAGTCCTTGAAAAGATCAGAGGAACCAAAAATGTTGATGCTGAGTTTGAAGACATGATGGATGCAAGTGAGCTTGCAAACTCAATAAAGCATCCCTTTCGTAACATGCTTGAAAAAAGGAACAGACCACAATTAGTTATGGCAATCTTCATGCCAATGTTCCAGATCCTCACAGGCATAAATTCAATTCTCTTCTATGCTCCTGTGCTGTTTCAGAGTATGGGATTTGGTGGCAATGCTTCTCTCTATTCCTCAGCTTTGACTGGGGCAGTTCTTGCTTCATCTACACTGATTTCTATTGCAACAGTAGATAGATTGGGTCGAAGGGCTTTACTTCTAACCGGCGGAATTCAAATGATTACATGCCAGGTAAAAGATTCAACACTCAAAGTTAGGTCTTAATATTACTTCCAGAAGAAGTAAATTCGAAACTAGGACTAAAAGATTCTGAGTGCTGTCATTTTTATGTTGCTTCACAGAACATGCTTTAACTCAGCAGCTCAGTAAGAGAAGCATGAGCATTTTCTTACGTAGGCAGCAATCTTGTTTTCCTGGAAATCCTACAAATTTTAATGGAAGAATCATATCAATTCACAACATATACCAACAGTTAATCTTTGTTGGTTTATGAGGTATAGAGTTCCTTGGTTCCTTCCAATCTATGTAACAAAGGCAAAAAGAGTAGGCACCTTATCACCGATATTGTTAAAGCATCAATTAAATGATTGAACCGACCATTTCTTATTAGCTTAAGTTTTTAGAATAAGTGATGATTTAACATGGTATTAAAGTAAATGCCTTGAATTCAAACCCTTACTCCACAATTTACTCTTTGTGTACGTGAGACAGGTGATAGTCGCCATAATCTTGGGGGTGAAGTTTGGCAACAATCAAGAACTATCAAAAGGTTTCTCAATATTGGTGGTGCTCATCATTTGCCTCTTTGTCCTAGCTTTTGGATATTCATGGGGTCCTCTTGGGTGGACGGTGCCCAGTGAGATATTCCCCTTAGAAATTCGGTCAGCTGGACAAAGCATTACAGTAGCTGTAAACCTTCTGTTCACGTTCATAATTGCTCAGGCTTTCCTTTCCCTTCTTTGTACATTGAAGTTTGGTATCTTCCTCTTCTTTGCTGGCTGGATTACCATCATGACCATCTTTGTTTACATATTCCTGCCTGAAACCAAGGGAGTTCCCATTGAGGAGATAATCTTCCTGTGGAGGAAGCACTGGTTCTGGAAGAGGCTAGTGCCTGCAGGGGAAGTGGAAGCTGCCTTAACCAATGAGAGGCAAAGCCATTCAATGGAGCTTCAGAAGGTCCATAGTCCGAACTACTAGAGATTCAAGAAGAGCTCCAAAAGGTCTTATACAGAGTAAGGCAGCGTTACCATTCAAAAAAGTCTTGTAATCACCATTCACATCGAGTATTCTCTTTTTATAAATGTGTAGACCAGATCATAATAATCTGACTTCCTATTGAGGATTCACTGACCCCATAAGCAAGATTGGCTTCTGTTAGAAAATAAAGATGAAAACAGAAATCAAAATGATCATAAGGTGCTTTACAGTATCGTTTTTCTTAAGAAATTATTTACCCCCACTAGATTCTTATGAATGGGTATAAAAAATGTTACAACAAATATTTTTTCAGGATACAATGAAGTTTAGAAAAAACTCTGTTGTTTCGTTGGGTTTTGCACAAACAAAACTTTTTAAACAAATGCCAAGTTCAAACAAAAGCCAATTTTAATAAATTGAATTTGAAAAAATTTCTTCATCCAATTTGAAAAAAAAAAAAAAAAAAAAAAAAAAAACTTACATGGAGGAGTTTTTAAAATCTTATTTTTAATCAAATAGTTCCAATTTCTTCATCTTTAACATACAACTTAAAAAAATACAACCGATATGGATTGCTGTATAACCATTTTGACTCCATTTAGTAGCACGAAGAATGTTAGATTTACAACCCTTTTACAATTCGTTAACATGTGTCAACATATGATTTGAGGGTGCTAACAAAAATTTTAAGTGGCTGACATGGCTCCAATTACGGATAGAGATTTCCAACAATTTTATTGTTTGGATTGTTAGCAATTCAGACAGCAAATATAAGAAAACTAATATGGAACTGATCTGCCCAAGCTAACAACTCGGATCCCTCCAATCACATGCTGATACGTGTTATATGTGTAATGGTGAAACATTACTTATACCCATCGAAAGTTTCAATTGTCTTCTAAATCTAAAAAAATTGAGCTTCTTTTTCAACGGGCATCATTCAATTGAGAGTATGGATCATTTATGTCGTTATTCAAGGGAAATATAATAGGTTTACAATTTTTATATAAATCCAACTACTTTTATTTTAAAATAACCATTGAATATGTTTTCTTACACGTAGGTCCTACATATCCAATGGTTGATTTTTTATTTTATTTTTTTGTAAGAAAAAAAAATATTGTTGTAGTTGTATAAGAATTGTAAAAAACATATAATTTCTCGATAAGAAAAGAACTGAGGCTCAAACAAAAGTTAGCTAGAGCCAATGGTGGTATCTTGAATAGAAATATGATACTCTTACAAAATTCCTATACAACTACAACAAATTTTTTCTTTTTTAAATCAATCATTAAATCTATTTATTACGTGTAGATTCTCCATATCCGATAGTTAATTTTAAAAAATTAAAATTAAAAAAAATTATTATTAGAATTTTACAAAAATTGTACAGCCAAATTTGAAATATAAGGAATAAATCAGATTATACTCTTTTTAAGATATAACTTCAAAAGTTTTAGGATAACTTTATGGTAAAGTTCTTAAAATTTTAATCATTTCCGATTAAATGATTTAGAGTTTCATCACTATTGGCTGGGAGCACAAATTTCTGATCAATAGTACTCCCATGCTTCTGAAAAACTATAACCATTGAAGAAGATCTCTGCTTTGGATGATTCCTTTCCAACCCAACGAGATATAGTAGAAACCTTTGCAACCACTCCAAGAAAGATAGGCACCCTAAATTTTTTTCTAAAAACACAAACAAAATTGATGTTGGATTACTCAAGGCGAACTTGGCATCTTGAAGACATCTTGAATATGTCACCTTTCTGCTTGAACCACAAATTTGGCATTAAAAACCCCCCATAGAAGAAGACATCTTGAATATGTCACCTTTATGGTTGCACCACAAGAAACATCTGCAAACAGCATATTTGCAATGGATAAAGACTAGCTAACCATCATGAATGGATTAGATTAGCCCCCAAAGGAGGACTAAATTTTGGACCCTCCCATTGGAGTTCAAGTTAGAATCTCATTTCAGAAGAGAGAACGCAACGTTCCAGACAGTTCTCATCACCAATCAAACAATATCATCCTCAATTTGAATTATTGAATTTACATTTCAGTAACAAAGAAAACCAAAAGAAATAAAAGATTGCATCAACATGAAAGAGAAGAAGAAGAAGATAGCAGTGTATACTACTCAATCAAAGATTTTATTGGTGCATCAGCAATTACAAGACGTAAAAACTACAAAGAAAACCCAACAACATCACACTAAGTTTAACAGATAGAGAAATCTATTATTCTAAGCCCATATGACTTCAAAGAACCCTAAAACCCACAAAAGAAACAAACCCCTTTACTCTCTATAGTTAGATCCCACATAGCCCATATATACATTAGCTACTAACACTAAAAAATCCTGTTCTTCAAGAACTTAGAAACTACTTGATCTTTTCTTTGATTTTTGGGTGAACGGCAAATGATTGGTCTGATCTGATCTGATTTAATAGAATATCAGCCGTTCAAATTCCGAAGAGAAATTGCTAAAAGACTTTGCGATTGAATTAACCTTTTTAATTTGCTCGCACTCGAAAGCCAACCTCTTGACAAAAAATACAGGGGAAGACCACGAGAGCTAACGCGAGCGATTACCGATACAGGAAAAGAACTCCGACTCTTCATAGCCGTTAAGCGGACCCGAAGTTGCGCCGAGATGGCTGAAACTAGGGAGCGTTTCGCGGCCGTTGGTGGCCGTGATCAGACCGAATCGAGCCGCAACAACCGGCGCAAATCGCTGGTGGCCGAGCCGTGCTTCTTCCCCAGGAACCCCGGCAACGGAAGCGAACTCGGTGGAGGCGACGCGACGAAGGCCGATCCGGCGTAGATTCCGTCGACGACCTTGAACTCCGAAACTTTGATCTGCTTCTGCACCATATCCGGGTCCGGACCGAGGCGGTTCGTGGATCCCAACACCAAATCCAAATTTTCCTTGTTGCTATCACAACCATTCCTCGTCTGAACCAACTTCTCGCCGCGCTTCAGGATCTTGACTTGGCCCATGACCAGGTTTTTGGCCGGAACCCCAGCCCCCACGGACCAATCTCTCCGATCTCGGTCCTGGAGATTCGTTTGGATCCCTGCCGGACTTCGCTTTCGCCGGCGGTTAGGGTTAGGATTAGGATTAGGGTTAGGGTTTCGGCGCGTTTTGAGAGGAGGGGTTAGGGCTAGGGCTTCGTGGCGAAGCCGGCCCTGAAAGCAGTCGTGGGAGCGAAGAATCACAGTGCCCATTTCCACCGAGGGAGGGGAAACAGCCAAACAGGTACAGAAAGGGAAGGGAGGAAAAGGAAACGAAAACGAAAACGAAGGGGAAAATTATTCTCTGTACAGAGACTGATATTTAGGGCACTTCAATTTTCATATAGTAATACGACTGGGAGGACGGGGTGGTACTTATAGACGGGGAAAAGCATCTCTCCGTTTCAAATTTGAGTTGGTATACCGTATATATAAAATAAATATTGACAGATCTTAAAAATAAATATATAATATAATGTTATTTATATCATTAAATGCATAAATTTTATATTTAGACCATAAAATTAACAGGATCCTTTTAGAAATGATTAATTTAATATTTATCACAACCTAATGTTTGTTAACCAAAAATATTTTCCAAAAGTAAAATATTTTTCGTTATTATATAAACTTAGTAATACTACTTGAGTAGATGATTATAATCTCTTTACAAATTAGTTGGCATTCAAAACAACTTGTCTTCTTCTTCGTTTGTACATTGAAGTTCATGCTTAAACGAGAGGTAAGAAACAAGGTGATTAGCGTTATCGGTGTGAAGAATGAACATTGATCATATTAAGAACAATGTTGTGCTAGTGGTGATGGGACAGAAGCATTGTTGTTGATGATATGGAGGCCAGATGTGGGGATCCACGACCGTTGTTAAAAGAAAGAAGGCACGCGGCATTGTAGTTGAAGAAGGCGTCAAACCTCTCGCGCAAACCTTGTAGCTATGAGGTGCTTCAGCCACTCTTAGCGATCCATGCTAAAAAGTGATTGAACATCCCAAAATGAGACAATGATTATTTCCATTTCGAGAAAATTTTAGATAAATTATTTTATGATCAAAATTTTATTTTATTGTATTTAATGGTATACATTATATCATGTTATTTATTTTTTTTAAGTGACGCGACAACATATTCACCATATACCAAGATAATCATTGTTAGAAACATAAAATCTAATTGTAACCACAAAATGACTCTTCTCCACGTCACTTGAAATGAATAAAATCATGTTCCTCAAAATAGGATATTAAGTTAGTTTGCAAGTGTTATGTGAACTGTCGCATACTAATTATTGTAGTACATCAAGCATTTTCTGACATAGAATTTAAACAACAAAAAATATTATATATTATTAATAAAAGTAAAGAATTAAAAAGTATTAAATAGCAAAAAATGAGTTGTTTAATATAGAGTTGTAAAAAGTTGTTTAATACTTGATAGAAAATGTTGTTATGCAAAAAAAATAAAATAAAATGTTGTGTCACGGCCTAGACTCTCGAGCGGTGAGTTGGGGTTACACCTAGCCGGGGCGGTCACGGGAGGGTTGGATTGGACGGTTGACGAGGTCAGTTCCGTGTTACCTTTTTGCACTTGATTTCGGTTGTAATTTACGAGAAGGCCCTAGAAGGGGATAGGCTTGTTGTTGTTGTTGCCTGTTAGGGCGTGTAGGCTTTAATTGTCGTGAAAGAAATGGACCAACCGCCTTAATGAGGAGTATGGCTGTCAAAGTTGATCTTATCCACGCGTCAACGACTTTTGTTGGACGGTTGAAGTCTATCTTAGGTAACCGCCTCGGCGACAAATATGTCCACCTGGCTCGGATTCAATTTCACAATATTTTACACACGTTTTCCAGGAAGGACTATGGGCTTGTTTGGCAAAGAACCAAATAGGGTAATTTGTTAGTTTTAAAATTAGTAAAAAGTGATAATGTGATAAAAAATAAGAAGAATTTGTATAAAAAAGTAAAAAAATTTTGTATTGTAATGAATATTTTTATTTGAATAATAATAAAAAATTATTAATGTGATATAAAAAGTGAAAAAAGTAAGAATATTTTAATGTTAATTGTTATTAAAAAATGTAAAAATAAAATAAAAAATATGTAAATAGTAACCGGCATTATCCTGTAATGTACAAGAGCTTGACAAACAAGCCCTATATTCTTTTCTAGTTTTTACAACCTTTTTATAATATTTATCCGCGAGGCCTGAGATAGGCCCAATAAGGCCCATTTCCGAGTTATTCAGGCCCAATTAAGTTTTTGGAAGTCCAACAATGAGCGCCACCGTGCCAACTCATTGAGAATTGATTTGCTTCCTTAAGACGGGATTAGTCATATTAAACTCCTCCACTTCAATCACTTATCATATTTTTAGTAGAACATCAAGACAACGCCACACTTCGGCACACGCATTATGCCTTACTTCCCTACAACATATATATTATGTTGCATTTAATTCGATGTCATTGCTTTGTCAGAATCGGATCACAACAGAAAACAAGACATGACATGAAATATGAGTCGTCAAAGTTAGTAACCAAACACTACACCCAGTAAGAACACGTCACTACTCAATGGTAAGAAGACACCTGGTGAGGCTCATGCAGAGAAAATAGCGAGCCCATAATGTGAAGAAAACGAGCTATCGAAAAGGTGCGAAACCATTCCACTCATTTTATTTTCGCAAAACAATCTTCTAAGTTCAGCACTCTTCTCCTCTAACAATGTCCAATCAGTTTAATCTTCAATTCGCAAGCAGTCCCTACACAGGTCGAATTATAGCATGAGTTCAATAAGACACAATGGTAAAAAATTGATGGACACAAATTAATGTTAACAAAAGAATAGTTATTCTTAATCAAGGTTGGCTTAGGTGCCGTACAAAAAAGAACAATATATGTATTATAATTTTTTTAATAGTTTATATTTAATTTTAATTTTTTTTTATATATAAAAAAAATACAAAATTAAATATCAACCGTTAAAAAAATTATGTATATTCTTTGACCGAGTTGGTAGCTTAAACCAAGGTCATTATTCATTAAGGATATAGTCGTTACAAGTCGATGGGTAACAACTAATGGACATGAATCTCGTCCTCTTAAGTAAGCTTTGCTAAGCCAACCCATCCGGTGGTTTTCAACAGCGGACTTGATAATGAAGCGATATCTTGCTCTCACAGTGTCACACGAGCCTCTACTCTTTTTCACCTTTACTTTTTGCTTTTATGTGCAACCTATTCATAAAAAAAAAAAATCAATTTTATGTGCAACCTATTCATAACAATGCTTTTAACTATAGTTCTTTTCAAAATTTTAAAGTCTAATTTGGTTTACAGATTAGATCATTGGAATCGAAGAAACAGTCAATTATTTCTTTTGGTAAGGGTCAATTTATTGAAATAATTGTCCCATTGAAATAAACAATTTTTCTAGTTACTTCGTTCTCTATTTTTATTAGAAATAATCTTTAGGAAAAGCATTTTGTTTCCACCGAGCTAAAACAATATGTCTATGTTTTTAGTAAACCAAAGTCATTGTTTAATAGCTATTTTGCTTCAATCTCTCTTATACATACAAATCATAAAATTGAAGATTGAGTTACGATTTGAAGTACTCTCTTCTCTCTTTATCCATGGATACTTTACTCATATTCATTCAATTGGAAGTATTGAACCAATTTAAAAGATGAATACGTGTTTCTCTAAAAAAATGTGAGAAACTGATTACATTTTTCAGGAAAAAAAAAAAAAGACTCTTTATTTTCTATTTTCTATTTAAAAAAAAAAAAAACAAAAACAGCAAAAACCTATGTTATAGTATGGATGGTCGACCATTCACACTCCAGTGGGTGGTCGGCCAACCATAGATAGAGCTGGGGGTGGTGCGACCACCCCCGAGCATTTGGGGGTGGCCTGTGCCACCCACAGAGTCCCTCGAGATGGCCGCGGCCACCCATCCTTCTTCAATTTTTCTTTTTCCTTTTTCTTTTCTTTATATATAATTTGAATTTTTTTTTAAATAATAATAATAATGTAAATTTTTTTTTAATAATTTTGATTTGATTCCAATTAAAGTATGTGTTGTCATCAAACTAAGTAATATGAATAACTATTTCCTTCCACTCAATTTTATTTCTAGTAATAACTATTCCATTTTTCAATAAAATACTCATTCCATAAACCAAACCAAGTATGTGTTGAAATAACTATTCTCTTTCTCTTTTATTTTATTTTTTTTAAAGGTAAACTCACAATGAAAATGTTAAAATTTAGTCATTATTTAACATTTTCATATTTGCTATTTAAAAAATTAATTCCTTATACAAAAAGCGGTAACTAGACAATAAAAGCGTCGGACTAACTTTATACCAATAACCGTAGGTCCGTAGTAGCATAGAGGATGCAAGTAATATCCAAATATTTCTTATGGGTAACTCAATCGATTGGGGACCACGCCTCATGAAGCGGAGGTCACTAGTTTGAATCCCCTCTTCCCCTTCTTATGTGGACATGTAAAAAAAAAAAAAAAAGTAGCCAATTGCATATAACCTTTTAAGTTCATCATCAAACTCCGAATTAGAATTGGGATCAATCCAATTCCAACTTATACAAGCTCCAATGAGTCTCACCTAATCAAGCAGTGCTTGAACAACGGATCAGGATTTTCTACAATTTTTTTAAGATTGTAGATTCTCAAATTATGTGAATTTAGATCGTATCATGTATCGAACTGTATGAAAAATGCTACATATTGAAAATGTGTCATGTTAATAATAAGAATTGAGTATATTTTTACCAGGTTCTTAAACTTTATGTCGTATAAAAACTATGAGCAAAAAATTATTTTTTAGTTTAGTAAAGAAAAATCGTTTATTCAAAAATGAAGAAAAAGCTTGAATTCACACAATTCAGTATTTAGCATTTTTCACACCATTCGATATAAAAACAGTCTTAATTCACATAATTTGATAATCTTATTTTTTAAAAAAATTATAAAGAATCCTAATCATTGAACAATTCAAGATTTGTTCGAATAAATAAATCTATTGAAACGAAACCCCTTTTCAATTAACTCCTTAAATTAATTGCAATGCGAGCAGCCAAATTATAAAACATATCCTACGGCGTCTCAAAGGTAAAGAAGGGCATGCAGTTTTTGTAGGTCGTATGTCTACTAGTTAGAGTCCATGTTCTTTAATTTATTATATAAATTCATTATATACTAATAATTATAAATTAAGAAAATAACAATATTTCTAAATTATTACAAAATTGCCACTCATTATATACTCGTTATTTTTCTTCCCCATTTGTCTCTCACTCGAAGCCTTGAACTGCGACTCCAAACGCCTCTCCGCCGTCTCCACCATCGTCGGTACGCCAATCCCCTCCTAACTAAGCTCGTGTTAGGGTTAGGGTTAGGGTTAGGGTTAGGGTTATCAATTCTAGTGCTTAAAATTATTTGCTTTTCAACATTTGATTTTTTGAAGCTTAGATAGCTATATTTGTTGAGTTTGTTGATTAATAAGATTTGGATTACATTTTCTTAACAACCAAACAAGGTTTCGGATTAATTTCTTCAAGGGTTTTGCATTCAGCTTTAGAATATTATTGGGTTTTGTTTAAATTTTGAGATTCCATTTATTTGATTAGTTATTACATGACTATGTAAAAGCAGTATAGAGAACCGGTTGAGCCGCACAAGGGGCAGAAGAGAAAGAAAAAATGCCTCTTTATGATTGTATGCTGTTGTTGAAACCCAATGTGACGAAAGAGGCATTGATGGACTTGGTTGCCCGAGTGGGAAAACACATTTACAGTAGAAATGGGGTTCTCGCTGATATAAAGTCCTTTGGCACTGTTCAGTTGGGTTATGGTATTAAAAAGCTTGACGGGAGATACTACCAGGTGAATTTATTTTACTACTTTGGCTGCTTTTTTAAGTTCTGGTGTTTTAATTTGGTATGGGACTTATGTTCTGTGATTTGTTGGAGCACTATGTGAGTGTGTCATTTGTGATGCATTGGATTATTGGCATATGATGTGTTACTTAAGTGGTTGGATGCAGCTGTTCATGTAAGTTATGCTTAAGGTGCTCGACTTTTATTGAAGTAACCAAAGCACTCTTTTGTGTGAAATTTGATACATTTTTTTTTTATAAGTAAAATATATTGAAAAGGCGCAAAGGGGCGCAACCCAAAGTACACAAGATGTATACAAGGAACCCCTAATGTAAAGAACATAGAGAACATCTATCTAAGAAATCAAAATAGGAACATTCATGCATTAACTTAATTCTATCTCTCCACATAAACAACATTTGAAGCATCTTTCTCTTCAGATTCGACAAACCAGTCTCACAATCTTCAAAACAGCGTGCATTCCGTTCCCTCCAAACGCACCACATACATAAAGAAAAATAACGAACAATACGTTTACTTGCCTTTTGGATTAGATTGAGATTAGAATGAAAAATAAACAATACTGTAGTACTTGATTGACTAATGGGTTTGATAAGATGGAGGATAGATTATATGAAATTATGAGCTTACCAGAAATGTGATATCAAGAACAGCAGTAAATTATGATTTTGAACTAGCAGGTCTTGGAACCTGAAGGAGAGAATGTCGGAAGGATGACATGAAATTGAAAATCTTCTTAATAGTATCAATCCAGTTTCCTAGTGCTCAAATCATTATATTTGCCAAGTCACCTTCCATTAAGTCATTAGATTCTGTTCAAGTGTCTCTTACATCTTTATTCTAAGTTAGATCCTGCAAAGAGCTGTGAGCTTTGCTGAGCAAAAACATGTTCTCGATTTACTGTTATTTTATGGTGCATATAACCTTTTCCATACCAGAGCCTTTGAACTGACTTATTGACTGAATTAAGCACCATGAGTTGAAAACTTATGATTTCCAGTGTATAGTATTATAACTTAATTCTGCATTTCTTTAAATAAAAAATCGATAGGCTTTTGCTGTGAACATATGGAAGATTGGAGCTGAGTCGGTATAAATTCAGAAACACGAGAGATGGAGGTAAAGAGTGAGAGACAATGATAGAAGGATAGTAGATCTTGGAGTTGGAGCCACATGAGGAACCTATTCTGTTTCTCTTGTGGAAACTGTGAATTAATGATTCCCCATTTATGGGGCATTAATTTTTTCAGGTAAATTTTAAGAAAATAGTTATTGATGCTCAAAATTGGACTTCGCACTATTATAAAACTAAGCTTCTCGTTCATCCCTAATTGATATTTTCTTTTTTGAAATCTGAACCACAAACAAGAGAGGAAGTTTTGCAAGTTTGATTAATGTCGTGTCATGGAATGGATCCAAGGACTGCACACAAAACTCAGATTTGTGAATGTCAATGATATCAAGTTTTTCTTTGTTACCATTGCGTTGTTGCACTTGGAGATGAATTTTACCAACTTGTCCTAATCAAGATAAGAAAATTTATATACTAGTCATATAGATGAAATATAAGATAATTTGGTCTCTTAAAGGTTTGATTTTTGTGGGTTTTGCTGTTGCATATCAATGCTGAAGAATGCTAAACTCCTCCAATATTGTTAGGGTCAGTAGGAATCTATTTTAACTCCAGTCATTAGGTGTTAGGACTTCTGAAATGCTAGTTGCTATCAAGTCTCGTGAAAAAAAAGTAAAATTTGTATGGATGTCATCTGGAGCATCACTAAGTACCATGAAATGTCTGCATTTTGTAACCTGCGTCTCATGTTTCCCCGTAAAAAAGTAATTGAAGAATTAGGAATGTCTGTCTCGCTCTGACGGAGTGACAACTGTCCAGAGGTTAATGCACCTTGAAGCTCCAATCGTTTAAATTAGCATAATTGATTCTTCATCCTGTTTACTTTTTCTTTGGATTTACGGTGTCTGCATATTCAAAGCATTTGGTTATATTTGGGATGTGCATAGCTTGTTGAATACTTACTTAAACGTATGTAATCATTGGGGGTGGAAAAAAAAAAAGCTTTTGCTCAGAATGCCATTTACTGGAGTTGGGGGCAGTAGCATCCAGACAATTGGGGTCCATTGATTTTCTTTGATTGATTGTGGATTATTAGTAACATATGGTGCATTTTCTTTGCACTCCTGGAATGAGCTTCCTTATATCCGAAAGGGTGCGAACAAACTTCTTTACTAATAGTTCAGTTTTTGGAGAATTTATTTGCACCTTTTCATGATGAAGGAAAGTTTGTAGCTGACTGAAGATTGCATGTCACTAAACTAATCTTGGAAGCTGTTTTCCAGGCCATGGGCTTATTCCAAGTATTTGAGCTAGTCTTTATTTACAAGTTGGTCATACTGGAGTCAAGTTCAGGACTAAAATGGTTGCACTTGAAACCTTTTGTTCTCTTATATTTGAGAAAGGAAAACGTCAGAATGGATGAAACTTTAGTTTACATTTTTTGTTACTTCAGTGGCTAAACTTTTGCCACTGTTATGCTGGTTTAGCTTTGCAAAGCACTTTTAAGAAACTGTCTGAAGGGCCCATTTGTGTCAGCTTTCAAGGACTTGAAACATTCCTTTTTAACAAGGGGAAGCTCTCTTAAATCTGAAACATTTCTATGAAATGATTAATGAAACATACTTTTGCTTCTTTTTATACATACTACAGGGCCAACTGATGCAGATGACAATGATGGCTACACCGAACATCAACAAAGAGCTGCATTACCTGAACAAGGAAGACAGGCTGCTGCGTTGGCTTTTGGTTAAACACCGGGACACAAAATATGGGCTGGATTTTGTTAGTGAAGATGATGGGAAGGGCGAGCTCAGTAAACTCACTCGGAGCAGCTTATTTGATGAGGACCTTGACGAGGACGATGAGGACGATGAAGATGAATATGAGGTGGACCAAGAGGGGAATAAAGAGAACTGAGGGCAACAGAATTCTTTATCTTTGTGCACTTTAAGCAGGGCAGATCCATTGGCATTTTGCTTGAACTCGTCGGACATGTTATCTTATGTTGGGGCATGTTGCTTGTCCAGATGTATAAGATCCATGGTTTACACGGTGTCATGTCATTTAAAACTTTAAATTACGTGGCAACATGTAAGTTGTTATAACTGTGAAATCTAATCTGGATAATAAAATGGATTCTCTTTGTTTCACTTGAAGTGGAGATGATCAGGAATTCAATTAATTTCAAAAGCCATAGAAGAGCAACATCATAAGAAAGGCCTTTCCCTCCATCTTTTTACATAAACGGCGTATTTTTATTTTTATTTTTTATTTTTTGCTTTTTAAATAAAGCTGAGACTTTCGTTAAACTTATGAAAAAACATGTTGTTCTGCACATACTGTCTCTAATAAAACTTAGAAAATCTTCAATCCAGACTTGTTCTAATAATTGGTGCACTCTTGCCTTTGCAAGAAAATGAGTTACTCCGTTTGCTTCCCTTTTCATATGATCAATTGACCAATTTTGCATATTGTCCAGAACAACTTAATAGGGGTGTACAAACGGAGCGGTTATAACCGCTTTAAAACAGCTAACCGCCAACCGCTTATAACCGCTAACCGCTTTTAAAAGCGGTTATAAATAATCGCTAACTGCTAACCGCCTAGGCGGAGGCGGTTAGCGGTTATAGGGTTTGAAAAAGCGGTTAATAATCGCTAACCGCTTATATATAGCGGTTAATAATCGCTAACCGCTTATATATATATAAGCGGTTAATGACATATAAACTTAAAAACCTGGAGGCTGGTAGAGTAAGAGGGGTGTCGTTTTTGGCATTCAGCAATGCCCAAAACGACGCCGTTTTTTACAACATATATAAGTATCTTTTAGGTTTATGGTTGGATCATTTTCTGATTTTCTTCACCTTACTCACATTTTCGCCGCTCGCCCACGATGCCCAACCTCTGCCTCTCGTCTCCCCTCCACTCTCCAATGTCGTTTAGACTTCTTAGCCCATCTCTTCTCCGCCGCTGCTTGTCTCCACCGTTGCTACACTGAAAGCTTCTCCACTCTTTCTCAATTTCTCTCGCATTCTCACGCTTTTGTCTGGGCTTTTTTAGGGTGTGTTGTGTGCTGTGTGGGATTTTGTCTTGGCTTTTTTAGGATGTGTCACTGTGTGTGATTTTTATTTGTGTTAGGGTTTCATTTTAGGGATTTGGTTTTTCATTTTGGGTTGATTTTAAACTTTGTGATGGATACTGGTATATACTATATAATGTTTTGAATCTCTGATTGTTTTCTGTTTACTAGATGTTAGAATTATTTCTTCATTTTAGAGTTTTGATTTTTCATTTTAGATTGATTTTAAACTGTGTGTGGCTACTGGTATATGCTATATAATGTTCTGATTGTGCAAGTTGATCTCAAGTTTTCGCCTAAACCAATTGTCTCTTCTATTGCAAAAGACCTCGTTAGTCAAGTTTCAATCTTTTTGCTTTCAACTTCATAAATTGCTCAACGTTCTCAAAATTTTCATTCAATAGTTATTGATGTGCCTGATTTTTCTCTCCTTAACAGATGCCGCTACATAAACTTCTTGAACATCCATGGATGTCAGAACGCTGAGCCTTCTGGTATATATAGCTCTTAATCTACATTGTCAAATGTCGGTAATTGAAGCCATATATCTTGTCACTGGATGAGGTTCCTTTGGAGTAGAAGAACTTTTCAGTAATTGAAACTGCCGGAATCCGGCCACTTTCGCCGGAATCCGGCTATCCCAGATTCCGACGAAACTGTCCGGATTCCGGCCTTTATCTCGAATTCTAGTTATATTAGCTGGAATCAGGTGAAAATAGTCAGAATCTAGTCGGTCAGTAACGGAATCTCGTCATCGATGATTTTTATATTATTTTACATTAATATTTTTATGTTGCGAATAAAAATTGATTTTTATAAGTTAATATGATTGAATAAAAATATAAAAAAATATTTGCGATTTTTCGTACGCGCCAAACACCGGAAAATGTTTTCGACGGAAAATGGTTTCCTGAAAAATGACTTCCCTGAAATCATTTTACGACGGAAACCATTTTACGTCGAAACAAACGGAGCATAAGTCTTCTTCATTGCATTTGTGATATAAACAATTCGTAACATGAATTTGTACAGCGGAAACGATTCTTTTGAGGATGTTTTGGATTTGTAATGTTTAGGTTTTGGATATATATTTGTATTTGTATTTTTGGATTTGGATTTGTTTTGGTTTTGGATTTAAAAACTGCATTAAAATTGACCCAAAAAGTAGCCAAAACTGGCCCAAAAGTGGCAAAAAGGCCCAAGAATCGGTTTAAAAACTAGTCCAAGCCCGATCCAAAACCAGCTCAAAGCCCAACTTAAAAGCGGTTATATAACCACCGATTATTTAGCCAATAACCACTAACCGGCGGTTATAAAAATAACCGCCTCTGCCTAGGCGGTTAGCGAAGGTGGTTGGTAAAATGCAATAACGCCTAGGCGATTAGTGGTTTTAACCAATAACGCCTAGGCGGTTAGTGGTTTTAACCAATAACCACCGGTTATAACCGTTTGTATACCTCTACAACTTAAATATTTTCGATCAGTTGCCCATGTCGAGTCCAACTTCTTCCTCCACTCTTCAAAGCCTACATTATTTGTAATGCGTCGCCTTCAAACAATACTGCCTTTATTGAACACCATAGTCGTCCAAGATGCGCTTTAGACACTGCTGGATCGAAATATAGGGGTTTGTAGAACACATGAAAGCCAAAACTCACCCTTCATGATCTAGTACTATCACTCCAATGCCCATATTCTTCTTTGTTCATCAACCGTTGCATCCCAATTCACATTTGCAACACCAAGGGAAGAACTTTCCATATTTGATTTGTATAAACATAATATATAATGAGATACGATATGTTTATAATTTTATATAATTTTTGTATAATTCTAACAATTTTTTTTTCTCTTCAAAATAACTATTGAATCTATTTTTTTACATGTGGGTATTACATATCCAATGATTAATTTTTTTTATTTTTTATTTAAAAAAAAAAATTATTGAAGTTGTATAAAAATTATAAACGGATTATATCTCTAATATAATGCATTTTCAGGGTAGAAAATAGGTAAAGGATAAGACCATCATGTGTCCTGTGAATAATAGAAAAAGAAAGAAACAATATAGTAAATTAACAAATGAGATCCAAAGGTGCAAGGGAAGGAGTACTGCACGTGGAATGATCCTTGCCCAACACGTACTTCAACTAGATAAGATATTCAATTCTCATGGTTGTTGAAAGTAGTATGATTTAAAAGTCTTAAAAATGAAGAAAAGGTAAAACAGGCTTTAAAAAAGGCACATATAATTGAAAGCAATGTCGAAAAGTAGTTGAAATCCTCTTCAAAAGAAAAAGAAAAAGAAAAAAGAAAAAGAAAGAGTAGTTGAAATCAATGTGTACGTGGCCCATAAATAAACGTATCAATATCAATTATTGGGCATCCTAGCATCAGGCCATGGACCTATCAGCCTTTATGTCAATTAAGAACCCCCTTTGGCCCTTTACCCCAATAGGATAAAAGGAACCGTCCCGAATTTCAAATGTCCTATACTGGTAGTAAGATAGAATAATGTTATAAATTTTATTTTTATTAAATAATTATTTTATTCTGGGGGGTCCTTATTTTTTTTTAATAAAATTAATAAGCACCGTTACATCAAGAAAATATAATAGTGATAAAATAAAATTATAATTTTTCTACATCGTGCACATATATATTTTATTTTATTTTATTTATTAAGTTTGATCAAGGCGTTGAAGCCTTGAAGGAACCGATTGAGTTGATATAATTACCTTAAAATCAATTATCATTCATTGGCTTGTAATAATCCAATGATAGGATATTATAATTGCCTCCTCACTCCAACGGTTGATATTTGTTAATTTTGAAATTCAATCTCAATCCTCCAAGGCTCCAAGTCCAGTCCTAAGCTTTGACTGTTTAGATTTGATAGATGGAAATAAGGTTTTCTTTAAAATTGAGGTGAATTTATTTATTTTTTTAAAAATTAATCTATTAAATAGACATTTATCTTTAAAACACTTGATTTTTACATACATTTTTAATAATGCACGTGCTCTAAAGATAAATGTTTATTTAATAGGCTTAGAAAAATTTGCTCATAATATAATTAATTTATGACCAAATTTTCGGTGTTTGGTGCAACCGAAAATGATGGTCAGCGAAAATCATTTTCAATTTGGCCGTACAAGCCTCTTTAATTTTAAAACCATAATCGTTTTTTGGATTTAAACTTTTCATTATTGTAGGCATGTTTGTGAGAATTCGCCACCATCGGGTATTGGAGTTTGTTGATAGCCCGAATCTACCGCCAAATGTCCTTGAATTGGGCTAGATTCCAACGAAACTGGCTGAAATTTGGTCATTACCGTCGAATTCTTGCCTCCATCGCCGGAATTCGACAACAGTAACCGAAATCCGGTGAAAATTGCTAGAATCTTGCCGGTCAGTGACGGAATCTTGTCACCGGTGATTTTTCGCCGTTAGTGATTTTTTTTGTACGAGCCAAACGTTGAAAAATATTTACAGAAAAATATTTTTTTCTTGAAAAATGACTTAGTTGAAAATAGTTTACAACGAAAACATATTTTATGTCGAAACAAATAGAGCATAAGATTTAAAAAGTGACCGAAAATTTTTATGAACTAAGAAAAAAAGAAAAAGAAAAAAGAAAACACAAATTAGTCCATAAATGTGCAATATTATTGTACGACATGACACGTTAAAGAATTTCGTTCCATTTGTTACGAAAACACGTTCAAAAATTTATTTGTGTTATTTTTTTTTTTGAAAAAAAAAAGAAAAAGAAAAAAAAGGAAAAAAAGAGAGAGAAGAAAACAAATTGGCCGACAGAGCTTTATCTTCACCCTCTGAAGTCTGAACACGTGGTTTATCTTTTTGCCAACCCATTTGGGCCCACTTTTACACCCATAATAAGCGACAATACCAAGATTTGATTCACCCATATTTCGCCACGTGGCAACCATCCTTTGGTGGAACTTGAACATCCTCTCCAACGCGTACTTCAATCAGCTGGAGCGTGGACTTCAAAAAGGATTGAATCTGTCGTACTTGACGTGGACGCTGCACGTCAAGTTGCATGAATGAAGATATTATTATATTATAAGAAAAACGAACCTGGCCCCACCTTGATGGGACCCGCACGATGACGTGTACGGCCCAGATACAAAATCCAACACCACCATCGTCATTCCCTCCCACTCCCGCCGCCAACCTGGCACCGCCAATACTCCCGGAGATAGAAAAAGAAAAATAATAATAATATTCACAATTTTCAAATGTAATAAGTATTACAATGATAATTTTGAATAATTATGAAAAAATAACAAATATCACCCTTGGATTTTCAGCGATTTATTATAAATTATAATAAATCAAACTCTCTATTAAAAATTGTTCGATAAATCTAACGATTTATATTATAGGTTTATCTTTTACTATTTATCGGAATTATAGAACAATCATTCTCCCTTAACATACTTAACACATGAATTTTCAAAAAAAAAAAAAAAAAAAAAACTTAACACGTGTTTCTTCTGCCTTTTGCAATTCGCAATTTTAAGCACATCAAATTCGGTTTAAGATATTTACAAAATTAGGAAATTTCTGATAATCTAAGACAATATATGCTTTAATATGTCAATAATTCAGATTGGTAAGTAAAGGACGAATATATTATTTAGAGAAATGGTACCTACACTCATTTCTCACAACAGTCCCACAACAAGCTGACGTGACTGGTAATATTTTATTATTTTTTTTGTTTTGTTTTCTTTTCTTTTTGTAAAAAAATAATAAAATATTACCAGTCACGTCAGCTTGTTATGAGACTGTTGTGAGAAATGAGTGTAGGGATCATTTCTCTCTTATTTAACATCTAATTTCATTAGATTTGATGGACAATTTATGATAGATAATTTTGATTTATCACAAATCTAGTAATTTAAAAGTGCAAGATTAAATTGACTCTTATTTGTAATAATGCTCCGTTTGTTTTGACGTAAATGTTTTCGTCGTAAATATTTTCAACGAAATCATTTTTTAGAAAAAATGATTTTGCTGAAAATATTTTCTGGTGTTTGGCTCATACGAAAAAATCACCAACAGCGAAAAATCATCGATGAAGAGATTCCGTTATTAGCCGGTAGGATTCTAGTCACTTTCTTCGGATTCCTGTTACTGTTGCTGGATTCCGGCCAGTTTGGCCGGAATCCGATGGCAATGGCCAGTTTCACTGGAATCTGGTTTGATCGGAATCCGGCGATCATATACCAAAATTTGGAGACTTTCGACAGTAGATTCGAGTTACCAACAAACTCTAATGCCCGGGGGTGGTGGAAATCATTTTCCAAAATTTAAATAGGCTTTTTTACAGTCAAACTGAAAATGATTTATGTTGACCATCACTGTCGATTGCAGCAAACACCTGAAAAATACATAAAATATTTTTCAAAAAATATTTTACGCCCAAACAAACGGACGTAAATAAAAAAAATTTCGCTCTAAGTTTATTCTAAACAACTTTAAGAAGGATAAATGTAGGAATAAAAGTGAGTTAAGTGCCAAATATGATAGTAAAGGTCCGCTGCAATTTGAGATTTTAAAATGTGTAATTTTTTTTTTAAAAAACTAGTAAATTCAAAACGTACGATTCAAAACATTATTTTTTTAAAATATAATTAAACGTTTGATAAAATAATAATTTGTCTTTAAAATTGTTCGTTTTTAAAAAATGTATCCTTACATGCTACACTTGTTCAAAAACGCATTTATAAATTATATACTTTTTGCAATTTTATTCAAAATCACACATTTAATTTGCGAAATCTCAGGCCAAACATTCTCTTAATACCATACAATTAAACTAAATTGATTAACTTAATTTTTTTAAAACAAAATTGGGTGTTATTTCGTTGTGTCAATAATAAAGACATAAAGTAATAACAATCAATTCCACCCCCGCCAAAAAAAAGTAATAACAAATTACTTTAAAAAATAATAATAATAAGTGATAACAAATAAAAACTGAAGAAAAATATATTTCAAAAATAGAAAATACTCTTACAAGATTCGAGAGAAAAGCGCAACAGTGTCTCATCGTCAACGACCATCATTTCCCACTCGGATCCTCCGCAAACCGAGGCTTGGAGCTTGCGCATGCGAGCAGCGTGAGCAGGGCGATGGAGACGACGCCGTTGAGGACGAGCGGGAGCGAGGGGTCCGAGCAACACAGCTCGTCCGGGTCTGGGTCCGGGTCCGGAGCTGTAGGAGGGTGGGTGTACCATCTAGGCGTGAATTCGATTGGGCACGAGTACTGCCATCTCAGGTACCTCTTCATTCGGGGCAAGTACATCGAGATGTACAAGCGTGATCCCAACGAGAACCCCGGCATTGTAAGAGAAACGCACTTCTCTCTTTCTCTTTCTCTTTTTAGTTTTGGAGTTTTATTTCTCAGTTTTATGATTTTAGCATATGTTTTCGGTATATTGAGCTGTTTGTTTGATTGTTGAGGTGGATTTTCTTGGTTTCTTGGTTTTGATTGAATTGTGATAACTGTGGATGTGTGAAAATTTATGTGGAGTTTATTTGAATCACACCGCTGAAGAGGAAGATGGTGAAGGTCAGTGTGACAAGGCCCTTCAAGTTTATAGCAGTCCCAATCGGTTTGGTCAAACTTGAAATGTTTTGAATCAGTGCAGAACTTGGAAAGAAAAAATAAAATAAAATCCTAACGGTAATGTCAAGTTAAAGAATCTGCTCTTTATGGCGACACCTTGAAGGTTTGGAAATTGGAATAGCAGTATTAGGGTGCGTTTAGCCTCGTGAAATTGCGGCCAAAAGCGTGTTTTTAAACAAATTTGTGGAAAGTGTTCTGTAGAAAACAAGTTTCCACAAGTTAAACAAATTTGTGCACTCTCAAAACAGTAGAAAATAAATGCCAAAGCGTTTGAAAAATATGGCGGTCAAATCATAGGCAAATGGTGCATTTTTAAAGGACAAACCGCAATTTTAAATGCCAAACCATAATTTTATCAAACGCTTAATTGTATTTTTAAAAATCGTATTTTCATTAACTTTGTTTTAAAATTGTTATTTTTTCTAACTGCGTTTTGAAATTGCTAAACCAAATAGACACTTAGTAGTATCAGCTATAGAGTGAGTTTAGTTTCAGCATTGGCAAAATGGTTAGGATATCCAAGTTTAACTTAATGGCTTTTCTCCTTACTGTATTCCTCCAAGGTTGCTCAAGATGGGGGAGACCGGCTTTGGTGGTCCCTTTCTCACAAAGGGTCTTTTGATGTTTGTTCTTTCTATAAGGCTCTTGCTTGCAAAGAGGCTATTTTATTTCCCTGGAAAAGCATTTGGAGGACCAAGGCTCCATTGAAAGTGGCCTTCTTTGCTTGGACGGCAGCGCTAGGGAAAATCCTCACCTTGGACAATCTCAGAAAGAAGGGTGTCATTGTGATTGATAGATGTTGCATGTGTAAAATGACCGGGGAGACTGTGGATCACCTTCTTCTTCATTGCGAGGTTGCACGCGCTCTTTGGTATGTCATTCTTAGTCGCTTCGGTCTGTCTTGGGTGATGCATTTTCGGGTGATAGACCTATTTGCCTGTTGGTGGCCGGGGGGACGCTCCCGAAGCGCGGTCGTGTGGAAAATGGTTCCTTGTTGTCTTATGTGGTGCTTGTGGATGGAACGCAACGATAGACAGTTTGAGGACAAAGAAAGAACCATAGAGGAGCTCATTTCCTTTTTTATTCATTCTTTGTACTCCTGGACGGCTGCGTATCTCGCACCTCTAGGGATTAGTTATAACGATTTCCTTGTATTGCTTTCTTCTTCTTCTTAATTGTCTCTCTTGTATACCCCCTGTATACTTGATTGCGCTTTGCGTTTTTTAATAAAATTCTCTTACTTATCAAAAAAAAAAACTTAATGGCTTTTCCTCATCGTTCTTTGGCTGAAGCGTTTCTAGATCAGCAATGAAGAACCTTCGGTGGAAGGGACTTGATGATCATGGTGAAGTGGGTGATATAGATTTTTCGATGATTTTTTGACTTGATGATGTATTCTCTATCGGTGCACTTTATGGATCCTGAATTGGTCGAAAATTTCATATAACAAGAAACACGATCCAGCTGAACATAGAGAAAGACGAGTTTTTAAATAAGAAAATCAGTAGAAAATAAGAAAAGTAAACTTAACCAAAACAAAGAGTACAAAGGGAAATTTGTCCTCAACAAATATATGAGATTGTGATTATCTTGAAAAGAGGTCACTCTCGTTTTAGAGGGTTCTGTTCGGGTTTTACATGTTGCTTTAGTTTCCTCCTTCTATGGCTTCTGTGTGTTTGAGTTGGTAGGCCTTTTGTAGATAGTTGTTAATATAAGCTTTTGTCTCCTTTTTAAACAGTTTTGTTGCTTAAGAAAGATTATGAACTCAAAATGGTTGTACACGAGTAAAGCGAGAGAAAACCATGATACTATTTGAGAAGAGAATCATAATTTGAGGATGCAAGTGTTGATTTTATAACATTGGTCTTGCTTCGACACGTTATATTGCTGCTTCTTCATTTTTTTTAATTTTTAATTTTTTTTTTTAATATGGAAACTTGAACATTGTGCTCAACATTTTCTTGGTGCAGAAACCCATTAGGAAGGGTGTTGCAGGGCCCGCGCTTTTGGTGGAGGAGATAGGGCGTCGGAAGGTCAACCATGGAGTAAGGCCCTAGTAAATTTATCTGTCATCTGTATTGTTAGTAATTTATGGATTGTCATCTTATTTAACTGTTTATTCTGTTATTTTTATTTCTTTCAGTTAACTGACTTGCGAAAAATGTTTGGATTTATTTATTATTTATTTTATTTTTTCCTATTTTGAGAAGATAATGGAAGCATGATTTTGCTGCTAATGCGATTCCTTTTTGTTAGGATGTTTATGTTCTAAGGTTTTACAATCGGTTGGATGAGGTGAAAAAGGGAGAAGTAAGTTTGCAGTTTCAAGTTATTTAGATCTGAAAAACTATTACCTAGAATTGTTTTTTGAGTCAGAATTGGCTCCCTTTTTACTGTTGTGAGGCCATGACTAGCAATTGAGTGGATTTTTTCCTCTTAAAGATTGCTTGCGCTACAGCTGGAGAAGCCCGAAATTGGATGGAGGCTTTTGATCATGCCAAGCAACAGGTACAAGAAAATCAGCTAGAATGTTGTGATTTACATAGCGAAAATTATAAAATTGTAGGGAGGGTGCATTCCCTTATAGGATTGTCTTGAGCAATGGTGACTGCAATCAAGTAGGTGGTTTTTATTTGTTCCTGAGAAAAATTGAACGTTATTGGTGGTCCTTGTGACATCTAAGTCAAACTTTTTTTTTCAAGTATTGAGAATGTTGGTAGAACTAAAATTAACTTTTGCAGGATTACCAAGTTTTTTCCTATCTTCATTTTTCTGAAACTTTGCTTTTGACAGGCTGAGTATGAGCTTTCAAGAGGAGGTAGTAGTGCGAGAAACAAACTGAACATGGAGACCGAGTATGCTTTCTTGGTTTTTTTTGAAATGATGATAGAGTTTACCTGAGTACTTGAACTGGGTAGAGTTTATTTTCAGAAATGTTTTGAACCATTTAAGTGAGGATTGAGAGGAAACTGCCAGCTGGTTCCACCTGGTAGATTTCTCTGTTAAAATGCGAAACAAGCTCTTTATGAAGGGATTTTTCCATAATCAGATGGTACAATTTAAGCAACGTATAATTATGAATTAGTCTAGGGTAAAGGTTTGGGGTTTTTTTTTTTTGTTCTATTATCTACTACTTGTATTGCTGGGTTCCATCTGATGCCGGGATCATCACTTAGGTTGCTCTATCTATGTATACATTACAGGTGCACTAGTTGTCCTTCACCCGATTGATTCAAGCCTTTGCATTCTTTGGCATATGAAATTTTTTTACTCGTTTATACTTGTCTTATATCTCTGAACTTTTTTATACTGTGGCAGGATCAATCTGGAAGGACATCGACCCAGAGTGAGGCGATATGCACATGAGTTGAAAAAGCTTATTAGAATTGGGCAAGGTGATGTTGCATGTGCATGGCTTGATTTATTTATGCTTGTAAAATAGCATGTTTTTCATATTGAAGAAAGTCATTGCTGCTCTCTCATTTGGAACAAGGAAGCATTTGAATTTGAGGGCTGAGAAAATATTTTGAACTTATATTATGCAAGATATTGTACTTATAAAAGAAAAAAACCATTTGCAAGTTGGTGTAATATGCTATCAGAGTTTCTAATCAAATCTTCACAGTATATTATTTTATGCCATCAACAATATCTTTGGTGTGAAATGAAGGCGCACATTGATCTTTTATGCTTGCTTATTGTGATTGTTGCCTTGTTCCATTGTAATATATTGCTATTGTTTCTACTTGCTTGCTTATGCAGAGGATGACAGGTTAGTTTGGAACTTTTCCAAAAGGGGTTTATTTGAAGTGAAGTCCTATTATGGAGTTTTAAATAGGAAAGATGGCCCATCATTTCCGTGGAAGAGTATTTGGCGTGTTAAGACTCTGGCAAGGGTGGCTCTCTTTGTATGGATAGCAACTTTAGGTAAAATTTTGACGAATGACAATCTGCAAAAGAGGAATGTCGTGGTGATTGAGTGGTGCTGTATGTATAAAAAGAGTGGGGAGTCAATTGAACATTTGTTACTTCATTGCGAAGTTGGTCGCGATCTATGGAGTTACATTATTTCTTTATTTGGGGTTGAGTGGGTTATGCCACGAATGGTGCTGGAGTTGTTGACTAGTTGGGGTGCGTCGTTTGGGTATGGTCCAGCTAAGGAAGTTTGACGGTTAGTTCCGTTGTGTTTAATGTGGTGTATTTGGCGGGAGCGGAATGTGCGGCACTTTGAAGATATAGAGACATCGATGGTGGAGTTAAGGAAGCGTTTGCTTAACATGTTATATATTTGGATAGCGCCTCATCATAGATTGATTGTTTTTACTTATGCAGACTTTTTAAATTTATTTTTTGTTCATTCCTATTAGGGCCCTCTTGTATGCTTCCTGTGTATTAGGGTTGTGCCCGTTTGCACTTTATTAATGAATTGACATTACTTATCAAAAATATATATATTGCTACTGTTTAAAAGTGGATTATTCTATCATACCACTGTTTTATATGATTATTTTAGTCAATAAATGATTTTTCTAACACATGTTACAGGTCCAGAGAAGCTTTTGCGCCAATCTTCGGACTTGGGTTCTAGTGCTAGGCCAGATCGGTACAGTGAAGGGGATGGTGGAGATGCAATTGAGGCGCATGAGTGGAAATGCGTGCGAACAATTAATGGTAATTTCTCTCAGCCTAATAGACCATCACTAGGCAATGTTTCTATCTTTATTCTCCTCTCTAAAGCTGTTGCCCGTTCATTCCTGGTGGCTGCTTGCTTAAGATTTCACTTTTGTGTTCAAATATAACCATTCATTATGTTGCTTAGTATAATACTGATGGTTAGCAATATCTTTCACTAGCCTTCCTGTGTCCTGTTGGCTTTGTCAATGAATGACAACACCAGAGGTCCACAGTTCAATTACTGCTGTAGATTGTGAAGCTTACTCAAATGTGTCTTGGCTGTCATTGAGATCAGAGTCTCATGATCTTCTAATGATTGTGATTACTTAAAAAAAAAGTTCTAGTGATTGTGATCAGAGTGTTGATTGGGTATTAAAGACTCAATTTTTTTTTTCATGAAATTTGGGTAAAATTTATTATGTCTTTAGTTAGATTTGGTAAAAATATCTTTTTATGCTCTTTTTGGTAAAAATCTGCACTTAGAAAAAAAATGTAGTAACAGAGAAAACAATGCAGAAGTTTAAATAGTACGTTGAAAGAGATAGGGTTAAGGCTTGGATGGGCATTTAATCACACATACACACAATGTTAAATTAGTGTTGAAACAAAAAAGGAAGAAAATATGTATAGGCTAATGACCTGGGGAAAGAGAGTCTTTACCTAAGAATATTGGATAATGATCAAATTTGTACTCATGGATAAGGACCTTCTCTGTATGGGTTGGTTAGCGGGTCAGTTAGAACAAGTGATGAAACGTATTCTAAAGTATACCAATATACCTAGATACTTCATTCTGTGAATAATTATCCTCAATGGTTGAAAAATCATTTATGGTTTTTTAATATTCCTTCTACATACTTGTTTTTTATTTTTATTTTTATTTCAGGTGTCAGAATCTTTGAGGATGTTGCTGATTCCCAGGTATCTACAATTATATCAATTTTTTTTTTTTTTTTGGATAAGAATTATCACATCAGTTATCAGAATTGCTACTTTAACTCTTATTGTGGTTCTGTTAGTTCTGCTGGGAAATACATCCTGGAAAGTGCTCCGAATATCTAGATTGTTATTTTATTGTGAAGCCTGGGGAAAATATGTCACGTGTTTCCTTTCCCTTCAGGGGATTATAACTTTCTTTCCCAAAAATTGAATTCCATTACAGGAACAATATCACCTGGAAGATTCTCAGTTCAGACAACAGAGGCTTGTGGCATTTGTTTTTAGACAAACAAAAAGTTCTATGCTTTTATTTTTTAATTTTAAAAACTTATTGGAATAGAAAAAGTGTAAAATAATTATGATATATGGACAAAACATATGGCCGGATACACAAGGGAACAATCTTCTTTGATTGACGTTCTGCTAGATCTTACTTTATTTTTCTCTTTTGATAAGTCACTTCTTTTGGCTGCTTCTGCATCTAGGTGCCTATGAGAATGAGAAGCGTATGATAAACGTGTGATTTAAATCTAATTTTAGACAGTGAGGGTAATAATGGATTTTGATTCCTTATAAAAAAATTATTATTTAAATGCAAATAGCTTAGGCATTTCATTAACTTTAGGGGAAACTCCGCAAAGCTCCCTTGAACTTCCATGCGTTTTGAAATTAGATTACCCCCCTAAAGTTCAAAAACTCTCAATTTCAAACATCGAATCTCTAATTTGATGCAATGTCCCCTCTCCATTAGGATTTTATGTTAAATCCTAACAAATGCCTTGAAAAAATGATTACTAAATTTACCTACAAAAAAAAAAAAATTATGAAAATACCCCCACTCGATTTTTTTCATTTTTTCATTTTTTTTTTCTCAATTTGAAATTAAGGGTAAATTTGAAATTTTATAAAGTTCTAGGGGCATAAAGGTCATTTTACCTATTTTGCCGTATGATTTAACTCCAAACCCTAATGGAAGGGGGGGGCATTGCATCAAATTAGAAGTTCGATGATTGAAATTGAGAGTTTTTGAACTTTTAAGGGGGTTAGTTCAAATTTGAGTGGAAGTTAAGGGGGTTTTGTGAAGTTTCCCCTTAACTTTAAATTATTATTGATTCTCACTATCCCGATGCATGCTCATCTTCAGTGTATCTGCTACTCTACTTTTAAGCCTCTGCTGGCATCAACTATGATAGAACCTGAATTAACCTCCCAATTTTGTAAATCGCTATAATATTTGATGATAAGTAGATTGAGATTTATAATACACAACAGCACCTTAATTGTCTTTACACATCAAAAGTCCTGTTCGCCTTAGAGACCCTGTTGCTTATAAAAACCAAAATAAAATAATTCATTATGATGTATAGATGTGTCTCAATTATTCTCTTATACATGGAACAATGTAGTTGCTGTCACATTATGTGGAAATCAAGCTTGATGAATAGATAAAAATAATTTCAATGAGTTAATTTTTAATTTAGTTTTTGTTTTATTCTCCATGTACGTGAGCTGTATCCCTTTTTCTTTTATAATTGAGGTCCATGGACAACTTAGCGTAGAAAGTGTTTCTTGAATTATCCCAATCTCTTCTCCCCTTTCAAGTTTGGAACTTGGAAGTATCTCATACTTAATAATACATAACTTTTATATTTTCTAGAAAGTTAATAATATCGGAGACAACCTGGGTAAATTTTCCTGGATTGGTGAACGCATCAATAAGTACACTGTTATTTGAATATTTCAAATTTAATATCTGATCTGCGTATTGAATAGAAATTATAGTTCCATGCAATTTGTGTTTGCGTAATTTTTTCCAAATAGCTTTTGTTCTCTTTATGATTCTGGTTGAAACTAGCTTTGGAACTGATAATTCTTTCTTTGGAACTGAAGTAATTAATTTTTTTTGTTAACCAGATATATTGCCCCAAGTATTACATTAATTATTTTTTGCTCTATGTAGAGTGGTAAAGGAGTTCTTGTGAAGTCGGTTGGTGTTGTTGATGCAACTGCAGATACCGTTTTTGAAGTGATTTTAAACATTAACCGACATCAGAGATATGAGTAAGCTGCTTATATTTTGTTCTAGAGTGACAGTTACATTGTATTTAACTTCAACGTCTTATATAATTATCTTCACAGGTGGGATACGTTGACAGGTGACTTGGAGCTGATAGATTCTTATGACGGTCACTTTGATGTTGTCTATGGGACATATGATCCAAAATATCTTACTAGGTAATGTTGTTAGATAAATCTAGCTGTTATGTGCTTTGAATTACATGGCTTTACTTAGATTTTCATAATACATGCGCTGTTAGAACTGTCGGACATTTGATGGGATGGTCTGGAAGTTTCAGGTGTATTGGGACTACAATGGAATACATGAATTTTAATTTAGTAAAATTCAGGAATAGAAATGATGTCCTGATGTGAGTTTAGGACCAAGACATACCTCAAAGTGACTTCTCGAACCGGTTATTCTTGAGGAAAATGAGATTCATAATTTTGCTCATGGATTAAGGTAGGATGGATGAGGTGGAGCAGGGGATCTAAAAATGTTGTGTGGTTGAAGAATACACCTTACCAAGCAGAAATAATTTTTTTTTTCAAAACTGCTAATAAGCACATACAATTTTGCTTACAAAATGTGCTTTTCAAGTAAGCACCAACTCCTGTGATGTGTATTCCCCTCCTTCCTTACCGTGAATGTACGCTACTAGGAGAGTAAGCAAGTTACCTTGCTTGCATTCTAGAACTGACAGCCTCCTGCCTGCACTCTGCCAAACACTTTCTTCAAATTCAAAGTCTTCTTCAGCCTGAGATTTGAAAATCGCTGTCAATACCTTGGTGTTGGTCCAGGACAGATAAGGCTAGTGAGTGTTCTATGGAACTAGATGTGTTGGTAGTAAGGAAATAACACAATAAGAAAAAGTGGATATGTGAATCATAGTGACACCAATTGAGGGCTAGATGAAGCAAATTCTTTTAAAATTATTGTCAATGTAATGAAGACATGAATCGAACCGGTATAGGGGAGTAACATAACTTAAGAAGGCACCAACAGGGCAAGAAAGTGCAGAATGGCACAAAAGGACCTAATGGAGGATATTGCTCTAGATGGAGCATAATGGCACATAATGGCATGAAAGGATTAATGTAGCCTGCCCTGTGTGGCAGGGTTAAGAAAAAATGATTTGAGATGTAGAATTTCTGAAGTAAGCAGAAATTATGTTTTTATCATAGCATTTTCATTGATTATCCTTCCTCATTCTTTTACAATATCAAAATGGAGGTACATGTTAGGCTGATTTTCTTAATCTGAGGAAACCACTTATCAAAAAGAAAACAAAAAAATCCTAGGGGAAAAAATATAGTTTCATTAATGATTTTGCATGCCAAATTAATATCTACATAGACCAATGGTTACCACTTAAACCAAATACTGTTTTTAATTGTCTGCATATGAGGTTTCAAAGTTGAAGTGAAAAATAACCCTCCTGTCACTTCTATATCCTATCATTCTTGGTCAATGTCTGAGCAATAATTAGAAATTAAAACCCATGGTTGTTTTCCTGCCAAAAAAAAAAAAAAAAAAACCAATGGTTGTTTATTAATTTTTTTATTGCTTGTTATTTTATTGGTAGCTATGCATTCATAAAAAAAGAATATTATTGGTAGCTATGGGCCTTTTGTTTTTCCTAGTTTCGGTTGAACTGGTTAACTCATGACCTGATAACTGAAAGAAGAAGAAGAAAGAATCTTGATGATTTTCTAATCTTTAAGCCCACATCTGCCTTCAACACAATCAGCTGGCCTGCTAGGTCCCCTGTTCTACCTTCATCGGCCATCACCTCATATTATGTAATTCTTAGTCATCAACATCCAAAGCTTACTGTTCTAACAGTTATAATGTAAGCATGGTTTTTTTCTTGTTATCTGTAGTATGACAATTAATGTTTAATGGAACCCGTAATGCATTAGTTAATAAATATCAATTGCTTCACTTAATTTCTTTTCAACTTCATTTTGTTTCTTGCTACATGACAATGGCAGGTGGCATTCCAGGAGAGATTTTGTCTTCTCTCGGCAATGGTTTCGTGGACAAGATGGAACATATAGTAAGTAAATAAGGTTCCATATATGCAATAGGGTGATTCCAAAATAGAGGGGTATGGGAGCACATGGTGTTGGAAACATCTGTAATGTTAACTATAAAAATCCAATTGGCCTTGATTCTGTATTATGATTTCATCCTTCACTCTGAGAATGCTTTACTGCTAACATTGTTTTTTTTCGCAAGAATGGGTGATAGTAAATTGTTTTGAAGAAAAAAGAACGAATGGTAATTAAGTCTTTATTAATTTAGATTTCTGTAAAGTTGAGATGCTTTGGCTCTCTGAATGGGAATGTTTCAGAATTGAAGTCCTTGCTTTTATAGCTAGTTGCCACAAGCCAGTGGTCTCTACTGTTAAATGATCTACATGAAGCATTTAACAGAAAGCTAGTGAAATTTTTTTTACTCGAATTGCCTGTGGTGATATGATATTTTTGCTGTATTTTAATACGAGAAATCTGCTGTTTGCCTTTGTACTTGTCTGACATATGCTAGGCATTTATTCATGCAGCTATTTTGCAATTTCCAGCTTTACATAAAAAGAAGCCTCCAAGATCTGGTTATTGCCGTACAAAAATCAACCGTAAGAGATTTTGTTTGATTCTTTTAAAGATTTCTGTAAGATTGGCATTGTTTTTAATGATGACATCCCTGCTCCCTTTTCTAGACTCAATTTGTGAGTCAACTGCTACTCAATTTTCAGTTTATAATACTGAACAAATAGACAAGTACATGGGTGCATTATATTTTTTGATATACAGATGGCATACTGCCCCCCCCCCCCCTCCCCTCTCTCCCCCTTTGATTAGTAACATGCCTGATTTTTTTTTTTGGGCCACAACTTTTCAACCTTTGCTTCCAGCTAATGGAAGGATTCAATTAGGTTGTTACTTTTGTAATCATTCACGACATAACCTTGTAGTAGAGACTGCTGCTTTAGAGTTGGCAGTTGATGCATGTTGTGAAAGCTTGGAGATTCATCAAGTATTTCCCATGGGCCATTTTAAGACTTCGTGAGAAAAAAAGGAGTTGATGCTCATTGTTAAGCTTGTTTGCTGTATACACTCTCACACACACGCACGCAACACACACAGTTCTGTACAGATATATTGATTGTCTTGATAGCAAGTTTGTTTACTGAATTTTGATAAAAACTTGTTTTCACTGTTCATGTCTAATTGAGAACGCGTCGGGTTTTTTTGTTTCATTTCTTGTTCATTGGTGAATGTTGAGTATCAAATATTTTAATAGAAAACCTCAATTACACAGATAAACCTTCATTAAATTCTTCTTCTTCCTTTTTTTTTTTTTTTTTTTTCCTTTGTTTTGCATTGTAGCATCTACCTGGGAGATTAGAAGATTGAACACACCCGTTGGTTCAAATGCTCCAAAATGTCTTGTAACTCAAATGTTAGAGATACATTCTTCACGATGGTTTGGATGGAAAAAAAACCACTGCTCAAAGTTTGAAAAGAGTGTTCCTTACGCACTACTATGCCAAGTGGCAGGTTTGCTTATCTCTTATTTCTTGTTATTATCTAATTTACAGTCTGGTTTAGAGTCAAGAGAGGTTCCTGAGACCATTATGCATATATGGTCCCATACAGTCAGGTCTATGATCAGTTTTAGAAAGCTTTGACCTATCAATGATATAAATACATAGTGGAGATTCTTCACTAAGTCTCAGAACTTCCTAAGCTCAAACTAAAGTTTCAATTTTTTTACTCAACCTTTGTGAACATGGACTTTGATCTTCTATACAATATACTAGCAACAACCAACACCCTAATGATGTGGTAGGCAATGTTTTTAGAGCTTTTGCAAGCAAAACAACAGGGGTAACAGAACTGCTACATGTGATAAATTCAATGGCATGATTTTTCCCGAGCACAACAGCTATACTTCTAACATGGGTTTACACATTATTTGTGTTGCATAGCTTTTGCAAACTGTTTTGCCTTTGACTAAGCTTTAACACAAGATGCTGAAGGGCATCCTGCCACATCAGTTGAATGATTTGAGAACAGATCATATTGTCACCGGGAAGAACTCCCAAAACAACGAAAAAAAAAAATGTAAATCACACAAACCTTTGCATTGCTGATCTAAGCAGGAATATTCTTTGTGCTGATGTCAGCAAGTGCAAGTGATAATGTCAGCTATTGTTGGATCACTTATTTCAAAAACTGGATCCGTTTTTCTACTTAAAAAGTGTGATTCAGTTTACTTCTATGGCATGTATTAAAATGTGGTATTAATGACATTTTTGTGGAATAGGGTGTAACGGGAGGTATATATAATGGGTTTTTCGTTTTTGAGGGTTTGTTTTGGGTTCTTTTTTCTTTTTGTGGGCTGCTCCTTGTTGGTTTTGAGTTTAAGGGCTTAGGTCCTTGTGGATTTGATTGAGTTTCTTTTTGTGGGCTGGTTTGGTTGTTCCTGTATACTCCCTGTGTACTTAAGGGTGCCTTGCGCTTTTTTAATAAAACATCTTTTACTTATCAAAAAAAAAAATATAATGGGTTAAGAGGTGGTGCGTCTATGAAATTTTGTTGAATCCATAGATTGTTGGAACTTCCATAGGTTATTGGACATGGCTGGTATCAGCAGGTAACAG
This sequence comes from Alnus rubra, assembly GCA_028654335.1. NCBI lineage: Eukaryota > Viridiplantae > Streptophyta > Magnoliopsida > Fagales > Betulaceae > Alnus > Alnus rubra. The sequence goes on along the minus strand of JAJPGS010001898.1, from coordinate 529,501 downwards.
CTGTTATTGGCCATTATGTCGCAGATATTGGCTGTTACAGGTGTTATAACTGTATCACCCATCAATATCAGGCAATATTAGTATTGGCCATCCATTAACCTGATAAAATTGTAGCAGCCAATATTTAATTTTATGCTTCTAGGGTTAAAAGCCAGGAATAGGAGAGAAAATGATGTTTATTAAAGAGACTTTGGTTCAGGCAAAAAGGAGAAAAAGAAAAGAGAGAACTGCCTAACTTGGATTTTTTTTTTTTTGGGGGGGGGGTGGGGGTGGCAATGTCTCTGTCCCTTATTTCAGTTACCTTTTAAATTGCCGATATATTAACATGGATTAAATTTCTTTTCAGAGGTATGGTCATGATGTTAATTTTAAGTATCTTTCAATGCTAAGCAATAATGAGAACAACATAGGTCAACAATGATGGTAATCCTATGAAAATCTATTGCACAAATCATTGATGAAATGTTTACTGCATTGGTAGTGATGTTTTAATGGTTAATGGGTGGTCAGGTCTAAAGGAATATATTGGAGCAAACCCAGCTCTCAAATTTGAATCTGTGACCACAGTCATCCATTCAAAAATCTCTGATGTTTCCTTGTCCAATGGTGAATATGAGGATTCAGAAGTGCAGGATGAGTTTTATGATGCAATTGCTGCTGACTCCTCATCATCCTCAGAAGATGAAGGAAGTGACAATGATGAAGAAGATGACAAGAAGGTTTTCTCTTTTCTGCCTCTTTAACGCTAGAATAGAGTACTTTTGGGGTCTGATTGAATGCAACGTGTCCATACATGGAAACTATCAATTGTAAGTTTCCAGAATTTTATATCAGTCCCTCAAACTTGTCAGGAAATGAAAGTGAAGCTGAGGAATGTTTCATGGGCCATCACAAGCTTAGCTTTGAAGCGAACATCAGGTCTGCGATATGAAATGTTGTAATTGAAAAGACACATCAACCAGTTATGCTACTCTATATTAGTGTCGCCAACAGTCATATATGGAAGATATCTATTTTACAATTGTTTTTTATCGTTCTCACATGAAATTCAATTGCCAATTAGGTTCTTAGTTCAAAAGATGTTTGCTACTCCAGAATGCTAAAGTTAATTTTAACAGGTAATCCTAGATGTGGCTGGCCAACCAAACACGTAGCTTATTTTTCCTATGCTACCTCTTTCCGTTATAAAAAGGGGAGATTAGTGTTTCTAGTTTATCTAAAAGAGATTATAATTATATGCCAATAATATTTGGATATGATTCTTCATGTTTGTTTGTCATATTTGAGAATTTCTATTTTACATTGTAAAGTATTCGAAGATCCTTTTGAGGAAACATGCTTCAGGAATTGATGTTAGCAATGAAGAAAAACTTGTGTATTCTTTAGTAACATATAGCATAAAAACCGAATCTGTAATTTGCATTCTTTTTCCCCATCCACTGCAAAGTACACTGTACCAAAATATTTGGTCGTTCTCAATGCAGCTCGAGATGCAAATAAGGAACTAGACCCTACTGTAACTCCTACGATTATTGATCCAACCCAGTTTCATGGTTCATTGCACAAAGGAAAGGATGACACAGACACAAACTGTTGGACTTCTCCAAGTGGTACGGGATTTATGATCAGAGGAAAGACTTACCTAAAAGATAACACGAAGGTAGGTTTTGCTCTCCTTTTGAGTTATTTGTACATGTTGCAGTGACCTTATTAGTCCATTTGTGTTATTGTATTATGTATTTTGTTATGGCACATTAAGAGAAAAACAGCAATTGCATTGATGCATCTCTTCTCTCCTCATGAAGCTGCTTACCTAACCTCTATCCATTGAAAGTTGTTCTATCTCTAAAACTTCATGACTAGTTTATCCATGAATTAAGACCATTTGGCTACATCATGGACTGATTTGCATCAGACAGTTCCCATGGTTGACCGTTGAACTTATACCATCAACTAAAGTTTACAGATTTTACGTGATGTGCCATGAAACTTCTATCTCATTAGTCAAGCTCTTGACCTACTAGAACTCATGTTTGACTTTAAAGGTCTGCATTAGTTTGTTCTTTTCTCTTGTCCATTGTCATTCACAGACTGTTTTGGATTCCATATGATATTAGTAATATGAGGGCATGATACATGTGTATGTGTCTCCTTTGTCGATTAGTTTTAGTGATTTCTTTTTCGTTTTACTTTTTCTAGTTAGGTTGTTCATTTTGTATATTTTATGTTTACTTATGGGCTTTACGCTTTCAATGAGATTTGTTTTATTATTTATCAAAAAAAGTAATATGAGGGCATGGTCTGGAGATGTGAAGAATATGAGTGTACAAGTGGTTACAGTTAGCGGTTATTGCCTCTAACCGCAACTGCAACTGCCTTAGGCAGTTATCAGATTTTTGTAACCGCAACAGTTAGAGGTTTTAAAATAACCGCCGGTTACTGGTTATTGAAACTCATAACCGCAGCGCATAACCACTTTTTAATTTTACTCGAGTTTGAGCTTTTTTTAAAAAAAAATTAACTAATTTTTTATAACCAAATATGATTCTTGACTAAAAGAAATAAAGAATAAGATGGTTTGGTTTAATTTTTTTTTTGGAATTATTAAACTGATGAGGGAGGCGTGACTTGCACATGCTAGCACTACCTCTTAAAATTCCTTCACTTGCTTCCTCATTTATAGTTGTTGTCTTGTGAGATTGTATAATTTGTTTTCGGTGAGAGACTGAGAGGTCTTGCCATGTTGGATTAGATTTTTAAATGCTTTTGAGAGAGAAGTGTTACAAGTTGCTTTTGTTTACAAGTATTGACATTTTGCCGTACATTTAGAAGCTGTGCATGGGGCTTTAAATTAAATTAAAACAGAGGATTAAGATTTTAAAAATTCAATGTGTGAGTTATCATAAGAAATTAATATATCCTGATCTCATTTTTCCTCCAACATCAGGTCTACATATATCAACAAATGTCTTACCAGCAAAATAAAATCCCCCAATATTCTGCTGGAAATGATATCATTTATTTTCTGTTTTCACAAGCTGTCAATACTCATTGTTAAGTATCAAAGACAGTAGCTGGGTCACTGCAACCAAATATATAAGGGAAAAGATGGAGTTGGAATCTTATAAATTATGTTTAATAAATAAAATATATATTATATATAAGGGTAGGTAGTTAACGGTTATTAACCGCCTTCGCCTACTCCTAGGCGGTTTGTGGTTTTTTCCAACGCCCACCAAAGCGGTTAGCGGTTATTTGGCGGTTAGTAACAGCCCACTTGTTCACCCCTAGTGAAGAAGACAAGTGCATATGAAGCGTGGATATTTGACCAAAGCATATAAGCTAGTTGTGCAATTGTCCTGGAACAATATCAGATATATATATATATATTTTTTTTTTTTTTTGTCCAGGGACTGGCTAATTTAGAGTTGCGTCCTACTTTAATATTTCAATATCTGCAGCACAGAATAGCATTGTCCTTAGATTAATCTGGTATTCGTTCTTCAAAAATATAAAAGGTTCAAGGTGCTAATATGTTGGGTGGGATCTAAAACATAATCATGCATCTTGCGAACGTTGTACTTTCCTTTATTCTTAATTAACATAAGAACATATACATACTCAGAGAAATGCACAGCTATGATATTTTATAGTCACCAGAAGTGTGACTTACTCTTACTTACATTCTAGCTATCGTGTAACTTCTAAAATTTGGTTATCCTTTTTAAAAAAAAAAATTATTTTTCATTTTAATTTCAAATTTTTGAACATCTTGTTTGGATCAGTGGTTTTATGTATTCTGTTATACAATTTACTGTCACTGTTTTTATGGCTCATAAATTCTAAACATCTTATTATATTTGTTTCTTTGTCAACAGAAATAAATATTGCGGTAAACAATGATATAGTTTACTCCTTTGAGAGCATACAAAAGCATTTTACTTTAAATTTACCAAATATGATGTTTGACCCATTTCTATGTTCTTGCTGAAAGCCTATGTGCATGAGTTCTGTAAATTTACCAATAATTGAAACTATACTCTTTTCAGGTAATGGGAGGAGACCCGCTTCTCAAGCTCATTGCCGTTGATTGGTTCAAAGTCAATCAAACCATAGATAGGATTGCACTGCATCCTAGGTGTCTTGTTCAGGTAGAAATACGGTGCTCATAATTAGTTGCTTTTTCATAGTATATGATAAAACCATATTTTGTATTTACTTTTTCTTTTTAGCACTATAACTATGTTTGCAGTTAGTTCCAATTTGATAGCAATAACTACAATGTTTCTTCACATTTTGTGATATGTTTATGTTATGCTCCTAGTCTTCATGGTATGCTTGTGGACAGTGATCACTAAAAGTTAATAGTATCCTCTTTAAGACTACATGTATTATTTTTAAGCATTGAAACTTTAAATGATGAAACGTTTCAGTGTTTCATGTTGTTACTATGTAACTAAAACTAGTTATTCTTTTGCTTTGCATTTATGTCCATTTAAGTATTATTTTCCTTATCTGTGGCTATTTTTCAGACAGCACATAGCTATTTTAGGTTAATATTTGGTGCAATTGGCTAAAAATGTTTCTTACTTCCCAAAAGCTCTGTTGGAACTTTATTTGGGTAGCATAGTCTAAATTCATGTCTCCCCATTTCAATGTACTAGTGGCTTATAACTAAAAGAAGAGTTTCGAGTTTACCTACATATTTTTTTGTCTCTCTTCCCTATTCCAGTGGGAGTGGCTAATCGGTTGGAAAAACTTCAGAGAGATTTCCTTTGGGGTGGTATTGGAGATGAATTTAAATTTCATTTGGTTAATTGGCATACAATTTGTTCTCCGAAGGTTTCGGGGGGATTAGGAGTGAGGAATATGATTCGATTTAATAGAGCTTTGATGGGTAAATGGCTATGGAAGTTTGCTTTGGAAAGGGATGCTCTTTGGAGAAAGGTGGTGACTATTAAATATGGAAGTATGAGGGGTGGGTGGTGCTCTGAGGTTGGGGGTTTGTTTGGCATAGGAGTATGAAAATGTATTAGGAGGGGATGGGATGCTTTTGTAGCTCATGTGAGATATGAGGTCGGCGATGGTTCGAAAGTCTTGTTTTGGCATGATGTGTGGTGTGGGGAGTTACCTTTGAAGAAACTTTTTCCAGAGCTGTTTCTTATTGCATGTGGCAAGGATTCTTGGGTGGCAGAGAATATACAGAGACATAATGAGACCATTCTGTGGAATGTTTTATGTATTCGACTCGTACATGATTGGGAGATGGAAGAGGTTAGTAGTTTTTTTGAGTTGTTGTATTCTCTTAAAGTTAGGTGGGAAGGAGAGGATAAAATTTCTTGGATTCCAGCACGTAGAAAATCCTTTGAAGTAAAGTCTTACTATAAGGTTTTATCTAGTCCTATACAGTCTTTGTTTCCATGGAAAAGTATTTGGAAAGTTAAGGTTCCCTCGAGAGTGGCTTTCTTTGTGTGGACGGCGATTTTAGGGAAAATCCTAACTTTGGACAATTTACGAAAGATGAACATTATTGTGATGGAGTGGAGCTACATGTGTAAGACTTCTGGAGAGTCCATTGATCATTTGTTCCTACATTGTATGGTTGCTACAGAGTTGTGGAGTACGATTCTGCAGCTGTTTGGTGTGGGTAATGCCGTATTTGGTGAAAGATATGTTGGGGAGTTGGAGGGGGCAAAAGGGCAATCAGATGTTGATACCAATTTGGCGAATGGCTCCTTTGTGTTTGATGTGGTGTGTATGGAGGAAATGGAATGCACGTAGTTTTGAAGATTGTGAGACTGGTTTAATTAACTTGTAAAAGCTGGTGATACAAACTTTGTTTATATGGAGAGTGAAACTACAGTCTATGTCTGAGTGTTCTTATTCTGACATGTATACTTCCTGTGTACTTTGGGTTGTGCCCCTCTGCACTTTTTGAAATATACTTTACTTATATATAAAAAAAAGGGTTAAATACTCCATTGGTACTTGAGTTTTAAGCGTTTTTAAATTTAGTACTTGAGTTTTCATTTGTATCATAGGTGGTACTTGAATTAGGAGTAAAATCCCATTTGCTACCTCTGTTAGATTTTCATTTGTATCATGGCAGGAAAAAAAAAATTATGGGTTTTGGCCCTTGGGGGTGGCTGAACCACCCCTATGGCCCTGCCACCTCCAAGGGCCAAAACCCATCAAAATTTTTTTTGAGGGTTTGCTTATGGGGGTGGTTCGGCCACCCCCAAGGGCCAAAACCCATCAATTTTTTTTTTTTAAATTTTTTAATTATTTTTTAAAGATTTTTATTTTTTATATAGTGCCACGTGTCAACCTTAGCAGTTGACATGTGACGAGCCGTTAAAATTTGGACGAAAAATCTAACAGAGGTACTAAATGAGTTTTTACCCTTAATTCAAGTACCACATATGATACAAATGAAAACTCAGGTATTAAATTTAAAAATGCTTAAAATTCAGGTACCAACGAGGTATTTAATAAAAAAAAAAAAAAACTAAAAGCAGAGGCAATGCCAAGACCCCGCATTATTTGAGCCTATAGGATTCACTCCCCTGTAAGTGGTTATGCAAATATAGAATGTAGGAAGATAACAAAGACCACCTCTTGAAAGTTTTAGTAGCTTTTTTATATATCCCAATAGATGTGGGCAGGTCCAGGGCAGCGGACGTGAAATTCATATCTGACTTGGTGCCATAAATATCTTATGCTTGTCAGAATATTCTCATATTTTGTATTGTTTAATTTTTCTAATTTTTTATCTAATTGAAGATAGAAGAGGTTTCTTTCAGACTTGTGAAAGCATAAGTTTTGGAATATTTGAGCTTCTTATTCTTAGTTCTTAACCTGAAAAGTCTCTTCTGTGTCTTGATTCTTCTCTTCTCTATTCCAGTCAGAAGTTGGAAAAAAACTTCCATTCATCCTTGTCATTAATCTCCAGGTATGTGTATAAATGCCTTCCAGACTCATTTTTTCCTTTCGTATATAATACCAATGCAACATTAAGAACTAAGGATCTTTGCATACTCTTTTCAGTTCTATGAAGGAGTATATATTGATTGTAGCTATTTTTTCATAATTTTCACGCTAGAGTACTCGTTCTACAAAATATGATTTGAGCTTCTAGGATGCTTGATGAACATATTTGAAGGATGTCCTGAGTTTTTTTGAGTGTTGTTATGGAGCAAAAAAGGTTTAGCAATGCAATGGTAGACTTAGTGGAAAATGGAACTAATTTTGCAATAGCAGAATGATGGACGTAAACATGTTATTCAGTTACTGATATTTGCTCATTTAGGTTTTGAAGACAAAAAAGGTATACAGTTGGGTTAGGCTTTCTCTTAGCTTGTCTTCCTCTCAGTATTTTGCTTAGAATGGCATCTAGAGATCTACATCATGTAGTGTCTTATGATCTTCTGTGGTGCTACGAGTGTCAGTTTGGCCTTTCAAGTAGGAGAATATATCTTGATTACTCTGTTCCAGGTTCCTGCCAAACCAAACTATTGTTTGGTCCTTTACTATGCCGCAGACAGACCTGTAAAACAAAGTTCTTTGCTGGCTAAATTTGCGAATGGAAGTGACATGTTTCGGGATGCAAGATTTAAACTAATTCCTAGTATTGTTCAGGTATGAAATGCTCAAAGTATAAAGATTCTGCAAAATTTTAGTGGCTTATGTCAGTTTTTCCCTTGATGGCATTGAGCAGCTGATGTTTTTAAGGGGTACAGGGGTATTGGATGGTCAAGCGTGCAGTTGGAACAAAAGCTTGCTTATTGGGGAAAGCTGTAACCTGCAAATACTTAAGACAAGACAACTTTCTGGAGGTAAAACTACCCAAGTATTCTTCTTGTCTTGTCTGTGTTAGGCATGCTGATGATCACTGCATATATTTATAAAAAAAATATTTAAAGAGTGGATGTTAAGTACTATGAAACCATGGTAATATTTAGTATTGCAAAACTGAGTGAAAGAACAGGTTGACTGCTATTGTACATGTTTCTCCAATGCCTTTCTTCTCTCTTTCCACTAAATTACATTCTCCCTCCATGCTTTGTGTGCGTGTGCATGCGCGTGTGCGTGTGTTATTGTTTGATGCTATCAAAAATGCATATTCTCTACTAGTATTAGTTCTAGAGTTTAAAACTTGTTATTTTTAAATTATGTTCTGAAAAATCCTAATGAATTACAAGATGTTCCTCGATACATCTCACTTGCCAGTTAAGATATTCTATTTTGAATATATATTCTCAGCATATTTTGAAAATAATTGGATACTTGGGTTATGGATCTGATCTTTTGTTTAGGTTTTATATTGGGTTGTGAATCCCAAGACCTGGCGTTACTATGTTTGGATTATCCTTGTGAATTTTTCCCACTTTTTCCCCTTTCTAGCAGTCTATAACAAGTGTAACCTCTTCCAAGTTTTATTCTGTGAAATAACTTGCCACACACATGAAGACACCTTTTAGTGATTTATCAATAACATCATAAATAGGGTAAGCAATGTGTGCCACATGAAAAGTTTATTTCAAATTTATTGGTTGGAATGCAAGCTTCAAAACTCTTTGTGCTTGTTCTGAATGTAAAAATGACTGCCTAAATTTCTATTATGCAGATTGATGTGGACATTGGATCATCCTCTGTAGCTAGGAGCGTGATTGGCCTTGTTCTTGGATATGTCACAAGCATAGTTGTTGACCTTGCAATTTTGATAGAGGTTTGCCCCTTTCTGCTATTATATTTGCAAAATAAGTATTCTTCTGCTCCTTTTTTTTGGCGTGCTTTTGAGATTGTGAATGGGTCTTGAACTTTTAATTGTTGTTCACCTTGAATGTCAGTAGAGGTTTCACCTTTGTGATTCTAATATATTACGGAACAGAAATTCTTTTTTTGTTATACACTGTTCTCTGCTGGTACAAACTTGAGATTATGAATGTTCTTGGGCCTTTAATATATGTACTGCTTTTGTAATTCAGGTGACTGATTGAAACTAAATTCAGTAATCATTCTTCCCAATCTTGTGTTCAATCGGTCATCAATTCAGCTGTCATAAATGATCCAATTAATTGTCTAGTACTGCATCACATTATAATGTTGGCAATGACATCTAGGTGCATCATGTTTAGATTTTCTATATTTAATTACAGAGTGAGGGTGAGGTCGTGAATTCAACACCCACTAAGTGCACGTGTAAGTTACCAATTAAAAAAAAAAACAAAAAAGAAAAATGAAGAATTGAGCTCTTTATCAGTTGACACAGTGAATTGATACACCAAAGTTAGATTTTTTATTTTTCATATTTAACCATGCATGTCATACACAATTGCATATTGACATTTGTTTGTTTCCAGGCAAAGGAAGAGGCAGAGTTGCCTGAGTACATTCTTGGTACTGTTCGACTAAATCGTTTGAGGCCCGACTCAGCTATACACTTTGAAATTTGAGGTTTTCATATGCCAACATTCTTTAATTATCTTGGTCGTCATGGTTGATACTCTTAAGTTAATTGGGGTCATTTTTCCAATGTTTTACAGTCTATATACAATATACATTCACAGAAGAGATTTGACATTTAAAGTCAAGTGATATATGAAAAGAAAGAAAGAAAGCATCCATATGTCCAGCTTTTCAGCTTACATCTTTTCTTTTCTTTTTGTAAATTCTCTTGGTTGTAATTGAAATGGATTTTATTGAAAGATCAGCTTGAGAGTTCATTAAGAACTTACAGAAGAAAACCACAAGGCTTCCAAGGAAAGCACAAGGAGAAATATTTGTAGTCTGCATAGACCCTAAAAAATTGAGGTTTTTATTTTATTTTATTTATAAAATCTGCAGCCTAGCTTTAAAATGTTGCATCTTTGGTGTCCTTCACTTAATATCCTAGACGCCAAATTACTTACATATTAGAAAATGACTTGCATGCTAGAAAATGGCCAAGTAGAAGGAGAACAGTTAACCTCTTTTTTTACCTTTTCACCCTTAGGAGCCAAGTCGGGGTTGACAACTTGGCCCTTTTGACATATTGATGTAGGACAAACAATTGTCACGAAAGCACAGAGAAATTAGGGTAAAGAGAGGAAAAAGAAGCTTAAGAAAAGAGAGAAAGAAGTTAGAAAGAGAGAAGTCGGGGAAGAGGAAGGAGAAGAAGAGAGACAGGCGGAAGAAGCTAGGGGAAAGAAAGAGAATATAATCAATTTCTCACAATTTTATTTTATTTTATTAAAGTCGGTCTCTATTAGAGTACAAAAGACACTTAAATAGATTAATGACTAAACCTTAAGACAACACCCATTCATTGACTTACCTAATATAATTTAGGGCAATGCCTATTTATTGAATTGCTTAAAATTATTTAGGACAATCACCTATTTATTGAATTGTCAAAAACAACACCTTCACTCTTAAAACATAAAACTAAATATTAATAACCCAATTTATAATTAAGATCTAAATTAAAATTAAAATAAAATTTGTATCTTGCCTGCATCACATATTCAGTGATTAATTTTTTATTGAATGTTAGCTAATAGTTCTTGGACCATAGAGATGACTGTCTTAATATACATGTAGTTTAATAAATATTCTGACATGCATGCGCTTGGTGATACCTCATTTTATTGACCCATATTATACATATATTGTTTGTAAATACCCCACTAATTTATTTGTTCAATCTAACGTATTATTTGAGAGTGAGAATTCGGCTTGGGTCCAGTTTCAGTTAGAACTAGACCTGTTAAGATTTGGATACGTGTCTCATAACAAGACACACAAGGGGACACATGTCACGATCCCAACCCAAGCCAAACCCGATTGGGTAATAATGGCATGGAGTTTAAGATTGCATCAACATTTCCTGTGTTGCCACCATGGTGTTGTCACTTTGTTGTTTTGGTCATTGAAGCAAACAAAAACAGTAATCTGAACGGATTTTTGAAGAAGAGAAAGAAACAAAGAGAGCCCTTCCTTTTCTTCAGTCAATTTACAAAACTCCACCTGCAATGCATGATTGATGTTTTTGTTTGTAGAATGTATATCCATTTTGCTTCATTAGTTTCTGCACCACCAAATATACTGACTAGATGTTTCACCCCTCTTATTATATGCCCTGAGAAGGTCCAAATTTGCCTTCATTTTATCCCCAGCAACTCCTTATTCAAGGTTAGCAGAGGTCTTTTTTGATTGTAAAAGGGGGTGCCCCCTTGTATAAAAAAGTTTTTTTTTAAAAAAAATAAATGGATAATTGCACATTTGGTCCTTGGGGTTGGCCTAAATTATAAATCACTCTCCGTAGTATAACAAATTTATGGAGGGTCCTTGTGGTAAACTATAGTTACGAATTTCTCTCTGAATCCGTTTTCCGTCCACCAAGTTAACAGATTCCGTTAGTTTGCCATCTCATACCTAATAGGCAATGGACACATGTCCATTACAATAAAAAAAGATAAATATATTATAAATTATTATAAATGAAATTTAAAAAAATAATAATAATAATAATGAAGAGATAGCTGTCAACCCTTCGGGGGTGGCGCACAGCCACCCCTAGGTGTTGGGAGTGGCCTTCGGGCCTCCCTAGTTGCCCGACTATAAAGATAGATAAGAAAACAATATGACAAAAAAAAAATAAAAATCAGAATCTTGAGGTGAAAACCTTTATCCTTTAATTTTCTAAAGATTGAAAAACTAAGAATACAAGAAACTCCAGTCAATTGAGATCCAGACAATTGCCTGGCTGGGATACAATTTTCAGCTTTTGGCGAACAAAAACAACAAAAAGAAAAAGAACAAATACAGTCTGAATTTAGTTACTCCTTTATTTTCTTCCATTTTTCGAGGAACCAAACACAAAATATCCCCCAAAATAGCCAAAAACCCTAAACGCTTTCATCAAAAACCAAAACAAAACAAAACAAAACCCAGAAAGCCATACAACACAGAGACACCAAACCCGGCCGGTAGAGAGCAGAGCAATAACGAGCAATAGCCTAAGCGGCACGATTCTGAGCACCAATACCCTCTCCAGGAAATTCCAGAGAATGGGAAGGTTGTTGTCCCAGAAAATGTACGACACGAACACATTCGCGAGCTCCACGAGGGCAAAGCCACTCCCGCCGAGCTCAAACTCGAAGACAACTGCAATGCCCAAAGTAGAGCAGAGGACCGTTGCCCTCTCACTGGGCCACCTGGGTCAGCTCTCTCACACTGTGCCAAATTGAACCAGTTAGAGAACCAGATGCTCAACCCGTCAACGGTGACGTCTTTGAAGGAAAAACAATCCGTCTCGTCGATGAGCAGAGGAAGAAGGTAGACAAATTACCTCTTGGTGAATTGAACCTGCGATCTCTCTCTCTCTTCCCCCCCTAAGTATTTGGTATGATTTTTTATTTTATTTTATTTTATTTTTTTTGAAAATCTTTCGCTTATAAATCTTTAATTACTTTTGAAATAATGAACCAAAACTTTAAAAAGTGTCAATTTAATATTGCATTTTAATTAGTACTTTGGTTGAAAAAGACATGCCTAATTTTCACTTTGCCAAATAAAATTTCAGTACTACTACATTAATAAATTTCACACTTACCTTTTACTTTATCACACTATTTCATTTCGTTATTATTATCTTAATCTGAGCATAACCTATTCTAAAACAAAGTCATAATATAAATTGATTATTGATGTCATTGGCACACATATATAGAAAAACAATAAAACAAATGTCTTTTATTTATCTTTTTGTTTTTATTTCCATTCATGATTTTTTTTAATAGATTTATTTATTTATTTATTTATTTATTTTTTGGGGTAAAGTCTTAGCTAGTGTTAGGTAAAGACTAACTTTGGGGTGAAAGTTTCTTGGGTGATAAAATTCGATCTTGCTGGGCCCTTATAAGGTCATGATATATATAAGGGGCAATTACATTTATTCATTCTCCCCCAATGAACTAACGGTCATTGTCAATATGCCACCATGAACTAACACCTCGACTAGAAAAGAACATACAACAATCATTTTTGTACCTTTACCCCCATTTCGTCAGTCAAATTCGTGAAAAGATTCAAATATCTTAAATCAAGTTTCAAGTTTACATATAATACCCTAAAATTAAACAAATAAACAAATAAACAAATAAATTTTAATTTTTATTATTATTATTTTATTTTTTATAAAATTACTATTTGAGGAAATTTCTGTCTTTAAACAAAATTTAACGTTTAAAAAATTGAATATTTTGTCCAATTTAATGATATTCCCTAACAGAAGGGAGAGTAAAGGTATAAAAATGGTAGTTGCATGCTCTCTTTTGGTCGATGTGTCAGTTCGTGGTGGCATGTTGACAATGACCAATAGTTTATGGGAGAAAAGGTAATTATCCCTATATATAATTTTTTTTTTCCAAGGTTTCTAAAATCTTGGGAGTTGCCATGGACCCCCCCCCCCCCCCCCCCAAGGTCTGTTGTAGATCCGTCATTGCTAGCAATTTTGTTACTTAGACTGTTAACAATTCTGACAACAAATATAGGAGAAACTCTATGAAGCCCACCTACCCAAGCACGTGGGCAAATAGCTTAAAAATTGTTTTGGTATTAACTCTCTTATATTTATTATTTGAATTATTAGCAATATATACATCAAAATTGGTAGGAATGTATTTCGGTTACTTTCGTGAGGCCCCAAACTCATTTGTGCTACTTTTCTAACCCCCATGTGATGCATAAAAAACACTAGAGACCACCCAATTTTCCAAGCATCGATCTCCGACATCATCATAAGAGAAGTGTAGGGAAAAAAAAAAGATAAATTTTGTGTGTCCTTGCTAATGGCACCGTATGATGAGGAAATAAAGCCGGAAACGTCGCTGCTTAACACGATCGTAATGGGGGCCTCTTCCATAGTAATTGCAGCATTTGTCATTGGCATGGTTCAATAATATAATAAACATTATGATAAACATTATAATGTAGGACTCTCCCAAACAACGATAGCTAGACCTCCATACAAGCAGCGATCTCCAAAAGGAAGCAATCCCGATTGTCAAGCCATAGCCGAGAAGCAATCTCCGAGAGCTTCAAATTCAAGGGTTCAATCGATAAGCCATCGCCGGGTGCAAGCGATCCCGATAGGCAATCGAGACTAACATGGAAATACGTGATTGCCAAGCTAGGGATTTTATTTGCAAGAGATTTTATTTCCAATTATTTCCTTTCCTTACTATGATTTAATTATTTACTTTCCGTATTAGGATTAAGTTTACTTCTACTACTATGGGTAGGTTTACTTTTCCTACAAGTATTGTTTTAGTATAAATATCAAAGATGGTAGCATATAAAGAAAACCACCATTGAATTATTATCAAATCTGAAAATTTTTGTTTATCTTTTTGGTTAGAAGACACATACACTTCTAATTGTTGTTACCAAGTCTTCCGCTATGTCACATTGGCCAAATTAACACAAACAGACACTTCTAATTGTTGTTTTTACCCTTTTCTTACCATTTGGTTGTATTTTTTGCACTATAATTTTCGTTTTGAGTCTATTGATGTGGGGCCCAACCCTTTTTGGGTGTTTTGATTTCATGCAACACTTTTCCAATTCACTTATAATAATAATAATAATAATAATAAAAACGAACACAATGACAAGCTTTGTAAAGAAAAAAAGGAACTTGTAAAATATGTGAGCTGATTTGAAAGCTTGTATCTTGAACTCCAATGATTATCAAGAGTAATACATTAAGGAAAGACCAAAGTTATAAAGGTTTAATTCTATTTCATATCATTATCATTCTGACCATCATCACTCACTATTTGCATCCCTCGTGGTTTCTCATTTTGTAATCAGCAACAGCCTCGTCAAAAGTGCTTCTCACATGCTGGCACATCATCATCAGATCCTGGCATGTATCTTTCAATACCTCTTGTGCTGGAGCACCTGTAAATTTCCATCACAAGACCCAAAAATATTTTCCAAATTCACATCAGCTGCATAGCCACCCTACATAAGTCGCCTTAAATGCATAGCCAGCTTAAGACCGAACTCTTGACAAGAATATAATGGAAAGAATCTCATCACAAATAACAAGTATTTTACTCTCATCATTTTCTTCAGTATGTAAATCCAAGAGAATTTACAAAGGAAAAAAACATGAGAACACCTACAAAGCTCCGACTCCACAATATCATGATTTTGGATATTATAGGTTTACAAGCTATTTACCAAAATAGGAGTATAAAGTCTTTGGAGCACACTAGAGGATGAGTGCATTTAAAGTACATACTTGGGCTTTCTGATAATATCTACTATGATAAGAGACTAACATATACCCCGCAGAACAATTTCTTTTCAATGCATAGACAAATATCTAACTTTAACACCCCTGCTGAATTATTCAAAAGTGGGAGCAACTAGTTAAAACAGGTTATTGCAATGGTAAAAGAAATCAGTAGCAGGGATCAAAACCGCTATATTGAACACCAGGGATAGGCTCAGGGGTCGTAGAATAAAGAGAATGTTTGTGGTTTCAGCTTTCAAGGGAAGGGATGGATTGAGAAAAGGCAGCTTTCCGGAAGGTGGTGCTTGAGGACAGAGAAGAGAGGGGCTGCCAACGATGGAGACAGAGATAGTGGCTTTCTGGCTTTTGAGATCAGATCCGCTTTCTGGTCAGGGGAGGAGAGGTGGTTGATTGACAAACTATCTCTGTCCCGTATCGACACCTGAATAGCTGTGATTAGTCTTTGTTGTGGCCGAGATATTAAGAAAAATATTTTCCAGACAAAACTCATTTAAGATAAACCAACATGTTGCAAGAGACGAGTGTGTCAGATCTTACCTGTCGTCTGGACTCTAATATTAACTCGATTCTCTGAAGGATGAGGAATGCTATACCCACAGAAAAAAACTCTTGGACTGCAATAGGACATTAAAATTAATAAAATCGATCAATTGATAGTGAATGTAAATAAAGCAGAGACGTTAAACAAAATTAGAACATAATATATATATATATTATGGAAGAATCAGAGACTCAGAGAGCACTGACTCTTGGTTCAAGGTGAATCTAAGGGCGTTTGCAAGCGTGTGATCCTCATCAACCAAAGTAAACGTTGATTTACTGTTGTCTAAGTTAGACCCAAGCTCCATCTTCTCCAATAACTCTCTGCAAACCACTATAAACCCGAAACGACATGAAAAAGAAAATTATAAAAAACAATCACAATCCAATGAGTCTAAAAACAACCCCTGCAATTGATTTTTACAAAAATATAGTTGTAAATCTATTCATTTCTTTATCTGAATGTCATGACTTCCGTGATTCACGCAGTAAATGTAGGAGATGTTGAGTTTAGTGAACTAGCTATTATTTAGCTAAATTTGACTAGAAAACGCCACTCCCAAAAACACCCCATATCAAACTCTCTAAATCTTTCTCTCGTCCATTTAAATATTATTCTTTATTCTTAATTTTCATTCACCTCAACACAAGTTTCTTTTTCAATTCAATCTTAGTTTTCTCCAATGAGATTGAAATGTGAAATTGTGGGCTCAAGAACATGAGGTGTATGTATGTAATTTACAGCAAAAATGACTAAATATAAAGATTGTTCAAATTTCTCAAACTCAACCAAACAGTCCTTGGGATATTAACACAACATGGAGCACAACACACATCCAATCCCAAATTGCACTTGTAACTTTGTCTATCCATATTCAACTCGAGTTCAGCCAAACCCAACAATATTACACAAATACAGAAGAACAACAAAATAAGTATATTATTTCCACTATAAAATTAGTAAATCTTGTGATATACAGTTTCAGCAAGGCGCACATTTTTGTGAAAAGAAGAGGGTAAAAAAAATTACAGAAGCCATGGCAGGACAATTGGATTCACATACTTCCCCATTTCAACTCCATTAATTACTAAACACCACCCACCTCAAAATGAAAAAAAAAAATAAAAAAAAAAAAAAAAAAATAAAAATAAAAAAGAAAAGAAAAGAAAAAAAAAGAATGCATGTGATCTATGCCATACAAATTAACAAATATCATCTAAAATTTGTAATGGAGTTTACTGGCTAATTTTCTGCACTTCTGTATGTTCTTTTCACTTGAGATCCAAATATCTCTATCCGTTGTCTCTTTGACAAAATGCACTCCAAAATATTTGAAACCTACTCAATTCAAAGGGATTATGCTTTTACAAAAATTCAATAGAAAGGTATTTTAAGATGGTATCTACTCGAAAAGAGCCACCGGTTTCAGCTATATAAGCAGATAGACGCACCTCATACAAGTGAGCCAATCGAAGAAGTACTTTTCCATTTTCAAGTTCTTGAAATATTAAGAAATGAAGATATTTATGATCATCTCATTCTTCTTAATATCAACAGGAGCCAACTGTCAAGAAATGGTTCATTAAGGAATTTGCCCATTACCTGGAGGGTTATCACAGCAATGTTGTTTGGTAAAGCATAGGAAGGATCAATCGCTGAGAAAGTAGGTACATGGGAACTTATCCAATTATTTCCGTCCCACAAAATGGAAAACTGATCACCTAAGCATTGTGGCCCTATGGCACCAAGTCAAGTCATGATTTCTCTTTTACCTGCTCTGTGAAGGCCAAGAGAAGTGGAGAATATAACATCTAGCATGTGATAAAAATATAACATGTAGCATTACTCATGTTTTAAACCACCTATATAGTGAACATGACCATCAAAAAAATTAATGGGTCCACCACGGTCCATGGACCTGACTTCACCCGGTCCAATCTCACCAACCCGTTTTGCTAAAAATAAATATAAAACGCTTTTCCACTGCATAATTTGCCAGACGAAAACTAGAAAAAGAAAAGGGAAATGCTACACATCCCAAAAAAATTCTCTAAAATTTGGTTTTCAAATGATGTGTTACAATCTCATGTGATGTTTCATTTTGGGAAATGTGTCACAATCTCATTATTTGGGAACAAAATTTTGCAATTTTTTTTTGGGAAGTCTAGCATTTTTCAAACTAAAACTCTGTAATTGTTGGCCCGTTTTACAAGAAAAATTTTAGGTGTTTTACAAAGTCACCAATAGTCTCCACAGGAGCAAAACCCATCTCTAAAATGATGGAACCTGCTTGAATCCCTGACTGTAATCTCCCTTGCAACAATCTTTGAAATCAGCTTGATTGCAGCATGACAATCTGTACAAGCTCGGAGATTCTTCATCACCAGTATGGGTGACCCTTCTGGTGTGCTGATCAGAGCAAATGCAATTGCTAAGCGTTCACTGTGGTATTTAAGAGACTCTATTTTGATCTCCTCATCCACATTGTGGAGTACACAGCTTGTGTCAGGCTTGTATCCTTCCTTCTCCATCTGCTTCACCAGCATATCAATCTTCCTCATGATCTCCCCCATCTGTAGGTGGGACTTGTCATTCGCTGAGAATACATGAATCTTATGTTTGATTTCAACCCAGCTATAAGCAGGGGCCTTTTTAACTCCTCGATCCCTCATCGCCTTCTTCATCATCCCAACACTATCCCACTGACCTGCTGCTGCATAAATATTGGACATGTTAACATAAGGAGCAGCATCCCTAAGCCCTGCCATATTGAAAAGTTGGCCTGCTGCTTTCTTAGCCAATTCTTGATTTTTATGAATTCTACAAGAATTAAGAACTGATGACCATATAACTTCGTCAGGCTCGAATGGCATTTCCGCCATCAACTTCTCTGCTTCATCAAACCTTCCACTCCGACACAACACGTCAACAATTGATGCATAGTGTGGTCCTCTGGGAGCAAAATTGTAAACTTGAGTCATGGATTTGAAGTATTGTAATGCTTCATCAACGAGCCCACAGTGGCTACAAGCAGTTAAGACACTCAGGAAGCTAATGGAATCCGGTTGGAAACCTGATTGGATCATCTGATCAAATGACTTAAGAGTGCCTTCACCATCTCCATTTTGTGCATAAGCTGAGATCAGGGCATTCCAGGTGACTGGGTTCCTATCAGGCATTTCTTGAAAACTTTGAAGTGCATCTTTTAAGGAACCACATTTTGCATACATATCTACGACTGCACTTCCACAAAATACATTTGATAGAAATCCTGATCTAATTACAAATGAGTGTAACTGTTTCCCTAGTGAGGGTGAGGCTAAATTTGCAGAAGCACTCAAGATGCTTGCAAAAGTGGCCTGGTCAGCACCTACATTGTTCCTATGCATCTCATTGAACAGTTTTAGGCCTTCTTCATGTAGTCCCTTCTGAACATAACCTGAGATCATGGCTGTCCATGGAACTGTGCTTTTGTGGGCTAAATTTGCAAATATCTTGTTGGCTTCCTCAAATCTGTCACATTTGGCATACATGTCAACCAAAGAATTTCCAATCGGAACTTCTGAATCTGCTGTTAACACAACAGTCTGGGAATGAATTTGTCGACCCATTTCCAAGTCCAAAGTATTGGCCGCTATGCTCAACAAGGTTGCAAAAGGGAATTGCCTCCGATCAAATCTAGTAAACTGTAATTCTCGAAAAAGACCAAGAGACTCTTTGGGTTGCCCATCCCATGCATAACAGGTGATGATTACATTGTATGAAACACCATCCAACTCCGGCATCTCATCAAAAAGTTTCCTTGCCTCAAGCACACGACCATGCTTCGAGTAGAAATCAAGCAAAGCATTCCCCACAAACACATTCCAAACATTGTTGGTCTTCACCACAAAAGCATGAACCTGCTGCCCAAGTACTATGTCGTCCAACCCAATAACCGCACACAGAACTGCAGCAAAAGTAAAATCTGAAGGCTTGAAGCCAAAATGTTGCATGTCCATAAAGAGCTTTATTGCGTCTTCATTCAACCCATCTCTTGAGAACCCTGTTATCAATGCATTCAAAGTGACAGAATCTCTTTCAGGCATTTCCTTAAAGAGTTGACGAGATAAATCTAAGCGACATATTTTGCAGTAAGCATCAACCAAGGAATTGCAAACCATGAGAGTCGAATCATGTCCCAATTTAATGATATGGGCATGAACTTGAACTACTTCATCTGCGGTCTCTGAGTCACTGCATCCAGATAGGAGAGTAGCAAAGGTCACATAATCCGGCTCTGTCCCCCATCTACACATCTCAGAATAAATCTTAAATGCTTCTCGAAATTGATTACACTTTGAGTATCCACCAATTAAGATTGTCCATGTCACTGCCGTACGTTCAACCATTCCATCAAACAACTCTCTAGCATAAGAAAGGTTGCCTGATTTCACATAACCAGAAATCATCATGTTTGTTGAGATTGTATTTTTCTGAGGCATTTGATCAAACACCTCACGCGCATGGGACAATTCACCTCTTTCCAGGATATTCTTGACCAGGAAATTAGACCGGCATGTTTCCGGATTGAAACCTGTCTTAATGATACGGGCATCGATAAAATTTTCAACATTTATAGGCAGATTTGGAGGTGGACACACTCTAAAAGAAGCAAGGGCTTGAAGTGCATTTGTTCTAAATGGTTTCATAAAAAAGAAGTTTAAGCTAGATCGCCAGACCACGGCGAACAAACCCGACCCGATTCTCAGGTCCAATATGTAGTCCCCTATCAAGTGGGGCTGGTGGTTGTTGAGGAAAGAAATATGAGCAACGGTCACAAATCTGTTGAGAAAGGAAAATTTCCAATCAACAACGTTCCCATTACTTCTACATAAACATTTTCCATGTATAGAAGATCACAACATTAATATACAACAGCTATGTAACCCAAATCTTCCTGTATAAATACCCCATCGTGTAAATCAATCACAATCAAGTAATACACACTGAATTTCTTCTTCATTCATATCTCAGTAACTACGTTTAGTTTTTTTTCATGGTATCAGAGCATAATTATGATCCTTAAGAGATTGAAAAATCATTGCCTCTTACTCTGTTGTAGTCACCACTATCCTGATTGCTTCCCCTGCCCAAGCTCCGTGCACCAAAACGCCCCCTTAGGGCCTCTGTTTGATAACTTCCTCTTCCTCTTCCTCTTCCTCCCCTTCCTGGTGAAGACAATTCAAAATTAATCCAATTCATTTTCCAAGTTGACAACAAAACAGAAGAAACACAATGGTTTGATATGTAGATGAAATAAACTACAAATTGACCTGAGAGGATCATCTTTGATATGTAGACGATATTTGATTTGATATGTAGATGAAATAATCATATTGTAAGCCATCTAAATTCATTGAAGGTCATTTTCAAGTCCAATGGTTTACAATCATCTGATTATTAAATATTATTAACGGGAGAACATTCTAAATGCCACCATGCTTATGGTTTTCAAAAGCAGTTCCGGTTTAGGGAACCCTCTTAATTAAACCTGAAATGTTACAACGTAATTCCCAAAAATACCCCTCGTTTTGGAACTATAAAGATCGAAGTGCCCAGTGTGGCTTACCTTCAGTGAAGAGAAGCAGCAGAGAAAGTATATGGAGCAGGTTCCGACGAGGTAGATGCCCAAGGTGACGACGGCGATGCAGAGGCCAAGAAGAAAGTTGAGAGAGAAAGAGCGCGCGCGAAACCCTCACGGAAAAGGGTTAGTCTTAGGTGTATTGCTCACACCCAAAAATCTTTCGAAAAGGCCAAACATCACGTTAAACCGGAAAATATTAGATTTACAACACCAATACAACAATCCCTCACATGAAGGTGGGTCCCATGTACTGGGGCCTACCCTCATGTGAGGGTTGTTGTACAGTTGTTGTATTGTGTTGTACAAGAATCAAATCCCCGTTAAACCACACTTTTCTTGATGAGAAATGATTAAAACACTCACACTACACAACAATGACACAACACCAAGGCACAATGGAGTGGGGTCCACACATGGACGGAAAATGTTAGTTTTACAACACTATTACAACAACTGTACAACAGTCCCTCATATGAAGGTGGGTCCCATATACTGGGGCCTACCCTCATGTGAGGGGTTGTTGTACAGTTGTTGTATTGGTGTTGTACAAGAATCAAATCCCCACATGGACCCCACTTCATTGTACCTTGGTGTTGTGTAGTGTGAGTGTACGGATTACTCCCCTTTCTTGATAGTATGTTGTTATTTATTTATTTATTTTTTGTTTTAAATTGGAAATCTACTATCAGATTTATTTATTTATTTTTATTAAACACTCAACGTATAATTTTATATAAAAATTAGAGGTTTAGAATATTTTTTTTCTTCTTTGACTCGTATTGATTATAAGGTCTGTTTAGGTTAGCAATTTAAAAAAATAGCTATTTTAAAATGTGCAATTTGAAAAGTGATTTTTAGAAACGCAGTTAAGCGTTTGGCCTTTAAAATTGCAGGTTAGCTTTTAAAATTCTGTGTTTTGAAAAAGTGATTTTTAAAAACCCAGTTAAGCGTTTGGCATTTAAAATTGCAGGTTAGCCTTTAAAATTCTGTGTTTTGAAAAAAAACCAATTTGTCTGCAATTTGAAAATGCAGGTTTTTGCGTTTGAAAAAGTTTTCAAATTGCAATTTTTTAAAAACACAATTTTCAAACAATTTATTTTTTGCGATTTGGTTTAAAATCGCACTTTTTGTTTACAAAATCACAATCTCAAACGCACTATAATTTGGGTCCAAGAAAAATTGAGCAAAGAATCTATTAAATTCGTTAATTTCTTAAGTGCAGTAAATAGTAAAATGGTTGAAGGGTGGAAATAACCAATTCATTTCTCTTAAGTAGAAAGCCTTGTTTTCTAGTATTTATTAACAAATTCGAAATTCTCTCTCCTGTGTTGGAGATATTTGCAACAGATTTTGGTCATATTATTCAAAGCTTGTGATAATTAAGAATGCTTTCATTATAGTGTCCTTGACTTTATAGGAAAAATTATAAAAATTGGTCTCAAAAATTTGAGGCTATGACAAATAACTTCTTAAAATTGTAAAAGTGGTAAAATTTGGTCATTTTTCCATTGAGATTATTATGAAATTTTACATTTATCCTTAAAAATTATAAAAATAAAAAATAAAACGGGCACTAGGTGGCGAATGACCCCAAATTTGGCCTAACCACCCCAAGCTTGGGGTGGTTAGGCCACCTCTTTTGGCTGAATCTGGAGTGGTGAGCCACTTCAGCCACCCAATGCTCATTTTTCTCTTCTTTTTTCTTTTTTTATAATCATTTTTAAGGTAAATTTATAATTTCATAATGACCAAGATAGAAAAATGATATTATTTGTCACAACCTCAAACATCAGTGATCAATTTTGTAATTTTCTCTACATCGCATCCCAAAACTTTCAAATCATTCAATTAAAGTTTACAATTAAGTTCTTAACAAGAAATTACATTTATAGATCTTTTTTTTTTTTTTTGTGATTTATATTTATAGATCTTAATCCATACTATTCTATTCTAGCCTTTCATGGGCTATGATAACTGGAAAATTTTCTGGATGGGAATCCTTTAAAATTTTTAGAATATTATACCATTTGCAATTTCTTAAAATTTAACCATTGTTTTCAAATCAAATGATTAAGATTTCCTCGTATTAGCATTTGTCACTTTTATTAATTCAGAATTTATAAAATTTTAACATATTTTAGAAGTGACAAATATGTAGTAAAATTTCCATAATTTAATTATTTTTAAAATAATAATTAAAATTTAAGAAATTATATATAATGGAAGTGACATTTTTGGGGATTATGCAAGATTTAAACACTAATTCCTAGTATTGCTGAGGCTGTGAGGCATGAAATGCTCAAAGTATGAAGATTCTGCAAAATTTTAGTGGGTTTTTAAGGGGTAGAGGGGTATTGGATGGTCAAGCGTGCAGTTGGAACAAAAGCTTGCTTACAGGGGAAAGCTGTAAGCTGCAAATACTTAAGACAAGACTATACTTTCTCGAGGTAAAACTGCATATATTTTTACCCATTTTCTGGGGTGAAATCATTGTAATATCTATTGTTTGTGCTTGTTCTGTGTAGAATTTTATACAAAATATAAAAATATGAAAAAGAGAAAGAAGAGAGAGCGGAAGCGGAAGCGGACAGAGAAAAGCGTTAGGGCTACATCTTGTATTGAAGTGTATTTAAACAATATTACACACGTCTCTATTTATAGAGAGACTATGAGTAATGAGCAAGTAACCCTAGAACACATATGGAAGGAAATAAATCCTACAAGAAAATAGGATAAAGGAGAATATAAAATGGTAAATCAAACCTAAATGAGAAATATTCTTATAAGAAAATAAATCAACTTAGCATGGAATATATATATATAAATATATTCTAACATTCTTAAATGTAAAAATGACCGTCCAAATTCCTATTATGCAGATTGATGTGGATATTGGATCATCCTCTGTAGCAAGGAGTGTGATTGGCCTTGTTCTTGGATATGTTACAAGCATAGTTGTTGTCTGTTGACCTTACAATTTTGACAGAGGTTTGTCCCTTTCCGCTATTATATTTACAAAAGAAGTACTATTCTGCTATCAACTTCTGCTGTGTGCATTTGAGATTGTGAACGGATCTCGTTTTTTCTTTTTCTCCTTTTTTATTTATTTATTTTTGAAATCATTCACGCATTCCATTTATTGATGAGAATAAACTTAAACACAACGTTCAGCAATTACAATATCATTAACACCCTGAGGGGCATCCTCTATGTGTACCACTTCGATCTTCTCCTACAGAGAGTGCAAGCTTTGCTAGTTTGTGAGCAGTTTCATTTGCCTCCCGTCTTGCGTGGGACACATAGAGGATGCCCCTTAGGAGCCAAGTTGGGGTTCACAACTTGTCCCTTTTGACATATTCAATGATTAATTTTATATTGAATGTTAGCCAATAGTCCTTGGACCGAATGGCATCTCCTCCCCTCCCCTCATAAGGGGTTGAGTTGATTCATGCCATTAGTCCTGCCCTGAATGGCCTTTTAGCTCCTTTTTTGTCTACGGTTTCTGTCATGGCTTTATATTCTATTGCATTTTTCTTTTCTCAAAATAACCACTGTGATTGAATACCCCATGAAATTGCCTTTATTCTCACTTTATAGGATTAGTTTGTAAAAGGACAACCATTTCCTTGCTAAGATATTTAATCTCATTATTTATTCATACTTCTTTGAAGTCAGACAGAAGTTTCCAGTATGTGAAGAACTGCAGTGTCAAGCTCTAAAGTTGTTTCAATTTTTGTTATCAGGATGATCATTCCGTACTCATCAAAGGAATTATTTTCATCATATTTCACCTAGAAAAAACAGTTTAGTTTTTTCCCCACTTTGATAAGACTGTTTATAGTATTTGCCCATCCTTTCCGTTTAGGTTGACCTCCTGGCTATGCCCTTTAGCATCTTGACTCTAAGCAATCTCTGCCTTGTGGTGATTGTAGATTCTTTCACCCTAAATACCAGCCTTTTGTTTTTTTGTATTCTTAATGTCTCTTATTGTACTATAAGAAGAATAACATAACAGGCAAGGGGATCAATCACCTAGGAAATGACTAGGAATTGTAGTTGACAGGGAAACTAGTTTCCTCGAACAGTAATAGTCTCTTGGAGCATCAACAAGCTAGTTCCTTTGAAATCATACCATTTGGCTTCTATTTCAAATTGTATTAAGGTAGATATTATGGTATTGCAAACTGGCTTCATTTAGTTAAATAAATATTTGGTCTTTGGAAATGATTGTCTTAATACATTTACGCTCCGCTGGTTTCAACGCAAAAATGTTTTCGGTTTGACCAAAATTTTCGATCGTACCAAACACTGAAAAATAAGGAAAACTTTTTCTAGAAAAGGTTTTGCATTGAAACAAACGGAGCCTTAGTTTAATAAATATTCTGACATGTCACGTCATGCACTTGGAAGTACTTACCGTAAGTAGTCATGAAAAATACTAATCACATATGGCAAATTACTCCAAAATGACTAGTTAAATTGCAATTGAAGCTTTCTATAATCGTTTATAAAGCTTAGCCTCACCTTAAAATGAATCAATGTGAGACTTAACACTTACGAGCTCTGTTATATTCCATTCATTCTATGTGTGAAATTCATCTTCTTAATATGAGAATAACTTTCTTGGGTATCACATTTACACTGATTTATTTGTTCAAATCTAATTTATTATTTGGGCGTGGGGATCTAAATCATTAGGGATGCTGATTGGGGTAACAGTGGCATTGCCACCATGGTGCTGTCACTTTGTTGTTTTGGTCATTTGAAGCAATCAAAAATAGTAATATGAAAGGATTTTTAAAGAGAGAAAGAAACAAAGAGAGCCCTTCCTTTTCTTCAATCAATTTACCAACTCCACCTACAATGCATGATTGATGTTTTTGTTTGTAGAATGTATATCCATTTTGCTTCATTAGTTTCTGCACCATCAAATATATTGACTTGATGTTTCACCCCTCTTATTATATGGCCCTGAGAAGGTCCAAATTTGCCTTCATTTTATCCACAGCAGCTCCTTACTCAAGGCTAGCAGAGGTCTTTTTTGATTGTAAATGGGGTGCCCACCTATATAAAAAAGTTTTAAAAAATAAAATAAAAGGAAAAATAAAGGTGGTTACTTTATGTGATGACTCTTATTAAATATTTTTAGTTGTACTTTTTCTTATGATTACAGTAATAGATATCAAATCAATTAAGCATAAGCTCCTACTCTTTTGACTCTAATGGGATCCAATTCGAGCTTCTTTTTCCTAAAAAGACGTGTTCCTCTCTCTTCATATGGCCGCACGGTTGGTGCTGTGTCTTTTTCAAAATCCTGTCTTTGGGAAATTTCTTGGGGAATTCTCCAATCTTTTTCTTCTTATTTCCTTTGAATGAAGTGGTTAGGGCAAGCAACAGACAGTAGAAACATTGTCAAAGAAAAATCTGATCTTCACTAAAGAGTAGGTTGAAATAGTTGGAGAGCTCTTTGCAAAAAATTTCATTTTGAAAGGTGATTTGCTCACAGTAACCCCTGTTGGAACAAGTGGTTCATATTCTTTTGGTCATATAGAGTAATACGAGAGTACCAATAAAGTGGCCAGTTGGCAGAGTTGTTATAAATATGTTATGTTGTAACCATAAATCATATTATTGAATATAGTCGCATTCTTATGGACGTAGGCACATTGTCAAATCATTGTCTTGTTTTCTCTCTTCTCGATTCTTTATTATTCAAAATCGTTGTGCACGGTAACAACGACCCCAATAAGACCTAATATCCTTTGCTCCATCGTTTTTTTCCTCTTCTTGATACGTTTAGAAAGTTTGCACTGATGTAAATTTCTGTGCTCAAAATGTGACAAAATGAGCCGCCCCTCAATCCTACTCAAGAAGTATTCCCATCTCCTTTCAGCTAGGTTATCCATTTTGCTAGACAATGGAAAGAACCCTTGTTGATCTTTCTTTCTACTCTTACTCACAAATAAAAAGAAACAATTGGTTGTTTTTTAAATGATTGAGACTCTGAACTGTAAAAGCTACAAAGTAAAAACATCTTTTAAGGTCTAACATGGTCAGTACTGTCATAGTATAGCTCTAATGATATTTAGGAGTTAGTGGGATTTGAAATTCAACCTTTAACCCCATCGAGAAAAGTATATCACCAAAAAAGAAAAGCATTCAATGGGTGACTTAGAATTGCCTAATAAAATTTGAAAAAAACTTCACTTATAACTCATGATCTTTCATCACTTTTACAATTAAATACTCAAATTTTAAAAAGTGTTAATTTATGGTATATATTTTTTATTTTATTTTTTCAATTTCAACCATCTGTTAAATTTTTTCATTAAATCTTGTCAAAAATTTATAAAATACCTATTTTTTTTTTTAGGAAAAAAAGAAAAGAAAATAATTGTAAAGATTTAGGTGTTAGTCAGAATTTAATAGAATTTGCAAAAATTCTCATGTTTGAATCTTTGAAAAATTTAATAATTTTTTTTTTAAAAAAAAAAACGCGGGTATTTTGAGAATTTTAATAGGATTTAACAGAAAATTATGATAGATGATTGAAATTGAAAACAATTGAAAAATGGATACCATAAATTGATACTTTTAAAAGTTTTGAATACTTAATTGTAAAAGTGATTAAAAATCAAGTGTTATAAGTGAAATTTTACTTAAAATTTGTTAAAATTTGGTTGTTCAATTGTGCTTGGCGTATTCAAGGACATGAATTGTCTGTAATTCGGCTAACTAAATTTTAATCAATTCGGATAGTTAATGAGAGAGAATATGATAGGGTTCATCTCCCTGAGTAGGTAGACCCCGCATTTCGAGCTGTCCAAACGCTTGTATGAACAAGTAAACAGTATCGAGACACTCTTATTAGCTGCCCGAATAGACTAGAGAGAGAATGTTGGTACATGATTGTTCACATTCAATTGCAATAAATTGTCACGAGAACACTGAAGAATTGCAGGTCTCTCTCGTGATGAGTACTACCCAAAAAAATTGATTACCTTGCTGTTTTTGCTCATATATTGAAGCATGGACAGGCATCAGTCTAACCTTTTGCAGAGTATAAAAGAAAAGGACAAAATTTTTGTGCAGTATTGAATTATAGAGGACAAGCTTCAATGTCAGCTCGGTTTAAAAATAAGAAGACACATCTTGTGTTCTTTCAGGCAAGTTCATGGGGGTAGATCTCCTGCAATTTTATTGTCGGGATTGTTAATAATTCAAACGGTAAATGTGAGAGAATTTTTATGAAGTTTATTTGTTCAAGCAGGTCTTAGGTGGTTCGCTAATCTATTCGGACATGTGGACTCCATAGGAACTCTTACATTTATTATTTATATTGTTAGCAATCCGAATTCATAGATCACATGAAAGAACGGTTACAACACTATAAAATTGTTATATGAGATGATTTTTCTCACTCTGAATTTTTAATTTTTTTTTTTTTTTTTTTTGCATGTCCCCACAAAGAAGAGAATGAGTGATAAGTTTTGTTAGAGATACTACAATTTTTATTATAAATTTCTTAGAAACTAACGTGGCAGTCTAGAACTTATCACTCCGGCCACTAAAACGTGCACCGTCACGTATTCATTACGTTTACAAGTTTACAAGTTGACGTGATACTTACCACGTGTAAATCACCCTACACGTGTATCCATAAAATTTTGTGACTGCACGTGTAATCATAAAATCGATTTTTTGTCCCCAGAGGTTAATCAGAGGACCCCGGAAATCATGCATCACATTTCATCATTATATATACATGTTCATGTTTCCTAAAATTATAATTATATCTGGGATTTTTTTGTACAACGATCGGAGGGGACTCACTGGCAAGGTTCACACATGTCAAGAAGGGGGGGTTACCTTTTTTGCCGTTCAAGGAGCCAAAAGCGGAAGCTCAATGATAAATCAAGAAAAAGGCAACTCTCCTTTTTATCACAATCCTTGTCTTTATGCTTTGCCTTCCTTGCACCTGCAACTGTCACTTCAAAAGCTTGGTGAATCCTACCAATGGCTTACCCCTTGGCTATATATATATATATATATATATATATTACCGACATGCATTAAATTAAATACGTGGGTAATACAGTCATCCACTTGCATGATATATTTGGGGTGCAATACAGATCATCTCAGCAATACAAAACAGGTTTTTAAAAAATAAATATGACTTGGGTGGGCGTTTGGGGATGGCCGAATAATCCTCTTGACCGTGTGCAATACAGATCATGTCAATACAAAATAGGAAAAAAGAAGAAGAAAAAAGTAACTTGAGTGGCCAGACCGGCCATTGGAGGTGGTTCGGCCATTCTCAAACCACCGTTTTGAGGGTGACCGACTATCCAACTAAAGTCATTCAAGCTACTTGTTTGCATGACTGGCATAACCTGAACCGTTGATTAAAAAAAATGTATTGTACCCTATAGAATACCTGGGTGGTTCGACCATATTACTGTGTATAATGCAACTTATTCAAGCCATATGTTTTTTATTTTTTTTTTATTTTTTTTATTTTTTTTTATTTTAAGATAAGGAAACTAAATACAAATGGAAGGGGTGGGAGCCCTAATATCAATCGCCCCGAAACAGTTTAATACACTACCAAAAATACTATATAAATAAATTAACAATTGGCTCGGTCCAATGGTTTCTTGGTCTCAACACTAAAAAAAGAGTCGTAAAAAATGACGGTTTTTGAAACGGTCGGCAAGTGAATAAGTTATTTTGCTGTAAATAAGGTCAATCTTTATTATACTATGCACTGTAATTAGTGAACTTGTGGAAAAGCCAGCTGTTTCTAAGACCCCTGTTAAAGAAACCTAGCAAGGAGCATATCCCTTTTCACTTGGGCATTAGCAAGGAAACAAAAAAACAAAAGGATGAGTTTTATAGCCGTTTAGTTGGCACCTCTGAACTCTATTACTGTGATCAAACCTTTTTTTTTGGTGGTAACACAATCATGCCATAATATTCCTTTCAGGTTCTTTATATACCCCCATGCATTATGCTCCATGATCACAGAAATAATTGACATGGAAAAGAAAATGGTAAAAATAAAATAAGAACAAAGTTTTAAAAATAAAATAAGAACTAAGTTTTCCTACAAACAGGATTCCATCAATTTTTTTTTTCCAATGCAGTCTATTAGACTGACATGTATTCAAAATATATATAATAATTTTTCTATGCATTTTTTTTTACATGTGTTAGCTTAATAGATTGAGAGTGCGTTTGGCACTGTGATTTCACAGACTAAAAGTATGATTTTAAATCAAATTTGCAAAAACTATATAGTTTGGGTATACGTTAAAAAAGGAAAGAAATTGTGATTTAAAAAAGAAGAAAAATCTATATTTTCAAATCGCAGGGAAAATAATGCATTTTTAAAAAAGAGGAGTGTTACACATACTTCGAAGTGTTCACTCTTTGACGTAGTAGTAAAAATAATTATTGGATGAAATAACAAATAAAAGTACATATAGCATCCAATTGTGATTTTCACTGGCACGTCAGGAATCATCACTTGGGAGTATGTGTAGCATTTCTCTTTTAAAATACACGCGATTTTAAAGGGTAAACTGATATTTTAAAGGCCAAATGCTTAACTGCGTTTTTAAAAATCGCATTTTAAAATTACACGTTTTAAAATCGTAGGTTTTGAAATCGCAAACCCAAACGTACTCTGATTTAAAGAAAATTATTTCGACCCAGGAAAATTAAAGTTTGTCCATAAAATAATAGTTAAAAGAAGCTAATGGCAATATCTCAATAGATGTCCATTATTTTCAATTCTTATATGCCTTTCTTACAGAATGCTCCACCTTACTTGAAATTCAGCAATTTGGTTCAATCTAGCCAACCCAAATAGGCCATACAAGACACCATTATCCTTTTTATTACATAAAACATAAAACATGGATATTGATGATTTCCTTTCATGTCCCACAGTGTTCAAATACCAATTCAAAATTAGTCAGGGGGTGCTAACTTATTGGATTCTCAGCAGTGAAAAGGAAGAAAAAGATGCCCCCCCAGATATAAAAGCTTTATTCCCTAATGGCCAACACCACCCAAATAAACAAAAACACAGAGGTCCCCTCTTGCTCCCAAAGCAACCCAATAATATTCCCATATATCAACTAAACACTATACAGTACTCGTTCACTCATTCTCTTCTCCCTGTGCTTTTATTCACAGTTGAACTTCACTTTCTCTAGTCCCCATGAATTCCTTGCTCAGCAAAACAAATACTATTTATGTTATTATAAGCTGACAGTTCTCTTTTCTTGGGTCTTCACTGTTGTCCCTCTTTCTCATGCACTGCGATTTCCAATGGAGATTTTCCAGTGCTTGTCTTACAATCTTCTTCTTGCTTCCATGTTCATCTTTGTGGTCTCAGCCATTGATCCCTTCTCGGAGGCACTTTTGAGTCTAAAATCTGAGCTTGTAGATGATTATCACAGTTTGAACGACTGGCTTCTGCCTTCTGGAGGGAATGCACCTGGAGGAGAAGTATATGCATGTTCTTGGTCTGGCATCACTTGCAACAAGAACAGTACCATTGTTATTGGTTTAGACCTTTCTATGAAGAATCTTGCTGGTGTAATTACGGGGAAGCAATTCAATGTCTTCACTGATCTTGTTAATCTCAACCTCAGCCACAACTTTTTCTCTGGGCCGCTTCCTGTGGAAATTTTCAACCTCACCAGTCTAAAAAGCTTAGCTATCAGGAGAAACAATTTTTCTGGCCACTTTCCCAGGGGGATATCTGGTGTCAGGAACCTGGGTCTGTTTGATGCCTTCAGCAACAGCTTTTCAGGGCCATTGCCAATTGAAGTTTCCCAGCTTGACAATCTCAAGGTTCTTAATTTAGCTGGGAGTTATTTCAAGGGACCAATCCCATCAGAATATGGTTCTTTCAAGAGCCTTGAGTTTCTTCACCTGGCAGGAAATCTTCTGAGTGGTAATATACCACCAGAACTGGGTAATCTAAAAACAGTCACCCATATGGAAATTGGCTACAACACTTATCAAGGAAGTATTCCATGGGAATTGGGAAACATGAGTGAGCTCCAGTATCTTGATATTGCTGGTGCAAATCTCTCTGGCCCATTACCAA
Organism: Alnus rubra; assembly: GCA_028654335.1. Classification (NCBI taxonomy): domain Eukaryota; kingdom Viridiplantae; phylum Streptophyta; class Magnoliopsida; order Fagales; family Betulaceae; genus Alnus; species Alnus rubra. The sequence goes on along the minus strand of JAJPGS010001898.1, from coordinate 496,899 downwards.
AGCAACTCTCCAATCTCACCAAGCTGCAATCAGTTTTTCTATTCAGAAACCAGCTCACAGGATTGATACCATGGGAGTTGGGCAGAATCATGCCTCTCACAGACTTGGATCTTTCTGATAACCAAATTTCTGGGCCTATACCTGAGAGCTTTGCAGAGTTGAAAAACCTGAGACTCCTCAGTCTTATGTACAATGAGATGAATGGTACTGTCCCTGAAAGAATTGCAGAACTTCCATCACTGGAAACTCTTCTTATATGGAACAATTTCTTCTCTGGGTCACTTCCTCATAGCTTGGGCAGAAACTCCAAACTCAAGTGGGTGGATGTTTCCACAAACAATTTCATTGGCAGCATTCCACCTGATATATGTTCGGAAGGCATGCTATTTAAGTTGATCTTGTTTTCGAATCAATTTTCGGGCAGTCTCTCACCATCTCTCTCAAATTGTTCTTCACTTGTTCGTCTTCGACTTGAAGATAATTCATTCTCAGGTGAGATCCCTTTGAAATTCAGCCATCTTTCTGGTATCAGTTACGTGGACTTGTCCAGGAACAAGTTTACAGGTGGGATTCCGGCAGATATTTCCCAAGCTTCCAAGCTTGAGTACTTCAATATCTCTAACAACCAAGAATTAGGAGGCATCGTCCCTGCAGAAACATGGTCTTTGCCACATCTTCAGAACTTTTCAGCATCCTCTTGTAGTATCTCAGGCAATATTCCTCCATTCCAATCTTGCAAATCCATTTCTGTCATCGAACTGAACATGAACAATTTATCAGGAACTGTCCCAAAAAGTGTTTCTAATTGCCAGCTTCTAGAGAGGATGCATTTAGCAAACAATAATTTGTCAGGCCATATACCTGAAGAGCTTGCAATTCTTCCTGTTCTTGGTGTCCTAGACCTATCACGCAATAGTTTCAATGGCCCAATACCTGTGAAGTTTGGTAGTTCTACAAGCTTACTACTGTTGAATGTTTCTTTCAATGATATCACCGGTTCTATTCCTTCAGAAAAGTTGTTTAGATCAATGGGTAGCAGTGCATTTGTTGGAAATCCTCAGCTATGTGGAGCACCACTGCGACCATGTCCTGGTTCAATTGCAATATTGGGAAGCAAAGGCACAGGGAAGCTTACATGGGTCCTGCTACTGTGTGCAGGGGTGGTTATATTCATTGCAGCATCAGTGCTTGGTATAATTTATTTCCAAAGAGGATTTAAAGGCCAGTGGAAGATGGTCTCATTTCATGGACTCCCTCGATTCACAGCAAATGATGTTTTGAGGAGCTTCAGTTCTACAGAATCCACAGAAACAATGCAAGCACCATCAGCTTCAGCTTGCAAAGCAGTCCTGCCCACAGGCATAACAGTTTTGGTGAGGAAAATTGAATGGGAAGCAAAGAGAATGAGTGTCATGTCAGAATTCATAACACGTATGGGAAATGCAAGGCACAAGAATTTGATTAGATTACTGGGATTTTGCTACAACAAGCACTTGGCTTATCTTTTGTATGATTACTTGCCTAACGGGAATTTGGCTGAGAAGATGAGAATGAAAAGGGACTGGGCATCCAAGTACAAAATTATTGTTGGGATTGCAAAGGGACTTTGCTTCCTTCATCATGACTGTTATCCAGCAATTCCTCATGGAGATTTGAAGTCAAGTAACATAGTGTTTGATGAAAACATGGAACCCCATTTGGCAGAGTTGGGTTTCAAATATCTGGTACAGTTGAATAAAGGTTCATTTCCAACAGCTTCCAAGAAGGAAACAGGTATGCATAAACTAAACATTATTCTTTCATTTAGAACATGTAAGTTGTTATGAATATTTTTCTCTATAAACAACTGTTAAATCACCGGTTGTTTCAAAAGCTTAAGCTAATAGGAAATGGTAAATTTAACCGTTTAATGAATATTCTAACACTACGTGAAATATTTAATTGAAATTGAGGTAAACTTTGAGAGTCAGATTCGAATTCATGACATTTGCTCTAATACCATGTTAAATCACCAGTTACTCCAAAAGTCTAAGCCGATAGGAAATGCTTATTCCCTTCGTGTAAAACAAACAAATTAATGCTTTCACCAAACATTCCAAGATTACCAATGTTGAGAGAATGTCTGAACAACCTGTACATATACTTTATAAGCTTTGAAAAATCAAAAGAAAGTTGTTGCTTGTTTTGTCAATAGCATCAAGAATAATATTCCTTTGCAATCACAACATACAATCATGAATAGCAAATTATCTCTACTATTTCAAAACAGAGCATAAGAAACCAGTCTATGTTACCTACAGAGACATGAAAGACGTTTGAAAGGGAAATTTTTCCAGAGTTCGATATCTTTTTGTATATCAGCCTCTCTACTGATTAAATTTATTCTCATAGTCTCTATTCAGGAATAGAAGCAGTCCTTAAGGTTTTTTCTTTTCTTTTCTTTTTTTCATCTTTGAACAGGTGAATTCAACAATACCATAAAAGAGGAGCTTTACATGGATGTTTACAACTTTGGAGAGATCATTGTGGAAATTTTAACAAATGGGAAGTTGACAGATGCGGGGACAAGCATACACAGCAAGCCAAGGGAGGTTCTTTTAAGAGAAATTTACAATGAGAATGAAGCTGATTCTAAACCCTCTGTGCAAGAGGAGATAAAACTGGTTCTTGAAGTTGCCTTCCTCTGCACTAGAAGTAGGACATCTGATCGGCCATCAATGGAAGATGCACTGAAGCTTTTATCTGGGTTGAAGCCACAAGATAATGACAGAACTTCTAAAGCAGGAGGACTATAATCTCAGTTACACATTACCATATTTAAGGACATAAAAGATATAGCAAATAGTTAGCTAATAAGAGTGTCTGTTTGTAGTTAATTTGTTCTATAGCTTGCTTTTTGTGATAATTATTAGAACTGTTTTGCTTTATAATAGTGGCCTATAAGGTTTGTGTACCCTCCCACCCATCTTATGGGTTTTGAGGGACTTATTTTGTTTATCTGCTTTCACTTTCTCATTTTGTACTTAGGTCATACATTTCTTCTTTTATATAAAACCAGTTATGTTGCAAAGCTTACGCAAAAAGCTAGGACATAGTTTTCTTCTAAATTGGGTTAGGAAAAATTTATTTCAATATAATTTATTAAAGTGATATCTATCTTAAGGGTATATAATTCTCGCATGCATATTTATTTATTTATTTTTTTTTTTTTTTTTTTTTTTTTATCTATTTATGTGATTCTCACATGCATTTTTTTAAAAAATAATCTTGTTTTTCACACCCATTTCACTTTAAAAAAACAAAATAAAAACTAGTTAAAATATGTCACATCAATCGGTATGAAATGGTTGTGAAAAAGTAACATTACTCTTTAAAAATACTAGCCTATAGCCCATGCTATTCACAGGTTTTTTTTTTTTTTTTTATTTATTATTATAATTTAATTTTAAAAATATTTTCAGGGAATCTTCTTGGAAAAGAATAATAAAATAATGAAAATGAAAATGGTTTTTTTCTATCTTTTTTCCCAAAAGAATTTCTTGCTTTACTATACGATCGATCTCAAGATCTTTATTCCTTCTTCCCCAACTTTCTCAAAAGCTACCATTCTATAGTCTATAGCTATAAACATCGGACTTGTGAGAGACCACTCCAAAATTTTTACAAAATACTTCCAGAGCTATATAGCCTATAGTCCCTCTTGCACCCAACATTGATATGATACTTTCTTCTCCAGAACATATTTTTTGAAGGTCAAAATCAAAAAATTTTGGTCAAAATTTTTCATCCAAAAGAATGCTACGAGGTTTTATGTTAAAATACAAGATTTGTTGTGTGTTGCAACCTCTATGTAAGTATTTTTTACAAAGGGTTGTGGTGCTATTTTTCTCAAAATAGCACAAAATATTAGTTCATATCTATGTATTGATAGCTAAATACAAATTACTATGATTTTGGCACCAAGTAATAAAGATGGAGATGCGAATAACATGAAAAGGAGAAAATTCCTATGTATGAGGTAGAGGCTCTCATGAGGAGGAAGAAGAGGGAGTGGTTGAAAAAAGGGAAGAAAAAGTAAACTGTAGGAATGTTTGCGTTGAAAAATGCTGCTTACTCCAATAGAAGCTGTAAATTAGTATTTGCATTGAAAAATGCTGATTTTTAGGTTGTGAGTAAATGTTGCTAGTGCTAGTGCTTACTCCAATAGAAGCTATGTATGAGTATTTGCATTGAAAAGTTTTGAAGGTCATTATTGGGCTGCTTTTTTAATGTTGTTAAATGCTTTCCTAGTAGTGCTGTTGAAGAAGTGTAGCTGTTTGAAGCTGAAAATCTATTTGAAAGATTTTTTTGTTGAAAATTGAGGTAGGTCATCTTTTTTCAAACTTGAAAAAAATATTTATCTAATCGTACTCCGGTCCCATATTGGAAAGATGAGTAACCCACATAGAGAGTGGGTAGTTTATAAGAGATGTTTATAGATACTAAGTCTCATATTGCTTTCTTACTAAGCTTTATAAGTAATTCTAAGAAAAAAGCTCTAAATTGATTAGTCATTTTCAGGTGAAAGACAGTTTACTTCATGAGAAGTAGTTTTGATGGGCTACAACTCCAAGTTGCAGTGCCTTGAAACATCAAGTAAGGCCTCTAAACAATTCATTTAGCAGCATATGAAAAAAAAGAAAAAAAAGAAAAAAAAAAGGAGATGCTGCTGTGATATATTGAATTTTGAAATTAAATTATAATGAAAAAAAAAATACATGCACTTTATTATGTATGTTTGATTTTTTTGAACAGAAATAATTCTGTTCGTGAAAAAGTTGTCATTGACCAAACAATTTGGTGATGCCAGACTTGGTTGGATTTTTCTAACACAAGTTCTTATAGTCTAAATAATGGCATCGCCATTGGCAATCTGATTTTTCAGCAAAGGAAAAGTCCATCAAAACGAGTCTTTCTGAGTTTAATTGGATTTTGACTGTGAGGAAGAAAAATTGATCACGAGTGTAATGAATTTTCTTGTTTTTGAATTAGAACAGAGTATGGATTGAATGGATGGATTTATGAACTGATATTGAAAGGTAGAATTATGGCTGATTCGAGCTCAACCAAAAGGCTCTAAAGGTTTACAATCTGAACAAGATACTGGACATTTGATATCCAGCCTAATAATTGAGTGGACTATTATACCTAGTGGATCTACTAGCCACCTAACACATATACCCAACAGATTACCACATTTACGGGCCTTATTTACAAAACGTGTTTACCACTAGTAGCAGTTACCCTATATTGATCTCCTTTTCTATATTTAGGAAAAATTTTATGAAAAACATCAAAAAGCCTCTCACAACAGATACCCTTTATATTTAGATGATGGGATTGAGAATGAATAGTAATTCTCTATGTATACATGTCTACTATTCATTTCCTATGTATTATTTTAATATAAAAAAAGTATAATTAATTGATATAGGGAACTGGGAAGAGATAAAAAGTAGGAAAGAGATAAAAAGAATAAAATAAGAGTAAAAAAATAACATTTAATTGATATAGAGAAATGTAAGAAAATCTATTGTGGGGTATTTTTTTATAGGTAAACAAAAAGTAGTTTTGTTCCCTAAATATATGGAAAATGGTTGATAATGTGCTGCTAGTGCTCTAATAAACTCCAAACTATTACACAAAACGATGAGTTTTACTACTGTCAGTTGTTATCCATGCATCTGTCCAACTGCCTTACAGCACTAGTAGCAAATGTCGTTTTTTTTCTCCCTAAAATAAGAAAAATGTGAAAAAAGTTACCAAAAACCATACAAACAGTTACCCTAAAATAGATAGTCACCCTTGGTATTATAATCCAAAAAAAAACCATCTCTCTCTCTCTCTCCTACTCCTCTCTCCTTCCTCCTTCTCCCGTCCTCCATCGTCTTCACCTCAATTTCACCTTCCACCTTCCTCACCGGCTCACCCCTTTCTCAATCCCCACAAACCCATTTTCCGACCACGTCTCCACAGCTCAAACTCAATCAAAATCCGAAATTTCTTCAACCCCGGCAAAGCCCCAAGCCCAGAATCACCTCCCCACGTCGATATCCGGAATCAAATCCATCAACCCGTCGTAGAGGCCGAGGATCTTGAACAGCTTCTCGGGGGATCGCTGGCTTATGCTTATCGCTTGGGCGAAGTTAAAGAGCTGGATCACCGGGCCCTTCGTCATCTATTGCTCATCGTCGTGGAGACATGGTCATCGGATCTTCGCAGCTCATCGTCGTCATCTATTGCTCCTTCATGAAATTGCGTTTTCATCTGGGCTTTCTTGTTTGATTTTCTCGGGAAAAGTTTGGTGTTTCGAAAAATTTGGGAGCGCTGTTGTTTGTTTGGGGTGGGGAACAATTGCCGGCGATTCAGGAATGGATGGATTGACTTCGTCCATAGGGTAAAAAGCGATGAGATTGGCTTGAGAGCATCGCCGGCCGGATTAATGGGTGAGGAGAAACAGGGCATTTATTTTTGCGGAGGATAAATAAATTCTCAAGAGGAAACCGTGGAATTTGTAGACCAGCGGAAACCGGATCCGCCGCTACACTGTGAATTTTCCACCTGGGTTTCATCCCCTTGACCGGAATTATTGACATTAGGCTCCGGCGACGGCGACTAGACTGCGCTTTTAACGATCGGCGCACGACAGATGGGGCAGTTGGTGGCTTTGATCTGGTGTAGTTGGGTGGTGGGTTTTGAGAGAGAGAGAGAGGACGGAGAAGCCAAGAGAGGAGAGAAGAAAAAAATGAATAAAAAAATAAAAGAAGAAAAGAGAAAAAATAATATAGAGAAAAAAAAATGGTTTGGTTCCTAAATTTTTTCTAAATTAAGGAAACCATTGATCTTACATGCGCATCTGTTCAGCTGCACAACACTTATCACGCACACCTACCCATTCTGAACTCACTGTCCAAGACTAGATTACACAACTCTCCATACTTCAACATCACGCCCAACACCTCTTTCCAACGTATCTCTACACATTCATCTTCTCTGTATCTCCTATGTACTTTCTTCTTCCTCGATATCTTACATCGAGGTCATATAGATATTGTTTCAAATGCTAGTCAACTTTGCAAGAGGTGCCCCTTGAAAATTATCTTCTTATAACCAAATCAGCTGACTACACACTATATTAGTCAATGACTCAACAGTCATGAAGGGCTCTGCCGTTTCTCAGCCAAAAAAGGAAGGACTTAGCCATATAATCGGGTCCCTGACTCCCTAATAGAGACAGCCTTAATTCGATGTCTCTCCAAGTCTCTTCAACTTTCTTGCATAGAAGATACTCCTACAAATTTAATCAACCTCTTTACCCCTTGCATATATGGCAAGCTACTACTTCCCCATAAATCCTTTTTTTTTTTTTCTTTTTTAAGCAAATGTCACTATACACTTTTTCTAATACACACTTCTTGACGTAGCAGTGAAAATCATTATAGAATTCAAAATTCAATAGTAATTTTCACCGTCAATTATGTCAAAAAGTGTGAGCACTCAACAAATGTTAAAAAACCTTAAACCCTAAAAAAAATAAAAATGTAGTTTTATATATGCTATCATTCTCTTCTCTTAATAAAGAAATCTAAAGAAATAATTGAGAAAAAAAGTATTTAAATAGAAACAGTGAATAATTAAAATAGAGAATTGAAGGAAAGTATTTTAAAAAGAGGGTAAAAAAGATAATTAACTAAAATGGAGAAAAAAATTTAGGATGTGAATGTTATAAATGGGAAATGGCTATCATCTTGCACAAGGGAAAATATTCTTCCACAACAGTTGTGCACTGTTGGGCAAGAATATTTTCTCTTGAGAAAAATGTTGGCAACAGCATGAGCCACCACGTCATGAGCTAGAATTCTGAAACTCGATCTAATTCTAAAGAGTATCATTCTCTAACGAAATCTAGGCATGTAGGCCAAGTGATTTGTGGAGTCGTGGACGTGTTTGCTTGCTCAATATACAATATATATATACACGCTTTGACGTATATGCAGCCAAAGCATGGGACGGACATCATTTGATCTTCAATGGCGTCCAAACTGGTCACCCTCCTCCTCCTCCTCTTCTTTCTCCCTCTCAAAACCCACTGTTCAACCCCACAAACACAATCTTGGGTCCAAGCCGGTTACTATTATGCAGGTAGCGAAACCGTCATTTCCGACATAAACTCCAAGCTTTTCACTCACCTCATATGCGCTTTCGCTTATATAAACTCCTCCACCTACCATCTCTTCATCAACTCCTCCACTGAACAACTATTCTCTGCCTTCGCCCTCACTGTAAAGCGGAAGAACCCCTCCATTACAACGCTTTTGTCCATATGGGTTGGCAGAGAACACTCTTCAACCTTGTTTTCAATGACCTACCAGTCCTCTTACAGAAATTCTTTTATTCAATCTTCTATACGAACAGCTAGGCTCTATGGGTTTCACGGCCTTGTCCTTTGTGGGGTTGTGCCAAGCAAAAGCTCGGACATGATCAACTTGGGCACCCTTTTAAACGAGTGGCGAGTTGCTGTGGATTCTGAGGCAAGAAATTCCATCCAGTCACGGCTGCTCTTGGTCATGTCCGGTCGTTACTTGCCAGCTTTGGGTTCAGAGAGTTACCCAATGGAGTCGATGCAGAGGAATTTGGATTGGGTACATGTTTCAGCGTACGATTACTATGTGCCTAGAAAGGACAATTTCACGCACTTTCATGCGGCATTGCGTGGACAATTGAACGGGGCTAATACTGATGATGGTATAAAAGAGTGGAGGAGAAGAGGTTTTCCGCCAAGCAAGTTGGTTTTGGGCTTGCCTTTCCATGGCTATGCGTGGACGCTGGTGAATCCCCAAAACAATGCAATGGGTGCACCGTCGAAGGGTCCGGCTGTTACAATGGACGGTTCCATGGGCTATAAGTTAATAAAATCCTACATTAGAAGCTTTGGTTATGGAGCGGCTTCAGTGTACAATGCTACTTATGTGGTCAATTCCTGCACAATTGGGCCGACTTGGATTAATTACGACGATGTGGAGGCCATTAGAGCTAAGGTTTCTTATGCAAAGCAGAACGGTCTGCTTGGTTACAATGTGTTTCAAGTCGGCAATGACGACAATTGGGTGCTCTCTAGAGCAGGTACAAATTCAATTCAATTTACTACATGGAAAGTGGAATCCATCCATATGGTCTATTTCTTTTTACATTGTGATAGATGAGTTTGTGGTATCTATAAGATATTGGAGACTGACACATTATGCATCCTGTCAGAATAGAGAACTCAAGGGTATCTTGTTATTCTCCCATAGAACCATAATTAAGATGTTGAAACAAAACTCAATGAAAAAATGATTAGAGATCCTCATTAGACATTCCAATTGATATAAATGAATTACCTTTGCAGCTCAAGAGGAAGGTGAAGATCAACATAAGAAGAGACCTTTGTTGTTAATAATTCTACCTACAACTGTTGCAGTCTTGCTTATACTGAGCTTCATGATATGTTACTTATGGCCGAGGGTAATCAAGTCAAGAGGTAATTCTAATTTTTCAATTCTGAGACCACCATTAACCATGAAATGAAGTACTATACACAACAACCAAATAAGAGGTGGAGATACTAAACATCTTTCGCTTATGTTTCCTAATGGTTGCAGGTTGTGGAGAAAGCGCCAAAAGATTATTATATAAAGTCAAAATTAAACTTTCAGCTCCTGAAGATCTTGACAGTAATGCTTCTAATCTGCAAGAATTCAGTTATACTACCATTAAAGCAGCTACACAAAACTTTTCAAGAGAGAATAAGCTCGGAGAAGGAGGATATGGACCTGTTTACAAGGTAACATTCGGCAATTGCATCCATTGTTCAATCCTCTGTGGCAGAGTCCAATTACATAACCAGAAGAAAAAGAAACTGATGTCTGGTGATATGAAATCATCGAAAAATATGGAAATTAGGATATGTTGGATAAGGAATCAGTTCGTTTTTCTTCAAACTGCATTAAAAGGTTCCAAACCTTTTATTTTAATATTCAAAATCCTCTCAATCTAACTAAGTGCATTAATTTTCGTAATTTACGCACCTAACTGGCCAACTTTGTATAATGCATGCTTGACATCTCATATATCTTGAGTTCCCTTTATACATATCAATGTAAATTTAAGCCAAATACATATAAGCAACCCTATTTATAGCTCCAGGAGATTATCATAGTTAATCCTCAATTGTTTAGGTGGAGTCTTATGCTTCTAACATTGCCTTCTGCTTCTAATTTCTTAATTCTTCTTGATGAGTGTATCTCTTTTTACAGCTTCATGCATCTACTTTCTTTTTCACTTCATTCAAGTTCCCAGATCCTTTTTCTTTTCAAGGCAGGAATATACTTAACCATTCTTCTCAGAAAGATCATGATTGTTTGATTTACCTCTTTTCCACTCCTTGTTTCCTTGGTTCTGACTCTGAAAGGGATTTGCTCAATTAAGCCACTTGTTCTAATTTATCCTCGTTATACATTCTGTTCATACCTTGGAATGATTTGTTGCTAGGAAGAACTATGCTTCACTAAACAACTTTCTAAAATCTTCCAACTAACTATTTGCATAGGATGATACCACTTTTTTTGAGCCTTTCTTTTCTCTAAACAAAGAGAGGATAGAGGGCTAGACAGTCGCAAATATGTGTCTGTTTGTGAACTTTATATTTCCACTGAGAGTGATATGAAATACTATTATAAGGGTGAGTGAATAATGATCAGTGCTATATGCGGCTCATAATACTCTCTTTGGCTGATAATACTAACGATGAGTATGGGTTTTCCTAGGGTAAGTTACGGAAGGGACAGGAGATTGCAGTAAAGAGACTTTCAAGAACTTCAAACCAAGGCCTTGAAGAGTTCAAAAATGAGGTCACACTTACTGCAAGACTACAGCATGTAAATCTAGTCAGAGTTTTGGGGTATTGCACCGAGAGAGACGAAAAGATGTTGATTTATGAATACATGGCAAACAAAAGCTTGTATCTCTACCTTTTCGGTCAGCAACTTTTTATGCTTCCCATCAGAGCTTTATGCATACATGCTGAGTCATAACATAATTTTGTACTAAAAAGTTTAAATGGGTCTAACCATTTTCCCAACAAGGTTCAAAGAGGATGACACACTCGTTTAAGCTTCAAATAAATAAGCAAAGGTAGACCCATTTAAGCTCAATGAGGTTTCTTAATTTGTGATTTTCTTGCCCCACACTTTTTAATAAGTAACAAAGTATTAATTTAAATTGATGCAGATCCAACTAGAAAGTTTCTTTTAGATTGGAAGAAACGTGTTCACATCATTGAAGGCATTACTCAAGGGCTTTTATATCTCCAAGAATACTCAAATTTTACTATAATTCACCGAGATTTAAAAGCTAGTAACATACTACTAGACAATGAGATGAACCCTAAGATATCAGATTTTGGGATGGCTAGAATTTTCAAGAAGGATGAGCATGAAGCAAACACAGGTCGGATTGTTGGAACATAGTAAGTAAAGTTCCTTTTGTAGAAATCTCACATGTTTCCTTCTTTTTCTTTTTTTCTTTTTTCTAGTACTGATCATTTTCAATGTTGCAAGCTATATAGTGGCTATGTTCCTCCCGAATATGTAAGAAAAGGTATATATTCGACAAAATCCGACGTTTATAGCTTTGGAGTTCTGCTTCTACAAATTATAAGTGGCAAGAAGACTGCATGTTATTATGGGACACATGAAAATTTGAACCTTTTAGAATATGTAAGTTACTTGGTAATACTTTCTATGATTATATTATGATCACTATTGTGGTTTAGGTTTATTGTCATTTGAAAAGTCCCTCATTTGTTTTACAACTAAGATGAGTAATTCTTGCAGGCATATGTTTTGTGGAAAGAAGGCAAAGGGTGGGAGTTTCTTGATCCATCACTGGATGATTTATCTTCTTCTTGTAAACTCCTAAGATGCATGGAGGTGGCTCTTTTATGTGTCCAAGAGAACCCTGTTGATAGACCTTCTATGTTGGAGATTTCTTCAATGCTCAGGAATGAAACTGGGGCCATCAATACTCCTAAAAAGCCTGCTTTTTCACTTCAAAGAGATGAAAATGAGGAAGAAATTTGTCTGTCGCAGGGAAAATTTTGTTCAGTCAATGATGTCACGATTTCCCAACTGGTACCCCGATGATACTGATCATGCAGTTGTATTGCTTTAGTTTTGCCATATATGTATGTTTAGTTGATCATTATCTTCATTCTCGTTCTTTCAAAATTAATTTCAAATAGAAAACTATGGGGAGCACGTCTCATAAGCTTTGGAGGGATGGGGATAATGGGGTATCACTCCAAATGCATTAGACACCTCTGCGGTATCACTCAAAATGGACTAGATACATATGCGCTAGTTCTTTTGGGGTGGTCGATCAAATGTAACTAGTACTTTTTCTTGAGTCATTACAAATTGTATCAAACCATCTAGTAACATCATGTGTTACTTGAGAATTGTATGATGTGGCCCTGACAAGGACGTTAGAGATTTAAGGAACAGAGTTTGTAACACTTCGGTCACATATTAAGAAGATGCGGAGTAGCTAGTCCACGTAGAGTGAGTGGTTCATAAAAAGAGTCATTAAGTGTTAAGTTTCATATTGCTTAATTACTTGATGAAACTAAGTTTTATAAATAATTATAGAGAAACTCCAAATTAACTAGTAATTTTAAAGTGATAGTAAGCTCTAGCCACATCTATGGAAATAAGCCGTGATGAAATTAGTAACTCATAACACAAATAAGCAAATAAAGAGGTTGTAGAGACCAAAGATTTTAAACAAAAGTAATGTTATAAACCATATTTTTATCGTATAATTATCTCATAATATTGACATATAAGTAGTCTTAATTAACCTTTGATTTTTTTTTTTTAACAAATACTAATCTAATAGTTGGTTGGAACTATTACGTCAACATCATAAGATAAAAACGTAGTTTCTAACATTACTCTTTAAACAAAGTGCATTGGTCTCACTATCCTAAAAAATATGCTGATTCCTTTCTTTTCAAATACTCAACCTTAATAACTTTCTAAATGGCCTATGTGCAAAAGTTGTATTTTATAAATTTTTTATTACAAATAAATTATAAAATGTTTTTTTAAGTCTCATCCTTAAATTATCTTCTAAAAAAAGTATTCATATATAAAACATAATTATTGTATTCATTACTAATTAAAATTCAACTTATATCTTCACATATGAATGATTGAATCATACACAAAAATTTGCATAAACTTTCTATTGCAAAACAAAATTACATACAAGTTTGATCAAAATCTTAAATCCTAAGCCCATCTCACCCATTATTTCAACCCAAGTGCATCCACGACACCCTCAAAGCTATCAAACCTTGAGCTCACCACATCCACCTTCACCCCAAGCCTCTCCGCCCCCGTCACCGTCACCGGTCCATGCACTGCCACCACCACCTCCGGACACCTCTCCCTCACAAACTCCTCCCCCCAAACTCCCTCAAGCTCTTCAACAGCCCCAAAATCACCAGAAAATGACCGAACTTCTAAAGCTGATTCTAAACCCTCTGTGCAAGAGGAGATAAAACTGGTTCTTGAAGTTGCCTTCCTCTGCACTAGAAGTAGGACATCTGATCGGCTATCAATGGAAGATGCACTGAAGATTTTATCCTGGTTGAAGCCACAAGATAATGGCAGAACTTCTAAAGCAGGAGGGCTATAATCTCAGTTACACATTACCATATTTAAGGACATAAAAGATATAGCAAATATATAGTTAGCTAATAAGAATGTCTGTTTGTAGTTAATTTGTTCTATAGCTTGCCTTTTGTGATAACTATTAGAACTGTTTTGCTTTATAATATAAGGTTTGTGTACCCTCCCACCCATCTTATGGGTTTTGAGGGACTTATTTTGTTTATCTGCTTTCACTCTCTCATTTTGTACTTAGGTCATACATTCCTTCTTTTATATAAAACCAGTTATGTTGCAAAGCTCACGCAAAGAGTTAGGGCAAAGCTTTCTTCTAAATTGAATTAGAAAAAATCATTTCAATCCAATTTATTAAACTAATATCTATCTTTAGAGTATATAATCCTCTCATGCATTTTTTATTTTTTTTTATCTATGTATGTGATTCTTGCATGCATTTTAAAAAAGAGTAATGTTATTTTTCACACCCATTTTATATTGGTTGACACGACAGCCACTTAAAAAATAAAAAAATAAAAAAATAAAAACAACTTAAAATATGTCATATAAGCTTATATGAAATGAGTGTGAAAGAGTAACATTACTCTGTAAAAATACTAGTGTATAACCCACGCTACTGATAGGTTATTTTTTATTATTATTATAATTTAATTTTAAAAAATATTTTCATGGAATCTTCTTGGAAAAGAATAATAGTGATTTTTTTTTTTGTTTTTTAATATTTTTTTCCCAAAAAGAAATTCAAGATAAAAAATTTCTTGCTTTACTATTTCCCACATTTTCTTAGAAACAAAAGTGAAAGAAAATTGAGAATTATTACAACATATTGACTAAAGAGAGAAACTTTCCGGAGTAAATTCAAGGATTTTGGCTTATTTTCTTTTCTTTTCTATTGTTTATGAATTCAATAGCGGCATTCACATTAAAAAACAATTGATATGTGCAAAACTATATAATTGTAATATAATCATAAAAAAAACACTACAAAAACCACACACAGAACAAATCACCAATCTCAATTCATCATAAAATTGTTGACTGTTTGTTTTGTTCATCAATGCATCCTCTGGTTGCTGAGGAACCAAACCCAAAAAAAAAAAAAAAAAAAAAAAAAAGAATAAAAGAAAAAGAACAAAACAAATAATCAATCTCAAGATCTATATTCCTTCTTCCCCAACTATTTCAAAAACTATCATTCTATAGCTATAAACATCTGACTTGTGAGAGAATGATACTTTCTTCTTTCTTCTCTAGGGCATATTTTTGCAAGGTCAAAATCAGAAATTTTTTGGCAAATTTTTTCATCCAAAAGAATGTTGTGAGGTTTTATGTTAAAATACAAGATTTGTGGGTTGCAACCTCTATGCAAGTATTTTTACAAAGGTTCGTGCTATTTTTCTCAAAATAGCACAAAATATTAGTTCATATCTATATATTGACAGCTAAATACAATGGAGCAAGAAATAGAAATTACTATGATTTTGGCACCAAGTAATGAAGATGGAGATGCAAATAACATGAAAAAGAGAAAATTCCTATGTATGAGGTAGAGGCTCTCACGAGGAAGAAGAAGAGGGAGTGGTTGAAAAAAGGGAAGAAAAAGTAAACTGTGGGAGTATTTGCATTGAAAAATGCTGCTTACTCCAATAGAAGCTGTGCATTAGTATTTGCATTGAAAAGTGCTGATTTCTAGGTTGTGGGTAAATGCTGCTTACTCCAATAAAAGCTATATGTATGAGTATTTGCATTGAAAAGTTTTGATGGTCATGATTGGGCTGATTTTTAATGTTGTTAAATGCTTTCCTAGTAGTGCTGTTGAAGAAGTGGTAGCTGTTTGAAGCTGAAAATCTATTTGAAAGATTTTTTTGTTGAAGCTTGAGGTAGGTCATCTTTTTTCAAACGAGGATCAGGATCCCTCAAATTTCCTTTGACAATTTTAAATCTCAAATTCTCAAATCTTAGCCCTTCTTTGGATCTAACAGCTTATATTGTGCCAACTGTCAATAAGAAGTAAATGCTAAAATAATCCAAAATAAACTTACAAATATAGAGATGAAAATGTCCTTACCATAAAAAATCTAAAAACAGCCGGATCCCCAGCCAGCCGCTGGGATCCGACCATTCTCCGGCCAAAACGGCTGGATCCGGCCGTTCTTGGCCGTTCTTCGACTAGAAAGGCTGGTTGGCAGGGATCTGGCCCTTTTCCGGTAGAACGACCGAACCATCGTCAACATCACATTAGGGGGATTGGTGTTCAATCGGAGATGGTGAAGTGCAGTGGGACTAAGGGCATTTTCATCTCTATTTTTATGAGTTTGTTTTGAATTCATTTAGCATTTATTTCATGTTGAATGTAAACTTTTTTACCACTGCTAGCTGTTATCCATGCATCTGTCCAGCAGCCTCACATACGCATCTGTCCAACTGCCCAACACTTATCAGTTATCACACACGCCTATCTATTCTGAACTCACTGTCCAAGCTAGATTACACAACTCTCCATACTTCAAACATCACACCCAACATCTCTAAACTCATTGCCCAAGACTATATTACACACTTCTTCATACTTAAACATCACGCCCAACACCTTTTTTCCAACGTATCTCTGCACATTCATCTTCTCTGTATCTCCTCTGCACTTTCTTCTTCCTCCATATCTTACAATGAGGTCATTTTCAAATAAAGGAAAGGGCGACTTCAGAGCTTAATTCATTGGCTTTCAAGTTAGCAGCCTCGAACGGGGCAAGTGACAAATTTGTATTTTCTTTTTTTTTTTTCATTGATTGTTTGAATACTAGTTATATTCTTCATATTATAGATATTGTTTCAAATACTAGTCAACTTTGCAATAGGTGCCCCTTGAAAATTATCTTCTTATAACCAAATCTGCTGACTACACACCCTATTAGTCAATAGTCATGAAGGGCTCTGCCATTTCTCAGCCGAAAAAAAAGGAAGGACTTAGCCATATAATCGGGTCCCTGATAGAGACAGCCGTAATTCTATTCAACTTTCTTGCATTGAAGATACTCCTAGAAAAGTAACCAACCTCTTTACCCCCTTCCATTGAAGATCGATACTCCTAGAAGTTTGGATACTACAACTTTTTTTTTTTTTTAACAAATGTCACCATCCATAAGGAGAAATGCTAGACGCTCTCAAGTACACATTTATTGACGTGACAATGAAAATTATCAATGGATCCAAAATCTAATAATAATCTATTCAAAATCCAATAGTAATTTTTATTGTCAATCTCTGTCAGAAAATATGACCACTCAACAAATATTAAAAAACCTTAAACCCTAAATAAAAAAATAAAATAACAAAAAAGAAAAGTAGTTTTATGCTACCATTCTCTTCTCTTAATAAAGAAATAATTTTATCTTAAAAAAATAAAGAAATAGTTGAGAAAAAAAACCATTTAAATAGAACAGTGACCGTGAATAATTAAAATAAAGAATTGGAGGTAAGTTTTTTAAAAAGAGTGGGTAAAAAAGATAATTAACTAAAATGGAGAAAAAAAATTTAGGATGTGAATGTTATAAATGGGAAATGGCTATCATTTTTGTGAAAAGAGATGTGTTATTCCTATATTACATTACCTTACATCAGTTATACATCAAAACATATTAGGTATGCGATCTATATATATAAGACACAAATACATGATTCTACATTCTCTATGTCTTGGTGTAAAACAATGTGACGTAAAAAATTCGTTTTCGTCGTGAAAAATGTTGGCAAAAACTCGAGCAACCACGTCATGAGCTAGAATTCTGAAACTCGATCTAAAGAGTATCATTCTCTAACGAAATCTAGGCATGTAGGGCCGCAGGCCAAGTGATTTGTGGAGTCGTGGACGTGTTTGCTTGCTCAATTATATACACGCTTTGACAAATATATATGCAGCCAAAGCATGGGACATCATTTGATCTTCAATGGCGACCAAACTGCTCACCCTCCTCCTCCTCCTCCTCCTCTTCTTTCTCCCTCTCAAATCCCACAGTTCAACCCCACAAACACAATCTTGGGTCCAAGCTGGTTACTATTATGCAGGCAGCGAAACCGTCATTTCCGACATAAACTCCAAGCTTTTCACTCACCTCATATGCGCTTTCGCTTATATAAACTCCTCCACCTACCACCTCTCCATCAACGCCTCCACCGAACAACTATTCTCTACCTTCACCCTCACTGTAAAGCGGAAGAACCCCTCCATTACAACGCTTTTGTCCATATGGGTTGGCAGAGAAGACTCTTCAACCTTCTATTCAATGATCAACCAGTCCTCTTACAGAAATTCTTTTATTCAATCTTCTATACGGACAGCTAGGCTTTATGGGTTTCACGGCCTTGACCTTTGTGGGGTTGTGCCAAGCAAAAGCTCGGACATGATCAACTTGGGCACCCTTTTGAACGAGTGGCGAGTTGCTGTGGATTCCGAGGCAAGAAATTCCATCCAGTCACGGCTGCTCTTGGTCATGGCCGGTCGTTACTTGCCAGCTTTGGGTTCAGAGAGTTACCCAATGGAGTCCATGCAGAGGAATTTGGATTGGGTACATGTTACAGCGTACGATTACTATGTGCCTAGAAAGGACAATGTCACGCACTTTCATGCGGCATTGCGTGGAGAATTGAACGGGGCTAATACCGATGATGGTATAAAAGAGTGGAGGAGAAGAGGTTTTCCGCCAAGCAAGTTGGTTTTGGGCTTACCTTTCCATGGCTATGCGTGGACGCTGTTGAACCCCCAAAACAATGCAATGGGTGCACCGTCGACGGGTCCGGCTGTTACCATGGACGGTTCCATGGGCTATAAGTTAATAAAATCCTACATTAGAAGCTTTGGTTTTGGAGCGGCTTCAGTGTACAATGCTACTTATGTGGTCAATTCCTGCACAATTGGGCCGACTTGGATTAATTACGACGATGTGGAGGCCATTAGAGCTAAGGTTTCTTATGCAAAGCAGAACGGTCTGCTTGGTTACAATGTGTTTCAAGTCGGCAATGACGACAACTGGGTGCTCTCTAGAGCAGGTACAAATTCAATTCAATTTACTACTTGGAATCCATCCATATGGTCTACATTAGGAAACAGAGGTTGAACATCATGACAATCAGGTCAAATTTCATAGGGTCCATGCTTAGGTTTCCATTTCTTATTGTTTATTTCAAAAGTTTAAGCTCATTTAAATTAGTATTTTAACACTCCTCTTCATTTATGGACTCAAATTCTCCATCAACAAATTATACCCAACATGTGAAATATTTAACTGAAATTGGTGGTAAATTGTGGAATTGCCATGTTGAAATCAGAGATGAAGAAAAGGAAGAGAAAATAAAAGAAACTATCAATGAATGTTGAGTGGTATGTATAGACGTTGTAAGGGAACAAATGAGCATAATTATAAGGATTAATTCTCTAATTGATAGCGCATGTTATGTGGTTGATTCTTTTCCTTACTGGGAGAAGCGCTTTGATTTGTTGACTAGTGTGTCTCGCTTTCCTTAAAACTTATGCTCTTGCACTTTCCACATTACGAGCGTGACACATTAGAAAAATAGTTAATGATGGTGAAAATGATAATGGCCTCCTCTGCCCTGGCTCCAAATATAAATTTGGTTTTAGGCCATGCGAAGTTTATTGTAATATTTTGGTTGCCAAAAAGCTTGTGTGTAAATTTGATCACACCCATGTATTCTTATCATTATATTCTTGTGGCCATTTGCACATATTATGCATCCTGTCAGTATAGAGAACTTGAGGGCATCTTGTTATTCTCCCATAGAACCATAATTAAGATGTTGAAACAAAACTCAATGAAAATATGATTAGAGATCCTCGTTAGACATTCAAATGAATATAAATGAATTACCTTTGCAGCTCAAGAGGAAGGTGAAGATCAACATAAGAAGAGGCCTTCGTTATTAATAATTCTGCCTACAACTGTTGCAGTCTTGCTTATACTGAGCTTCACGATATGTTACTTATGGCCGAGGGTAATCAAGTCAAGAGGTAATTCTAATTTTTCAATTCTGAGACCACCATTAACCATGAAATGAAGTACACAACAACCATATAAGAGGTGGAGATACTAAACATCTTTCGCTTATGTTTCCTAATGGTTGCAGGTTGTGGAGAAAGCGCCAAAAGATTATTATATAAAGTCAAAATTAAACTTCCAGATCCTGAAGATCTTGACAACAATGCTTCTAATCTGCAAGAATTCAGTTATACTACCATTAAAGCAGCTACACAAAACTTTTCGAGAGAGAATAAGCTCGGAGAAGGAGGATATGGACCTGTTTACAAGGTAACATTCGGCAATTGCATCCATTGTTCAATCCTCTGTGGCAGAGTCCAATTACATAACCAAAAGAAAAAGAAAATGATGTCTGGTGATATGAAATCATCGAAAACTATGGAAATTAGGATATGTTGGATCAGGAATCAGTTCGTTTTTCTTGAAACTGCATTAAAAGGTTCCAAACCTTTTATAAATTTTAATATTCAAAATCCTCTCAATCTAACTAAGTACATTACTTTTCGTAATTTACGTACCTAACTGGCTAACTCTGTATAATGCATGCCTGACACCTCATATATCTTGAGTTCCCTTTATACATATCAGTGTAAATTTAAGCCACATACATATAAGCAACCCTATATATAGCTCCAGGAGATTATCATAGTTAATCCTCAATTGTTTAGGTGGAGTCTTATGCTTCTAACATTGCCTTCTGCTTCTAATTTCTTAATTCTTCTTGATGAGTGTATCTCTTTTTACGGCTTCATCTACTTTCTTTTTCACTTCATTCAAGTTCCCAGATCCTTTTTCTTTTCAAGGCAGGAATATACTTAACCATTCTTCTCAGAAAGATCATGATTGTTTGATTTACCTCTTTTCCACTCCTTGTTTCCTTGGTTCTGACTCTGAAAGGGATTTGCTCAATTAAGCCACTTGTTCTAATTTATCCTCGTTATACATTCTGTTCATACCTTGGAATGATTTGTTGCTAGGAAGAACTATGCTTCACTAAACAACTTTCTAAAATCTTCCAACTAACTATTTGCATAGGATGATACCACTTTTTTTGAGCCTTTCTTTTCGCTATCTTCTTTTCTCTAAACAAAGAGAGGATAGAGGACTGATAGCTGCACCACAAAAAAGGGGCTAGACAGTCGCAAATATGTGTCTGTTTGTGAACTTTATATTTCCACTGAGAGTGATATGAAATACTATTATAGGGGTGAGTGAATAATGATCAGTGCTATATGTGGCTCATAATACTCTCTTTGGCTGATAATACTAATGATGAGTGTGGGTTTTCCTAGGGTAAGTTACGGAAGGGACAGGAGATAGCAGCAAAGAGACTTTCAAGAACTTCAAACCAAGGGCTTGAAGAGTTCAAAAATGAGGTCACACTTACCGCAAGACTACAACATGTAAATCTAGTCAGAGTTTTGGGGTATTGCACTGAGAGGGACGAAAAAATGTTGATTTATGAATACCTGGCAAACAAAAGCTTGTATCTCTACCTTTTCGGTCAGCAACTTTTTATACTTCCCATCAGAGTTTTATGCATACATGCTGAGTCGTAACGTAATTTTGTACTGAAAAGTTTAAATGGGTCTAACAATTTTTACAACGAGGTTTAAAGAGGATGACACACTCGTTTAAGCTTCAAATAATTAAGTAAAGGTAGACCCATTTAAGCTCAATGAGGTTTCTTGATTTGTGATTTTCTTGCCCCACACTTTCTAGTAAGTAACAAAGTATTAATTTAAATTGATGCAGATCCAACTAAAAAGTTTCTTTTAGATTGGGAGAAACGTGTTCACATCGTTGAAGGCATTACTCAAGGGCTTCTATATCTCCAAGAATACTCAAATTTTACTATAATTCACCGAGATTTAAAAGCTAGTAACATACTACTAGACAATGAGATGAACCCTAAGATATCAGATTTTGGGATGGCTAGAATTTTCAGGAAGGATGAGCATGAAGCAAACACAGGTCGGATTGTTGGAACATAGTAAGTAAAGTTCCTTTTGTAGAAATCTCACATGTTTCCTTTTTTTTTTCTTTTCTTTTTTTCTAGTACTGATCATTGTCATTGTTACATGCTATATAGTGGATATGTTCCTCCCGAATATGTAAGAAAAGGTATATATTCCACAAAATCCGACGTTTATAGCTTTGGAGTTCTGCTTCTGCAAATTATAAGTGGCAAGAAGATTGCATGTTATTATGGGACACATGAAAATTTGAACATTTTAGAATATGTAAGTTACTTGGTAATACTTTCTATGTTTATATTATGATCACTATTGTGGTTTAGGTTTATTGTCATTTGAAAAGTCCCTCATTTGTTTTACAACTAAGATGAGTAATTCTTGCAGGCATATGTTTTGTGGAAAGAAGGCAAAGGGTGGGAGTTTCTTGATCCATCACTGGATGATTTATCTTCTTCTTGTAAACTCCTAAGATGCATGGAGGTGGCTCTTTTATGTGTCCAAGAGAACCCTGTTGATAGACCTTCTATGTTGGAGATTTTTTCAATGCTCAGGAATGAAACTAGAGCCATCAATACTCCTAAAAAGCCTGCTTTTTCACTTCAAAGAGATGAAAATGAGGAAGAAATTTGTCTGTCGCAGGGAAAATTTTGTTCAGTCAATGATGCCACCATTTCCCAACTGGTACCCCGTTGATACTGATCATGCAGTTGTATTGCTTTATTTTTGCCATATATGTATGTTTAGTTGATCATTATCTTCATTCTTGTTCTTTCAAAATTAATTTCAAATAGAAAATTATGGGGAGCACGCCCCATAAGCTTTGGAGGGATGGGGGATAACGGGGTATCACTCCAAATGCATTAGACACCTATGCGGTATTACTCAAAATGGACTTGATGCATATGCGCTAGTTCTTTTGGGGTGGTCGATTAGATGTAACTAGTACTTTTTCCTGGGTCATTACAAATTGTATCAAACCATCTAGTAACATCATGTGTTACTTGAGAATTGTATGATATGGCCCTGACAAAGATGTCAGGAATTTAAGAGACGGAATTTGTAACACTTCGGTCCCATATTAAGAAGATGCGGAGCAATCCACATAGAATGAGTGGTTCATAAAAAGAGTCATGAGTGTTAAGTTTCATATTGCTTAATTACTTGATGAAACTAAGTTTTATAAATAATTATAGGAAAACTCCAAATTAACTAGTAATTTTGAAGTGATAGTAATCTCTAGCTACATATATAGAAATAAGCCATGATGAAATTAGTAATTCATAACACAAATAAGCAAATAAAGAGGTTGTAGAGATCAAAGATTTTAAACAAGAGTAATGTTATAAACCATATTTTTATCGTACAATTATCTCACAATATTGACATACAAGTAGTCTTAATTAACCTTTGATTTATTTTTTAACAAATAATAATCTAATAGTTGGTTGAAATATTACGTCAACATTGTGAGATAAAAACGTAATTTTTAACATTACTCTTTAAACAAATTAAAGGGCATTGGTCTCACTATCCTAAAAAAATGTGCCGATTCCTTTCTTTTCAAATACTCAACCTTAATAACTTTCTAAATGGCCTCTATGCATGCAAAAGTTGTTTTTTTCTTCGCATAAATTCATGAACACTGAACCAAAAAAAAAAAAAAACATCTTCCATCCTCAACACTAACTATTCACATAAGAGAAATGCTTAACACATATATTTTATGAATTTTTTATTACAAATAAATTATAAAATGTTTCTTTAAGTCTCATCCTTAAATTATCTTCTAAAAAAATTATTCATAAAACATAATTATTGTATTCATTACTAATTAAGATTCAACTTATATCTTCACATATGAATGATTGAATCATACACAAAAATTTGCATAAACTTTCTATTGCAAAACAAAATTACACATGTTTGATCAAAATCTTAAATCCTAAACCCATCTCACCCATTATTTCAGCCCAAGTGCATCCACGACACCCTCAAAGCTATCAAACCTTGAGCTCATCACATCCACCTTCACCCCAAGCCTCTCCGCCCCCGCCGCCGTCACCGGTCCATGCGCCGCCACCACTACCTCCGGACACCTCTCCCTCACAAACTCTTCTCCCCAAACTCCCTCAAGCTCTTCAACAACCCCAAAATCACCAGATAATGACCGAACTTCTAAAGCTGATTCTCAACCCTCTGTGCAAGAGGAGATAAAACTGGTTCTTGAAGTTGCCTTCCTCTGCACTAGAAGTAGGACATCTGATCGGCCATCAATGGAAGATGAACTGAAGATTTTATCCTGGTTGAAGCCACAAGATAATGGCAAAACTTCTAAAGCAAGAGGACTATAATCTCAGTTACACATTACCATAGTTAAGGACATAAAAGATATAGCAAATAGTTAGCTAATAAGAGTGTATGTTTGTAGTTAATTTGTTCTATAGCTTGCTTTTTGTGATAACTATTCAAATTGTTTTGCTTTATAATAGTGGCCTATAAGGTTTGTGTACCCTCCCACCCATCTTATGGGTTTTGAGGGACTTATTTGTTTATCTGCTTTCACTCTCTCATTTTGTACTTAGGTCATACATTCCTTCTTTTATAAAAAACCAGTTATGTTGCAAAGCTCACGCAAAAAGCTAGGGCAAAGTTTTCTTCTGAACTGGATTAAAAAAAATTATTTCAATCCAATTTATTAAACTAATATCTATCTTTAGAGTATATAATCTTCTCATGCATTTTTTTTATCTATGTGTGATTCTCGCATGCATTTTAAAAAAGAGTAATGTTGTTTTTCACATCCATTTCATATTGGTTGACACGACAACCACTTAAAAAAAAAAAAAAAAAAAAAAAAAAAAAAAAAAACTTAAAATATGTCATATAAGCCAATGTGAAATGAGTATAAAAGAGTAACATTAGTTTCTAAAAATACTAGCCTATAACCCACGCTACTGACAGGTTTTTTTGTTTTTTTTTTATTATTAAAATTTAATTTTAAAAATATTTTCATGAAATCTTCTTGGAAAAGAATAATAAAATAATAATAATGATTTTTTTTTTTTAATCTTTTTTTCCCCAAAAAAAAAATTCAAGATAAAGAATTTCTTGCTTTACTATTTCCCACATATTCATAGAAACAAAAGCGAAAGAAAATTGAGAATTATTACAACATATTGACTAAAGAGAGAAACTTTCCGGAGTAAATTCAAGGATTTTGGCTTATTTTCTTTTCTTTTCTATTGTTTATGAATCCAATAGCGGCATTCACATTACAAAACAATTGATATATGCAAAACTATATAATTGTAATATAATCATAAAAAAAAAAAAAACACTACAAAAACCACACACAGAACAAATCACCAATCTCAATTCATCATAAAATTTTTGACTGTTTGTTTTGTTCATCAATGCATCCTCTGGTTGCTGAGGAACCAAACCCAAAAAAAAAAAAAAAAAAAGAAAAAAAAAAAAGAAAGAAAGAAGAAGAACAAAAAAGAAAGAACAAAACAAATGATCAATCTCAAGATCTATATTCCTTCTTCCCCAACTATTTCAAAAACTATCATTCTATAGCTATAAACATCTGACTTGTGAGAGAATGATACTTTCTTCTTTAGGGCATATTTTTGCAAGGTCAAAATCAGAAATTTTTTGGCAAATTTTTTCATCCAAAAGAATGTTGTGAGGTTTTATGTTAAAATACAAGATTTGTGGGTTGCAACCTCTATGCAAGTATTTTTACAAAGGTTTGTGCTATTTTTCTCAAAATAGCACAAAATATTAGTTCATATCTATATATTGACAACTAAATACAACGGAGCAAGAAATAGAAATTACTATGATTTTGGCACCAAGTAATGAAGATGGAGATGCAAATAAAATGAAAAAGAGAAAATTCCTATGTATGAGGTAGAGGCTCTCGCGAGGAAGAAGAAGAGGGAGTGGTTGAAAAAATTAAAGGGAAGAAAAAGTAAACTGTAGGAGTATTTGCATTGAAAAATGCTGCTTACTCCAATAGAAGCTGTGCATTAGTATTTGCATTGAAAAGTGTTGATTTCTAGGTTGTGGGTAAATGCTGCTTACTCCGATAAAAGCTATATGTATGAGTATTTGCGTTGAAAAGTTTTGATGGCCGTGATTGGGCTGATTTTTAATGTTGTTAAATGCTTTCCCAGTAGTGCTGTTGAAGAAGTGGTAGCTGTTTGAAGCTGAAAATCAATTTGAAAGATTTTTTTGTTGAAGCTTAGGTAGGTCATCTTTTTTCAAACTTGAAAAAAGTATCATATATATATATAAAAGACGTGTTCTTCCTTAGAATGTCATAGAATAGTGACACGTGGCATGAACCCATATTTTTTAGTGACTAAACCGGTCATTTAAGTACTGAACCGGCCTTTTAAATAAAATTAAACGGTCTATTTAATCTCTCTTTCTCTCTCTATTAATGATACAAATAACCTCTCCCTCTCAATTAATGATATAATTAAGTAGGACTCTTTGGTATTTTTATATTTTTAGTTTAAATCTAAATATGTTTCCATTTTGTTTGTGTAATTTGTGGTTGAGCAATTCTTTATTTGAATGTTTATGCGATTATTATTTTTTTTTTTTGTTAATTTACTTTTTCGAATGTTCATAATTATATAGGATTGAAATATAATAGGTATCACATCGACATTAAAAAACATTCCTGCTAATTTTTTACTTTATATTTTGATAATCAAAATCGTGGTTTTCTTCTTACTATTTTAATGTTCAAAATTATATGGATTTTATTTTTATTGAAACATATCATATATCATACATCATATATATATAAGCCAAGTTTCAACTTAGAGTTATTTTTATATTTTTAGTTTAAATCTAAATATGTTTCCATTTTGTTTGTGAAATTTGTGGTTGAGCAATTCTTTATTTGAATGTTTATGAGGATTTTTTTTTGTTAATTTACTTTTTCGAATGTTCATAATTATATAGGATTGAAATATGATAGGTATCACATCGACATTAAAAAATATTCCTGCTAATTTTTTACTTTATATTTTGATAATCAAAATCGTGGTTTTCTTCTTGCTATTTTAATGTTCAAAATTATATGGATTTTCTTCCTTAGAATGTCATAGAATAGTAACACGTGGCATGAACCCATATTTTTTAATTAGTGACTAAACCGGTCATTTAAGTACTGAACCAGCCTTTTAAATAAAATTAAACCGGTCTATTTAATCCCTCTCTCTCTCTCTATTAATGATACAAATAACCTCTCTCTCTCAATTAATGATATAATTAAGTAGGACTCTTTGGTATTTTTATATTTTTAGTTTAAATCTAAATATGTTTCCATTTTGTTTGTGTAATTTGTGGTTAAACAATTCTTTATTTGAATGTTTATGAGATTTTTTTTCTTTTGTTAATTTACTTTTTCGAATGTTCATAATTATATAGGATTGAAATATAATAGGTATCACATCGACATTAAAAAAATTCCTGCTAATTTTTTACTTTATATTTTGATAATCAAAATCGTGGTTTTCTTCTTGCTATTTTAATGTTCAAAATTATATGAATTTTGTTTTTATTGAAGCATATCATATATATATAAGCCAAGTTCCAAATTAGAGTTATTTTTATATTTTTAGTTTAAATCTAAATATGTTTCCATTTTGTTTGTGAAATTTGTGGTTGAGCAATTCTTTATTTGAATGTTTATGAGATTTTTTTTTTTTTTTTTTGTTAATTTACTTTTTTGAATGTTCATAATTATATAGGATTGAAATATAATAGGTATCACATCGACATTAAAAAAATTTCCTGTTAATTTTTTTCTTTATAATTTGATAATCAAAATCGTGGTTTTCTTTTTGCTATTTTAATGTTCAAAATTATATGGATTTTATTTTTATTGAAACATATCATATACCATATATATATATATATATATAAGCCAAGTTCCAACTTAGAGTTGGCCTAGAATTAGGACACGTGGCATGAATCCATACTTTTTAAACATTGAACCGGTCATTTGAGTAAAAAACTAATAATTTAAGTAAAACTAAACCAGTCTATGTATTTCGAGTAAAATGAACGGTGCATTTAATATGACTAATTAACTCTCTTATATTGAATAAAAAATGAATAGAAACGTCAATTTTTTTTTGTCATCAAATTCTCACTAATTTCTACATTTCTATTTGATTATTTGATTATTGTGCACAAAATGAATATAAATGTTTTTAAAACACTAAAGAGTTAATTAAGCATTAAATTTGAAATGCTTTTTTTTTTTTTTTTTTTAATGTTCAAAATTATATGGATTTTATTTTTATTGAAACATATCATATATCATATATATAAGACAAGTTCCAACTTAGAGTTGGCCTAGAATTAGTACACGTGGCATTAATCCATACTTTTTAAACATTGAACCGGTCATTTGAGTAAAAAACTGATAATTTAAGTAAAACTAAACCGGTCTATGTATTTCAAGTAAAATAAACGGTGTATTTAATATGACTAATTAACTCTCTTATATTGAATAAAAAATGAATAGAAACGTCAATTTTTTTTTTTTTGGCATTAAATTCTCACTAATTTCTACCTCTTTCTCTTCCTTTAAGTAAAATTGAAAAAAATTAAAAAAAAAAAATGTAAAATTGAACCGCTCCATGTATTTCAAGTGAAATAAACGGTGCGTTTAATATTCCTAATCAAATCTCTTCCATTGAATAGAAAATGAATAGAAACATCTAATTTTGTTGTCCTTAAATTCTCACTAATTTCTACCCTCTCTCTCTCTCTCTCTCTCTCTCTCTTCCATTAAGTAAAATCTTTTACTCAAACACCACTTCCCCTCCCACTAAGGGTGCGTTTGGGATTGCGATTTCGTAGACAATAAGTGCGATTTTAAACCAAATCGCAGAACATAGATCGTTTGGGAACTGCGTTTTTAAAAATTGCGATTTGAAAACGTAAAAAATCTGCTTTTTCAAATCGCAGATAAGATGGTGCTTTTTTGAAAACGCAGAATTTTAAAGGTAAATTCGCGATTTTAAAGGCCAAACTGCGATTTTGCCAAACGCTTAACTGCGTTTTTAAAAATCACTTTTTTCAAATCGCACATTTTAAAATCGTTATTTTAAATCGCACTTTTTGAAATCGCAAACCCAAATAAACCCTAAATGTTCGTTACAAACTAAACTTCAAAGAGTCAAACGTCAGTTTTTTTTTTTTGGAAAATGTCAAAAGTCACTACAATATCTCTCTTGCTTTCTCAAATAAATATATGGAGAAGTAATGGTTTGTGGCTATGCAAAACTGCAATGTTGTTTACATTACCGGAGAGTGGTGCTCAAAGTAAAAAGAGCAAAGTTTTTGCTATTGTTAGAACCTTTTTGTTTGTAATACTACTATAGCCTTTGTTTTTTTAGTTTGCCTTTTAAGTTTGTCGGGGCTGTGTTCATTAGAATTGTAAATAATATGTTTATATTTATTTTATGTGCTTCTGTCTTTCTGGTTTGATTTTCTATCCTTATTTTTGCATTGATAATTTATATATAGGGAAAAATATATATTAGCCCCCCAAACTGCCACTCATTCTCTGGATGGCCCCCCAAACTACCAATGCTTAGATTCTGGCCCCCCAAACTACCACTTTCTGATTTTTTGGCCCCATCCGTCTATTTATGCCGTTAATTCTAACAGAAATTGGCCAAAAATCTGAAAATACCCCTCCCTTAACCGTGAGAATTTCAAAGTGTAAGAGGGGTATTTTTGAAATTCTGTTAAGAATTAACGGCATAAATGGACGGATGAGGCCAAAAAATCAGAAAGTGGTAGTTTGGGGGGCCAGAATCTAAGCATTGGTAGTTTGGGGGGCCATCCGAAAAAAGGGTGGTAGTTTGGGAGGCTAAAATATATTTTTTCCTTTATATATATATATATTTATTTCTGTTGAAAAAGTAGTTTCTTTTACGCTATATATAAGAATGATGGTCAAATTAAAAAATATCTATTTGACCGTAGTTTCTTTCTATACCTATAAATTTCTTTGGAACTGAAAAAAGTATGTATAAAAAAAAATAGTTATTTTCTATTATATTAGTGGTTATCTTTTTACATTTTTTTTTTTACTTTATTTTCTATGATTTTGTTCTTTCTTTACATTTTTTTTCCCCCTATTTCCTAATTTATATTATTTTTTTGTTCAAATTGCTTTTTTTCTTTTTTTCTTTTTTTTTTTTTCTAAATTTTACATTGAATTCAAGGAAACTATGGAGAGAGAGAGTTTACATTAATTGTTGTTTTTGTACAAGGTATGACGATTTTTTAATTTACATTGTTCATTGATTTTTTTTTTTCCTTGTATAATGCAGATTGTTAACGTGCTTAATTGATATACAATATTGATTTTCAAGGTTTCATATGAACCGGAAGAGTATATGGAAAAGAAAACTCTATTATATTCTATTAGTATTTTTTATTTTTCATTTTTTGTCTATATTTTCTATGGTTCTCTTATTTTGTTTTCTCTTCTTCTTTTTTTCCCCAATTTTTTATGTAATTAATATATTATTTTTCATTCAAATTGCTTATTTTATCTTTTGTAAATTTGACACTAAATTCAAGAAAATAATGGTGAGAGAGTTTTCTATGGTTGTTTTTTGTACGGGGTATGATGATTTTTTAGTATATTATGTTTATTGAGTAGTTTTTTTATTACTTTGTGTAATACAGAAAAGATAACACTATTATATTATATTAGCATTTTTCAGTTTTCATTTTTTATCTATATTTTATATGCTTCTCTTCTTCCATTTTTATTTTTTATTTTTTATGATGAAACTAAATTATAAGGAAGAATCCCGCGCATAGCACGGATTATGAGCTTGTTTATCTAATACTCCAGTCCCATATTAGGAGGATCAGGATCCCCTCAAATTTCCTTTGACAATTTGAGATCTCAAATTCTCAAATCCTAGCCCTTCTTTGGATCTAACAGCTTAGCCCTTTTTTTGGATTTAACAGCTTATATTGTGCTAACTGTCAATAAGAAATAAATGCTAAAATAATCCAAAATAAACTTACAAATATAGAGATGAAAATGCCCTTACCATAAAAAATCTAAAAACAGCCGGATCCGCAACCAGCCGCTGGGATTCGACCATTCTCCTGCCAAAACGGCTGGATCCGACCATTCTTCAGCCAGAAAGGCCAGTTGGCAGGGATCTGGCCCTTTTCCGGTAGAACGACCGAACCACCATCAACATCACATTAGGGGGATTGGTGTTCAATTGGAGATGGTAAAGGGCAGTGGGACTCAAGGGCATTTTCATCTCTATTTTAATGAGTTTGTTTTGAATTCATTTAGCATTTATTTCATGTTGAATGT
This sequence comes from Alnus rubra, assembly GCA_028654335.1. NCBI lineage: Eukaryota > Viridiplantae > Streptophyta > Magnoliopsida > Fagales > Betulaceae > Alnus > Alnus rubra. Next base: position 465,710 of record JAJPGS010001898.1, on the reverse strand, counting down.
AAACTGTTAGATCTAAAGGATGGTTAGGATTTAAGAATTTGAGATCTCAAATGTCAAAGGAAATTTGAGGGGATCCTAATCTGGAAAGAGAAGAGTAACCCACATAGAGAGTGGGTAGTTTATAAGAGATGTTTATGGATGCTAAGTTTCATATCGCTTGCTTACTAAGCTTTATAAGTAATTCTAAGAAAAAAGCTCTAAATTGATTAGTCATTTTAGGGTGGTAGTGCAGATGTGGCTAACTTTTTTTTCCTAATCATTAAAGAAGATTTATTGAAAGACAATTTACTTCATGAGAAGTAGCTTTAATGGGCTACAACTCCAAGTTGCAGTGCCTTGAAATATCAAGTAAGGCCTCTAAACAACAAGTCATTTAGCGGCACATGAAAAAAAGAAAAAAAAGAAGGAGAAGAAGAAGAAGATGCTTGGTGTTTGATTGTGATATTTTGAATTTTGAAATTAAATTATAATGAAAAAAAAAAAAATACATGCACTTTATTATGTATGTTTGATTCTTCAGAACAAAAATAATTCTGTTCATGAAAAAGTTGTCATTGTCCATACAATTTGGTGATGCCAGACTTGGTTGGATTTTTCTAACACAAGTTCTTATAGTCTAAATAATGGCATCGCCATTGGCAATCTAATTTTTCAGCAAAAGAAAAGTCCATGAAAATGAGGCTTTCTGGGTTTAATTGGATTTTGACTGTGAGGAAGAAAAATTGATCACGAGTGAAATGAATTTTCTTGTTTCTAATTATAGAAGTGAATGAATAAGAACAGAGTAAGGATTGAATGAATGGATTTATACATTGTTATTGAAAGATAGAATTATTGCTGATTCGAGCTCAACCAAAAGGCTCCAAATGTTTACAAACCTGAACAAGATACTAAACATTCGATATCCAGCCCAATAATTGAGTGGACTATTATACCTAGCAGATGTGCTAACCACCTAACAGATAGGCCCAACAGATTACCACTTTTACAGGCCTTATTACAAAATGTGCCTTTACCCCACTAATAAACTCCAAACTGTTACACAAAACAGTGCGTTTTACCACTGCTAACTGTTATCCATGCATACGTCCAGCTGCCTCACATACGCATCTGTCCAACTGCCCAACACTTATCACACACACCTATCTATTCTATCTATTCTGAACTCACTGTCCAAGCTAGATTACACAACTCTCCATATTACACACTTCTTCATACTTTAACATCACGCCCAACACCTTTTTTCCAACGTATCTCTGCACATTCATCTTCTCTGTATCTCCTCTGCACTTTCTTCTTCCTCCATATCTTACAATGAGGTCATTTTCAAATAAAGGAAAGGGCGACTTCAGAGCTTAATTCATTGGCTTTCAAGATAGCAGCCTTGTACGGGGCAAGTGACAAATTTGTATTTTTTTTTTTTTTATTCATTGATTGTTTGAATACTAGTTATATTCTTCATATTATAGATATTGTTTCAAATACTAGTCAACTTTGCAATAGGTACCCCTTGAAAATTATCTTCTTATAACCAAATCTGCTGACTACACACCATATTAGTCAATAGTCATGAAGGGCTCTGCCATTTCTCAGCCGAAAAGAAAGAAAGGACTTAAGCCATATAATCGGGTCCCTGATAGAGAAAGCCGTAATTCTATTCAACTTTCTTGCATTGAAGATATACTCCTAGAAAAGTAACCAACCTCTTTAACCCCTTCCATTGAAGATACTCCTAGAATTTTGGATACTACAACCTCCTTTTTTTTTTTTTTTTTTTTAACAAATGTCACCATCTATAAGGAGAAATGCTAGACGCTCTCAAGTACACACTCTTTGACTTGACAATGAAAATTATCATTGGATCCAAAATCTAATAATAATTTATTCAAAATTCAAAAATAATTTTTATTGTCAATCTCTGTCAGAAAGTGTGACCACTCAACAAATGTTAAAAAACCTTAAACCGTAAATAAAAAAAAATAAAAAATAACAAAAAAGAAAAGTAGTTTTATGCTACCATTAATCTCTTCTCTTAATAAAGAAATAATTTTATCTTAAAAAAAAAATAAAGAAATAGTTGAGAAAAAAAACCATTTAAATAGAATAGTGACCGTGAATAATTAAAACAAAGAATTGGAGGTAAGTTTTTTAAAAAAGTGGGTAAAAAAGATAATTAACTAAAATGGAGGAAAAAATTTAGGATGTGAGTGTTATAAATGGGAAATGGCTATCATTTTTGTGAAAAGAGATGTGTTATTCTATATTACATTACCTTACATCAGTTCTACGTCAAGAAATATCGGGTATAGAACCTGGATAAATAATTCTACGCTCTTTTGTCTTTGTGTAAGATAACGTGACTTAAAACAAATCATTTTCGTCGTGAAAAATGTTGGCAAAAACTCGAGCAACCACGTCATGAGCTAGAATTCTGAAACTCGATCTAAAGAGTATGATTCTCTAACGAAATCTAGGCATGTAGGGCCGCAGGCCAAGTGATTTGTGGAGTCGTGGACGTGTTTGCTTCCTCAATTATATACACGCTTTGACATATATATATGCAGCCAAAGCATGGGACATCATTTGATCTTCAATGGCGTCCAAACTGCTCACCCTCCTCCTCCTCCTCCTCCTCTTCTTTCTCCCTCTCAAATCCCACAGTTCAACCCCACAAACACAATCTTGGGTCCAAGCCGGTTACTATTATGCAGGCAGCGAAATCGTCATTTCCGACATAAACTCCAAGCTTTTCACTCACCTCATATGCGCTTTCGCTTATATAAACTCCTCCACCTACCACCTCTCCATCAACGCCTCCACCGAACAACTATTCTCTACCTTCACCCTCACTGTAAAGCGGAAGAACCCCTCCATTACAACGCTTTTGTCCATATGGGTTGGCAGAGAAGACTCTTCAACCTTCTTTTCAATGATCAACCAGTCCTCTTACAGAAATTCTTTTATTCAATCTTCTATACGGACAGCTAGGCTTTATGGGTTTCACGGCCTTGACCTTTATGGGGTTGTGCCAAGCAAAAGCTCGGACATGATCAACTTGGGCACCCTTTTGAACGAGTGGCGAGTTGCTGTGGATTCTGAGGCAAGAAATTCCATCCAGTCACGGCTGCTCTTGGTCATGTCCGGTCGTTACTTGCCAGCTTTGGGTTCAGAGAGTTACCCAATGGAGTCGATGCAGAGGAATTTGGATTGGTTACATGTTACAGCGTACGATTACTATGTGCCTAGAAAAGACAATGTCACGCACTTTCATGCGGCATTGCGTGGACCATTGAACGGGGCTAATACTGATGATGGTATAAAAGAGTGGAGGAGAAGAGGTTTTCCGCCAAGCAAGTTGGTTTTGGGCTTGCCTTTCCATGGCTATTTGTGGACGCTGGTGAACCCCCAAAACAATGCAATGGGTGCACCGTCGACTGGTCCAGCTGTTACAATGGACGGTTCCATGGGCTATAAGTTCATAAAATTCTACATTAGAAGCTATGGTTATGGAGCGGCTTCAGTGTACAATGCTACTTATGTGGTCAATTCCTGCACAATTGGGCCGACTTGGATTAATTACGACGATGTGGAGGCCATTAGAGCTAAGGTTTCTTATGCAAAGCAGAACGGTCTGCTTGGTTACAATGTGTTTCAAGTCGGCAATGACGACAATTGGGTGCTCTCTAGAGCAGGTACAAATTCAATTCAATTCACTACTTGGAAAGTGGAATCCATCCATACGGTTTATTTCTTTTTACATTGTGATAGATGAGTTTGTGGTATCTATAAGATATTGGAAACTGACACATTATGCATCCTGTCAGTATAGAGAACTCAAGGGTATCTTGTTAGTCTCCCATAGAACCATAGTTAAGATGTTGAAACAAAACTCAATGAAAAAATGATTAGAGATCCTCGTTAGACATTGCAATGGATATAAATTAATTAACTTTGCAGCTCAAGAGGAAGGTGAAGATCAACATAAGAAGAGGCCTTCGTTGTTAATAATTCTGCCTACAACTGTTGCAGTCTTGCTTATACTGAGCTTCATGATATGTTACTTATGGCGGGGGGTAATCAAGTCAAGAGGTAATTCTAATTTTTCAATTCTGAGACCACCATTAACCATGAAATGAAGTACACAACAACCATATAAGAGGTAGATACTAAACATCTTTCGCTTATGTTTCCTAATGGCTGCAGGTTGTGGAGAAAGTGCCAAAAGATTATTATATAAAGTCAAAATTAAACTTTCAGCTCCTGAAGATCTTGACAACAATGCTTCTAATCTGCAAGAATTCAGTTATGCTACCATTAAAGCAGCTACACAAAACTTTTCGAGAGAGAATAAGCTCGGAGAAGGAGGATATGGACCTGTTTACAAGGTAACATTCGGCAATTGCATCCATTGTTCAATCCTCTGGCAGAGTCCAATTACATAACCAAAAGAAAAAGAAAATGATGTCTGGTGATATGAAATCATCGAAAAATATGGAAATTAGGATATGTTGGATCAGGAATCAGTTCGTTTTTCTTGAAACTCCATTAAAAGGTTCCAAACCTTTTATTTTAATATTCAAAATCCTCTCAATCTAACTTAGTGCATTACTTTTCGTAATTTACGCACCCAATTTGCTAACCCTGTATAATGCATGCTTGACACCTCGTATATCTTGAGTTCCCTTTATACATATCAGTGTAAATTTAAGCCAAATACATATAAGCAACCCTATAAGCTCCAGGAGATTATCATAGTTACTCCTCAATTCTTTAGGTGGAGTCTTATGCTTCTAACATTGCCTTCTGCTTCTAATTTCTTAATTCTTCTTGATGAGTGTATCTCTTTACAGCTTCATCTACTTTCTTTTTCACTTCATTCAAGTTCCCAGATCCATATTCTTTTCAAGGCAGGAATATACTTCACCATTCTTGTCGGAAAGATCATGATTGTTTGATTTACCTCTTTTCCACTCCTTGTTTCCTTGGTTCTGAATCTGAAAGGGATTTGCTCAATTAAGCCACCTGTTCTAATTTATCCTCGTTATACATTCTGTTCATACCTTGGAATGATTTGTTGCTAGGAAGAACTATGCTTCACTAAACAACTTTCTAAAATCTCTTCTAACTAACTATTTTCATAGGATGATACCACTTTTTTTGAGCCTTTCTTTTAGCTATCTTCTTTTCTCTGAACAAAAAGGGGCCAGAGGGCTGATAGCTGCACCACAAAAAAAGGGCTAGACAGTTGCAAATATGTTTCTGTTTGTGAACATTATATTTCCACTGATAATGATATGAAAATACTATAATAGGGGTGAGTGAATAATGTTCAGTGCTATATGTGGCTCATAATACTCTCTTTGGCTGATAACACTAACGATGAGTGAGAGTTTTCCCAGGGTAATTTACGGAAGGGACAGGAGATAGCAGTAAAGAGACTTTCAAGAACTTCAAACCAAGGCCTTGAAGAGTTCAAAAATGAGGTCACACTTACCGCCAGACTACAACATGTAAATCTAGTCAGAGTTCTGGGGTATTGCACCGAGAGGGATGAAAAGATGTTGATTTATGAATACATGGCAAACAAAAGCTTGTATCTCTACCTTTTCGGTTAGCAACTTTTTATGCTTCCCATCAGAGTTTTATGCATACATGCTAAGTCGTAACATAATTTTGTACTTAAAAGCTTAAATGGGTCTAACCATTTCCACAACGAGGTTTAAAGAGGATGACACACTCGTTTAAGCTTCAAATAATTAAGCAAAGGTAGACCCATTTAAGCTCAATGAGGTTTCTTGATTTGTGATTTTCTTGCTCCCCACTTTTTAATAAGTAACAAAGTATTAATTTAAATTGATGCAGATTCAACTAGAAAGTTTCTTTTAGATTGGAAGAAACGTGTTCACATCATTGAAGGCATTACTCAAGGGCTTCTATATCTCCAAGAATACTCAAATTTTACTATAATTCACCGAGATTTAAAAGCTAGTAACATACTACTAGACAATGAGATGAATCCTAAGATATCAGATTTTGGGATGGCTAGAATTTTCAGGAAGGATGAGCATGAAGCAAACACAAGTCGGATTGTTGGAACATAGTAAGTAAAGTTCCTTTTGTAGAAATCTTACATGTTTCCTTTTTTTTTTTCTTTTCTTTTTTTCTTGTACTGATCATTTTCGTTGTTACACGCTATACAGTGGCTATGTTCCTCCCGAATATGTAAGAAAAGGTATATATTCGACAAAATCCGATGTTTATAGCTTTGGAGTTCTGCTTCTGCAAATTATAAGTGGCAAGAGGACTGCATGTTATTATGGGACACATGATAATTTGAACCTTTTAGAATATGTAAGTTACTTGGTAATACTTTCTATGATTATATTATGATCACTATTGTGGTTTAGGTTTATTGTCATTTCAAAAGTCTCTCATTTGTTCTACAACTAAGATGAGTAATTCTTGCAGGCATATGTGCTATGGAAAGAGGGCAAAGGGTGGGAGTTTCTCGATCCATCGCTAGATGATTTATCTTCTTCTTGTAAACTCCTAAGATGCATGGAGGTGGCTCTTTTATGTGTCCAAGAGAACCCTGTTGATAGACCTTCTATGTTAGAGGTTTCTTCAATGCTCAAGAATGAAACTAGAGCCATCAACACTCCTAAAAAGCCTGCTTTTTCACTTCAAAGAGATGAAAATGAGGAAGAAAATTCTCTATCACAGGGAAAATTTTGTTCAATCAATGATGCCACAATTTCCCAATTGGTACCCCGATGATACTGATCATGCCATTGTATTGCTTTAGTTTTGCCCTATATGTATGTTTAGTTGATCATTATCTTCATTCTTGTTCTTTCAAAATTAATATCAAATATAATACTATGGACCACGCCTCATAAGCTTTGGAATGATGGAAGAAAATGGGGTATCACTCCAAAAGTATTAGACATATCTACGGTATCACTCCAAAAGAACTAGCAGCATATGTGCTAGTTCTTTTGAGGTGGTCAATCAGATGTGGTTAGCACTTTTTTCTGAGTCATTACAAATAGTATCAAAGCCATCTAGTAGCATCATATGTTACTTCAGAACTGTATGATGTGGCCCTGACAAGGACGTCAGGGATTTAAGGGAGGGAGTTTGTATCACTCCGGTCCCATATTAGGAAGATCAGGAGTAGTCTACATAGAGTGAATGGTTCATAAAAAGAGTTATGAGTGTTAAGTTCCATATTGCTTAATTACTATGTGAAACTAAGTTTTATAAGGAATTATAGGAAAAATTCAAATTAACTAGTCATTTTGAGATGATAGTACAAATGTAACTAACGTTTACAACTTTTCCCTAGGTGTAAGCTCTAGCCACATCTAGGGAAATAAGCCGTAATGAAATTAATAACTCATAACACAAACAAGCAAATAAAGGGGTTGTAGAGGCCAAAGATTTTAAACAAGAGTAATGTTATAAAACATATTTTTATCGTATAATTATCTCACAATATTGACATACACGTAGTCTTAATTAACCTTTGATTTTTCTTTTAACAAATACTAATCCAATAGTTGATTAGAATTATCATGTCAACATTGTGAGATAAAAACATAATTTCTAACATTACTCTTTAAACAAAGTGCATTAGTCTCACTGTCCTAAAAAATGTGCCGATTCCTTTCTTTTCATATACTTAACCTTAATAACTTTCTAAATGGTCCCTATGCAAAAATTGTTTTTTTCTTCGGATAAATTCATGAACATTGAACAAAAAGAAAAATAAATCATCTTATATCCTCAACACTAATTATTCACATAAGAGAAATGCTTAACACATATATTTTATAAATTTTTTATTACAAATAAATTATTAAATGTTTCAGTAAGTCTCATCCTTAAATTATCTTTAAAAATATTTATTCAAAAAACATAATTATTGTATTCGTTACTAATTAAACTTCAACTTATATCTTCACATATGAATGATTGAATCATATACAAAAATTTGCATAAATTTTCTATTGCAAAACAAAATTAAATACGAGTTTGACCAAAATCTTAAATCCTAAACCCATCTCACCCCTTATTTCAAGTTTTCAATCCAAGTGCATCAACGACGCCTTCAAAGCTATCAAACCTTGAGCTCACCACATCCACCTTCACCCCAAGCCTCTCTGCCCCCGCCGCAGTCACCGGTCTGTGTGCCGCCACCACCCTCCAGACACCTCCCCCTCATAAACTCCTCCACCCAAAATCCTTCAAGCTCTTCAACAACCCCAAAATCACCAGATAATGACCGAACTTCTAAAGCTGATTCTAAACCCTCTGTGCAAGAGGAGATAAAACTGGCTCTTGAAGTTGCCTTCCTCTACACTAGAAGTAGGACATCTAATTAGCCATCAATGTAAGATGCACTAAAGCTTTTATCTGGGTTGAAGCCACAAGATAATGACAGAACTTCTAAAGCAGGAGGACTATAATCTTAGTTACACATTAGCACACTTAAGGATATAAAAGATATAGCAAATAGTTAGCTAATAAGAGTGTCTGTTTGTAGTTAATTTGTTCTACAGCTTGCTTTTTGTGATAATTATTAGAAACTCTTTTGCTTTATAATAGTGGCCTATAAGGTTTGTGTACCCTTCCACCCATCTTATATTCTTATGGGTTTTGAGGGACTTATTGTTTATCTGCTTTCACTCTCTCATTTTGTACTTAGGTCATACATTCCTTCTTTTATATAAAACCAGTTATGTTGCAAAGCTCACGCAAAAAGCTAGGACAAAGTTTTTCTTCTAAATTGGGTTAAAAAAAATTATTTCAATCCAATTTATTAAATTGATATCTACCTTTAGATTATATAATTCTCGCATGTATTTTTTTTTTTTTTTTAATCTATGTATGTGTTCCTCACATGTATTTTAAAAAAGAGTAACGTTTTTCACACCAATTTCCCATTGGTTGACGTGATTGCCACTTAAAAAATATAAAAAATAAAAGCAATTTAAAATATGTCACATCAGCCAGTGTGAAATAGTAGCATTACTTTTTAAAAGTACTAGTCAACTCTAAGTTAAAATTCAGCTTTTATATATGATATAAAAAGAAAAAGTTTTTAATTTTAGATTTTTTTAAAAAAAATTCTCACCACTTAATGCTATAATGTGAAAAGTCTTTATTTTGATCTCATGAAGATTCACAGCCATAATATTTTCATTAAAGCACAATAAATCTATTAAAATCATGATAAAATCAGTTCAACCTTTAAAATTCATCGGTTTTTTACTTAAAATACTGGTTCAGTGTTTAAAAATGATGAGTTCACACCACGTGTCACAATTCTAGGTTAGCTCTAAGTTAGAACTCGGCTTATATATATATATATGATATCATGATCTTTTTATTAAAGCACAATAAATTCATTAAAATCATGACAAAACATATTTAACCTTTAAAATTTATTGGTTTTTTTTACTTAAAAGACTGGTTCAGTGTTTAAAAATTATGGGTTATATGTGTAGTGAATGTAGTGTGTTTTTAATTTTTAATTTTTTTAAAAAATGTATCTCACCACTTAATGCAGCTATAATGACACTTAATGCTATAATACGAAAAAATCCTTATTTTAGTATCATGAAAATTCACACTCATGATCTTTTCATCAAAGCAAAATAAATTATTAAAATCACGACAAAACTGGTTTAACCTTTAAAATTCACCGATTTTTTTACTTAAAAGACCGGTTTAGTGTTTAAAATTGTGGGTTCACGCCATGTATCATAATCTTATGTTAATTCTAAGTTGGAATTCAGCTTTTTATATATATATAGGACAGAAATTTCTTATAAACTGGTTTGAAGAAAATTTCATACAACCCACATATAAGATTGAAATGTGTCCTTTAAACATAGAAGAAGCACGTGTTTTTTTATTAATGCTATTAAAAAAGCATGTGAGAAGCACATGCTATTAAAAAACTTGTGTTTTTCACATGCCAAGATATACATGTCAATCTTATATGTGTGTTGTATGAAATTTTCTACAAACCAGTTTGAAGCAAATTTCTATACATATATGTATGTATGATATATGACTAGTACATAACCCACGCTATGCGCGGGATTCTTTATTATAATTTAATTTCAAAATTTTTAACATAGCAAGAAGAAAATATCAATTCTAATTATCAAAGCATTAATAGAAAATTAACATGAATATTTGATATGGTTGGTGTGATACTTATTATATTTCAATACAAATAAAATGCATATTATTCCAAATATTCGAAAAAAAATAATATATATATATATATACACACAAAACAAAGTGAACAAAATCATTTTTTTTATGAATACAAAATAAAACAAAATCTTTCTCTCAACATTTCACGCAATCAAATAAATTATCTCACATCTAGTTCAATGTTAAATTATCTCTTTGGCGTTTCGAAAGAGTTTCTATCTTTTTATGCGCAACAATTAAATAAATTTTGCCTCTTTTGCTTTCGAAAGTAGAAAAAACTCTTCCAAAAATAGCCTGAAAATCAAAGTAAATCACACGATTCAAAAAAAAAAAAAAATCAAATCAAATCAATTACCATAAGACCATTGATCCCGGAAACACCACATACATTTTTTACTTAACTTAAGAATTGAACCTAATGTGAGAGGCTTTATTTGATTGCATTAAATGTATCTTACAAAGAAACATAAATATAATCAAATAAATGCCTTCTTTTGCTTCCAAAGGGGGGGGGGGGAGGGGGGACACTTCTAACAAATGTCTAAAAATTTGAATTCATCACACAAACGAAGAATAAAAAATCTCATGAAACATTCAAATGAATAAAAATATAAAACCATTATTTGTTAGGGTTAAATATATCTTTGATTTTTGAGTTTTGACAATTTTATTTTTAATTCTTGAGTTTCAATTCGCAATACATATGGTATTTTAATTTTGGAAAAAAAAAAACCGAATTGGCACCTCAGTCAAGTTTTCCATCCAAAACTAACGGCTTACCACGTGTCACTATATAAAAAATAAAAATTATTAAAATTAAAAAATATATATATTAAAAAATTAAAAAATTGAAAAAAAAAATTAAAAAAAAAACAAAAAAAAAAACAAGGGGGTGGCTCCTTGGCCACCATGGAGGTGGCCGGCCACCCCCATTTTGGGGAGCCACACCATTGTTTTTTTTTTTTTTTGTTTTTTTTTTAAAAAAATTTAATATATTTTTTAAAAAAATTTAATATATTTTTTATATTTTATTATTTTTAATTAATTTTTAAAGATTTTTAATTTTTAATTTTTTTATATAGTGTCACGTGTCAACCTCTGAGGTTGACACGTGGCGGACCGTTAATTTTTTTACGAAAAACTTAATTGATGTACTAATTTGGTCTTTTTCTAAAATTTATGAACTAAAAAATAAAATTGTCAAAACTCAGGGACCAAAAAAGTGTTTAACCCTATTTTTTATTAAATCAAAACCCTAGACTGAATCAAGTAAAGCCTCTAAACAACTACAAGTTAATTAGACAATTTACTTCACGAGAGGTAGTTTTGATGGGCTATAACTACAAGTTGCAGTGTCTTGAAACATCAAGTAAAGCCTCTAAGCAACAAGTCATGTAGCAGCATATAAAGAAAAAAATGAAGAAAAAAAGAAAAAAGAAAAAAGAGGAGGAGATGTTGCTTGCTGTTTTTGATTGTGATATTTTGAATTTTGAAATTAAATTATAATGAAAGAAAAAAAAAAAAACATGCGTAACGAATGTAATAGTCTAAAAGATGCATGCTTATTAAATAACACTTTATTATGCATCTTTGATTTTTCTGAACAAAATAACTCTCTTCATGAAAAAGTTGTCATTGTCCATGCAATTTGCTGATGCCAGACTTGGTTGGATTTTTCTAACCACAAGTTCTTATAGTCTAAATAATGGCATCGCCATTGCCCATTGGCAATCTGATTTTTCAGCAAAAGAAAACTCCATGAAACATTGAAAAACGAGGCTTGAGGAAGAAAAACTGATTACGAGGTCATTTGACTCATCTTCAAATAAAGGAAGGGGCGACTTCAGAGCTTCCTTGGCTTTCAAGTTATCAGCCTTAAAACAAGCTTGTACGCATGGGGTCTTCCTAAGACCACCGACTAATAATTATATAATAAATTTGTTTTTAAAGAAAATTTAAGGCTAAAAAAACAATTTAAAGCTCTAATATGATAAAAAGTTACTAAAATACTCTTTAATTAAGACCTCACTAAATAATTGTATAATAAAGGTTATTTCCAAAACAAATTTTAAGACTCTAATACGGTAAAAATTTAATAAATAGTTTCTAATTTAGACCCTCAATCATGCAAAAGTAATTACAAATTGAAAGTCTTAAAACACATTTATAAATTCTTGGAAAGTCTCACTTATTTTTTTTTTTTTAAAAGTCTCATTTTTACATTCAAGAAATTAGTCCAATGTGCATAATATTTTGGGAAAAATGCACCGTTGGTTCCTGTGGTATTCCATAATTATTTTTTACTCCCTATGGTTTAAAAAATTACTGGGAGGTCCTCGTGGTATGCAATAATTACAAATTGATCTCTGGCGTCAAATTCTGTTAAATTTTTTAACAGATTCCGTCAAATGCCACGTCAGCGACACGTGTCGCCATCTTACGGCGACACGTGTCCATCTTAATAAAAAAATATAAATTTATTAAAAATAAATAAAAATACTTATTTTTGTAAAAAAAAAATTCAAAAAAAAAAATTCAAAAAATGAACGGTGGCTTGGCCACCCCTTTGGGGGTGGCCTGACCGCCCCCAGCCACTGGGTGTGGCCGCGCGCCACCCCCAGTGGCCGCAGGGAGTGGCGCGCGGCCACCCCCAAGCTACAGGGGGTGGCCCGATGGCCACCCCAGGCAACTGGGGGTGGCCGCACGCCACCCCCAGACAACTCCGGGGTGGCGTGCGGCCAGCCCCGGGCCACTGGGGTGGCTGCGCGCCACCCCCAAATCTTCCAAGGGTGGCCCGAAGGCCACCCCCAAATGGGTGGCCAAGCCACCCTTTCAGTTTTTTTTTTTTGAATTTTTTTTTTTAAAAAAAAATAATAAAAAATAAGTATTTTTATTTATTTTTTAATAAATTTATATTTTTTTATTAAGATGGACAGATGTCGCAATAAGATGGCGACACGTGTCGCTGACGTGGCATTTGACAGAATCTGTTAAAAAATTTAACAGAATTTGACGCCAGGGATCGATTTGTAATTGTTGCATACCACGAGGACCTCCCAGTAATTTTTTAAACCATAGGGAGTAAAAAATAATTATGGCATACCACAAGGACCAAGGTGCAATTTTCCCTAATATTTTCCCCAATGTTTATTTGAATTGAATATTTAGAAAAATATGAAAATTCTTCGAAGTACATAAATTCTCATCGTTTGCATTGTGCATAATAGATAGAATTACATCATCAATGAGTCTTCAATGTCTAACAATTTTATCCGCATTATATTTTATTACAAATCAATCGTTATAAACTATTTCCGTTTTTCTCTTTATTTTTCTTTAAATCTTATTATTTTATGTCTTTGAATCAAGTGATAAGTTATTCTATATCTAATAAGTTATTAAAAAAAATATTTAAAATATATTTTACAAATAGAAGAAAGTGCTCTAATTGACATCTTACATAAAAAAAATATATAATATAAATATTAAAAATAAATTTAATTTAATCAATATTTAAATATAAGAAAATAAACATACTTGAACTTGTCGCCTTAAGCCTCAAAATTTATGGAGCCGGCCCTTACTTATAGAGGGTGAGTGAGAAATTTGTATTTTCTTTCTCTTAAATCCGTCTCCTGGGTTCCTATATTAGTAGAGGAGTGATTGGTGCACAACAGTTATGTAACTGTTGTGCATTACTCTAAAGACATAGGATGGGTTCCACGTGGGACGTTCCACCACATGAGACTCACCTTATGTCTCTAAAACCTTGCACGACAGTTGCATAACTGTTGTGCAAGAGTCATTTTCCGTATTAATAACCATAAATATGAAAAATTGGTCTTTCTTTTTTTCTCCTTTGTCCATTGATTGTTTGGATACTAGTTATTCTTCCTACTACAGATATTGTTTCAAATACTAGTCAACTTTGCAATAGGTGCCCCTTGAAATTGAAATTATCTTCTATATAACCAAATCTGCTGACTACACGCCATATAAGTCATGAAGGCCGGGCTCTGCCATTTATCAGCCAAAAAAAGGAACGACTTAGCCATATAATCGGGTCCATGATAGAGACAGCCTTAATTTGATGTCTCTCAAAGTCTCTTCAACTTTCTTGCATAAAAGATACTCCTAGAAAAGTAACCAAACTTTTCTAATTTGCTCTACATCTCTTTCTAAGAAGTTTCTCTAACCCCTCATAAATAAGATTCTCTTCCTACTCTGCACTCTTACCCTCCCCTTCTCATTCTGGATTTTTTTTTTTATTTGTAAGTATTCTCCGATCAGATTAGCAATTTTGGCCTCTCTATTATGCATCTAAGGCCGCTGCTGCTGTTTGCTAGTTGTGTTTTTGTTTTGGATAAGAGTTTTCTTCCATTTATAACTGCCCTTATGGGCGATCTATGGAATGAAGGTTAGTCAGGTGTGAATGGTTATCTCTTATGACCTGGATAGTTCAGTGTGAGAAATTATCTCTCACGGCCGGTTTAAATAAATTTTTCTAGGATATTTGGCTATCCTTGTCTTAAATTTAGTCTGCTCGGAGCAGATATACTCTTTAACTATTTTTGTATATAGATCAGCAGAAGATGAAAGTTATAGAAAGCACATTATTGTAAGAATTTTGTTTATCTATGACTATGTAACCTCATAGCATGTGGCTATGATTTTACAGAGTTTTATACTTTCTGATGTAAGACTTTTATGCTAGTGATCTTTGATAAATGAAATATTTAGATTTTTCGTTCAAAAAAAAAAAAAAGTTTGGATACTACTACTTTTGCTTCAAATTTTTATTTTGACAAATGTCACAATCCATAATGAGAAATGCTACACACACTACCACTCTCACACTCTAAAGTGCACATTCTCTGATGTGGGTCTAAAAATCATCATTAATCCAAAATTTAATAGTAATCTATCCAAAATCCAATAGTAATTTTTATTGTCACTCTCTGCCAGAAAAGCGTGAGAGTAAAAACTTTTGCGTGTAGCATTTCTCATCCATAATTAATTAAATGATTAAGAATGTATGATTGACAAGTCAAATTTTTTGCTTAATAATTTTACCAATTATAAATTACCAACATTCACATCCTACTAGCCAAAGGTTATTTTGGCTAACCAAGATGCAAATTCAGATGAAAAATTATCCATGTCCGGCTAGCTACTTTATAAAAAATTAAAAAAAATTAAAATTAAAAAAAAAAAAAAATATTTGGTGAGCTACTACAATGCCTACCAAATGGTGAGCACTCACCAAATGTTAAATAAAATAAAATAAAAGAACATAGTTTTATGCTATTATGCTCCTCTCTTAATAAAGAAATAATTGAGAAAAAAAGTATTTAAATAGAAAAGTAAAAGTGAATAGTTAAAATAGATAGTTAAAGGTAAGTATTTTAAAGTGCATAATTTTTTTTTTTTTTTAAAAAATAAAATTTGCTAGAATTGAGAAAAAATTTACGATGTGAATGTTATTCTATGGAGACTGTGCGGACAACAAGTTGGCATGTTCGGACAGGAGTTCCAAGGAGCAACCTTTGTCGAGGAGCGTCCGGACATTGCGTTAGCTTGTCCGGACACGCGGGGCATTAAGTTGTGGAACCTTAGCTGCATTCGGACACGCCGCAGGGGCGTCCAAACACAACCGACTGGAAACTCCGATTTTCTATTTAAAGAGATGTTTTGAGACACTATCTGTATGAGAAATAATAGGAAACACCAAGAGGTCTTTTTTAGGGTTTCTATAGATGGTTTGAGAGTTGAATAGTTTAATCAACATCTCTGGATTGTAAAAGTCTATATTATTTCTTCATCATAGTGAAATCTGTTGCAACTCTATGGACGTAGCCCTTTGTGGTGAACCACATAAATCTTGTTGTTCTGTGTGATTGCCTGAAAGTCTTTCATTCCGCTTTCTTCTTATTTTTCGTGTGTCACGGGTCTTGGAATAGGATTAATTTCCTAACAACTGGTATCAAAGCTGTTGGTTTGACTGGGAGCGATGGCAGGAGAAGAAGGAAAGATTGGAATCGAGAAGTTCAACGGCACAGACTTTGGGTACTAGAGGATGCATATTGAAGAGTATCTATATAGGAAGAAACTACATCAACCTCTTATGGGAGAGAAACCATACAATATAAAGGATGACGAATGGGCTCTGCTTGATCGATAGGTGTTGAGAGTTGTTCGGTTAACACTGTTAAGATCAGTTGTGCACAACGTTGTGAAGTAGAATACCACATCAAATCTAATGGCAGCTTTGTCAGATATGTATGAAAAACCTTCTGCTAACAACAAGATGCATCTAATGAAAAACACTTCAACTTGAATATAGCAAAGGGTACTTTTGTAGCACAGCATCTGAGTGAATTCAATACAATCACAAATCAACTGTCTTTTGTGGATATTGATTTTTATAATGAGATCCGAGCATTGATTATCTTAGTATCTTTGCCAAACATTTGGGAGGCCATGAGAATGGCTGTGAGCAATTCTGCAAGGAAGAGCAAACTAAAGTTTGAGGATATTCAGGATCTAATTCTAAGTGAGGATGTTCCCAAAAGGGATTCTAGCGAATCCTCATGTTTTGGTGTTGCCTTAAAGCTCAAGACAAGGGGTAGAGGACGCGGTTGAAACTCTGGTCAAGGCAGATCAAGATCTAGAAAAAGTAGAAGCGAATTTGGTTCTGGTAACCAACCAGAATGCTGGAATTGTGGCAAGACTGACCACTTTAAGAAGAATTGTAAGGAACCAATGAAGAAGACTAGGAACAACTCCGCAAATGTGGTGACAAAAGAAGTGCATGATGCCCTAATTATTTCTTTCAACAGTCCTTCTGTGTGACGTCTCACATCGCCTGGGTATGGGAATGGGGATGTGCTTATATGTAAAAACGCATCATTCTTGACATAACACGATTTAAAGTTGTAATGGCCATGAACCTATCAGAACTCCGCAGTTAAGCGTGTTTCCACGAAAGCAACACCAGGATGTGTGACCTTCTAGGAAGTCAAGTTCGGGGGAGCTAAAATCAAACAATATTGTGTTCTTAGGGGTGGGTCGTTACAAATGGTATCGGAGTCATTGCCCAGCCTGAGATAGGAGAACATGCACAATCCCTTGAGGGTCGCCAGCGGGCACTCGTTGGGACTCCAAGAATGGGGGGATCCCATGAGGGTCGCCAGCGAGGACGTTGGGTCCCAAGAGGGGGTGATTGTGACATTCCATATCGTTTGGGTATGGGAATGGAGATGTGCTTATATGTATAAACGCATCATTTTTGACACAACGCATTTTAAAGCCGTGATGACCATGAACCTATCAGAACTTCGCAGTTAAGCATGCTTCTGCAAGAGTAGTATTAGGATGGGTGACCTCCTGGGAAGTCTGGTTCGAGAGAGCCAAAAGCGAAAAATATTTTGTCATTTGGGAAGGGTCATTACATCTTGATTCTTAGGTCTTGGACTCAGGAGCTTCTTTTCATACCACTGCAATCTGTGAAGTTCTCGAAAACTATGTTGTTGGAGATTTCAAGAATGTGTACTTGGCTGATAGATTGGCGCTAGATATTGTGGGCATGAGTGATGTTCACATTAAAGTCCATAGTGACTCGATATGGAAACTACAAAAAGTCAAACATGTTCCAGACTTGAAAGAGAATTTGATTTCAATAGGAAAGCTAGATGAAGAAGGGCATACTATTAACTTTCATGGTGGTAAATGGAAAGTTAGCACGGGAGCCAGAATTTTGACTCGTTGATACGAAACAGGTACTCTCTATATGACTACAAATATTAGAGATGCTAATAATGAGGCATTTGGCCATAGGTTTTGGGATGATCAAAATTGGAAGATCATTAAAAGTAGAAAAATTATTTTCAATGAACAAGCTATGTATAAGGACAGGTCGGGTGCACAACTTGTGGTTACAAAGCCGGAATCTGAGATATCTGAGTTTGATAACTTAGATGAGATCTCTAAAGACACAATACAGAATGGAGATCAAGAAGCTGAAGAAATTGCAGATCCACAGGCAGAACAAGGAACACCTACAACGGCTGTTCGAACATCTTACAGAAGCGTAAGACCTCTATAGTGTTGTTCACCCTCCTTGTTCCATATAATGTTGACTGATGGCGGTGAGCCAGAGACTTATGATGAAGCATTGCAAGTTGAAAATTCAACCAAGTGGGAGTTACCCGTGAAGGATGAGATGGACTCATTGATGACTAGCCAGACATGAGAGCTGATAGAGCTACCAGAAGAAAAGAAGGCTTTGCATAATATGTGGGTGTACAAGATAAAGGGTGATCATGATGATAACAAGTGCTACAAGGCAAGATTGTTTGTCAAGGGTTTTCAGCAAAAGGAAGGTGTTGATTACACAGACATATTCTTTCTAGTGGTGAAGATGACAACAATCGGAATAGTGCCATGGATTGTGGCAGCAGAAGATCTACATCTTGATCGAGTAGCTTGATATGAAGACAACATTCCTTCATGGTGAGTTGGAGGAGGATAGTTGCATGTGTTAGTCGCAGGGATTCATAGTGCAAGGAAAGGAGAATCTGGTAGACATGTTGATAGAAGGTGTAACTATTAAGAAACTGAAGTTGTGCCCAACTTCAGTTGGTCTTCAAGGTTGAGGACAAGGGGAAGAGTTGCAGCAGCGGTGCCTAGGGCATGGAGGGATGTGGAGCTGAAGTTGGCGGGCGGACTAGTATGCAAGTGGGAGATTGTTATTCTATGGAGATTGTCCAAACAGCAAGTTGGTCTGTCTTGACAGAAACTCCAGCAAGTGCTTAGGGGTCAGGCCCATCAGAACAATAGTTCCAAGAGCGACCTTTGTCGAAGAGCGTCCGGACATTGCGTTAGCCTGTCCGAACACGCGGGGCATTAAGTTGTGGAACCCTAGCCCTGTTCGGACACAGGCGCTTGGAAAAATAAAGACTTTGTCTATATGAGAAATAATGAGAAAAGTGTGAAAATACTGAGAGGTTTTTTCTAGGTTTTCTATAGAGGGTTTGAAAGTTGAATAGTTTAATCAATGTCTCTGGATTATAAAAGTCACTTATATTATTTCTCTATCTTAGTGAAATCTGCTGCAACTCTGTGAACACAGCCCTTAGTGGTAAACCACGTAAATCTTGTTGTTCTTGTGTGATTTCTTGAAAGTCTTTCATTCCGCTTTCTTCTTATTTTTCGTGTCTCACGAGTCTTGGAATAGGATTAATTTCCTAACAGTGAATGCTATAAATGGCTAAGTAAAAGCTAAGAATTGGTGTAGGTATGGCATCTTGATTGAAGATGCCCGAGTAACGCTTAATAGTTTGCAATTATGAGGGGGGTGAACCATATTACGAGGGAGAAAAATGGAGTAGCTCATAGGCTAGACAAGAAAACGCTTTCTCTTATGGACGAACAAGGTCATATGGAGGAATGCCCTCTTTGTATTTTTGACATTATAACTGATGAACGCAGTAATCTTTAAATTCTGCATCTATGAAAGGTTTGCTAAATATATTGTTGTAATTATGTGTGTTACAAACATTATTTCCTTTTAAGCCATCTTTAAATGTTTTAGCATTTGGTATTAAAATATATTCATGAGTTTTTATGAAAAATGACAAACTAAAAAAATATAAATCTGATTTCCGTTCATGACGGTTGATTATTAAAATTTGTTTTTATGGCTTTAATTTGTTTTTCAAACATTATGATCATAACGTTGGTGGCTTTTGTTTTTATGATTTTTGTTCTTCAAACGGTCATGACCGTTTGGTGGTCATAAAATTAAGAGTTAAATAGTTTAATGGTCCATGAGTTTTAGAAACTTTATTTTTTAGTCCTTGAGTTTCAATTCGCATTACAGATGATATATCAATTTTGGAAAATAACCAAATTAATACTACGATTAATTTCTCCGTCCAAAAACTAACGGACCGCCACGTGTCAACTTCAGAGGTTGACACATGGCACTATATAAAAAAATTAAAAACTAAAAATTAAAAATCTTTAAAAATTAATTAAAAATATAATAAAATTTAAAAAATATATATATTTTAAACAAATCATTTTCGTCGTGAAAATTGTTGGCAAAAACTCGAGCAACCACGTCATGAGCTAGAATTCGGAAACTCGATCTAAAGAGTATGATTCTCTAACGAAATCTGTGACGACCCGTTTTTTTTTTTTTTTATATATACAAAACGTAAAACGAGTCATCGCAGTGGCACGACTACGTGTCGCTCAGCCAACATATGGCACATGCCCCATAACATGTACCTGATAATCAGAGTATGACATATATCTATCTATGCAGCGGAAAACATAAATCTGAACAGCGAAAATTACAACTTATAAATCTATTACAAATTAATTACCACATAGAGCCATTTAACGTCTATCTGTATGAGTCTTATTAACACAATATTTACAAAACAACTATGACTTTACAAAGAATATGTGACACAAACGTCACAAGCTATACCAAACCTATAAAACAGTGGACAGCCCGTGGTCCGACAATTACAACCGTCGCGGTGAGCTTCAGTCATAATATCCCAAGCACACTGCTACCGACCCATCGACTATACCGTAGTACCTGCAGCCAAAGAAACATCATCTACACGGTTGTGGTGGTATCCACATCCGCATAGGTGAAATAATGAGTTCACCGCCTTAGTATACCTCATACTAAGACCTCAGTGGTATAAGACTAACTGAGTTTTCACAAAGAACCTTTATATTATTTTAGTCGTGCGAGCACTATATTAGCCACAATTTACCAACAGCTAATGTTGCAAACACCGACTATTCAGAAATCATTTAAAATATACTATATAGCTGTGAAAACATGTAGAAGTTCCAGACATCCCTCCTTGGAAGTTTCTACATATAGACCCCTCTATAATAATACTTTTCACCAGTCGCTTGGACATATGTGCACACGATCACTCCATCACAGATATCACGTATACACATAGGTCTTAAGCAAAGAACATGGCATCTTACTCTTCCATACTAGGATAACATCCTTCAACAAAACACTCGCAACACCATCTCAAATTGTATTCCAGCTTCGTGCCTTGACGTCAGTAGATCATGAGAGCACTAGAGTTAAACTCAATCATGCTAACACGTCTTTCCTGAAGAACAAGAACAGTCAACCTTATTACTCATAGACATGCCATTACTCGCACCTTGGTAGTCATGTATCCATGTACTTTCAAGTTCAATGTATGATATTAACACATGACTATCCGATAGAAATATACATAAGATCTTTTTCATGAAGACTCTTATGCATACTAATACGTCTAGTAAAACTACTCATAACATAAAAACATCTCTCACAAAACAATGCTATATATGCTATGCATGAACTGGGGCTAATAATGCTGCTGATACTGATATGCTGCTGATACTGATATGCTGCTGATACTGTTATGCTACTGATACTGTTATGCTGCTGATACTGATATGCTGCTGATACTGTTATGCTGCTGATATACTGATATTCTGCTGATACTGTTATGCTGCTGATATACTGATACTGCTGGTATGTATGCTCTATACTACATGCTCAATGTTCTGTGCTTGACCAGTATATATTGCACTACTGTGTCACGCTGAAATCATGCAGTTGTTAAATCACGTCATTTTAAAACTAAACAAATCCAGAATTTTACCCAACACTTTGAAATCATTCAAAACTTAGTTTCTTTATCAAATCTACGCAGTTTCAACATGACATGTTCTCAAACAATTTGCATAATTTAAATCTCAACCGCAGAACTTAACACTTTAAATCTAGTCAATACTTTTCACTCTTGCACTATCTCTTAAACATCATTGATATAGTTTAAACATAATCGAAACTAATAAATCATCTCAAAGCATATACATTTCATCATATGGTTGGTTCAGTTTCATAAACAATATATATATTTTTATCAATCCAATACATATAAAAATATATATTTTCTCAGTGAGTGGAATACCCACCTTGGCTGCATTAGACTCCTGACTCGAACTTCCACTGGATTCCAATTACTCGAACTCTACATTGGAGAACAAGTCTACGTCTCCAAATCACGACACAAGCCTGCAAACATTGGTAGCATTAGACTATGCTATTGAACCTAAACTCTATGACACATAAACTACCCGCGTGTCCACACGTCACATCACTCACTTCTAAAGCTAGCTGAGTATCCTAAGCTATTATTAAGTTAATCATTGGTTATAGGTTTGCGCCTTATCTTATTTATCCACTAGAAGATGCATTTATTATTTCATTAGCTTATTTGTTATTGTTGCGTCACATTATTATTCCTAATCATTTTTATAGCTTGTTGCTTATTTATTAAGTTTACAATATTTATACTTAAGCCATATACATGTATTTGTATACATACATACATACATATACATATATAACGCTTAAGCCTAATCCATGAAACCTAAATATCACGTGTGCTTGTATAAGTAGATTAGCTACTACCCATTTAGGTAATTTAGATTATAGAACCTAAATCTTATATAACACACTAATCTAATAACTCTTATTAGTTTATATTTCAATCTCATAATCCATATATATAATATCACTATTCTTGGATTTACTCAATGTAGTCTTTACTTATTTATTTACCTTAGTAATTATCTTGTTCGTTTAACTACATACAAAACAATAACTAACTCAACTCCTTTTAGGGGATAATCTAAAACTCCGTCACATAACCAAAACTATCTTCTCCAAGACTACTCCACCACATTTCTCGTTTCAACTCACACGACCATCCACAGTAAATACACAATCACTAACACTTAAAACATGAACATGGCCAATTCCAAAGACAATTTCAACATCAAAATCATTAATAACCTAAAATCAACACACAATCAATGGAATCCCCAAATCCGAATACCCATCAACAATGGACACGAACCTAATTCAATCCGTTTGCCAAAAACAGTGACCAAATCTAATTTAGCCAAAACCATAAAGCCCTAAACAATTGAACACAACTTGATCAAGGAACTTAAACTCAAAATCATCAAAGCATAATCATTATTCCAAATCTGATTTTAACCAACTAAAACCATTTGGCCATAAACCCCAAAAATTACCAACAACCTCATACATAAGCCCCATTCGGCCTTACCAATATCGTGTAATCCAATTTTAACTTCTATCCTTAGTTAGTCATATAACAAAGACCTATATACACTAACTTAAACATTAAAACTTCAACTCTTATTTAACAACCAACTTAACCAATCTAAATAAATTCAACCATTAAACATCAATGTCAACAATTACCCAAATCAAGACTTTAACTAACACAAGCTACCATAAGCATTAAATTCATTCTCTAACAAATAACCACCAAGACCTAAACTTCATCAAAATAATACAAATCAACTCCAAGGATACCCATTCGATAATCCTCAACAAAGTCCCCTAAAAATTAATCTCCATATAACACCCAAACAAAACACTCCTCCAAAACAATATAATATTCAATCGCCTAAACCCACCAAAATAGGACACTTTTGAGCCCTACACCTCACGGGTTCCACCCAAAATTATCAAGAATCGCATACCTATATTCAGCCCATACTTCTCCAAAACATTCCATCACCTAGCCTAACAATCAAAACACTGCAAACCAGGGGGCACATCCAAAAACCATTTAACCGACTAAAACACCACACCACCGGAACAGAACCCCCAAAACAGAAAACATCAACTACTTAATCACGGCTCAGTCGATCCAACAACCAACAGGGTTTATAATAATCAAATTTACAAATTAAATAAATCATAGGATTTTTATACCTTAGGGATTTTCCTCAACAAATCCACCGGAAATCGCTACTGGACCGCCGGAAACGCCATGAAGAATCGGGTCTTCCTCTCGGGTCAGGCGGGTCACGGGTCCTTGGGTTTTCTGGGCTCGCGGGTCGCGGGTTCAAGCCCCTGGATTCCGCCAGAGCTCCTCCATCGCCGGATTTCCGTCCCAGTCGCCGATCATGGAGGATCGGGTCCTCACGGGTCGTGGGTCATGGGTTCTACAGGTTTCGGGTTCTCTCTCTCCCGGGTCATCTCTGGTTCACGGGCTCACCGGAGATCGCGTCGCCGGTGTCCTCTGGTCTCAACGGCGCCACCCACCGGAGGATCGGGCTCCGATCACTCCTCAACTCTCCCGATCTCATCTCTCTCTCAAAATCTCTCGGCTCTCTCTCGGTCTCATCTCCCTATTTCCCTCCTCCCTCAGTCTCTCCGACTCTCTCTGTTGCTGTCTCTGTGGGTCTGGCGAGAAGGACAACAGAAGAGAAAGAAGAAAAAGAAAGAAGAAGAAAGGAAGAAGAATTGGCAGGGGGGGTGCTGCGAAACAGAGGGGGAAAAATATCCCCCATTAATCCATAGCCACACATGTGGCTATGGATAAGGCCAAGCTTTGGTCTTTTTAAATACTAGCCCCTATTCTTTTTAAATTGCATTATTACCTCATCTTAACTCAATTGTATTTTATTTTCATAACATGATTATTATTGTTACCTAGAATATAATTACTAACCTCATCTATTTAATAACATAATTTATTAAATTGCTAAATTCCCTATTTAATTTCTCGATCTTCACAAAATCTAGGCATGTAGGGCCGCAGGCCAAGTGATTTGTGGAGTCGTGGACGTGTTTGCTTGCTCAATTATATACACGCTTTGACAAATATATATGCAGCCAAAGCATGGGACATCATTTGATCTTCAATGGCGTCCAAACTGCTCACCCTCCTCCTCCTCCTCCTCTTCTTTCTCCCTCTCAAATCCCACAGTTCAACCCCACAAACACAATCTTGGGTCCAAGCCGGTTACTATTATGCAGGCAGCGAAATCGTCATTTCCGACATAAACTCCAAGCTTTTCACTCACCTCATATGCGCTTTCGCTTATATAAACTCCTCCACCTACCACCTCTCCATCAACGCCTCCATCGAACAACTATTCTCTACCTTCACCCTCACTGTAAAGCGGAAGAACCCCTCCATTACAACGCTTTTGTCCATATGGGTTGGCAGAGAAGACTCTTCAACCTTCTTTTCAATGATCAACCAGTCCTCTTACAGAAATTCTTTTATTCAATCTTCTATACGGACAGCTAGGCTTTATGGGTTTCACGGCCTTGACCTTTGTGGGGTTGTGCCAAGCAAAAGCTCCGACATGATCAACTTGGGCACCCTTTTGAACGAGTGGCGAGTTGCTGTGGATTCTGAGGCAAGAAATTCCATCCAGTCACGGCTGCTCTTGGTCATGTCCGGTCGTTACTTGCCAGCTTTGGGTTCAGAGAGTTACCCAATGGAGTCGATGCAGAGGAACTTGGATTGGTTACATGTTAAAGCGTACGATTACTACGTGCCTGGAAAGGACAATGTCACGCACTTTCATGCGGCATTGCGTGGACAATTGAACGGGGCTAATACTGATGATGGTATAAAAGAGTGGAGGAGAAGAGGTTTTCTGCCAAGCAAGTTGGTTTTGGGCTTGCCTTTCCATGGCTTTGCGTGGACGCTGGTGAAACCCCAAAACAATGCAACAGGTGCACCGTCGACGGGTCCGGCTGTTACAATGGACGGTTCCATGGGCTATAAGTTCATAAAATTCTACATTAGAAGCTATGGTTATGGAGCGGCTTCAGTGTACAATGCTACTTATGTGGTCAATTCCTGCACAATTGGGCCGACTTGGATTAATTACGACGATGTGGAGGCCATTAGAGCTAAGGTTTCTTATGCAAAGCAGAACGGTCTGCTTGGTTACAATGTTTTTCAAGTCGGCAATGACGACAACTGGGTGCTCTCTAGAGCAGGTACAAATTCAATTCAATTTACTACTTGGAATCCATCCATATGGTCTACATTAGGAAACAGAGGTTGAACATCATGACAATCAGGTCAAATTTCATAGGGTCCATGCTTAGGTTTCCATTTCTTATTGTTTATTTCAAAAGTTTAAGCTAATTTAAATTAGTATTTTAACACTCCTCTTCATGTATGGACTCAAATTCTCCTTCAACAAATTATACCCAACATGTGAAATATTTAACCGAAATTGGTGGTAAATTGTGGAATTGCCATGTTGAAATCAGAGATGAAGAAAAGGAAGAGAAAATAAAAGAAATTATCAATGAATGTTGAGTGGTATGTATAGACGTTGTAAGGGAACAAAAGAGCATAATTATAAGGATTAATTCTCTAATTGATAGCGCATGTTATGTGGTTGATTCTTTTCCTTACTGGGAGAAGCGCTTTGATTTGTTGACTAGTGTGGCTCGCTTTCCTTAAAACTTATGCTCTTGCACTTTCCACATTACGAGCGTGACACATTAGAAAAATAGTTAATGATGGTGAAAATGATAATGGCCTCCTCTGCCCTGGCTCCAAATATAAATTTGGTTTTAGGCCATGCGAACTTTATTGTAATATTTTGGTTGCCAAAAAGCTTAATTGTGTGTAAATTTGATCACACCCATGTATTCTTATCATTATATTCTTGTGGCCATTTGCACATATTATGCATCCTGTCAGTATAGAGAACTTGAGGGCATCTTGTTATTCTCCCATAGAACCATAATTAAGATGTTGAAACAAAACTCAACGAAAATATGATTAGAGATCCTCGTTAGACATTCAAATGAATATAAATGAATTACCTTTGCAGCTCAAGAGGAAGGTGAAGATCAACATAAGAAGAGGCCTTCGTTATTAATAATTCTGCCTACAACTGTTGCAGTCTTGCTTATACTGAGCTTCATGATATGTTACTTATGGCGGAGGGTAATCAAGTCAAGAGGTAATTCTAATTTTTCAATTCTGAGACCACCATTAACCATGAAATGAAGTACACAACAACCATATAAGAGGTGGAGATACTAAACATCTTTCGCTTATGTTTCCTAATGGTTGCAGGTTGTGGAGAAAGCGCCAAAAGATTATTATATAAAGTCAAAATTAAACTTCCAGATCCTGAAGATCTTGACAACAATGCTTCTAATCTGCAAGAATTCAGTTATACTACCATTAAAGCAGCTACACAAAACTTTTCGAGAGAGAATAAGCTCGGAGAAGGAGGATATGGACCTGTTTACAAGGTAACATTCGGCAATTGCATCCATTGTTCAATCCTCTGTGGCAGAGTCCAATTACATAACCAAAAGAAAAAGAAAATGATGTCTGGTGATATGAAATCATCGAAAACTATGGAAATTAGGATATGTTGGATCAGGAATCAGTTCGTTTTTCTTGAAACTGCATTAAAAGGTTCCAAACCTTTTATAAATTTTAATATTCAAAATCCTCTCAATCTAACTAAGTACATTACTTTTCGTAATTTACGTACCTAACTGGCTAACTCTGTATAATGCATGCCTGACACCTCATATATCTTGAGTTCCCTTTATACATATCAGTGTAAATTTAAGCCACATACATATAAGCAACCCTATATATAGCTCCAGGAGATTATCAAAGTTAATCCTCAATTGTTTAGGTGGAGTCTTATGCTTCTAACATTGCCTTCTGCTTCTAATTTCTTAATTCTTCTTGATGAGTGTATCTCTTTTTACGGCTTCATCTACTTTCTTTTTCACTTCATTCAAGTTCCCAGATCCTTTTTCTTTTCAAGGCAGGAATATACTTCACCATTCTTCTCAGAAAGATCATGATTGTTTGATTTACCTCTTTTCCACTCCTTGTTTCCTTGGTTCTGACTCTGGAAGGGATTTGCTCAATTAAGCCACTTGTTCTAATTTATCCTCGTTATACATTCTGTTCATACCGTGGAATGATTTGTTGCTAGGAAGAACTATGCTTCACTAAACAACTTTCTAAAATCTTCCAACTAACTATTTGCATAGGATGATACCACTTTTTTTTAGCCTTTCTTTTAGCTATCTTCTTTTCTCTAAACAAAGAGGGGCCAGAGGGCTGATAGTTGCACCACAAAAAAGGGGCTAGACAGTTGCAAATATGTATATGTTTGTGAACAGTATATTTCCACTGATAGTGATATGAAATAATATTATAGGGGTGAGTGAATAATGATCAGTGCTATATGTGGCTCATAATACTCTCTTTGGCTGATAATACTAACGATGAGTGTGGGTTTTCCTAGGGTAAGTTACGGAAGGGACAGGAGATAGCAGTAAAGAGACTTTCAAGAACTTCAAACCAAGGCCTTGAAGAGTTCAAAAATGAGGTCACACTTACCGCAAGACTACAACATGTAAATCTAGTCAGAGTTTTGGGGTATTGCACCGAGAGGGACGAAAAGATGTTGATTTATGAATACATGGCAAACAAAAGCTTGTATCTCTACCTTTTCGGTCAGCAACTTTTTATGCTTCCCATCAAGGTTTTATGCATACATGCTGAGTCATAATGTAATTTTGTATTGAAAAGCTTAAATGGATCTAACCATTTCCACAATGAGGTTTAAAGAGGGTGACACACTCGTTTAAGCTTCAAATAATTAAGCAAAGGTAGACCCATTTAAGCTCAATGAGGTTTCTTGATTTGTGATTTTCTTGCCCCACACTTTTTAATAAGTAACAAAGTATTAATTTAAATTGATGCAGATCCAACTAGAAAGTTTCTTTTAGATTGGAAGAAACGTGTTCACATCATTGAAGGCATTACTCAAGGGCTTCTATATCTCCAAGAATACTCAAATTTTACTATAATTCACCGAGATTTAAAAGCTAGTAACATACTACTAGACAATGAGATGAACCCTAAGATATCAGATTTTGGGATGGCTAGAATTTTCAGGAAGGATGAGCATGAAGCAAACACAGGTCGGATTGTTGGAACATAGTAAGTAAAGTTTCATTTTGTAGAAATCTCACATGTTTCCTTTTTTTTTTTTCTTTTCTTTTTTTCTAGTACTAATCATTTTCATTGTTACATGCTATATAGTGGCTATGTTCCTCCCGAATATGTCAGAAAAGGTATATATTCAACAAAATCTGACGTTTATAGTTTTGGAGTTCTGCTTCTGCAAATTATAAGTGGCAAGAGGACTGCATGTTATTATGGGACACATGAAAATTTGAACCTTTTAGATTATGTAAGTTACTTGGTAATACTTTCTATGATTATATTATGATCACTATTGTGGTTTTGGTTTATTGTCATTTGAAAAGTCCCTCGTTTGTTCTACAACTAAGATGAGTAATTCTTGCAGGCATATGTGCTGTGGAAAGAGGGCAAAGGGTGGGAGTTTCTTGATCCATCACTGGATGATCTATCTTCTTCTTGTAAACTCCTAAGATGCATGGAGGTGGCTCTTTTATGTGTCCAAGAGAACCCTGTTGATAGACCTTCTATGTTAGAGGTTTCTTCAATGCTCAGGAATGAAACCGGAGCTATCAACACTCCTAAAAAGCCTGCATTTTCACTTCAAAGTGATGAAAATGAGGAAGAAAATTCTCTATCACAGGGAAAATTTTGTTCAGTCGATGATGCCACAATTTCCCAACTGGTACCCCGATGATACTGATCATGCAATTGTATTGCTTTAGTTTTGCCATATATGTATGTTTAGTTGATCATTATCTTCATTCTTGTTCTTTCAAAATTAATATCAAATATAAAACTACGGGGGACCATGCCTCATAAACTTTGGAGGGATGGAGGATAATGGGGTATCACTCCAAAAGCATTAGACACACCTGCGGTATCACTTAAAACGGGCTAGTCACATATACGTTGTTTCTTTTAGGGTGGTTGATCAGATGTGGCTGACACTTTTTTCTGGGTAATTACAAATGATATCAAAGCCATCTTGTAACATCATGTGTTACTTGAGAACTGTATGATGTGGCCCTGATAAGGACGTCAGGGATTTATGGGAGAGAGTTCATAATACTCCGATCCCATATTAGGAAGATGATGAGTTGTCTACATAGAGTGAGTGGTTAATAAAAAGAGTCATGAGTGTTAAGTTTCATATTGCTTAATTATTAAGTGAAATTAAGTTTTATAAAGAATTATAGGGAAACTCCAAATTAACTAGTCATTTTGAGGTGATAGTACAGATGTAGCTAGCGCTTACAACTTTTCCCTAGGTGTAAGCTCTAGCCACGTCTAGGGAAATAAGCTGTGATGAAATTAATAACTCATAACACAAACAAGCAAATAAAGGGGTTGTAGAGATCAAAGATTTTAAACAAGAGTAATGTTATAAACCATATTTTTATCGTACAATTATCTCACAATATTGACATACAAGTAGTCTTAATTAACCTTTAAATTTTTATTTTTATTTTTATTTTTTTTAACAAATACTAATCCAATAGTTGGTTGGAACTATCATGTCAACAAGGCGAGATAAAAACGTAGTTTATAACATTACTCTTTAAACAAAGTGCATTAGTCTCACTGTCCTAAAAAAATGTGCCGATTCCTTTCTTTTCAAATACTCAACCTTAGCAACTTTCTAAATGGCCTCTATGCAAAAGTTGTTTTTTTCTTCGCATAAATTCACGAACATTGAACCCAAAAAAAAAAAATCATCTTATATCCTCAACACTAATTATTCACATAAGAGAAATGCTTAGCACATATATTTTATAAATTTCTTATTACAAATAAATAATTAAATGTTTCCGTAAGTCTCATCCTTAAATTATCTTTAAAAAAATTATTCATAAAACATAATTATTGTATTCATTACTAATTAAAATTCAACTTATATCTTCACATATGAATGATTGAATCATACACAAAAATTTGCATAAATTTTCTATTGCAAAACAAAATTACATACAAGTTTGATCAAAATCTTAAATCCTAAACCCATCTCACCCATTATTTCAACCCAAGTGCATCCATGACGCCCTCAAAGCTATCAAACCTTGAGCCCACCACATCCACCTTCACCCCAAGCCTCTCCACCCCCGCCGCAGTCACCGGTCCGTGCGCCGCCACCACCACCTCCGGACACCTCTCCCTCACAAACTCCTCCACCCAAACTCCCTGAAGCTCTTCAACAGCCCCAAAATCACCAGACAATGATCGAACTTCTAAAGCTGATTCTCAACCCTCTGTGCAAGAGGAGATAAAACTGGTTCTTGAAGTTGCCTTCCTCTGCCCTAGAAGTGGGACATCTGATAGGCCATCAATTGAAGATGCATAGAAGATTTTATTCGGATTGAAGCCACAAGATAATGGCAGAACTTCTAAAGCAGGAGTACTATAATCTCAGTTACACATTACCATATTTAAGGACATAAAAGATATAGCAAATAGTTAGCTAATAAGAGTGTCTGTTTGTAGTTAATTTATTCTATAGCTTGCTTTTTGTGATAATTATTAGAACTGTTTTGCTTTATAATAGTGGCCTATAAGGTTTGTGTACCCTCCACCCATCTTATGGGGTTTGAGGGACTTCTTTGTTTATATGCTTTCACTCTTTCATTTTGTACTTAGGTCATACATTCCTTCTTTTATATAAGGGATAATTACATTATTAGTCCTTGAGGTTGGCCTAAATTACAAATCACCCCATATAGTACAAAAAATTAATGGAAGGTCCATGTGGTAAACTATAATTACTAATCACCCCTTGAACCCGTTTTTCATCCACCAAATTAACAGATTATGTTAGTTAGCCACGTCATACTCAATAAGAAATCGACACGTGTCGATTACAATAAAAAATATAAATAAATAAAACTTAAAAATTATTTTATTTTTTAAAAAAAAAATAGAAAATAGCAAAGGGGTGGTTGCCGGGGGTGGCCCAGCCACGTCTGGCGGTGGCACACGACCTCCCCTAGGCCTGAGGTGGCCACGTATCGATTTTCTATTAGGTATGACGTGACAACCTAACGGAATCTGTTAACTTGATGGACGAAAAACGGGTTCAATGAGTGATTCGTAATTATAGTTTACCACAGGGACCCTCCATGAACTTTTAGTACTACAGGGAGTGATTTGTAATTTAGGCCAACCCTATGGACCAGTGATGCAATTATCCATTTATATAAAACCAGTTATGTTGCAAAGCTCATGCAAAAAGCTAGGACAAAAATTT
Organism: Alnus rubra; assembly: GCA_028654335.1. Lineage (NCBI taxonomy): Eukaryota > Viridiplantae > Streptophyta > Magnoliopsida > Fagales > Betulaceae > Alnus > Alnus rubra. Next base: position 433,364 of record JAJPGS010001898.1, on the reverse strand, counting down.
ATTCTAAATTGGGTTAGAAAAAAATATTTCAATCTAATTTATTAAACTGATATTTGTCTTTAAAGTATATAATTCTCGAGTGCCTTTTTTTTTTCTTTTTTTTCTTTTTTTTAATCTATGTACGTGATTCTCACATGCATTTTAAAAAAGAGTAATGTTGTTTTTCACACCCATTTCACTTTTAAAACAAAAAAATAAAAATAAAAATAAGCCACTTAAAATATGTCACATCAACCAGTGTGAAATAAAAGCCACTTAAAGTCTTTATTTTGGTATTATGAAGATTCACACCCATCATCTTTTCATTAAAGCACAATAAATGTATTAAAATCATAACAAAACCAGTTCAACATTGAAAATTCACCAGTTTTTAACTTAAAAGACCGGTTCAGTGTTTAAAAATGATGGGTTCACGCCAGTGTCACAATTCTAAGCCAACTCTAAGTTGGAACTCGGCTTTATATATGATATGATAAAGAAAATTTTTTCATTCAAGATTTTTAAAAAAATTCTCACCACTTAATGTTATAATGCGAAAAAAAAAAAAAAAAAAAAAAAAAAAAAAAAAAAAAACAAGTGTTTATTTTGGTCTCATGAAGATTCACACCCATGATCTTTTAATTAAAGCACAATAAATTTTTAAAAATTATGAAAAAACCGTTTCAACCTTTAAAATTCACCGATTTTTACTTAAAAGACCGATTCAGTGTTTAAAAATGATAGGTTCACTCTACATGTCAAAATTTTATGTCAACTCTGAAACTCGACTTACATATGATATGATAAGGAAAAAAAAATTAATTTTAGATTTTTTTAAAAAAGTTCTCACCACTTAATGCTATTATGATATTTAATGTTATAATGCGAAAAAAAAAAAATCTTTATTTTAGTCTTATGAAGATTCACAACCATGATCTTTTCATTAAAGCACAATAAATTTATTAAAATCATAACAAAATCGGTTTAACCTTTAAAATTCACCAGTTGTTTACTTAAAAGACCAGTTTGTCCCCAAGGGGTAGTTCAATCGACTAGGAACCACGCCTCATGAAGCGGAAGTCATTAGTTCGAATCCCCCCCTCTTGTGTGGACATGTCAAAAAAAAAAAACAAAAGATCAGTTCAGTGTTTAAAAATGATGGGTTCAAGCCACATGTCACAATTCTAGGCCAACTCTAAGTTAAAACTCGGCTTTCATATATGATATATGATATAAAAAGGAAAAGTTTTTAACTTCAGATTTTTTTAAAAAAAATTCTCACCACTTAATGATATAATGACACTTATTGAAATAATGTGAAAAAAGTTTTTATTTTGGTCTCACGAAGATTTACACCCATTATCTTTTCATTAAAGCACAATAAATTTATTAAAATCATGACAAAACTGGTTCAATCTTTAAAATTCATCGATTTTTTACTTAAAATACCAGTTCAATGTTTAAAAATGATGAGTTTATGCCACGTATCACAATTCTATGCCAACTCTAAATTAAAATTCAGCTTTTACATATGATATATGATATAAGATATAAAAAGGAAAATTTTTTAATTTTAGATTTTTTAAAAAAATTCTCACCACTTAATGCTATAATGCGAAAAAAAAAAAAAAAAAAAAAAGTCTTTATTTTGGTCTCATGAAGATTTACACCCATTATCTTTTCATTAAAGTACAATAAATTTATTAAAATCATGACAAAATCGGTTCAACCTTTAAAATTCACTAGTTTTTTACTTAAGAGACCATTTCAGTGTTTAAAAATGATGGGTTCACACCACGTGTAACAATTCTAGGCCAACTTTAAGTTAGAAACTCGGCTTATATATATATATAATGCGAAAAAAGTCTTTATTTTAGTTTCATGAAGATTCACACACATGATCCTTTCATTAAAGCACAATAAATTTATTAAAATCATGACAAAATCGATTCAACCTTTAAAATTGACCGGTTTTTTAGTTAAAAGACCGGTTTAGTGTTTAAAAATTATGAGTTCACACCAGGTGTCACAATTCTAGGCCAACTTTAAGTTAGAACTCGGCTTATATATATATATATGATATAATGATCTTTTCATTAAAGCACAATAAATTTATTAAAATCATGACAAAACTGGTTCAACCTTTAAAATTCATTAGTTTTTTTACTTAAAAGACTGATTCAGTATTTAAAAATTATGGGTTATATGGATAGTGAATTTAGTGTGTTTTTAATTTTAAATTTCTTTTAAAAAATCTCACCACTTAATGCGGCTATAATGACACTTAATGCTATAATGCGAAAAAAAAAAAAAAAAATCCTTATTTTAGGCTCATGAAGATTCACACCCATAATCTTTTCATTAAAGCACAATAAATTATTAAAATCATGACAAAACTGGTTCAACCTTTAAAATTCATTGGTTTTTTTACTTAAAAGACTGGTTCAGTGTTTAAAAATTATGGGTTCATGCCATGTGTCATAATTTTATGTCAATTCTAATTTGGAACTTCGCGTTTATATATATATGACAGAAATTTCCTACAAACTGGTTTGTAGGAAATTTCATTCAACCCACATATAAGATTGACATGTGTCATTTAAACATGTAAGAAACACATATTTTTTTATTAATGCTATTAAAAAAGTATATGAGAAGCACATGCTATTAAAAAATTTGTGTTTTTCACATGCCAAGGGACACTTGTCAATCTTATATGTGAGTTGTATGAAATTCTTACAAATCAGTTTGTAGGAAATTTATGTCCATATATATATGATATATGACTAGCACATAAGCCGCGCTATGCGCGAGATTCTTTATTATAATTTAATTTCAAAATTTTAAAAATAGTAAGAAGAAAACATCGATTCTGATTATCAAAGCATTAATAGAAAATTAACATGAATATTTGATGTGGTTGGTGTGATACTTATTATATTTCAATACAAATAAAATGCATATTATTCCAAATATTAGAAAAAAATATACAGAGCAAAGTGAACAAAATCATTTTTTTATGAATACAAAATAAAACAAAATCTTTCTCTCAACATTTCACGCAATAAAATAAATCATCTCACATCTAGTTCAATGCTAAATTATATATATCTTTGGTGTTTCGAAAGAGTTTTGTCCTTTTATGCGCAACAATTAAATAAATTTTGCCTCATTTGCTTTCGAAAGTAGAAAAAAACACTTCCAAAAATAGCCTGAAAATCCGGGTAAATCACACAATTCCAAAAAAAAAAAAAAAAAAAAAAAAAACCAAATGAATTAAAACATAAGACCGTTGAACTTGGAAACACCACATACATTTTTTACTTAACTTAAGAATTGAACCCAATGTGAGAGGCTTTATTTGATTGCATTAAATGTCTAAAAATTCGAGTAAATCTCACAAATGAAGAAAAAAAAATCTCATAAAACATTCAAATGAATAAAAATATAAAACCATTATTTTTTATTAAATAGAAACCCTAGACTAAATCAACATAAGAGAATTAATTAGGCATATTAAATACACCGTTTATTTCACTCGAAATACATGGACCGGTTCAATTTTACTTAAATAACCGGTTCTTAAGTAAATACCCGGTTCAATGTTTTAAAAATAGGGGGTTGTTAGAAAAATCCCTAGGTCAACTATTTCTTTTTTCTCAAGAAGTACATGACGAATATTAATATCTCACTTGATCGAATGAGGTGGAAATCCGATATCAGTGCATCGTTTATTTTTATTTTCATTTTTTTTGTTTAGATTAGAAGTACATGGTTCTTAGTTGATCTACGAAGCAATTCTTATATATATCTCCAAAAATTTCAATATCACGTGGAAGAGAAAGATTGCATATATGGGCTCAGGCTCTCTCTTATTCATGGTCCAAAACACACTTCATCCTTTCAATTCAAGGAATAGTAAATATTCTCATCATTTTGGGGTCAATGGCAGAGTTAAGGGGCAAGAAAAAAATGATATTCCATGCCTATGCCTTTACGGGTCTGTTTGAGTTTGCGATTTCAAAATGTGCGATTTAAAATCACGAATTTAAAATGTACGATTTGAAAAAAATGATTTTTAAAAACGCAGTTAAGCGTTTGGCAAAGTCCCAGTTTAGCATTTAAAATTCTGCGTTTTCAAAAAAGCATCATCTTATCTGGGATTTGAAAAAGCAGATTTTCTGCGTTTTCAAATCGCAATTTTTAAAAACTCAATTGCCAAACAATTTATGTTCTGCGATTTAGTTTAAAATCACACTTATTGTCTATGAAATCGCAATCCCAAACACACCTTACATCCCATCCAAAGAAGAAAATGAAATGCCCCGTCCCTCCAATCACCCAAACATTTATCGCCTTTTTTTTTTTTTTTTGTTTCATAAGACTAAGCCTTTTAAACTAAAAGAACGATGGAGTTCATTTTGCTATGGGATTAGTTTTTTTTAAATTAAAAAAAAAAAAAATATATATATATATATATATATATATATATATATATATCATTTTGTATTTCATCAGTTTATCTTTTCTTTGGTTGTTACCCTGTTTTCATTGTAGAGTAAACAGAGGCAAATCAAAGAGAATGAAATAATTGAATCCTAAATTAAACGGTTTTTATAGCAAATAAATTTTGTACGAGGTTCATAAAATTATAGAAATTTTAACTGTTAATTTTCTCTAGTTGTGGTATAATGTGATACTTTCTACAAACCGAGAAGAAATTCATCGAGACCGTTATGCAAATTCTAACACTCTGGTCATCTTTTTTCAAACTTGGAAAAAGTATTTATCTAATACTGGTCCCATATTGAAAAGATGAGTAGTCCACATAAAGAGTGGGTAGTTTATATATAAGAGAGGCTCATGAGTGCTAAGTCTCAAATTACTTGTTTAATATGGGATACTAGACTTAATAAGTGATTTGAGGGAACTCCAAATTGACTAAATCTTTTGAAGTGAAAACGCAGATGTGACTAGCGTTTTTCCCTAAATCGTTACAATTTATGTCATTTAAAGTAGAACAAAATATTTTTTAATCATTAAACAAGATTCATTGAAAGACAATTTACTTCATGAGAAGTAGTTTTGATGGGCTACAACTACAAGTTGCAGTGTCTTGAAACATCAAGTAAAGCCTCTAAACAACAAGTCATTTAGCAGCATATGAAGAAAAGATAAAAAGAAAAAGGAGGAGATGTTTCTTGCTGTTTTTTATTGTGATATTTTAAATTTTGAAAATAAATTATAATGAAAAAAAAAAAAAATACATGCATAACTCATGTAATAGTCTAAAAGATGCATGCTTATTAAATAACACTTTTATGTATCTTTGATTTTTCTTAACAAAATAACTCTCTTCATGTAAAAGTTGTATGTCTTGGTTGGATTTTTCTAACCACAAGTTCTTATAGTCTAAATAATGGCATCGCCATTGCCCATTGGCAATCTGATTTTTCAGCAAAAGAAAAGTCCATGAAACATTGAAAAACGAGGCTTGAGGAAGAAAAACTGATTACGAGGTCATTTGACTCATCTTCAAATAAAGGAAACGGCGACTTCAGAGCTTCCTTGGCTTTCAAGTTATCAGCCTTGTACGCATTAGCGGCTTAAGTCTTCCTAAGCCCACTAACTAATAATTATATAGGAAATGTACGAATATCCCCCTCAAACTACCACTCAATTGTTAATGTACCCTCAAACTACCAATTGTGTTAATTGCCCCCCTCAAACTACCAAAAAATGTCAATGTCCCCCCTAATACCAACAAAAGGACAAAAATAACCCTAATTTTTTTTTTGAATAAGACAAAAATGTCCTTATAAATTCAAAAAAAAAAACTAAAAAATTATTTTTTAAAAAATAAATTAACTAAAAAATGAAAAAATAAAAATAAAAAAACGAAAAAGAAAGTTTTTTTTTAAAAAAAAAAAACAAACGAAAAAATAACTGAAAAAAATAAAAACAATTTTTTTAAAAAAAAATAAAAACAAACGAAAAAGAAAAAGGAAAAACCAGTTTTTTATTAAATTAAAAAAACGAAAAAGAATGATTTTTTTTTTAAAAAAAAAAAAAAAAAAAAAAAAACTAAACGAAAAAATAACTGAAACTTACAAAAATAATTTGTTTTAACAAAAAAAAAAACCAGTTTTTAATTTTTTATTATTTTTTTGTATAAATTTTTGTTATTTTATATTTTTTAAAATATTTTTTTAGTTTTTATTTTATTTTAATAATTTTTTGAAGGGTATTTTTGTCATTAGGGGGACATTGGCAGTTTTTGGTAGTTTAGAGGGGGACATTGACACAATTGATAGTTTAGGGGGGACATTGACAATGAAGTGGTAGTTTGAAGGGGTTATGTGTACTTTTCCCTAATTATATAATAAATATATTTAAAAAAATAAATAAAATTTAACGCTCAAAAAAACAACTTAAAGATCTAATATGATAAAAAGTTACTAAAATACTCTTTAATTAAGACCTCACTTAATAATTGTATAATAAAGGTTATTTCGAAAACAAATTTTAAGACTCTAATATGGTAAAAATTTTAATAAATAGTTTCTAATTAATTTAGGCCATCAATCATGCAAAAGTAATTACAAATTGAAAGTTTAAAAACACATCCATAAATTCTTGGAAAGTCTCACTTATTTATTCTTTTTAAAAGTCACATTTTTATATTCATAAAATTAGTCCAACGTGCATAATATTTTCGGATTTTCCCCAATATTTATTTGAATTGAATATTTAGAAAAATATGAAAAGTCTTCGAGGTGCATAAATTCTCATTGTTTGCAGTGTGCATAATAGATAAAATTACATCATCGGTGAGTCTTTAATGTCCAACAATTTTTTCCGCATTATATTCTATTACAAATCAATCGTTATAACTTATTTCTATTTTTCTCTTTATTTTTCTTTAAATCTTATTATTTTATGTCTTTGAATCAAGTGATAAGTCATTCTATATCTAATAAATTATTTAAAAAAAAGTTTTAAATACATTTTACAAATAAAAAAAAGTGCTCTAATTGACATATTAAATAAAAAATATATAATATAAATATTAAAAATAAATTTAATTTAATTAATATTTAAATATAAGAAAATGGACTTACTTGTTTTTGTCGCCTTATGCCTCAAAATTTATGGAGCCGACCCTTACTTATAGAGGGCAAGGGAGAAATTTGTATTTTCTTTCTCTTAAATCCGTCTCCCAGGCCCCTATATTAGTAACAATAAATATAGGAAAATTGGTCTTCTTTTTTCTCCTTTGTCCATTGATTGTTTGAATACTAGTTATTCTTCATACAATAGATTTTGTTTCAAATACTAGTCAACTTTGTAATAGGAACCCTTGAAATTAAAATTATCTTCTATATGACTAATCTGCCGACTACACACCATATCAGTCATGAAGGGCTCTGCCATTTCTCAGCCAAAACAGGAAGGACTTAGCCATATAATCGGGTCCATGATGGAGACGGCCTTAATTCGATGTCTCTCTAAGTCTCTACAACTTTCTTGCCTAAAAGATACTCCTAGAAAATTAACCAAACTTTTTTAATTTGCTCTACATCTCTTTCTAAGAAGTTTCTCTGACCCCTCATAAAACAGATTCTCTTTCTACTCTCTTCTCTTACTCTCCCTTTCTCATTTTGATTTTTTCTTTTGTTTGTAGGTGTTCTTCGATTAGATCAACAATTTTGACATTTTCGCTATGCACCTAAGGCTGCTACTGCTGTTTGTTAGTTGTGTTTTTGTTTTAAATAAGAGTTTTCTTCTCTTTAGATCTGCCCTCATGAGTGATCTATAAGATGAAGATTAATCAAATGTGAGGGGTTATCTCTCATAGCTTGGATAATTCGGTGTGAGAGGTTATTTCTCACGGCCGGTTTAAATAAATTTTTCTAAGATATTTGACTACCCTTGTCTTAGAGCTAGTCTACTCAGAGCAGATTTGCTCTTTAACTATTTTTGTACATGGGTTAGTGGAAGATGAAAGTTATAGATAGCATTTTATTGTAAGAATTTTGTTTGTATCTATGACTATGGAACCTCATAGCATGTTGCTATGATTTTGCAAAGCTTTATGCTTTGTGATGTAAGAGTTTTATGCTCGTAATCTTTGATCAATGAAATACTCAAATCTTTCGTTTAAAAAAAAAAAAAAAAGTTTGGATACTACAACTTTTACTTCAAATTTTTATTTTGACAAATGTCACCATCCATAATGAGAAATGGTACATACACTACCACTCCCACACTCTAAAGTGCACATTCCCTGATGTGGCACTAAAAATCATCATTAGATCTAAAATTTAATAGTAATCTATCCAAAATCGAATACTAATTTTCATTGTCATTCTCTGCCAGAAAAGTGAGGGAGTAAAAACATTTGTGTGTAGCATTTCTCATCCATTATTAATCAATTGATTAAGAATGTATGATTGACATGTCAACTATTAACAAATTCAATTGACAAGTCAAATTTTTTCCTTAATAATTTTATCAATTATAAATTACCAGCATTCACATCCTACTAGCCAATGGTTATTTTGGCTAACCAAGATGCAAATTTGGATGAAAAATTATTCACGTCCGACCAGGTACTTAAAAAAAAAAAAAATTGGTGAGCTGCTACAATGCTACCAAATGATGAGCACGCACCAAATGTTAAAAAATAGGGTTAAATGCATATTTGCCCCCTGTGCTTTACGACCTTTATTTTTTGTCCCCTCAGTTTCACTTTTTATCAAATTTGGTACCTGTGGTATATGAAAAGACGGAAATGGTACCTCCGTCTAATTTCCCGTCCAAAACTAACGTCCAGACAGCAAGTTTTATGCTATCATGCTTGGGTACCTAAAAATTTGAAGCCCATAACCCAATTCTTTACACATCGTTTCTAACAACATGACAGAAAATGCCGTGGGTAGACGTTAGTTTTGGACGGGAAATCAGACGGAGGTACCATTTCAGTCTTTTCATATACCACAGGTACCAAATTTGATAAAAAGTGAAACTGAGGGGGCAAAAAATAAAAGTCGTAAAGCACAGGGGGCAAATATGTATTTAACCCAAATAATAATAATAATAATAATAAATAAAGTTTTATGCTATCATGCTCCTCTCATAATAAAGAAATAATTGAGAAAAATGTATTTAAATAGAAGAGTAAAAGTGAATAGTTAAAATAGATAGTTGGAGGTAAGTATTTTAAAAGAGTGCATAATTTTATTTTATTTTTAAAAAAAATTAAATTAGCTAGAATGGAGAAAAAATTTACGATGTGAATGTTATTCTGTGGAGACTGTCCAGACAGCAAGTTGGCATGTTTGGACAAGAGTTCCAGGGAGCGACCTTTGTCGAGGAGCGTCCTGACATTGTGTTAGCCTGTCCGGACACGTGGGGCATTAAGTTGCAGAACCCTAACCGCGTCTGGACACGCCGCGGGGGCGTCCGGACACAGCCGACTGGAAACTTCGATTTTTTATTTAAAGACATGTTTTGAGACTCTATTTGTATGAGAAATATGGGAAAAGTGTGGAAACAGTAAACACTGAGAGGTCTTTTTTAGGTTTTCTATAGATGGTTTGAGAGTTGAATAGTTTAATCAACATCTATGGATTGTAAAATTCTCTTGTATTATTTATTCATTCTTCATCATAGTGAAGTCTGCTGCAACTCTGTGGACGTAGCCCTTAGTGATGAACCACGTAAATCTTGTTGTTCTGTGTGATTGCATGAAAGTCTTTCATTCCACTTTCTTCTTATTTTTCGTGTCTCACGAGTCTTGGAATAGGATTAATTTCCTAACAACTGGTACAAAGCTGTTAGTTTGAGTGGGAGCGATGGCAGGAGAAGAAGGAAAGATTGGAATCAAGAGGTTCAACTGCACAGATTTCGGGTACTTGAGGATGCAGATTGAAGAACATCTGTATGGGAAGAAACTACATCAGCCTCTTATGGGAGAGAAACCAGACGATATGAAGGATAACGAATGGGCTCTGCTTGATTGACAGGTGCTAGGAGTTGTCCGGTTAACACTGTCAAGATCAGTTGCGCACAACGTTGTGAAGTAGAAGACCACAGCAAATCTAATGGTGACTTTGTCAGGTATGTATGAAAAACTGTCTGCTAACAACAAGGTGCATCTAATGAAAAACTTTTCAACTTGAATATAGCAGAGGGTACTTCTGTAGCGCAACATCTGAGTGAATTCAATACAATCACAAATCAATTGTCTTTCGTGGAGATTGATTTCTATGATGAGATTCATGCATTGATTGTCTTGGCATCTTTGCCAAACAATTGGGAGAACATGAGAATGGCTGTGAGCAGTTATGTAGGGAAGAGCAAACTCAAGTTTGAGGGTATTCGGGATTTGATTCTAAGTGAGCAAGTGCGCAAAAGGGCTTCTGGCAAAGCCTCATATTTTGGTGTTGCCTTAAACCTCAAGACAAGGGGTAAAGGATACAGTAGAAACTCTAGTCAAGGCAGATCAAGATCCAAAAAAGGTAGAAGCGAATTTGGTTCAGGTAACCAACCAAAATGCTGAAATTGTGGCAAGACTGACCACTTTAAGAAGAATTGCAAGGAACCAATGAAGAAGACTTGGAACAACTCTACAAACGTGGTGACAGAAGAAGTGCATGATGCCCTAATTATTTCTTTCGACAGTCCTTTTGTATGATGTCTCACACCGCCTAGTATGAGAATGGAGATATGCTTATATGTATAAGTGCACCCTTCTTGACACAACACGTTTTAAAGTCGCGATGTCCATGAACCTATCAGAACTCTGCAGTTAAGCATGCTTTTACGAGAGTAGTACCAGGATGGGTGACCTCCTGGAAAGTTTGGTTCAGGGGAGCCAAAAGCAGACAATATTGTGTTGTTGGGGCTGGGTTGTTACAAATGGTTTCAGAGCTATTGCACAGCATGAGATGGGGGGAGCGTGCACAATCCCTTGCACTCGTTGGGACGCCAAGAATGGGGAGATTCCATGAGGGTCGCCAGCGGGAACGCTGGGTCCGAAGAGGGAGTGATTGTGACGTTCAACATCGCCTGCATATGGGAATGGGGATGTGCTTATATGTATAAACGTACCCTTCTTGACACAACGCGTTTTAAAGTCGTGATGGCCATGAACCTATCAGAACTTCGCAATTAAGCTTGCTTCTGCGAGAGTACCAAAATATGTGACCTCCTGGGAAGTCTGGTTTGGGGGAGCCAAAAGCAGACAATATTTTGTCATTTAGGGTGGGTGGTTATATCTTGATTCTTGGGTCTTGGACTCAGGAGCTTCTTTTCATACCACCGTAATCTTTGAAATTCTCGAAAACTATGTTGCTGGAGATTTCAAGAAGGTGTACTTGGCTGATGGATCGGCACTGGATATTGTGGACATGAGTAAATTAGAGTCCATAATGACTCGGTATAGAAACTACAGAAAGTCAGACATGTTCCAGAATTGAAGGAAAATTTGATTTCAGTGGGAGAGCTGGATGAAGAAGGGCATGCTATTAACTTTCATGGTGGTAAGTGGAAAGTTAGCACGAGAGCCATTATTTTGGCTCGTTGATACGAAACATGTACTTTCTATATGACTAAAAATATTAGATATGCTATTAATGAGGCCTTTGGCCATAGGTTTTGGGATGATCAAAACTGGAAGATCATTGGAAGTAGAAAAAATACTTTTAATGAACAAAATATGTATAAGGACAGGTCGGGTGCACAACTTGTGGTTACAAAGCCAGAATTTGAGATATCTGAGTTTGACAACTTAGATGAGATCTCTGAAGACACAATACAGAATGAAGATCAAGAAACTGCAGATTCACAGGCATAACAAGGAACACCTACAACAATTGTTCGAACGTCTTCCAGAAGCGCAAGACCTCTACAGCGTTGTTCACCCTCCTTGTTCCATATTATGTTGACTGATGGCAGTGAGCCAGAAACTTATGATGAAGCCTTGCAAGTTGAAAATTCAACCAAGTGGGAGTTATCTGTGAAGGATGAGATGAACTCATTGATGACTAACCATGCATGGGAGCTGACAGAGCTACCAAAAGAAAAGAAGGCTTTGCATAATATGTGGGTGTACAAGATAAAGGGTGAACATGATGATAACAAGTGCTACAAGGCAAAATTGGTTGTCAAGGGTTTTCAGCAGAAGGAAGGTGCTGATTACACAGACATGTTATTTCCAGTGGTGAAGATGACAACAATCGGAATAGTGCCGGGAATTGTGGAAGCAGAAGATCTACATCTTGAGTAGCTAGATGTGAAGACAACATTCCTTCATGGTGAATTGGAGGAGGATAGTTATATGTGTTAGCCACAGGGATTCATAGTGCAAGGAAAGGAGAATCCAGTAGACATGTCGACAGAAGGTGTAACTATTGAGAAACTGAAGTTGTGCCCAGCTTCAGTTGGTCTTCAAGGCTGAGGACAAGGGGAAGAGTTGCAGCAGCAATGCCTAGGGTATGGAGGGATGCGAAGCTGAAGTTGGCAGGCGGGTGGACTAGTCTCCAAGTGAGAGATTGTTATTCTGTAGAGACTGTATGGACAACAAGTTGGCCTGTCCGAACAGAAACTCCAGCAAGTGCTTAGGGGCCAAGCTTGTCCGTACAGGCAGCAAGGCCCATCCTGACAGTAGTTCTAGGAACGACCTTTGTCGAAGAGCGTCCAAACATTGCGTTAGCCTGTCCGGACACTCGGGGCATTAAGTTGCGGAATCCTAGCCGCGTCCGGACACAGGCGCCTGGAAACTCCAGTTTTCTATTTAAAAACTTGTTTTGAGACTCTGTCTATATGAGAAATAATGGGAAAAGTGTGGAAACACTGAGAGGTCTTTTCTAGGTTTTCTATAGGGGGTTTGAGAGTTGAATAGTTTAATCAACGTCTCTGAATTATAAAAGTATCTTGTATTATTTCTCTATCATAGTGAAATCTAGCTACTACAATTCTGTGGACGCAGCCCTTAGTGGTAAACCACGTAAATCTTCTTGTTCTTGCGTGATTTCTTGAAAGTCTTTCATTCCGCTTTCTTCTTATTTTTCGTGTCTCACGGGTCTTGGTATAGGATTAATTTCCTAACAGTGAATGCTATAAATGGCTAAGTAAAAGCTAAGAATTGGTGTAGGTATAACATCTTAATTGAAGATGCCCGAGTTATGCTTAATAGTTTGCAGTTATGGAGGGGGTAAACCATATTACGAGGGAGGTAAATGGAGTAACTCATAGGCTAGCCAAAAAAGTGCTTTTTTTTATGGACGAACAAGTTTATATGAAGGAATGCCCTCTTTGTATTTTTGACATTATAACTAATGAACGCAGTAATTTTTAAATTCTACATTTATGAAAAGTTTGAATAAATATATTGTTGTAAATATGTGTGTTACAAACATTATTTCCTGTTACCAAATATTTTAGTATTTGGTATTAAAATATATTCATGAGTTTTTATAAAAAAGGAAAAATTAAAAATCTGATTTCCGTTTATGACCGTTGGTTATTAAAATGTGTTTTTATGGCTTTAATTTGTTTTTCAAACGTTATGATCATAACGTTCGTGGCTTTTCATTTATGATATATAGATACTTTATCATTCACGTGTGTGTATATATATATATATATATATATATATATATATATATATATATAACTTACAAAAGAACTTTTAGTATCAGCCTTTCCCCAGACTTGCTGTCTAGTTTTAGTTTTTTTAATTATTTTTTTCTTTGCTTTCCAAAGTGTATATATATGTACACGTAGCTTACCAAAGAGCTAAGAACACTGTACAGAGTGGTGCACAATACTTGCTTCCACACCATATATTATATTTTTAATTTTTTTACAAAGAAAAATATTTTTTGAAGTCACCTGTCCACTTTGACTAAAAGGTTATTCTATGTGATCTTCGTTCTTGGAAGTGTGTCCTTAACGTAGGTAGACGCTATAGTCTAATCATGGGAGGTTGCGTGTCAAGATATCCAATCAAACCGAATTATATACTTTGGGAGGCACTAATCAACATTTTTTAAAGGACAATGCTCTTGCACGATTTTATAGTATTGTGAGATTTTTAATTCTTTACTTTAATTTTAATCTCTTGTATTGCATTTATTTTATTATTATTATTTCAAATTTATATGGTCCAGTATCAACACTAATATTTTTAACCAATTATTTATTTAATTGTTAATTTTCATATTGGTATTATATATATCAGAAAAAAAAAAAAGAAGCTATACACTATCATCTTTGTGAAAAATGCTGGCAAAAACTTGACCCACCACGTCATGAGCTAGAATTCTGAAACACGCGTTTGGGTATCGAATATTTCGAATATGAATAATATTTTGAATCTAATCACGAATTTCAAGGCAATAAAAATGTGTTTGGATGTTGAATATAATTCAGATTCTTTTCGAATATGTGTTTGGGTGTTGAATTTGGAAGATTGAAAAAAAGTGTTTTATAATGGTAGAAAGTGGTTGGAAATGATTGAATTGTATGAAAAGTTGTGTATAATGATTGGTGTTATGAAAATAAGTGTTAATTTTTAAAAATTGAAAAAAAAAAGTTTTTTAATAGTAGGAAATGATTGAAGATGATTGGTTTGTATGAAAAGTTGTGCATAATGATTGGTATGGTAAAAAATAATAAAACTAATAATAAAAAAATTACAAAAAAATTAAAAATTAAAACTAAAACCTAAAAAAAGTAAAATTATATTTTTATTTTCATTTTTATTCTTTTTTTTAATAAAAATAAAAAATTAAAAAAAATTAAAAAAAAAAAGAGAAAAAAAGAAGAAGAAAATATAGGTGGCAGCCATCCCTTTGGGAGGGGGGTGGCTGCACTCGGATACGTACAAAAAATCTGACGGACAAGATTTAATATAGTGACTTCATGTTTTAGTCAATGGTCCTTACAAGCTCACATTAATGCTGAGTGTTAAAGTGAAATACACCCCATTGTCTCCTGTATTATGAGTCTGAAGACGCGGGTCCCACAACATTAAACAAATGCAGCTGGATTGGATTGTAGCAATAAATGCTTTCACACCAAAATATTCACGCTTCTGATATCTCATACCTCGAAATACAAACCGATTTCAATAAAGCATTCGGGTTTTATTCAACATGATGCGGGTGTCGGGTTTTTGAATAAAAACCCGGTTCGAATACATCAAAATATTCGAACCAAACACATAAAGACTATCAGTCTTCGTTGGCGTGTTCTTAAAAGCCTCAAATATATACACGCTTTGACATGTGCAGCCTAAGCATGGGCCATCATTCTTCAATGGTGTCCAAGCTCGTCACCCTCCTCCTCCTCCTCCTCTTCTTTCTCCCTCTCAAATCCCACAGCTCAACCCCACAATCTTGGGTCAAAGCCGGTTACTATTATTCAGGTAGCGAAACCGTCATTTCCGACATAAACTCCAAGCTTTTCACTCACCTCATATGCGCTTTCGCTTATATAAACTCCTCCACCTACCACCTCTCCATCAACTCCTCCACTGAACAACGTTTCTCTACCTTCACCGACACTGTAAAGCGGAAGAACCCGTCCATTACAACGCTTTTGTCCATATGGGTTGGCAAAGAAGACTCTTCAACCTTCTTTTCAATGATCAACCAGTCCTCTTATAGAAATTCTTTTATTCAATCTTCTATACGAACAGCTAAGCTTTATGGGTTTCCCTAGACCTTTTTGTTTTTGGGGTTGTGCCAAGCAAAAGCTCGGACATGACAAATTTAGGTACCCTTTTGAACGAGTGGCGAGTTGCTGTGGATTCCGAGGCAAGAAATTCTAGCAAGTCAGAGCTGCTCTTGGTCATGGCCAGTCATTACATGCCAGCTTTGGGTTCAGAGACTTACCCAATGGAGTCCATGCAGAGGAACTTGGATTGGGTACATGTTACAGCGTACGATTACTATGTGCCTAGAAAGGACAATTTCACGCACTTTCATGCGGCATTGCGTGGACAATTGAACGGGGCTAATACTGATGATGGTATAAAAGAGTGGAGGAGAAGAGGTTTTCTGCCAAGCAAGTTGGTTTTGGGCTTGCCTTTCCATGGCTATGCGTGGACGCTGGTGAACCCCCAAAACAATGCAATGGGTGCACCGTCGACGGGTCCGGCTGTTACAATGGACGGTTCCATGGGCTATAAGTTAATAAAATCCTACATTCGAAGCTTTGGTTATGGAGCGACTTCAGTGTACAATGCTACTTATGTGGTCAATTCCTGCACAATTGGGCCGACTTGGATTAATTACGACGATGTGGAGGCCATTAGAGCTAAGGTTTCTTATGCAAAGCAGAACGGTCTGCTTGGTTACAATGTGTTTCAAGTCGGCAATGACGACAATTGGGTGCTCTCTAGAGCAGGTACAAATTCAATTCAATTTACTACTTGGAATCCATCCATATGGTCTACATTAGGAAACAGAGGTTGAACATCATGACAATCAGGTCAAATTTCATAGGGTCCATGCTTAGGTTTCCATTTCTTATTGTTTATCTCAACAGTTTAAGCTCATTTAAATTAGTATTTTAACACTCCTCTTCATGTATGGACTCAAATTCTCCTTCAACAAATTAAACCCAACATGTGAAATATTTAACCGAAATTGGTGGTAAATTGTGGAATTGCCATGTTGAAATCAGAGATGAAGAAAAGGAAGAGAAAATAAAAGAAATTATCAATGAATGTTGAGTGGTATGTATAGACGTTGTAAGGGAACAAATGAGCATAATTATAAGGATTAGCTCTCTAATTGATAGCGCATGTTATGTGGTTGATTCTTTTCCTTACTGGGAGAAGCGCTTTGATTTGTTGACCAGTGTGGCTCGCTTTCCTTAAAACTTAATGCTCTTGCACTTTCCACATTACGAATGTGACACATCAGAAAAATAGTTAATGATGGTGAAAATAGTAATGGCCTCCTCTGCCCTGGCTCCAAATATAAATTTGGTTTAGGCCATGCGAAGTTTATTGTAATATTTTGGTTGCCAAAAAGCTTGTTTGTAAGTTTGATCACACCCATGTTTTCTTATCATTGTATTCTTGTGTCCATTTTGCACGTATTATGGATCCTGTCAGTATAGAGAACTCAAGGGTATCCTGTTATTCTCCCATAGAACCATAATTAAGATGTTGAAACAAAACTGAATGAAAAAATGATTAGAGATCCTCGTTAGACATTCCAATGGATATAAATGAATTACCTTTGCAGCTCAAGAGGAAGGTGAAGATCAACATAAGAAGAGGCCTTCGTTGTTAATAATTCTGCCTACAACTGTTGCAGTCTTGCTTATACTGAGCTTCATGATATGTTACTTATGGCGGAGGGTAATCAAGTCAAGAGGTAATTCTAATTTTTCAATTCTGAGACCACCATTAACCATGAAATGAAGTACACAACAACCATATAAGAGGTGGAGATACTAAACATCTTTCGCTTATGTTTCCTAATGGTTGCAGGTTGTGGAGAAAGCGCCAAAAGATTATTATATAAAGTCAAAATTAAACTTTCAGCTCCTGAAGATCTTGACAACAATGCTTCTAATCTGCAAGAATTCAGTTATACTACCATTAAAGCAGCTACACAAAACTTTTCGAGAGAGAATAAGCTTGGACAAGGAGGATATGGACCTGTTTACAAGGTAACATTCGGCAATTGCATCCATTGCTCAATCCTGTGTGGCAGAGTCCAATTACATAACCAAAAGAAAAAGAAAATGATGTCTGGAGATATGAAATCATCGAAAATATGGAAATTAGGATATGTTGGATCAGGAATCAGTTCGTTTTTCTTCAAACTGCATTAAAAGGTTCCAAACCTTTTATAAATTTTAATATTCAAAATCCTCTCAATCTAACTTAGTGTATTACTTTTCATAACTTACGCACCTAAATGGCTAACTCTGTATAATGCATGCTTGACACCTCATATATCTTGAGTTCCCTTTATACGTATCAGTGTAAATTTAAGCCAAATGCATATAAGCAACCCTATATATAGCTCCAGGAGATTATCATAGTTAATCCTCAAATGTTTAGGTGGAGTCTTATGCTTCTAACATTGCCTTCTGCTTCTAATTCTTAATTCTTTTTGATGAGTGTATCTCTTTTTACAGCTTCATCTACTTTCTTTTTCACTTCATTCAAGTTCCCAGATCCTTTTTCTTTTCAAGGCAGGAATATACTTCACCATTCTTCTCAGAAAGATCATGATTGTTTGATTTACCTCTTTTCCACTCCTTGTTTCCTTGGTTCTAACTCTGAAAGGGATTTGCTCAATTATGCCACTTGTTCTAATTTATCCACGTTATACATTCTGTTCATACCTTGGAATGATTTGTTGCTAGGAAGAACTATGCTTCACTAAACAACTTTCTAAAATCTTCCAACTAACTATTTGCATAGGATGATACCACTTTTTTTGAGCCTTTCTTTTAGCTATCTTCTTTTCTCTAAACAAAGAGGGGCCAGAGGGTTGATAGCTGCACCACAAAAAAGGGGCCAGATAGTTGCAAATATGTCTGTTTGTGAACATTATATTTCCACTGACAGTGATATGAAATACTATTATAGGGGTGAGTGAATAACGATCAGTGCTATATGTGGCTCATAATACTCTCTTTGGCTGATAATACTAACGATGAGTGTGGGTTTTCCTAGGGTAAGTTACGGAAGGGACAGGAGATAGCAGTAAAGAGACTTTCAAGAACTTCAAACCAAGGCCTTGAAGAGTTCAAAAATGAGGTCACACTTACCGCAAGACTACAACATGTAAATCTAGTCAGAGTTTTGGGGTATTGCACCGAGAGGGACGAAAAGATGTTGATTTATGAATACATGGCAAACAAAAGCTTGTATCTCTACCTTTTCGGTCAGCAACTTTTTATGCTTCCCATTTGAGTTCTATGCATACATGCGAGTCGTAACGTAATTTTGTACTGAAAAGTTTAAATGGGTCTAACAATTTCCACAATGAGGTTTAAAGAGGATGACACACTCGTTTAAGCTTTAAATAATTAAGTAAAGGTAGACCCATTTAAGCTCAATGAGGTTTCTTGATTTGTGATTTTCTTGTCCCACACTTTCTAGTAAGTAACAAAGTATTAATTTAAATTGATGCAGATCCAACTAGAAAGTTTCTTTTAGATTGGGAGAAACGTGTTCACATCATTGAAGGCATTACTCAAGGGCTTTTATATCTCCAAGAATACTCAAATTTTACTATAATTCACCGAGATTTAAAAGCTAGTAACATACTTCTAGACAATGACATGAACCCTAAGATATCAGATTTTGGGATGGCTAGAATTTTCAGGAAGGATGAGCATGAAGCAAACACAGGTCGGATTGTTGGAACATAGTAAGTAAAGTTCCTTTTGTAGAAATCTCACATGTTTCCTTTTTTTTTTCTTTTCTTTTTTTCTTTTCTTTTTTTCTAGTACTGATCATTGTCATTGTTACATGCTATATAGTGGCTATGTTCCTCCCGAATATGTAAGAAAAGGTATATATTCGACAAAATCCGACGTTTATAGCTTTGGAGTTCTGCTTCTGCAAATTATAAGTGGCAAGAGGACTGCATGTTATTATGGGACACATGAAAATTTGAACCTTTTAGAATATGTGAGTTACTTGGTAATACTTTCTATGATTATATTATGATCACTATTGTGGTTTAGGTTTATCGTCATTTGAAAAGTCCCTCATTTGTTCTACAACTAAGATGAGTAATTTTTGCAGGCATATGTGCTGTGGAAAGAGGGCAAAGGGCGGGAGTTTCTTGATCCATCACTGGATGATTTATCTTCTTCTTGTAAACTCCTAAGATGCATGGAGGTGGCTCTTTTATGTGTCCAAGAGAACCCTGTTGATAGACCTTCTATGTTGGAGATTTCTTCAATGCTCAGGAATGAAACTAGAGCCATCAACACTCCTAAAAAGCCTGCTTTTTCACTTCAAAGAGATGAAAATGTGGAAGAAAATTGTCAGTCGCAGGGAAAATTTTGTTCAGTCAATGATGCCACAATTTCCCAACTGGTACCCCGATGATACTGATCATGCAGTTGTATTGCTTTAGTTTTGCCATATATGTATGTTTAGTTGATCATTATCTTCATTCTTGGTCTTTCAAAATTAATTTCAAATAGAAAACTGTGGACCACGCCTCATAAGCTTTGGAGGAATGGGGGATAATGGGGTATCACTCCAAAAGCATTAGACACATCTACGGTATCACTCAAAACGGACTAGCCACATATGCACTAATTCTTTTGGGGTGGTCAATTAGATGTAGCTAATACTTTTTCCTGAGTCGTTACAAATGGTATCAAAGCTATCTAGTAACATCATGTATTATTTGAGAACTGTATGATGTGGCCTTGATAAGGACGTAAGGGATTTAAGGGAGGAAGTTTATAACACTCCGGTCCCATATTATGAAGATAAAGAGAAGTCCACATAGAGTGAGTGGTTCATAAAAATAGTCATGAGTGTTAAGTTTCATATTGCTTAATTATTAGGTGAAACTAAGTTTTATAAAGAATTCTAAGAAAGTTTCAAATTAACTAGTCATTTTAAAGTGATAGTGCGGATGTGGCTAGCGCTTATAACTTTTTCGTGAGTGTAAGCGCTAGTCACATCTAGGGAAATAAAAGCCATGATGAAACTAATAACTCATAACACAAACAAGCAAATAAAAGAATTGTAGAGACCAAAGATTTTAAACAAGAGTAATAATATAAACCACATTTTTATGTACAATTATCTCACAGTATTGACATACAAGTAGTCTTAATTAACCTTTGATTTTTTTTTTTTTTTTAACAAGTATTAATCTAATAGTCGGTTGAAATATCACGTCAATATTATAAAATAAACATGTAATTTCTAACATTAATTTTTAAACAGAGTGCATTGGTCTCACCGTCCTAAAAAATGTGACAATTCCATTCTTTCCAAATATTCAACCTTAATAACTTTCTAAATGGCCTCTATGCAAAAGTTGTTCTTTACTTCCCATAAATTCATGGACATTGAACCCAAAAAAAAAAAAAAAAAAAAAAAAAAAAAAAAAAAATTATCTTATATCCTCATCACTAATTATTCGCATAAGAGAAATGCTTAACACATATATTTTATAAAATTTTATTACAAATAAAATATTAAATGTTTCCGTAAGTCTCATCCTTAAATTATCTTAAAAAAATTATTAATAAAACATAATTATTGTATTCATTACTAATTAAAATCCATCTCATATATCTTCACATATGAATGATTGAATCATACACAAAAATTTGCATAAATTTTCTATTGCAAAATAAAATTACATACAAGTTTGATCAAAATCTTAAATCCTAAACCCATCTCACCCATTATTTCAACCCAAGTGCATCCACGACGCCCTCAAAGCTATCAAACCTTGAGCTCACCACATCCACCTTCACCCCAAGCCTTTCTGCCCCCGCCGCCGTCACCGGTCCGTGCGCCGCCACCACCAACTCCGGACACCTCTCCCTCACAAACTCCTCCCAATCCGTCCACCCAAACTCCATCAAGCTCTTCAACAGCCCCTCCACCTCTGCGCTACTCGTGAACACCACCGCACCCAATCCCCGCCCTCTCTCCACCACCACACGCGCACACTCCGCCCCAGCCCAGCGCGTCTCGTACGCGCTCACCCTCACCGGAACCCACCCTTTCTCCCCCAGGTCCCGGAGAAAGTCCGGGACCACCGGTGGCTCTGTGAGGCCCACCACGAGCGGGACCGGGCACAGAACCCCCCGGCAGAGCCCGTCCCCGAGCGACTCGACCAAGCCGCTCGGGGTGGCGACCGGAGGGACCAAAACCCTAATTCTTTTAGCGTTTTCGCAGAGCTTGGACACGACGTCGTGGTCAATGAGCTCCGAGTCCTTGCCTAGCGCGGCGACTATGAAGGCCTCACCGCGGGGGGAGAGGAGGGGCTCGTTGAAGGCTGCGGCGGCTGCGGAGAAGGATTGGATGGCGGCGCGTGAGGTGAAGGCGAGGGCGGAGAAGGCGTCGAGGTTTGGGGGTGAGAGGTAGGGAATGAGGGAGTGTGGGGTGGCGTGAACGTGGAGAGTGGGGCACCAGAGGGGATCGTAGCCCTTGAGGGTGAGGAGGCGAGAGAGGCGTGAAGCGTAGTTTTGGGGAGTGGTGAAGGCCACAGTGGGCTTATTGGTGGTGGTGGTGGCGGCGGCGGCGGCGGGGGAGAGCGGGGCTGGTGGCAGTGGGAGAGCTGGTTTGTGCGTAGTCATGGTTACGGTCGTGTTTGATAACGAGGTTTCCACGTTAGTAGGACAAGTATTCTCCTTATAAATGGGGTTACTTAAAGTGGGTATTCGAACACGTGGATTATCTGCTCGAATTCGTATCGCAGATGATAAAAGACAGAAAATATATTTTTGTCCAAAAACTAACAATAAGAGAAGTATTCTCTTTATAAATACACAAAATTGGTTTTGAATTAAAATTTTTTTTTCCCAAAATTGGTTTTGAATTAAATTTTTTTTTTCCCAATTAGGTTAAAAGACTCGTACTAATTTGGAGTGTACACGGTGGTTTGTTGAGATTCAATTGAGTAATGTTATATACTACACTAAAACTCACTTTAATACACTTTTATTTACTTGGGTTAATGGCAATCCGGTAAAATGTGAGTGTAGAATATGAAAAAATTTAAGATAGTGAAGGCATAATTTTAGAAGCCAATCTTTTATTTCTCCTATTGATATGACATTGTTAATCGATCTTTATTTCAAAAAAAAAAAAAGTATTAATTGACATTATCATGTTAATAAGGTGAAATAGTCATAAACTAAAAGTGTAATTTTTAATGTTACTCTAGTCTTGGACGTATAACCATCACCAAATGGTGTTGATTGGTGTCCCCAGACAAAATAGATTAACATTTATTGCCTTCGGGTTTCGGTAGAACGTGATTTTTTAATTCAGTCTATTAAATTGACACTACCTTTTCTCATACCACATTGGCCGATTGGTCGATGGCACGTGTTGCCTTCGCTACGTGCATTCAAAGGTCTGTAGCTGCAACTTAAAGAGAAAAAAGTCTATTAAATTAACATCTGTTCTTAAAACAAGTAATTCTTACATGCAATTTTAATACTCTAACAACTTATGACAGTTTAATAAAACTAGGTTCTAAAAACTTTGTTGGGAATGCTTGAAGATTTGCTCTTATATAATCGGTTCTAAAAAGAAGAGGGACCACCTAATAATTCACTACATTATATTTCCAGTACAAAACAAAAATGTAAAAACCAATGGAAACTCAAAAAGAATCATCATCTCAAGCCGTGTTCGTCGAAGACTTGAAGTCTTGCAAAATTTCTCTATCTTCATCATGGGGTAGAAGAATATCAGGTACCACCTCAATATCTTCTGCAGGCTAATGGAATATGGAAGGAAGATAAATACTGCATGGAAAATAAGATAACGCAGAAAGGCAAAGAGGATATGAAGAAGCACACTGTTACCTGCCATAGTTGCAATAGTCGCCATAACAAAAAACCAATGATCATAACCAAGCAAAACAGCTTGCCTGCCCAAGCTCCACATGAGAGATACCTGGTGAACAATTTAAGCCCCTTGAAATCACCGAAAAAAAAAAACAAAACTAAACAAAAAACTGAATCAAGTGTGTCATGGTAGCATCATCAAAGCGGGTGATTGCCGATTCAAGTACCAGACACTTACAGTATCGAAGAAACAACTTTAATTGGATCTTTGGTCCGCCAAATGAAGATTTTTGTTTTTTGATTATCCAGGTAATCACCATGATAGATGATCGATAATGTATGAACAACAAATCCATTTTAGTGGACTAATTTGCCTCGAAACACGAGCATCCAATCAAATGTTATCTTACCGTGAGAGTCGTTCGAGAAGACTTTGATTCGAGCATTTCAGAGCACGGTCATATACAATCTCTGTCCTTTTTGCAACATCATGCCAATTATAGAGCTTCTTCATCTATCAGCAAATAAGGAAACAAAATTAACAAATTGGCCACTGTATAAGCAGTCAAATTTTCATAAAGACCAAAGTCGATATTAAATGATGCACTCACACGATTGTGCATGGCTTGTGGGTCAATCTTGGGAAGTATAGATATTGCCTTCTTGATTGCTTGTACCATATCACTAGGATCTGGCTCCGCAAGTACAATCATGTCATCTGGTAGAACCTAAGAGGACACAAGGGGTTATTAGCTAGACTAAAATGCTATCTAAAGATCAATGGGAACTCAACTATTCTAACAAAGATCTCATTAACAAAGGACTATAATATTAATCATATCAACCAGGTAGAGAAGAAACATCTCATTATACATGCCTCTGGGACACCTCCTACACGTGTACTGACTGTTAATAATCCACAACTAGCAGCTTCTAATATGGCTATGCAAAAAGCTTCTGTTAACGAACTGCCAAAAGGACAAAAATCAGATCAGACAAATAGAAGAAAAATACCATGCTAGGGTCATATTCGCTATTACTTATTTAAACTGATATTTGTGCAGGTTGAGAGATGCCACTAATTCTCTATTGTCTACAATTGTTAAGTTCTATTTGCAAATTTGGCAAGTGGATACATCCAACTATAAGATGAACAGATATTTTTGAATTTTACAAACAACCATAATTTCAAGTAAGTTCATCTAGTCTCCAAATCAAAGTAAAATTCGTCTCGACATAATTGGACTGAAAATATATAAATTTGAATGAGAACTTCCAAGAATAGTTACCTGTTTAAGAATATATGGCCAGAAATCAAGACAGATCGTACTCGAGCATGTGGTACAGCGCCCAACATTTCAACTCGATCTTGGAGAGAATGCTTCTCCCTCATCTCTTCCAACCGCACCCGTTTAGGTCCATCTCCTCCAACAATGAAACGAACCTTAACATATCATTCAAATTAGAATAAGAGTTAATCTCTTTTTCCTTTGCCCAAACAATGGAATAAACCCCTAATCCCAAAAACTGATAACCCCACCATAACAGGGTGATAAATCTCTCAATGAGATAATAACTGAGAATAAAAGAACTGAACAGACTCTAGTGAATAGTTGGATACATAAAAAATATGTGGACCTAATGAATCCCAGGATACGGGGTATGTCCACTGACATATAAATAGAGTTGTTTGAATTTTTCCCACTCACCATTAGGCGATGAAAAGCTCTTGTGCATGCAAAGATCTAACAAATGGGCTTGGGGGAACAATTTGGGAAGTCATAAATCACCTAGTCAAGTGACGCTGACTCCATAATCTCTCATTAACTTTGGCAGTTGCTAATAGAGAAGCAGTGACCCACTAAAATGGTGGACATGGAATCAGGGGATAATTCATGCTACTTCAATATCAAAGAAGAAAACAAAACCAAGTGTAATGGCCAACAAGCATGAATAGAAATCCAATAAGAAATAATGTGCTTAAAGCAACTCACATTGGGATATATGCGGCAAACCTCTGGAATGACTTCAACAAGTAAATCAGCGCCCTTTCGATAAACCAATCTACTTATCACAACAATAACAATTTCGTTACCACTGGGTCTCTCCGCGGCAGGCTTGAACATAGCTGTATCAACAGCATTAGGTATAACAAAGACCTTTTCCGGTGGCAGACCTGAACGTAGCACAGTGTTTTCTTTGCTTGTATGAGAAACACAAATGGCCTGACTTACGTCTGCTAAAGTAAACTGCAATACCTTGTTCATGTGGATGCTTCCCACATCAGCAAAACCATACAGTGAATGATCAGTAAATACAACCTTGTACCCCATAGTGCGTGCGTGCATTAAAGCTTCATGGCAAAGAGTTGAGAAGGCTTGATGCCCATGAACCAACGATATTTTTTCTCGAATAAGGATAGTCCTTATAATTGGAAGTGTCCCATAGAAGGTTGGTAATGTATTCTGCATAAGAAATGGCTTCCATGGTACATAGTAGACTTTCAGGCCACCAGTCATATATCTGACCCCAGAACGATTTCCATAGGCATGAGTCATAACCACCACCTGCACAGTGAAATTAACGAAGTCTTTGTCATCAAGGACAATTAAAACTAAAATGGGAACTGAAATCTGATGCAGCTATTCAGTCGACAGCAGGCTTATGATATGCCATTTGGTTTGCAAGAAATTACCAGGTGGAGAAAAAGGAATCATTAAAAAGACAGAAGCTGGAAAATTTAAATTTTCTTCTGTATAATTTATGCAACAAACAAAAACAGAAAGAAAGTACAGATATGAGAATTTTTTTTTTTTTTAAAAAAAAAAAATATTGTTTTATAGAGAGAATCTTCAATCTCATTTAAAAAAAAAATGAAAACAGAAGAAATCTTCAATCTCCTCTTTCCTCACTTTCTTTACAGATGGCTAATGAAAGAGCAAGGAGTTGACCAACAAACCAAATAACACTCTCTGACCTTGTGACCAAGCTTTAGTAGGCATTGTGACAGATAATAGATGTGACTCTCCACGCCACCAAAGTTGGGATAGAAAAAATCAGAGACCATCAGAACCCTGTGCCTTTTTGGTTCACCCATTAAGTCATCACAATTGCCTGCAATAAAGTTAATCTTCTATTTATGAGATAGACAGTAATTTATTCAAGATACAACAACAAAATGAGGAGGAAAACTACCAGTACAGGAAACAAAAGTTATATCATATTCAAGATACTTCTAACAAAATTACTATGAGTATACATTATTCCAAGGCAATCTTCTAGGCAAGATATATCACTTTTAGCTCTTCATTTCTTCACCTTCTTCTTCTTGTTCCCTTTACCCCATTCTTTGTTTCACCAATGTCTATAGCATTTCTACCCCCTCACTAATCTCCCCCATTTCACAAACCTCAGAAACACTTCAAGCATAGATGAAACGTAACAATCTCATTTTTCTTCTCTCTCTCTCTGTATGCAATTTTTTTTCACTTCCAGCTGAAAACCTCATCATTATCCACATAATCCTCTACATCTACAGCCTCATATTTTTGTGGGTAGCACAACATTCACGTGTTTCCTAAAACCCATTTAGATTAAACCTTCCACAACTTATGTTACTGTCAAATTTCTCAATGCAAATCCGAAAACAACACACAAATATGCAAAGAAATTAATGGGTTCTGTGCAAACATTGTATAAACAAGACCACCAACGCATAACACAAAGATTTCTCGCAAACCCAAATTAAGCCCAACAGGGAAAAACGAAACAGAAAACAAAAAACGACGGAGAGAGTGATCCTCACCCAGCAGCCATGGAAGCCGAAATCAGGAGAGCTAACTGCTAACCTTTCTGAGAGGGATGAGAAATTTGGGGGCCTCTGGGACTTGGGTTTGGGATAGGAATTGAAATTTTTTGGTTGTGTTAACTAGAAAGGTAAGTAAAGATTTGTTGTGAATTTAGTTAGCTGCGATAATTTGGAATTTTGGGGATTTTCTTAGGTGTGTCAAAATTCACCCAAATTTGAAAATTTTATGTATTTTTGCTACTTCACAAAATTTGGTACCCCATTCTCCTCTTTTCTTTTCTTTTCTTTTTTTTTTTTTTTTTTTTTTTTTAAGCCCGAAGTTATACATCTTGAGAATAGAGGTACAAGACCCCCTATACTCTAAGCTAGAAGGATCTGACTTCAAAAACAGCTGTCTAAACAGAACACAAACCTTACAAGAACAATATTTAAGCCTCTTTATAATAACGCACACTAAAAAAAAAAATAGGGCCTATCTAGCTACAAGCCAACAAATATTATAGTAAAATTTGAGCAATACAAAGACAGACCGTGACTAGAGAAACAAAAGAAATACACAAACATAGCAAAACAGAAAAACCCAACCCAAGCCGACAACAGAGAGGTTTTTTGTATCAAAACCGTGCAGTTGGTTTTTTTGAATTGGATTGACCCGCCCATCATCAGCCCATGTGTGAGCATGGTAGAAGGGTACCAAACACAAAACAACCCTTTTTCTTCCATAATAAAAAAAAACCCAAACACAAGCATAAAAAAAGTTTGAGGAAAACTTCACTTACTCACAAATCTTTCATCGTTTTTATAATCATTTTTTTAAATTTTAAAAAGCTCTCAAGTTTGGATATTCAAGTTTAAAAAGTTTGCAATGCCACCTCTACTGTTAGGGTTTGTGGTTAAATCAGATAATAAGTAAGTGAAATATAATTTATACTCCTGTAAAAATTTTAAAATTATTATAATAAATAATTAAAATTAATTTTTTTTAAAAAAAAAAAAAAAGTAAGCCGTGAAGCATATGGTCAATTTTAATTTATTTTTTTTATAAAAAGAAACATGAGTATTTTAAAAAATTTCACATCATCCGTTAAAATTTAAGTGCATTACAGAGTTTTTAAACTAACGAAAGAATAACATTACAAACTTTCTAAACTATGATACCCAACTTTGAGAGTTTTTAAACTTTAGATGTGTGATTGCATTAGCGATAAAACATAGGTAGGTAAAATTCCCCCAAATAATTTTCACATTTATATCACATCTAAACACTTTTTCAAACCAAAACAAAAAAAATACTCTCAAAATATATTAACAAACATTGCCATATATTTGATTAGAGATATAATTATTTACCACCTAAATATATAACTTTTCACCACCTTGTCTATGTGGCAAGGTGGTCCCCCAACTTATTTTATTTTTTAAAATAAAAAAACTTTAAAGCTAATAGGGGACCACTTTACCATATAGACAAAGTGGTGAAAAGTTATATATTTAGATGGTAGATAATCATTACATCTCATTTTGTTCTTTTGCTAAAAAAATAAATAAAAAAATCTAAACTGATCAGTAGTGCTATATCAACAAAATGAAAATAATCAATTTCAATAGATTAAATTAAAAAAAAAAACTTTCTATTTAATTTGAACAAAAACTTTTATCTTTTTCCTGGGACAAAGTTTTTGTTTAAATAGAAATAATATATTTCTTTTTAAAATTTCTAATTAAAATATTTTAATTAGAAAACTTTTGTTTGTAATTTAATAGAACGGAAACTTTCTCTAATAATCGAAAGAATGTACAGTAACGGGCAATTGCAAGCTACCTTAAATTCTGATAAAAGATTCGTAAATTCACCCACAAAAGAATGGAAAATGTCATTTTTACAACAAGTGCACAACATGTGCACTCCCTCCCCTCACAGTCCCACCCTCATGTAAAGGGAGGAGTGCACATGCACAGCTAATGCTTAGGAGAAGCATTTCTTCCGGATTTCATCCGGAAAAATTGCTTTTTCATGGCATTATTGTAATTAAAAGTGGCATTATTGTAATATTTTAATTACAATAATGCCATGGAGAACCATTTTTCCCGGATGAAATCCGGAAAAAATGCTTCTCCTAAGCATTGCTCGCACATGCACTCCTGTAGCGCAGGAATCAAAGCCCCAAAAGAATAACACATGTCACTGTGAGACGAAGAAGAATAAACACTTTGATATAAAATAATAAATAAAATAAACCCAGGATAAGAATCTTACCTAATTTCAATTTAAATGAATTCAGGTTTTTTATTAAATTGAATAAAAAATGTTACATATTAAAAATATGATATATTACAAATAAGAATTAGGGATAATTGCACCGTTGGTCCCTGTGGTATACCATAATTATTTTTCACTCCCTATGGTTTAAAAAGTTCACTGGAGGTCCTCGTGATATGCAATAATTACAAATCGATCCCTGGCGTCAAATTCTGTTAAAATTTTTAACAGATTCCGTCAAATGCCACGTCAGCGCCACGTGTCTTCATCTTATTGGTGACACGTGGCGCTGACATGTCTAATTTTAATAAAATAATATAAATTTATTAAAAAATAAATAAAAAATACATATTTTTTTTAAAAAAAAAAAAAAAAGAAAAAAACAAAAATGGGAAAGGGGGTGGCCTGGCCACCCCCAAAAGGGGTGGCCGCACGCCACCCCCAGAGGCCGCCGGGGGTGGCGCGCGGCCACCCCCAGTGGCCGGGGGTGGCGCGCGACCACCCCCAGGCCATTGGGGGTGGCCCGAAGGCCACCCCCTGGGCCTTGGGGGTGGCCGCGCGCCACCCCTTGCAGCCACTGGGGGTGGCGCGCGGCCACCCCCAGTAGCTGGGGGCGGCCAGGCCACCCCCAAAGGGGTGGCTGGGCCACCCCTTCAGCTTTTTTTTTTTTTTGTTTTTTTTTTGAATTTTTTTTGAATTTTTTTATAAAAAAATAAGTATTTTTATTTATTTTTTAATAAATTTATCTTTTTTATTACGATAGACACGTGTCGCCATCTTATTGGCGACACGTGGCGCTGACGTGGCATTTGACGCCAGGGATCGATTTGTAATTATTGCATATCACAAGGACCTCCAGTGAACTTTTTAAACCATAGGGAGTGAAAAATAATTATGGTATACCACAGGGACCAACGGTGCAATTATCCCTAAGAATTAAGTATATCTTTATCATATTCTTGTGCTTTATGTTGTAGAATATTTTTTAAAAAGAAAAACTATTTTTCGATTTATTAAAGAAATAAGCATATATTTAAAAGTTAGTGCCACGTAGTATGCCACCTTTTTAAAAAAATAACATTTTTCAAATTATTACAAGTAAAGAACGGTCAAAATTAATATAATTTGAGAATCTTTAAACTTGTTTGGATGTATGATTTTTTGTTTGTATTATATTTTACTATTGTTTATTATATTCAAAATTACGAATAAAAAAAATTGTTTTTTGAAATAAAATTAAAAAAATAATAATAAAACTTTATTAAAATTAAAATTTAAAAAACATACGTAAACATGTTTTTAAAATATATCTAAAAAAAAAAAAAAACCCAAACATTTTAAAGAATCGTAAGGGATCGTGATTAAGGGTCCGTTTGGGTTTGCGATTTCAAAAAGTGCGATTTAAAATAACGATTTTAAAATGTGCGATTTGAAAAAAGTGATTTTTAAAAACGCAGTTAAGCGTTTGGCAAAATCGCAGTTTAGCTTTTAAAATCGCGAATTTACCTTTAAAATTCTGCGTTTTCAAAAAAGCACCATCTTATATGCGATTTGAAAAAGCAGATTTTCTGCGTTTTCAAATCGCAATTTTTAAAAACGCAGTTCCCAAACGATCTATGTTCTGCGATTTGGTTTAAAATCGCACTTATTGTCTACGAAATCGCAATCCCAAACGCACCCTAAAAAGCCACCGCAGCGCTGGACTATGGATTCTAAGACTTGGCTCACAAGTAAAGTTCTCTATATTCCAGGATTGGGCCCCACCTCAGTGTACGGAGACCGCCCTTTTTCTCTTTAAATGACTTGTTGGTCTGTCGGCGTTGGTGCGTTGGTCTCACGCACTCACTGTCTGACAAAGAGCCTCAGAGAGAGAGAATCACAGACACAGAGTAAAGCAAAGCTAACAATCAATAATATTCTTCTTCGTCTTCTTCTACACGGGAAGTAACTGTCGTAACTGTTGATGTTTCCGAGGCAAGCAGAAGGAGAGCTGTATTTGATATAAATTTTTCAAAAAGATGAAGATCGAATGAACGTGGAAATTGCTCATCCAACGCCAAAACATTATTGGTTCTGAAGAAACAATTTATGAAGTTGTTCCAATCACTTCAAAGACTCTGAAATTTGTATTCATCTCTTTTTAATTTGCAGGTTTTTCACTTCAAAGCTCAAATTGTTGGTACATGCACCCCAATCTTCAACGGAAGCTGCTAAACTAAATCAATTAATCTTCAATGGATTCTTCCGCCTCGGAAAGCTGCAAAGGTTGAGACATTGAGGCAATTCTTCTTCTGAAAGTTAATTTATTCCTTTTTAATCATTATGTCGTATCAATTATCTTTGATTTTGTATGTTGTCAGATGAGATTCTACAACGGGAACTACATGAGATGCTTGTACCTGCTGCACTAAGAAAACCATTAATTACTGACTTGGAAAATTCTGTCAGTCTAAACTCCTACTATATAGAATTTAGTCCTGATCCTGAGGATAGGATCTATAAAAAGTTTGGTCTATTTGTCAAAGCACCTCTCCCTGGAGAGGCTGAGAGAATGGAACTTGATCTTCATCTGTCACGTCGTAGATCTGTGATGACAAAGCTTGTCCCAACAGGAATTGCAGAATTTGATAAAAATGAGGTGCATGGTGTTTTTTTGGACAAAATTTTATACTGCGAAACTTATTTTCTTACAGTATCCTGACTTGTATTCTTACAGATTATGTTAGCACAGAATTTTCAAGAAATGTACCTCAAGATCATCCTTGACCGATCAGAATTTATTCCTGAATTTGTTCCCTTGGGAAAGAATGATACTTGTAAATCGAGTTCCTCAACATTCTACCTGTTGCTTCCAGTAGTTTTGCATGATAATGAAAGTACAATAACTGTAGATTGGGAGATTGTTAGGAGATGTTTATCGTCCCCAGTTTTCAGGGCTTCAGAAGATGACATGGTTAAAGAACATTTTCCTTTGGATGATGAACACTTGCAACTTATCAATGGTTACAGAAGTATAAGTGATGTTGAGAATAGTTTAGTGTATTGCCCGCACAAAAAGGCGTTTTTCTTCATTACTAACGTTTTTCATGGAAAGAACGGACGCAGCCCTGATAAAGAAACAGAAACTTCAAGCTACCTGGAGCACTTAGAGCAGTAAGTGACTAGACTTCTTGACACTTGGTTGACTATTTATATTGAGTGATTCTATAGATAGAACTTGTTAATTATTACAGTTTTTGGTACAGTAGTACGAGCTTCTAGAAAGTTCTTTTCTCTAAAAAACAATAAAGATCGGTAAAAGTATTTGCTGGGGTGTCAGCTAGTCCCACTTTAATGCTTAAGTCAGCTCTTTGTAAGAATGTGTATCAATGTCTTATTAACAATAATTCCAGCTAGAGTATACCTGAATGTTTGTTTGTACTTATAGTAAGGGTAAGAATCAGTTTCCCCCGGATATGGAGGGAATTGATCCTCTGATTGCGAGTTTCCATGAACCCGAAACGTGGGTTTCCAGGTGTCTGGATCGTGTGTATCCAAATCGTGGGCCTCAACATTCTCAAGACACCTCCGAGTATCTCTAAATCTCAATCTCTTTGTGGCTTCCCGCAAATTACTCCCGGGTGGGTTTGGACTTTGCCATATGGTGGATTACGCAACCCGGCCTTCTTAGTTAGTTGTGGGCTTGGTTAATGAATCATATAACTGGCCTTCTTTGGGACCGAAAAATAGTAAATGGGCTAACATGGATTGCCAAGCCCATTTACTAACTATTGGGAATATTTCCCAACATAATTCATGTCCACTTCTATCCTGCAGAGGTGATGTAACTTTTAAAATTACTATTAGAATAAAATATAATAGCGATCCATTACAAATCCAGTGATGCTTTTAAAAGCCACGTCACTTTTAAGAGAATAAAAGGGGAACATGAGTTATAGCATTACTCAATGAGTCATTTAAATTTGTATGTCATTTTTAGATGCCTAATTTTTGCTTATTGGTGCACTTATCTGTTAGGCATGGCAGCCCCGTTGGGCCTAGCAAACCAAATCCTCAGCCCATTCAACAGAAGGCCCAAGCATCCAAGCCTCACCACAAAAGGGACACTCCCTCCAAAAGGCAAGGAAGCTCTCACACCCTCTCAAACTCTCCATTCAATTTCTCTCTAAGACAGAAGACTAACTTAATTATTAGAGTGTCCTTTAGTCCCCGAGGGAACGATGGACTCCGGTGATTGCTTTCTCTGTTTTGTAGGTGGTCCGTTGCTGATCCGCCCATCCGAAAACTGTTCTAACATTATCATAAAAATTTATGCTTGTTGATGTGAAATTTTTGTGAATTCTAAGAACTGGTAAATACAATATATAAAGAACTTTGGCATTCGGCTTACAAAATATTCTATAACTTCTGTTGGTTTTCTATTTTTCAATTTATTATGGTATTTGTTTCCTTAAATGTTGGAAGTCAGGTTTGGCATTCAACTTAAATACCCTGGACAACCTCTTCTGCATGCAAAACCACTTTTTTCCTTGCATAACTTGCTACTCAACCGAAGATCAGAGAATTCAGGTAATTATTTTATTTGTTTTCTGTCATATATAGTTCTCTCTTTGTTGGGGGTATTGCATGAAGTGATTCATACTTGTGTTCCAATTGTTTTCTTTTGGAATGTATTAATATCTCAATCATACTTGCGAAAAAAAATATATCTCAAATAGTTTTTTGCTGTAAGTTTTATCAAGCTGCTTCCTTTGTATAAATATGCGCGCTCACACACACAATTCAGTGTGTGATTTAGATCGTGCTGCAGAAAATATTCTGCTCACTGGCCACTGTACTGAAAGCAAACAGGATGAAATAAAGGATTTGGGTGTTGTCACAACACATGATCGTAGAACTTCTTTGCAAGTGACATAAAGAATGGGAAATTGGCATTAGAAACTGGACTTGGGCTAATTTTATGATCTGTTTATTGGCTTTCTTAAACCAGAAAATAGTAATCCCAGAAATTAAGCAAGGGACAAAGAATAATAAAAAAGAAAGAGGAAGTAGAAGAAGAAGAACAAAAGATATGGAGAGATCGAGCAAGAGAATAAGAATCTAGGCCCTATGACATTTTGAAAAAGGTAGTTGTGTACTCTAAGTAATATGCCATGCCTCAGAAAAAAGGATCAGAACTTTATATGGGCTAGTAACCGTTGAATCCTAGACTTATAATCGTGTCAATCATTACCATTTATCAAAGCCTAAGTATAAGAACTCAGAAATGACAAATACCATAATTTTTTGCTGCTAAAGTTGTGTGAATGATACCTGTGCTACAGTAATTTGACTCTTTAATTTAAATTAAAAAGCATAAAATAGGAGGGCTAGATATTATAAGTAATATTACTCAAAGAATCATGTTTCATAAGATATGTCAAAATTATTCCACTGGCGATAGTTTCCGATGTCTAACTCCAATTGAAATTTTCGGCCATAATTATCTTGATAATAAATCAGCCAAAGGTAATCACACATCTTAACAGTAGTGAACCCTCGGAGATTGTTAACCATGCGAGGTTCAACAGAACTGAGTAGCCAAGAAGCAATGTTGGCATCTTTGCCTTCCCATGAACTAAGTTCCTTAGGATCAGTTGGAGCCGTAGAAGATCCATTCAAATGACCCCATAACTCCTTCCATAACTCCTTCCCTTTCACAAACATCTTGAACTAAAATTCCCAACCGGCGTAGTTCTTGCCATTAAAACGAACAATAGAATTTTCGCCTGACATAATAGCCACTAGAAAAAATAATAATAATAATAAAAATAATATGAAAGACTAGACAAATCACAACAATCACAGGAACAGTATGATCAAGCAAGACTTCCCAACAATCCAAGACAAGAAGGAGCTGTTCAAAAATTTAAAAGAAGATTCTGACAGCCCCACACCATAGTTTCGACAGCCCAAAACCACCCAAAAATCCAAAAAAAAAAATCTCTGGAAAGCAAAGAGATTGCCTACAAAACCTATGAAGTGTTAGAATATATGGAAAATATATTATATTTTCCGTATATTCCTTATTTGGTTGATATTGTAATATTCTCTATTTACGGTGAATTGTAATCAAATCATGGGGATTTAATTACCATATTAGTATTTACTCTGAACCCTATAAATAGGGACTTTTGTATTGTAGACAGGACAAGTTAATAAGATCACAATGTAGCCCTTTAGGCTTTACCCTGTGGACGTAGGTCATAGACCGAACCACGTAAATCCCCTATCTCTTTTCTCTGTCTTGCTTCCGTTATTATTCCAATTATTATTCAGTCCAATTTGACATGGTATCAGAGCCCCAATTCTCTTGGGTGATTTTTTTTTCCTGGGTGTTGGCCGACGTGTTCTTGGAATTTTTTTGGTCGACCGTTCTCTTGTGATTCTCTTGGTTTCTCAGCCGATTGGTTGGTATTTCACGGTGGTTTGGCATTCTCAACCTTTTCTGTTTTGGTTGCTATCGACGTTCGGAGATTTGATTGTCGGTGTTTCTGTTTTGCACGAAGTCTTGTGCGTTCTGGTCTGTGGCGTGGTGCGAAGTCTTCTGGTTCGGTGGTCCTAGGTTGTTCGGTCCTCTTTTTCCGGTGGTTCTGTGTTGCTCTGTGGTCTGGCCGTGTCTGTCTTGCCGTGCTGCTCCTGTAGGTGTGTCTTCTTCGTGACCTGCTGTGTGTGAGGGCGGACGATCGTGGGTACGATTTTGTGCGTGGTGTGAAGATTTGTTGTTCAGGCAGTTTCGGTGGGTGCTGGGTTTCTAGGTGTCGGCCATCTCTGTTGAGGTGGGCGATCTGTGGTGGACAGGGGCGTTTCCGGTGATCTGGGCTGGTAGCTATCGGTGTTCTGGTTCTGTTATTCTTTTCGATGCGTTGATGCTGGTTCTGTTACTCTTTCCGGTAATTTGGTGCTATCGGCGTTTGGTGATTTGTTGGTTGGTCTGTGCAACCTTTTAAGTATTTTCCCAAAATTTTCGGTGGTATGAAGGCTCAAAAAAAAAAAAAAAAAAGGCAGGTTTTGTGCTTCTTTGAAGGAGTTTGTCGTGAACTCCTGTGAGAATTTCTGTTTAGCGTGTTATTCTCGTGGGTGTTGTGAATTTCTGGAGTGGCCTCACGTGGCCTACTATGAGTTTCCGGTGAACGAGGAAGGATGAAATCAGTGTGTTATTCATTCCTTGGTGAGTGTCGGTGTCATGGGTGTGGATTTCTGGTCGCGTGGATCTCTCATGAATTTCTGGAGGGTCTTCTCTCTCGGTTCTGATCTCAGTTCTGGAGTGGTAGACTGGTGCAGTTCGGTGCAGTCTTATTTACGGTTCAGCGTGTTGGTGTTATTCTGGCAGTGTGTGGTGTAGTGTGTTTTCTGCTACGTGTGGTGCGGTGCTTTCTCCAGGAGTTGCTTAAAAAAAAAAAAAAAAAAAGAAACGAAAAGAAGTTCTGAAGCAGTAGTTTGGGTGAATCAGCGAGTGGGTTTCCGGTGGGTGCTCCTCTCTTCTGTTTGGTCGGCCGGTTCATGCGGTCCCTTGGTGTGGTGTCATTCCACGATGAGCGTGGAATCCTTGGTGTGGTATCATTCCACGGTCGTGGAATTCTTTGGTGTGGACAGGTTCCGAATGAGGAAGTCCCCTTCGATTTTGGTAGTAGTCGATTCCAATCGGCGATTTTGGTAGTAGCCGATTCTGATCGGTGATTTCGAGCGTTTATCTGTTGTTCAACCGTTACCCGACGGTTCTCGGTAGTAGTCGATTCCAATCGGCGATTTTGGTAGTAACCGATTCTGATCGGTGATTTCGGGCGTTTATTTGTTGTTCAGCCGTTGCCCGACGGTTCTCAGTAGTAGTCGATTCCAATCGGCGATTTTGGTAGTAGCCTATTCTGATCGGTGATTTCGGGCGATTATCTGTTGTTCAGCCGTTGCCCGACGGTTCTCGGTAGTAGTCGATTCCAATCGGCGATTCTGGGTATGATCCGATTCTGATCGGTGATTTCAGGTTTTTCAGGGGGAGTATTCCCGTTCAAGGTTTTCAGGGGAAGTAGTTCATGTTCAAGGTTTCTGTTGCTCTTGGTCGTTTAGGGGGAGTAGCTCCCGTTCAGAGAAAGAAGAAGAATCAAACTCAAGATTTCAGAATCTTCCATCTTGAGTTTGAGGGGGGATGTTAGAATATATGGAAAATATATTATATTTTCCGTATATTCCTTATTTGGTTGATATTGTAATATTCTCTATTTACGGTGAATTGTAATCAAATCATGGGGATTTGATTACCATATTAGTATTTACTCTGAACCCTATAAATAGGGACTTTTGTATTGTAGACAGGACAAGTTAATAAGATCACAATGTAGCCCTTTAGGCTTTACCCTGTGGACGTAGGTCATAGACCGAACCACGTAAATCCCCTATCTCTTTTCTCTGTCTTGCTTCCGTTATTATTCCAATTATTATTCAGTCCAATTTGACATGAAGAGGTTGCCAACAGTTGTGATGCTAAGAAGCAAAAACCCCACCAAGAAACCAAGAATTAAGCCAAGCCGAGAGAAAAACACGAAAAAAAATAACTTGGGGCTCTAATACCATGTTAAAAGGTTTTGTTTTGAATATCTCTCCTTGTGAGAGTTCCTTCCTTTATATAGAGACTGTTGGGCTAATTACAAGGCTGAAAATTAGCCATTACATCTAACTATGCAGGGTAAGTAGCTGACAAAAATAAACTCTTATCAATTACTGGCATATATATACAAAATCCTTTTCTATACATAGCTAGACTAAATAAGGTAGAATATATGCTGCCTTAAAAGACTAGGCCAACACATTTCCAACTGTCAATTTTGCTAACAAAAAGTACTTTCATTATAGCTCAATCTCTCGTGTGCACGTCACGCTATTGTTGTGTTTTTGTTTTCTCTATGTTAAGTCGCCAATTGTTCTAAAAGTTTAAAAAATAAAAAGGGAATTATGAATTTAATTATTGATTTAATAATAAAAATTATTTAAAAAAAATATGATTATAGGATAAGCTTCTTGCTTAATTTGGAGTCATCTCAATGTCTCTTATAACTCTCTCTCCAATTATTTTTATAAGCTTTAAGTGTCAAAAACAGGATCACGTGAACAACCAGAGTACTTTATTGATTTGTCTCCTGAGCTATGTCAGTTGAAGATCATAGGCTTTTCCAAAGATATCGGGAGTTCAATATCTTTGTTGCCATCAATCATGCATCGTCTGGAAAACTTGCTTGTGGCCAGTGAACTGAAGCACAAATTATCTCTTGCATTTCCTGAAGGAGCTGAAGTTACTTGCTCTAGAGTAAGGCTTTCCCGCATGTGATATTAACTTGAGCATTGGCTTTGATAAGCTTTGTTAATTAAACTTAATTTGTGCAGGATCTCAGTTGTACATGGTCTCTTTGTTGGTGTCAATATTTACATAGACCTTAATTGCTGCTAAGAACTATGAATTTTTTTACTAGGTTCTAGAAGCACTTACCACCACGAATTGCCAGGAGCGCTTTTCCCTTGAAAGGCTTGAAACACTTGGGGATGCTTTTCTAAAATTTGCAGTTGGGCGATACCTTTTTCTTTTGCATGATACCCTTGATGAAGGAGAACTTACAAAGAAACGTTCTGATTTTGTAGACAATTTGAATTTGTACAGACTAGCAATTAGGTGCAAGTTACAGGTACGATTGAATTTTAGAATGTGATTTTTATTTTTGAATTATGAACTAATATCATACTTCTTTCATATTTTTTATTTTGCCATTCTTTACTTTGTTATAGTTGTTATCTGGTATTGTTTGTTCTACACCTCCGCCTGATATAATGTAATTGTTTTGAATTTCTTTACATAGTTAATCCCAATAAAAACAATTTTCTATCTTGACTTTTTTTCTTTTAGTTTTGAGTTAGTTAATGCATAGAAATCCAACTACTCATGTTGATGCTGAAGTGAAAAATTAGTTGTTTGTGTCCGATGTGGATTGGATGAGTTAGACATAGGACCTTCAAAAAACTGAAAAAATAATAATTAATTAGAACAATAGTGACCTACAGGATTAAATGGTGTTTGGCATAGCCGCATGGCGCGTTTTTCCTTTCTACATAAATAAATGTTGTCGTCTCTCTCTCTCTGTGGTGTGGCCAACACCCAACTAATCTGATATTTGAGAAATTTGTTGGCTAATATTGTTCCCACTAACCAATACTTCTTGTCTGCTATTGCTGCATGTAAAAATTTCAGCTGGTAAAATTAGTACCCTCTAAATTACTGATTTGTTCTTTGAATAAGTTTTATTATCTAAGTGCATATTTTTTTCTCTCTTATTTCAGGTATACATACGCGACAATCCCTTTGATCCCAGCCAATTCTTTGCTTTGGGCCGCCTTGTCTAGTAATTTGTAACAAGGAATCAGAAAGCAATATTCATTCTCAACGTTCAAGTAATCAAGCAGATCATGCAAGTTCTAGTGGAGTCAGATGCAGTAAAGGACACCATTGGTTACAAAAAAGAACAATCTCTGATGTGGTTGAAGCTCTTGTTGGAGTGTTCATAGTTGATAGTGGCTTCCGAGCCGCAACTTCCTTTCTTCGATTTATTGGCATACAAGTTGACTTTGAAGCCTCACATGTCGTTAATGCCTGCATATCAAGCACCGGCTACATCCCACGCGCTGCTCATCTGGACATTGCTGCCCTTGAAAATTTACTCGGGTATCAGTTTCTCCATAAAGGTCTGCTTATACAGGCATTTGTACATCCTTCTTGCAAAAACAAGGGAGGAGGCTGCTATCAGGTATGCACTACGTCTCTTTTGTACTTCATGTGTTAGACAACAACGATTCCTCTCTTGCTTATTTGGGGGAGTGGCCATACAATTCAGCATTTTGTGTTTTGATACTTAATTTGTTAGAATTTTATTCTTCTGACCAGAGATTGGAGTTTCTTGGAGATGCTGTCTTGGATTACTTGATGATATCATATCTTTATTCAGTTTATCCAAAGTTGAAGCCTGGTCAGTTGACAGATCTGAGATCAGTGCTTGTGAATAATAAGGCCTTTGCCAATGTTGCAGTAGATCTATCTTTTCACAAATATCTTATATCTGATTCCAGTGCCCTTACTAAGTCCATCAATACTTATGTGGACTGGATTAAAACAGGTGCACTAAAAGGGAGTCTTATTGATGGGCCAAACTATTCAAAGGTAGAAATTGTAAACTTCTGTTCATTTTTGTTGTGGGTTAGTGATATCACCTCTTACTTGTCATTACGTAACTCGTTACAGAGATTTTACATTGAAATTCTTGGAAAACATGTCTACTTTCGTAGATATTATTGTTTTTGCAATGTCAAATTAAAAGAAACATAAGAATGTAGACATTACGTGTGAATCAAGGTTAAAAATTATGTCTTGTTTCTGATGTTTAAAAAGAAATGTAAGAATGTTAACATTATATGTCTAGTTTCTAATGGTTTTGCTTATTGCCTCAGGCTTTGAGTGACTTGGTAGAGTCTTCTATGGGTGCCATTCTTCTTGATTCAGGGTTTAATCTAGGACTTGTATGGACAATAGCGCTTTCCTTTTTGGATCCAATCAGGAGATTATCCAGTCTACAAGTTAGTCCAATTCAGGAACTACACGAACTTTGCCAAGCTTATAATTTGAATCTACAGTTTTCACCATCAAATATGGAAGGAATGTTTTTGGTTGAAGCACAAGTGAATGGCAAAGATGTTTCTACAACTGCTTCTGCAGTCAACTTGAACAAGAATGAGGCTATTGGAATTGCTTCGCAAAAAATATTGACAAAGTTGAAGGTTTGCTTTCTTTATGCTTTTCTGTCCTGCTGTCTCAACCCTATCAAATTCTACACTATAAGAAATGTTATAGCTTATATCAAATTAGGGAGTAAACGTTGTCATTTGGCTTATCTGCTTCAACACCCCCCCCCCCCCCCACCCAAAAAAAAATTCAGGTAAATTACAGTTTGCCCCCTCATTAAACCTATCACTCCATTTACACTTGTACTTCTAAACTTTGACTTACTGCAACTCGCCCCTATGAACTACAATTTTATTTCAAGTTGCACCTTAGGTCAAATTGGGTGGTTAAAGTTTACAGAATCTGTTACACTTTAGTCTCACTGTGATAGCACTCCACGTAGGGTCCCAAGGACTTTCCATCTTAATCATCGTTACTTAGACGAGATAGTAGCAAATCAGAACAGCAAGGAACAACCCAATGATGTGATAGTATCAAATAAGGAATGCAAGGAACGTGATCAACCCAACAAGCATGAAGAGGAGTAAAGGGTTATCGTGGAAGACCAATAGAGGATAGCTGCTCATCTTAGCTACCCAACATCTTTATCTTTATCTTATGCACTTTATCATCAACTATGTTATTTTATCTAGTGATCATTATGATGTTCTCCCATAGCAGTAATACTAGTATAAGATAAGACAAAGGAGAGGCATTGAGAATTGTAATCAAAAGTGTGACTTGTGGTTTGTCTCTAGCCCTAATTGGAGTTCACTATCAATTTATCTCTATTTCATTAGATTGGGTTCTTATCACACTGCAACTTTGACTCACTTTTGCACCCCCTCCCCCCCCCCCCTGCCCCAACAAATAAAAAATGTTACATACTTTTCATCCACATTTAATGGCCCAATATAACCTAGGGTGCAACTCGAAACAAAACGATAATTCATAGGGGGAAGTTCCAATGAGTTAAAGTTTAGAGATATGAGTGCTATGAGTGTAAATAAGGTGGTGTTTTTTTTTTTTTTTTTTTTATCTTTTTTTTTTTATTTATTTTGTGTGTGGGGGGGATAGGGGGGGACCCTCTGTATTGTATGATAGTCTTGTTTTGTTTATACTTTAGAACTCTAAAAGGGGATTGGTAGAATAAAATATAATCTATTTTTTATTTATCCAGAAACTTCATCTATACTGTTCATACTGCAGACACATTATTTTGTTGTTTATTGAACTATCGAGTAGCTTTGCCAGCATATATCCTAACTAAATTAAAAGAGGTATAACACCCCCTCCTTGTATGTAACTTCAATTTCTGGTGCTCATTGACTATGGATGTGCAGGCGCATGGCCTCATACCCAAGTCAAAAAAATTGGAGGAAGTTTTGAAGTCTAGCTCCAAGATGGAAGCCAAACTGATCGGATATAATGAACCACCTATTGATGTAAATACCCCTGAAGCCTTAAGAGGGCAGCCTTCTAAGACAGCTGAAAATCATAACTGTGACCCTGACTCACAGACCACAGGTATAGTTATTGTTGTTGCAAGGTATCAAGTATGGAGCATCTGTTTCATTCTCGTTCTCTGAACTTAAAATAATCTTCCAGGTGGGTCACACAAAGAAACAGCAAGATCACGTTTACAAAAAATATGTGATGCTAATTGTTGGAAAACCCCTTTGTTTGAATGTTGCAGAGAGGAAGGACCAAGCCACTTAAAATTGTAAGTTCATGATTTTTCATTTTTTTTTTCTTCGTTTTGCAGACATCAAATGCATGGCAATGCAACTACATCTTTCAACTATATGAACCATTTCAGGAACCATTGTATTTTCTGTTCAATTTCCTTCCTTTCTGAACTCCTTATGGATTTGGCTACTTCTTCAATGCTCAATTTTTACAGATTCACTTTCAAGGTTGTTGTGGAGAAAAAAGAAGCCCCGGATGTGGTTTTAGAGTGCTTTGGAGCACCCCAGTCGAAAAAGAAAGATGCAGAAGAGCATGCAGCAGAAGGGGCCCTTTGGTACCTAAAGCACGATGGATACTTGCTTGAGAGCGACTAACATACACACAATTTGACATAGCGGAAGACTAGGTAACCAATCAAAGAGCAGCGTCTTTGATTCTACAAGGAGAAGCGTCTTCATCTTCTACCCAAAAAGATAAAACAAGCCCGCAGGCTAAAAGAAAGATAAAACTTCGCAGAGTATTTGAGAGATAATTCTCTTATTTGATAATAATTCAATTGATTGAGTTTTACATAATAAGCAAGTCTATTTATAGAATATAAATACTTGTAGAAAAAGTAATCCTAATAGTAATAGTAAACCTTATTCTAGTAGTAAAAATAAATTTAATCCTAATAAGGAAAGGAAATAAATAAAGCAAATCTAATCCTAGTAAGTAAAGAAAATAAAGATCTAATACTAAAAGGAAAATAAATAAAGCAACTAGCAAATCTAGTCCTAGTAAGGAAATAAAATAAAGTCTTGGTTCGACGATCAAGCATTTCCTTTTGTACTTCTATTGTCCGCAAACGCGTAAGCTTATAATCAAACGGTGCTGTTTCAGTATTATTTTGGACATCTTTTCTATTTTCGTTTTCACCGAAAATATTAATAAATTCTGTCGTACATCACAATTTATTCTGATGAGATAGAGGGAACCTTGACGCAGCAACAGTTTTTGTAAATTATTGAAGATCTCAATGCAAGAAGCTTTAGACTGAATCTAACAGCTTAGAGTTGCACATAGAACATGTTAATATAAATGTAAATGATGGTTAATATAGAATTGCGTCCACTTGTATGGAGGGCATGAATCATTGGAGTTATATTACATGTTAGAGAAATGATTATCGTACAACTTTTATACAACTCTAACAACTTTTTTTAATGATCAACCATTAGATCTGTTTTTATATATGTGGGCTCTAAATATCTAATGATTGATTTTGAAAAAAAGTTATTAGAGTTGTATAAAAGTTGTGTATGAAACATTACTCTACGTGTTATATTACAGTTTGAAAAATACAACGATAAGTGAGATTTTCTTTTTGTAAACTGCATATTCTTACAGTTTTTGGAGACTGCATACCAATACATGTTTAATTGGAGTTTTCTCCCAATCTTCCAATCTCTACCGTTTACTCTTACACATGAGATATTCAATGGTTTTTTCTGTGGAGATAAGCCAAACTTCATAAAAATTGTTGCTTTTCTTTAGTTATATTTTATAATTATGTATAAGC
Organism: Alnus rubra; assembly: GCA_028654335.1. Taxonomy (NCBI): domain Eukaryota; kingdom Viridiplantae; phylum Streptophyta; class Magnoliopsida; order Fagales; family Betulaceae; genus Alnus; species Alnus rubra. The sequence goes on along the minus strand of JAJPGS010001898.1, from coordinate 388,726 downwards.
ATAGTATTAAATTATTGAATACTATTAAGTGAGTAGTGTAACACTCTACTCTCATATTGGGAAGATGAGTATTAGTTCGCATAGAGTAGTTGACTAGTCATTTTAGGGTTATAGCGCATATGTGGCTAGTATTTTGTCATAGGGCGTTACAAATGATATCAAAGCTAAGTTGTAATGTCATATGGTAATGTCAGCACCACATGATGTGGCTCTAACAAGGCCGTTAGAGGTTTAAGGTGGGAGTTTGTGATACCTTGGTCATTTATTAGGAAGACAAGTAGTAGCCAACATAGAGTGGGTGGTTTATAAAGACACACATGAGTGCTAAGTCCCACATTGCTTACTTATTAGGTAAAAGTGGACTTTATAAGTGATTTTATGAAAGTTTCAAATTGACTAATTCTTTTAGGGTGATAGCACATATGTGACTAACGTTTTTTAAATCTTGTTACACTCAGTTTATGCCACTCATTTAGGACATGCTTCTCATTTAGTCACCACTTGTCAGTTAGGGTCAGTAACTTCTAAATCGTTTGATTATGTTGATTGTCAACTTAGAGAGCAAATTGATTTACCTTTTAATAATAATAACTCAATTTCTTCTACACCTTTTGATTTAATTAATTATTATGTTTGGGCTTGCATCCATTCTCACTACGGGGGATCTCACTATTTTGTTAATTTTATGAATAATTAATCTCGATACACATGACTTTATCTTTTACAAAATCGGTATGAACTTTCATAAATTTATTCTTAATATTAGAAAATGGCTCAAACATAGTTTTCCCCAAACATAAATGTTTTTTCGTTGTAATAATGCTATGGAGTATTGTGAATCTACCTTTCTTACCATTCCCAAACAAAATGGCACAGTTCCTCATCATTCTTGTCTTAGTACCTCTCAATGCAAACATGGACAATTCTTAGACACGATTAAGGCATTACTCATTTATGCTTTTGTTCCTGAACATTTATGGGAAGAGGTTGCACTAACTGTTGTCTATACTATCTATCGAGTCTCGTCTCGTCTCCCACTACTCTCAATAAGTCTCCTTATGAACTCCTGTTTGGCACTCCTCATGATTATTAGTCCCTCAAAGTCTTTGGTTGTGTCTGTTTTGTTCTTATTCAACATCATGAATGCAATCAATTAAAACCCCGTTCTTGCCTTTTGTTGTTTTCTCGGTTTTGATATCGAACATAAAGGCTATCGTTGTTATGATTCCATCAATTAATAAACTCCTCATCTCGTGTCATGTCATATTTTGGAAGCATATATAATTTAGTAGTATGAAGTCTTTTTTCCCTTTGGTCCCTCTGGTTCCTTATCTATTTTTCACTAATGGCTCGGTTGATTTGCTCCCCAAACCGACCAATCTTGTTGCAGGGACGACAAGCTCTCCTAATGACTTAACGATGGTTAGCTCCAATGCTCTTGACTGGCATGCTGATTCCTCTACTACCCCTCTTGAGTGTGAAATCTCTACCCCTCGTCGATCAATTCAGGTAACAACACTCCATACTCATCTTCGTGATTATCATTGTTATTATGCCATTGATACTCTACATGAACCTCATTCATTCAATGAGACTTGTAATGACCATTTTTGGCATAAAGTTATGTTTGAAGAGCTTACTGTTTTTACCAAAACTTACACTTGAGACTTAGTTGATTTACCATTGGGAAAAAGTACCGTGGGGTGCAAATGGATCTATAAGATTAAGATCAAATTTGATGGGTTTATTGAAATATACAAGCTTAAGGCATGTCTTGTGGCTAAAGGGTTCAACCAAGAGTATGACATTAATTATGAGGATGCATTTGCGCCAGTGACTTAACTTACCTTTTTATAATCTCTCCTTATAGTTGCCTTTTGTGTATTGTTGGGACCTTTTTAAGATAAATGTAAAAACATATTCCTCAATGCTAATCTTAGTGAATAATTTTACGTGGAGTCTCCTCATGAATACACACTCATGCTCCACACAAGTTTGTTGGCTCAAAACACTAACAAATAAAACTAAAACACAAAATATATTTTTAAAAAATATCTTAAACATTGTTAAAAACAATAATAATAATAATAATAAAAAATACTAAACTGATTGGTGCTGCTACCCAGACAAAATTGGCAGCCACACGTGGTGGATGCCAAATAGAAATGGTGGCCATAAATAGGTCGCCAAAGAGATATGGCAGCTACCAGTTCACCACCATGGTGGCAGTACTTTTTAATTTGGGAAAAGTATACATAACCCCCTCAAACTACCACTTCATTGTCAATGTCCCCCCTAAACTACTAATTGTGTCAATGTCCCCCCCTAAACTACCAAAAACTGTTAATGTCCCCCTAATGACAAAAATATCATTCAGAAAATTATTAAAATAAAATAAAAACTAAAAAAATATTTTAAAAAATATAAAATAACAAAAATAAAAAATAAAAATAAAAAACTGGTTTTTTTTTTCCTTTTTTTTTGTTAAAACAAATTATTTTTGTAAGTTTCAGTTATTTTTTCGTTTAGTTATTTTTTTTAAAAAAAAAAAATCATTCTTTTTCGTTTTTTTAATTTAATAAAAAACTGGTTTTTCCTTTTTCTTTTTCGTTTGTTTTTATTTTTTTTTAACAATTGTTTTTATTTTTTTTTTCAGTTATTTTTTCGTTTGTTTTTTTTTTTAAAAAAAAAAACTTTCTTTTTTTTTTTATTTATTTTTTTTTAAATAAATTATAAATCTAATACTAATTTCATTTGATTATGTAACTATAATATACGTTCATTTTGATTAAGTCATAAATTACAAATTAAGTAATAAATTATAGATTATATTTAAATTTCAATATAGGTGTAAGTTTATAACATAAAGTCTCAACATGCCAACAAGTATTAGAGATTTAACAATCGTTAATTACACAATAAAAGTTCTTACTCATAAATTTTCCAGGCATTTAATCAAAGATCGGAAATTCACAAAATTGTTAATTATGTGACACATCAAATAGTCCAAAGGACCATTTATTTTTCAAATGATATAAGGCTGTGTAGAGCATCTCCAATAGAATAAGCAATTGACTTATAATAGTAAAATTTAATTATTATAATGCTTCGTTTGTTTCGATGTAAAATGGTTTCAGGAAAATTATTTTTCTTGAAAATATTTTTCGCCGAAAGCATTTTTTTTGTGTGTTGGCGCGTACGAAAAATCACAAATATTTTTTATATTTTTATTCAATTATATTAACCTATAAAAATCAATTTTTATTCAAAACATATAAATATTAATGTAAAATAATATAAAAATCACCGTGGCGAGATTCCATTACTGACCGACAGGATTTCAGCCATTTTTACAGGATTCCGGCTACTATAGCCAGAATCCGAGAGAAAGGCCTGAATCTTGGCCGGACTCCAGCCCATTGGCCGGAATCCTGCCAGAACAGCTGGAATATGGCCAGTAGGTCGAAATTCAGTCGTTCTGGCCAGATCCCGGCCAATCGTTAGGATCCAGCCATTTTGGCCGAGATTTTCTGGCCAGATCTGTCCGGCCAGCCAACTGTTCTAGTTGGGATGTTCTGGCTAGATCCGGCCAGTCGACCGGGATCTGGCCAGCCTACCGTTCTAGCCAGATCCGGCCAGCTGGTCGGGATTCGACCTTTTTGGCCAGATGACCGGAATACGACCAGTTTGATTGCTGGAATCTGGGCTGACTAGATTTTGGCAAAGATGTCTGGATTCCGTTGCCGAATTCCGGCGACATTGACCGGATATTATCGGATTTCAGTGATAGTCGACTACTTGAACATAAAGGTCGATTGTGTCGTTTAAAAGGGGTCGAATGTGTCTAACGTCTTTGGAAAATGATTTATGCTTTTAAAAACGTAAATCATTTTCCAAAATTTACTAAGCATTTTTTGTCAAACAAAAATCATTTTCCGGTTGACTATTATTTTCGCCCTTACCAAACACAGAAAAATGCCGAAATCATTTTACGCCGAAACAAACGGAGTATAATGTTTTTTTGTCTATAGTAGAATATGCAAAATATATAGTTTTTCCTTATAGTGTAAAATGCGAATGGTAAATAGACAGAAGAGTATATTCACTATTCACGCTACAAACAGTTTTTTAATGTTTTCTCTCTATTCATTTCCTTCTATCACACTCTCTCTCTCTCCGTCTTTATTTCACACTTTTTTCCACATAAAATAATATGTAAAGAAAATAAAGAGTATAATAAAGAATGTTAAAGAGAATATAGAAAAAACAGTAGATAAAGAGAGAGTTGTACTTTTTCAATAGCAACTTTGGTTATTATTGCTGGAGATGCTCTTAGAGCATTCACAGCGGCTTATGAGAATTTTGAGCCAAAATAGATAATCAAAACCTCTGTATGCTATCTTTTAGCTAACCAATTTTCAAAACTCCATCCAACGGCTTATATAAAATTTTCTCTACTTTATTAAAATAATATTTTCTCTACTTTTTCTCTTCTCCATGTCTCTCGGTTCTCTGAATCTCCCTCAAATCCCTAGCGGCCAACGAGAATATCTGCGCGCCAAACAATGGCGCTCTTTTCGCACTCCACCAGCTCCAACCGCCCCGACCGGTCGAACCTCATCCACAGCTTCACCCCCTCAGTATTCTTTTTCCCCTTCCCCACACCCCCCCTCCTCCTCCTCCAACTATCAAGTTGTTGTTGTTGTTGTTCTGAGGCGAACTGGATCCTCCGATCAGCGACGTTAATGCGGGCGGCAGAGACCCTGCAGACCTCCTCAAGCGAGGCTACCTGGTGGTCCGGGAAGAAGAGCCAGGCTTTTTGCCCATAATTTGGTCAAACTATTTTGTAGCGGACATTGGCGGCGAAGGCGAGAAATTGATGCTCGTAGCCGATGCGGCCGCGTCCTTCCTCTCCACAGGTCCATTCTTTGTCACCATAACATGCATGGAGGAGGTTTGATTGGGAGAGTTGTGTAAGGAGTCAGAAGATGGAGTTACACGTGGCAGCAGGAAGAGGTGAAATGTAAAGCACATGTGGCAACTATAGAAGACAAGCTGGTAGATGGAAGAAAGGACACCTGGACTTCTAGTCGATTACATTGTAGCTGTAAAACTGTTAATCGTTTTGTTTGTTGAAGATGTTATGTTAGTTAAGTCTTTCATCTGAATTGTATAAAAGAGAGGAAAATGATTGAGAGATGTATGTTGAGAGTTGATTATTCATTGTGAACTTGGAGGCCGTGGCTCCTCGAATTGCCATAGTTAATAGAATTTTTCTTAGTTTCTTCTTTTCAATCTCATTTCTTTCTTCTTTTCTTTGTTAATTCCTTAAGAGAACATTGGCTCTCTTACAAGTTGAGAGAGAACGGCAGGAGAAGAGAAGCTCGAAACTTCTAGAGAGTGAGAGAAGATGAGAAAAATAATAAAATAATGAATATGTTTGTGAACAATGTCACCTACATGAGGCGTGACACTGTTCATAAATGCATGGGAAATTTATTATGGCATTGGTTTGCACAATCCATTGGATGAGTGTTTGAAGATTTTGTTATCTATTCTAACTAAAACTGTGTTGGGGTGAAGGCCAATAACAAAATACGCAGTGAAAATTATTTACCCCTTTTCGTGCAAATTAAATAGTCAATCTTGCTAGCACCAAAATATCAACTTATCCATTAACAATACAGAAAAATAAATCCAGCAACTACCACAAGCAAGACACCAAAATTTGTACGTGGAAAACCCTCCGGTGTGAAGGGAAAAACCACGGGACCTAGTCCAGTTAAAACTTCCACTATCAACAATAATGGGCTTACAAATGTCTTCTCTAGAACAATATCTAGAGGTTATCACCACATCAAGAATACACACATTCTTGGATTAAAACATAAATTCATCACTTTAAAAAGTGGATTCCAACAACAACAAAGAAAGGTCTCAACAAGTGGGGATGAACAACCGAACAACTGGAGAGGAAATCGACTTTTCTAGAGAGGAGTTTGTTATTTATATAAGAAGAACAAAACTTTTTCAAAAAAAAAAAAAAAAATCGACTTTTCTCTATTTCAAATGCTCTTATACAGTTATTTTTGTCAGCTATACATATAATTGTTCAGAAAAACAAAAAAGACACTTCATCAAAGAACAAGAGAAAGACACTTCATCAAAGATGGAGAAGGATTCTGGAGAGGAGTCTGCTATTTATTTAGGAAGAACAGAACCTTTCAAAAAAACAAAAAACTTTTCTCTATTTCAAATGGATCTTGTTTCATCGAAGATAGAACTGCGTGGATAAGTTACAAATTAAAAGGATAAATTTTCATCTAAATTGAGTTAGATAAGACTTCTTCAATTTAATTTATTAAATTATATTTTTAGGACGTGTCAATTTTTAAATGTATGGAATAATGATATGACTTTGTTTGTTAATGTTTTTATTTTATCTTTTCAAAATTAGAACATTAACAAAATTACCCAAACACAAAAACACTGTAAAAATACAAACTAATTTTTATATTTATATCACATCAAAATATTTTTATTTTAAAAAATTCCCCTCAAAATATATTAACAAACGGAACCTACTTTATTAATTTATTAAAAATACATTCATAAATATCAATATTAATAAATTAAATTAAAGAAATTTCTTTGAGCCTACTTCCAACGAAAGAATGTACCGAAACTTGCAATGCAAGCCATCTTAAATTATGATAAATGATTCCAAAGCTCACTTTTATAAGTTATTTTTTACTTCTCAGTTGTGGTGTGACATAAAAATAAAAATAATTTTAAATAATTCATAAATATTTTGTATTTTGGTTCTAAAATTTAAAAAGTATTGACAAACCAATCGGATCCTTTTTATTTCAAATGAAATTGGGAGGAGCTCTTTAGTACATTTAAGAGCAGTAAAATGATTAGTTTAATTTTTTACCATTTCAACCTTCTTAAATACATTGATCGGATCTAATGAAATGGAGATGATCCTTCTCCACTTTCTTTAGTGTGTTTGGCAACTTTTTTTTGTTTTGTTTTTGTTTATTTATTTATTTTTATTTTATCTTTCTATTGTTTCTCTTAAAAACTAAAACTCATATTCATGGTGACAAACAACTTTCTTTTATTTTATTTTAAAAAACAAAAAAATTAAAAATTATTTCACCTTTATGTCACATAAATTATTTTTTTATTACTATTCTAAAAAAAAATCACATCAATAAATTTTTATTACTATAAAAAATAAATAAATGGCAAAAAGCTTTGGGAGACACTCATCTTTGCTCTAAGATATGGATTGGATCCCCCGCACAATTTTAACAAAATTATAGATTTTTAAATTACAAATTTTAGGCATCAAAATGCATAAAAAAAATATCACATATTAAAAATGTGGCATGTTACAGTTGAGAATTTAGTATATTTTCATCAAATTCTCGTACTTTACATGTTGTAAAAAAGTTTTTGTTTATTTTAATTTTTTAAATAAGAGACGCTTCTGCAAAAGTGAAGAATAAGTCTTTTCGTTGGAGGAAAATTCTTTATGATTATTCATAAAAAAAAAAAAAAAAAAGAAGTTCTTTCTGGTTGCTTAGGTAACATGCTACCTATTTGATATATGACATTTTTCAAGTGTTTTAACGTCTATAAACGTCATAAATTTCCTAAATTTAAGAATCTACAGTCTTGTTAAAGACATCCTAATCCCAATATACCCTTTGGGAAAAAGCCACTGCTGCGCTGGACTTTAGCTCACAAGTAAGTCATCTATATTCCAGGATTGGGCCCTATCTCAGTGTACGGCGTCCTCCCTTCTCTCTTTCAAATGACTTGTTGGTCTGTTAGCGTTGGACTCACATTGCACACGCACTCACTGTCTGACGAAAAGCCTCAGAGAGAGAAGAGACAGAGAGTAAGCAAAGCTAAGAAACCGCAAGGCAATGCAAGACGGCGAAGCGTCCAGTGGTGCCGATCGTTGCACCCCTGGTCACTCGAGCGTCAGTGCTGCCACCACCTCACCGCTTGTGGAACCGTCTTTGGATGTCTCTGGGGTTGATGAGAATGGAATTGAACCGGGTTCGAGAGCAAAGACGACTGAGAAAGACCCCAGAAAGATCGCCAGAGAGTACGTATATCAATCTGTCTATTTCATGTCTCATGTGGGTTGCCCTGTATTTTGCCGGAAAATTCGTCTTTTTTGAACTAAAGTTTTGTTTTTAATTTTTTTTTTGTGTGCACGTGATTTCTTCGCTGTTTGGCTGCTGGGTAAGTCGAGGAGAGTAAACGTGAAAAAGCAAACAAAGTTCTGGGTTTTATCTCATCTTGATGGTTTAGTTTTGGAAACGTAAAATGCTTTACTAAAGTCTGGCTTAGTTCTTGAGTTTTCAGCTTTCTGGGGTCTCATTGAAGCGTACATTTCTTTTCTACTCCTGCATTTAAGGAATAAGAGAAACGAAATGCTGGGATTTATGCTTTATTCTGATATATGTATTTTTTTTTTTTTAAAAAAATAAATATAAATACAGCTGAAGCAAGTCAGTTTTGTTTCCCTCTGCTGGCTTAAATTTTCTCTCAAAATTTTCTTTCCTTTACATCAAATGATGCGTTTTCCCCAGAAAATAGGAGGAGCTTAACGTGGGGTTTGCTCTTTGATACATTTCTTTTCTGAAGGTACCAGTTGGAGCTATGCAAGAAAGCTTTGGAGGAGAATATAATTGTTTATTTGGGGACAGGTTATGGGAAGACCCACATTGCTGTGCTGCTTATATACGAACTGGGTCACTTGATAAAGAAGCCCCAGAAGAACATATGTATCTTTCTTGCACCTACGGTGGCTCTGGTTCAGCAGGTGAGCTGCTATTTATCATTTTGTTGATTTTATAGTTCGTTTTTTCAGTTTTGGGAAATATTTAAGTTTGGGAACATTTTCGTAGTTTATATGGTTGTTACGTTGCTCCACAACAGTGGAGTGGTGTTACTGCTTACATACGGGCCATGAGAAGGGATTGGGCTGTTGGTTTAGTGCCCACGTATGCAATTTCTCATTATGAACCCAAAGTTCAAGGAAGGGCAGATTCTACATGCTTTATTATGTTCACCTTGGAAGGGAGCTTGGAATTTTATAAATAGAATCATGATTATGCTATGTACTCTTTGAAATATATTAACAACATTGAAATAATGCTAGTACACACTTCTATGTTCTTTTGGTTTAAATTTTGTAACCATCTGCATACTTATTTGTTTGATTGTCATCCTAGCTGTCTGTTATATTCTTGTAATTTCCTATGTACCAAACCTTTTATGCTGAGGTTGATATTCAAGGCATGATCAAGTTTATTCAAGAGATATTTAGTCGCCTAGTGATGCAATCAAATAATAAAAAGAAACAAAAGAAAAGGATATGGGCTACTTCGAGAGAGCCGTGTCTCCAATGGCTACTTCGAGAGAGCCTTGATCTCCAAAACAACCACAAAGGTCTAGGTTTTCATAATATTCAGCATGTTTATTCATTGAGTAGGGTTACACTTAAATAGATGACGGCTAGGTCATAAGACATAACCATTAGGTCTAGCCGTCATAACACAATGCAGGAAAATAAACAAAGAAGGAAATAATTAATGGAAAATACATTCCTTATTAAACTAAATACTTAAGGAAATAAACCATGGAGAATATACTCCTTATTCTCTGCCGACTTGGGCTTTAGAATTGCCACGTGTGCTGCCACATAAGCCCTAAAATTATGAACGCATCATCCCTCTCCCCTAACATCTTCCTTGTCCCCAAGGAAGAATTCTGGTTTTGCAAAAATCAGCCCCTGCCCTTCCACTCTTTTCACTGCAGCTTCATTGATCAAAGGACCTTGGACCACACCCACAGTAAAGCCATTCCCAACTTGGAGATTTTGGACAGCTTTTGAAAAAGCTTTTACTGATTTCTCGTAAATACCTTCTTGCACACGAATTCTATTTGCACAAACGCATGTCTGTCCAGTGTTATGGAACTTCGCTGCAAGAGTTCCTTTTACTCTCTTCTTTACCTCTCTCGCACCACTGTGAACACGAGTGACTCCTAGAGGCATGGAGGCACAGCGTGAGTTGATGACGGCGCGTTTGAAGGGTTGGGTCTGGAGCCTTCTAAATTTACGGCTGAGGTGGGCTGACTTGTGGCTGATTGATGGTGGTTTGGTGGAACGCCGGTGTGGATGGATTTTTGTTATTTCAACCGCTCTTTTCTTCCTCTTTTTTGTGCCGGTGGCAACTGATGAGGTAGATATTATGTGTGAGGCTTGGCTTGCCGGAGAGCTGCGTGGTGGAGAAAAGCTTTCAATTCTTTTCCTAATCTCCTTTTTTTTTGATAAGTAATTCTTTTCCTAATCTCCTCCATCTGTTTGCTTGCTTCTTCTTTGTACGTGAGGAATTCTGACCGCAGCTTTTCCCACCTTGCTCGTTCTTCTTCATTCCGAAAAAATCGGGAAGACATGGTGAAGGTGTGGATCGGAGATTGTTGTAGAAAACAATCAACCTTCGCTCTGATACCACTTGATGCAATCAAATAATAAAAAGAAACAAAAGAAAAGGATATGGGCTACTTCGAGAGAGCCGTGATCTCTAATGGCTACTGCGAGAGAGCCTTGATCTTCAAAACAACCACAAAGGTCTAGGTTTTCATAATATTCGGCATGTTTATTCATTGAGTAGGGTTACACTTAAATAGATGACGGCTAGGTCATAAGACATAACCATTAGGTCTAGCCGTCATAACACAATGCAGGAAAATAAACAAAGAAAGAAATAACTAATGGAAAATACATTCCTTATTAAACTAAATACTTAAGGAAATAAACCATGGAGAATATACTCCTTATTCTCTGCCGACTTGGGCTTTAGAATTGCCACGTGCTTCCACATAAGCCCTAAAATTATGAACGTATCACCTAGTTGTATTTGGTAATTTATTTTGTATTCTAAATGTAAAGCCTAAACAGCTACTTATCAAAAAATGTGAAGCCTAAACATTTATCTTTTCATTCCGTTGTCATATGGTTTTTAATCATTATTATTTTTTTGTCTTAGCAAGCCAGGGTTATAGAAAATTCAATTGATTTCAAGGTTGGGGTCTACTGTGGGAGCTCTAAGCGCTTGAGAAAACATGAAGACTGGGAAAAAGAGATTGAACAATATGAGGTAGTTATACTTGTGAACTGACCTAAAAGTTAATAGTTACATGCATTCTGTATATGTATGTGTTCACCTTTCTGATAAATGTTAAGTTATTATTGGAGCTGCCATTAACTGATAAAATGTGTTCAACTTGCTAAGATTTTCTTAAAATCTGCATTAGTTTCACCCTATCTTTTAATAAGAAAAGCTTCCATTAACTGTTTTTTTTTTTTCAGCCTCTTGAAAAAACAAATTATATCTCTTTCTGCCAATAGAAGTTACTGCTCTCATGGCTGCTTCATAATTCTTGAAATGTTTCTGTTTGTGCTATTTGTTTTGTGCAGATTCTTGTTATGACGCCTCAAATACTTCTTCACAACTTATATCACTGCTTTATCAAGATGGAGTTCATTGCGCTCTTGATATTTGACGAGTGTCATCATGCTCAAGTACAAAGCAGCCATCCTTATGCAGAAATCATGAAAGTAAAGAGCCTCTTTTTCACACTTGCAACTAACATGCCTCACTTTTTCCCGCATGCTTCTTTCCTTTCATTAATTTTACCTGTATGATCTTCATCATTTTGTAGCTGTTCTACAAAACTGATGTTGGAAAATTTCCCCGTATATTTGGCATGACTGCATCTCCAGTTGTAGGAAAAGGTAATGTAATCTTAAGTTTTTGTTTAAAATTCTGAGACCTAACCTTGACGAGTTGTCTGACTGTACCGGCTATTTCATAATTTCAATTTACAATTTATGTGGTATGTGTCACTGATACATGGGATTTGACTTGGAGAAGTTTAAATAAAATGAGCTCTGGAAGAGTGTCAGTGATGGATAGTTTCTAGCATGCTTACATCCTATTGGGTTGGTGTGTTATTAGATATATGCAACAATAACTTAGCTGCTACTCTCCTCTTGGATGATAATGCACAAGATTTTTAAGATTTCTTGAATTGGTAATTTTGAAATTCTCTCAAATAAAATTTACTAGTATTCATATGCTTTTTATTAGTAATTTGGGTTTATGTCTCTATGTCTGTTAATATGATATCATAAAAGTAATTTTGAGAAATAATAGCACTGACCAAATTAGGTGACTCTCCATAGTCTTATAATTTATCAAGTTACTTATATATATATATATAAAGAAGTTTATCAAGTTCTTAAATGTTTGAAGTATTTTTTGATAAGCTTATTTGGCTAGAGTTTTGGTAACAATAAATGAACTAAGTAAACATCATTTTTTTTATAAGTAAAGTATATACATGAAACCCCTGATTTAAAGAGAAAAGAGAGCATCTATCTAGAAAATCAGAATAAGAACACTCAGACATAGACTGTAGTTTCACTCTCCACATAAACAAAGTTTGTATCACCAGCTTTTTCAAGTTAATTAAACCAGTCTCACAATCTTCAAAACTGCGTGCATTCCGTTCCCTCCATACACACCATATCAAACACAATGGAGCCACTTGACAAATCAGTATCAACGTCCAGTTGCTCTTTTGCCCCCTCCAACTCCCCAATATATGTTTCACCGAATACGGCATTACCTACACCACGCCAAACAATTGCAGGATCGAAAGTGTGAATTAGACTACTAGTAAAGTCTAGAGCGGATTTTTCAACAAACCTGAGAATGATTATGCTTTTATTGGGATTTGAAGGGGGTGTGGCTACGGGGGTTGAGAGCGGGGCGGTGATAGTGGGAGTACTCCCCTTGTTGTGTAGGTCATTGTTACCCTAAGTCTAGATGGAGAAAATAGAAAAAAGAAAAAGTTGGCCTAGTAAAGTTTGTTAAGAATTTCTAATGAGAGATTTAACTTGGCATGTGCAATGAGCAGGTACTTTATAATCTCAATTTCTTTGTGATGTGGCCTATATTACGAATCCTTGCCTTGCTGGCTAATGATAATTCTTGACACACTGTTCTAGTTGTGTAGTTCATGTCTAGAATGTCAATAACTTATGTCTCGTTTCATAATACCTTAATTTTCACATATTTTTGTTACTCTTTTCAGGTGCTTCCGATTATGCAAATTTACCAAAAGTCATTAATAGTCTTGAAAAATTACTTGATGCAAAGGTGGGATTTTGAGACCATTAATTTGAGCTATGATATTGTGTGGATTTTTGTTCTTCTTTTAGCCTTTATGGCGGACTCTCTTTATATACATCTTGCGTACTAGGGTCGCGCCCCTGAACTTTTTTCAATGAAATGAATTATTTCTCAAAAAAAAAAAAAAAAAAAATTAGTTGATGCAATTCTTCGCTCTCTTTCTACATTAATCGTGGTTTAGATAACATTCTCTATAAACCATCCAGAGACAAAGTTATCTTTACTTATCAAAAAAGATAACATTATTAACTAGATTACTTAAGTTACTTATAAATTTCACAAGATGAGCTTGGGCCCCTGCACCTATGAAATTCTCCTCATTCTGTTAATATAAAGAACGATTCTTATGGTCCTAGCCATGGTGGGATGTGCTGATCTTGACTAAGAGCTCTTTTTGTACCCCTTTACATAGACCTCATTGATTCTAGGTTTTTAGGTGTTGGATTCTAGTTTATTTAAACTGATGCTCTTCATGGCCTATGGGTGCTGTTTACTTAGGTCAAACTACTTGGTCTGGCCAAGGCTTTACAAAATGCAAACTATGATAAACTTAAGGAAAGCCCTAGCCCTAGCCCATCTTCATATGACTGAACTTAAGGAGAGTCACAAGGTTGTTCTTAGTTGTGTTTATGTTTAACCCTAAATGTGCTTGATATTCACTCAAATTTGACTTAAAATTTTTTATGTGTTGTATTGTAATGACTCAGGAAAAAACGGTAGTTACATCTGCACTATCACCCTAAAAAGACTAGTCAATTTGGAATTTTTTTAGAGTCCCTGATAAAACTCATTTTCACCTAGTAACTAAGTAATATGAGACTTATCACTTATGACTATCTTTTTATGAACCACCTACTCTATGTGTGCTACTCATTATCTTCCGAATGTAAGACATGGGTGTTACAAACTCTCATTGTTAAACCCCTGACGTCCTCGTCAGGGCCAAATTATGCAGTGCTCCAGTACCTACATGGCGTTACTAGATGTCTTTGATACCATTTGTAACGACCTAGGGAAAAACGTTAGCCACATTTGCGCTATCACTCCAAAAGAACTAGTAATTTTGGAGTTTTCTTAGAATCCCTTATAAAGCTCAGTTTTACTTAGTAACTAAGCAATGTGCGACTTAATACTCATGACTATCTTTTTATAAACCACACACTTAATGTGGGCTACTTCTTATCTTCTCAACGTGGGACAATGATAGTACATGTATGCGCCAAACTTTAAACTACATTTAGCATTTGAATTTGATGCTACAAAATCTGTTTGAACAAAGTATTCACTTCATTTTTTCCCTAATCTTTTAGGTTTATTCTGTTGAAAACAAGGAAGAATTGGATAATTTCGTGGCATCTCCTGCAGTTAGAGTATATTATTATGACCCCACTATAAATAGCACATCTAGCTCCTATGCAACATACTGTAGTAAACTTGAAGAGCTGAAACGCCAGGTATTTTGTTGTGACATATATTTTAGTCATAACTTGTTTTCCTTCAACTAAGTTTCACTTGTTGCTATCTCCCCTGTGATAAGAGCAGTGCATATCAACACTAAATCAGAAGACGGATGATCATCAAAGTCTACGGAACTTAAAGAAACTACTAAGGAGAATGCACTATAACATACTATTCTGTTTGGAAAACCTTGGCCTTTGGGGAGCATTAAAAGTAAGCTCTTGTAGCATTCAACCATTATCCTTGGTTCTTCAAATTATTCATCTTTTTTTTTTTTTTTTTTTTTTTTTTTTTTGTGTGTGTTGGTAAAACTTGAAAGTTTCCTTTCTGCTTATTTCATATCATTTTTATGCAATTATATCTAAAAGAAACCCATGCAAATATCTTCAGCTTTTCTAAAAAACAAAAATATGCATCTTAGCAGAGTTCGTGAATGTAGAAAGAGGTTGAATAGGTGTGTAAGAGAGATCGTAGAGAGTAATGAGATGGTCGGAAGGTTTTTTTGAGATTACTGTTATATATCGAAAAAGGTTGGGAGGAGGAGGGGGTCATGTTGGAGCGGTTCTGGTTTCCTTTTAATTTTTATTTGAAAATTTTAAGATGATATATTCTCTAGACCTATATAGACATATGTGAATGACTAATAATGCATCATAGAGATTGAGAATGGTAAATTGTGGTGAACCTGTCCTTTCCCCATCAAGTGTAAGTGCAAATTTTTCGCTCTCTAATGTTTTGAGCTAGAGTGTTTCAACATGCTGTTGATTATGGAGTGATCCATTTCTCAGGTGGTTCTTTTCTCTGGGCTGCCACATAACAATGTAATTATAATAAGAATCTGTGATTTAGTTTTAGAGAAACTATTGCAGTGGAATTTTATTAGATTTGGATGTTATTAAAATAAAACTAATTTGAAAGTTCTAGCTTAAAATGCTACCATGAAATACTATGAAGTTTATTAGATGATGTTGGTGAAACATGTTGCTTATTATGAGATATTAATGTGGATGGGTGTGGTAAGTCCTTGGGATGGAGCTGTGGAGTAATGTTGGAGCATATTATTGACTCTGCATGCTTTTTTGGTAAGTTGATTATATTTGTTTTTCATACCCTTGAAATACTGTATTTGTGTGTTTTCGGGGATATCAAGGCAATTACACTATATACTGTTACTTTTTGGACTGCTGCATATTAAGGTACTTTTAGAAAAGGTCTTTATTGGCTGTCTTGACCCACATTTTTTTTTCCAGATGGGGTGGGGGGGACCGGGATTGTGATGAAGCAGTGCATTCCCTGGCTAATTTGGGCTGTAATTGAAGATGAGAGTTGCTCATGTAGTTTTGCACCATTCATCTTGTCCATTCCACATGAGACCATTGATCAGATAGACTAACATGATATATGCATTAGGTGTTCCCTTCCACATATGCATTTTTTTTTCTTATGTTTTATATTTTAGTGCTTTGTTAATATACCCATATGGGTCTATAGAAACCCTTCCATTGTTTTGCTAGGGTGAGTTAACTTCTTAAAGTTGGTGTGGAAGCAGAAGTAGGGATAATTCTTAATGTTCTAGTCTCATCTGTATTGTTTGTGTTATCTCAATGTCAGTTGCTGTCATTTTGTGTTCTTCAATTTGAGGTTGTTGGAATGCTATAATTACCTTTTCTACTTTTTTTTTGTTTCCCCATTTTCCAGGCTAGTCAAATTCTTTTAAGTGGTGACCACTCTGAGCGAAATGTATTAATAGAGGTGGAAGGAAATTTCAGTGGTGACTCTGTATGTGATAGATATCTAGCTCTGGCTGCTGAAGTCTTTGCTTCTGATTGTAAGACAGGTATTATAATGTGCTTAGAATTTTTTTGGCTGCAGCCTGTAATGTCATCTCATCCTGGCATTGTCTCTATTCAAACGGCATAATTTACTGTATCAGTCATGACTCATGTTGTGTGATTTAATTTTGGGTTATAAACATTGTCTGTTAATGGAAATTTAATAGTTCGATATATAATCTTTTGCTGTTCCATTAAATATTCGAAATAAAAATGGGGTTTAAATCAAACACCATTCCTTCCATAGTTAATGATGGTTTATTTTTTCTGTAGATGGGATTGCATTCGATTTGTCATGTGTGGAGATCTTAAAGGAGCCATATTTTTCAAGGAAGCTTTTACGCCTTATTGGAATTCTTTCATCCTTCAGGTTGGTATTGAAGTGTTCATTACTGCCTTTTATGACAAATGTCCCTTGATTATCAGATTAAAATAGATGATATGTGATGGAAGAAAAAAAATTGAAGAGAATTGTAAATAAAGAAGGGCTGTTTTCTTACTACAGCAGCCCTCAATTTATTCCACATATGTAGGAAAACGTTACAATCATTGGGTAGAATATTCTTAGAATGACAGGTGCTAGGGCCAGCTGGTAGGGACAGCAGCTCCTTCTAGAAGGGTACAAATATTAGCTTCTAACATTCTAACGCTCCCCCCTCAAGCTGGAGCATATTTTTCATATAAGCCTAGCATGGAACAAATTGACTAACCGATTTGTACATAATGACTTTGTGAAAATATCAACAAGTTGGTTTTTAGACTTTACAAATAGTGTGGATATGTCTCCACTCAATATCTTGTTTCGAACAAAATGACAATCTACTTCAATGTGCTTGGTCCTCTCGTGGAACACAGGGTTGAAGGCAATATATAGAGCAACTTGATTATCCCAAAACAGTGGAATAGTAATGGGTGCCAGGAAGCCAATCTCATAAAGAAAATGTCATAACGAATTCAGCTCACTAGCGGTATGAGCCGTAGTTCTATACTCTGCTTCTGCACTTGATCGTGCAATTACATTATGTTTTTTACTCTGCCCTATTACGAGATTTCCCCCAAAAATGGTAAAATATCTCATAGTGAACCTTCTACTTGAAGGTGACCGTGCATAGTCTGCATTAGTGAAGCCTTCCACCCTGAGATGACAATTTTTTTCTAAACAATATGCCATGTCTTGGGTCTCTCTTAAGGTATCGAGCAAATACGAATAGTAGTGTCCCAATGTGGGAGTCTCAAAACCGCTAAGAACTGACTGCACTAGCTACATATGAGATATCTAGCCTTGTGATGGTGAGATAATTGAGTTTCCCAACTAATCGACGATATCTGCTAGGATTTGGGAATAACTCTCCATGTCTCACAAGCTTATGATTCAAATCCATGAGTATCGATAAGTCGAGCACCTAACAATCCAGTCTCCTCAAGGATGTCAAATATATACTTCTTTTGAGATAAGTTGATGCCTATCTTTGACCTTCCAACCTCAATTCCCTAGAAGTACCAGAGTTTACCTAGATCTTTGGTGTGAAAGCCCTACTGGAAAAAGCTGTTTCACTCTGATGATTCTGCTAGAGTCACTTCCAGTAATCACAATGTCATCTACATAGACAACCAATATGACATACCCAACAACAATATGTAAGTGAAAGACCGAGTGATTTGTCTGGCACCGATGGAGACCAAAATCCATTACTACTTCAGAGAACTTTTCAAACCATGCTCTTGGTGACTGCTTGAGACTATACAATTCTTTATTCAATTTGCAGACAATGCCCCAATACTCCCCTTGAGCAACAAATTGCGATGGTTGCTCCATAAACCTCCTCAAGTAGATCACCATGGAGAAAGCCTTTTTTTTTTTTTTTTTTTTAACATCCAATCGATAAATAAGCCAATCGGGATTAGTAGCAAGAGACACTAACACGTAAACATAAGAGATCTTTGCCATGGGAGAGAATGTCTCATCATAGTAACACCATACTCCTGGGTGTAGCCCTTAGCAACCAGTCGAGCCTTAAGGCGATCAACATATCCATCAAGGTGATATTTGATAGTATATACCCATTTGCAACCAACAGTGTGCTTTCCAGGGGGTAGAGGAACAAGCTCCCAAGTCTTATTTTGATGTAAGGCTTGCATTTATAATTCTATAGCCTTTCGCCAACTCGAGTTATAGAGTGCATCCTGAACAGTATTAGGAATGGAAATGCTGGAAAGCATGGAGATAAAACAAGAAAAAGGAAGCAGATAAAGATTGATAGGAAACAAAGTTACCAATGGGATGCTTGGTCACACAGGAGCAAGTACTTTTCCGGAGAGCAATGGGAAGTGAATTAGAGTCAGGTGGGGATGCAGGATCTGTAAGCTGGGAGGATGAGAGGGTGATGCAGGACAAAATACTTTGAGAAGAAAGAGACTAAGAAGAGAGGGAGAAGCCGAGAGTGAGGAGAGAAGAAGCCAGAGAAAGGGAAGAAGAAGGAGCTCGGGAGAAGGGAGAAGAGAGTCAAAATCAAAGGGGAAAAGATGACAAAACCATGTCAATAATATTATTCATCAAAAGTTGTCGATTACAATAGAAAAATCTGTTTAAATAGGCTAATAGCTAAATCCTAACCCTAACCCTAACCATAGTGATACTTTGGCTAACGGCCCACTAAAATAACATAAAATCCAAATGAAAATAAATAAAGTCCAAATGAAACTAGTACAACAATCTGAAAATAAATAATAAAAAAAACAATGCAACTAAATAAAAGCCCATTTTTGATAAGTAAGTAAAATTTTATAGAAAAGAAAGCGTAAGGCGCCCCTACGTACACATGAAGTATACACAGGAGAGCCAAAATCATAATCGTCTGCTGCAACATGCCCGCGAAAAAGGGTCTTTTTAGGAAGGGTTTTCTTAATCTTTCCCCTATTGTTCCTATCCCACCCCGTTTTGCCGCGGGAGGTTGAGGATGTTGGGGTGGTTCGACCTTCCTCTCCTCCGAGTGGCTGCATCTCTCCTTGTTCCGTTGAGGGAAATGGATTCTCTCGAAATTGGCCTGTCGGTTTTGACCACAACGGGGAGATTGTAGTTTGGGAGGAGGAGGAAGATGATTATTGGGATGGATTGCCCTTGGATTGGGCCTTGGAAGGGGATTTTGGGGAGGAGGCCTTGGCAATTAGGGATGCCATGGAAGAAGATTTTCAGCGGGAGAAGATGATTGCGCGCTAAAAGTCTAAAGGAAAAAGGGAGCTACTAAATCTACATAGCTCCATCAATTATAGTGATGCTAAAGGTCCCTCTAGGAGTAGGAAAGGCAAGGCACACATGATGTAGGTTTGTGTGCTTTGGTGGGTGGGTGGTGGGTTGTTTTGTTCTTAGTTGGGTGCTAGTGTAGTTTGTTTCGGCGTTTTTCTTTGTTTTCGGGGGTTCGGGTTTTATTGGTTCTATTGGGTTTTTGCGGTGGTTGTTCCTATGTACTTAAGGGCGCCTTACGCTTTCATTAATAAAGTCTTCTTACCTATAAAAAAAAAAAAAAAAAAAAGCCCGCGGGGATCCATGTATGGTCTGAATCTGGTCAGCCCTTCCAGTGAACTAGGAAATAGTGCACTCCTCCATCCCTGGCAAAAACAAGATGCTCATATAAAAAGACATCAATATTTTCTTGATGTGCTGGTGAGAGAGGTTGTTGTGTAGGGTCATGCCTAGGGTAAGTATTGGGAAAAGGGGAGGTTGTTCAAAAGGATTAGAGCTAATGGTGTGGGTTGTGTTGGTTGACCTTGTTGTGCAACTGTGTTGGTTGCCATAGGAACTCTAGCAGACATCGACATCGACATCGATTTCGACACTAGGAAAATGTCCAATGGTTTCCTAGGTTTAGGACATGGCACTTCCAATGGAACAACGCTTGTAGGCCTATTGACAAGATCACAAGGTGGGTTGGGAATATCAGAAAAATTGACCATCAGAGGGTCGTCGGATGGCCTGAAACTTTCCTCTTCCAATGACTCTTGAGAATCCACAGGACTCTCTTTAGGCTGTTTAGGTACACATGATAACTCCTTTTGAGAATCCACTGGACTCTCGTTAGGCTTTTCAGATAAACATCTTACCATACCCATTGTGGGTATTTCAAGACCACTTTTTCGTTGACCTCGCTCATTCCAACTTCGAAACCAATTATTATGGTCTTCAATTTGGTTGCTGAAGTCTTCCAAATTCCAACTTCGAGACCAATTATTATGGTCTTCAATTTGGTTGCTGAAGTCTTCCAATTGTTTTTGCATGCTTTTTAAAGGAGCTAGCAGGCTTTGGCAAAAAGCTTCAATTTGGATGGGGTCCATGACAGGTGGGATGCCGACTAAAGGTTTTGCACAAATTATTTAAGGCAACTGATTTATCTAAGGCAATACACCAAGCACATAGAAATATTTGTTGTAATTTTAATGGCAAGTGTAATATACTAAATAAAATAAATCAAGAAACTTGAGCCTTTTGGGTAAGTCTACTGCTACCTATCCCCAAGTGGTGGTGAACCCAAATGTTGCCCTCTATATTCCCTTTAGAGTAGTTTGTTATTTGAAGAGAGCTCCTGGTCTTGGTATATTGTATAGTCGAAATGGGCAGCTTTTCAAACGTCTACTACACTCACGCCTTTCGACCCCCTTTTGGGTGAGTCTACTGCTGCCTATCTCCAATTTGGACTCATTGTATTGCACCTTGGGCTTTAGTTAAAAGCCATCCAACAAGGATGCACAAGTGTTGGTGAACCCAAGTGTTGCCCCCTACATTCCCTTCAGAGTAGTTGACCCATTGACCACAAACAAGACTTCCTTTCTCTTTATTTCTTTATTCTTCCTCAGCTACGTGACAAAGGAACAAAACAAAAGGCTTGCTTTTGTTCGTTCTATTATCTTTCTCGGTCTTAGAAAAAACTCTTCCGGAAACTTTACACACAACAGACACAAAGCGCAAGTGACGTGGTGCAGGCGAGAAAGAAGGTGGTAGGTGTGAGGTGCGGTTGGGACAGTCCTTCTAGGTGGTGGGCTGATGGAGAAAGGCCGTCAGGGGTGGGGTGGTGGTTTTGGGGTCTTCACGGTGCTATCTGGTGGTGGGCTGGAGGTTGAACGACCAGCAGGTGGCGGCGCCTCTGGGTTGCCAGTTGCTTGTGGTGCAAGGCATTATGATGGGTAATGTGGTGGCACAGTGGTGGTTTTGGGGTCTTGGGTGGCAGTAGCAAAGATTTCTGTTTGGGTTTCTCTTGATTTTTTTTTTTTTTTTTGGAATGGCGGTGGTGGCTTATTTGCTGCTGGTGGCAGGTGAGTCTCTTTTGGGGTGTTTATGTGACAGGAGTTTGGTCTGACTGGGGATTGTGGATCGTGATTGTTATAGGAAACAATCAAAACTTAGTCTTTGACACCAAAGTTGATGCTTGACAAAATACTTTGAGAAGAAAGCTTGAAGAAAGAGACTAAGATTTTGAAGAAAGAACCCTTGGATTGGGCTTTGGATGGTTCTTTTGAAGAGGAGGCCTTGGCTATTCGAGATGCCATGGAGAAAGATTTTTTTACGAGAGAAGATGATAGCACGCTAGAAGTCAAAAGGTAAGAGGGAGCTACTGAATCTACAAAGCTCCATAAATTATGGCGACGCTTCAGTCTCCTCTAGGCGTAGTAAAGGAAAGGCCCGCATGTTGTAGGGTTATGTGTTTTGGTGGGTTGTGGGTATTCTCTTGGGTCTTTGGGTTTTTTCTCATGTCTGGTTGGGCTCTTTTGTGGGTTATTTTGGGCTTTCTTTCTTGGGTTCTTTTTCCGTTTTCTGTCAGTTGTTGTGGGTTAGTTTTTAGTGTTTCTTGTGTATACTTCCTGTGTACCAAAAGTCGTCTTTACGCTTTTTTAATAAATCTTTTCTTACCTATCAAAAAAAGAAAAGAAAAGAAAAGAAAGAGACTAAGAAGAGAGGGGGAAGCCAAGCTAAAGGAAGAATAAGCTCGGGAGAGAGGAGAAGAGAGACAAAAAATCAGAGGGGAGAAGATGACAAAACCATATCAATAATATTATTCATCAAAAGTAGTCGATTACAATAGAAAAATCTGTTTAAATAGGCTAATAGCTAAACCCTAACCCTAGTGTTACTTTGGCTAACAGGCTGATAAAATAACATAAAATTCAAATGAAAATAAACATAAGTCCAAATGAAACTAATACAACACACCCATTTGACAAAAAAAAAAAAAAAAACAGTGCAACTAAATAAAAGCCCAATAATGATCCAACTGATGTGATCTGTGACTTGTATTTGGTGCTCCGCTTTTTTTTTTTTTTTGGGGGGGGGGGACTAGAGCTGGCGGGTGTAGACTTCTAGAATACACCTGTAACGGAGTTGGAGCCTGAAGAGGCAACTAAACGGTAAAAAAGGAAGGTACGGAACTCAAAGTTGGAAAAGGGGTAGAAGATGAAGAAGACAACTCTAACTGATAGTCTTCAAGATAACTGGCTCCAGATAAATATGACTGAGACTCAATAAAAATAACATCAACACTAGTAAAGTAGCGCTGCAAGACTGGGGAATAACACCGATATGCCTTATGAGTGTGAATTACCAAGAAAGACACTTGGTGGAATGAGGATCAAGTTTGTCAAAACCTGGTCCAAGGTTGTGAACATAACTGTTGTAGGGTTTGCATGGGAAGAAAGTAGTGGAAGAGGAGGCTGTGTTGAATGTGGCCTCTCTCACCTCATATATATATATATATAGTTAAATTGCTACTTGTCCTAAAAACTTAAGCTTATAAGAAGAGGTAAATTTAATTATTTAATCAATATTTTAACTCATGTATGGGATCAAACTCTTTTTAAATAGGTGAGGTCCAACATGTGGAATATTTAATTGAAATTAGAGATAAATAAAGGAGACATGGTTCGAATTCAGGACCTCTGCTCTGATACTATGTTAAATTACCACTTGTCCTAAAAGGTTAAGCTTATAGGAAGATGTAAATTTAATCATTTAATTAATATTTTAACACACACACACACACACACACACACACACACACACATATATATATATATATATATTGTAACATTCAATACAAAAACCAAAATACCCTTGTAACTTGTTCCTCTCACCAACATATTCTTTTAACCCTAAGAAGCTCTTCTAACACTCCCCCTCAAGCTAGAGTGTATATATCATACAGGCCTAGCTTTGAACAAATAAAATCTAACCTCTTTTAACACAAGGATTTTGTAAACATATCATCTAACTGGTCTCCAAACGCCATAGATGGTGTAGATATATCTTTGTTGAGTATCTTATCTCGAATAAAGACAATCGACCACAAGTTGCTTTGTCCTTTCATGAAAAACTGGGTTAGATGCAATATGTGAAGCAATATGGTTATCACAAAACAATGGGATAGGAGTAGGAGTAGGAGCTGAGAATCCAATCTCCTAGAGAAAATGTTGTGACCACGTTAATTCACTGGCAGTATGAGCCATTTCCCTGTATTCTACTTGGGTTCTGGATCGTGCCACTACTTTTTGTTTCTTACTTTTCCAAATGGCTAGTATACCGCCTAAGAATGTACAATATCCTGTATCAAATCGTCTATCCGAGGGAGAATTTTCCCAATCTACATCAGTAAAACCTTCTATTCGGATTTGTCTATTCGGTCTATACAATATTCCAAGGCCAAGAACTATTTTCAAATATTGAATAATGCAAGCAACAGCTTCGCAATGTGAAACCCTAGGAGCCTCCAAGAATTGACTAACAACACTAACTGTATCTAAGATGTCTGGCCTGGTAATAGCAAGATAATTCAACTTTCCAACTAGACGGCGATACCTACTGGGATCTTCAAGTAATTCCCCTTCATCCTTTAGTAATTTTTGATAAGGATCCATTGAAATGTCAACAGGACAAGCACCCGAAAGGCTTGTATCTTCTAACAAACCAAGTTCATACTTTCTCTGAGATAATTTGATACCTATTTGAGATCTAGCAACTTCAATCCCCAGAAAATATCTTAGTTTTCCCAAATCTTTTGTTTTGTTTTTTATTTTTATTTTTATGAATAATTCAGATTTCCCAAATCTTTTGTATGAAACCTTTGTTGCAAATGTAGTTTCAATCGAGGAATGCCCCCAATCATGGGCATAAAGCCCAATTCTCAGAAGTCCACGATCAATAACACAGAGGAAAAAAGAAAAAGAAAAGGCAAAAGGCAAAAGGCAAAAGGGAGAAGTGGAGAGCAATGGAATTAATAAGACACAATTAGAGGATGTAGTTTGGTGCTCCACCTCTCTCTTCTGGTGCAGTGACAGGCTTGGTCTAGTCCCAAAAGTGGCCGATTGAATTCAGTCCATCTTCGGAGTTGGTGGATAGTGAGGAGGAGGACAAAGATTCCTGGGGTTGGGAAGACGAAGATTTTCCTTACCCTTAGGGTAATTTTCCCCTGCCACCCATTTGGACTGGGCTTTGATGGGGGATTTGTGTGAGGGGATCAATGTTACCTTAAAGGTTACCCCTTAGAAGGTAAAGGGTAGAAGGGAGCTTCTGAACTTAGAATGGTCAATCTAAACCCTAAGGAGAAGGAGAAAATGAGTTCGTCCCGTCGGTGGTCAGTAGAGTCTAAGGAGTTTGATTTGTCGGTAGTGGGTGGTTTCACAGGCATTAGGATTCATGAACGTCGAAAAGGAGTGACGAGGTCCATTCTTATAGACAAAGATGAGGCTGCATGGTTGCTTAAGTCTTTTCATGATCTGGTTACGGCTCAGGACTGTAGAGTGTTCTGGAATCAATCCGTCTCGGGTTTTCCGCGGATTCTTGCACAACAACGTGCAAATAGGCATGGTTACTTCCTCACCTTAGAAGAATATGAGGGAAGAAGAAGGAAAGGATCTGTCTTGGTGCCAAAAGGAATGTTTGGTGAAGGGTGGAAGCGTTTTGGGGAGGAGCTTCGGTTAGCTCTCAATAGTCTGCTCGCTGGCAGCTTCCCGAAGCATGCCAAAGGTAAGGAAGTGTCACAGTCCAAGTATCATTCTGAGAGGAGTTATGCTGAAGTGCTGAGAGCTTCCATGCCAAAAGATACGGCTTCTTTTTATTTTACGGAGGAGGATTCCCGAATCCGGGCGACGTCTACGACGAAGGGTTGTCGTGATCAGGCGGTTTTAACGGCAAATTTGGATACGGCGAATCATGCTGGGCTGAAGTTAGATATGTTGGAGAAGGATTTTCCTGCGGAACCTGCTGGGCTGAAGATAGTAGAGATGAAGAAGGTTTTTCCGGCGTATCCTGCCGGGATGAAGTTTCAAAATTCACTCTCTGCTACGTCGAGCAGTGAGATTGCGTCAGACCTAAAGGGTAGGTGGGCGGGCTCTAGTCACTCTATGTTGGCCACTGCTCCACGCAAGTCTCACGTCAATGATTGCCTCGAGCTGCGCAGTATCAGGAAGACGTTAGAGAAGTTGTACGTGGAAGTCGGGCATTGCCTGGAACGTGTGCATCTGTGGGAAGATGAGTTGATGGGTAGGTCCAATTCTTTGGGCTCCAGCTTCTCTCGGCCCAATTTCTTGATACCCGATAGACCCTCTTCGACCCATGGTCCTTCAAAGATTGCTCAACCTTCTAAAGGTAAAGCACCTTTGCAGTTTCCAATCAAAAGGCCCAAGCTTTTGTTTAAGCCCAAGGCAGGGTCGGTTCTGCGCCCCATTCCAGCTTGCCAGTTCTCGTTGGACGCCGGTGCCTCCACTTCTGCGGTGCAGTTGGAGTCGTTGGGTTTGGGGTCGGCCGTCTCGCGGTTTGCATGTAGACCAGGTTTCACTAGCTGGGTCTATCAGCATCGGAAGAGGCGGAACCAGCGTTCTTCGGCTGTTTGGAGAGTGAAGACAGGGCAGCCCATTTTGGATGCAGGAACTAGCCAGGTCAGGGAGAAGGAGGCGATTTCTTCGAAGATGGGGGATCAGGACACATCTCCGGCGTCCGAGGTGGTGCTGGGTGGTGGGGCTGGAGTGCCGAAAGTCTTGCAACTAGCAGATAGACAGTCGGAGGAGTCTGTTGCTTCTTTACCTGGGCTGGATTCAGACGGCTCTCGTCAGTCTGGGTTCGACTCAACGGCAGTTTCAAAGACCTCCGATCCAGGAGAGAGGGGTACTGTTGTTGGCAATGAATTCAGCTTGGTGTTGTCGGCAGAGGGTGGAGGTCTTCTGGTGACTCCTCAGGTAAGAACTTCACAGCTGTGTGTTGGAATGGGTAGCTTTGGGTTTGGCGTGGACCCAGTGTCTCAGAGGCAGGGAGTAGGTAGTCTTGAGCTGGTGATGTCTTCCGCAATAGAAGGAGAAGTGGGTATCGTTTCAGAAGCTATTTTAGGGGGTCCTCCGATGGAAAATTGCCTCTGGAAAGGATTAGGAGACAAATTGGAGAGTGGGGCTTATGTTGAATGTGTGGTGGCTGAGAAGTGTGCTCACTTTGATTGTTCTTCGATGCTGCTTGAGCATTTTCATGAAGGACTCCTGCTGCAAGATAAGACCAGAGACGGTGAGGGGGAATTAGAGAGCTATGAGCCGTTAGTTATTGCTCCACTGGCAGTGGAAGATGCAGACAGGCAGAGAGTATCACCTAGATGGGTGGTGGAAAGAATTAAGAGGTTTTATCCAATCATTGGGCTTTCTTGTGGTCACTTGGAGGACAGATTGTTGGCTTTGTTTGAGGAAATTGAAGTGGCTAGAGACCTTTCTTTGGCAGATTCCAAAATAAGGTTATGCCTGCTCAAGGGGTGAAAGGGAAGAGGGAATTAAATAGGCTGACTTGGTCTGTTAATTATGAGAAGAAAGGGGTTCAGTTTGATAGAGGTAGGCATAAGGGTAAGGGCACATCTCGATATTATGACGCCTAAAATTTTGTCGTGGAATGTTAGAGGGCTTAATGCGATCGAGAAAAGATTGGAGATTAGAGGGCTTCTAAAAGTTTGGAAGGCGGATATTGTATGCTTGGTGGAGACGAAGATGGCAGTTATTTCTAGAGAGGTGGTGCAAAGTCTATGGGGCTGCATTCACGTTGATTGGTGTTTTTTGGGTGCCAACGGAGCGTCGGGTGGGATTTTGCTAATGTGGGATAGAAGGGTGGTGGAGAAAGTGGAGGAGTGTATAGGTAGATACTCTGTTGCTTGTTCTTTGCGAAACACTGGTGATAACGTTATTTGCGCGTTTGGGGGTGTTTATGGTCCGAATGATGACAGGGAGAGGAGGGTGTTGTGGGATAAGTTAGCTGGATTGATGAGTTGGTGGGAGATGCCTTGGTGTATTGGGGGGGATTTTAACGTGGTTTGCTTTCCTAGTGAGAGATCTAGTGGTGCTGGCTTCTCTGTAGCTATGGAAGAGTTCTCAGACTTCATTTTCTTGCATAATCTGGTGGACTTACCCCTTGATGATGGTCAGTTTACTTGGTCTAATGGTCAGGAAGATCTTATTTGGTCTAGAATAGATAGATTCTTAATTTCTTCGGAATGGGAGGAACGCTTTCCTGATGTGTCTCAGAGGAGATTGACAAGGCTTTTCTCAGATCATTTTCCCTTGTTATTGGATTGTGGGACAAATAGAGGAGGAAACATGTATTTTAAGTTTGAAAACATGTGGCTGAAATACGAGGGTTTTGTTGAGCAGGTTCAAAAGTGGTGGATGTCTTATGATTTTTCTGGTTTGCCAAGCTTCGTTTTGGCCAATAAATTGAAGGCTTTGAAAGCTGATTTGAGGAAATGGAATGAAGAAGTGTTTGGTGATTTAGGGAAGAAGAAGAAAGAACTATTGGAGGGTATTCGAGAGCTGGATTTAATCAAAGAATGCCGCTGTCTTGAGGAGGATGAAAAAATTCGTAGGGTGGATATGGCGAGAGAGATGGAGAGGACCCTTCTTTTTGAGGAAATGAGCTGGAGGCAAAAGTCTAGAGCTTTGTGGTTAAAGGAGGGGGATAAGAATACAAAATTTTTTCACAGGGTGGCCAACTCACATCGCAAATTCAATCAAGTGGATTCTTTGAATATTAACGGTATAATTTCAAGAAATCCTGCGGAGATTAAGGAGCATTTAGTTAACTTTTACAACAAGCTGTATTCAGAGAACTGTTCCTAGCGGCCTAGGGTGGAGGGCCTATCTTTTTTATCCATTGATGAGGAGGAGAGCACTTGGCTAGAAAGAGCTTTTGAGGAGAAGGAGGTGTGGGATGTTATCAGGGACTTGAATGGAGATACGGCGCCGGGCCCTGACAGATTCACTGTGGCTTTCTTCCAAAAGTGTTGGGGTTTTTTAAAAATTGACATTATGGATGTTTTTGCAGAATTCATGCTCGAGGCAAGCTTGAAAAGAGTCTGAATGCTACTTTTGTCACTTTGATTCCCAAGAAGACTGGTGCCATGGATGTGAGAGATTTTCGCCCTATTAGCTTGGTTGGGGGGATTTACAAGATTGTTTTAAAGGTTCTTGCAAACAGATTTAAGTCCGTTGTGGGCAAGATTATCTCCAACACTCAGAATGCGTTTATTGGTGGTCGACAAATATTAGACTCTGTGCTTATTGCAAATGAATGTGTGGATAATCATATTCGATCGGGGGAACCTGGAATTCTGTGTAAGCTGGATTTGGAGAAGGCTTATGATCATGTGAACTGAGACTTCTTGCTTCATTTGCTGCAGAGATGTGGTTTGGGGGAAAAATGGAGGAAGTGGATACGTTTTTGTATTTCTACGGTGAGATTTTCTATTCTTGTTAATGGAATCCCAGCCGGTTTTTTTAGTAGCTCTCGTGGGTTGAGACAAGGAGATCCTCTTTCTCCTCTGTTGTTTGTGGTGGTTATGGATGCTTTGAGTCGGATGTTGACTGCCGCTTTGGATCAGGGTAATTTGACTGGGTTCTCAGTGGGCTCCAGGGATTCCGAGGCCGTAGTTGTGAATCACTTGCTGTTTGCGGATGACACTTTGATCTTTTGTGGCGCTCAAGAAGAACAGATTCGACATCTGAGATGTATTTTCTTATGCTTTGAGGCAGTTTCTGGATTGAGAATTAATTTAGGAAAATCATAAATTGTTCCTATTGGTGGAGTAGAGGATGTCGAAAGGCTGGCTAATCTTCTGGGATGTCGGGTTGCTTCTCTGCCTATGACTTATTTGGGTTTGCCGTTGGGTGCTTCTTACAAGTCCACCTCTATTTGGAATGGTGTTATTGAAAAAATGGAAAGGAGGTTGGCGGGTTGGAAGCGGATGTACTTGTCGAAGGGTGCTCGGTTGACTCTTATTAATAGTACGCTGTCCAACATCCCCATATATTATTTATCATTGTTTCCTATTCTTGTGAGGGTGGCTAATCGTCTTGATAAAATTCGAAAGGATTTTCTTTGGGGTGGCATTGGTGACGAGACCAAATTTCATCTAGTTAATTGGAACAAGATTTGCACACCTTTGCATACAGGTGGGTTGGGAGTTCACAATTTTGTCCAGTTCAATCGAGCTCTCTGGGTAAGTGGTTGTAGAGATATGGTAGGGAGAGAGAGGCTTTATGGCGTTTGGTGATTGATGCCAAGTTTGAGAGTTTAAAGGGGGGGTGGTGTTCGAAAGAGGCTTCGCGTTCATTTGGAGTAGGTGTATGGAAGCATATTAGGAGGGGGTGGGAGGAATTTCGTAATTTTGTTCGTTTTGAACTGGGGAATGGATCAAATATTAGTTTTTGGCAAGATTGGTGGTGCGGGGATAAATCCTTGAAGCAATGCTTTCCATCTCTTTTTAATATAGCAAGGTATAAAGACGCGACGGTAGAAGATAATTTGGTGGTTCATAATGGTGCTATTCAGTGGAATGTTCTATTCACGCGACAAATCCAGGTTGGGAGTTGGATATGCTCCTTTCTTTCTTCGATCGTCTATACTCCAGTTTGGCTCGTCATGGGGAGGGTGACAGGTTAGTGTGGAATCCTTCTAAAAAAGGTTTATTTGAGGTGAGATCCTTCTACAAAGAGCTTATTGGGAAAGATGGCCCTTTTGTCCCGTGTTTCCCTTGGAAGAATATTTGGCGTGTTAAGGCTCCAACTAGGGTGACTTTCTTCGTTTGGTCAGCTGCTTTGGGCAAAATATTGACGCATGATAACTTGCGTAAGAGGAAGTGATAGTAATTGAATGGTGTTGTTTATGTAAGAAGAGTGGGGAGTCTATTGATCACTTGTTGCTTCACTGCGAGGTCGCCCAGGCTCTTTGGAGCTTTGTCCTTACTTTATTTGGGGTTGAGTGGGTTATGCCACGTACGGTGTTGGAGTTGCTGAATAGTTGGGGGGCGGCGCTTGGGGGTGGTCATGCTATAGAGGCTTGGCGGTTAGCTCCTTTATGCTTGCTGTGGTGTATTTGGAGGGAGCGTAATGTTAGGCTGTTTGAAGATGTAGAGACATCCATGGTGGAGCTACGGAAGCGGTTGCTCAATACTTTATATTTTTGGATAGCGCCCCATCATAGTTTGAGCTCTTTTACTTATGTTGAATTTTTAAATTTATTCTCTGTTCGTCCCTGTTAGGGGTTCTCTTGTATACTTTCCATGTATAAGAGTTGCGCCCCTTTGCGCTTTTTTATATTATTGCAATTACTTATCAAAAAAAAATTATTATGCTAAGGGAGCATCTTCTAGGCGAGGGAAAGGCAAGACTCATGCTTTCTAGCGTTGAGTGCCTCGAGGGATTTTGGGCTTTGTTGTTTTGTGGGTTTTGGGTTTAAGGGCTTGTCGGGTGTGTGGATTTTTGGGTGTTCTTGTTTTATTGTTTGGGTTTCTTTTGCTCGTTTGGAGCCTTTTGTGTATACCACCTATGTACTTAAGGACACCTTACGCTTTTTTATAAATTACATTACTTATGAAAAAAAAAACAATAACAAACTCATCCAAAAACTCTATGAGGCAAAGGGAAGACTGCAGAGGAAGGAAACAAGATGGAGAGGCTCCATCAAGGAGAGTGGATGGCATCTTGCTGATGAGATGGCATTCAGCAAGGACTGAATCACTCCGAAAACGTTTGGGGACATGTATATGAAACAAGAAAGCTTGGGCAACATCAGGCAGGTGCCGGTTCTTGTGCTCAATAACACCATTCTGTTGTAGTGTGAGGACAAGTGGTCTGGCATACAATGCCTTTGTCAAATTAAGAGGAGAAGGAAAGAGAAACATATTCTTTGGTATTGTTGGACCGTAATACTCGAATTTTCTTATTAAATTGAGTTTTAATCTCTTTACGAAAAGGGTGAAAAATGGACATTAACTTGGAATGAATTTTCATTAAAAACAACCAAGTCATACGAGAGTAGTCATCAACAAACGTAACAAAATACTGAAATTGATTGGACGCAACACTAAATGACCTCATACATCAGAGTGGACTAACCCAACCAACCAACCAACCTAGATGGAAAAGACCTAGGATAGTGTTTACTACTTTTGACAAGGTTTCACTAGAAAAAAGTGATATGGAACCAAGACTCTCTACTTGACGATTCAACGTGGAAAGAGACGGATGACCAAGGCGATAGTGCCATTGAAAAGGAGATGGCAAGGACTGATGAGCACGTGAAGGTGTGAGGGGAGCAAATCTAGATAGTGGAGACCACCGACTTCAAACCCCATACCAATCATCCTTTTCGTCTCGAGATCCTGAAAAATATAAAGGGAATGGTAAAAACTCACAGAACACCGAAGATCTTTGTGCTTTTACTAATAGACAACAAATTAAAAGGAAAATTAGGAATGTGTAAAACAGATGAGTAGTTCCAGAGTAGTGAACTTTGGCTAAGGAGTCATTGGCTAGGGTAACACTACGAGGTGATGAAATAACATGGTAATCAAAGAGATGAGTAGACGCACTGGTCATGTGCTCATTTGCACCAGAATCGGTGACCCACATATGCGAAGTAGTATAAGAGATAATGGGATGCAGTAGCTGATTGGGCTAGGGTGGTTGTGGAAGAAGCAGCTTGCCTGTAATAAGCAAGAAACTGAGCATACTCATCTCTCGGGAGGGCGAGTATTTCGGTCTCCTATACTGTGGTGGAGAGGGTAGAGGAACTGGATGCTGGGGTGGAATCATCTTGGGCGACGGCTTGCTGGCAGACCCAGTGGGTTTGCAATGAAAATCCCAACAATAATTGACAAAATGATTGTTGTGGCCGTAATGTGTGCACTTCTTACGTTCCCAGCTACCCACCACCGCGTATATTACGGCCACATCTACCACTACGGCCTCCTTGAGATCCACTAGAATTCCCATGAGAGGCAACAAGGGCAGAGTGCTCACTGGGAACAAAGCCCATCTCAGAAAGAGTAGAATGCTGAAGATGGGGAACAAACCTCCATCTCTCATGACCTGAGAATAGTACTTTGCCAAACTCTGATTGCCTTGTTCAGGGCTAAATTATTGCTTGCATTATTGCATACATTATACAAGCGAGTGACAATCACAATAACTGCCCCTTGGAGATTATATATCTGTTATTCGTGGATGATACTCTTATTATGTCTGATGCTGACGTGGATCAAATTCATAATTTGAACCACATTCTTCTGTGATTTGAGGCCATCTCGGGTTTAAAAGTTAACCTTCAAAAATCCGAGTTAGTTGCCTAGGTTTTAATATCTCTTCTCTTCCGTTGCGTTACTTGGGTCATCCTCTTAGTGCTCCCTTTAAATCTAAAGCCATTTGGGATGGAGTAATTGAGAAAAAGGAAAAAAGGCTGGCGAGTTGGCAGAAGATTTACTTGTCCAAGGGAGTACGCCTTACTCTCATCAAGAGTATGCTTTCCAGTATTCCTACTTATTTTCTCTCTCTTCCCCTTACCAACTGGCATAGCCAAAAGACTTGAGCATTTTCAGAGAGATTTTCTGTGGGACAGTCCAGGCGGGGAACATAATTTACATTTGGTAAACTAGAAGACTGTTTGGTCCCAATGGCGAGAGGGGGCTTAGGCGTCAAAAACCTTACTCTGGCATGATAATTGGTGCAGTGATAGTGCTCTAAAGAGTTCTTTTCTTGAATTCTTTGCCTTAACTCGTAAAAACGAGGCTTTGGTTTCAGAGTACATGGATCGCTCTAGTCCGCACACCTTTTGAAATTTTAATTTCATGTGAGATGTTCATGATTGGGAAATTGAATCTCTAGATTCGTTTCTCACTCTTTTATACTTCATGAACCCACGTTCGGGAGCTACAGATAGCATGGTGTGGACTCCTTCAAGCTGGCATGGTTTTGCGGTAAAAAGCTACTACACTATTTTATCTTCTCCTTACAGTGAAGAGCCTAGTTCATTCCCCTGGAAAAGCATTTGGAAGGTGACGGCCCCTCCGCTCATTGCTTTCTTCTTATGGGCCACAACTCTGGGTAGAATCCTCATGGTGGACAATCTTAAGAGGCGGGGGTTGTAGCTGATTAATCGATGTTGCCTTTGTAAGAAGGATGAAGAAACTATTAATCTTCTCCTCCATTGTGAGTTTTCTGTGGATATCTGGTACCTAATGCTTATCAGCTTTGGGGTCTTTTGGGTTACACCTGGTAACGTGCCTCAATTGCTCCATTGTTGGAAATTCCTTGGGCATGGACATCCTAGAGAAGTTATCTGGAAAGTTATTCCAGCCCTCTTAATGTTGAGTGTTTGGAGAGAAAGAAATCGTCGGATCTTTGAGGTTAGTGAGTCCAATGTGTTGCTTCTTAAATCCTCCCTTTTGAGATCTCTCTTGGATTGGGTCTTTGCTCATGTTCCTACGTTCTCTTCAGGAATTTGGTAGATCTGATTTGTTTTCTAGATTGTAATAACACCTAGTTCTTAGTGCTCATTGTATAGCAACTAGTTCTTTGGTGTTTTTGTTTTCTTGTATACTCTTCGTGTACGAGGATTTTCCTCTTTCTTCTATAAAACTTATTATTATTCATCAAAAAAAATATATATATGGAGCAAGATTCTTCAATTATTCTAATGAAACTTCAATTTTTTTTTTTTTTTTTTTTTTTCAGGTTACAACCAAATATGAAATGTATAATATTTGTAAATAGGATTGTTACGGCAAGATTGTTGTCATACATACTACAGAAGCTTAAGTTTCTAGCATATTGGAAGTGTGATTTTCTTGTGGGAGTCCACACTAGAGAAAAATGTATGTCACGGAAGACCATGAACATTATTCTTGAGAGATTCCGATCTGGAAAGGTAATGCTTATTTTCAAGGTTTTAACATTAGTTGCTTCTTTTTTATGGCAGGTCAAAATTCATCAATTTTTACGTATGTCTTGTGTTAGCTTAATATATTATAAGATACATTAGACAAAGTTTGAGCTTGACTTTGTTTATAGCTGAGGAAGAACTCTTCATAAAAGTATATATTGTGCATACAAGGTGGAATGTATTAGATGCAGATTCTGTTCAATGGGCACTTAATTGGTCAGACACGAATGCAAGGTTGTTGGTATTGAGATTTTTCTTACATGGTTATTGTGGGACATGTATTCGTTGGAGATGGCTAAAGGAATATTTTAACATACATTTACTTACTGTTAGTTTTTATGAGAACAATGCTGTCCATTACTGTAACAGCTGTAACTTCATATATCTTATTAAGTTTCAAGGAAGCAAAGGAAACACAGAGGCCAGACTAAATTATTTACGATTTTTACTAAGGAATCATTTTCCAGTATGACCGATGCAATAGCTGGGTACATTAAGTGATTAATGGATGCATATGATATGATATAGCTTTAGGAGCTAGGGCACTCAAGTCTCTTTTAGGGAATTCGTTATTTTTCATAAACGGTTTTGGAATATTTTATGTTGCTACATTGCTGCTAGAGTATAGATATTAATCATCCCTATATCTTGAGTCAGGTTACTTGTGGCACCCATCAAGTATTTAATGGGTGGAAAATATGTATGGGAATAAAATAGTGTGGCACTCAAATGTGCTTTTATTGTGTAATCATATATATATATATAAAAGCCAAGTTCCAACTTAGAATTGGCATAGAATTATGACACGTGGTGCGAACTCATAATTTTTAAACACTGAACTTGTCTTTTAAGTAAAAAAACCGATGAATTTTAAAGGTTGAACCGATTTTGTCATGATTTTAATAAATTTATTGTGCTTTAATGAAAAGATCATGGGTGTGAATCTTCATAAGACCAAAATAAGGATTTTTTCGCATTATAGCATTAAGTGTCATTATAGCTGTATTAAGTGGTGAACCTGTCTTTTAAGTAAAAAAATCGGTGAATTTTAACTGTTGAACCGGTTTTGTCATGATGTGACGATTTATTTGATTGCGTTAAATGTTTAATGACAAATTTTGTTTTGTTTTGTATTAAAAAAAAAATATTTTGTTTAGTTTGTTCAGTATTTTTTTAAATGTTTATTACATGGGTTTTATTTGTATTTAAATATAATAGGTATCATACTAACAATATTATAGATTCCTGTTAATTTTTTATTAATACTTTGATAATTAGATTAAACCATGTTTTCTTCTTGCTATTTTTTTTTTTCCTTTATACTTATTTTTCATTATAAACTATTCATATGGGCACTAATATTTTAGCATGTTTTAATTTATATGGATTAAACTAAAATTAAGGGTCTTATTTTTTAATTCATTTGAATGTTTTATGGAATATTTTTGTTTTCATTTGTATGATTTACTCGATTTTTTCAGCCATTTTTTTTAAGTGTTTTTTTTTTTTTTTTTGAAAGCAAAATAAGGCAAAAATTTATTTGATTGTTGTGCATAAAATGAACATAAATACTTTGGAAACACTAAAGAGATATTAAGCATTGAACCTAATATAAGTTTTATTTTACTGCCTTAAATGTTTAGTGAAAGATTTTATTTTATTTTGTATTCATAAAAAAATATTTTATTTAGTTTGCTATGTATGTTTTTAGAATGTTCAGAATTAAATGAGTTTTATTTGTATCGAAATATAATATGTATCACGTGAGAAGATTTATTTGATTGCAGTAAATGTTGAGTGAAAAATTTTGTTTTAATTTGTAGGATTTGGCTCAAGTGCTGTAAAAAAAACTACAGCACCATCTTTACCATTGCAAAAATTACAACACCTATGCTATAATATTTGTAATTTAGATTTTCTTCTTGCTATATTTTTTTTATACTTATTATTTTGTTATAAACTACACCTATGTGGGCAAATATTTTCAAAAGTTTTACTTTTTATGGATTAAAATAAAATTAAGAGTCTTAACCTTTAATGTTATTTTATTCTCTCTCTCTCTCTCTCTCTCTCTCTCCCCTCTGCCCTAGCGTCGGCGCGTGAGAGCGCGTCTAGCTAGGGATTCGTTTCTTCTCGTCGCCTACCGCTTCCTCTATCTTTCTTAGTCTTTTCATTTGGTACTCCAATTTTCAAGTTTCCGTTTTGCTAGTCTTTTGGGGTGTGATTCTCGCAGGGTAGTCTGTCAGCGTGCTCTTTGGTTTGGGTGGTTCTTTTTCCGGCGATGTAATTTTTGGCTTGGCTTGGTCGTCGGTGCTCCGAGGATGTTGTGAGATGGATAAGGAATTTTTGGTGGAGTCGAAGTCTTTTGCTTTCTCTGTTTTGGCTGGGGCGTCGGCGTTGAGGGTGGAGGAGAAGAGGAAAAATTTTCTGGGAGTGGTCATATTGAATTCTCAGAGCTCCGAATGGCTTGCATCGATGTTGGAAGTATTGTTGGGTTTACCGGAAGAGCAAGAAATTGTAAATTCGTTCAGAGAGGGATCGAAACTTCTGATTACTCGAAGAGGTGGGAACAAAGATGGGCGCTTTTTAGAGGTTTCTTCATTCAGGTTGGGTGGTCGGAAAGGGTTCATTGTTATCCTCGAGGGTTGTGGAGGGTGGGGTTGGATCAAATTCTCTGATGAGTTGAGAAAGGTTGTTGATTTTCTCTCTGGCCTGGTGGGTAGTGGAAGTGGTTCCTCTTCTTCTTCGGACAAGAAGGAAGTGAAGGCTGTTCAGTTGAGTTTGGGTTTGGCTCCGAAGTGGACGGGACCCTCTTTTGCGGAGGTGTTGAGGTCGATTCCGGCCATTGCTGCGAGGGAGTTTTCCATCGTGGGTGGCGGTCGTTCCAAGTCAAGGGCTTCATTGTCGGAGCCTTGTGAGCTTGATCTTCTTCCGACGGTGTGGCATGCAAAGTTTGTACAAAGAACAGCAGTGGATTGCTTCTCGGTGGAGTCGCATCAGTTCAACCTATTGGACATAGACCGTCCTCTTCGTCTGCAGGGTAAGAAGCGTCCCTCTTGTTCAAATTTGAAAATCGAACGTTCGAGGCTGCGGACATGGCGTAAGTTGGGTACCGGGTTTTTTTTGGCTTTGGGCCGGGCTGTAAGGAATCTTCTGGACCGTTTTGCCGGGTAGGGGCTAAGTTGTAAATCTTCTGGCTTCCGCGTGGGTCGTTTCATGCCGAGATCTAAAGTCTCCCGTCCATCGAGTTCGCCGCCGGAGATGACGTCGAAGGTGTCATCTGGGCTAATTCTGGTTCGACCTCCTCCTAGGGGTTTGGAGGTTGTTGCGTCGGTAGCCACTGAGGGCACGGGTCCAACGATCTCTATTTCTGTTGGGGGTTCCATTAGGTCGGAGCCCTCGTCGTCGGCAGTTACAGGGACGACGTCGTTTATGCCTTCCACCGGGGGTGAGTCGAGCAACGTCCATACGGTGCTCTCAAGCCAGACTCCAGCCTCTAAAGAATCTTCTGAGGGTATGGGTATGGTATCATCGGGTTCTTTGGGGTTCTGTCATCCTCCTCTACCAGCACCGGAGTTGTTGCTTCCGGTGGCTCCGGCAGCTTCTCTGGGTTCTGTCTCCTTGTTGGTCAGTTCTGAGTTGAACTCTTCTCCGGTGTCCTACTCTATAGTCCCTGCGGTTCCTTCTGTACATGCCCATGCAGCTTCTTCTTTACATGTCTTTGCAGATCCAGTAGAAGAGAAGAAGTCTGCTGAAGATCCTAGTTGGATTTCAGAGTTTTCTATTGATTCGACTTTGGGAGAGAAAGTCCGAGATGTAGTCTATTGGTGGAGGAAGGAGGTATCAAAGCTTCAAGAGAAGAAGGATCAGCCTATTGTTTGTGATCAGAATTGGGAGAAGGATTGTTGGAGAATCAAGGCAGAGCTCTGGGGGAAGATCTCCGAGGTGTATCCGTTGGTGACTAAAGAACAGAGACAGAAGCATCGGGAGATTTGGGGTGAGATGATTTAGAACAAGAAACGCGAGAGTAAGAGGGAGCTTTGGAATCTACAAAGTTCCGTAAATTACGGAGACATCAAAGCTTCTTCGAGGTGTAGGAGAGACAATGCCAATAGGTCGTAGGGTTGGTTGCTTTGAGGGTTTTTTGGTGGGTTGTTCTCAGGTTTTCTTGGGTTTTTGGGTGCTGTTTGGTTTCTTTTGCGGGTAGTATTTTAGTTGGTTCTTTGTTTTCTAGGTTTTGACTTGGGGGCTGTTTTCTGGGTTGTTTTCGGGTTTTTCAGGTCAGCTGTGGTTCTCCTGTATATACTTCCTGTGTACGTTGGGGTGTCTTACGCTTTCTTTTCAATAAAATCTACTTACTTATCAAAAAAAAAAAATGTCATTTTATTGAAAGATGTGTGATAGTTTTTTTTACACGCATTTTTTAGCCTATAATAAAAAATATGATGAAAATATGTTTAAATTCTGAAATTAAATTATAATGAAGAATCCCGCGTTATGCACTGGTTATGAGCTAGTTAGAGTAATATTGGACAAAGCTTTGATGCCGGTGATGATGTGGAAAGACATTTATGCAAGATATTGACTCTCCAGGGATTGAGGCTGTGTATTAATTTCTATTGCTTATTTTTTTGGCAGTTAAATCTATTGGTTGCAACTAAAGTTGGTGAGGAAGGACTTGATATTCAGACATGCTGCCTTGTGATTCGGTTTGATCTCCCAGAAACTGTTTCTAGCTTTATACAGTCAAGAGGTCGTGCACGAATGCCTCAGTCTGAATATGCCTTTTTGGTGAACAGGTGCTTTTATAAAGCATGTGTTGTATGTAACTCCATCCATTTGGTTCTTTTTCTTCTTCCACATGGGAGTAACTGTCATTAATGTTAATGTTTCAGAGGCAACCAGAAGGAGCTAGATTTGATAGATAATTTTCAAAAGGATGAAGATCGAATGAACAAGGAAATTACTCATCGAACGTCAAATGATACATTTATAGGTCCTGAAGAAAGAATCTATAAAGTTGTTTCATCTGGTGCTTCTGTCAGCTCTGGATATAGCATCTCATTACTCCATCAGTATTGTTCGAAACTCCCGCATGATGAGTATGCCCTTGTACTAATTATCACTGTTGTTTCAGTCAAGAAACCATGCAGTCAATCACTTAAAAGATTGAAATTTGTATTGATCTCTTCTTACAGGTTTTTTCTTCCCAGCCCAGAGTTCTTTTATTTTGATGACTTGGGGGGTACTGTCTGCCACATAAAGTTACCTTCGAATGCTCCAATAAATCAAATTGTTGGTACACCACAATGTTCAATGGAAGCTGCTAAACAAGATGCTTGTCTGA
Organism: Alnus rubra; assembly: GCA_028654335.1. Taxonomy (NCBI): domain Eukaryota; kingdom Viridiplantae; phylum Streptophyta; class Magnoliopsida; order Fagales; family Betulaceae; genus Alnus; species Alnus rubra. The sequence goes on along the minus strand of JAJPGS010001898.1, from coordinate 348,583 downwards.
AAGCAATTGAAACATTGCATAAAATGGGGGCCTTGAATGACTACCTCTTGCCTGGGAAAGATGATGCAAATGTAGATGGATTGGAGCTGGATTCTTCAGACTCGGATAGCTGCAAAGGTTGAGCCATTGGGGCAATTCTTCTTTTGAAAGTTTCTTCCCTTTTCATTACTATGTCATATCAATTTTCTTTGATTTTGTATGTTGTCAGATGATAATCTACGATGCGAACTACAGGAGATGCTTGTACCTGCTGCACTAAGAGAACCATGGACTAACTTGGAAAATTCTGTCAGTCTTAACTCCTACTACATAGAATTTAGTCCTAATCCTAAAGATAGGGTCTATAAAAAGTTTGGTCTATTTGTCAAAGCACCTCTCCCGTTAGAGGCTGAGAGAATGAAACTTAAACTTCATCTGGCTCGTGGTAGATCTGTGATGACAAAGCTTGTCCCATCAGGAATTGCAGAATTTGATAAAAATGAGGTAAATTGTGTTTTTTGGACAAAATTTTGTACTGTGAAACTTACTTTCTGATAGTCCCTGACTTATTTTCTTGCAGATCATGTTTGCACAGAATTTTCAAGAAATGTATCTCAAGATCATCCTTGACCGATCAGAATTTATTCCTGAATTTGTTCCCTTGGGAAGGAATGATATTAGTAAATCGAGTTCATCAACATTCTACCTGTTGCTTCCGGTAGTTTTGCATGATAATGAAAGTATAATAACTGTAGATTGGGAGATTGTTAGGAGATGTTTATCGTCCCCAGTTTTCAGGGCTTCAGAAGATGACATGGTTAAGGAATATTTTCCTTTGGATGATGAACACTTGCACCTTATCAATGGTTACAGAAGTATAAGTGATGTTGAGAATAGTTTAGTGTATGCCCCACACAGAAAGGAGTTTTTCTTCATTACTAACATTGTTCATGGAAAGAATGGATACAGCCCTTATAAAGAATCAGAAACTTCAAGCTACCTGGAGCACTTAGAGCAGTATGTGACTAAACTTCTTGACACTTGGTTGACTATTTATATTTTTATGTCATTTTAGATTCCTCCTCAGGACATTTATATCACGCGATGCCTAATTTCTGCTTATTGATGTACTTAAAAAAAAAAAAATTGCTTATTCATGTGACATTTGTGTGAATTTTAAGAATTTATAAATACAATATATAAAGAACTTCAGCATTCTTCTTACAAAATATTCTATTACTTCTGTTGGTTTTCTATTTTTAAATTTATAATGGCATTTATTTCCTTAAATGTTGGAAGTCAGGTTTGGCATTCAACTTAAATACCCTGGACAACCTCTTCTGCATGCAAAACCACTTTTTTGCTTGCATAACTTGCTACGCAACCGAAAATCAGAAGATTCAGGTAATTATTTTATTTGTTTTCTGTCATAGTTCTCTCTTTGTTGGGGGTATTGCATGAAGTGAAACATACTTGTGTTCCAATTGTGTTATTTTGGAAGCTATTAATATCTGAATCATACTCACAAAAAAAATTATATCTCAATTAGTTTTCTGCTGTATGTTTTATCAGGCAGCATCCTTTGTATAAATATGCACGCTCACACGCACACACAATTCAATGTGTAATTTAGATCGTGCTGCAGAAAATATTCTGCTCACTGACCACTGTACTGAAAGCAAACAGGACCATAGAACTTCTTTGCGACTGACATAGCTGTTGTTTTGAATTGGGAAATTAAATATGCACCCAGTGGATCTATAGTAGATTTTTCTAATGGCTGAGGATTTTTAGAATGGGAAATTGGGATTAGAAACTGGACTTGGGCTAATTTTATGATCTGTTTATTTGCTTTCTTAAACCAGCAAATAGTAATCCCAGAAATTAAACAGAGGGATAAATAATAATAAAAAAGAAAGATGAAGTAGGAGAAGAAGAACAAAAGATATGGAGAGTGTTAAGAGCACTAGTAACAGTTACCCTATAATGGTTCCCTTCCCTATATTTAGGGAAAATTTCATGAAAAACATCAAAAAACCTCCCACAGCAGATACCCTATATTTAGATGAGAGGGTTGGGAATGAATAGTAATTTCCTATGTATACATGTCTACTATTCCTTCCCTATGTATTATTTTAATATAAAAAACTATAATTAATTGATATAGGGAAGAGAGAAAAAGTAGGAAAGAGATAAAAAGAATAAAATAAGAGTAAAAATATAATATTTAATTGATATAGAGAAATGTAAGGGAATCTATTATGGGATATTTTTTTTATAGGGAAGCAAAAAGTAGTTTTGTTCCCTAAATATAGGGAAAATGGTTGGGAATTTGCTGCTAGTGCTCTAAAGTGTCCCACATTGGTTAGTTTACATTCACCTGGTCTCTTTATAAGCCATGGTGTCCCCTCCTCTCTCAAGACGTCTTTTGAGAGTGAAATTGGCCCATGGACTTTAACAGAGAGATCAAGCAAGAGGATAAGAATCTAGGCTCTATGACATTTTAAAAAAGGTTGTTGTGTACTCTAAGTAATCTGCCATGCCTCAGAAAAGAGGATCAGAACTTTATATGGGCTAGAAACCCTAGTAACCATTGAATCCTAGGCTTATAATAGTGTCGGTCATTACCATTTATCAAAGCCTAAGTATAAGAACTCACAAATGGCAAATACCATAATCTTTTGCTACTTAAGTTGTGCGAATGATAGCTGTGCTACAGTAATTTGACTCTTTAATTAAATTAAAAAGAATAAAATATGAGGGCTAGCTATTACTAGTAATATTTTTGCGGATGCTCCAAATTCATTGGGCAAATGGTTACTTAATATTGAAATTGTTAATGTGAAAGACTCAGGTTCAATAACAATATTTGTAATTGAAGGGGGGCCAGGGGGCCATGCTCAAACACAGTTATCTTGAGGGTGCCACTTACATAATTTCATGGAAGTAGCCAAAAAGTGTAAAAAAAAAATTAGATTTTTTTTTTTTCCCAGAAAAGAGGAGGAGGTTGGGAACTGGAACCACCAACCCTTAAGCTAGAGTAAATCATGTGTTCGTTGTGGACCAAACATGGAGCAGCTGTAGAGATATTAATCATGTTTGTTAGATTGTATGATACACAACATATTATGTCTAAGCAAAGGCACTTCCATTATAGCTCAATTTCCCTTGTACATGTTACGCTATTGTTGTGTTTTTGTTTTCTTTATGTTCTAAAAGGTGAACCGAAATGGTGAATTTAATTATTTATTTAATAAGAAAAATATTTTTAAAAAAATATGATTATAAGATTAGCTTCTAGCTTAATTTGTAGTCATCTCAATGTCTGTTATAACTTTATGTCCGATTATTTTTTATAAGCTTTAAATGTCAAAAACAGAATCACATGAACTGGAGGAGTACTTTATTGATTTGCCTCCCGAGCTATGTCAGTTGAAGATCGTAGGCTTTTCCAAAGATATCGGGAGTTCAATATCTTTGTTGCCATCAATCATGCATCGTCTGGAAAACTTGCTTGTGGCCATTGAGCTGAGGCACACATTATCTGTTGCATTTCCTGAAGGAGCTGAAGTTACTTGCGATAGTGTAAGGCCTTCCCGCATGTGGTATTAACTTGAGTATTGGCTTTGATAAGCTTTGCTAATTAAACTTAATTGTGCATGACCTCAATTGTACATGGTCTCTTTGTTGGTGCCAATATTTACATGGACCTTAATTGCTAATAAGAACTATGAATTTTTTTACTAGGTTCTAGAAGCACTTACCACCGAGAAGTGCCAAGAGCCCGTTTCCCTTGAAAGGCTTGAAATACTTGGGGATGCTTTTCTAAAATTTGCAGTTGGGCGGCACCTTTTTCTTCTGCATCATACCCTTGATGAAGGAGAACTTACAAGGAAACGTTCTGACTTTGTAAGCAATTCCAATTTGTACAGACTGGCAATTAGGTGCAAGTTACAGGTACGATTGAATTTTAGAATGTGATTTTTATTTCTTAATTATGAACTAATATCATACTTCTTAGTAAGTTTTATTTTGTCATTCTTTACAGGATGACAAAATAGACAGTCACAAGCAAGTAATAGTGATCTACAGGATTAAATGGTGTTTGGCATGGCGCATGTTTCCTTTCTGCATAAATAAATGTTGTCTTCTCTCTCTGTGTGGCCTGGCCAATTCCCAACTTATCCGATAGTTGAGAAATTTGTTAGCTAATATTTTTCCCACTAACCTATGCTTCTTGTTTGCAATTGCTGCATGTAAAAATTTCTGTTGGTAAAATTAATACTCTCTAAATTTCTTTTTGGTTTGTTGAATAGGTTTTACTATCCAAGTGCATATGTGTTTACTCTCTTATTTCAGGTATACATACGCGATAATCCATTTGATCCCTGCCAATTTTTTGCTTTGGGCCGCCCTTGTCTAGTAATTTGTAACAAGGAAAAAGAAGGCAATATTCATTCCCGACCTTCAAGTAGTCAAGCAGATGATGCAAGTTATAGTGGAGTTAGATGCAGTAAAGGACACCTCTGGTTACATAAGAAAACAATCGCTGATGTGGTTGAAGCTCTTGTTGGAGCGTTCATAGTTGATAGTGGCTTCCGTGCTGCAACTTCCTTTCTTCGATGGATTGGCATACAAGTGGACTTTGAAGCCTCACAAGTTGTTAATGCCTGCAGATCAAGCACTAACTACATCCCACTTGCTGCTCGTCTGGACATTGATGCCCTCGAAAATTTACTAGGGTATCAGTTTCTTCATAGAGGTCTGCTTGTACAGGCATTTGTACATCCTTCTTACAATAACAATGGAGGAGGCTGCTATCAGGTATGCACTAACGTCTCTTTTCTACCTCAGGTGTTAGACAACAATGATTCCTCATACTTAATTTGTTAGAATTTTATCCTTCTTACCAGAGATTGGAGTTTCTTGGAGATGCTGTCTTGGATTACTTGATCACATCATATCTTTATTCAGTTTATCCAAAGTTGAAGCCTGGTCAACTGACTGATCTGAGATCAGTGTTTGTGAATAATAAGGCCTTTGCTAATGTGGCAGTAGATCGATCTTTCGACAAATATCTTATTTTTGATACCAGTGGCCTTAGTGAGGCCATTAATAGTTATGTGGACTGGATTAAAACAAATGCACCAGAAGGGAGTTTTATTGATGGGCCAAAATGTCCAAAGGTAAAAATTGTAAACTTTTGTTCATTTTTGTGTGGGGTGTTGTATCAATTTGATTGGGCATCTTCCGTAGCTTCTTACAGTGGTTTTACATGGAAATTCTTGGAAAACATGGCTTGTTCCTAAGATGTTAAAGCTGCAATGTCAAATTAAAAGAAACATAAGAATGTAAACATAATGTCTAAATCAAATAAAAAATCTTGCCTAGTTTCTAATGTTTAAAAAGGAATCTATGAACGTTAGCATTATATCTCTAGTTTCTAATGGTTTCGCTTATTGCCTCAGGCTTTGGGTGACTTGGTAGAGTCTTCTCTGGGTGCCATTCTTCTTGATTCAGGGTTTAATCTGGACCTTGTATGGACGATATCGCTTTCCTTTTTGGATCCAATCATAAGGTTCTCCAGTCTACAAGTTAGTCCTATTCGGGAACTGCAAGAACTTTGCCAAGCTTATAATTTGAATCTACAGTTTTTACCATCAAAGAAGGGTAAAATGTCTTTCGTTGAAGCACAAGTGAATGGAACAGATGTTTGTACAACTGCTTCTGCAGACAACTTGAACAAGAAAGATGCTTGTCGAATTGCTTCGCAAAGGCTATTCACAAAGTTGAAGGTAAAACCTGTTTGCTTTCTTTATGCTTTTCTGTCCAGGCTTTAGGGAGCAAGCATTGTCATTTGGCTTATCTGCTTCTGCCCGCCACACCCCCCACCCCCCCAGAAAAAAAAAAAAAAAAAAAAAAAAAAAAAAAAAAAAGAAGAAGAAGAAGAAGAAGAATGCTTCCCTCATTTCATTTGTTCTCTGGTAAATTATAGTTTGCCCCCCTTCCCAAAACTATCACTCCATTTACACTCGTACCTATATACTTTGACTCACTGTAACTCGCCCCTACGAACTACCATTTTGTTCTGAGTTGCACCCTAGGTCAAATTGAGTTAAAGTTGACAGAATCTGTTACACGTGAGTCTCGCTATCATAGCACTCCACGCACGGAGGACCACAAAGACATTCCATCCTAATTCTCGTTACTTAGATGTAATAGTAAGAGATCAGAAGAGCAAAGAACAACCCAATGACGTGATTGTATCAGATAAGGAAAGCAAGGAACGTGATCGACCCAACAAGCATGAAGAGGAGTAAAGGGTTATCGTGGAAGACCAATAAAGGATAGATGGGCATCTTAGTTATCCAACATCTTTATCTTTATCTTATGCACTTTATCATCAGTTATATTATTTTATCTAGTTATAATGTAGCAATAACACTAGAATAAGACAAGGAGACGAGACACAATAGAGGCATTGCAAATTGTAATCTAAAGTGTGACTTGTGGTTTGTCTCCGGCCCTAATTGGAGTTCACTATCAATTTATCTCTATTTCATTAGAGTGGGTTCTTATCACACTGCAACTTTGACTCACTTTGCCCCCTCCCAAAACTACTATATCATTGGCATTCACACCTCTAAACTTTCACTCATTGCAACTTACCCCGCACGTGTGATGTGTTTTCCATCTACATTTAATAGCCCAATCTAACCCAAGGCGCAATTTGGAATGAAATTGTAGTTCGTAGGGGTGAGTTGCAGGGAGCCAAAGTTTAGAGGTATGAGTGCAAATGGAGTGGTAATTTTGGGGGGCAAAGTTGAATTTATCCTTTGTATTTAATGATAGTCTTGTTTTGTTAATACTTTAGCACTCTGAAAAAATGATTGGTAGAATAAAATATGGTATTTTTTTTATTTATTTATCCAGAAACTTCATCTATATGGTTCATACTACAGACATTATTTTGTTGTTTATTGAACTATTGACTAGCTTTGCCAGCATATATCCTAACTAACTTAAAAGACCGCCCCCTCCCCCCTCGTATGTAACTTCAATTTCTGGTGCTCATTGACTGTGGATGTGCAGGCTAAGGGCTACGAACCCAAGTCAAAAACTTTGGAGGAGGTTTTGAAGTCAAGCCGCAAGATGGAAGCCAAACTAATCGGATATGACGAAACACCTATTGATGTAAATACCCCTGAAGCCATTGGATTTGAAAAATCAACGGTACAACCTTCTAGCGGAGATTTTGAGCCCCAAATCTTTCGCCTCACTAAAGTGTCTGATAATAATATCAGCTGCATAACACCTGCTATTAAAAAACAATTTGGAGCCTTAAGGGGGCAGCCTTCTAGGACAATTGAAAATCACAGCTGTGACCCTGACTCACAGACCACAGGTATAGTTATTGTTGTTGCAGGGTATCAAGTAAGGAGCAACTGTTTCATTCTCATTCTCTAAACTTAAAGTAATCTTCCAGGTGGGTCACACAAAGGAACAGCAAGATCACGTTTGCGTGAACTCTGTGCTGCTAATTGTTGGAAACCCCCTTCATTTGAATGTTGCGGAGAGGAAGGACCAAGCCACTTAAAGTTGTAAGTTCATGATTTTTATCAAGGACATCAAATTTTGAGTCCATAATTATATTGGCTTTTTGTTTTTTTTTTTTTATCAAGGACATAAATGCCATTGCCATTTAACAACCGAAATGGAAGTTGAAGAAAGTCCATTTTCTTGAAATTGAAGTCAGTTCTCCGTTTGTTCTAATAATATAAAATGGAATTGGCTCAGTTTTGTTGAATGAGTTTTGTGTATATAATGTTATTATGCTATATCACTCCGTAATTTGCTTAACTTGAGATGTTGTAGCTTGCTGTCCAGCCCATTTTTTGGAAAGCGGCCACCCAAAAAGAATAATAAAATAGAAAATCCATTTCCTGTAGTTTTCCCCATTTCAGGAACCATTATATTTTCTGTTCAATTTGCTTCCTTTTTCAAGCGACAAACATATCAACTGAACTCCTTGTTGATTTATCTAATTCTTCAATGCTCAATTCGGGCATTTTGCAGATTCACTTTCAAGGTTGTTGTGGAAATAGAAGATGCTGAAGATGTGGTTTTAGAGTGCTTTGGTGAACCCCGGGCAAAAAAGAAAGATGCAGAAGAGCATGCAGCAGAAGGGGCCCTTTGGTACCTAAAGCACGAGGGATACTAGATTGAGACTGACTAACGTACACAAATTTTTTGCTGATGAGATAGAGGGAACATTGACACAGCGGCAGTTTTTGTAAATTCTTGAAGATCTCAATGAAGGAAGCTTTAGACTGAATCTAACAACTTCAAGTTGCAATATCTGATTATACATCGAACATGTTAATATGTAATATTATTTTCTGATCTTGGATTTTTATGGAATGTAATGAATTTCTGAAGTGTAAATGGAGGTGTATTGAAATGGAGTTTGAAAGAAAAAATACGAAATTGTATTGATTAATATTGTGTAACAACGAAATAGCTGTGCTTGAGTGTACCTTAGCCTCCAAGAAAGAAAAATACAATCCAGTTCTTGAAGTTCTGAATGAATAACCCCTTCTGCACTTGGGCCTTTATTCCCTTAACAACTTCTTCTCTTACCATTTAATAGAATAGCCCACTATACACTCATATTTACAATCAGCCCATTTAATCCGTAGGGAGAAATTACAAAGACACTATTGAAAAAAGCATAAGTCACATATGCGGTATTATTTCAAAATGGCTAATCAATTTGGAACTTTCTCATATTCAATTATAAAGCTTAATTTCTTTTAGTAAGCAAGTAATGTAAGTCTTAGTACTCATGAGTGTTTTTATAAATTATTTACTCTATGTTGGTTACTTATTTTTCCAAATTGGGACCAAGGTGTTACTATTAATCACTCCTCTTAAAACCCCTGACATCTAGTTATTTTGGAGTGAGAGTGCATATATGGCTAGCACTTTTCCTATGCCATTATAAATAGTATGAGAGCATAAAGTAAGCCATGTGGTACTAGAGCATTGCATGAAGTGACCCTCACGAGAACGTTTAGGAGTTTAAGGGGGGAGATAGTAACACCTTAATCCCATTTGCACTGATTCCGACCATCGTCAACAGGATCTGGCAATTATTGCTGGATTCCGGCCAATTTTGTCGGAATCTGGTTGTACTGTGCCAGATTCCGACCACTGTCGCCAAAATCTGGCCTGCCAGTGACATAATTTGGCCAATGCTACCAAATTCTGACCAACCGGTGATGGAATTTGTCTAGTTTTGTTGGATTCCAGCCTCCGTCACCGGAATCTCGTCTCCGATGGTTTTTCGCCATTAGTGATTTTTTCGTATAAGCCAAACGCCAAAAAATATTTTCAAGAAGAAAAATGATTTTGTTGAAAATATTTTACGATAAAAAACATTTTAACGGAACAAAATTCCCAATTATCTGTTTCTTACACTTATGTCTCTTATTTATACTACATTACTACTTCCTAATTACTACATTAATACGTAAAAGAAATGTTGACGCCACTCGTTAAAGAAACTTTTTTTTTTTTTTTTATAAGTAAAAAGTTTTATAAAAACGTAGAGGTGCCCCTAAGCATACATGAAATATACAAAAAGGATACCAAAACAGGAAAGGGAGAGGAGAGAAAAAAAAAAAAAAAAACACCAGAAAAACCTAAAAACGGGAGGAAACCCAGATACCCCTACAAAACTAGCCCACAAAACTCAGCGACTAAAACATCATATTAGAGGCACTCTTGCCTTGCCCCGACTAGAACCAAAACTCCTGACATCATAATTAATCGAGCACTCTAAGTTCTTCACTTCATGACTCCTTTTAAACTTAGAAGTGAAGATTGGAGCCTATTGACGCTGCTCCACATCAATTTGAGCCATAAAGTCTAAAAAGTCCTTCACATTCCCCTCGAGGGAGACCCCCAAAGTTTGAAAACAAAAGCTAAGATCGATCGCTACCTCAGGAGGACCATCAATCTCTTCAAAACCACCTCCCCGTGAAGATTCACCTACCTCTGAGAAAGACAACAAAGGAGGGCACCCAATCACAGACTAGACCGAAAAGAGCGGAGGCTCACCCACTTTTGACGGAGAAGGGGTCGTCCCGCTTGGGAGAAGGAAGCCACACCGAAGAAGAGGCTGACAACCCTCGTCTCGAGCGGCGTAGACACTATCCCATCCTTTGTTGGCGCTGACATGGGCTTGATAGCAACCCTAAATAACAGCAAGGAATGAGCTTTGGGATCACCGAAAGTCTTTAGAGCCTCCAAAAGCATATGCTTATTCAATTTGCCAACCTTATGCTTCCAGGAGTATCTAAGCACCGACTTGGATTCTAACAAATAAATAAGCGCGCCAGACTCCGACATCACAGGGAGAGAATAACGCAACCTTTCACCTAGCACGTCCGTGCCTGAAGGGCAGTCGCCAGAGACATCCAGTAATGCTGGACCAAACCCAACTAGAGCCGGAGATGGAGCACTCAGTCCCAGCAACCCAGAGTTGGCCGCAGACGAAGGCGGCAAAGGAGGATCCCCACCCAAAGCTGACCTCACCAAGGCAGAGACAGCTGGTCTAACTCCCAGCACTGCCACCCCTGAAAGGAAACTGGAGAAAGCTGAAAAAGAGCCCAATAACGAACCAGTCTTGATCGCCGGACCTGCGAAGCCCCCGAAAACAAACGTAGCGATCGTTGACGGCACGAACGCAACTTCTAAATTGGACGAAGCATAGGACTTTTCCAAGAAGATCTCCGGGGCAGAAACCACCAAAGGAGTGGGACAGGAATCCTCTAAGAATGCCGGAAAAGTAGCAGTCGAGCAGCCCAACACTTCCGGTGCAGGAGCACCCAAGCCCGAAAATTCAGAACCCAAACCCGTGTCGGGTCCATGAGTCGGAGCAAACCCAAACTTCTTGGCCTTCTTGATGTTGTGCATATAGCTCAGCCTCCTAGATCCAGTCTCGCAGACGAATCCCTCTTAAGCACATAACGCTTAAAAACCCAACCCAAACCCAAACTGCCTAGATTCCGTTTTAGCTCAAAAGGGAAGGTCCTGCCCAAATTCGTTGGATTGGATGCCCGCAAACCCAATCCAGCCAGTCACCAAAAGTCTCGAGAATCTTACTAACGTACCCCTCCTCTTGCCCCGAAACATCACTACCCCACTCAACAACACCCTCTATAATCTTGCACTGTGAGCACGCCTTCTTGCACCCTCTGCAACATTGAACCTTGGAGCAAACAACACGACAATCTATACCCAACGAATCAGAAGAAGTTCTCTCCAAGGCGAGCCCTAGCGGATGGGTTTTCTCAACCTCGCACCTCCAACTCATCAAACTGCACTTGAAGCCATCAGAAACACGGAGGGTATTAACTATGGGATGAAACGATTGCTTTTCCAAAGCAGAACAATCCACCAGCTGCCGAACCACCGTGGAGCAGTCCAAACCATCAGAAAATTCTCCTCCAAAACTCCCCAAGCCACCGCCTGCCGCGTTTCCAACTCAAACACTCCGAGCGCACCAACGCGCTTCTTCCCAAAGCTCGTTACAGAGACGAGAGCCGCCATATGCACCACCTCTACGAACGATATAGACCCAATTGTCTTACCCATCTTCCCAATATCTTCAAGAAAAGCCAAGACTTTAGATTGCTCGCCTAAGACGCGACTCCAACCCCTCACATTAGGGCCGTAATCGAGCCCATTTTGAGAGAGTACCAGTTGTGCGAGCTCAATTCATTTAAGTTGACATCAAGCTTGGGCTTGAGCTCAACACGAGCCTAAAACTTGTGTTTGAGATCAACTAGTTAATGTAAAATTCACGATTGAACTCGAGCTCATTTCGGTCGATCTTAAGCTCCAGTACTCGTCTTGAGCTCACCTGAATCAAATTATTTAAATTATTATTTTCTTTATTTTAGCATAAAAATAAAAATAAAACAACAAAAAAATAAACCAGTTTTATTAATGACTCTCAATTCTCCAAAAACAATTACAAAGAAAATTTATAACTAATCAGGTAAACCTTTCAAATCAAATTTAAACAAAATACAAACCAAATTAATACAAATACGATAAAATAAAATTACAAATACAAATACAATAATATCTGAACCACTCACCTGAGTCACCGGCCTCCTAAGCATCAAATTCTTGCATCAGTTGTGTGCGTTAGTGCGTTAGAGACTGAGAGTTAAGATCAAGATTCTAAATTCTAAGAACAAAGTTTGATTTGAAAAGGATTTTGAAAGAGATCGAGCAATCAATGGGTCAATTTGATTTTTTTTCTTTGGTTTTATTGGCAATCAACGACTTCAGGCTTCATTTCGTACAATGAGGAAGAAAGTGATACGATCATTATTATTTAGTCTTGACTCGTGTTAGAGTTCAATAAGGGGAGTTATATATTCCAGTTTAAGATTGAGTTAAATTCTTAATAAAGTCCTAGTTTAAAATTAATAGAGTCCATCTTAATCCTAGTAGGTCAGTTAGATAGTTTAAGAATTATATTTTGATTAATAATTATCTTTGTAATCGATCAGTATTGCTCCTCTATTTAAAGAGAATTATTAATGAATAAGATATAAATGGATTATTGTTATGTGAAATACAGTTTACTGTGTTTTTGGGAGATCAAGCTTTCTCGAATTAGCCATTGGAAGTCACAGTTCCCTCGAACGAGCCAATCTACCATTTTCCTATGTTTTGTGATTAGTTAGTTCGCATAAATTGGTATCAGAACTAGGTTGATTGTTTTCTACAACAATCTCCAATCTACACCATCACCATGTCTTTCTAATTTTTCTGGAATGAAGAGGAACAAGCGAAGATAGAAAATATGCGATCAGAATTTCTCGGGTGGAATGAAAAAGTCAATAAAAAGATTGAGGAGCATATGAGAAAACTTGAAAGTTTTTCACCATCATGCCCCTCTCCAGCAAGCCAATCATTGCCCATAACGCCTACCCCACCGGCTGCCACCATCACAAAAAAAAAAGAGGAAGAAAAGAGCTGCTGAATGAACAAATATCCATACAAGTCAACATTCAACCAAACCACTGTCGACCAGCTGTTGATCCGCCCACTCCAGCTGCAGATTCAGACGTCACCAGAGCCAACAACGTCGGCAACACTGCAAGGGTCCATATTACAACAATCTCCTCAGCCCGTGTTGCCAACGGATCAAAAAACCACGCTAAAAGCCCTAAAACTCTTACGAGGCCGCACCTCCTACTAATCCGTTCTTATGTTCTTGTTTTTTCTATTTTTCAAGCAAATATATTTGGGCTAGAAAGAGAAGAAGAAGATGTTCTGTCTTCTTGCTTAGCTTCAGAAGGAAACGGAAAAAGAAAAAATAGTTTGTTGAAGACATTGGGTCACGTGACTTCAAACAAAGCAACCAAGATAAACATGAAGTGAAGTGCCACCAAAAAGATTTATTTATTTACTTTGTCAAATATCTTATCCTTAGTTATCATATTTGGCATTTATCTTTAGAAGTTGTATAATTTTTCCTTGGGGACAAGGAAATTATTAGGGGAATGGTATGATATGATCATTATTTTTTGGTCTTAACTCGTATTAGAGTTCGATAAGGGGAGTTATATCTTCCAGTTTAAGATTGAGTCAGGTTCTTAATAGAGTCCTAGTCTATAATTAATAGAATCCATCTTAATCCTAGTGGGTCAGTTAGATAATTTAAGAGATCTATTTTGATTAATATTTATCTTTGTAACCGATCAGTATTGCTCATCTATTTAAATGAGATTATTAATGAATAAGATATAAGTTGATTAATGTTATGTGAAATACAGTTTAATGTGTTTTTTGGGAGATCATGCTTTCTCGAATTAGCCATTGGAAGTCACAATTCCCTTGAACGAGCCAATCTATCCTTTTCATGTGTTTTGTGATAAGTTGGTTCGCATCATAAAGGCAAAATTCGTTTAGTGAGGAATGATCGAATGAGGAAGAAATGCAGAAAGCGAGTCTAAGAGCACTCACATTGGATTATCTATTTTCACCTTTAGGCTAGAATAAATAACAAAAACCTAAAAAAACCCACTCTAGTGAATTATCTAAATAAAAGCTAAAATAAATTTCTTATCCATTTGTAAATAGTGCAACTCTACGTGGGGAGTTGCACTGTTCACATATGCATTCATTTTTAATTGTTTCTTTCGGATTTTCTTCTTTCTCCCGTCAGCTTCTGTGTCTCTCTCTCTCTCTCTGCAACGCTCTCTCCCGCGATTTCATCTCCAAATTCCCCAACGCCCTCGACCAGAAACCCGACGTCGACGTCGCCGTCCTCTCCGGCGTCGGCGCCCACTTTTGCGCTTGTATCGATCTCACAACCCTGGGCTCGATCTCCGACAAGTCACTCTCCATAAGCGATCGAGGCCGCGCCGAAGAGAAATTCCAGCAGGAGATCAAGTTCCTACAAGATATGGTCACCTCGATTGAGCGGCCCCGAAAGCCGATGATCGCCGCTATAATCGGGTACGGTCACGCTATGGAGCTGGCTTTGACGGGTTAGAGGTTCTTGGGTTCGGAGGCCAAAGACTTGGGCCTGTTTTCAAATTTTTCAGAGAATGGGATTTTTAGCTACTGTGGTTCAAAAGATTGTTGGTTTGGTTTTCAATTTCATTGGGTGGGTTTGATTTTTGGGGTTTGGTGGTTCTGTGTGGTTGTTTAACGATGTTGGGGTTTTGATTTTCTGGAAATCGAAGGTGGAGGAGTTGTTGATTTTGATTGTTGGAAATTTCCGGTGGGTGACTTTTCTGGATTGGCCGAATGACCAAAATTGGGAGGAAAGATGGGGTGGTTATAAGTGTGAGGTTTTGATTTTTGGGTGAGTGCTATGTGAAGTGCTATTTTTTCTCGTTTTGGTCTGTCTTGGGTTATGCCTCTGAGAGTCCTTGACTTGTTTGCATGTTGGTGGACGGCTGATAGGCCGAGGAGTGCTGTTATTTGGAAGATGGTGCCGACATGCATTCTCTAGTGTGTTTGGAAAGAAAGAAATGATAGGTGTTTTGAGGACTTGGAGAGATCCTTGGAGGAAATTTTAGCTTCTTTTTTTCATACGTTGTATCTTTGGATGGTGGCTTTTGTGTCACCGTTGTCATTTACCTTTGATGAATTTCTTGTTCGTTTTTCACTTTCTAGCTAGGTGCGTTCTCTTGTATACTGCCGGTGTATTGACGGGCGCCTTACGCTTTTAATAAGACCAACTTATTACTTATCAAAAAAAAAAGATTTTTGGGTGAGTGTGATCGAAATTTTAGAGGAATTTATAAGGTTATTCGGTTGGTTTCAATGGCAGAATATGGGTGCTTCGGGGTGATTCAATATGTTGATTCTACAAGTTTTTCTTTGTGTGTTTTGGTGACCGAAAGATATGAAAGAACCTCACTATGGAATTTCTGTGTTTTTCGTGTAGTATGGGAAGTTGTTTAATTTTCTAAAAAAATTGGTGCGAACTTGCCAATAAAAATATATATATATATATAGTTAATGATAGATAATCGGATGGAGGATGCCTTTTAAAACTCATTAGCTAAACTAGATAAAGTAGATTTTGGTAAGCTATTTTAGATTGAAATTTAGACAATCCGTTGTGAATACTCTAAGTTGGCAAGCCCTAAGTTCCATCTGGTTCTGGTTAGTGGTTTCAAAAAATCGAGATTTGAAAAAACAACTTTCAATTTTCAAATCAACCAAAATTTGTGGTTTTGAAAATAATTCCTTGCCATATACAACTAAAATCAGGGCCACTTGTGATCCTAACCGTTAATTACTATAACCAATTTTAAGATTGAAATTAAAATCGTTGGATCAAATCTAGTGAGAGTGAGCACACGATTAGTTTAAAAAACATGTATTTTCTCAGGGTAGTTAAACCGGATAGTTGGTTACAGTTGTTACCAACGGCTTAGATTAATCTCGCAATCAACTGTTCAAATTCACCAACAGAAGATAGCACGACCCAAAAAATTAAGAAAATTTGACCTTTTTTTTTTGGAGCAACACCTGACGCGTGCTTAGTAGATCGTGCGTACCTCAGTCAGTAGTCAGCGATAGACTGTGATTGGCATCATTGACGTGCCGTGTGCGTCGGTTTCTCAAAAATCAAAAGGCACAAAACCGGGGGCGGGAATTCAAGAAAGTGGGAAACCACGAATGACTGTTGAGGTCCTTGAGGATTCTAAATTTCGAGGGTCCAAGGCATTTTTAAAACTCGATCAGATCCCGAATCAGCAATTTTAACATCAACGGCCAGAATCATGCCACAATAAGTTACATGCAAAATAAAAAGTACGATTGTCAAACTACTTTCTTTCTTTTTATTCACTTTTCCCCCACACTCTTCTTATTCTTCTTCTTCTTCTTATCATTTTATTGTCGTTAATACTTCTCAAAATACACTCTTAATGTTAGTTTTTTTGGATGAATTCTTAATGTTAGTTTTCATATTATGTATGATTTTTTTCTTCAGGGTTCAGAAAAGACAGCCATGGGGATGGGGTTCTCTATTTTGGACCCAACTGATTCTTTAAGCTCCATCAAAGGGGCTAGGACTTGTAAGGGCTATATTAAGGGAAATGAGAAATGGCAAGTTGAAAGGGAGATGAATAGTACTGAATATTAGAGAAGGGCTCTTAGAGAGGCCCGATCTCTCAAAATAGAAACAATTATAGTCAATTTTCCAGTCTGCCTTCTACCTTCCTTTCTCATCTCTTAAATAAGCAATTCAGTTAGAATATATTCTAAACGAATTCCAGCTTTTTCCCTCTCTTTTGAACGACTAACTAATACTTGAAATGCAGAAATAAAAGATGCGCCTAGAAGCATCTTGATATGCTATACCAACAGATCGTTACAGGGCTATAACAGTAAAATAACATAACTGAGGAATTCTTCTAGAAGATGGAATATATCCAATCTGCTACCCGAACCCATCTCTCCTTCTTAGCCTATTATCCCATGATGCAATACAACCGATCCACCAAGCAAGCCCATAACAAGGCCTCCCCCATCAGCGCACTTTGCCCACAATGTGCGGAAACTGATTTTGCAAGGCCCACAAAAGTTCCCATGTATCGTTGTCCACGAAGGATCGAGTCCAACAGACAAGAACCTCGGTAGCGGCACGTCCACGGCATTTCAGCAAACAGCACTCAAGGATCAGCTCTGGTTCAGGCTTGAAGTCGCCATGGCGGTCAATCGGAGGCAGGGTGGACAACAGAGAGGTTGACTAGCCCAGCTTCTTCTTCAACGCGGAGACAGTAAAAACTGAATGCAAGCGGGACTCCGGAGGAAGATCCAATTTATACGCCACTGTGCCGATCTTGCTCAAGATCTGAAAAGGCCCGAAAAATCAAGGAGAGAGCTTCAGATATTTCCCGACGGCAATGGAGTTCTTTTGGTAAGGCTGGAGACGCAGGTAAACCCAATCTCCCGCGTTGAATTGACAGTCTATTCTGTGTTTATCCGCATAAGTCTTCATGCGGTTTTGAGCCTTGTGAAGGTGCTCCTTGAGTAAAGTGAGCACCGCCGTGCAATCCCTCAACTAGTTATCCACAGCTCGATTTGCTGTTGTACCCAGACCATAAGAGAGAAGGGTTGGTGGAGCATAACCATAAACAGCCTGAAACGGAGTAAGCTCGTTGGAGGAATGATGGCTGGTGTTGTACCACCACTCTGCCAAGGGTAGCCAGGCATTCCACGTCTTAGATTTGGCCCCCGCGTAGCAGCGGAGGTATGTCTCTAGGCATTTATTCAGGGCTTTTGTTTGGCCATCTGACTGTGGGTGGTAGGCGGAGCTGAAGGCCAATGTAATGCCCTGAAGGAGAAAAAGCTTGTGCCAAAACGAGTTGATGAAAGCCGGGTCCCTATTCGAAACGATGGTGGATGGCATCCTATGGAGTTTGAAGATATTAGCCAAAAATAGGTGTGCAACCGTAGAGGCCGAGTAGGGGTGAGCCAAAGGGAGAAAATGGCCATATTTGGTCAAACGGTCCACGACGACCAGTATGATGGAAAACCCTAAGAAAAATGAAGGCCCTCAATGAAATCAAGGGCTGGCATGACTGTTTCATGTTTATTTTCTTGGCACTCCCGGCATTCGCAAACGAATGTTTTGATGTCAGTCCTCATACCCTTCCAAAAGAAGTTTGCCTTGGCTCGATGAAGGGTTCTATGGTATTCTGATTGGCCAGTTGCAGGATTGGAGTGGATGAACTCCAAAAGTTGTTGCTGGAAGGTAGAGCCCTTTATCAACCAAATGCGACCCTTGTAAAGGAGCAACCCTTGCTGAAGGGAGAATCCCTTAGGACTGGCAACACCGGTTTGCAAAGCATTCAAGAGGTCCAACGCCTGTTGATTAGACTGATAAGAAGACTTCAGGTCAGTCACCCAAGTCGGGGTAAGAAAGGAAATCAAGAAAATAGAAATGTCAGCCTGGTCCGGCCGAGACTCAGCTTGGCGAGAGAGAGCGTCTGCCACTTTGTTGTCTCGTCCCTTTTTAAATTCAATGACGAAATCGTATCCCAAGAGCTTAGAAAGCCAGAACTGCTGGGCCACTGTGCCGACTTTTTGCTCTAAGAGGAATTTGAGAGCTCAATGGTCAATACGGACCACGAATGAATGCCCAAGCAAATAGGGCCGCCATTTATGAACCACTGTGACTAAGGAGAGTAGCTCATTTTCATAGGTGGAGAGGAGGAGTTCCCGGCCCTTTAAAGCCTTACTGAGAAAGGCAATCAGCAACTTTTCTTGCATCAAAACCGCGTCCAACCCGGTACCGCTTGCATCACATTCGATGATGAAAGGTTGCGTAAAATCGGGAAGGCGGAGAATAGGAGGTGAGGTAATTGCCTGTTTGAGAGCCTCAAAGGCTTGTGTAGCTGCTGGGGTCCAGAGAAATGCTTGATTCTTTAAAAGGGCTATTAAAGGAGCCGCGATAAGACCATAATTGCGGATGAGTTTTCGGTAATATCCAGTTAAGCCCAAAAATCCCCATAAGGATTTGACAGAACGGGGAGGAGTACAAGTCACCATAGCTTCCAATTTCGACGGGTTTGCCCGAACACCCTGCTGAGAAACCAAATGGCCAAAGTACTCAATTTCAGTTTTAGCAAACTGACATTTTGAGAGCTTGGCAAAAAGGTTGTGCTGCATCAGAACTTGAAGCACCTCCCGTAAGTGTAGCAAATGTTCATCCAAGGAATGACTATACACAGGGATATCGTCGAAGAAGACGAGGACAAACCGTTTGAGAAAAGGTTTGAAAATATCGTTCATAAGCCCTTGAAATGTGGCGAGAGCATTGGGTTGACCAAAGGGCATGACGAGGAACTCATAATGTCCCTTGTGTGTGCGGAAGGTCGTCTTAGGGATGTCCCTAGCATGCATCTGGATTTTGTGGTAACCGGAGCGCAAGTCCAATTTGGTAAAAATCATAGCACCATGGAGCTCATCGAGCGACTCATCGATGACCGGAATCAAGAACTTGTCCTTGATAGTAGCATGGTTAAGAGCCCGGTAATCAACACATAATCGCCAACTACCATCTGGCTTTCGAACTAGAAGGACTGGGGCAGAAAACGAGCTCTGGCTTAGGCGTATGACGGCTGAGAGTAACATCGCCTAAATGAGCTTTTCTATTTCGGATTTTTGGAAATAAGGATATCGATAATATCTGACATTGATTGGTTGAGGGCTGGTTAAGGGAATTTGTGGTTCTAAGGTCGTGGAGGGGGTAGGCTTGTGGGCTCAGCAAAGGTTGCGTTAAAGGTGGTGAGAAAGGATTGAATGGCAGGTGGGTATTTTGGGTTAGCTTTAGTGTCACCAGAGATAATTTTCAATAAAAACCCTTTATTGGCAAGAGAATAGGGTTTAAGTAAGTGACATCTGTCTTCCAGGGACAGATCCTTAGGCCCTAAACCTTTCAACAAGGTTGGAGACCCCCTGTAGGTATACCGCATTGTCATCAGGGAGAAATCCCGGAGAATCGGGCCAAGGGTTTGTAACCACTAGACCCCAAGAACCATGTCACACACCCATAAGGAGATGAGATAAAATTCAACAATAATAGGATGGCCCTGGGATTTGAGGGCTATGGCTATGACCTTCCCACAACACGGAATGGCATCTCCATTTGCAATCTTCACCTTTAGCAAGGGAGTGGAAACCATAAAGAGATGGACTTTGGTTAAAAGCGCTGGATCTAGGAAGTTATGGGTGCTTCCTGAATCAATGAGGATGCCCACCCTCTGAGACTGCAAAACCCCTATGATCCTCATGGATTTCGAACCGGAAGAACCAGAAATTGCGTTGAGGGAAATTTAGGGTTCTTTGCATTTAATGACATCAAACTCAGGAATAGGCTCGACCCCGTCAGTGGAGTCATAGTAGACATCCTCACCAGTGTCATCCGGGGGAAGCTCTAACCCGAACATGAGGTAAAGCCTAGGAGACTTGCACTTATGGCTCGACAGCCATTTCTCATCACAATAATAACAGAGGCCTTCTTTCACGCTTTTACTTCATCTAGGCTGGGGAAATACAAAGAATAGGAACGTCCGAAGTAGTCTTGGCTGGTAAGGCCTGCTGGCCAGTAGACTGGGACACTGGAGGAATCGACAAGGTGCTGGTTTGCCCATAAGCTTGTTGGCGCCCGAAGGAGAAAGACGTCGAAGATGCACGGACTGACAGTCAGGACGTCAGAAGGTACTCTTCTTGCAGCTTCGCAAGACCGAAGGCTGCAACACAAGTTAGACGAATTTAAGATCCGCTTGGGCAAGCAGATGTCATCCTTCAAGCAGCTGAGAAAACAGCTGAGTCTTTTTTCTCAGAGATACCCCGCATACGGTTTGAGAGAGCCTCAAACTGGGTTGTGTAATTAGTCATAGTGGAAGACTGTCGGAGCTGCATCAAGGCCTCCATCAAATCATCATAAATTGGCCCAAATCTGGTGAGCAGCGCCTAGAGAAAGGCATCCCAAGTGGGAAACTGGCCAGATTCTTCTGTGTCTTGTAACCAAATGAGTGCCTCCCCTTCCATGTGGAAGAAGGCCATTCTGATACGTTGATAAAGAGGGGTCTGATAATACTCAAAGAATTGGTTTGCCTTGTAAGACCAGTTGGTTGGATTATCGCCATCGAACTGCGAAAAGTCAAGATGGAAGGGTCGAGTCTGGAATAAGCGATCCCGATGATGCTCGAGATAATCATCCTCAAAACAGAGCTAGCGGTCATCATGGACGTTCCAACCATTGTGACCCACTGGGCTATGGTTGTCCCGAGTAAGACGGTGGTCTTCACGCCCATCCTGCCCATCACGACCTTCTCATGCATGGATTCTATATTCATCACGTCCTGGAACAAAGGCAAGGTGATAAAGGGGAGGTTCCTCAAGGGGAGGGCGCTCCGGAGGTGTCCTGGACTGAGCGGCCATAAACGTGCGGAATATTTCAGTGAGCTCAGTTAACTGCTGCTGGACCGCAACATTGGTGGATTCTTGTTGGGCGATATGGTCATGGCAAGTTTTCAATGAGTCAGTGAGGTGGGCAAGACAGGTATCGTCGGCCATGAGAAGAGAAAAAAAAAATGCGGAAAGGAATGAGAAAGCAGAAGCAATGGGTGAGAAAGAATGGCTCTGGATACAACTTGTAAGGGCTATATCAAGGGAAATGAGAAATGGCAAATTGAAAGGGAGATGAATAGTACTGAATATTACAGAAGGGCTCTTGGAGAGGCCCGATCTCTCAAAATGGAAACAATTACAGTCAATTTTTCAGTCTGCCTTCTACCTTCCTTTCTCCCTGTTAGTATTTTATGTTGGCTACATATTGGATGACAAAAACACTTTATGTAACGATTGCTTTTTAACTGGCTTATCGGTTCATTTCAGAGTCTTCATGTTATATGGACAGTGTTCGTTTCAAGCCATGTGACTAGTCACAAAGTTCTAGAAGATGTCCATGAAGACTCCATGCATTTTTCAAGTCAGATCAACCAGTTCCTGTGCAACCGTCCAGATAGGCCTTTAAAGGCATCCGGACACTCCTCAGTGTCTAGAAGCTTCAGCGTTGAAGACGTTCGGACGTCAAAGCAACACCGTCCGGACGTCAAAGCAACATCGTCCGGATAGGTCAAGCTTCTCTGATTTCTACACGAAGTTTGATTTCAGTCGACACTATTTGGGAAGTTTCGTCAAGACTTCCAGACGACGTGGTGATGTGAATTTTAAATGTACTCGCAAGTGCACGAATCGTTTGCAATAAAAGGGTTTTGCAAGTGCGAGGTCGATCCCACAGGGAATTGTGTTCTTGAAAACAAATTTATGAATAAACTAATTAAATCTTAACCTAGTTCCAAAAATTAATAGATTTTGATAAATAAAGAAAACATAAACTAAATAAAGTAAAATAAAACAAAAGAAAAGGTACTAAGGTTTTGGAATCCACACCCACCAAATCATAGCAACATATTCTCATGTTCATCAATACACATCCGAAGTTCTCACCATACAACTCTTATGTATGTTCTACTATGCTTCAAAAAATCATTAAATCATTCAATGAATCCGTTCTTTGCACAAATCACAAAAGATATCCGGTTTAAACCAAATCATCAAATGTATCCGTAGAACGAAACACAATGAATATCCAACGTTTTGATAAATAAAAACCCAAGCAATCAATTATGTGAAATTATCTCAAATCATCAAATGTATCCTTGAATCACAAAAGATATCCAAGAATCATTCCACAAATTGAAAAGAAGTAAAACATAGGAAAAATTAAACCAAATAAAATCGGATAGTATAAACTTACATGAAAATATTGTTGTTCTTCAATGGTGAGGCTTCATCCTCAACCTTAGTTGAAAAATTAGCTACACATGGCTATGAAAAATAAATCCTAAACTAAAGAAAAACTAAACTAAAAAGAAAAGAATGTATTTGGTCTCTAGCTTCTTCCCTTTTTGTTGAGGCTTAGAGGTCTATTTATAGGGAGAAAACAAATCCTAGAAGCCCTAGAATTCCTAGAAAAATCGGAAGTTAGTCTCCTAGTTTGAGTTGGAAACTTAAAACTCAATCCAAGAAGGAAAAGGACTCCAAATCCGTCTAGATTTGCGGTCTTTTATTGCGTGGAACTTTTGGCATAGAAGACGTCCGAATTAGGAAAATACTATTTCATAAGGATTTGTAGAAAATTGAGTTAGCTTTCCAAAGCCACTTGATTCACCTTAATCGAATACTTGAGCTGAAAGTTATGATCAAAATACTATAACCTATGCAGAATCTGAATTCTAATCCGATTTTGACTCCAATTAGAGAAATTCCGATTTAGTCCTCTCCTTGATTTGGTTAAACATAACCACATCATCTAGGTCTTCTCAAAGTGTGCTTTCTTTCACCTTAAAGCTATTGTTTTCTCTCAATGACCTGCAAAATACTGAAATACCAAAACTAGCCAAAAACATTAGAAAATAACAAAGCTAAAGGTTTAGTAAATGCAAATTAAGGGGTTCACATATGCAATATTTGACACTCATCACGTGGCAACCCATCCGAATGCTACATAATGTTCCAGAATATTCTGGATTTCCTTTACAGACGCGAAAATGAGTGACAGTGAAGACCGTCCGGACACTCGGCCAAGCCGTCCGGACGTGGTCCTATTATGGGAAGAATCACGCTATTCTGGAAAGGCAGTCGTAGAAGACCGTCCGGACGATGCTAACTTTCGTCCAGACGCTCCACAACCAGAGTCCAATTTTGAGCAGAATTAGGTTTTCTGTAAGCCTATATATAGAGGGCTCTAGGCTTGTTATTTGTAAGAATTCAGTATAGAATTATATAGTACTTAGAGAGGGTGTTTAGGGAAAATTGAAGATCCGCTAGCTCTCTAGCCGTTGCCGGTGTGTGCTACCTTGTTCGTGTGAAATCTATCTTAGGGGTCGGCCCTAAGGTAAAGGATTCCATCAAAGACCCTTTCAAGAATGAGACTTGGTTGGAAAGTGTTCACGATGGGATTCGTGTTATAATTAAAGGTATGACTACTGCAATAGGTTTTGTGAGTACGAGTGCTTTGTAACTTGTTTTGTCTTTGGATAGTGGATTTTCTGGGTTTGGCTGCCCCAGAGTGGTTTTTCTCTTCACAAAGTTACCACTTCATCAACAAATATCTTGTCTCTTTTATTTTCCACATTTAAGATATTTTATTGCACACGAACACACACTTGGTTGTTTAGAAGTCATTATTTATTTTCAATTGGTATCAGAGCTTGGTACACTCTGTTTAAGATTTATTTCTTGAGTGTGATCTTTTTGACTTCTATTTTTTTATAATGTCTCAATATCTTCATTGCATTCCTGCCTTTGATGGCACGAATTATGAGTATTGGAAAGCTCATATGTATTTCTTTTTAAAATCTATTGATGTTTGGAAAATTGTAGAAACTGATTGGATTAAACCAGAGGTTGCAACTGCCGAACTATCTGTTGCTCAAAATAGTGCACGACTTTCCAATGATAAAGCCCTACATGCTCTATGTCAAACACTTTCTCCATCTGAATTCACAAGAATTTCAAATTGTGAATCCGCTAAAGAAGCATGGCAAATCTTAGAAACAACATATGAGGGCACCAAACTTGTTAAATCTGTCAAGCTCCAGATGTTGATTTCTAGATTTGAAGAAATTAAGATGTTAGAGAATGAGACGTTCAGTGAGTTTTACACTAGGATCAACGACTTGAGAAACTCGATGGTGAGTTTCGGGAAGAAGATCTCTGATGCAAAACTTATCAAAAAGATTCTAAGGTCTTTGCCAAAGCATTTCAGGATTAAAGTGATTTTCATTGAAGAAAGCAAGGACTTAGATTCTATGAAGATTGAAGAGTTGGTGGAATCTTTTCAAACTTACGAGTATTCCCTACCCCCAGTCAAGAAAGTAAAGGGGATGGCCTTCAAAGTAGCTAAAAGCAAAGTCTCATCAGATAAAGACTCAGACAATGAAGAAGAGTTAGCCATGATCGCCAACATGATCAATAAATTGATGAAGACTGATAAATTCATTAAAGGACTGAGGGAAACTCCCAGTAAAGCCGAGCTAGAAGAAGATCCTAGAGGTTAGAGATGTTGTGAGTGCTTCAACTTTGGGCACATGAAAACTGAATGTGCAAATCTTAAGCAGGCTAAGGGGAAGGCATACATGCAACTCTCAGCGATGAGTCTGAGAAAGAAGAAGAATCTCCTGAGAATTTTCTAGCCTGTGTGGCTCCACATGAAGACCAGAACAATCTTCACTACTTTGAGCATGGTGACGAAGAACTAAAAGAAGAATATTGTATCTTGTACATCGAACTCTTGAAGCTGAGAGAGTCCAATCAGAAGAAGATGATAAAGCTGAACACGATGAAGACAGAAAGACACACATTACTTCAGAAGATCACAGACTTGGAAGATAAACTGATGGATGCACAGTTACAGTTGGAGAAGTTCTCAGACAACAAGATAGCTCAGATGCTGACAGGTCAAAAGTGCTCATCTGATAAAATTGGTCTCGAGTATGTAGCTACTGATTCCTCTAACATTGCTTCTACTTCCAGAACTGTGTTTGTGAAATCCTCAGGTTCAGAGCCTCAGAATGACAAAGGTAAGGCTATTATGGTTTCTTGTGAGAATGATAATACTACACCTGCAAAATCTGAGCATTCTACAGAGAGAAGCCTACCTATATGTCATCAGTGTGGGATGGTGGGACATATTAGACCAAATTGTGGTCAGTTAAAATTCCCAAGAACTTGGAATAAGAAGAATGCTCATAAGAAGGAAAAAGATGTTGAAAAACATTCCAAGACAAAATATGTTCCTCTATATAGGAGACAACTCTCTCAAAATTTTGTCCCTATTTGTCATCACTGCGGGTTGAGCAGTCACATCCGACCCAAGTGCCCATAAGTACTTGTTCAGAGGTCTAAAGTGAAGAAGGAGTTGCCAAAGAAAGATTTTGTTGGCACTAGACCTCGTAGGAAGCATCAGGCTTAGAGGAGATTATCAAGGTATGCTCCACCAGTGCACAAAACTCCCATATGTCACCAATGTGGAGTTCATAGTCATGGTAGACCCAGGGGTCCTCAGCCTCAGAAGGACCCACCTATAAAGTTTGGACCTTATACAAGATATCCCACTCCAAGGCATCAGCGACAACAGCAGAGGTTTGTTCTTGTAAAACAGGCTTGGTTGCCAAATAAGAACAAATCTTAGCATCATAAGGAAAAGCCGCAGACGCCTAAAAAGGATCCATCCTATGAAGAATTGCCCATTGCTAGCAGCTTTATGCGGAGTTTGATCATATATATGGAACTGCAACCAAAGGATGGAGGACAGGATAGGCACACTCACTTCCCTAGGGGGAGCAGACCCACCTAGTAGGTGGGGTCACACATACCTAGGATTGTGGTTCTTAAATCCTAGTGCGTGACAGGTACACTTGCATTGCATTTTTTTATTGTCATATATAGTACATGCTTTGCATATTTGTTATGAAACCATTTTTTTATCCCTATATAGTTTCTCTTGTTGTCTTGAGAAATATCTACAGGTATTTCATAGGGATGACCGACAAAGCACGTCAGGCAATTGCTTTTTGTCTTGGTATAGGTAAACCTTTCTCCCTGAGGTCAGGATTGCCCTTACCCTACATGCTTGGCCTAATTTTTTTTTTTTTTTTTTTTTTCCATTTATGCATGTTGGTTTTTTTTTTTTTTTTTTTAAAAAAAGGATTAGATGCAAGGTTTCTTCTAAAGTTTTCAGCTATCTCATGTATGTTTATCTATTTTAACAGTTATGTGTGCTTTGATAGAATATGTCTACATATAATTAAGTTTGTAAGTCTGATATGAGCTGAGCTTTCCTGCTGCATCTTTACTAGATAGTTGTTTTTCTCATGCGATGAAAATGTGCACTATCCAAGGCTCCCCTAAGGTACTTTTTTCTTTTTTTTTCTTTTTTCTTTTTTTTATCTTTTATTTTTGCTTCTGAAAATTCTTTTTAAAGATATTTTTATGTGTTAAGATGGTCAAATTGATCAACTCGCTAGTTGAACCTAACCCCAAAAATTTTTAGCTCCTCTCTAAGTTGCAGCACCTAAAAGAAATAAGCAGTTATACTTCTAAATGATATATGAATAAATTCACTGATGTAAAGACCTAGAAAAATTAATAGGAATTTAGCATTTAATAAACTGTATTTATTAAATAATGGAACTAATAATTATATTTTAGGTGATAGTATTTATATTAAGAAAATTAAATAAGTTTAAAATAAAATAGTAGAATTATAATAGTTATAATAATGAGTTGTAGAGTAACATATAATTAATTGGGTGCATAGAATGTAATTAAATTAAATGTGTGGTCAAATATAAATTGATAAATGATAGAAATAAAATTAAATGGGGTCCTGCTATAATTAATAATAGATGGAGGCTTTAAATAAAAGGAAATCCTAACTTGCCACATGTCACCACCGGGTTGATCAAGAGAATATTACATTATCCTCTCTCAACCAATCACAATGTGACACATGGCCACCTTATCCATTCTTTTACTTTTTTTTTTCCTATACGGTTATACCCCCATCTCTCTCTCACGCCTCTTACTTACTTTCTTTAATTCTTTTATTCTCTTCTCTTTCCCCCTCTCCCGATCCCTTCTCTTCTTCTTTCTTCTTCTTTTTTCTCTTTTCTTCTCCCTTCCCCCCTCACTGTCACGCTCTAACTGACCCCCTATCCATTTCTCCCTTCTCTTCCTCCCTTCGTCTTTCTTCCCCTCTTCCCCTCACTGTCACACACACACAGCCCCTTCTTTCTCCCTTCTCTCCCTCCTCTGTCACGTATAGCCCCTCCCCGTTCAGCCGGATCTCTTCTCCCTCTCATTTCTGTCGCACGCCCGGCCAGTACCCCTTCCCCTCTCCCGTTTCTCCCTTCTAGTCTCTTCTACCCAACGAACCAGAAATGGAGATCGGGACCAAGATTATGAGAAGTTGAAACACCTGAATCATGAGAGAGAGAGAGAGAGAGAGAGATCGAGTTGCAGAAGAAGAAGAAGAACAACAACAACAAAAGGAAAACATAAGGCCCTATTTCCCTAGCTTTTGGGTTTGATTCTTGTTGAGATTTTTGGGGTAAAACTGATTAGGTCTTCGATGGGTCGACGGAGGTAGAATTTCTTTTTTCCCTGTTGTTTTTTATTATTATTTTGTTGAATTTTTCATCCAAATTTCTGTTAAGAACCTGAATGGGTATTGTTGAAAATTTTGGATTTCTTCTTGTTTAGATTATTCTGGAAATTGGTTTGGGTCCTTGTAGCATCCGGTTGGGTTTGATTTTTGTAAGATGTTGAATGGTTTCCCTTTCCTGGTTGTTGTAGGTTTGTAGCTTTTGATATGGGTGTTTTCTCGATGGCTTTGGATTTGAATCGGTGGTGTGTGTATGTGTAATTGGGTGTTGATGGTTTTAGTTGATGATAGGATTCGGCCGATCATGGGTATTTGGAGTTTTATTATTTGTAGTTGTTTGGTGTTATAGCATTAGTTGGATTTCTTGCTAATTTTAGGGTTGTCAGATTTCTTGTAAATTCTTGGAATTAGGTGGGTCTTGAAAGCTTGGTAGAAACCCTTGTTATACCCGGTTGTGTGATGATCTCCTTTGTATCGGATGTATGGACCGATTTGGGTTGTTTCGCTATTGATTTTCTTGGTGTTGTTTTGGTAATGAATAGTTGTGGTGATAACCGAAAGTGGGCATGGATTCCTTAGGTTTTGAAGCTTAGTTTAATTCCCCTGTTTTGATGTTTAATCGGTTATAGGAAGATGTGATTTTAGTTGCGATTTTAGGTCCCGATTGGGACTTTGATGTGGATTTTCTGTTTTAATGATATGGGAGTTAGTTTTGGGTTTTTTGATGTTGATGATGTCTTGGCCCTTGGTTGAAGTTGATTTGGGATCCTTTTATGTGCTAGCCGTATGGAGCGAGAGATTTTGAAGGGTGTAGTTTTCTGTGGTGTTTAATGTTGTGGTTAATTTATTGGTGTTTTGGGTTGGATTGTGGTTTCTTTTGAGTCATGGCGATTAGGGAACTTGGGGTTTTATTTGGTGGAAGCTATGATTAATTGAAATTCTGGTTTGGAGTAATTATGGATGTTGATGTTAAATGGTAGAATTTGTTTAGATTGGTTGATGTTGTTTGGAAACGGTTGGGTGTAAGCCAATTGTGAGTATTGGAACTTCAACGATTATTTTTCCTTGAGTTTGAAGTTAGGTTCTTGAGTTATGGTGATTTCTTGTGGATGATGTCTTGGCCTTGCTTGTTGTTTTGTTAGGTAAGGTTTTGGAGTTGTAGAATTCTAAGTTGCGGGCTTCCTTGGAGTGTTTCTTTAGAAACCGTTTGGGTTGACTACTTGCATTTACGGTTCTTTGAATTCCTAAAGGGTTGTTGATGGGCTAAATTGGAATGTTGGATGGTTTTCTAAGTGGTGTTTGGAAATTATGTTAATGGATAAGGGTGCCAATATTAAGGTAGAAAGCAAATAAAATATAGGGTTTATAGTTCAATCTAATTAGGATCCATAGCCTATTAAATCGTTTAAAGTCCTACAGCCTAGACAACGTAGAGGGTTAGTAATTAATAAAGAGCAAGTGTTAAGCAATAGGCTCTATGAGTTAATTATCAGAATGTCTACCTAATTAGAAATAAATTGTGGAAAATATATATATATTAAAAGTACTCTAGTGCATTATTGAATTTGACTTAAGCATTATAAGCATTTATATATATATATATGTGTGTGTGTGTGTGTGTGTGTGTGTGTGTGTGTGTGTGTGTATGTATGTATGTATGTATGTATGTATGTATACATATATGGATCAAGTGTACTTAGTTAGCTTAAATGGATAAACAAGCGACAAGGCTTAATAGTTAACAGTGATAAGGTGATAACTAAGTGACTAATTCACCTATCTATGTACACAAAGTACTCGAGTGTATCATCGGATTTGGTTTAAGCTTGTTAAGTGAGGCATGTGTATATGTATAAATGTATATATATATACACATGCATGTATATGGGTTAAATATATGTTGTTAACTTAGTAAATTAGTAACAAGTCACTAATAAATTAACAATGATAATGTGACTTAATAATAGTAAGTAGACAAATAAAATAGTAAATGTGTCTTAAAGATGATTAGATGAATAAAATATGAACCAAGGCTTGAACGTTAACCTAATAATAGCTTAAGGTACCTAGCTAGCCTTAGAAGCGGGTAATGCGACGTGTGAGCACGCGAGTAACTTATGTGTCATAGAGTATAGAGTTTCATAGCGTTGTCTAACGTTATGAGTATTTGCAGGGTCGTGTCATAATTGGAGACTTCAATGGGTTCTTCAATGTAGAGTTAGGGTCGTGAGTCCAATGCAGCCAGGTGATATTTTACTCACTGAGAAACTATTATTTTTATATATTATAGAATTGCAAAATATATATGTTTTATAAATATGAACCAACTGTATGTTGAATATATTTGTTTTGCTTGGTTTGAGTACTTTAGAGTATGTTCAAATATATCAAGGATAGTTTCAGAATATAGTACAGTGTGTTGCATGTTTTGGATGAAATATTAAAATGTTTCGAAAAGTTTGATTTATCAACATGATACAGTAAGACAGTATTTACTAGTCAAGCAAAGAGCATAGAGCATGTAATATAGAGCATAAAGCATACAGTAACCCAGCAGTAACCCAACAACAGCCCAGTAACAGCTCAGTTCAGCAGTTTAACAGCAGCACAGTAGCATGCATAGCATATATAGCATGATTTAAATTATGTGATGTTTTCATGATATAAAATATTGTAGTTTCTATGCTAGACGTATTAGTATGTCTAAGAGTTTTAATGGCAAAAGAGCTTATGTATACTGTTATCGTCTAGTTGCATGATTTTAGAACATTGAGCTTGGAGGTACAAGAGTATTGTCATGGTTCGGTATGAGTAATACAGTGTCCTAGGAGTAGGTAGATGGATTGTCGTGGCACATCAGTAAGAAGTGCTTGGATATCAGAGTCTTACTCTAGTAACCGCATAGACAACTATGTTCCTTGACCCGAAGTTGTAATGCCCTAGGATTCGATGTTAACCATATTTGGGAAATGATAGTAAGCTCGTACTAAGGAGCAAGATGGCATGTTTTAAGCTTGGTGTACTTTGATGTGATGCTATTGGTTGGGATATCAGCGTGACTTGGGAGTAGGTAGATGGATTGTTGTGGCACATCAGTAAGAAGTGTTTTGATATCAGAGTCTTACTCTAGTATCCGCATGGACAACTATGTGACTTGACATGAAGTTGTAATGCCCTGAGGCACGGTGCTATCACAGTTAATAACGTTAGATCTCTGTGAATTTGAGCTACCAACATAAAAGTATATTGTAGGTGGGTGTATACGTGATTGTTTCCAAGCCGATGAAACTCCTACGTATGGATTCAACTACATAGTATGTTTTAAATCTTTTTCTGATAGTCGGTGTTTGCTATATGGGGTTTTCAAACAAAATTTTATAAATTGGTAGCTGTTATAGTGTACGCGAGACTAAAAAAAAAAAGTTGGTTCTTTGCGAAAACTCAGTTAGTTTAATATCATTGAGGTCTCGGTATATTGTACTGAGGCGATGAACTCATCATTTCACCTATACGGATGTGGCAAACCCTCACAACCGTATAGATGATGTTCTTCTGGCTGTAGGTACTCCGGTCGTAGTGATGGAGTTATAGATATGCACGTGGGATATTATGACCCATGGGCGTCCTTTATTTTATGAGTTTCGTTGATGGCTTGTGACGCCTGTGTCACTTATTATTGTAAAAAGTTATTTCTGTCATGTATTTATATTGAGGAAAGACTTAAACACATAGATGTTAAATGGATCTTCTTGTTATTAATTTATGATAGATGTTTAAGATGTGATTTTCGCTATTAGGTTTATGTTTTCCGTTGCATGGTAGTTAGATGTTGTACTCTGATTTACCAGGTACATATTATGGGGTATGTACTGTATGTTGGCTTTGCGATACATCGTCGTGCCACTGTGAGGATCCATTTGTATTTTAAGAGATTAATGTTTAAGCAAATGATTTGTATTAAAAAAAAAAAAAAAAAAAAAAAAAAAAAAGAGGTCGTCACACACTGCTTATGTGCTTATTCAGCTATATGATGCAAGTAAAAATTTAAAATAGTTCTGCTTCTTAAGGGGAGAGTATCAGATGAGGGTGACTAGGCCCTAGTAAGATAAGGTTTGACTTTTGACTGATATAACTATGAATTTCTCTCTTATTTAGAAAATTCAGTTGCTTTAAATCATATCAGTGAATATCATACTTTATTGAGAAAGTCTTCACACACACACGGGCATTGCATGAGTTAAGTTAACTATTGAAATATCAATACCTGCGAGAAATTTCTGCTCATTGATTTCTTACTCTTTTCTATATGTTTGTGTATTTTTGACCAGTTATCTGACTGTATTCATAGGTTTAGATACATGTGTGTGTTGAATTCTCGTTGAAGACCTAACCTTGTTCTATTCTCATGTTTTTGTTTTGGCTTTTGGTTATGGCTTTTCTCTTATACTTTGTTTACCCTTTGTCCTTTTGTGACAAAAAGAGAGTATTTTTTTTTTTTTTTGGATCGGGAATGTATTTCCAAACCGGTCAAGTGTTTTTTGTCCCAGAATGACCAAATGGGGAGTTTGTTAGTATTTTATGTTGGCTACATTCTAGATGACAAAAACACTTTATGTAACGGTTGCTTTTTAACAGGCATATCGGTTCATTTCAGAGTCTTCATGTTATATGGACAGTGTTTGTCTCAAGCCATGTGACTAGTCACAACGTTCTAGAAGATGTCCATGAAGACTCCATGCATTTTCCAAGTCAGATCAATCAGTTCCTGTGCAACCATCCGAACGGGCTTTTGAAGGAGTTCGAACGCCCCTCAGTGTCTAGAAGCTTCAGCTTTGAAGACGTCCAGACGTCAAATCAACACCGTCTAAATGCTAGGTTAAGGTTCTCCGACTTCTACACGGAGTTGGATTTCAGTCGACACTATTTGGGAAGTTTCTACAAGACGTCCGGACGACGTGGCAACCCTTCCGGACGCTACCTAGCGTTCTAGAATATTCTGGGTTTCCTTTACGGATGGGGAAATGAGTGACACTGAAGACCGTCCGGACGCTCGGCCAAGCCGTCCGAACGTGGTCCTATTATGGGAATAATTGCGTTATTCTGGAAAGGCAGTCGCAGAAGACCGTCCGGACGAGGCTAACTTCCATCCGAACCCTCCACAGCCAGAGTCTGATTTTGAGCAGAATTAGGTTTTTTGTAAGCCTATATAGAGAGGGCTCTAGGCTTGTTATTTGTAAGAATTCAGTATAAAATTCTATAGTGTTTAGAGAGACTTAAAGATCTGCTAGCTCTCTAGCCCCTGCCGGTGTGTGCTACCTTGTTCGTGTGAAGTCTATCGTAGGGGCCGACCCTAAGGTAAATGATTCCATCAAAGACCCTCTCAAGTAGGAGACTTGGTTGGGAAGTGTTCACAATGTGTTACGTGTTATGGTTAAAGGTATGACTACCAGGGACGAAGCCAGGGAATATTTTGAGCAGGGGCCAAAGCATTTTGTGCATTTTTTTTTTTGAAAAAATCAATTATTGTATTGAGCTTTCCCATTATCTATAAATAAATTTACATGCTTATATTGAAGTCTTTAAAAAAGTAAGAAAAAATATTTGTAAGTCAGAAATTAACAAATTCACATAAAAAATAATAGAATATAATAGCTTTCACGTGTCAAATTCTCAAATTAATTGTTTAGACTTATAAACTATAATAACTAATATTCTCAATATTTAATAACCATAGTATTCAAATTACAAAACCATTTATATTAGGAATTGAGTTTAGAAAACTAACCTCAAAAAGTACGACTTGTCTTGAGTGGTTTTATAATGCTTATGTATTGTGAAGTAATTATTGTTCTGTACTGTAAAAATTAAATTAAATCAATAATTTTAAAATTAAAATTTTATAATACTATAAAATAAAAACTAAACAATTAATAGTGAGTGGGCAAAGTCCGGACAAAGGACTAGTGATTACTCTTATTCTAAATTCACATTTCACGAATCACGAGTGACAAGTTAGTGCCTAGTGCCTAGTACCTAGTGGTGATGGACACCAGTACACCACGACTGCAGGACATGGACTCTTCCCGAGTCTTCTAGACTTTATTTTTATTAGTAGTTGTTTTAATCACTTTATTTTTTTTTCTCCTCTTTATTTCTTGTTTTCTCATTTTCTCTCTTGAGTCTTGTCTCTGACTGACTAACTCTCTAGACTCTTCCACGGTCCACACTCCACACTCCAAAGACTTCCTTTTTCCAGTTCTTCCAAATTTCCTATCTTCTTCCTCCAAATTTCCGCCATTATCTTCTCAGTTCTCATGATCTTCATTCCTTTTTTTTTAAAAAAAAAATTCTCTTCCCTTTTTTTTTATCCCAGGTTCCCAAATTCCCAATCCCACTCGGCCACTCCCAAAACCAAATCCAAATTGCCATTACCTTGACTAATCTTCTTAGTTCTCATGTTTTCTGCTTCAGCTCACCTTATGAGTTATAGCTTATAATGACCAGAATTCCAGAAAAAAATGAAAAAAAAAAATACATTGAATTTAGGGTTTTGACAACTTACAAAGTTGAGACGAGAGATCCGTCCAATAGGCCACCCTCGTCACCAATTGAGATAAAACGAAGCAGAAGCAATCTACCTACAGCTACTGGCCGACTGCCGGTGGGAATCACAGTCCAGTGACGGAGGAGGTTAGGGAGGAGTTAGGACCGAGAGGTCGATTGTTTTCAATTTTTGTTCAAATTGTTCTCTAATTTTTTTTGCTTCCGGATTGTAGTAGAGGAATTGTTGTTTGGGCTTTTATGTTTAATTGGGTAATGAAAGAAATTAGTTGGGTGAGGCCAAATTAATTTAGTGAATAGGGCCAAATTGTTTATTGGTATTTATTGAGAAGGGGCCAATGGGCTGATTTTTTTTTTTTTTTTTAAAACCTTATAAAAAAAATTTCAAAAATTTGGGAGGGGGGGCATGGCCCCTACCGGCCCCCCTTTCCTCCGTCTCTGATGACTACTGCAATAGGTTTTGTGAGTATGAGTGCTTTGTAACTTGCTTTGTCTTTGGAGAGTGAATTTCCTGGATTTGGCTGTCCAGGAGTGGTTTTTTTCTTCACAGAGTTTCCACTTCGTCAACAAATATCTTGCGTCTTTTATTTTCTGCATTTAAGATATTTTGTTACACACGAATACACACTTGATTGTTTAGAAGTCATTATTTATTTTCACTCCTCTGTTAAATAGGCAGTTCGGTTAGAATATATTCTAACCAAATTCCAGCCTTTTCCCGCTCTTTTGAACGACTAACTAATACTTGAAATGCATAAATAAAAGACGCGCCTAGAAGCATCTTGATCTGTTATACCAACAGATCGTTACAAGGCTATAATAGTAAAATAACATATTGAGGAATTTTTCTAGAAGATGGAATATATCCAATCTGCTACCCGAAACCATCTCTCCTTCTTGGCCTATTATCCATGATGCAATACAACCGATCCACCAAGCAGGCCCAACAGAATTTCTAGTCCCAATAAATGCCAAATAAACAAGGATCCAAAACACACAAGAGTTCCATGCTAATGAGTTTTTT
The DNA here is from genome assembly GCA_028654335.1 of Alnus rubra. Lineage (NCBI taxonomy): Eukaryota > Viridiplantae > Streptophyta > Magnoliopsida > Fagales > Betulaceae > Alnus > Alnus rubra. The sequence goes on along the minus strand of JAJPGS010001898.1, from coordinate 312,722 downwards.
TTTTTTTTTTTCAAACGATTGTCACACAAGATTAGGTTAAAAACAATTCTTTAAGCTCCATCACACAAGATTTTTTAGCATCACCATCGCAGATCTGGGCTCGTCGTTGCCCAGATCTATGCATCCTGCAATCTTGGTCGTGGCAAGACACGCCACCTCCCATCTGTGACTTGACGGCAGACGTAAAATGATGTATCTCGGCAGGGGAAGAGGAACTTCTTTTGGTGGTCTGGTTTTTTAGGTCTCTTTTCTTTTTCTTTCTTTTCCTGTTCCGTGCTAGATCCCTTGAGAGATGCGTTGAGAGCAGTGTGAAGAGGAAGACAAGATTTACACTTGTCACTCAAAAGACTTCCCTTGTTCTTCTTCTTCGGAGAGCTAAATGGAAGGAAAAAAAAAATGGAAAGTTTTATTGGAGGAGAAGAGATGGGGCAGGAATATGAAGGAGCTGAGAGAATTTAGAAAAATTGAAAATTGAGGAGTTTTTAAAATTTTAAATCCCTTCACGCGGATCAATGACGTGGCTCCTGTTTGAGCCGTTGATATAAATAACGGCTAACATTTTAAAAAATTGTCGTGGATCTTGATCCTTTAAAACTAGGGAAAAAAAAAATCCTTTGAAGAGACGCTTCACTTTTGAAGAGATGCTTATTCTTTACTAAATTAAAATACAGTTTTTTGTTCAAAGCTTTTATACGACAAAAAGTGTAAGAACCTGATAAAAATATACTCAATTCTCATTGTTAACATGTCACATTTTTAATATGTAGTATTTTTATAATACTAAAATTTTTTATAATGATTCAATCGTAGACGTTAGATTAGATGAATGACAGCGTGTGAGAAACACCCTAAAAATTCTTGTTCGAGCTATGCGTTAGAACTGTAACTCGCGATAAAAATTCAACGGATGCGATTGAATAGAAAATAATCGCAATGGTTGAGAAAAAAAAATGCGTAGAAAAAAAATAATAATATTGAATCAATAAATATATAATTTAATAATTAAAAAAAAAACACTCATGCGTCATGACTCATAAAATGAACCGTTTCTACCTTCCTACTTTCTTTCTTGAAAATTTTGTTTTAAAAATAGTTTTTTTTTTTAAAAAAAAATGTTAATCATTAATAATAGACTAATAGTTAATCAAAGATTCTAAGCTAACGTTAAAAATAAAAACTTGTTGAAATCAACTTAATTTTCTTTTTTTTTTGTTTAAATAAAAAACTTTGTTTACATAATTATATACTTAATAATAATTATAGGAAACTCATAGAAATTTGAGTGAAATTTAATGTAAAATTTGAATTTTGAAAATTAATCTTAAATTGTTTCATTAAAATAAATTTTCTTTCCGTTTTGGTTTTGTCCTGAAATTTTAAAAATTCAAGAGTTAGAGTCTTAAAAAGATCATGCAACTAATAGTCTAGAAGAAAAAATAAATCTTGGTTTATTATGTGAATTTGGTCAAGTGACTCAAGTCCATTCCCGTTTCCCATATAATATTTGCATTCTTTCAATATCTTTTATAATTATAAGATTCTAATTTAATATTTAATCTTAATACTTCATGAATTATAAGACAACAATTCACAATCTTAATAATTACATACTTAATAAGTTAATATAGATATAAATATAAGGGTTAAATACCCTATTGGTACCTGAGTTTTACGTGATTTTAAATTTAGTACCTCAGTTTTGTTTTGTATCATAGGTGGTACCTGAATTAAGGGTAAAAACCCATTTAGTACTTCTGCTAGATTTTCCGTCCGAATTTTAACGTCTCGCCACGTGTCAACCGCTAAGGTTGACACGTGGCACTACATAAAAAAAATAAAAAATTGAAATCTTTAAAAAATGATAAAAAATAATAAAATTTTAAAAAAGAAAATTAAAAAAAGAAAAAAGAAGAGGGGTGGCTGAGCCACCCCCCTTGGCCACCATGGGGGTGGCCGGCCACCCCCATTTTGGCCAAGGAGGTGGCCCAGCCACCCCCTTGGCCTGTCTGGCCAGTCTGGGGTGGCTCGGCCACCCCCATGGTAGAAAAAAAGAAAAAAAGAAAAAAAATTATGGGTTTTGGCCCTTGGGGGTGGCCGAACCACCCCTAAGGCCATGGGGGTGGATCGGCCACCCCCAGTCCGGCCGGTATGGGGGTGGCCGAACCACCCCCATGGCCCTAGGGAGTGGTTCGGCCACCCCCAAGGGCCAAAACCCATCAAAAAAAAATTGAGGGTTTGCCATTGGGGGTGGCCGAACCACCCCCGTGGCCCATGGGGGTGGTTCGGCCACCCCAAGGGCAAACCCTCAATTTCTTTTTGGATGGGTTTTGGCCCTTGGGGGTGGCCGAACCACCCCCTAGGGCCACGGGGGTGGTTCGGCCACCCCCAAGGGCCAAAACCCATAATTTTTTTTTTTCTTTTTTTCTACCATGGGGTGGCTGGGCCACCTCCTTGGCCAAAATGGGGGTGGCCAGCTACCCCCATGGTGGCCAAGGGGGGTGGCTCAGCCACCCCTCTTCTTTTTTCTTTTTTTAATTTTCTTTTTTAAAATTTTATTATTTTTAATCATTTTTTAAAAATTTTAATTTTTAATTTTTAATTTTTTTTTATGTAGTGCCACGTGTCAACCGCTGCGGTTGACACGTGGCGAAACGTTAAAATTCAGACGGAAAATCTAACAGAGGTACCAAATGGGTTTTTACCCTTAATTCAGGTACCACCTATGATACAAAACAAAACTGAGGTACTAAATTTAAAATCACGTAAAACTCAAGTACCAATAGGGTATTTAACCCTAAATATAATGATAGTATCATATAATATAAGTATTATCATATGATCTCAAACAAAAAGTATTATCATTTTATCTTTGATCTTAAATCATTTGAATAATGTGATATAACTTATAAGTATATTATATATAACGATTCTGTTGATTCATAAGTATTTAATTATAATAAAAAGAATGTAACAATAGTCAATATAAATATTAAGTTAAAACATTAATAATGATAATTATTATATTTTCATATGATCCTATACATCTAATGATAATAATACTCTCTTCTTTTTTCTTTTTTCTTTTTTTAAGTCTAATGATAATTCTTAGATCATATGAATCATATTTAAAGGTTATATAGCACAAATGCACAATGTTAGATCATATGATTTAAATTCTAATGATAATGCCTAAATTGTGATTATAATTAACACACTGGTAATTTCAATTGGACCAATCGACCAGTCCTAATAACTTAATTTGGGATTATATGAATTATATTGTCGTTATATATAAATAATATGATTAAGTTTCAAAAGTGTTATTATATCATATGATTAATGTGAATTCATACTTACGTTTGTAATTTATATACTTAGTCATTGTATCTAAATATTACTAATAATTATTAAATACTTAAAATCTTAAATCATACTTAATCAGTTTATAAGTGTATCTAAGTATCCAAATACTTAACCATTATATTAGTATGAATTTGTATACTTATACGATATTATGTACTTATAATTTATACTTGTAACTTAATTTATAATTATATATGTATATATATTTATGATTATGAATTATGAATCATATGATTCATATCATATCACTTGATTTATGAGACTATATATGAATCTATGATAAGTAATTAAGTATGATCATTATGAGTCATAAATCATAATTATCATAATTCATAACTATCTACTAATATCATATGATCATACGATCTAAGTATTATCATATGATAATATATTTAACATATTAACATGATCTAACACTCCGTATGATCTTAAATATTAGATCAAATGATGTAATGATTAGTAAATATTTAACGATAATACTTATAACATATAATAAAATGATTACATGTCATATGCCACAATATTATATTATTATATGATTATATAGTCTCATAATCATATTATATTACATGAATAATATGATTAAGTATATGGATTGTCATTATATCATATGACTAACAATTAAATATTGATATTATTCACTTTTACTATTTTGTATACATATAACCAATGAATTATAACCAATTAATATATACTGACTAGGACTATGCAGATCAACCGCCTACCGCCCCCGAGCCGCCACCGACATCCAGCGGCCGGTAGGCAGCACAGATTTTGCCTACTGACGTCGATTTGGTCGGTAGGCGAAATGTTTTCCTTGGAGTCGGTTTTCACACTGACCCGAACCGATATTGAATTTTTTCTTTAAAAAAATATATATTAATCAAAACGACTTCGTTTTGTGTTATGAAAACAGACGTCTTCTTCCATCCTAACCTGCAAGACTGAAACATTGTTGACCATTCAGTAAATAAAAAGCTCAAATCGCTCTTTGCCTTTGCCTTTGCCGTTCTGAGAATAGAAGAAGTCAGATTCTTTCCGTCTCTTGCTGTTGCCAGCACCGTCAAACTCTGAAACTCATTCTCTCTCAGTCATTCTTGTCGAGCCATGAGGCCATGACTTAGTTCTAAGGGGTAAACAACTTTTTCTTTTATGCCTTATTCCTTAGATTCCTTATGTATTTGTTTTTTGCTTATTGGAGTTTATTAATCATGCACACTTCTTGAGACATTGGTTTGGGTGAATTGGACTTTCTCCTGAACACGTCTTGAGAACATCAGAACATGTATTAGCTTTACTTGAGTACACGTCTTAGGCCATCTCCAACAGACTTGTTACTTTGACCAAAATGATCAAATTTGACTATTTTGAACATTTTTTCCCCTCCAACAGATTAGCTACTATGATTTTTTCTCTTCAACATTGAACAGTGAATAGCCAACACTGGCTATTCACTGTTCATCTGTTTATGAATTTTTTATTATTATTTTCTCTCTCTCCCTCTCCCTCTCTATCATTTAATAAAATAAAATGATTAAAAAATAATATTTTAATGAAATGAAGAGTAGAATAAAGAGTATTGTTGGAGTGTTTTTAAATGTTGGAGTAGCTAAAGTAAATATTTGTAGTTTTTGAGTAGCTACTTTAACTTTAATTGCTGGAGATGGTTAGACTGACACACAATGTTTGGAGCACTGTGCCGCACAGCCTGTGTCAATCACTATGTGTGTGTGTCAATCACAAACAATGCTAAGTGAGAGCCTCACTGTGCACTTTGCACTGTGTAGATCAGTTTTCTACTTCTTCTTCTTTTTTTTCTTTAAGAGAATGGAGTCTCTATTATAGTATATATATATATATATATATAAAATATAATATAATACAATATATATCCGGAATACAATACCTATTCTATTGGTTGAACGATGATATAGTGGAAAACAATATATATTATAATATCCTTTGCCTCCATTAATTTTTTTTGTATCAGCGTGGCGATATATATATATATATCCTAATTTCTTTTTATCTTTTGTCAGATGAGTATGATGTATATAATATTTGTTTAAAATATACAACAACCAACTTGTACTTGCAGTGAACTAAGCCATGGCCTTGTGTTAAAACAGTACGGCTTGTGAGAAGTTAGTGGCAACAAAATTATACATTGATCCTGTTGTTAACCAGTGAAAGAAGAGAGTTCTATAATCCTATTGTGTCAACTAGTTACATTTCCTGTCCCTCTTTCCTGTGGAACCAAAAGGCTGCACACCACTATGTTTTCTCTGAGGGGAAGCTTGTCAATTGTCATTGTGTCACCTTTCTTTTAATAATGCATGTAGCCAGCTTGCCACTTTCCATGCATCTTTCATCTTCTACTACAATGACAGCCTAGGAAGATTAGCTGACAGCCAACTTATATCATGATTTATTACCCGAAAAGAAAAAATCATAAAAATTCTTACTGTACTTAGTGCTAAGCCACAAAGTGACTATTATCTGAAAAACATTATTGATTTTCGTTCTCAACTTCCTCTACAAGACACAAAGCTATCACGATAACATATCTCTCTCAGTAGTCTGTCCAAGTTTGAACCAGCCATCTACCGCTGCGTCTCTCTCATTTGCGCCTCCCTCATTTTCGTCTCTCATTTGCTCTTTCCAAGAATACCCAGCCATCTTGGTTTGATGGTTTTATGGTTCTGCGATCAGCCAACTCATCGCCGCCACCTCCACCACCTTAACCACAACCTTGTCGCCTCATGAACAAGCGACGAGGAAGCCAGTTTTATCATCGGTCTAAAATCAAACTAACAGCAAAGCCTCTCTCTAACCGATTACTTACCGTTAACCGGTGACGGTAACGGTCGAAATATACCCAATCGGAAAAGAAGTCAGTGAAATTACCGACTTCATCGACAAAGTCGGGACAGTAGGCGGAAAACTCCCTATCGTCCCCGATTCCCCCGATACCCACTCCTAATACTGACCAATAACTATTGTTATTTATTACTTAATTTATGCTTACATATAGTATATTGTTTATTAATATATTATATTATGAAAATAAGTTATAAATTAACAAAGAATGTGTTATAGTATCATATTCTTTTTTAGTTTGAATATTTTTATTATCTTCTTTAATGTTAATTTTTTCATAATTATGCTCAAACCAAGGGAAGAAATATATATCTGTTCTTAATTCATTCATATGATTATACCATCTAGTTCTTATACAATTTTGCTCTATTTGTGAAAACTTATTAAAAAATCATGTTCTCTTATATTCATATTCAGGAGACATAAAATCTTTTCTTAATTTTTCTTTATTTATCTCATAATTTCTTTTTGTTTCATAATCTCTAATTATCATCATGATTTGTGAATCTCTCATAACCCTAATTTATTCATTATTAACGACATTATCACTACTATCAAAAGAAGAAAGCATACGAGATCTAGAGAAAGAGCTCCTAAAGAACGAATCCATAATTTGCTTTAACACTCTAAGTTTTCAATAATCAGTTTCAAACTCTAACTGGACCACTGTCGGGACCACCCTAAACGCTCTTCTGGCAACCGGGCTGACCAACGGACTCACGCTAAACCAACGCTAGCAGTTCGGACTGACCACCTACAACTCGAAGTATTATCGCAAACTCTGAACCCTCTCTCTACTCACCCTTGGCTCTGATACCATAAATTGACCCAGGTGATAGTAATGATGCAGTATAGTATAATAATGAAGATACTGAGTATTATGGAAGATGAAGATGAAGATAATAAAAGATAATTTTAAGATAATGATTTAGCAAATTAATTCAAAAACATAATATAAAGGAGAATCATATAGTGAAGATAAAGAGGAAGTAATAAACATTCTTACTTGTTATATTGATTCAAAGAGGAAATAGATACAAGCTTCTAAGCCTTTGATGCGGAGGCTGAAGATACAAGATTCAAGATACAAGGAAAGGGAAAGGAAATATAATACTGGATACAAAGGATTCGAAAGGCTGATAGGCGATTGATTCGAAAGGCTGATAGGCGATTACAGATTGGCTCTTAAGTGGCTTCTCTCTAAAAGCTTATCTCTCATGGCTTCTAATGAGTTCTAACAAAATATACAGGCCTTTTATAGGTTAAAAGTAAAGAAAAACTACAAATATGAACAGTAGTAAATATTCCGCATATCTTCTAAACAGTAAAAGTAATAATTCTAGGCAGTAATAATTCTGAGTCTTTGGCAGCAATAATTCAGTAATTCTAAGTCTTCGACAGCAGTAATTCTGAGTCTTCTGAGCAGCATTTGTCTTTTGCATTGGCTGATACTGTAAAGTTGATAATGATTCATAAAGTCTTCTTGCATTAAAGTCTTCATTTTGTCTTTTGCGTCGGCTGATACAGTAAAGCTGATCATAAATAGTCTTCATATCATAAATGATTCTTCAAAAGTCTTCATTTGAATCGGCGGATGTGAAACTGATTCATAAAGTCTTCATAAATGATTCTTCAAAAAAGTCTTCATTTGCAACTGATTCATAAATGATTCTTCAAGAAAGTCTTCATGCCATAATTTTTCATAATTCTAAATTTTTATAAGAATCTTGTGAATATCCTGCTAATACTGGTTCATCTTCATCTTCATCATCCAATAATTGAGATAAGGTTTCTAATAAATGTTTTCTGAATTCTTGCTTTGAACTGGAGGATGCTAATTTTGCCTGATTGATACTTTTCTTTAGAAGGAACTGATTCTGATTTGATACTGAAGGTTGATCTGTAGATAATCCTATAATTTTTGTAATAATATCATCATAATCATACTTGTCCCACCACTTGATTGAGATGGTACGAACAATATATTTAATGCTATGATCAGGATATTGGGGATTATAAACATTTTCATCTGGAGAGACAAAGTTGTAATCCCAGGACAGAATCCAAGGGATATTAAAATGAAGGAAGAAATATAATTCTGGGGGAAAGAGATTAAATGGAGAAGGTGAAGGAAAACTCTTTGAATATTCTAATAATTTGTTGCAAAGGAGAGAAGGCAAAATACTAGTTTCAGCTCCAAAAAGCTTCCACCATTCATCAAACCATAAAGGCAAATTTCTAATCTCATGAATCTTATCAAAGGTAAAAAACCAAGAATGTTGATAGCGATTATTCTGAAAGAAAAAGGTATTATACCAAGCTTTTTGATAATCAAAATAATTGAAAGTTTGAGGAACAAAAGGTTGAGTAAATCTTTTTCCTTGCCAAGGGTTATGCCTCCACTGGGCAGGAGAAAGAACATTTTTAATTGTGCATTTAGAAAAAGCAATCCTTTTATGATCTGGATCATATTTGCAAGGGGTATGAGACAAAAGGACTGATCCGGAGTCAACAAGTATAAATTCATAAAAAAATTTATTTTTATTTTGATCTTCTGGCAGAAAATCCCATCCTGGTGGGAAGACTTTTGTGGCTAATTCCCTAGCATTTTTCATATGTTGGTATTCAGGCTCAACAGGAAATAATTTTGGCTGATATGATTTATACTTATGCAAAATTTGTGAAGGTTGGGAAATTGGATTAGAAAGGGAAATAGAATTCATGCTTTCTGAAGAATATTCTTTTGACTGATTCTTTGAGGAGGATGATGCAGCTTGAGCAAAGGTGGTTAATTTAGTAGGCAATGGAGGAAAATTTCCTAGAACAGTAAACTTATTCTGAGTAGGAATATGATTCATGGAAGGAGAAGTGAAGAAGGGTTAGTCGAAGATGATTCCTTATTCATGGCATAATCACTGGGGTTTTGAATTTTTTATCTATCCGGCTTATTCATTTTTCCTGTAAAAATTCACGGGTTAAGAAATCATGAACACTATTTGATTCTCCTTTTATGTAACGATCCACCCCCAATGACACAATATTGTCCGCTTTTGGCTCCCCATACCAGACTTCCCAAGAGGTCACCCATCCTGGGATTGACCTTGCAGCGGCTCGCTTAACTGCGGAGTTCTGATAAGTTCATTGCCATCACGGCTTTAAAACGCGTTGTGTCATAAATGGTGCATTTATACATATAAGCACATCCTCATTCCCAGGCGATGTGGGACGTCACAATCACCCCCTCTTTGGACCCAGCGTCCCCGCTGGCGTCCCTCATTGGGCTTGTGCACGCTCCCACCATCTCAGGCTGGGCAATGGCTCTGATACCATTTTTTCATTAAAGGGTAAACCATCAAGTAACTCTTTTCTAACCCTTGAACCTATCTCAAACAATATTCTCCAACACTAACAATTTCATTAAAAGCTCTTATTTAGACTATCTCCTTATTTTATCAGTCATCTGTATTAAATCTTATTTCTTACACACAGAGCATGTTTGAACTTCAAGCTTTTAAGATAATTCTTGTATTTGAAATTGTGTTATGAAATCATTCTGGCTTAGCCCTTAAAATTTTATTAAATAGTCATATTTAACTTAACTACCTGTTTTTAAATCGCTGTTTATAAGAAATTAAGATATCTTGAAATTTATCATTTTTAGTTATTTACTTGTTTAGCCTACTTCACATTAATACTTTATTATCTTAACTAGTACCAATAGATCAAATCCCTAGAGGATGCATCTCTCGTCGTTTGAATAGCTATCTCGATTGATGGTTGTCGCCTCGCTAGGGTGTCGTCTTCGTAGTTGTAGTTAGGCCGCTTCCTAGAATTTATCACGTACAATGGTCTCATGCTCTTCAAGATTCGAGTCTTTTTCGATTCTCCCAAAGAATACGTCATCTCTACTCGAAAAAAAACAGTTATTAGTTACTCTCACGAGAAGCTCTCTCTTACATCGCCTATAGCCTAACACAATCACGGTAGACTCTTCTGAAAGACCAAATTACTAGACACCTAGGCCTACCCATAATAGCGTCACCACAAAAGTAGCCACACATATACTTTGACCCAAGGGTTTAACCTCTACCTACACGACTCCGAATACATGGACAAGACAAAGGAAATGCGTTGCACTCGAATCAATCAAAACTCATGCAACACCTCCGAAACAAAGAAGAGGTCATTGTCTAAGTGGCATAGTTTATCTACACATAACCATGCTACATAGACAACATAAAACCTAATAGATGCATTACAAGAATCATGCAATGCACCCAAATAACTTTATCTAAATCTTCTTATCTTTGTTGAAGCTTTTAGAATCCTATGGCTCTTTTGTTACCCTTAGACTCTAACGCAAACCTAGACTTCCGCTTTTCCTAACAAACCTAGAACAAACTGCTCTGATACCATTTGTAACGATCCACCCCCAATGACACAATACTGTCCGCTTTTGGCTCCTCATACCAGACTTCCCAAGAGGTCACCCATCCTGAGATTGCTCTTGCAGCGGCTCGCTTAACTGCGGAGTTCTGATAAGTTCATTGCCATCACGGCTTTAAAACGCGTTGTGTCATAAAGGGTGCATTTATACATATAAGCACATCCTCATTCCAGGCGATGTGGGACGTCACAATGATGTAAAGACCCAGAAATTGAATTTGAAATTTAGTGGTTTACAAATTATGTTTATTAAATAGATGGATTAATAATAGGTTTTTAGTGATTATATTTGTATAATTGAAAAATAAAGGGTTTAAGGTAAGGGGAAAAATGTAGCTAGATTTAATGTGGGGGTTAAATAGCAATTGACAAATAAAAGAATTAAAGTTGAGAGGCATTTCAATAATTTTCCCTTTTTTCTCCCTTATCCTTTTTCCTTTCCTTTTTCTTTCTTTTTATTTTTTTTCCCTTATCCCTCTTCGGTGGACAGCAGTCCACGACTGCTTCCTCTCCTTATTATTCTTCTTTCTTCTTCTTTCTACATCTTCTCTGTTCTTCATTTCTTCTTCTTTCTTTTCTCTTCACCAAATGAGAGAGTGAGATCATGAGATTGAGAGAGTGGAGAGGCAGAGAGATGAGACCGAGAGAGAGATGCCGTGAGGAAGACCTGACCTTCGTGAGGTCCGGTTTTCCGGCCTACCATGGTGAGTCGCAGGGGACGTCGGCGGAGCTGGAGGACGCGATTTCCGGCGTGGCAGAGTGATTTCCGGCGGAACCCAGACCCAATTTCTGGCGAACCCGTGCGTTGAAACCCATCTAACCCGTAAGACCCGAGAACCCGTGTGACCCGGTCTTTCGGTGGTGAAGTCTGACGCGAATTCCGGCAGCCAGAGCTGAAATCCGACGGTCCCAGTAGCAGTTTCCCGCGAAGACCCGTAGCCTAGACCCGCAAACCGTGAGCTTAGACCCGCGACCCAGTGACCCGAACAACCTAGAACCCGACGGCGTGAAGCTGGTTTTTCCGGTGAATTTCCGCGACTTCCAGTGGCGTTTTCCGGCGGAGTTATTGAGGAAAATCCCCAAGGTGTAAATCCTATAATTTTGTGGATTAATTTGTGAATTGTTGAATTAGGGTTTGTTAATTTTGGGGGTTTTCTATGATTGTGTGGGTTTGGTTTTGATGATTTTTGGTAGGCTTTCGAAATGGGTGAATTGAATGGGTCCTAGGTGTTGTTGAAAAATCTTTGGAATTTTGGTGATTCTTTGTGTTGGATTTATTGTTCCTTTTAGGGTCTTGATCTCGGTGGTTTGTGTTTGTGATTAGCCTTATGATATTTGTGATTGATTGCCAATAGTTGTTGTGCTATGGCTGATTTGTGATGTGTTGTGGTGGCTGGTTTTGGATTTGCATTGATGGGGGTTGTTTGATTGTGATTGATGAATAATCTTATGGGTTTGATTGGGTATTTCAGGTTTGTGTAAATTTTGGAGTTGTGGAAACCCGGGTCCTTGATTGGCCGAATGGGTCATTTTAGAATTGATTTTCATAGGGTATTGATTTATCCCTAGTTGTTGATTTTGGGTTACTAATAGGTTTATTTAGTATATTGATGAGTGTTTGATATTAGGTAGTTGATTTTATGAGAATATGTAATTTGGGTGTTTTGTCAATCTAGCCTAGTGGGTTGATTTTCTATGATGGTCAAAAGGGTTTTGGATGATCATTTTGTTGGTGAATTTCTATAGTATTGATATTGTGATTAATGGTTAAGTTCATTACCATGGTAATTCTAAATCAGAATTTATGGCTTGATGTGGGGAGATTTTGGTTGGCTATGGACGATTGGGTTGAGGATTATGTGGTTTAGATTTTGTTAGTTTTAGTTGGTGTTTTAGTTCTTTAATTTCATTAAATGATTGAGCTGTGTGGATTGAGAAATTCTGGAATTTCTTATTGGATTGATTATTAATTGGTTATCCTTAGAGTTGGTTTTATGGATTTGAGGGTGAATTCTTCAGGGTATTTGTGATGTTCGGTTTAGATGGAAGATGAGGCGTTAATGGTGTTTATGGATGTGAGTTGGGGCTTTGATGGTTGGATTTGTGGTGTTGATTTTTGGGTAGCCCTTAATGGCTTTGTCCGATTATATGTAATAAAGGAGTTTCGATATATGGCAATGGATATTAAAGGTTTGGTTGTAAGAGAATCTTGATTTATTGTTAGAATAGAAATGACAATGTTTATGATTGATATCTTATGAATTTAAGGAGCTGTTTTGGATAAGCTGACTGATTAGGAGTAATGTTCATTTTAGAACCTAATTTGATGGGTAGCTATGTTAAACGGTTGGATTCTTTGCAACGTATCATTTGGGATATTCTATTTAAGTTTTGATTATTTGGCTTAACTTAATTATGTAGAATTTGATAATGCCGGGCTTAGGTGTTTACTAGGTTACTAGGAGCCTTGGGATAAGTTAAGCTAAGCATGGGTTAGACCTAGAGCCTAAGTGTAATGCTTAGTTTGAGGACGATGCATAAGCTTTAGCAAAAGAATGTATATTCAATATGTGATTACAATCTAATTTAATAAGAGTTATCAAATTAATATGTTGAACAAGATTAATGTTCTATAATCTAAACTACGTAGATGATTAACATAGATAATGAGGAGCAACAATAATAAGTAAACTAAATAAAATAGTAAATACATCATTGTAGTAATAAACAAAGATTATATGAACCTAGACATAAATGTTAACCTAATAATAGTTTAGGCACTTGACTAAGTTTTAGATGTGGACAAAGCGACGTGTGAGAGCGCGGGTAGTTTAGGCGTCATAGAGTATGAGATTCAATAGCATAGTCTAACGTTATAAGTATTTGCAGGATCGTGTCATAGTTGGAGACTTCAACGGGTTCTCCAATGTAGAGTTCGAGTCGGAGTCCAATGCAGCCGAGGTGGGTATTCCACTCACTGAGAAAGTATATATTTTTATATGTATTGGATTGATAAAAATATATATATTGTTTATGAAACCGAACCAACCATATGATGAAATGTATATGCTTTGAGATGATTTATTAGTTTCGATTATGTTTAAACTATATCAATGATGTTTAAGAGATAGTGCAAGAGTGAAAAGTATTGACTAGATTTGAAGTGTTAAGTTCTGAGGTTGAGATTTAAATTATGCAAATTGTTTGAGAACATGTCATGTTGAAACTGCGTAGATTTATAAAGAAACTAAGTTTTGAATGATTTCAAAGTGTTGGGTAAAATGCTGGATTTGTTTAGTTTTGAGAGGATGTGATTTAACAAATGCATGATTTCAGCGTGACACAGTAGTGCAATATATACTGGTCAAGCACGGAACATTGAGCATGTAGTATAGAGCATACATACCAGCAGTATCAGTATATCAGCAGCATAACAGTATCAGCAGTATCAGTATCAGTATCAGCAGTATCAGTATCAGCAGCATAACAGTATCAGCCCCAGTTCATGCATAGCATTATAGCATTGTTTTGTGAGAGTTGTTTTTATGTTATGAGTAGTTTTGCTAGACGTATTAGTATGCATAAGAGTCTTCATGAAAAGATCTTATGTATATTTCTATCGGATAGTCATGTGTTAATAGCATACATTGAACTTGAAAGTACATGGATACATGACTACCCAGGTGCGAGTAATGGCATGTCTATGAGTAGGAAAGTTGACTGTTCTTGTTCTTCAGGAAAGACGTGTTAGCATGATTGAGTTTAACTCTAGTGCTCTCATGATCTACTGACGTGAAGGCACGAAGCTGGAATACGATTAGAGATGGTGTTGCGAGTGTTTTGTTGAAGGATGTTATCCTAGTATGGAAGAGTAAGATGCCATGTTCTTTGCTTAAGACCTATGTGTATACGTGATATCTGTGATGGAGTGATCGTGTGCACATATGTCCAAGCGACCGGTGAAAAGTATTATTATAGATGGGTCTATATGTAGAAACTTCCAAGGAGGGATGTCTGGATCTTCTACATGTTTTCACAGCTATATAGTATGTTTTAAATGATTTCTGAATAGTCGGTGTTTGCTACATTAGCTATTGGTAAATTGTGGCTAATATAGTGCTCGCACGACTAAAAATAAATAGAGGTTGGTTCTTTGTGAAAACTCAGTTAGTCTTATACCACTGAGGTCTTAGTATGAGGTATACTAAGGCGGTGAACTCACTATTTCACCTATGCGGATGTGGATACCACCACAACCGTGTAGATGATGTTTCTTTGGCTGCAGGTACTTCGGTATAGTCGATGGGTCGGTAGCAGTGTGCTTGGGATATTATGACTGAAGCTCACCGCGACGGTTGTAACTGTCGGACCACGGGTTGTCCACTATTTTATAGGTTTGGTATGGCTTGTGACGTTTGTGTCACTTATTCTTTGTTAAGCCATTATTGTTATAGTGTTAATAAGACTCAAACAGATAGATGTTAAATGGCTCTTTGTTGTAATTAATTTGTGATAGATGTATAAGTTGTAATTTCCGCTATTCAGATTTATGTCTTCCGCTGCATAGATAGATGTATGTTATACTCTGATTATCAGGTACATGTTATGGGGCATGTGCCATATGTTGGCTGAGCGACACGTAGTCGTGCCACTGCGATGACTCGTTTTATGTTTGTATAAAAAAAAAAAAAAAGGGTCGTCACATTTTATATATTCAATTTTGAAATCAAAACAACTTAAAATTGCTTGCCATCTGGCAAATATTTGTTTGGAAGCAATATTTTTAACATCTTTTTGTAAAACATCTTTTGCACTTTTACAATTAACACGAACAAGAAATTATTGATTTAAAAGATCATCTTGAAATTTATGAATGCATAATACAATAGATAAAATTTCTTTTTTTATAGTACTATAATTTTGCTGTGCAGTATTCCATATACCAGAATGGTAACGAACTAATTGTTCTTTTGAATTAGAAGTTCTTTGCTTAAGGATACCTCCATATCCTATTTTTGAGGCATCTGTTTCAACTATTTTGAAAGTATTAGGAGAAGGGAGACCTAGACAAGGGAGGACTTTGACATATTTTTTAACTTGCCTAACAATTTCTGTATGTTCATTGGACCAAAGAGGGGGATCTTTTGTAATCACTGATAAAGAGGTTTACAAATGATTCTAAGATTTTTATAATAATCATAAATATAATTTAAGCTTCCTAGAAATCTTTGTAACTGGGTTTTGTCTTTTATTTCATCAGGAAATTTATCTGCAAATTGTAATGATCTATTTATGGGAGTGATAGTATTCTGAACAATATTATGACCAAGGAAATGAATATTATTCTGAAATAAACTAATTTTAGTTGGTGAAACTACTAATCCATTATTCTTTATGATTTGAACAAAAGTATGTAAATGTTTCCAATGTTGTTCGATTGATTTAGAGAATATTAAAACATCATATATGTAAACAATTGAAAAGTTGGTAAAAGGAGTGAAAATATCATTCATAATATTTTGAAATTCACTAAGAGCATTTTTTAATCCAAAAGGCATGACATTCCATTCATAGTGTCCAAAAGGAACTATGAAAGCAGTTTTATATCTATCATTCTCATCTATTTGAATTTGCCAAAATCCACTTTTCATGTCAAATTTTGAAAATATAGTAGCATCATATAATCTTGAAAGTAAATCTTTTTTTATTAGGAATTGGATATCTTATCCATTTTAAAGCTTCATTTAGTGGTTTATGATTTATAACTAATCTAGGGGCTCCTCTTTCTAATTCAACATTCTTTTGAATATAAAAAGCTGAACAACTCCAAGATGATTAACTTTTTATTATTAGACCCTTTTGTAATAAATCTTTGATTTCTTTTTTGCAATATTCTAATAATTCTTGATTCATTTGAATAGGCCTAGCTTTTGTCGGGATTGTTTCTCATTAAAGTTTGATTCATAAGGTAATTGAACAACATGATTCTTTCTATGCCAAAAAGCATTTAGAATGTTAGCACAAATTTCTGATTCTATTTTTTCTTGAAAATTTTTTATTTTTGTTGTAATAAAGGATCCTTTAATTGTTCTTCTATTCTTTTGTGTTTTAAGTCTTGTTTTAAGAACATTATTTGTTTTTCTTTTCTGTTCCTTATTTGTTTCGAAATAACATTAATATCTTGAAATATGAAAGTATCTTTTAGTATATTAATATCTTTAGTCATAGGTGGTAAAATAAATCTGAATAAGATTTTCTTTCCCATAATTTCAGTACTAATTCCTTATTCTGTTTTTATAAAAGGATCAAGTAATGCTAAAAATGGATTTCCTAATATTATTCTAGAAGTAATATCTTTTACTAAAATAAACGTAGTCTTAAAACATATTTCATCATTACATATATGGGCATTAGGTATTTTATAGTCTATATGTAATCTTGCTCCACTAGCTTGATGCAATTTTTCAGTTGTTTTTTCATAATATTTTGTAGGTATAATTCATTCTTGAATACAATTCATATCTGCGCCTGAATCTAATAATGCTACAGTTGTAATTTGAAATTCAGCATTAATTATTAAAGTAACTTCAACATATCATTTTTGAAAGATTATTCTATCTATAAGATTAATGAATAATTCATTATCTACTGAATTTTGTTTGTCATGATCTTGAATCTTTTTTATTTTATCATCTTGTAAAATTTCCTTTGTTTGTTGTTTTTTTGATTGTAATATTATAATTTCTTGTACTAATTGTTCATTATAGATTTTAAAATTATATTTTATTCTTTTATCTCTTGTTTTATATTATTTATTTCAAATTTTAAATCTTGACCTGCAGTAGGACGTTTTTCTTTTTTAAATTTATTAGTACAATTATAATTTATGCCACCAGTAATTATTTTCTCTTTTTGACTAATTTGTGATAAATACTTTATTTTTATTTCTGGATCTTCAATCTGGTTTATAAGTTCTAATATTATTCTTTCTTCTCTTGTTAAAGTATTAATTTCTTTTATACAGCTACACATATTCTTATTCTTGCAGAAACAAAATCCTATTTTATTATCTTTACTTGATTCAGAATATTCATCTTGGGATGTAGTATTGTTATCATCGATTTGTAATAATTCTTCAGATTTTGTATCAAATTCAGATAATATATTTAAGAGTTGAAATTTTAATTTATCATTAATATTAAGTTCTTTAATTTTATCTTCGCAATTATTTTTATAATTACTAGTTTGACCATATACAAGTTGTTTCTTATTATGCTTAAGTTTTGTAGATTTGTATGATTTCTTATATGGTGCTATCAAAGGGGGAAAACTATATTGTTTATAAAAAGATCTTAATTCTAGTTTAGCATATTTCATATATTTTAAATGATCATTAATCATACACAAATTTAATTCTATATGTTTTATTATATTAATAATTTCTTCATATGTAAGACTCGTATTGTGACAATTATTAAATTTTTCTTTAACCTTATGGGCAAAATAATCTATAAATTTTTCTTTCCAATAGGGTGTTCTATTATCCATTTTGATTAATAATTCTGAAAGAAAGACATCTTATACCGCTTAAAATATGTTATTAAACTATTTGCAACTTGATGATCTGATCTATTAGCATCTTTATAAACATTTGCTATCATCATTATTTCATATAAAATATTCAAAATTTCATATTCTGATAAATCATCTATATTCAAAACATCAGTTGTGTATACAGTTCTTATTCCTGATTCTCTTTCTTCATGTTGTAAATCATGAGGTTTAGGATACCAATTATGAGTTACATATTTGCCCTTATTATTCCTATGTATTATTCCACTATCATTTCTATTTCCTAAAGTCATTCTATTTAGATTTAGATTTTTGAATTGAGATTGTAACTTATTTATGTCTAATTCTGTATCTACTTCTGTTTCTGATTCTTCTTGTGATTTTTTCAAAATCTTTTTATTATGATTTGTTGTAGACACATGATTTTTAATCTTTTGATTTTTTATTTTAAAGGTATCTGGTATTTTGAAAATTTCTTCTAATAATTATGTATTATTCCTTTTAAAAGAAAATGGTAAATTTGGAGGGGTTTCATATAATAGAGTGTTAGAAATAATTAAATAACAATTATTTCTTTAACCTAACATGCGCAGCGAAAAATTAAATAGAATAGTTTTAGGCATACCTCCGGCCATTGTTGCTCAAGCACTCATCCAGAACTTCTAAGAACAAAATTATGAGGTGTCTTATAACCTATGCCTATTGCTTGATGACTGTACTGATGGTGTACACAGGCACTCTATTTATAGGCTAGGTTAGGGACCCTCAAATGGTAAACATCGTATTGTTTCCTTCCATCAAGGAAACAATATTGATAATTGATTTTTAAAATCAATTAACCGATTCCATATTTACGGTAATCTAAATTAATAGAAATAACCATAATACCGATTCTATATTTACGGTAATCTAAATTAATAGAAATAATCATAATACCGTATATGTTTATTAAAATAATAAACATAGCAAACACCGTAAAATGTGATATAAAGGCCACATAAGGGAATAATATCTTACATAGAGGTCTTTCAGTTTATTTTTCTTGATTTTTAATTGTTAATGGATTTATCTGATGTTCAATTCTTTTTAATTTTTCATCACGAGTTTTTATACCTGTATTTGTAAAATTATTCTGCTGTATGATATTATTATCATCACTAAGACTAGCTTTTGTAAGAGGACGAGTAAAAATTGTGATTTTTTATGTATAAGGCTTAATGATTCATTAAGAGTATATTCTTTATGAATAATTTCATTAGGTAAAGGATTTTTATCAAAATTATTTTGTTGTATAATATTATTCATATTTTTATTATCATCATTAAGACTTGTTATTTTAAGAGGAGAAACAATTATTTGTGATTCTAAATGTGTTATAGTATCATATTCTTTTTTAGTTTGAATATTTTTATTATCTTCTTTAATGTTAATTTTTTCATAATTATACTCAAACCAAGGGAAGAAATATATATATGTTCTTATATATATATATATGAGAAATGATTCCTACACTCATTTCTTACAACAGCCCCACAACAAGCTGATGTGGCTGGTAATATTTTATTATTTTTTTACAAAAAGAAAAGAAAACAAAACAAAAAAATAATAAAATATTACCAGCCACGTCAGCTTGTTGTGGGGCTGTTGTGAGAAATGAGTGTAGGGATAATTACTCTATATATATATACATGAGTTGATCTTTATACGAGTGAATTCACGAGTTTTAATCAAGTCGAATCAAGTTTATATAAGTTTGTATTATTTAATAATTGAACTTAATTTCATATTTATGAATAACTTATTTAATTATCAATTCAACCACGAATGAAGTCGGTGTTGAGGAAGCTCGCTAGAGGAGCTCCTTTACTCCGTAGGAATACTACAACAACGGAGTCTACACCCAGCTCCGAAAGATGAGTAGGCTACCACAGATAAAGGGACAAGTCTGATTCTGCTGCGCGTTGGAAAGGGAGTTCTTCTTCTACGGCAACATGGGTCTTCTCGTGGGACTCCTCTTGCTTATCAACACAGGTCTTCTCGCGGCCGCGGGGCTCCGTATTCTCGTGGAACTCTGGTATTCCATCACAATGCAAGACGGCGAAGCGTCCGGTGGTGCCGATCGTAGTACCGCTGGTCACTCGAGGGTCAGTGCTGCCACCACCTCACCGCTTGTGGAACCGTCTTTGGATGTCGCTGGGGTTGATGAGAATGGAGTGGAACCGGGTTCGAGAGCAGAGACGACTGAAAAAGACCCAAGAAAGATCGCCAGAAAGTACGTATTTCAATCTGTCTACTTCGTTTCTCACGAGCGCCGTATTTTGCCAGAAAGTTCGTCTTCTTTGAACTAAAGTTTTGGGTTTTTAAATTTTGTGTCTGCGCACGTGATTTCTTCGCTGTTTGGCTGCGGGGCAAGCCGAGGAGAGTAAACGTGAAAAAGCAAACAAAGTTTTGGGTTTTATCTCATTTTGATGGTTTAGTTTCGGAAACGTAAAATGCTTGACTGAAATCTGGCTTCGTTTCTTGAGTTTTCAGCTTTCTGGGGTCTCATTGAAACGTACATTTCTTTTTCTATTCCTACATTTTACTTGGGGGATCCTTGTCCAGGCTGTCCTTCCTTAGAAACGTAAGGAATAGAAGAAACGAAATGCTGGCATTTATGCTTTATAGTTTATTCTGGTATATGTATATTTTTAAAAGAAATATAAACACAGCTGAAGCAAGTCAATCTTGTTTTCCTCTGCTGGCTTAATTTTTCTTTCCTTTACATCAAATGATGCGTTTTACCCAGAAAATAGGAGGAGCTTAACGTGGGGTTTGCTCTTTGATACATTTGTTTTCTGAAGGTACCAGTTGGAGCTATGCAAGAAAGCTTTGGAGGAGAATATAATTGTTTATTTGGGGACAGGTTATGGGAAGACCCACATTGCTGTGCTGCTTATATACGAACTGGGTCACTTGATAAGGAAGCCTCAGAAGAACATATGTATCTTTCTTGCACCTACGGTGGCTCTGGTTCAGCAGGTGAGCTGCTATTTATCATTTTGTTGATTTTATAGTTCGTTTTTTCAGTTTTGGGAAATATTTAAGTTTGGGAACATTTTCGTAGTTTATATGGTTGTTACGTTGCTCCACAACAGTGGAGTGGTGTTATTGCTTATAGTTGGTTTAATGCCCACGTATGCAATTTCTCATTATGAACCCAGGGTTCAAGGAAGGGCTGATTCTACATGCTTTATTATATGTTCACCTTGGAAGGGAGCTTGGAATTTTATAAATAGAATCATGACTATGCTATGTACTCTTTGAAATATATTAACAACATTGAAATAATGCTAGTACCTTGGTTTAAATTTTGTAACCATCTGCGCACTTATTTGTTTGATTGTCATCCTAGCTGTCTGTTATATTCTTGTAATTTCCTATGTACCAAACCTTTTATGCTAAGGTTGCTATTTTCTATTGATTAATTCAGTTGATATTCAAGGCATGATCAAGTTTATTCAAGAGATATTTTAATTAGCTAGTAGCCTAGTTGTATTTGGTAACTTATTTTGTAGTGTAAATGTAAAGCCTAAACAGCTACTTATCAAAAAATTTGAAGCCTAAACATTCATCTTTTCATTCCGTTGTCATATGGTTTTTAATCATTATTTTTTTTTTTTTTTTTTTGTCTTAGCAAGCCAGGGTTATAGAAAATTCAATTGATTTCAAGGTTGGGGTCTATTGTGGGAGCTCTAAGCGCTTGAAAAACCATGAAGATTGGGAAAAAGAGATTGAACAATATGAGGTAGTTATACTTGTGAACTGATCTAAAAGTTAATAGTTACATGCATTCTGTATATGTTTATGTTCACCTTTCTGATAAATGTTAAGTTATTATTGGACGTATCTGATAATACAGGTATCATTATTCTTTCATAGATCAAGCTGCCATTAACTGATAAAATGTGTTCGCCTTGCTAAGATTTTCTTAAAATCTGCATTAGTTTCACCCTATCCTTTAATAAGAAAAGCTTCCATTAACTGTTTGTTTTTTTCTTTCAGCCTCTTGAAAAACCAAATTATATCTCTTTCTGCCAATAGAAGTTACTGCTCTAATTCTTGAAATGTTTCTGTTTGTGCTATTTGTTTTGTGCAGATTCTTGTTATGACGCCTCAAATACTTCTTCACAACTTATATCACTGCTTTATCAAGATGGAGTTCATTGCGCTCCTGATATTTGACGAGTGTCATCATGCTCAAGTACAAAGCAACCATCCTTATGCAGAAATCATGAAAGTAAAGGGGCTGTTTTTCACACTTGCAACTAACATGCCTCACTTTTTCCCGAATGCTTCTTTCCTGTCATTAATTTTACATGTATTATCTTCATCATTTTGTAGCTCTTCTACAAAACTGATGTTGGAAAATTTCCCCGTATATTTGGCATGACTGCATCTCCAGTTGTAGGAAGAGGTAATGTAATCTTATGTCTTTGTTTAAAATTCTGAGATCTAACCTTGACGAGTTGTCTGAATGTACCGGCTATTTCATAATTTCAATTTACAATTTTTGTGGTATGTATACATGAGATTTGACTTGTAGAAGTTTAAATAAAATGAGCTGCGGAAGAGTGTCAGTGATGGATAGTTTCTAGCATGCTTACATCCTATTGGGTTGGTGTGTTATTAGATATATGCAACAATAACTTAGGTGCTACTCTCCTCTTGGATGATAATGCACAAGATATTTAAGATTTCTTGAATTTGTAATTTTGAAATTCTCTCAAATAAAATTTACTAGTATTCATATGCTTTTTACTAGTAATTTGGATTTATGTCTCTATGTCTGCTAATATGATGTCACAGAAGTAATTTTGAGAAATAATAGCACTGACCTAATTAGGTGACTCTCCATAGTCTTATAGTTTATCAAGTTATATATATATATAAAAGTTTATCAAGTTCTTAAACGTTTATAGTATTTTTTGATAAGCTTATTTGGCTAGAGTTTTGGTAGCAATAAATTTTTTTGATAAGTAAGCAAAAGTTTATTGAAAAAAGTGTAAGGCGCCCCTAAGTACACTGAGTATAATAGGAGAGCCAAAGCTGACCCGCGAAAACCCAACAAAAACCCTAAAAGCTAAAACTTAGAATCCAAAATAACAGCCAAAAAGCAACCCACAAAAGAACCCAGCAATGTGCCCACCCACAAACCCCCAAGGCGTACAACTCTACAATATGTGGGCCTTGCCTTTCCTACACCTAGAATGGTAAAAATAAATGAACCAAGTAAACATCATTTTAGGTCGAAAGTGTGAATTAGACTACTAGTAAAGTCTAGAGCGGATTTTTCAACAAACCTGAGAATGATTATGCTTTTATTGGGATTTGAAGGGGGAAGGGCTGTGGGAGTTGAGAGCGGGGTGGGGGTAGTGGGAGTACTCCCCTAGCTGTGTAGGTCATTGTTACCCTAAGTCCAAAAGGAGAAAATAGAAAAAAGAAAAAGTTGGCCTAGTAAAGTTTGTTAAGAATTTCTAATGAGAGATTTAACTTGGCATGTGCAATGAGCAGGTACTTTATAATCTCAATTCCTTTGTGATATGGCCTATATTACGAATCCTTGCCTTGCTGACTAATGATAATTCTTGACACACTGTTCTCTTTGTGTAGTTGATGTCTAGAATGTCAATAACTTATGTCTCGTTTCATAATACCTTAATTTTCACATATTTTTGTTACTCTTTTCAGGTGCTTCCGATCATGCAAATTTACCAAAAGTCATTAATAGTCTTGAAAAATTACTTGATGCAAAGGTGGGATGCTGAGACTATTAATTTGAGCTACGATATTTTGTGGATTTTTGTTCTTCTTTTAGCCTTTATGGGGGACTCTCTTTGTATACATCTTGTGTACTAGAGTCGCGCCCCTCAACTTTTTTCAATGAAATGAATTATTTCTCAAAAAAAAAAAAAAAAAAAAAATTGAAGTTGGTTGATGCAATTCTTCGCTTTCTTTCTACATTAATCATGGCTTAGATAACATTCTCTATAAACCATCTAGAGAGAATGTTATCTTTACTTATCAAAAAAGATAACATTGTTAACTAGATTACTTAAGGTTACTTATAAATTTCACAAGATGAGCTTGGGCACCTAGAATGGTCTATGTACCTTACAAAGAGCTGTTGCACCTATGAATTTGTCCTCATTCTGTTAATATAAAAAACCATTGTTATGGTCCTAGCCATGGTGGGATGTCCTGATCTTGACTAAGAGCTCTTTTTGTATCCCTTACATAAGCCTCATTGATTCTATGTTTTAGGTGTTGTATTCTAGTTTATTTACACTGATGCTCTTCATGGCCTATGGGTGCTGTTTACTTGGGCCAAACTACTTGGTCTGACCAAGGCTTTACAAAATGCAAACTATGATAAACTTATGGAGAGCTCACAAGGTTGTTCTTAGTTGTGTTTATGTTTGACCCTAAATACTGCTTGACATGCACTCAAATTTGACTCCAAAAATTTTATGTGTGTATTGATCCAGGGAAAAACGGTAGTCACATCTGCACTATCATCCTAAAAAGACTAGTCAATTTGGAATTTTCTTAGAATCCCTGATAAAACCCAGTTTTACCTAGTAACTAAGCAATATGAGACTTAACACTTATGACCATCTTTTTATAAACGACCTACTCTATGTGTGTTACTCCTTATCTTCTGAATGTAAGA
This sequence comes from Alnus rubra, assembly GCA_028654335.1. NCBI lineage: Eukaryota > Viridiplantae > Streptophyta > Magnoliopsida > Fagales > Betulaceae > Alnus > Alnus rubra. Next base: position 287,749 of record JAJPGS010001898.1, on the reverse strand, counting down.
CATGGGTGCTACAAACTCTCTCCGTTAAACCCTTGACATCCTCGTCAGGGCGACATCATGTAGTGCTCCAGTATCTACATGGCGTTACTAGATAACTCTGATACCATTTGTAACGGCCCAGGAAAAAACGCTATCCACATCTGCGCTATCACTCCAAAAGAACTAATCATTTTTGAGTTTTCCTAGAATCCCTCATAAAGCCTAGTTTCACTTAATAATTAATTTATGTGAGACTTAATACTCATGACCATCGTTTTATAAACCACACTTTATTTGGGCTATTTCTTATCTTCTCAATGTGGGACAGATTTTACACGTATGCACCAAACTTTAAACTAAATTTAGCATTTGGATTTGATGCTGCAAAATCTGTTTGATCAAAGTATTCACTTCATTTTTTCCCTAATCTTTTAGGTTTATTCTGTTGGAAAAAAGGAAGAATTGGATAATTTTGTGGCATCTCCTGCAGTTAGAGTATATTATTATGACCCCACTATAAATGGCACATCTAGCTCCTATGTGACATACTGTAGTAAACTTGAAGAGCTGAAACGCCAGGTATTTTGTTGTGACATATATTTTAGTCATAACTTGTTTTCCTTCAACTAAGTTTCACTTGTTGCTATCTCCCCCTGATAAGAGCAGTGCATATCAACACTAAATAAGAAGACGGATGATCATCAAAGTCTACGGAACTTAAAGAAACTACTAAGGAGAATGCATGATAACATACTATTCTGTTTGGAAAACCTTGGCCTTTGGGGAGCATTAAAAGTAAGCTCTTGTAGCATTCAACCATTATTCTTGGTTCTTCAAATTATTTATTTATTTATTTTTTTGTATGTGTGTGTGTGTGTGTGTGTTAGTAAAACTTGAAGGGTTCCTTTCTGCTTATTTCATATCATTTTTATGCAATTATATCTAGAAGAAACCCATGCAAATATCTCGAACTTTTCTGAAAAACAAAAATCTGCATCTTAGCAGAGTTCAAGAATGTAGAAAGAGGATGAATAGGTGTGTAGGAGAGATCATAGAGAGTGATGAGATGGTCGGAAGGTTTTTTTGAGATTACTGTTATATATAGAAAAAGGTTGGGAGGGGGAGGGGGTCATGTTGGGGTGGTTCTGGTTTCCTTTTAATTTTGATTTGAAAATTTGAAAATGATATATTCTCTAGACCGATATAGACATTTGTGAATGACTAATAATGCATAATAGAGATTGAGAATGGTAAATTGTGGTGAACCTGTCCTTTCCCCATCAAATGTAAGTGCAAATTTTTCGCTCTCTAATGTTTTGAGCTAGAGTGTTTCAACATGCTGTCGATTATGGAGTGATCCGTTTCTCAGGTGGTTCTTTTCTCTGGGCTGCCACATAACAATGTAATTATAATAAGAATCTGTGATTTAGTTTTAGAGAAACTATTGCAGTGGAATTTTATTAGATTTGGATGTTATGGAAATAAAACTAATTTGAAAGTTCTAGCTTAAAATGCTATAATGAAATACTATGAAGTTTATTAGATGACGCTGGTGAAACATGTTGCTTATTATGAGATATTAATGTGGATGGGTGTGGTAAGTCCTCGGGATGAAGCTGTGGAGTAATGTTGGAGCATATTATTGACTTTGCATGCTTTTTTGGTAAGTTAAATTATATTTGTTTTCATACCCTTGAAATACTGTATTTGTGTGTTTTCGTGGATATCAAGGCAATTACACTTTATACTGTAACTTTTTGGACTGCTGCATATTAAGGTACTTTTAGGAAAGGTCTTTATTGGCTGTCTTGACCCACATTTTTTTTTTCCAGATGGGGTTTGGGGGAAGGGGTGAACCGGGATTGTGATGAAGCAGTGCATTCCCTGGCTAATTTGGGTTGTAATTGAAGATGAGAGTTGCCTTTACTCATGTAGTTTTGCACCATTCATCTTGTCCATTCCACACGAGACCATTGATCAGATAGACTAACATGATATATGTATTAGGTGTTCCCTTCCATATAGGCATTTTTTTTCTTATATTGTATATTTTAGTGCTTTATTAATATACCCATATGGGTCTATAGAAACCCTTCCATTGTTTTGCTAGGGTGAGTTAACTTCTTAAAGTTGGTGTGGAAGCAGAAGTAGGGATAATTCTTAATGTTCTAGTCTCATCTGTATTGTTTGTGTTATCTCAATGCCAGTTGCTGTCATTTTGTGTTCTTCAATTTGAGGTTGTTGGAATGCTATAATTTACCTTTTCTATCTTTTTTTGTTTCCCCATTTTCCAGGCTAGTCAAATTCTTTTAAGTGGTGACCACTCTGAGCGAAATGTATTAATAGAGGTGGAAGGAAATTTCAGTGGTGACTCTGTATGTGATAGATATCTAGCTCTGGCTGCTGAAGTCTTTGCTTCTGATTGTAAGACAGGTATTATAATGTGCTTAGATTTTTTTTGGTTGCAGCCTGTAATGTCATCTCATCCTGGCATTGTCTCTATTCAAACAACATAACTTACTGTATCAGTCATGTTGTGTGATTTAATTCTGTTATAAACAGTGTCTGTTAATGGGAATTTAATAGTTCGATCTATAATCTTTTACTGGCCCATTAAATATTCGAAATAAAAATGGGGTTTAAATCAAACACCATTCCTTCCATAGTTAATGATGGTTTATTTTTTCTCTGTAGATGGGATTGCATTCAATTTGTCCTGTGTGGAGATCTTAAAGGAGCCATATTTTTCAAGAAAGCTTTTACGCCTTATTGGAATTCTTTCATCCTTCAGGTTGGTATTGAAGTGTTCATTACTGCCTTTTATGACAAATGTCCCTTGATTATCAGATTAAAATATGTGATGGAAGAAAAAAAATTGAAGAGAATTGTAAATAAAGAAGGGCTGTTTTCTTACTACAACAGCCCTCAATTTATTCCACATATATTGGAAAACTTTACAATCATTTGGTAGAATATTCTTAGAATGACAGGTGCTAGGGCCAGCTGGTAGGGGCAGCAGCTCCTTCTAGAAGTGCGCAAATATTAGCTTCTAGCATTCTAACACTCCCCCCTCAATTTGGAGCATATTTTTCATATAAGCCTAGCTTGGAACAAATTGACTAACCGATTTGTACATAATGACTTTGTGAAAATATCAACAAGTTGGTTCTCAGACTTTACAAATGGTGTGGCTATGTCTCCACTCAATATCTTGTTTCGAACAAAATGACAATCTACTTTAATGTGCTTGGTCCTCTCGTGGAACACAGGGTTGAAGGCAATATATAGAGCAACTTGATTATCCCAAAACAATGGAATAGTAATAGGTGCCAGGAAGCCTATCTCCTAAAGAAAATGTCGTAATGAAGTCAGCTCACTAGTGTTATGAGCCATAGCTCTATACTCTGCTTCTGCACTTGATCGTGCAATTACATTATGTTTTTTACTCTTCCCTGTTACGAGATTTCCCCCCAAAATGGTACAATATCTCATAGTGGACCTTCTACTTGAAGGTGACCCTGCATAGTCTGCATTAGTGAAGCCCTCCACCCTGAGATGACAATTTTTTTCTAAACAATATGCCTTGTCCTGGTTCTCTATTAAGAAATCGAGCAAATACGAATAGTAGTGTCCCAATGTGGGAGTCTCAGAGCCGCTAAGAATTGACTCACTACACTAGCTGCATATAAGATATCTAGCCTTGTGATGGTGAGATAATTGAGTTTCCCAACTAATCGATGATATCTGCTAGGATCTGGGAATAACTCTCCATGTCTCACAAGCTTATGATTCAGATCCATGAGTATCAACAGGTTGAGCACCTAACAATCCAATCTCCTCAAGGATGCCAAATGTATACTTCTTTTGAGATAAGTTGATGCCTATCTTTGACCTTGCAACCTCAATTCCCTAGAAGTACCAAAGTTTACCTAGATCTTTGGTGTGAAAGCGCTGCTGGAAAAAGCTGTTTCAGTCTGATGATTCTGCCAGAGTCACTTCCAGTAATCACAATGTCATCTACATAGACAACCAATATGATATACCCAACAACAATATGTAAGTGAAAGACCGAGTGATTTGTCTGGCACCGATGGAGACCAAAATCCATTACTACTTCAGAAAACTTTTCAAACCATGCTCTTGGTGATTGCTCGAGACTATAGAATGCTTTATTCAATTTGTAGACACTGCCCCAATACTCCCCCTGAGCAACAAACCGAGATGGTTGCTCCATAAACCTCCTCAAGTAGATCACCATGAAGAAAGGCTTTTCTTTTTTTTTTTTTTTTTTTTACATCCAATTGATAAATAAGCTAATCAGGATTAGCAGCAAGAGACACTAACACGTGAACATTAGAGATCTTTGCCACAGGAGAGAATGTCTCATCATAGTTAACACCATACACCTGAGTGTAGCCCTTAGCAACCAGTCGAGCCTTAAGGCGATCAACATATCCATAAAGGTGATATTTGATATTATATACCCATTTGCAACCAACATTGTGCTTTCCAGAGGGTAGAGGAACAAGCTCCCAAGTCTTATTTTGATGTATGGCTTGCATTTGTAATTCTATAGCCTTTCGCCAACCCGAGTTATAGAGTGCATCCTGAACAGTCTTTGGACTGGAAACGCTGGAAAGCATGGAGATAAAACAAGAAAAGGAAGCAGATAAAGATTGATAGGAAACAAAGTTACCAATGGGATGCTTGGTCACATAGGAGCGAGTACCTTTCCGGAGAGCAATGGGAAGAGAATCAAAGTCAGGTGAGGATGCAGGATCTGTAAGCTGGGAGGATGAGAGGGTGATGCAGGACAAAATGCTTTGAGAAGAAAGAGACTAGAAGAGAGGGAGAAGCTGAGAGAGAGGAGAAAAGAAGCCAGAGAAAGGGAAGAAGAAGCTCGGGAGAGGGGAGAAGAGAGACAAAAAATCAAAGGGGAAAAGATGACAAAACCATGTCAATATTATTATTCATCAAAAGCTGTCCATTACAATAGAAAAATCTGTTTAAATAGGCTAATAACTAAATCCTAACCCTAACCATAGTGATACTTGGGCTAACGGCCCACTAAAATAACGTAAAATCCAAATGAAAATAAATAAAGTCCAAATGAAACTAATACAACAATCTGAAAATAAATAATAAAAAAAACAGCAAGAATAAAAAGCCCAATGAAGCCCAATAATAATCCAGCTCATGTGATCTGTGGCTCGTATTTGGTGCTTCGCATCATTCTGCCGGGGTGGGAAGAACTCGACCCCATCGAGTTTGGTAAACTTGGTAGTATGCTAAAATCATAATCGCCTGCTGCAACACGCCAGTGGGGATCCATGTATGGTCTGAATCTGGTCAGAGCTTCCAATGGACTAGGAAATAGTGCACTCCTCCATCCCTGGCAAAAACAACTTGCTCATATAAAAAGACATCAATATTTTCTTGATGTGCTGGTGAGAGAGGTTGTTGTGTAGGGTCATGCCTAGGATAGGTGTTGGGAAAAGGGGGAGGTTCTTCCAAAGGATCAGAGCTAATGGTGTGGGTTGTGTTGGTTGACCTTGTTGTGCAATTGTGTTGGTTGCCATAGGAACTCTAGCAGACATCGACATCGACATCGGAATATGTCCAATGGTTTCCTAGGTCTAGGACATGACACTTCCAATGGAACAACGCTTGTAGACCTATTGACAAGATCACACGGTGGGTTGGGAATATCAGAAACTTTCCTGAAACTTTCCTATTCTAATGAATCCTCTTGAGAATCCACAAGACTCTCTTTAGGCTGTTTAGACACATGATAACTCCTTTTGAGAATCCACTGGACTCTCGTTAGGCTTTTCAGATACACATTTTACCATACCCATTGTGGGTATTTCAATACCACTTTTTCACTGACCTCACTCATTTCAACTCCGAAACCAATTACTATGGTCTTCAATTTGGTTGTTGAAGTCTTCCATTTGTTTTTGCATGCTTTTTAAAGGAGCTAGCAGACTTTGGCAAAAAGCTTCAATTTGGATGGGGTCTATGACAGGTGGGATGCCGACTAAAGGTTTTGCACAAATTATTTAAGGCAACTGATTTATCTAAGGCCATACACCAAGCATAGAAAAATATTTGTGTAATTTTAATGGCAAGCGTAATATACTAAGTAAAATAAATCAGCAAACTTCAGCCTTTTGGGTGAGTCTACTGCTACCTATCCCCAAGTGGTGGTAAACCTAAGTGCTGCCCCTGTTAAAGTATTGATTAAGTGATTTAACATGGTATCAGAGCTTAAGGAAGGTACCTCACCCTGCCATTAGTGTTAAATCATCACTTATCCTAAAAGCTTAAGCTTATAGGAAGAAGTAAATTTAATCACTTAATCAATACTTTAACAGCCCCTTATATTCCCTCCAGAGTAGTTCGTTATCTGAAGAGAGCTCCTGGTCTCGATATATTGTATAGGCGAAATGGGCACCTTTTCAGACGTCTACTGCACTCACGCCTTTCGACCCCCTTTTGGGCGAGTCTACTGCTGCCTATCCCCAATTTGGATTCATTGTATTGCACCTTGGGCTTTAGTTAAAAGCCATCCACCAAGGATGCACAAGTGGTGGTGAACCCAAGTGTTGCCCCCTACATTCCCTTCAGAGTAGTTGACCCTGTTGAAGTATTGATTAAGTGATTAAATTTACTTCTTCCTATAAGCTTAAGCTTTTGGGATAAGTGGTGATTTAACACGATATCAGAGTAGAAGTCCTGAGTTCGAATCCTGTCTCTTTCATTTACCTCCCATTTCAATTAAATATTTCACGTGTTGGGTCTCATCTATTAAAAGGGAGTTTGAGCCCGCACGTGAAGGGGGGTGTTAAAGTATTGATTAAGTGATTAAATTTATTTCTTCCTATAAGCTTAAGCTTTTGGGATAAGTGGTGATTTAACAGACCCATTGACCACAAACAAGACTTCCTTTCTCTTTGTTTCTTTATTCTTCCTTAGCTACGTGATAAAGGAACAAAACAAAAGGCTTGCTTTTGTTCGTTCTATTATCTTTCTCGGTCTTAGAAAAAAACTCTACACACAATAGACACAAAGCACAAGTGACGTGGTGCAAGCGAGAGAGAAGGTGGTAGTTGTGAGGTGCGGCTGGGCGGTGCCTTCTGAGTGGTGGACTGACGGAGAGAGGCCGTCAGGGGCGGGGTGTTGGTTTTGGGGTCTTCATGGCACTATCTGGTGGTGGGCTGGAGGTTAAAACAACTAGTAGGTGGCAGCGCCTCTGGGTTGCTGGTTGCTCGATGGTGCAAGGCATTATGATGGGTAATGTGGTGGCACAGTGGTGGTTTTGGGGTCTTGGGTGGCAGCAACAACGGTTTCTATTTGGGTTTCTCTTGATTTTTTTTTTTTTTTTTTGGAATGGCTGTGGTGGCCGGTTGGGGTGGCTTATTTGCTGGTGGTGGCAGGTGAGTTTCTTTTGGGGTGTTTACGTGATAGAAGTTTGGCCTGACTAGGGATTGTGGATCATGATTGTTATAGGAAACAATCAAAACTTAGTCTTTGATCCCAAAGTTGATGCATGACAAAATACTTTGAGAAGAAAGCTTGAAGAAAGAGACAAAGAAGAGAGGGGGAAGCCAAGAGAGAGGAGAAAAGTGTTGAAACGTAGAGGAAGAAGAATTATTCTTATTACCTCATAATCTCATGCGATTACATTGTTTAAATAGAGAAACCCTACGAACTAATATGGAAAGAAAATAGGCAATATAATCAGAATAAATTCAGAGAATAAAACCCAATTGGGAAAAACCCAATATGGAAAGATCCGTTATTTTCAACACTCCCCCTCAAGTTGAGGCATAGATGTCTCGCATGCCAGCTTGAATAAGGTTGAATGAAGAGTACCACTAGAAACACCCTTTGTCAACATCTCCGCCAATTGTTCTCCAGTCTTCACATATGGTGTGCAGATGATACCTTCTCTGAGTTTTTCTTTAATGAAGTGTCTATCAATCTCAACATGTTTGGTTCGGTCATGTTGGACTGGATTATGAGCAATATTGATGGCTGCCTTATTGTCACAATACAGTCGCATTGAGTCCTTGAAGTCAAACCCAAGCTCTGTCAAGAGTATTTTCAACTATAATATTTCACACACTCATTGAGCCATAACTCTAAATTCTGCCTTTGCACTAGATCTAGCAACTACGGACTGTTTCTTGCTCCGCCATGTAACCAAATTACCTCCCACAAATGTGCAATAACCTGATGTAGACCTTCAATCTGTAATCGAGCCAGCCCAATCTGCATCTGTATAGGCTTCTATTTTCAAATGATTATGTTGAGAAAACAACAGTCCCTTACCCGGTGAGGATTTTAAGTAGCGAAGAATCCGATAAACAGCTTCCATGTGAGGCTCTCGCGGAGAATGCATGAATTGACTCACCACACTAACAGCATATGCAATGTCTGGACGGGTATGGGATAGATAAATCAATCGCCCAACCAATCGCTGATATCTACCCTTATCCACCAAGGGGCTTTCATGACATTCTCCCAGTTTAACATTTACCTCTACCGGATTGTCAGTAACTTTACACCCAAGCATTCCTGTTTCTTTAAGAAGATCAAGTATGTATTTTCGTTGGGAGATAAATATACCATGCTTTGACCTTGCTACCTCAATGCCCAGAAAGTACTTCAGAGTCCCCAAGTCTTTTATTTCAAACTCATTTGCAAGGCGATGTTTTAAGTTCTGCATCTCCCCATCATCATTGCCTGTCAAGACAATATCATCAACATACACAATTAAAGCTGTTACCTTTCCTTGAGAGGAATGCTTGATGAAAAGTGTATGATCAGCCTGACTCTGCTTGTAACCAAATCTCTGCATAGCCCGGAAAAACCGCTCAAACCATGCTCTTGGAGATTGTTTCAGGCCATACAAAGTCTTCTTTAGTTTGCACACTTTTCCTGCTAAAGATGAATCTTCCAATCCAGGGGAATTTCCATATAAACTTCTTCTTCGAGGTCTCCATGAAGAAATGCTTTCTTTACATCAAATTGATGTAGAGGCCAATTTAAGTTTGCAGCTATGATAATAGAACCCTAATTGAGTTCATCTTTGCTACAGGTGCAAATGTTTCCTCATAATCAATCTCATAGGTCTGGGTAAAGCCTTTTGCAACAAGTCTGGCTTTGTATCGTTCCACAGAACCATCGGCCTTATGCTTGATAGTGAACACCCACTTGCAGCCAACAACCTTTTTCCATTAGGTAATTTGACCAAATCTCACGTCTTGTTCTTGTGAAGAGCTTTCATCTCTTCATGCATCGCTGTCCTCCATTTTGGATCATTAAGTGCCTCCTGTAGATTTCTAGGAACAGACACAGAAGACAAATTGGAAACAAAGGAACGATATGGTGAAGAGAGATGTTGATAAGAAACGAAATCAGACAATGGATGGTGTGTACATGACCTAACTCCTTTGCGTTGTGCAATGGGCAGACTTGTATCATTAACAACAGGTATTACAGAATTCATATCAAAAGTAGATGGAGTAGTACCTGAAGTAGTACCTGAGCCCGAATCAGATGTTTGGCATGTAGCATCAGGAATGGTCTTAGCTTTCTGGCGCCTGGAGTAAACTCTCAATCTTCCACAGGTGGTGCACATGGCTGATCAGTAGGTTCAGTTGGAGACTCATTAGTAACCTCCGGCTCTGGTATAGGAGTAGGGACAGGTAACGGATTCAAAAAATCCTCCTCATCCTCTTCAATCTGACTCTCCCCCTGAAGAGGAGTAGGGGTGGATGAGAAGTAGGATTGTTGCTCAAAGAAAGTGACATCCATAGAGACAAAGTATTTTCTGGATGGAGGGTGATAACATTTGTATCCCTTTTGAGTGGGAGAGTAGCCAACAAAGACACATTTGAGGGATCGAGGGTCTAACTTACTCCTAGTAGGGCCATGAATATGGACAAAGCAAACACACCCAAAAACTTTTGGAGAAACACCTTTTGCAGTAGAGTGGGGGACAACACCTCGAGGGGTGTTTGAAAATCTAGAACCCGAGAAGGCATCCTATTGATGAGATATGTAGCAGTGAGTACGGCATCCCCCCAATAAGATTTGGGAACATGCGTGTCAAGCATAAGGGAATGAGTTACCTCTAACAGGTGCCGATTTTTCCGTTCAGCGACACCATTTTGCTGTGGAGTATCAACATACGTAGTTTGATGGATAATGTCGTGGTCGCGAAAAAAAGCCTCAAGATTACTAGACATATATTCGCCCCCATTGTCAGAGCGAACAATTTTAATCGTGGCATTGAATTGAGTCTGAACCATCTTATAAAATATCTGAAACACAGAGAATACATCACTTTTGTCCTTTAACAAGTAGACCCATGTGGTTCGGGAAAAATCATCAATAAAAGATACAAACCATCGATAACCAGATAAAGAAACCACTCGTGAAGGACCCCACACATCAGTATGAACAAGAACAAAAGGTGCATCACTTTTATTGATACTAGGAGAAAAAGACACACGATGGTGTTTTGAAAGTTCACAAGTTTCACATTGAAACTTAGAAACATTATTATGTAAAATAACGCTGGAAACATGCGTTGCAAAATTAAAAAAGAAGGATGCCCTAAACGTTGATGCCAGAGCCAGATTCTACCTGCCAAGTCATCCGCCCGAACTGTATGATAAGCTGTATGAGCCAACCATGTGTGTCGGGCTGAGAGTCCAGATAGTACAAGCCATCCTTCAAGCTACCACTGCCAATCATCCTCCCCGTGGCTAGGTCCTGAAAGAAGCAATAGTAAGAGTAAAAGATTACACGACAATTTAGCTCAATGGTAATACGAGCAATGGATAAAAGATTAGCAGCAAGGTTAGGGACATGAAGAACAGATGCCAAGGTCATAGAAAGGGTCACAGAAATAGATCCTTTACCTGATACTGACGACAGAGAACCGTCAGCTATTCTAACTTTGTCTCTGCCTGAACAAGGATTATATGACGAAAATAAAGGGGACATACCAGTCATATGATCAGAGGCACCAGAATCAATGACCCACGGATCATCAGGTGGAGTAGCAGATGTATTCAGAGCAATGGCCAAATTACCTGTAAGAGCGGAGGATGATGCTGCAGTAGCAGGTGTGTCCAATCGAGACATAAGTCGACGGAGTGCTTCTACCTCGTCCTTACTCAGGCCCCCTATATCTGTAGTAGAGGAAGACGTATCAAGTGTGGGAGTGGTCGTCTCAACTGTAGAAGTATGATGGGCTCGAGGTCTAAATCCTCCACCTGTGCGACCCCCACGACCTCGGGTAGGACGGCCTTGAAGCCTCCAACAAGTCTCCCAAGTATGTCGTGACCTATTACAGTGGTCACAGAATAATTTGTCTTTGTCATCTGAGGTCGCATCTGCTGTTCTGTCCCTATCTCGAAATCTGGAACTGTTGCTCGTAGTGCGTTGAGTGGCACCCACAAGAGCGGATTGGGACTGTGAACCGGAATGGAGCATAGTGCTACGACGACTCTCCTCATTTTGAATGTAAGAAAACACCTCTTGTAGTGATGGAAGTGGCTCCTTCCCAAAAATCTGAACCCGCACAGGATCATACTCTGAATTTAGTCCACCCAAGAACTCATAAATGCGTTCTTCTTCAATCATCTTCTTAATTTGAGCGGCATCAACAGCGCACATAGGCTGCAAATTCTGATAATGATCTAACTCCTGCCACAAACTGCGGAGTTTATGAAAATAAGTGGCTACTAGAGAATCACCTTGCGTGAGCACATGGATCCGGCGCTTCAAGTCATACTTCAGTGCAGCATTCCCCACTTTGGAATATGTTTGAGCAGCAGCATCCCAAACTTCTTTGGCCGTATGGAGAAATAAGTACCCCTGACTGATTTCTGGTTGCATTGAATGCAGTAACATGACATAACTGTGGAATTTTCTGCTTCCCACTTATCATAAGCAGGATCATTGGGCTGTGGTTCTTGAATTCTGCCATTCAAGTATCCCATCTTCCCTCTGCTCTTAATAGATAAAAGAGCTGATTGTGACCAAGCAAGATAATTGAGCCCATCCAATTTGACAGTTGTGATTTGAAGAGTTGGATTTTCACCAAGGGAGGTCACCACCTGACTCACTGCCCCTTTCGTCTGATTTGTCTCCGACATTTTTGAATCAGACATCCTACCAACTATAGCGCTCCAACACAACCGGTGGACTCAAAAAGAAAATTACAAGGAAAGATGGAACTAGAAATTGAACCATAAAAATAGATGACTCATTCTGCAAATTTTTTTTTTTTTTTTTTTGGTCAAAAAAATTAAACTACAGGTCGTTTAGCAGTGGAACGACAAACCTGGATCCCTTTCTGAACGACATGTCGTTTTGTGATAAACGACGTGTCGTTTAGTCAAACCGAGACAGAACCGTCTCGCCGTCGCCGGAGCTCCACGCGCCGCCGATCACATCCGCCGGTAGGCCTCAAAACACTTCAAGATGAACCAGAACTCGCCGAACAGAACAAGGAAGGCCACCTTGTTTGCAATTGGTCCATCAAACACACTGAGTAGTATTCGGGATGGATCGGTGTTCACCAAAAAACGCCACCGTCTGTCGGAGGACCAGCCTAGAAACCGCCGTTAATACCTTCTGTGGGTTGTGCGACCTAGATTATGGTGAGCCACATCTAGTTGCACAATCCCAAAAAGAAGACACGGCAAAACAATGTTGCGGCAGAGAAAATTAGGAAACGAACGTGTAACCCAAGCACCCAAGCACCCAGAGACGAACGAAACCCTAGGGTGGCTCTGATACCATGTTGAAACGTAGAGGAAGAAGAATTATTCTTATTACCTCATAATCTCATGCGATTACATTGTTTAAATAGAGAAACCCTACGAACTAATATGGAAAGAAAATAGGCAATATAATCAGAATAAATTCAGAGAATAAAACCCAATCAGGAAAAACCCAATATGGAAAGATCCGTTATTTTCAACAAAAAGAAGCCAGAGAAAGAGAAGAAGAAGCTCGGGAGAGGGGAGAAGATGACAAAACCATGTTAATAATATTATTCATCAAAAGCTATCGATTACAATAGAAAAATCTGTTTAAATAGGCTAATAGCTAAACCCTAACCCTAACCCTAACCCTATTGATACTTGAGCTAACGGGCCAGTAAAATAACCTAAAATCCAAATGAAAATAAATAAAGTCCAAATGAAACTAAACAACACACCCATTTGAAAATAAATAATAATAATAAAAACTGTGCAACTAAATAAAACCCCAATAATGATCCAATTGATGTGATCTGTGACTTGTATTTGGTGCTTCGCAGGGGGGGGGGGGTACTAGAGCTAGCGGGTGTGGACGTCTGGAATATACCTAAAACAAAGTTGGTGCCTGAAGAGGCAAGTAAACAGTAGAAGAGGAAGGTAGGGAACTCAAAGTTGGAAAAGGGGTAGAAGATGAAGAAGACAACTCTAACTGATAGTCTTCAGGATAACTAGCTCCAAAGAAATATGACTGAGACATAATAAAAATAACATCAACACTAGTAAGGTAGCACTGCAAGACTGGAGAATAGCACCGATATCCCTTATAAGTCTGTGAATTACCAAGAAAGACACTTGGTGGAATGAGGTTCAAGTTTGTCAAAAGCTGGTCCAAGGTTGTGAACGTAATTGTTGTAGGGTTTGCATGGGAAGCAAATAGTGGAAGAGGAGGCTGTGTTGAACGTGGCCTCTCTCACCTCATAATGCCTATATATATATATATATTGTTAAATTACTACTTGTCCTAAAAACTTAAGCTTATAAGAAGAAGTAAATTTAATTATTTAATCAATATTTTAACACTCTCCCTCACGTATGGGCTCAAACTCCTTTTTAATAGGTGAGGCCCAACATATGGAATATTTAATTGAAATGAGAGGTAAATGAAGGAGACATGGTTCGAACTCGGGACCTCTGCTCTAATACCATGTTAAATTACCACTTGTCCTAAAAACTTAAGCTTATAGGAAGCTGTAAATTTAATCATTTAATTAATATTTTAACATAAATATATATTGTAACATTCAATACAAAGACCAAAATACCCCGGTAACTTATTCCTCTCACCAACATATTCTTTTAACACTAAGAAGCTCTTCTAACACTCCCCCTCAAGCTGAAGCATATATATCATATAGGCCTAGCTTTGAACAAATAAACTCTGACCTCTTTTAACACAAGGATTTTGTAAACATATCATCTAACTAATCTCCAAACGCCACAGATGGTGTAGATATATCTTCGTTGAGTATCTTATCTCGAATAAAATGACAATCAACCACAAGATGCTTTGTCCTTTCATGAAAAATTGGGTTAGACGCAATATGTGAAGCAACAACTTCGCATTGTGAAACCCTAGGAGCCTCCAAGAACTTACTAACAACACTAACTGCATATGAGATGTCTAGCCTGGTAATAGCAAGATAATTCGATCTTCAAGTAATTCCCCTTCATCCTCTAGTAATTTTTTATTAGGATCCATTGAAATGTCAACAGGACGAGCACCCGGAAGGCTTGTATCTTCTAACAAACCAAGATCATACTTTCTCTGAGATAATTTGATACCTATTTGAGATCTAGCAACTTCAATTCCCAGAAAATATCTTAGTTTTCCCAAATCTTTTGTATGAAACCTTTGCTGCAAAAGTAGTTTCAATCGAGCAATGCCTCTAATCACGGGCATAAAGCCCAATTCTCAGAAGTCCACGAACAGTAGCACAAAACACAGAGAGAAAAAAGAAACAAAAGGGAGAAGTAGAGAGTAATGGATCTAATAAGACACAGTCAGAGGATGTAGTTAAGGCTCTCATACGATGTTGTAGGGTTTGCGTGGGAAGAAAATTGTGGAAGACGAGGCTAAGTGTTGAACATAGCCTCTCTTACCTCATAATGCATATATATATATATGTGTGTGTGTGTGTGTGTGTGTGTGTGATTTGCGTGCGCGTGCATGCCACCAACATAGTTTGGTCCTAGAGATTTCGGCAGGGGTCTCTATTGGGCCTGCTCCAACGAGTTTTGGTGTCGCTAATGTTTCCTAGACGACAAGCTCGTCTTTGGCGTTCATCTAGATAACGCTAGAATCTCATATTTCAGTATCTTCCGCTTTAGTGGCTCGACACAGTGATGGAGGGAACCCTAAACCGATGAAGAGTCTTCTGTGGCGTGGCTTTCTCAACCCTTTGTCCCTGCCGGTTGCTATGGGTCCGAGCAAGGAAGCTTCAGGTATGACCCCTCCATCCGCTCCTACGATTAGGGTCTTTGGTGTAGACTTGAATATTGGTTTGACTCCAAGAGGGCTTCCTGGGCCGGAGAATTCGCCGGGTGTCATGGCTTCGGGCTATTGATTTGGGGTCCCCATCATTGCTGACCTCTAAACCCGTGAAGTGCTATAACCGCAAGATGAGGGATAACAAATTTTTGAATGTGGATGATAGCTTGATTGCCAAGACAATGTCGGCATTTGGTGCTCCACCTCTCTTTTGGTGCAATGACAGGCTTGGTCTAGTCCCAAAAGTGGCCGATTGAATTCAGTCCATCTTTAGAGTTGGTGGATAGTGAGGAGGAGGATAGAGTTTCCTGGGGTTGGGAAGACGAAGATTTTCTTTACCCTTTGGGTAATTTCCCTCTGCCACCCGTTTGGACTGGGCTTTGATGGGGGATTTGTGTGAGGAGATCGATGTTACCTTAGAGGTTACCCCTCAGAAAATAAAGGGTAGAAGGGAGCTTCTGAACTTAGAATGCTCCATCAACCATGATGCTAAGGGAGCATCCTCTAGGCGGGGGAAAGGCAAGACTCATGCTTTTTAGCGTTGAGTGCCTTGGGGGATTTTTGTTGTTGTTGTATCGTTTGGGTTTCTTCTGTTCGTTTGGAGCCTCTTGTGTATACTACCTGTGTACTTAGGGGTGCCTTACGCTTTTTTATAAATTACATTACTTATGAAAAAAAAAACAATAACAAACTCATTCAAAAACTCTAGGAGGCAAAGGGAAGACCGGAGAGGAAGGAAACAAGATGGAGAGGCTCCATCAAGGAGAGTGGACGGCATCTTGCTGACGAGATGGCATTCGGTAAGGACTGAATCACTCCAAAAACGTTTGGGGACATGTATATGAAACAAGAAAGCTTGGGCAACATCAGGCAGGTGCTGGTTCTTGTGCTCAACAACACCATTCTTTTGTCAAATAATTAAGAGGAGAAGGAATGAGAAACATATTCTTTGGTATTGTTGGACTGTAATACTCGAATTTTCTTATTAAATTGAGTTTTAATATCTTTACGAAAAAGGTGAAAAATGGATATTAACTAAACGAAATTTCATTAAAAACAACCAAGTCATACGAGAGAAGTCATCAACAAACGTAACAAAATACTGAAATTGATTGGACTCCACTAAATGGACCTCATACATCAGAGTGGACTAACTCAAAAGGGTTAGAAACCCGACCAACCAACCTAGATGGAAAAGACCCAGGATGGTGTTTACTACTTTTAACAAGGTTTCACATGAAAAAAGTGATATGGAACCAAGACTCTCTACTTGACGATTCAAAGTGGAAAGAGACGGATGACCAAGGCGATAGTGTCATTGAAAAGGAGATAGCAATGACTGATGAGCATGTGAAGGTGTGAGGGGAGCAAATCTAGATAGTAGAGACCACCGATTTCATACCCCATACCAATCATCCTTGTCGTCTCGAGATCCTGAAAAATTCAAAGAGAATGGTAAAAACTCACAGAACACCGAAGATCTTTGTGCTTTTACTAATAGACAACAAATTAAAAGGAAAATCAGGAATGTGTAAAACAGATGAGTAGTTCCAGAGTTGTGAACTTTGGGTAAGGAGTCATTGGCTAGGGTAACACTACGAGGTGATTTAATAACATGGTAATCAAAGAGATGAGTAGACACACCAGTCATTTGCTCATTTGCACCAGAATCGGTGACCCACATATGGTAAGTAGCATAAGAGACAATGGGATGCAGTAGCTGATTGGGCTAGGGTGGCTGTGGAAGAAGAAGCTTGCTTCTAATAAGCAAGAAACTGAGCATACTCATCTCTCGGGAGGGAGATTATTTCGGTCTCCTAAACTGTGGTGGAGAGGGTAGAGGAAGTAGATGCTGGGGTGGAATCATCTTGGGCAACGGCTTGATTGGCCGCAGTGGGTTTGCAATGAAAATCCCAACAATAATCAACAAAATGATTGTTGTGGCCGTAATGTGTGCACTTCTTACGTTCCCGGCTACCAGAGCGTCCACCACCGCGTATACTATGGCCACCTCTACCACTACTGCCTCCTTGAGATCCACTAGAATTCCCATGAGAGGCAACAAGGGCAGAGTGCTCATTGGGAACCAAGTCCATCTCAGAAAGAGTAGAACGCTATAGATGGGGAATAAACCTCCATCTCTCATGACCTGAGAATAGTGCTCTGCCAAACTCTGATTGCATTGTTCAAGGCTAAAATATTGCTTGCCTTATTGCATACATTATACAAGCGAGTGACAAAATATGGAGCAAGATTCTTCAATTATTCTGATGAAACTTCGATTTTTTTTTTTTTCAGGTTACAACCAAATATGAAATGTATAATATTTGTAAATAGGATTGTTACGGCAAGATTGTTGTCATACATACTACAGAAGCTTAAGTTTCTAGCATCTTGGAAGTGTGATTTTCTTGTGGGAGTCCACTCTGGAGTAAAAAGTATGTCATGGAAGACCATGAACATTATTCTTGAGAGATTCCGATCTGGAGAGGTAATGCTTATTTTCAAGGTTTTAACATTGGTTGCTTCTTTTTTATGGCAGGTCAAAATTCATCAATTTTTATGTATGTCTTGTGTTAGCTTAATATATTATAAGATGCATTAGACAAAGTTTGAGCTTGACTTTGTTTATAGCTGAGGAAGAACTCTTCATAAAAGTATATATTGTGCATACAAGGTGGCATGTCATAGATGCAGATTCTGTTCAATGGGCACTTAATTGGTCAGACACGAATGCGAGGTTGTTGGTATTGAGATTTTTCTTACATGCTTACTGTGGGACATGTATTCGTTGGAGATGGCTAAAGGAATATTGTAACATACAGGTACTTACTCTTAGTTTTTATGAGAACAATGCTGTCCATGACTGGAACAGCTGTAACTTCATGTATGTTATTAAGTTTCAAGGAAACACAGAGGCCAGACTAAATAATTTAGGATTTTTACTAAGGAATCATTATCCAGTATGACCGATGCAATAGCTGGGTACATTAAGTGATTAATGGATGCATTTGATATAATATAGCTTTAGGAGCTAGGGCACTCAAGTCTCTTTTAGGAAATTCGTTATTTTTCAGAAACGGTTTTGGAATATTTTATGTTGCTACATTGCTGCTAGAGTATAGATATTAATCATCTCTATATCTTGAGTCAGGTTACTTGTGGCACCCATCGAGTATATAGTGGGTGGAAAATATGTATGGGAATAAAATAGTGTGGCACTCAAATGTGCTTTTATTGTGTAATTAGAGCAATATTGAACAAAGCTTTGATGCCGGTGATGATGTAGAAAGACATTTATGCAAGATATTGACTCTCCAGGGATTGAGGCTGTGTATTTATTTCTATTGCTTGTTTGTTTGGCAGTTAAATCTATTGGTTGCAACTAAAGTTGGTGAAGAAGGACTTGATATTCAGACATGCTGCCTTGTGATTCGGTTTGATCTCCCAGAAACTGTTTCTAGCTTCATACAGTCGAGGTCGTGCACGAATGCCTCAGTCTGAATATGCCTTTTTGGTGAACAGGTGCTTTTATAAAGCATGTGTTGTATGTAACTCCATCCATTAGGTTCTTTTTCTTCTTGCACATGGGAGTAACTGTCATTAATGTTGATGTTTCAGTGGCAACCAGAAGGAGCTAGATTTGATAGAAAATTTTCAAAAGGATGAAGATCAAATGAACAAGGAAATTACTCATCGAATGTCAAATGGTACATTTATAGGTCCTGAAGAAAGAATCAATAAAGTTGTTTCATCTGGTGCTTCTGTCAGCTCTGGATTTAGCATATCATTACTCCATCAGTATTGTTCGAAACTCCCGCATGATGAGTATGCCCTTGTACTAATTATCACGGTTGTTTCACTCAAGAAACCATGCAGTCAATCACTTAAAAGACTGAAATTTGTATTGATCTCTTTTTACAGGTTTTTTCTTCCCTGCCCAGAGTTCTTTTATTTTGATGACTTGGGGGGTACTGTCTGCCACATAAAGTTACCTTTGAATGCTCCAATAAATCAAATTGTTGGTACACCACAATGTTCAATGGAAGCTGCTAAACAAGATGCTTGTCTGAAAGCAATTGAAACATTGCATAAAATGGGGGCCTTGAATGACTACCTCTTGCCTGGGAAAGATGATGCAAATGTAGATGGATTGGAGCTGGATTCTTCAGACTCGGATAGCTGCAAAGGTTGAGCCATTGAGGCAATTCTTCTTTTGAAAGTTTCTTCCCTTTTCATTATTATGTCATATCAATTTTCTTTGATTTTGTATGTCGTCAGATGATAATCTACGATGCGAACTACAGGAGATGCTTGTACCTGCTGCACTAACAAAACCATGGACTAACTTGGAAAATTCTGTCCGTCTTAACTCCTACTATATAAAATTTAGTCCTGATCCTGAAGATAGGGTCTATAAAAAGTTTGGTCTATTTGTCAAAGCACCTCTCCCGTTAGAGGCTGAGTGAATGGAACTTGATCTTCATCTGGCTCGTGGTAGATCTGTGATGACAAAGCTTGTCCCATCAGGAATTGCAGAATTTGATAAAAATGAGGTAAATTGTGTTTTTTGGACAAAATTTTGTACTGTGAAACTTACTTTCTGACAGTCCCTGACTTATATTCTTGCAGATTATGTTTGCACAGAATTTTCAAGAAATGTATCTCAAGATCATCCTTGACCGATCAGAATTTATTCCTGAATTTGTTCCCTTGGGAAGGAATGATATTAGTAAATCGAGTTCATCAACATTCTACCTGTTGCTTCCAGTAGTTTTGCTTGATAATGAAAGTACAATAACTGTAGATTGGGAGATTGTTATGAGATGTTTATCATCCCCAGTTTTCAGGGCTTCAGAAGATGACATGGTTAAAGAACATTTTCCTTTGGATGATGAACACTTGCAACTTATCAATGGTTACAGAAGTATAAGTGATGTTGAGAATAGTTTAGTGTATGCCCCACACAGAAAGGAGTTTTTCTTCATTACTAACATTGTTCATGGAAAGAATGGATACAGCCCTTATAAAGAATCAGAAACTTCAAGCTACCTGGAGCACTTAGAGCAGTATGTGACTAAACTTCTTGACACTTGGTTGACTATTTATATTTTTATGTCATTTTAGATTCCTCCTCAGGACATTTTATATCACGCAAGGCCTAATTTCTGCTTATTGATGTACTTATAAAAAAAAATGCTTATTCATGTGACATTTGTGTGAATTTTAAGAATTACCTCCCTCGTTTTTACTTATCAAAAATTTTAAGAATTTATAAATACAATATATAAAGAACTTTGGCATTCATCTTACAAAATATTCTATTACTTCTGTTGGTTTTCTATTTTTAAATTTATATTGGCATTTATTTCCTTAAATGTTGGAAGTCAGGTTTGGCATTCAACTTAAATACCCTGGACAACCTCTTCTGCATGGAAAACCACTTTTTGCTTGCATAACTTGCTACGCAACCGAAAATCAGAAGATTCAGGTAATTATTTTATTTGTTTTCTGTCATAGTTCTCTCTTTGTTGGGAGTATTGCATGAAGTGAAACATGTGTTCCAATTGTGTTATTTTGGAATCTATTAATATCTCAATCATACTTAAGAAAAAAAATTATATCTCAATTAGTTTTCTGCTGAATGTTTTATCAGGCAGCATCCTTTGTATAAATATGCACGCTCTCACACACACACACACACAATTCAATGTGTAATTTAGATCATGCTGCAGAAAATATTCTGCTCACTGACCACTGTACTGAAAGCAAACAGGACCATAGAACTTCTTTGTGACTGACATAGCTGTTGTTTTGAATTGGGAAATTAAATATGCACCCAGTGGATCTATAGTAGATTGTTCTAATGGCAGAGGATTTTTAGAATGGGAAACTGGGATTAGAAACTGGACTTGGGCTAATTTTGTGATCTGTTTATTTGCTTTCTTAAACCAGCAAATAGTAATCCCAGAAATTAAGCAGAGGGACAAATAATAATAAAAAAGAAAGATGAAGTAGGAGAAGAAGAATAAAAGATATGGAGAGATCGAGCAAGATGATAAGAATCTAGGCTCTATGACATTTTAAAAAAGTAGTTGTGTACTCTAAGTTATCTGCCATGCCTCAGAAAAGAGGGTCAGAACATTATATGGGCTAGAAACCCTAGTAACCATTGAATCCTAGACTTATAATAGTGTCAATCATTACCATTTATCAAAGCCTAAGTATAAGAACTCAGAAATGGCAAATACCATAATCTTTTGCTACTTAAGTTGTGTGAATGATAGCTGTGCTACAGTAATTTGCACTTTAATTTAAATTAAAAAGAATAAAATAGGAGGGCTAGCTATTATTAATAATATTTTTGCGGATGCTCCAAATTCATTGGGCAAATGGTTACTTAATATTGAAATTGTTAATGTGAAAGACTGAGGTTCAATAACAATATTTCTAATTGAAGGGGGCCTTGCTCAAACACATGTTATCTTGAGGGTGCCACTTACATAATTTCATGGAAGTGGCCTAAAGGGTAAAGTGTGAAAAAAAAAAAAAAAAAAATTCCCAGAAAAGAGGAGGGTTGGGTACTGGAACCACCAAACCCTTAAGCTAGTGTAAATCATGTGTTACATTGTGGATCAAGTATGGAGCAGCTGTAGAAATATTAATCATGTTTGTTAGATTGAATGATACACAATATATTATGTCTAAGCAAAGGTACTTTCATTATAGCTCTCCCTTGTACAAGTTACGCTATTGTTGTGTTTTTGTTTTCTTTATGTTCTAAAAGCTGAAACAAAATGGTGAATTTAATTAGTTATTTAATAATAAAAAATATTTTTAAAAAATATGATTATAAGATTAGCTTCTTGCTTAAATTGGAGTCATCTCAATGAGTCAATGTCTCTTATAACTCTCTGTCCGATTATTTTTTATAAGCTTTAAATGTCAAAAACAGAATCACATGAACTGGAGGAGTACTTTATTGATTTGCCTCCCGAGCTATGTCAGTTGAAGATCATTGGCTTTTCCAAAGATATCGGGAGTTCAATATCTTTGTTGCCATCAATCATGCATCTTCTGGAAAACTTGCTTGTGGCCATTGAACTGAAGCACACATTATCTGTTGCATTTCCCGAAGGAGCTGAAGTTACTTGCTATAGAGTAAGGCCTTCTCGCATGTGGTATTAACTTGAGTATTGGATTTGATAAGCTTTGCTAATTAAACTTAATTGTGCATGACCTCAATTGTACATGGTCTCTTTGTTGGTGCCAGTATTCACAAAGTTGAAGGTAAAACCTGTTTGCTTTCTTTATGCTTTTCTGTCCAGGCTTTAGGGAGTAAGCATCGTCATTTGGCTTATCTGCTTCTGCCCCCCCCCCCCCCCCCCCCAACCCCCCCAAAAAAATGTCTTCTTTCATTTCATTTGTTTTTGGGTAAATTATAGTTTGCCCCCCTCCCCAAAACTATAACTCCATTTACACTCGTACCTCTAAACTTTGAGTCACTGTAACTCTCCCCTACAAACTACCATTTTGTTTCGAGTTGCACCCTAGGTCAAATTGAGTTGTTAAAGTTGGCAGAATCCGTTACACGTGAGTCTCACTGTGATAGCACTCCACGCATGTAGGACCACAAGGACATTCCATCCTAATCCTCGTTACTTAGATGTGATAGTAGCAGATCAGAAGAGCAAGGAACAACCCAATGACGTGATAGTATCAGATAAGGAAAGCAAGGAACGTGATCGACCTAACAAGCATGAAGAGGAGTATAGGGTTATCGTGGAAGACCAATAAAGGATAGCTGGTCATCTTAGTTGTCCAACATCTTTATCTTTATCTTATGCACTTTATCATCAGCTATATTATTTTATCTAGTTATCATGCAGCAGTAACACTAGTATAAGACAAGGAGACAAGATACAGTTGAGGCATTGCAAATTGTAATCAAAAGTGTGACTTGTGGTTTGTCTCCAGCCCTAATTGGAGTTCACTATCAATTTATCTCTATTTCATTAGAGTGAGTTCTTATCACACTGCAACTTTGACTCACTTTGCCCCCTCCCAAAACTACTATATCATTGGCACTCACACCTCTAAACTTTCACTCATTGCAACATACCCCACACGTGTGATGTGTTTCCCATCCACATTTAATAGCCCAATCTAACCCGGGGTGCAATTCGGAATAAAATTGTAGTTTGTCAGGGCGAGTTGCAGGGAGCCAAAGTTTAGAGATATGAGTGCAAATGGAGTGGTAATTTTGGGGGGCAAAGTTGAATTCATCCTTTGTATTTAATCTATCCAAGGGATAGAAGGGCAAAGGCCTTTGGTTTTTTCATGTTGTCAAAGAGTTGAACAATGGTTTTTCGTGTTGTCGAAGAGTTGAACAATGAAAATAGATGGCGAGTGCCTGATCGAATTGATCGGGTCATGTAGGAACAAGGTTCAAGTCTACCGGTCTGTTAGGATGCCTCAGCTGCATACATCACTGCACTTCCACTTGACACTTATCGTAATGATAAACGGCTCGATAGTCTTGTTTTGTTAATACTTCAGCACTCTGAAAAAATGATTGGTAGAATAAAATATGGTATTTTTTTTATTTATCCATAAACTTCATCTATATTGTTCATACTACAGACATTATTTTGTTGTTTATTGAACTATTGACTAGCTTTGCCAACATATATCCTAACTTAAAAGACCGCTCCCTCCCCCCTCGTATGTAACTTCAATTTCTGGTACTCATTGACTGTGGATGTGCAGGCTAAGGGCTACGTACCCAAGTCAAAAACTTTGGAGGAAGTTTTCAAGTCAAGCTGCAAGATGGAAGCCAAGCTGATCGGATATGACAAAACACCTATTGATGTAAATACCCCTGAAGCCATAGGATTTGAAAAATTAACGGTACAACCTTTTAGCAGAGATTTTGGGCCCCAAATCTCTCGCCTCACTAAAGCGTCTGATAATAATATCAGCTGCATAACACCTGTTATTAAAAATCTATTTGGAGCCTTAAGGGGGCAGCCTTCTGGGACAATTGAAAATCATAGGTGTGACCCTGACTCACAGACCACAGGTATAGTGATTGTTGTTGCAGGGTATCAAGTAAGGAGCAACTGTTTCATTCTCATTCTCTAAACTTAAAGTAATCTTCCAGGCGGGTCACACAAAGGAACAGCAAGATCACGTTTGCGTGAACTCTGCGCTGCTAATTGTTGGAAACCCCCTTCATTTGAATGTTGCAGAGAGGAAGGACCAAGCCACTTAAAGTTGTAAGTTCATGATTTTATCAAGGACTTCAAATTTTGAGTCCATAATTATATTGACTTTTTGTTTTTTTATGGAGGACGTAAATGCCATTTCCATTTAACAACCGAAATGGAAGTTGAAGAAAGTCCATTTTCTTGAAATTGAAGTCAGTGCTCCGTTTGTTCTAATAATATAAAATGGAATTGGCTCAGTTTTGTTGAATGAGTCTTGTGCATGTAATGTTATTATGCTATATCACTCCGTAATTTGCTTAACTAGAGATGGTGTAGCTTGCTGTCCAGCCCATTTTTTGGAAAGCGGCCACTTAAAAAGAATAATAAAATAGAAAAACCATTTCCTGTAGTTTTCCCCATTTCAGGAACCATTGTATTTTCTGTTCAATTTGCTTCCTTTTTCAAGCAACAAACATATCAACTGAACTCCTTGTTGATTTATCTACTTCTTCAATGCTCAATTCGGGCGTTTTGCAGATTCACTTTCAAGGTTGTTGTGGAAATAGAAGATGCTGAAGATGTGGTTTTAGAGTGCTTTGGAGAACCCCGGGCGAAAAAGAAAGATGCAGAAGAGCATGCGGCAGAAGGGGCCCTTTGGTACCTAAAGCACGATGGATACTTGCTTGAGACTGACTAACATACACAAATTTTTTGCTGATGAGATAGAGGGAACATTGACAAAGCGGCAGTTTTTGTAAATTCTTGAAGATCTCAATGAAGGATGCTTTAGACTGAATCTAACAACTTCAAGTTGCAATATCTAATTATACATAGAACATGTTAATATAATTGTAAATGGTGATTAATATAGAACTATATCCACTTGTATGGAAGTCATGAATCATTGTAGTGTAATAACCCACTACATGTTATATTACGAATGTATGTTAGTTTTTCCTTTTTGTTCCATGTATACTGCAAAAATTCTCAGTTTTTGGAAACCGCAGCATTCTAGTACATGTTTAACTGCATTTTTCTCCCAATCTTGCAACATTTTCCATTTATTTTTTCACAGGAGATTTCAGTGATATTTTCAGTGGAGGCAAGCCATACACTGTAAGAATGTTGTTTTCCCTGAGTTATATTTTGTACGAGGAATGCTGAAAGCTACGTTGTTATCCTACTACCGTCTTACCTTGTTGATGTAGTAGTGCCAATAAAGTCATAGATTTTTTTATTTTTATTTTATTTTAAACAATTGAAATCATCACATCAGTGAGGCTGAATGGATAGTAACGGGAAAAAAGTATGATTTCTAGCATTACTTATTTTGTATTGAGTAATGTTACATACTACACCTTCATCTCCTCTGGGCTGTTGTGGTCGTGTTATAAACTCTTGTTAAAAAAACAAAAAATATCCAAGGGCTGATGTGGCAATGTGGCAAGTAGAATGAAGTGGGATGGAGGTGCTATTTAACATTACTTTTTTGTATTATTGAACTTCTATGTTTAACTGCAAGCCCTTCCAGTGAACAAAATGCCGTTTTCTTGTGAAGTAAATTACTAGTCATGTCTCCTTGGCTCCATAAAAAGAGAAAGATAGTCTACTGTCTCTCCAGTGCATTATTGTTTGTAAGCATCATTCTGCTATTAAGTTTTTGCATGATGCAATCCATGCATAAATACATTCATGTGGTTACAAAGTTCTAGAGTTTAAAATTGATCTTATCGTTCTTTAAGATATGAACTGTTATTAAATCACTCTCTCTCTCTCTCTCTCTCTCTCTCTATGCTCGTCGTTGGAGTTTTTAACGGAGATTATGACATGTAAGTGTAAGATCACGTCTGATTTAATAAAATAATGTTATGTATACATGAATGTGACTTCAGATTGACACATCAAAAAATAAATAAATAATGAAGGGGGAGGGAGAAAGAGGGAGAAGAAAGTGGGTGGATGAGGCAACCTACTTGCATACTCACCGGAGGAGGGACACGGGTGGATGACAACAAACGCCTCTCCTTTGTTGCCGTTTGTGGGTCACTTCCACATATTCAGGGGAGTTCCCCCTTCTGCCAATGGAACCCATGCCATTGGACAAAGGCGTGAGTTGCGACCCACCCATCCACCTCATTTCCTTCTCTCCTCTTTTCTTTTTTTCTTTTTTTTGGTTCTTCTTTTATAGATGAGTGAAAATAAAATTACAACAAGTCAACAACAAAGTAAAAGAAAACCACAAAGAACTAACACAAAGGCCAAAAAAAAAAAAAAAACCATGATCTACTACAGCGCTCCATTCCAGTGATTCCACAACCTCGGTCGAAGAAGAATCTTAAGATGAAAGGAGTAAGAGGAAAAGTTGCTAGCAACGCTGGTGGTAGCGGCTCATATTGGTATTTGTGAGTACAAAAAATACTCGAAAGATTAGTAGTTTCAAACCAGCTGCAAAATGAGCTATGAAAACTAAAGAAGAAATGAACATATAACTAATGAGTCCCCACCAAAAGTGTGAAACAAATAGGAACAATGTCATGAAGATCTAAATTTGAGATCTTCTTTGACGTGACACTTATGTCCATGTGGGCTATTTTATTAGTTTTAACGTAATCTTGTGCCTACGTTACACAATGTTTTTTGTTAAAAATTCTAATGGCAGGTGTACGAAATGAGCAATTTGATAATTAAGCATTCCTTAAGGGTGATTTAATCAATTTTAGAGAATGATTTGATAAAATGTTAAGCATCATGTATCTTTGCATTATTTTTTTTTCCCCTAAAACATGTATGTTCATTGTGCTCAGAAGAAAAAAAATATATATATATAACCTCTATTAAGTCTCAAAAGACTACCATTAGATAGGAAGAAAAAAAAAGTGTTTAATATATCAAGAGTAATATACAAGAGTGGGGGCAAGTATTATTGTTATTTATTAAATAACTATCTAATTGGATAACTTCTACGGTCAGATTAAATATTAAAATATTAATAAAATGAATTATTTAAAACTAAATGTAAATCCAGCAGGGAACCTGTAATGGGATACCAACCGTTAATCGGGAAATCAGTTTGGTACCCCGTTGGCAATAACTAGTAACCAGCTACCTCGGAGCAGGTTACCAATTTTGACATTTATATATACTCAGTTATAACCGATAACCGAATAATAATAATAATTTAAAATATACCCCTGGTTAGCCTTAGGGTTTACTCTGACTCTCATTTCTCATTCTTTTAATCTTTTAGACTTTTCCTTTCCGACTCACTCAACACTTATGCACTTCACTTAGGACCCCAACAACAATAGTAAGCCTCCTGGCCCGACACTTGAGGCGGCAACAACAAGATGAGACCTTTTAATTTACGCTTTGTTTTATTGGTTTTGTTTCAGATCTAGTGAAACCTTGGAGAGGAAGCTGAGCTCGTTGTCATAGAGGGACTTCTTGGAGGGTGGAGCAGTTGTTGAAGACGGCCTAGGCGTCAGCATATGATTGTAGAAATGCTTTACATGTCACCAGAATATCGTGCGAACGATTGCATAAATGTTCCGGCTCGATTATAACCGAGTGCCAACCGAAGTAGCCGATTAACTACCGGTTATTACAACCCGGTTAACCGGCTATCTGATTACCAGAGTCAGTTGGCAATATTGGCCAATCGGTTACTAATTTTAGTTAATAACCAAAAACGGACTTCAAGTTTTCATCCCTAACAAAATGGAGTTTTAAGTTCAATAATATATAGGCATGCTTATTTTGAAGAGACACACGTGCTCGGACCACGTGCCCAGTGCCAACTCACCCTTTCTTTCCCGCCAAATTCTTCCCGCCAAAAAGAAAACCTACCACAAAACCCCCGACTTCTTCTAAGTGAGAGTGAGAGACACAGAGAGGGAGAGAGAGATGTCAGGGTGGGACGAGGGAGCGGTGTACTACAGCGACCAGGCGCACTCGTGGCGCGGCGGAAACGGAGGCGAGCATGCGGACGCGGAGGCGGCGAGCCGTCACTCGGTGCTCCAGAAGTTCAAGGAGTTCATCCGGGGCTTCGAGACCGACAAGAACGTGTTCCCCTACAGGGAGAGCCTCGTTCACAACCCCAAGTCTCTCCTCGTCGACATGGAAGACCTCGATGCCTTCGACCCCGACGTCCCCTCCCTGCTCCGTTCCGCCCCCGCCGACTACTTGCCCCTGGTAATAATCGATCACTTCTTGCAATTTTGTGTGTTTTATGGTTTGGAAATTCAATTCTCAAAATTTCTGTTATGAAAGGTTAGGATTCTAGGTTCCAACCTAGTTGAGAAGAGAAAATGGAACAAACCAATGAATCAATCACAGGAGATTCGATGGTTGCGATGAATTGGATGGTTGGAATTTGTGGGGGTTTTGATGTGTGTGTTTGTTTTGCAGTTTGAGACGGCGGCGGCGGAGGTCTTGGTGAGTTTGAGGTCGAGAGTGGCGGGGGAGACTGGAGAGATGGAGGATCCGGTGACCGGGGATGTGCAGGTTCTGCTGACTTCGAAGGAGAATTCGGTTTCGATGCGGTTGCTTGGGGTGAGCGGGTGCTTTTTATTTTTTTCCCCGCTTGGTTGATTGGAAAACTGAGGAAATGAAAGGAAAAAATAAGTGGAATGTAGGAATCACGAAAATTTGAATCTGATGTTGTATGGTTTGAGTTTTTTCTTTCGTTTTTCAATGAGAATGTGGGATTGAAAGCTCTGAATTTTATCTACATTTTCCAAGTAACCAAACAGGGCATTCAGGGTTTTTTTTTTCTTCCTTGTTTTTCCCTTTTTGACTTTGAGGTTTTTGTTGTTGACGGGTAGGCGCAATATATATCGAAGCTTGTCAAAATAGCTGGGATCACCATAGCTGCTTCTAGGACTAAAGCAAAGGCGACATATGTGTCTCTTATCTGTAAGAACTGTAAAAATACAAAGCAAGTTCCTTGTCGACCAGGCCTCGGTGGTGCGATTGTCCCTCGCTCCTGTGATCATATTCCTCAGGTTTTATTTCAAATAACTTGTTAGATTTCTCGCATTTTTGTGGTTTTGATGAGGTTTGATATGAGTTTTCATGATAATTGTAGCCGGGAGAGGAGCCGTGCCCACTTGATCCATGGATTGTGGTTCCAGATAGGAGCAAGTATGTTGATCAACAAACCTTGAAATTACAGGAGAATCCTGAGGTGATGTTCTTAATTTTGATGAAGAAAAGTTTGGTTTTGAATTACAATTTTTAGTTAATTGATGGGTGTTTTACTTGATTATTGCAGGATGTTCCTACCGGGGAGCTTCCGAGGAACATGCTTCTGTCTGTAGATCGCCATCTTGTTCAAACAATCGTACCAGGCACAAGATTGACCATCATGGGTATTTATAGTATCTATCAGGCTGCCAATTCTTCCACGTCGTAAGGATCTCTACACCTATGGATGAATGTTTTGCCATATTGGATGTGTACCCTCCTTTATTACGGGTCTTTTTTTTTTTTGGTTGTGTGCAGCCACAAAGGAGCAGTTGCGGTTAGACAGCCCTATATCAGAGTTGTAGGAATTGAAGAAGGAAATGAGGCCAACTCTCGAGGTCCTGCTGCTTTTATGCCAGAAGAGGTTTGTCTTAAATCGTTGTGTAAACTTTAGTTAAAGCTGTACCAGGCTACCCTCTTTGCCAATGCAGTGCCTGCTTTTTCATCATGCAAGACTGCATAATTCTTATCATCGTGTATGTGTTTGTTATTGCAAAGTATTTTTACATCTTCTATACATTAGTAAATAATTGGAAATGCTCAGAATTATTCTCTATCAGGGTCTGTTTTTTGTATATTTTTGGAGATTTTATATGGTGAGAAATATGCTATTTAAGGAGAGCTTATAATAGGTGACAATCAATATAAAGCTTTTTGGTTGCTTATCTTATCTGTTGACATAATAAGGCTACAGTATTGAATGAAATTGACAGTGCCTTCATTAGATTCTCAACTTCTATTTGGCATTTCTTTTTCTGTAATATTTGAACTGTGTCGTTTGATTCGAAAATATATTTTCTTCTACTTCCCATAGAGTGCAACGTAGGATAAGATGATTCTGATCTGCCTTCTTATTTTCATTTTCAGTTGTTATATTGTAATGGATATTGTTTGCAGATAGAAGGATTCAAAAAATTTGCTGCGGAACCTGATGTATACAAAAACATATGCTCCAAGATAGCTCCCTCCATATTTGGTCATGAGGACGTGAAAAAGGCTGTGGCTTGTCTGTTGTTTGGAGGATCAAGGAAGGTACATCTCGAACTTTGATCTTTTAACATCGACACGCTTTATTTATCTACATAACCATTTTCTCTGTTGCAGAATTTGCCGGATGGTGTGAAATTGAGGGGTGATATCAATGTGTTGCTTTTGGGGGACCCATCTACTGCTAAATCACAGGTTAGTTCTATACATCTTCGGTGGTCCAGGAGCTGTGAGACTCACTGGAAGTTGCAGAATGTCCTGCTTACCTCTTTTATCCTCCTTGTGAAATGATTTCTCCACTTGCATGCATATGATTTTGAAGAGACATGCTAATCATACTTTTAAGATAGTTCATGCTCGTGCTTTTGTTGCCGTACAAGGGGAGGTGCTGATTTGATAATTACCCTGTACAGTTTCTGAAGTTTGTTGAAAAGACTGCTCCTATTGCTGTTTATACTTCAGGAAAAGGCTCATCAGCTGCTGGTTTAACAGCTTCTGTGATTCAAGATAGCAGCACTGTAAGTTCTTGAACTTTGTTTACTAGTAAGCGGGCATATTGTGTCATCTTTAGCTTTATCTTGCTACTGGAAAGTCTTTCCAGTGGACTGATATTTGTTCCCTTGTTCTGGGAAAAAAAAAATCTGACTTGAGTTCACCTGTACACTACAGCGTGAATTTTATCTTGAAGGAGGAGCCATGGTTTTGGCAGATGGAGGTGTTGTTTGTATTGATGAGTTTGATAAAATGAGACCTGAAGATAGGTATTGTAAACTAGAAATAAATCTTAATAGTCGTTTTGTTTATCTGTCATAGTAATGAAGTTTAATGTTAATTCTGTGGCATAGGGTTGCTATTCATGAAGCCATGGAACAGCAAACCATATCCATTGCTAAAGCAGGAATAACAACGGTTCTTAATTCTAGAACTTCAGTGCTTGCAGCTGCTAACCCTCCATCAGGACGATATGATGATCTGAAGGTCCAAGGCCATATATTCCGTTTCTTCTTTCTCAGCTTTTTGAAGGCATAATTGTACTTTTGGGTTGAGCTCCTCCTCTCCAGTAATCAATTGTCCAGTTTTCTCCAGTTTTTGATGCTCAAAAGGACAACTCATAAGGGAGACTATCCAACGACTATAGACATGCCCTGTCATTTGTTACCAACAGCTCCCTTTTATGTCAACATCGTCAAATGTTTACTTACTCCCCAGCCACAAGATTTAAACCCCACTAATAATGGAACCTGTTTTCCGTACAAATCAAAACCAACCACCACTGAAGAATCGCCCAAATCTCTATAGACCAGAAAAAACACAAAGGAAATCACACACTGAATGGAATACCGTGACCATACACACCAGATTGAAGCTAGGACAAAAAGCTTGGCCCCTATGGACTTCCCAACACTGCCAAAAAACTCCACCATGCAGTTACTTGGAAAAATTGATTGGGGTGTTCTCTTAATTTACATAAACCTTGATTTTACATGATTGTGTTTGCACAAATGTAATATAGTGAATGCGTGGGACAAACAGACAAATAGATTTGCTGACTCATTAGGAGGCACACACTGGACCAGACTGGACAAGGACCAAAGGAGAGGATCTTAACCCCATAATTTTCCACTAAGAAACTAATGAAACATTCACCTTCTTCCAGACTGCACAGGATAATATTGATTTGCAGACAACAATTCTCTCTAGATTTGATTTAATCTTCATTGTGAAAGATATCAGGATGTACAGCCAAGACAAGGTAATTTTAAATTACTTGCTCAGACGAAGTGTTTCATTTCAAAATGCAATTTGGCTATGCAAAGAAATTCAATTCTCTTGTTGTGTTTCTCATTGCATTTCAAGAAGCAAACTGCATTCTGTCAAATAATTGTTAAATATTAGAACTGCTTCTTTTCTTTTTCTGAAAAAGCTTTAAATGATTCATCTTTATGTTGTATCAAAAAGCCCATTTCAGATACCATATAACTTGATATGGAAAAGTCTGTTCATGTGGCTTCCAAATGCCCTGTTAGTTAAGGCAGCATCCTGATCCAAAGTTTTTCCATGACAGATTATAGCTAGTCATATCATTAAAGTGCATGCATCTGCGAATGCATCTATGGGCGAAAGTAGAACTGCTAAAGAAGATAATTGGCTGAAGAGGTATACAGTGTGAAGCAACTAGGTCATACATTTCCTTGA
This sequence comes from Alnus rubra, assembly GCA_028654335.1. Lineage (NCBI taxonomy): Eukaryota > Viridiplantae > Streptophyta > Magnoliopsida > Fagales > Betulaceae > Alnus > Alnus rubra. The sequence goes on along the minus strand of JAJPGS010001898.1, from coordinate 254,795 downwards.
TGTTGCTTGTCAAACATTCATACTTTCTGTGATGCTATATTTGCAGGTATATACAATATTGTCGAACTCAATGCCACCCACGATTATCAGAATCTGCATCCACTTTACTGCAGAATAATTATGTCAAAATCAGACAGGTATGCATGCAGTTTAGCTCATATGTCAAAAGAGTACTTAGTTCATAGTAACCCATTAGTTGAGATGGTTTCCAAATAAATTTTTGATGTGAGAAGTTATCTCAGAATAGACATCTGATTGCTCTGTTCCTGAATTCCCCTTTCAAACATTAACTTCAATGGGTGGCTCTAATATCCAGATTGACTTCATCATTGTGATGCTTCCTGTAGGATATGAGACAGCAAGCAAATGAAACTGGTGAGGCTGCTGCAATACCAATTACTGTAAGACAGCTCGAAGCTATTGTAAGGTTGAGCGAGGCTCTTGCAAAAATGAAACTGTAAGTATTGGTGTAAAGCTTGATATATTTTATTTTATCTCCAATAACAGGAGTCACAGCCCCACTCATGTTACTTAAATTTGTCTTAAGCATCCCCCCCCCCCCCACTCCCCCCCAATTTATCTTTCCTATTTTTTAATTTCTCGCAGTCCTTGTATAACTTAAGCATCATTTCTTCCTACACTACAATATCAGATCCCACATTGCCACCGAGGAGAATGTGCAGGAAGCAATTAGACTGTTCACTGTTGCCACGATGGATGCAGCACGGTCTGGAATAAATCAACAAGTGAATCTCACTGGGGAGATGGGAAATGAGATAAAGGTTTGTGAGAGACTATGACCTTCATACTCTCTATTTTGTCTTTTTTTTGTCAATCTCTAGTTGATTGTTCTTTTCCCTGCCAACAGCAAGCAGAGACCCAGATAAAGAGAAGAATAGGGATTGGAAACCACATATCAGAAAGAAAACTGATTGATGAGCTTTCCAGAATGGGCATGAACGACTCTATTGTGAGTATCTAAATTTATGTTATCAATTACATTTTTCTTCAGAAGTTAGATATCACGAGTTTGCCAGGTGATGCCATGTGAGTTCCCTGTTAAGGTACTGCAACTCATGCAAAAGCAACACATTAGGAGAATATAATTCCAGAAACCAACTACATTTAAATTGGAATAATTCAAATTATCCTTTAATTTGACTATTAAAATCTTAAGCAACTGTATCACGTTTGTTCCAAATCCGCAAATTTTGTGCGCAGATGAATCTCTTATGAGTTCATGATAGTAGTGTTTTCATTGATGTTCATTTACATATGCAGGTGAGAAGAGCTCTTATAATTATGCACCAGAGAGATGAAGTTGAATATAAGCGAGAAAGGCGTCTAATTTACCGGAAGGCCTAATCCATTATTCCTAACCCTTTATCAGCAAATTGTTAGTACATATACATTGATTATGACTTTTATGTATGCGTCTGTATTTTTATATGAAAGTTGGGTTTCAGATGCTAAGCTCTAAGTATAACCCTAGCAATATCAAATTGTTTGATTTGAACGTGGTAGCCAGGATTCTTGACTTCTGTGGTAAGACAAATTAGTGGGAGTTCGGCTCCTAGGTTCCATGCGCAGGCTATCTCTTTAAAGTTTGAGAGTTCTTGCTTTGGTCAATTTTGTTAAGATTTTACTGTGGTGTAAACCCAATTACCAAGTTGGCCTTCAATTGCTGAATGTTCGAGGCTGAAAGGGAAAAAGTCCATGCGTAAACTGCTTGGCCTATCAATTCTTTGCAGTAAATGATATTTCTGTTCAAGATCAAAAACATTTTTTTTTCCAAAAATATTAACAAACAATTTGAAATAAAATATATATATAAATAAAAACATTTTTCTTACGTGAATCTCACCAAAAAAAAATTCTTATTTTTATATCACGTGAAAATATTTTTATAAATTAAAATTAAAAATTACTTTTCAAAATTATTACCAAACATTTTTAGTCATAATTTATGTTGTGTAGCCCACTCATTAAACAAAAGAGAGCCCCTTATGTCCGGTCTTGGCAGAAAACTGGGGTTTTTTGCCCACCAATAATCAGTCGACACGTCAGCTAAAAACAATAAAAATAAAAAAATTGAAATGCTGCTGATGTACTGAATCGTCTTCCCATTTTTCCCTTCTCTTCGTTCTTTCTTCTGTCCTTTTTCTTTCCTTTCATAGGGACACAGTGAGGCAGAGTGAGAGAGTGGGTTCGATCGGGGGAGATCGGGGGAGAGAGTAAAACAGAGAGAGATGCTGTCGGAGAGAGAAAGAGAGATGCCGAGAGAGGAACAGAGAGAGGATCCGATTAACGGTGGGCCAGTGCCGGAGGAGCAGGAGGTGACGTCCGGTTCTGGGTCGTCGACCGGTGGCCGGAAGTGCGATTTTCGGTGGCCAGAACCGACTTTCGGCAAGGCAGTGATGGTCTGACAGTTCCTGTGGAGCGGTGATCACATCTGGTCTGGTGATTTGGTGCTCTCGGTATTCTGTTTCAACCAGAGATGGTGAACGACAATGTGGTCGGGGTCGAACTTGGGTCAGCCACGTGGTGGCTCGGCTTCCATGGGCTACGCCGGTTTGGTTGTCCGGGTCGGGATCGGGGGTCGGTGGTCAGGGCTGGGTTTCCAGCGTGACACGCCCATCTCTGTCCCTCGATCTCTTCATTTCATTGGAAAGAGGGAAAAAAAAAATTGGGTGTTTTGCTTGCATGTGATTTTCTTGCTCTAAGCTTACGTGTCAATTTCTCATTGATAGGCAAACAAAGCCTACATTTTGCCAGAACCGAATTAAAGTTATTCCCTAAACAAAAATAGAAATATCATCATTAATAATGTTTTTTTTACATGATTAGAATATTATTTATAATGCATTCAAAATTTTATTATAAGAATTTCACAAAAGAGTTTTACATATAACATTACTCATATGAATATTTGTACTTCAATTACATAATAACCAAATTATCACATCATCTTTTTCTCTCTCCTCTCACACTGCCCAATATGTTCGGAACCAGAAATGCATCGGAGAGGAGTGGGTTAGTTATATTTGAGTGAAACTTTTGTCATTTCACGTTTTCTTTTTTTTGAGACAAAAATGTCTTTCAAATGCAAGGAAATAAGCTCCTCTCCGGTTCATTTGAAGAGAAGAAGATCCGAAATTGATATGTTAATGGAATTATAGCATGTCTCTAACTTTTATTACATTAAGTCACAATTAAATTTAATTATTTAATAATAAATGTGATGAGTATAATGTGTACTTACAAAACTAACATAAATCACATTTAAATTTAATTATTTGATGACTAAATATAGTAAGTGTCACCTAAATTATTACGGCAAATATAACAAACTTGTAGCACTCCTTCTGTCCTTCGTTAGCATTGCCACGTTAATTCGTAAAATTTTGTAGTGAATTCCCTAGTAAAATAGTAAATACACAGGATACGATAGAAATGGGGAATAAATAATTTTATAAATTCATAATATTCCTAAAATCGTCTAAATTTCCTAATAAATGACCCGCAAAACCCAAACGGACCTCCAATTGTAGTAAATACCAAATAGATAGAGTTGGGGCGGTCGCTCCTCCACAGAGCAACCGTAGGATGCTTCTCTCCCGTTCGAACCTTCCGCCGGCCCACAATCGCTACCGCGGACTCCACACCAGAAGAGCCACTCCACCAGTCTCACTCTCTCAACTTCCTCTCAGGTAGCAACCATACTCTTCAATTCACAATATTCCTTTCTCTTCTGTGAGCTTCAACGTAACATTTGATTTTTTTTTTTTATCGATTGGATGGTGTAAAAGATTCGCAGTACTCGGCGCTGGCTTCGCTGGCCTCTCCGTCGCTTGGCACTTGTTACAAGTATTCTCTCTCAACAATTTTACCCTCATTGCATTCTTATTTTTCAGAAAATATTAAAATTTATATTTGCAGGAAAGTCCGAGGGATATGGGGCTACGGATAGACATATACGATGAAGTTGGGATCGGTGGAGGAGCTTCTGGAGTTTCCGGCGGACTACTCCACCCTTATTCCCCAAAGGTCAGGCTTTGCTATTTGGTCCTTGGATTTTTCAAGACTTTCAATTTTGCCTCGTTAGTTTTTTCGCACTATGTAGGGTTGAAATTGGAAATTTAAAAAGTTTAGGGACATTTTTGCACAATATAATCCTTCTTTGATAAAAAATAATGACATATTCACAAATATTGATGACTCCTGATTAAGGAAAGAAATTGCTCCACTGCCCCATGAGGTTCACGTTTTATCAAATCCCTCCTTAAAGTTTAAAAGTTATTAAATCGCCTCATATGGTTCGCACAATTATCAAATAACTGCTTCCGTCCCCTTTCTGCTATTTTTTTAACGGTGATGAGTGACATGTGGCTGACGTCATGTCTAATAAAAAGAAAACATGTGTCCAACCAACCATGCAGTCAACTAGCTTACATCAGACACACCATGCTGGATGCTCCACGTCATTAACACGTCAATTCATAACTTAAAAATTGGACATTAATGCTAGAAAAAAAAAAAAACAGGGGTGGCCTCACAACCACCGCCCATTTGTTGCCGTGGGAGGGGGTTTTGGCGGACATGTCCAATTTTTAAGTTCTAGGCTGATGTGGCACGTCCAATGTGACGCGAGTTTGATGTAAGCTAGTTGAATGAATGGTTTGGACATGTGTCTTCTATCAAGGCTCGTGTGACTCATCGTCATTAAAAAAATAGCGAAAGGGAAATGAAAGGAGTTATTTGATAACAGTGTGAGTCTTAGGGCTTGATTTGATAACTTTTAAAGTTTACTTCAGAGACCATTAGAGCATTACCCCCCAAATTAAAATTTTGAATTGTGAAATTGGAATTTTTTAATATTTTAGAGACCAAATAGAAACCTAGTGCCATTTCAAGGACCAAAATATTTGATTCGAGGTAGGCATCGCTTGGAATGAGATCCTCTATATTTTTTGGACAATTCCACGAGTTTTTGAGATCCTCACTGTTATTTTTAATTAAAAAAATAATTTTTTTAGATTTTGTCATTTCATTGTACAACTCAATTTGAATGTTTTTGGCAGGTAAACTGCTGACCTGGGGTGCCGAGTGTTGGAAAGAGAGTGTAAAGCTTTTGAGCATTGCGGAGGCAGCAGCTGGTCAAAATTCTGACAGTTTCATAGTTCGGAGAAGGTTCCTTTCTCATTGCATACAACTGTTTTTTTTTTTTCATAGATTTTTGGTTATCCTTTTAAGGACATTTATATTTTGGATAATTTATTTCACTTATTGTTTATTGATGTTAGCTAATTAGTTGACTGAACATGGTTTAAAAATCTAGAAATTTTTTGGTGTTCAAAATAAGCACACTTTAAGGTGGCAACAGACAGGTGCTCCTGATGTTTTCCTTGCACCCTTTTTGTCGGAATGGCTCCGAACAGTTTTTTGAAAGGTTGGAATATGAATTTCTGACAGAAAAAGGTCGTGTTGTCTCAGTAACATGTTGAACTAAGTTGGAGTCTTTCATTGTGTTTTTACTCTAATGCTTATTTGTCGAAAGCTTAGAGAGTTGGTTTAAGTTCTCATTTCTTAGAAATTATTTTCTCTCTCTTTTTCTTATGCTGCGTGTCAATTAACATTTATGTGTTGGCTTATCCTCCTGATGAAAGCTTTCTGATTCAGGGGCATCTTGAGACCAGCAATGAACATGAAGAATTTTCTCATATTGAATGATGTAATTCCATCCCACTTTTTCAAGCCTAAATAGCTTAGAAGTTGATATTTGTTTATAATAATCTGTATTTCTTGCTTTATGTGATTAGAATGCTCAGAATTGCCTTGCCAGTTGCAGAATAGAGACCATTGACCAGGATGCTGCTCAAAATCTTGTACCCAATTTGTGCGTTCCATTCAACTCCGCCTTTTATATGCCTGAAGCTGTAAATATCCATCCTCAACGCTATCTCCAGGTTGAAGAATTAAGCCTCTGATTATATCTTTCTTCTTGGAGTAATTGTTTTTCGTTTTTATATTATCTTCATTCTCGCTGTTATTTTCTTAGGCACTCTTCGTAGCATGTGAAAATTTAGTGAAAGAATTATCAACTTCTGGCTTTGGAAGAAAAGAGTTATGTTTGCGTAAGAAATCTATTCATAAACTCCTTGACCTTGAAGGTAATCACCCAAACTACTGTTTCACTTCTTTTTTTTTGAAAAGGAGTCTCTAGAATTTTTAGGCTCTTTCCATGTATGTAATAATCCTGTCTAAAACTTGAACTTCAGGTGTAATTTCCTGTATAAATACTAAAAAAAAAATGAAATTCTTGATGCATATATTTTGACCCTGAGCTGTTGATCGCTTGTGGTAGTTTCTGTTTCTGATACAGAGAAGTAACGCCTCCAGAAATATACAACGGAGTAACATGGACAATTCTTTAGAATAGCCATGTCCATGATGAACACAATAATCTTGTAATACATGAACACTCTGACAAATCTTATAGCTGTGTCCCAGTTTTGTTCTCTTTTAGAGCGTTAGTAGCAGGCTCCTTAAATCTCATTCCCTTCCTTAAATGTAGGCAAAACTCCCAAAAAAATCCCCTACAACAGAATCCCTTGGTATTCTCTAAACCAAGGGAAACCCAAGGAAACCAAGGGTAGCACTTTTGCTTTCCTTATCATTATTTTATTTAAAAAAATGATTTCTCTTTCGTCTAGCATTTATTTAAAAGAATATTTTAATGGTATGGGGAAATGATAAGGGAAAACTATTATTTGAATAGGAAAGCAAAAAGTAGTTTGGTTCTTCAAATTTAAGGAAAATCTAATGCAAGCTTCTGCTAGTGCACACATTGCTGTATCTGGTGCATGTATCATATCCATGTACATGTCGATGTTCATGCAACATAATTGAATTGGGAATAAAATAAAAAATGAAGTACCACCTGAAGATGTGAATATTTATTAATCCATCACCTAAACTTGGCCCAAGTATAAAAAGCCATGTCGCTTTCTATGGATTAGATAAGATATCTCAATGAATTTACAGTAAATGGCGCCTCATTATAAAGCTAGGAGTTAGAACTGAAAGAGACTCTCGTGGCCTGAGCAACTAGGATATGTTCTAGTTCATACTTAAACACATAATTATCCAACAATAGAACTACCTAAAATGGTGGACCGTTGTCTTTTTGGCTTAAAATATATCCCAAGTTTGTTGAATAGCTTGAGAAAGGTATTCTTGAACCAGATTATTCCTATAACATTCAACCCTGAACTTGAGAACTAAGCCCAATTACCTAAACTATGCAAGGAAATCAGACTCTCTGTTGGCTATCGTAAAATAAGATTTGGCTTTGCATAAGCCAAAAGAAAGCTGTCAGTGGGAATTTTAGACTGTCAGACCTTTTTTAAGTTTCAAATTGCTGTTTTGAGTGGCCAATCCTGGTGGAATCTCATGATTTTCAAGCATACTTTTGTTTTAGAGTATTTATCTCTTCCCTAAGAAGTTAATGCGTGCTTGCATTTTGTATCTAGGGGAATATGATGGGGTAGTAGTCTGTCTAGGTGCCAAAGCAGATTTACTTCCGGAGCTCTCAGGAAGGCTTCCTTTGAGGACTTGCAGGGGTGTCGTTGCTCACCTGCAGCTGCCTGCTGATATGGGGTAAAAGTTATCTTATGCATTGCGTACAATGTTATGTCAGAAGGTTTAAAATAGACTTCGAATGTCTTGGGCGGTTGGGCCCATATAACTCAAACAAATCAAATGTTTTATAACATGTGCAGGGTCGTATAAAGAATTTCTTGATAATTTGATAGATCTTTGTTAACCTCATGTATGGGGATTAGGATCTTTATTTCAAGTGAAATGAAGAAAGCTATTTCATAGTCAGGATTTAATGTTGTTGTATCTAATGGTGTAGATGATGTCATGTTCTAAATATGATGATCCCCTTGCGATGTCATGGGAAGGCTATGACAAACAAACAGCATGTTGTTGCGATTTGGTCTGAAAATGCTTCCTCGAACTTTTTGCTCCTTTTTCTGTACTCATTTTTTGGAACACTATTTTTCAGAGAAGATTATCCAGAACATGGCCCTCAATACTGTCGGATGCGTGGCTTGCGTTCCAGGGCCCCCGCAGTCTATACCTGGGCTCAACATGGGAGTGGAAATCAAGAAACTCTTCACCAAATGTCTCAGCAGATGAATCCTCAAGTGTTCTTCAAGAGCTTCTGCCAAAGGCCTCTTCGGTTTATCCAGGTATAAAGGACTGGACTTTTACTGATGCCAGAGCTGGTCTGAGGGCAATGCCACCTCTCACTCCACATGGATCACTTCCGCTTTTGGGTTGTGTCAATGATGTTCTTGGTGGAAATCTTACTTGTGATTATTGGTTATTTGGAGGGCTTGGTTCAAGGGGACTGTTGTACCATGGTTGGCTTGGAAAATTGATTGCACAGGCTATGCTGTCCTCTAATGAAGAATTGATTCCATGTGAACTGACCTCTTGGAAGAAAATAAAGCAATGATTCTTGAAACTTTACAATTTTAGCACTTACCCTAAGCATTCAAATCCTAGCCTAAAAAAAATAAAATAAAATAAAATTTGTCACTTAAAAATACACTGCATCTGTCAGTGTAAAATGAGTGTAAAGAGTATCATTACTCTTCAAATAAATAGAGCTTTGCTTTGGCAAATCTTGGTTGCAATCTTGTGTTACCTGTCTCCCGTGTTCTGCGAGAATAAATAAGAATATGATCAATTTCTGTTCAGTTCAGTTTACATCCGGTTCTTGAGCAGAAAATCACCCATTAACGAAGGGTGAGCCTTTTTTGGGCAAGTAAAAAATGAGTGGGCCAGATGCGTTAAGACATTAGACATACATGCTTCTTAACAGAAAGGTATGGTGTCACAGATAAATGAACTGCTACATCAAAGCGAACTTGAGTTCCACTTTGTTGGGCAGATAACTTGAACAGCCAAACAAGTAGGGTCTAGCCATGGTGCCACCCCATAGCGTGATGTGGGACAATGATTTTGATAACCCAAACCAAGAAAACCCATCCTATTGAATTCTTAATTCATTTTGGAAGACATGCTGCAACTTTCCTCTTGCGAAGGGACCCCTCACTCCAGGGGACTCATGATCCTCACCATTACATGGTGGTGCAAGCCAATAGAATTTTCATTTTATTTTTTTTTCAATGAAGAAACAACAACAATGTGGACTAATCCATTTCAGAAATATAATCTAATTGATGGAAAAAAAATCCTCGACGACCAGAAACAGTAAGAACTAAATTCAGGAGCAGAACATAACCTGGTTAAGCAGTCATTAGTCATAGTAGTTCTTCCCCAGACAGATAAAAAATGCTCTTACTTTCTAGACAGGTCTGAACATATCTAGTCGCTCGGACGAACAAAAGTAGTTTCTTGTGGGTTTGCAACACATGAAAAGACATCAAGTTCAAGATACAATATTAGTCTTGTTTATGCTAACGGTACACTAACTGTAAAGGAATCTGGTGCAGAAAGAAACTGAGGTTCCTAGCCCAATGTCCACATATAAACTTGGCCCCCACTTGTGGCTCCTGCAAGCATGCCAACATTGTAAGGGTGTGCATCAAATCTGCATGGAATTGCTGACATATCCGGGCTTTGTAAAGTGAATATCGTTCTTCTTTGAGCGGGGGAGATAACATCAACTCCTCTTTTCATATTGCCAATGAAGAGGTATGAATCATCCCAACCCCATATTGCTCTGCTCCCACCAAAAAAAAAAAAGATCAGAAGTTAAAATAAAACTTTTTCTCAGATTGCAAGGTCTAGTATTAATTTGTCTCCAATAAATGTTTTGAAAGGTAACAGTATAAAGTCGAAACTAGGACTACAGAACAACTTTCCCAGAGAATTGATATCATCCCTCCTGTCCAAGGGATCTGCCTCAGAATATGAATCTACCAAGAGTAATGCAACCAAGAGTAATGTTTTGAAAGGTAACAGTATAAAGTCGAAACTAGGACTACAGAACAACTTTCCCAGAGAATTGATATCATCCCTCCTGTCCAAGGATCTGCCTCAGAATATGAATCTACCAAGAGTAATGCAACCAAGAGTAATGTTTTGAAAGGTAACAGTATAAAGTCGAAACTAGGACTACAGAACAACTTTCCCAGAGTATTGATATCATCCCTCCTGTCCAAGGATCTGCCTCAGAATATGAATCTACCAAGAGTAATGCAACCAAGAGTAATGTTTTGAAAGGTAACAGTATAAAGTCGAAACTAGGACTACAGAACAACTTTCCCAGAGTATTGATATCATCCCTCCTGTCCAAGGATCTGCCTCGGAATATGAATCTACCAAGAGTAAAGCTACTTTTCATGGCTGATGAGACATGTTTTAAATAGCTTTATCTGTCATTTACTTAAAAAAGAAAAAGGAAAGCCACTTACAACACGTTACGTAATTCAGTATGAACAGTAGCATTACTCATCTACCAAACTTGGTTACCCATTGACAAAGGATACTGATGTGGTTGGATTTAAATAGGAAACACAGAAATACTCTTTCTCATTCAATAAAATCCATTCTTTATAGAATCAAAACCATTTCTACAGGAAAATAGATAAAAACTTGCACTGATATCCTGATGACGACATAGGAAACAATATTTTTTTTTGTTAATCAAGTGCTTAAGACAAGATCTACAAACCAGCGACAGGTTGCTCTTAAGAAAAAGTTACTGTAACAGAGAATGATTGCCGCACTTGCCATAGAACAAGCAGATGGTTCAACAAAAGAAAAGTCTCATCAGAATCTAATAAGACAAAATTCATACCTGAAAGAAGAAATCCATCTGCCTGTCTGATTATTATGTTTAATCATTACCGTATCATCAAAATTGATTCCACTCACAATACCAACGCTGTCATCCATGCTGCATGAAGATAATTGAAAATTAATTCCACTACAACTATAAAATAAAGGGATACAATACGAAATTGAGCTTCTTCAGCAAGTAATTTATGAGGTAATGCACTTTATCAGTGTTTAACAAAAATGCTTAGTGATGAAAGAGTACATTTTGTTCATAAAACTTAAAACTAATTATAAAATTACATAGATAAGCATAGATGATAATCTTTGAAGAGTACTCATATTGAATGAACTGAACTAGCACAAATGTTTCTCACAGGAGGTAAGATATTCAATCTCAAAGTCAAAGGTTCAATACAGCACAAAATACCTTGTCGTCGCGAGGAAGCTTCCTGAAGGTGAGAAGTAAGCAGAGTGCACAGCCCTTTGGTGGCTAACTTCCTTCAGAGGTTTGGGTTGATCTGCTGCAATACTTCTCAAATCCCATATGCAGGCAGTTCCATCAGAGGAACTAGTAGCCATGACATTAGAGTTTTCTGAGTTAAAATCTATTGAGTTAATCCTCTGTTCATGCAAATTCCATTGGGTTGAGCATTTCCCAACCCTCTCATCCCAGATATTCAATACTCCACGACCCTCGCTAAAATATAAGCACTTCACATCATCTGATCTTTGAGATAGAGAATATATAGTTTCATCACTAGAATATACCAGATCAAATACCTCCTTCTCAGCATCCATTAATCGGATAAATCCATCATAACAACTGGTAAAGATCTGCACTTGAATTCAACCAGTATAATTCAGCTGAAGCCATATGAAACTCAACACACCTCCAATACTTCTGAGCATGTAATTTGGAAGACACAACTAGAGTCTAATGACATACAAGAGCCACACTAAAACCATTGCACAGTACTATCCAAAGCATGTGACTCAACATGAAGATACAGAAAAAACAGACCCATCTGCATTCATCATTACAATTCAATGGCCTCAAGATCTCCTAGCACATGTACAACATCATTAAAAAAATTTCAAGAATACAGAAGAATCTTGAGCAGAATTATTTATCCGAATGTTATCCATCGTCAGTAAATATAAGCGCATTTGGTTCATAACGTTTACAGCTATTTAACAGCCTAACATTCAATCCAGAGTATTTGAAGATTTCTGGGGCAATCAATTACAAACTATAGCGAAAGGTTAAGTACTAACAATATTACGCAAGCAATGTTCGATCCAGATTACCTTTGGCAAGCAATGTTGATGAATCGAAATCCCCGAGATGGGACCTGGATGCGGGTGATACAAGTAAATCCCATCTTTTTCCTCCATATCACAATCAACATTCCAAAAACCAATATTTCCAAACTTGTTGCCCACCACAACCATTCTTGCATCTTTACAAGGAAAAAAACGCACATTCATGATCCTCCCCGGCACAACTCGCGCAATATTCTCTGGTTTCAGGCTCAAAGCGCCCAATTCCATACAACTCCCACTTCCGCACGCACCCCTCATCGAACCCCCACCATTTTTATCACCAAATTCCTCATAGGGTTTCCTTGAAACGCCCAAAACTCTTTCAATTAGCACTTTATCGGACCCAGTTCCACGATAAGCGTCTCTCGTACTAAGAGGCCCCAAAGTTCTTGGCGAAGGCTTCGATGGGGTTGAAGATTTCGTAACCTTAGCGGCTGTTTCGACGAGATCTTCTAGACCTTTGGAGTCCAAGTAATCTGGTGGCATTCCTCGAGTACGCAAGGACCGTCGGATCACGATTGGCTTCTCGGTTTTGGGTTTCTTCTCTGGACTCACTTTGTACGATTTTGTTCCAACTCTGCCATGAAACGAAGAAAACAATTACAGAAAGAAGAAAAATTGAGAAATGGGTTTTGTTTTTTGGGTGAAAATAATGATGGGATTTCGTTTTGGATAAATACAAAGATGGGTTTCATGGAAAGGTGAAACTTAGAGAGAGACCTTTGGCGCTTGGAAGAGGCGGAGAGCTCGGAGGCTCTGGACTGGAGTTTAAGGGCAGCCATCATTTGATCGTTTCGGCGAATATTCTCGAGGCGCTTGCGCTCGTACTCTGTCAGGTTCCGAGACGACGCCATGGTAGAGCGAAGATTCAGACCTCACACACAGATACGCACAGAGAGAGAGAGAGAGAGAGAGAGAGAGAGAGATTGGGTGGTTATGTTTGCAATTTGAGAATTGTTGGGGGGTTGGGGTTATATATATTTAGTGGGTGTGGCGGGAAATGACACTGGCGGGAATGAGATTTTTTTATAACATCATTTTCGACTTTTATTTTTTCCTCAATTAACACCAAAATCTTAAAAATAATATCTTCAGCACTCTCAATTTTTATAATCCTTTCTGCAGAAAATAAACGTTTTGAAGACTTTGTTAACCTTTTTATATATATATATATAATGAGACCTAAAAAAACTACGGTTTTATCTCACCACTATCTCATATTACTAACGTGTCAATTTAATATGGGTTGATCTAAAAATTGATGAAACTACCACAATAATAGTGTAGTTTATAGTATTACTTTAATCAAAATAATAATTTTATCGAACTTTGTATTTCTCATTTTTGTATAATTGAGGATTTAAAATAATATCATAACAGATGTTACGAGTTAGAATCCCAACTTCACAGTTTATTTTAAGTGTTATACCTTACTTATTGGGGATAATCTCATTAACACATGACCAAATAAAAATTGGGGCCCAAATTTTCTCAAATTCAGACAGATAATTTGAGAGCATTCTAATCCACCATAACCTAGTTAAGCAGTCATTAGTCATAATTGTTCTTCCCCAAACAGAGAAAAAAAAATGCTCTTACTTTCTTTTCTAGACAAGTCTAAACATATATAGTCGCTGTGACTAACAAAAGTAGTTTCTTGTCGGTTTGCCACACATGAGAAAAGACATCAAGTTCAAGACGTGGCCTCGTTTGGCAACCTCCTCCCCTCTCCTTTCCTTTCTTTTCATTTCTCTTAAAAAAAATATCAACTTCAAAACATTCTTAACTTTTTTTACTTCTTATATCTCATCAACAATTTTTTATTACTATTTAAATAAAAAAAAATCACTACAATATAATTTTATTTTTTTTCACTTTTTCATATAAGTTCTTTTTACTTTATATCACTTCAATCACTTTCTACGACCGCTAAAAAAAATAAAAAATAAAAATTCCTCATACTTGAGGGGGAGGAGGTTACCAGTTTATGCTAACCGGTACACCTAACTGTAAAGGAATCTGGTGCAGAAAGAAACTGAGGTTCCTAGCCCAATGTCCAAATATAAACCTTGCCCCCACTTGTGGCTCCCGCAAGCATTCCAATATTGTAAGAGCACTAGCAGCAGATTTTCAATCATTTTTCTTATGTTTAGGGAATAAAACTACTTTTTACTTCCCTATAAAAAAAACCCCACAATAGATTCCCTTACCTTTCCCTATATCAATTAAATATTATTTTTTTACTCTTATTTTATTCTTTTTCTCTCTTTCCTAGTTTTTCTCTCTTCCTTATATCAATTAATTATACTTCTTTTATATTAAAATAATACATAAGGAATGAATAGTAGACATGTATACATTGTGAATCACTATTCATTCCCCACCCCCTCTTCTAAATATAGGGCATCTGCGCCTCACCACTTCATTATATATATATATATATATATATATATATATATATATAATTTAATTAATTAATTATTTTTATTTTCTTTTCTTTGGACTTGAAAAATATTCTTTTGCATTTTTTTTTAAATGCACCTAATTAAGTTTAATCAATTATTTACACAAATTTTTACTTTAATTATTAAATAATGTCCTGGACATTACATCCCTCCCTCCTTATAAAAATTTCGTCTTCGAAATTTAGACATTAATCGTTTTACGCACATACGAGCATGCATTTTATATTAGAAACACACATGCAAGTACACATTTTACGTTGGATATTTACGCGAAAGTTCTATGATATAATAATCATACTCGAATTTATTCCCTAAAATAGGGAATCGCTAAACATTTAACGATCAAGCACTTGTGTGGCTTCCTCAACATCATGGTTTCACTACAGAGTTCAAACTAACGAAACGAGTTTTGTTCTTTCAAACCATAGCTCGTTTTGCACTTCTTTATAGGTCAATTTCTATTGAATACAAAGAAGCACATCACAAGCATAAGGTTACAAACACGTTCAGAACGGAGAAATACAGGAAAATGTCATGAATGGCTGCTAAAATTAGGTGACATCATGATCGATTATGTGATGGCCATACGTTTTACACAAGGGATTACTCAACATACCTAAAATTGAGCACATCCATATTGTCCAAAGCGTTACATGTTTCGCATTGGTGACACCTTTCATTTCACAAGATCACCAATTTGAAACACAAATTTGCGACGATGTTTATCCACATAGCTTACCATCACTATGTAGTGAATATCTACTTTGAACGAGTGCAATCTTCCCTAGAATCATACACCACTTCAAAGCTCACTGATCGTCTCACACCAACATCATGCCAAATGAATTGGCATTCATCTTTGCGTCCTTACGACGTTACGTGCGATACAACGTTTACAACTACTGATAGATATCATGACCAACTCTATGTAATCCTACACGCACAACTTAGACGTATCCTCGAGTGTCTAAATAGATCTCTCGGATTAATCGTACGCTTGCGGAGGGAATGATGCGCTAACGCTCCAAATACACTTTGACTCAATCTCACCATCACAAGATTTTGCACACGGTGCATTAGCTGTGATAGTAGCTTAAGTTGCACGTCAGAACATCTTACCATCAAGATTCTAAGTACAACAAGCCATCAACATTACCTTACAATTTAGTCTCTCAACGTGGGAATGCATTGAGACTTGGGTGATAAGTGTGGGTTTCACACACTCCGCCATAGAGGTAGTTCTAACACGTTATTAGGGCTTAGACAACTACTGCTAACTTCAAATCATGAGTAGAACTGTGCTCCTCGTGGTCTACAGTCACCCAGAAGCATAGGCTACATCCCAATCCTAATCGCGCTACACATGTACCAAACCACATACCCAACGATTTTCATGGGTAGTTTAAGCACATGTGCAATTGTGTGTTCTTCTTCTACCGCGTTGACTACGAATCCATTTTGTTCAATCTAAGAACCAAGGCTTCTTCAAACCGAAACCCACATCACATAAGCTTGGTGAAGAATTTATTTTACTAAGCACTTCCAACACTGATATCAACATTTCCTTTTTGCACCGTGTGTGTATGGAATCTCAAAAGAGAGTCGATCTCCGAGAATACTAAAGCTCCCAAGAGTTGACTGAACAAGTTGTCAGTTTTCAAGAAGGAATCCTCCCAATTGATTGTCACTTGGTTTAGTACACAATAATTTATGCATTCTCGCATAGACTTGCGACTAAAGTGGAAACATTTGCACTATCCTAATGTTCACAACTTGGACTCGATATGAGCTTGACTTAAGCATAAGCCAAACACACAAGTGTATACTCTCGGACATCCATCATTGTCGAACGTTAGAGAGAGATAGCGGAGTAACTCGCAAATGAGACCCACAAAGTTTGGACTCTCAATACAATAGGGTAAGAGTACAATTACCCACTCGTGATTGTCTACGTTCACTTCTACTCTTTGATTGTTAATCCATTCCAAATTGACACCAAAGCCCTAACGAGTTAATATTGTAGTTTCAATCATCACTACAACGAAGTATTATTATATCAAAAAACAAGAACCAAAATCCCTTTCTGGGAACAAAGACAAAGGAGTTCTGTCATGCTAAAAATTGACACCAAATTTCTATAGAATATATAAATGCCCCTACAGTCTTCATTCCATCCCTTTGAGTTCTTTTTTTTTTTTTTTTTTTTTTTTTCAATCTCCAAATGGGCTACAACAAATCTCAAGCATCTGGTTATTCCAGCAATTATACCTCCTGTAATATAGAAGAAAAGAAGAAAACAAATAGCTTCTTTGACCTTCGGCCTCCGTCTTCCTTACTAGGCTACATACACTTGTTAAACAAATCAGCTTTGTTCCATCTTTCACATTGTCTTAAACTGTGTAGTGCTGTTGGATGGTTTCAATGTCCAGGCCCTTCAGCTTCACCACCGATTCCACATGTCCCTTGAGCGTGTGCAGCTCCCTGAGCCTGCAAATTAAGAAAAGTTTATACTTGTGACTTGTAGTAAAACTTGATAATAGTTGAATCCATAACTAGACCATCAGACCTTGTTTTTAAGTTAATCCAATTTAAGGTACATACAATTAATAAATCAATTATTTTTTATTAGCTTAAACTTTTGGGAGAAGAGGTAAGTCCTGGATTTAAACATTACCTCTGTTATTCACCTTATTTTCATTAAAATATTCGGCATGTTGGCTTCAGTTATTAAGGGGTAAAGGCCACTGGAAGTTTTATAAGGAACTACAAATGACCACGTGGAAAGTCACCAGCAATGACTCATGTTTCCATTGGAATGAATGAGAAATTTAAGTTCATGGATGCTGCTTTAGACAGTTCTTCATACAGTTAGGCATGCGATTTCGATTTCTTAGATGGTGATGGTTTCATAATTTACCTGGCAACTTCAGCACGCCTCTTGGCCTGCTCAGCAATCTCGGACAGCTCCCGGTAGTTGTTTTTGTCATTAAACAGGGTTTCTGGTGGCTGGAGACCATGCATTGTACGTTGAGCCATGGCCCATTGTGCCTCCCTCTCACCCTTCCCATAGTCCTTCTTTGTTGTGAAAGCAGTCTGCATTAGGTACATACACAAAGAAAATGCAGTGATTTAGAACCAAAAAAAAAATGAGAAATAAATTGAATGACATTAATTGATAGAGCATGCAGAGTTCATGGTGTTATGGCCTTGTTTCGAACCTTGTTTTGGAGCATGTTGTTCCAGGCCTTGCCTGTTAATGCATACCGAATGGCGAACTTGATGACGTCGAGAGGAATGTAGGTAATGATGCTGTAGAGCCAGATCACTCCTGCCCATCCCCACCCAATGCCATTGATCCTGGCGAAGCCCCAGTGTGCATACACAGCAATGAGGGTGGCCACCTATTTTTTACAGGTACCAAAGTTAGTATAAGGTATGGGAATCATGCACAAGAAAGTGGTAAGAATCAGTTCAAGGTAAAAAATAAAATAAAAATACCAACCAATTGTGCTGCAATGAAGGCAGCAAGAAGCAAGAGACCAGGGCGTTCGACGAAGGACCAGCTCCTTGACCTGGTCACGAAGATGAGTGCTTGACTAATAATGCTCACTTGAAGGTAGAGAGCTGAGTTAAGCTCTTCCATGTTCTTACCGATATGCCTCACGCCAAAATTTTCCTGCAAAAGTTGTATTCATAGAATCCATCATGTATATGCAGCCATTGATATAATCATATAATGTTAGTGTACTTCACTTACTGAGAAGAAGTCAGTGCTATATGCAAGATAGAAGAACACCACAGTCATTATGGCCATGTAGGTGCCGAGGACAACCCCAGTGGCAAAGATTTCCTTGAGTTTCCATGAGTCAGGCACAGGAGATGGCTTCACTCTGTCCTTAGAGATGGTCATGATGGTTCCATCATTCAAAATGGCAATGATCAGGACCATGAAAGGTGAGAAGTCAAACTTCCAGATGAGAGCAACAAGCATGAATCCCAATACAATACGGATTGTGATGGAAACAGCATAGATTGTGTAGTTCTTCATCCTCTGGAAGATGGCCCTGCTTGTCAACACAGCGCTCACAATCACACTCAAACCTGGCTCTGTCAAGACAATGTCTGATGCACTCCTGGCTGCATCGGTAGCATCAGCCACTGCAATGCCAATGTCTGCCTTCTTGAGTGCCGGTGCATCATTGACACCATCTCCAGTCATTCCACAGATGTGTTTCAATTCCTGCAGCCTCTTAACAATCTCATACTTGTGCTCTGCATGACCCCAAATTTGAATTGTTAACAGTACTACGCAATGCAACATCTATATTATCCTCTATAGAGGCTAAATGACAGTTTTATTACCCGGGAAGACACCGGCAAATCCATCAGCCTTTTCAATGAGCTCATCAATAGGAATGGAAGCGAGAGACTCATCCTTGCTCTGACCAAGGAGGGAGGAAGAGGGATACATGTTGGTGCCCATGCCAAGCCTGCGACCGGTCTCTTTTCCAATGGCAAGCTGATCACCAGTGATCATCTTAACATTGACGCCAAGGTCAAGAGCGCGGCGGATGGTCTCTGCACTATCATGCCTTGGAGGGTCAAAGAGGGGCAAGAGACCCAGGAACTCCCAAGGCCCTCCAGCACTCTCCTTGGTCTTCTCTGGAACAGTCTGAAAAGGAGAGATAGCCCAATTCAATTCAGCTAACATATTTTACTCCTGGATGACAAAAATCGTGAAGGTATACGCTGTTAACTAATCTACCTGTCGAGCAACTCCCAAGGAACGAAGACCACGGTCAGCAAAGTTGTCGATGATCTCATGTGCCTTCTTCTTCATATCCCCCTTTACTTCACAAAGCTCAAGAATCTGGTTCACAAGTAAAATAGTTAGAAATCATATGTGATTACTGAATATCTGAATTCAAATGCTATAATTGTTCAAGAAGGGATTCTCTAGTTACTTGTTCAGGAGCACCTTTGCTGCTTCGGTTCCAGTTGCCATCATTGTCAATATATGTGATTGCAGTGCGCTTATCCACAGGATTGAAGGGCAAGAAATGCACCTCAGTGATCCCTGCTCTTGCCTGCAAAGCCCACAGTTAGTACATCTAAATGAATAGGAAGTAATTAACTGAGATAAAATGCGTCCACCAAAAAGGGGAAAGGATTATTTTCATACCTCCTTGGGGTCACCCAACATCCCAACAATCGAAGTATCAATGGCATCCTGGTTTTCAACTCTGGAAGCCCTAGCAGCCAGCAAGACTACATTGTCCTTATCCAAATCCTTTACAAACACCTGCAATTAAAAAGTACACCCATGATAAGCACTGATCTAAAAAATGGTCACCAATCCTTTATTAACCTCTGGAAAATTATACAATTTTGCTTTTAAGTCACCAACCTCAATCATGTTCTTGTCAACACTAAGCTTGTTGAGAGTGAGAGTCCCAGTCTTGTCACTGCAGAGGACATCCATCCCTGCCATCTCCTCAATGGCTGTCATCCTCTTGGTGATGGCACCTTGTTGTGCCAGGCGGTGAGACCCAATAGCCATAGTCACGGACAAGACCGTTGGCATGGCAATTGGAATGCCTCCAATGAGAAGTACCAACAGGTTGTCAATACCCTCTCTGTATGGCCTGCGTTGGATTGGGTACATCACCACAATCTCAATCACCATGCCCACCGCAATAGAGCAGATACAGAAGTTACCAATGGCTGTCAACACCTGATCAAATCATCAACCACCACCAAAAATTAATCGAGAAGAAGAAAAAAAACAAAAACAAAGAAGTCTTGTAGGATTTCAAGTGAATCATTTTATATAGTATGCTATAAATTGGGTTGTGCATAATTACTAGCCAGTATACCTTTTGGAAGTGACCAACTTGGTTGGTGCTATCCACAAGGTGAGCGGCCTTGCCAAAGAAGGTGTGGACACCAGTGGCGATAACAACTGCCTCAATCTCTCCTTGTTTGCAGGTGGAACCGGAGAAGACCTCATCGCCAGGGTTCTTGGAGACTGGCAGGGATTCACCGGTGAGAGCAGACTGGTCGATTTTCAGTGGATCACCCTCCAGGAGGCGGGCATCAGCCGGGACGATATCTCCCAACTTGATGCTGATCAAATCTCCTGGTACCAGCATTGCTGCATCTTGCTCACTCCACTTTCCATCCCTCAACACCTGCAAATTGTTAAAATATTAATTAAACGATTAAAATTACTATTTTCTATCCGCTTAAGCTTTTTGAATAACTTGTGATTTAATATGGTATCAAAGCAAAAGTTCTGAGTTTGAACTCCGTCTCCGTTATTCGCTCAACTTAAGCTTTTGGAATAAGAAATAAGCAGTGATTTAACATAAATTTAGTCACGCATGCTCACGCACACACACCAACCGTTACATTTCTTCATTTAACATCAAACGAAGCAACAAGTGTAAGTTGTGGGAATGTATATGAATGAACATATGTACCTTGGTTTTGGGCGCAAGGCCTGCCATCAGAGCAGCCGCAGCATTGCCTGCGTTATTTTCTTCAATGAAGCTGATCGTTGAGTTGATGACAAGCAACACAACAATACCAAGGAAGTCCTGCCAGTCCGGTGGCTTGCCCTGAATTGTTCAAAGTATTGTTAATTATTGAGAGGGAAAGAGAGGGATCGGAGAGAGGGAGATTTGTGAGTGTTACCCCTCCATTGGCCAGAGCAATGGCCATGATAGCAGCAGACTCCATGACCCATGAAAGGGGATTCCACATAAAGCCCAAGAACTTGAGGAGTTTACTCTCCTTTTTCTCCTCAAGCTTGTTCGGGCCAAAGATTTGTAGCCTCTTCTGGCCTTCCTCGTCTGTCAAACCCTCTCTTGTACATTTCAGCTGCTCAAAAACTTCCTCAATTGGTATTCGTTCCTACACACACAACACCCAATTCATGAAATTACCAACTTATTATTACCATCAACACCAAAAACATTCAAATTTAAAAAAAATTAAAAAAATAAAAAAATCTACCAAAACATTTTAGCAATTTTAAAATATGCTATTTAAAAACATAAGTTTTAAAAATATAATTAAGCGTTTGATAAAATTATAATTTAACATTTAAAATTGTGTTTAAAAAAAAAAAAAAAACTTTTTGAGTGCAACTTAAAAACACAAACTTTTTTACATTTTTAAATCGCAATTTCGATATCTAAATTCTAAGTTCACGTCGTCCCAAATCTTTTGAGGAAAAGATAAAGAACAGAAAATGAGAAAACATATGTAGAACTGCTTGATGTAACTTTCCACACGATTGAAATAAACGTAGAACTGTTTGGTGGCCGAGAAAACATAAAAAATAAAGACTACCCCTTTGGATTATTTGAGTCATATTGAGTTTTCCATCATTCATGAAAACAAAATCCAACTCATCAGAAAAGAAAAAGAAAAGATACATATCCGCGAATGGGAAAAGAAAAAAGTACGTCATTTGCTTACAAGATCAACAGTCTCGTTCCTGACATCTTCCAAGGAGAGGTGTTCGGAGGCCATGATGAAAGATGGCGAGGTCTCTGTTCTGGGTTTTCTTTATTTTTCTATATAAAGGCCAGGAGAGAGCTCACCTTTCTTTCTATTTTCTGTGAGAGAGACCTATATTCTTCTAGGCCTCCTCGTCCTCCATTGAAAGACAGAGAGGAGAAAAGGGAAAGAAAGAGAGCTGAAAAATGAATGAGATTTTGTTGCCTACAAGATGACAGCAAGAACCTGAGACTCCATACGAGGAGCTTTTGCTTTATAATGAACGTTGGAGAGGGAAGCGTGGGAAGGATACGAAAGGGTTACGGGCAACCCATGATTGCCCGGTTATTGCTACTGCAGTTGACCGGTTACGTGCCGGTTCGGGTTCTTCGGAATGGTTCTTCTTTTGTGGCTCAGGCTCACCAAAGTCTACGGCCATTTTTGGTAAAAAGTTAATTATGGATCGAGGCTGATTTGTATGCTTATTGCTTGCACTTTGCCTTTTTGTACGGTCATTAATATTGTACGATTTGGTAGGGTTTTCGTAACATCTCTTAACGAAGATGAAACAACGGTTTTAATGTTGTTTTAATTTAGTTTGAGTTTAGGGTGCGTTTGAAATTGCAATTTCGTCTACTGTTAGGAAGTCCATTTCTTTTTCATTAATGGACCGTCCGCTTCTTTTTCCTTTTAGATCAAAGAAGTGAAAAAGATTCTCCCTTATAACCATTTTTTTTATTCAATTAAAAAAAAAAAAAAAAAAAAACCTATTTGTTTGGTTAATAAAACATTCGTATGGGTTTGGGAAATTTTTTAAAACTAAATTGAGGGTGATGTTATAAACCTCATTTTCTTTTATTATTATTTTTACTATCTAATGTGATAATATTAATTAGTCATTGTAAAAAAATTAATGGTTGATTGACATTGTCTCGTCAGTAATGTGTGATAGTGATAAGATAAAATTGTGGTTTTTAACATTACCCATGACAAGGGATGCTGGCACCGAAGTACTGAGCATCTTTGGTAATTAAGAGATGGTTGGTTCAGCATCAACAACGGCTAAGCTCGTCGACTTGTTGAGCTTGAGAGATACATATTTGGTGGTAATGGCGATGGCCTCTAAATGAGTGACTGAAAGTAGGCAACCAGGACATATAAGGAAACTCGACCTGGGCTAAGGGAAGTGTTTGGCAGGCAAAATGGAGGCGTTTTTCCCTTTTGGCTCTGCCTATGATTCTAACCCTTTATAACAAGAGAAACCATAGGGAATGGAAAAACAAAAATACAACTTCAAATAGCTTGACCCATTAATACCAATAATTGTGAGTTTGTGACATCTCGAGCAATTGCAGGCTCACAGCGTTTCTCTAGACAGCCCACATCTACTAGTCTATCTAAAAAATTGTTGTTTTCAACTAAGCTTGGCAAAATGGGTTGGTGGGTCAACCTGTTGGGTTGGCGTGTCAACCCGTTTAGCTAATCTAGTAAAAAATGTGCCATAAATTTGTCATAAACATGTCATATTGATCATAAACGTGTCATAAACAGGTTGGTGAGTCATAAACGTGCCATAAACTTGTTATAAACAGGATGACGGGTCATAAACATGTTATAGCCTAAACTCAAACTCTATATATTCATGTCGAATTCGCGAGTCGTGTCAAAATTGCCAACCCTATTTTCAACACCTTCTTTCTTGAGTTGTGTCAATAAAATATTCTGCCAGACTACTTATTTTAGCACATTTTCAGATGATGTTAGGTTTTATTTTGTATTGGAATGTTTGTATTGGAGTCTTTGTTGTGGTACCTCATCTCCTATATTTGTATTTACTTTAGTTTATTAATGAAATCTGACTTGCAAAAAAATAAATCAAAACAAAGGAAAGAAAAAAAGAAGAAGAAGGGAAATCTCTCCATACAAACAAAAAGGTTTCAAGGCAAAGTAATGCTTGAAGCCTTTTCATGTCTCTCTTGTGTCCCTCAAAAAATTAATATAACTTTGAAAATCATTATTAGATTAAAATCTAATAGTAATTTATTACAAGTTCAATTATAATTTTTTAAAATCACATCAGTTTCAGAATGACATAAGAGGGACATAAAGAGGACTTCTAGCATTACCTTTCAAGAGTAATGCTACATATCACCCTTATGCTCCCCTTATGTCCTCCCAAAACTGATGTGGCTCCTAAAATCACCATTGAATTTATGATAGATCACTATTAAATTTTGATCCAACGGTGATTTTAAGAGCCACATCCATTTTTTGAGACATAAGGGTGATATGTAGCATTAATCGTCCCACAAAAAATATTTCTAGCATTACTCATGTTTGCTTGATTAGAAAAAGAATGAATTTGTTTGATAAAACTTTTTTCTTCTCTTTTTTTTTTTTAATATATATATATATATATATATATATTAAAAAAAATCCAAAACACTCAAACTACTTTATATCATATCATAACATGTTTTCAAAAAAAAAAAAAAAAATCATCTAAAAAATACTAACAAATGGAGCCAAGAGTATTTTTGTCATTTAAGTTATATCGTATTTTTGTCATTCTAAGAGTATTTTTTTTTATAATGCCGGAGTTGGCACCATTTCATGAGCCTTATATTATAAGGGTAAAACTTAAAAGTGACGTCAGTTATGAATATTCTAAATTAGGAAAGGAAGAAAGAAAGTTAAATTATTAATTGGGAAGATTCTCCTGTTTAATTTCATCAACGCATCAGCCAATTCTTGGCTTTTGAACTTGAAGGCCTGATTGAATTAACTCATTAAAAAAACAGCTTCTTCTTTTTCTTTTTCTTTTTTTCTTTTTTTTTTGAATGAAACATTTTAAAATAGCAATTATTAGGAGAGGTTCATCACACCCAATCACCCATTAGTGATATTGTATTTAGATGAAAACTTTCGAGGCGAAATTTTCCTCAAAGTTGTAATTTTAGTTTTTTTTTTCTAATCGTTGATTTTCCTTTATTTGTATTAATAAAAGAGTTAGTTCAAAACTATTGTAAATACTTCGACTCAAATATTTTAAAGCATCCAAATCCAAGTTCAAATTTCGCAGGCAAACACTACATCTCTAAAATAAAATTCAAGTAGAACTTATTTTTAAAAATCAACTTGCGAGGAGAAAGTTTGTAAAAGTTTATATACACATAATTAAAATTGTACTTAAATCATGTAAGACTTATACTCGTAACATATCACCAAGCTCTATGGCTGATGTCTACGGTAGCCCACTCTATTGACACTAACTTAATAGTAGCCATTTTTCTATTAGTGACTCTACTCATCTATTACTATTCAATGATTTAACACTATAACCATACATAAACCAAAACATTTTAATCTAACCTATTGGTCACCCCTATGGGACTCAACCGCAAAGTGGTAATCCATTTGATCTCATACTTGAGGTGATGACGACCTTGATACCAAATGATACAAACTTCAAGTAGAACTCACATTTGAAAACCGACTTGTAAAGGGAAGGCATCCAATAACATACACATAGTTAAAATACACTTAAGCCATAGGGGACACCTAGGATTATAAGTCGAACAAGTCATTGAAAATCGACTTGCAAAGAAAAGCCAATAACTTATATACAAATAATTAAAATTGCACGTAAGTCATATAATACCCTTGGGATCGTAACAATCTTCGTGTCAAAAACATTCGGTACAATGTCAATCCTATGTTATATATTGTGTGAGAAGCAATAAGTAAAGATACAGTTTTACTCCAAATTAAGATAGGAGAATTTTATTTATTTATTTTTTTTATGACAAAGAATTCCTCTAAGGTAGGCCTACTTTGTGTATTCATCCGTAAACTTCAAACCCATATAAAACACCTCATCCATATGAATCGGATAATATTCCGACTTTGCCAGCAGGCTAGTTCCAAAGAATTGCTTATATTCAAGGAGGATTCGAACCTTAGACTTCATGGGACTACCACAAAGACCAAGACACTTACCACTAGAACCAACCCCTTTGAGTTTAGAAGAATTTTCTTCCAAAACAATCTATTAAAATTGACATTTTTAAAAATGCATGTAATAATCGATAGGAAGAAAACTTCGATGTTCCCACACTAAGATAATTGTTTCTCCAACATGCCAATCCAGTGACCGGTTTTCAAACACAAAGCGGAACCCATACAGACAACACAACACCAACGCTATTTCTTGTCCAAACCAAAACTATCTCAACACCCTATAATGCCTGCACTTAAAATTACATAAGCTCCACATCGTTTTACAAGAAACTAATCCATGTATCTTTGAACACCAAATAAAACTTAATTGAAAATTTATCTGCATGCATTGACAAAGCTTCTAAGAAACATATATAAGCATAATCCATACAAAATAACCAGGGTAAGCTGATGAAAGAGTAGGAACCAACTAATCCATTGGTGTAAAGAAGATAATCTTCTAAATACCCATACAATTGCAAATCATGCTAGTTATTCTCAATCTTTTAACCACTTCAGCACAAGATATCATATATCACACGCTCGACTATCTTAATGCCTCTCTATTGCTCCAATTCTTCCCAATTTCAAGTTTTTAACAGCTTGGTAGACCTTGCAGACTTGCAACAGACTTTGGAACATGCGTGACCCTCACACTCAAGACTGGCACATTTGATTCCAAGAAGGCCATACTCTTACAATTTCAATGCAAGTAGACTCATCATCACGTAACATGAAAGTTTTTCTTATGTGAAGTTCATACGTTTTCTTTAATGAATTTGCTCTTCTAAGCTAGAAAATCCATACCTTGCAGACAACATTTTCTGAATTCTCTGGGATTGTAGTGTTTTTTTTTACTCCTCATACTAGCAAAACTTTTAGGTAGGGTAAGCTAAGGATAAGGCCCGCCTTAGACATCAATGCTCCAATAGCTTCTTTGTAAGACTTGGCCAGCAATTCCCAAATGGCCTCTTTTCTCACATATGAATGCCCCAAATTATAATCTCAGCCTTTCTTCATCTACTTGCCACAAAACACTCGTATCAGCTTGCCTACAAAAATTCCACTTCTGTTGATTAAGGGACCACTAACAAGAATCAGTCATTTCATGGAAGCCCCTTACACTTTTGTTCCGTAAATGCACTATGCCAATCACAAAGACCTACCCCTTTCCTCCCTCTCCAACCCATAACTGTTTAATGTAAACAATAATTTTAGGACCTGCCAACTTCTTCTAAATATTTGCTAAGCAAATGGGAAAGAATAACGGGCGAAAGCCGAAGTATATCCTGTACATCATAGAGTTCTGAGAAACTACTGAACAAGCTCTTGCCCATCTATAAAATTTTACAACACTACGGAACCAGACAGAAGACCATCTAGACTATGATCAAACGCCCAACTAACGAAACAATTTTTCTTCAGAGTTAAAAATTATCCAGACTGTAAGTTTTTGGAAAAGGCAACATATATAAGAAAGTCATTTGGGTCAGAGCAGCTAGAACAGCTCTAGCCCCAAAAACAAGGCACAACACACAAAACGCACCCATCAGCATAATCAAATCACCCAATTAAAACTAAATATCAGAAACCCAGTGAAACATTGGGGGTAAACACAAAGAGCCATAACAAAAATATCGGATTGAACTAAAAATAAGTCTAACCCATTACTTAAAATACCAAATAAACTACAAAATCAAACACCAATCTCATCAAAATCTCCTCAGGAGTTTCACAACTGATAAACCCAAATATCTTTCAGTTTTGCAAAAATAAACTAAAGTGCTTAAACAAAATCCAATAAAGCCAGGCTCATCCACCTTAGAACCCGAGCTTGGTGCGGCGCCAATGCCTGCGCTTAGCGTTGTACCTGAACAGAACCCATAAAAAAAAAAAAAAAAAAAAGGAAAGAAAATGAAAAAAAAGATACCGAATCAGGCAAAAACTGGTGTTTCAATAAATCTCTAATAAAAACGCACTGGAATTGGAATAAAAAAGGTGAGGGTTTCGGGACCTGATGGTGTTATCGGTCCTCATCCGGATCCAGTGAGGAATGGGTCGGTTCTGCCTCATCTTCTTGGCCAGCTTCTTCTTGATCATGAAGGTCTTGTGCGACGGCTACACAAACCACAGTTCATATCAAGCTCAAGTCGAATAAGGTACAGATCCAACACGAATCACACACCCCTCACACACCCCACACACACACAAACACACACACACGAATAAGGTACAGAAGATTTACCATTTTCGCTGTAGGGGGTCGGGGCCGAGAGGAACGAGCTGCAGAAGGAAACCCTAGCGATTGCAGAAAACGCAAACGAGTGAAAACTTGCACTTTATAGTAACGAGCTTTCTTCTTCTTTTTTGGGTTGGAAGCGTTGGGCCTTTTGAATGTCTGGCTATTAAATAGGCCCTTATTACAAGAAGTACTGGGCCTTCATACCAAAGGCCCATAGAAAATTCCAAATTGCTTTCTGTTCTTTCCTCCCTTTTCTTTTTTTGCGTGCTATACTGTCCTACTAATTTTGGCCTTGTTGATAACAGTTTTGAAAATATTTTTTTTGCTTTTAAAATAGAAAATAATTTATTTTTTTCAAATTTATTAACAATTAATTAAAAACATAAAATAATTTTTAAATATAGACTTTGTCAAAAAATTCTTCTCACATCTATATTTCATCAAAACACTTTTTTTAAACAAAAAATAAATTAAAAAAAATACTTCAACACCAATATCAAATTGTTTCTAAATTTACCATTTTTTAAGATGGTATATGTGTTCTATCTAAAACCATAAGGATTGATTGACTTAGTATCCTTGAATTTATTGACAAGGGATTGCAGGTATCTACTTTTCTTTCTTTTCTTTAGAGAGAGAAGCTCTCAACCACAGTATTGTTTTTCATCTCTATTGTGACGTCTTGCTTCGGCCTTGTGCGTTTTTGTTGGGGAATTCCTCTTTCTCTCTCGTTTTCCTGATTATTTCAAGTCTTTTTGTAGTATTTTCTTTCTTTTTTGTTTCATCTCTTCTATTGTAGGTCCAACTGGTTTCTCGTTGCTTCCAATTGCCTCTTCTTCCTCGTCGTTCGCCTTCTTCACCATGTCAGCCGTGGGGATGGTTTTGGTTCTCATATCTACTTTTCAAGCTAGATCTATTTTCTCTATCACTCTTGGCCTCCTACGTGCCTGCTCATTGTTTTCTCCAGCCTTCCAACTTCCCCCCAACGCCCTCTGCTCAACCATTTGATGTCCACGCGCCGTACCTTAGCCTGCTGTAGCATGCTTCTCTGTTCGTTGGATCTATTGTATTTTGTTGCTTTAATTTATTTGTTGTTTTATGTGGCATTTAGATTTAGTCTTTCTACTCGTGTGTTGTATAATTATTGGGTGGAAACTTTATTTTTGGCTTCGTTTTAGTCTCCTTTAATGCATGTTTCGCTAATGTGTTCTGTAGTTGCGGTTGAAAGAGGTCTTCCGGTGGCAGTTATGGTCGTTAAAATTTCTAATGGTAATTTCCATGATGCTATCAAATGTCTCTCGTATAGTCATATTATACCGTTATTGATGAAGCCTACGTTGTGTTAGCATCGCATGACTGTAATGTTGTTTTTCGTTTTTTTTGTTTGCTTTATTTGTAGTGCATTTGATTATGTAGAATATGTAGTTCGATGGGCCACTTCTAGCCTTAGTTTGGAAGCATTGTCAATCGGTCTCCCATTATCTATTTATTTTGGATTAAGAATGGAAAATACCCCTTATTGTGCCTCTTCCTTTATTTGCTTAGGAAAAAAAAAAAAAAAGAGTATCCTTGAATTTACTATTAAAAGGGTCACTTGTTCTTTTATATATTATAGAAAAATCTTTTTTTTTTCTTTAATTTTATCAATTGATCAATTTCATTCAAAGAGATCTACAAATCATAAAAGTAATCCTCTTAACATATTTTGTATGAATTGATAAAACAAACTGATTGATATTTTTAGTTATTTTTGAAAAACAAATTACCTATATTATGTGAAAGGAAACACTAGATTTCATACTTTTGCATTATTTTACCTTACATAAAGCTATCTTAATCTACTATATAACTCTTTTTTGGAAAAGTAAAATTTTAGGGACATAGTCCTTTGGCATAAGTCACTTGTCTTGAAAAGATGGCGACCGATTTTTTTTTTTACTCAATCGCGAAGAGTAATGTTAGAATTTATATTTTTATTCTATTATTATGTAACTCTGTCGATCAACTCTTGCTAAGAAAAACAAAGTTTACAGGTTAATTGACATTTGTCATGTCAATAAAATGAGATAATGATACAACAAAAGTATGATTTGTAACCTTACTTTAAAAAAGAATTTCAAAAAGTTTTTATATGGGTCAGATTCTATGGCATTCCACTGGACAGATATATGTCCACGTTTTATATAGTTAGTAACTTAGTGCTATTGATGAACCTTTGCATGCACATTTTTTTTGTGAAAAATATCACAGGACTTTAAATTGTTATTATATAGTAAATCTTGATTGGATATCATTTATCATAAATTATCCCCTAATAATTGCAATTTAGAAAGCAATTAAGGCAATATTTGTAGTTTTATCATAATTTAGGAAAAATTACATCATTGGTTATTGTGGTTGGCTTAAATCAGAAATTACTCTCTGTGGTATAAAAAATAGTTGTAAGGTTTCTGTAGTAAACAAAAATTACAAATTACTTTATGAAGTCATTTTCCATCAACAAACTTAACAGAAATCGTTAGGTTGCCATGTCAGTCCAATAAAAACGCAACACATGTCACTTTTAATAAAAAAAAAAATTCAAATTATATATATATATATATTTAAAAAAAAAAATCAAAAAATAGGAATTTGGGAGATGACAGCATGTGGAGGGGGTGACATGCGAGCCACCCATCAGAGGTGGCCACCTCTGGGCCCATGGGGGAGGCGGCAAGCCACCCCAGAGGTGGTGCCGATCACCTCTAGGGGTGGCTCGCAGGCCACCTCCCTCCCTTGCAATTATCCCCCAAACCTCGATTTTTATTTTTTAAAAAATAAAAAATAAAAAATAAAAAATTTAAAGTTTTTAATATATTTTTTATTAAGAGTGATACATGTTGCATTTTTATTGAACTGGAGTGGCAACTTAACCGTTTATGTTAAGTTTGTGGACGAAAAACAATTTAAAGGAGTAATTTTGTAATTTTCCCTTATAACAAGGACTTTATAATTATTTTTTATACTAAATGAAGTGATTTGTAATTTAGGTCAACTACATGTACCAATAAAACAAATTCTATTAATTTATTATCTGATGGATCCAAATCCCAGTCCTAAACGGACCAGGACCAGGCCCAGGCCCAAGGAAGGGAATCCCAGTCCATTTAGCTGTCACGTGCCAGAGCGCGCGTGTCCCTTTTTTGAAACAAAAGCCACACCGACCTTCTCGTTCTTCTTCTCCATTTGTGTACTGGAATCCACGCACTATAAAAGCCCGTCCAAACCCCGCACGTACTCTCTCACTCGCACACTCATTCACTCTCTCTCTGTCTCTTCCGATTAGGGTTCTTGACTACTGTGGTGTCAGATTTGGTCATCTGATCGAACGGTTGTGATCTGTCCACGAAGATGCCTCGCAAATCGAAAAGAAAAGCGTCCGCACCCGCTGTCAAATCCTCTGAACGAGCCGTCAAATTGTCTGATGTCGACTCTGTTCGTCCCGGTACTCCAATCCTCCGAAAATCTCTCCACTTTCTGATTGGTTCCCGAGAAAACGGAGGAAATGAAAAGAAAAGAAAAGAAATTTGAACTTTAACGTATAATTTGGGTGTCGGAGAATTCCCTTGGCTGAGTTAACCTTATCAAGAAAGGAAAAAATTGAAAGAAGAAGAAAAAGAATTTAAAACTTGATCTTTGCCTTTTGTATTCTTTTGTTTTCTCGGAGACTAGACAGGGAATTCTATTTTTTTTTTTTTAAAGTTTGCTCGCTGTTTTTGCCGTCCCCTGCTCTGAATCTGATTAATATGTAATTTTTCTGGGTGTGGGCTGGCTTTGATTGGTTTTTTTTTTTTTTTCCTTGCAAAAAAAATTTAATTAATCAAAGCAATTTGTTGTCAATTGTAGAGGTCAGTGGCTTTTTGCAGTATGCTGTAATAATGATCAATCTCTGTTGTTGTTGTTTTCTCTTTTTTCAAATAATTTTTCTCAAGAATCCATTATGTGCCCCTATTTTGTTGTATTTGTTATATATGTATTTTGATGTGATAGAAAGGCGTGAGCTTGTTGAGTTGTGTTTTTAAATTTCGAGTTTCTTGTTGATACTTCTGCGTTTTGTGGCAATGCATGCATTGGTGATTGGTTACTTGGTGCTTGATGTTAAGCATAGACTCAAAAAGAAAAAGATTTTAAACAAACAGAATTTTTGCAAAATAGAGGCTGAATTGGTCAAAAGGTGAGTCGGTGACCAAATGCTCCCTGACCGGATCTGCAATTGCATGTTGAAATTGCAGTCAAAAGAGAGCTCTAATGGATTCACCTATCTAAGCAAGTAGCCAATTCCAATCCCATGCTCCTGAATGCATGACCCTTCTACACAATTGTCGCTTTAGACCAATCAAAACGGGTCGCATGTACTTGTGGGTCCTACTTGTTTTCCACACTTGCATGGGAAAATCCTCACATGTCATGCATACCATATATTGGCATTAGGCACAACTTCCTTGTATGATATTATTGTTGATTTTCTTTTAAATGGGTGGATTGGAATTACTATCCTGCCCTTCCTGTGTATGAATAGGATAGACTGCTTTGCCAAAAAGTGTTCTGGAACATGTCATGTTTCGTTTATTATGTAGGGTATAATGGGGCCACATTTACGTAATATTTGTATTGATGATCTATGGTTTTCACCTCACATGGTTTCTGTAATGTTACTAATATCCCTAAATTTGTGTCTGTGGTATCTGATCGCCAAATTGCACAATGGTAAACATGGTTAAATATAATCTTGGGTTGAGTTTGCTCATTTTCTTTGCCATATAAAGCCATCTGTTTAATAGGAGTATGCACATTGATGTCATTATCTAATATAGTGGTTCCCAAAGAACTAAATGACTGACACCCGGATGATAGGGATAGAATTGTTTGAAATGGCAATAAGGCAGGAAAATTCGGATAAGATGTCAATAGGGAAGCATTCTCTGTTAGACAGACATGTTGTGAATGATAAGAAGTTATTCACATGTGTGCCTAGTCTGGAGCATCTTTTAGCTAGTAAGTGCATCCACTGGAGTACTTTCTAGAATCTTTTACAGATTAGCAACATGATCATTTTTTAGAATTTCTGCATAATATATCTCTAGTATTTGAAGTCCCAATTCAGAGTGTGAAGAATTTTCCTCAATATTACATGCTTCAGCATTTGTTGGTGTAAGCCTTGACTATTGGAACCTGCATATATCAAGCAAAGTCTGTATATCAATAAGGAAAATGAAGCGAATAATTTTGTACAATTTTTTGTTTTGGTTATTTGATATATCTTAGTCTGCAAAATGTATGGTTTTGCCATCATTTGATTGAGATTTTCTTGTTTTATCCTACAATTATCAAGTGTTCTTACTAATCTATACCATGTATTAATCCTCAGGTAAAGCTTTATCGAAAAAGGTGGAACAGATAGATTGCCTATATGATTTATATGCAAATCAATCGTTAGGCCTGATTGAGTAAGTGATCTAAAGTTAGTCTGTGTTTGTTGTCAGTTTACTGTTATCTTCCCAACTAGTCATCTAAATGTAGTAATTTTGTTGTTTGTTTTATGATTTACAGTTTACCATCTCTTACCCTGGAACTTTTTCTAATGTTTAATATTTGAGTTGGTTACTCATCAGGAACATTCCTTTATTTTATCATTTGCATTGCATGTGTTTTGGAATTCCAACTGAAACAACAATGAATGGTTGGTATAGCAATAGCACCACAAAACCAATGGCTCATTGTGTGATTGCTTTAAGAATTTCTTTTGGGTACTCGGTAGTTCTTTTTCACTACTTGTGCATTGTCCAACATAGATCTCCAGTTTTCTTGCAAATAACATGCATGATCGGACCTTTAATGTGATTTTCTAGTTGCTTGTCAGTTCTTCAGCTTGTAGCTTGAAATATATTTATATACACATATTTCCTGATAGCATTGCTGATCGTGTTTTAATTTTGACTTTCATTGTGGGATCATGTCATCTGACTTCTGCACAGATGCAATGATGTTTGCCTCAAAAAGGGTTTTACTATCTAAATACTTGTAGGCCATATGATCCTTGGTCTTGTTATGAATTTTAATCTCATACTTTAGCTACTACGTGATTAAACTGGTAATTAGCTCCAATCCCATGAGTGGAGTGATCCATAACAAACATGGCATCAACTCATCGATTTCGAGTTTCCTAACATTGACGGAAGGAGTTCCTTGACATTCTTAATGCAAGATTCTGTTTATCAAAACTTTTCTTTATCTGGACTTTAATCTAAGAGTTTATTGTTGATTGCCAGTTTTTAAACTCTAGGGTAGTGATGCTTGACTTGTTACTAATTCTACAGTTCAAATGTCAAAAATTTAGTGTTTATGCTCTATATAATGCCTACTTTTAAGATGATCTACGATTAAATGTGGGATTACTATACATAACATGAAATAGTAGACGGTTTGTATTACACATAGATTATACATTTTCATTGACAATTTGGATGTGCTCCATTTGTGTATATCTTTGAAACTGGTGTGCTCCAGTCCATCAGGTTTGCCAATCCAGGTTACTGTAACACTAATGGAAATTTGAGTAAATTGACCTTAGAATCATATGGCCCATTTTTGTGGGGGTGTATTTCTAAATAATTGAACTGTTAATCTTTTTGATAGAATTGACATTCCAGTTTTTTTTGGCCTTGTTTATCAATTTGTGATTTCAAGCCTATCTGTGACATAACACTAAAGAAAATTGCTTGGGTTAAGGAAAACTCAGTCAATTCTAACACAATTTCCTTTGCAACTGAACAAGCTGCAACTTGTATCATTTTGGATTATTGCTTCTCAGAGGTCAAGTTTGCTTTATTAATTTTTATTTTTTATTTCCTATTTTCGGTAATTTCGTTGCATTTGGTAATAAATGTAAACAAAGGTGCCAGCATGGGTTGTCATTTTCTTTCTCTGATGAAAATTCTGTCAATTTGGTTCGGATGATACATAGAAAGAATACATATCCCTATCAATTTCTTGATTTGGTGGATGACATGAATTGATGAAGCTGTTACTCTAGTTGGTCAGATATGCATCCGTAAATGGTTATTGATTTTCTCATGCACTTATATTTGCTTGAACAGTCCGGCAGGAATTGAAGCACTTTGTTCTGATGTGGGAGTGGACCATACTGATGTTAGGATCCTGATGCTTGCTTGGTATGTTTTTTTTTTTTTTGGACATTTTACTGGGCCCTTTGTTCATTCTGATTTATATCCTAATGTTTATTATATATAAATGTGCTTGTGTACATTTAACAGGAAGATGAAAGCTGAAAAGCAGGGTTATTTTTCTAAGGTAAGCCTGAGAGTTGCTTCTCATGTTGCTATTTTAACATGTATTCTTATTTCCTGGTTGTCAACTATATGACATGTTCTGATCCAATGAATGTGTAGCTTCTTTGATGGCTGATGAATCCACACAAAACACATACGTGTACAAACATATGTATAACAGATGAAGCACCCTGAGAATTACTAGTAAAGGAGATATTCAAAGAAAATCTGCCACTTAAGTGAAGAAAAAGAACATCTAACTAGAAAGAACACCCTCCCGCTCTTTATACTTCACTCTTCTACAAACATCTTCTCCTTATGAAAAAAGTAGAGTTTAATAGATGAGTTCTAGATTTTTGCCCAAAACCAAGTATATGCCAACATCTTCTCCCTTACTCTGAAGTTGTCTTTTAAGTTTTGAGGTACCTCAAGTGAAAGCCAAGGAGGTGAATATTCTTCTATACTATTGAGCGCCAAAAGCATGGGGGAAAGAGGGAGCTTCCAAATCTGCAAAGTTCTGTCAATTACGGAGATATTAAAGCTTTTTTTAGGTGTAGGAAAGGCAAGGCCCACATGTTGTAGGGTTGTCTGCCTTGGGGGTTTTTGTGGGTGCATTGCTTGGGTTCTTTTGTGCGTTGTTTTTTGGATGTTATTTCGGGTTCTAAGGTTTAGTTTTTGGGGTTTATGTTGGGTTTTCGAGGGTCAGCTTTAGCTCTCCTGCGTATATTTACTGTATACGTAGGAGCGCGTTACACTTTCATTTCAATAAACTTTTGCTTACTTATAAAAAAAAGAAAATATTCTTCTATACCTTTGTGGCAAAAAGCTATATGCCGACTTTGAGATGATCAGTCAGTGACATAGGAATCACCCGTGACAACCCTGTTTGAGAACCAAGACAGGATAGAAGCTGCAACCTGGAAGGATAATCAGCAACTCTTTTTGTATAGAGACACATCATTCCATGGTGGGAGGAAGAATATATACTTCTTATTCATCTGATTTACTGTGAGTATTCAGTTCTGCATGGCTGTTAGTGAAAATGGAAATTTTAGACGGCTCATGGGGGAAAAAGAAGGGCTTTTAGCTGGATAATAAATTATTATTTTGGACAATCAAGGGTTATGAAGGACCTAATATAGAACCACCTATTAGGGCTTAGCAATGGTCAAAATTATCTTCCTTTTGCCACAATAAGAGACCAGTAAGTTCTTATCAAAAAAGAAAAAGAAAAAAAAGAGACTAGTAAGCGACTCCAAGAGATCTATCTAGGAGTAGTGAAAAAGAATGTAAGAGCTGCAAAGTATTTCCAATATTGGTCTAAATCTGGGGCTTATCAAGAATTGTAACCTACTTCAGGCTTATGGTGAGTGTTAGAACATCCTGCAATGGCTAATGTGGATGACATTCTATCCTTGACATGGCTCTCATTGCACTATCGTAGTACTGTTAGTTTTTAGTCTTATATTAGCTTTAATACAATCTAAAAATTACTTTCTTGATTTATTTGGAAATGCCAAAAAATTTGCTGTATCTGTATTCTTGTAAACAAATGAAAACTCTAGGAGCTCTCAATGTTTCCATATTTTAAAACTTAACTTTTGGGATCTCTGGGTGGCCCATGGACTTGCCATATGTATTACCTTGCTATTCTTTGATCAAAAGTTACAGCAACTTGAATTTCCTTTTGTCTCATCTTTTGATGTTAATTTAAATGCTATGATCACACTATTAGGATGAGTGGCGAACTGGCTTAAAAGCTCTAAATGCTGACAGCCTGAACAAATTAAAGAAAGCACTCCCAGTACTTGAGAGAGAGGTACTAATATTCTATTGGAGTCACCTGGAATAGTTATTTTCAGACATGGCACTGAGTGCTTCTGGAAAGGCAGAAAACGGATGGTGGCACTGATCTTCAATTTTAATGTGTTGAATAGGTGATGAAGCCACCGAACTTTGAGGATTTCTATGCTTACGCATTTCGATACTGCCTAACAGGTGAGCTTTGACAGACATCCAACTTTCAATTAAATGGAAATGACATCTTTTGTTTCATGATAATGTTCTGTTATCTTCCTGTTATTTCTCTCTCCCCCCCTCTCTCCCACTAATGAGCACGCGCGCGCACACACACACAATGTTTAGCCGGTCTGATGTTGATGACATTTTCAGAAGAGAAGCAAAGGTTCGTAGACGTTGAGACCTTTTGTGAATTGCTGAATCTTGTTCTGGGTTCGCAATTTTGTGCCCAGGTTGATTTAATAACTGAATATCTAAAGGTGGGTTTCTATTATTCTTGGACGAAATCCCAAGTACTTTTTGTTGGTCTAACATTTGTTTCATGATAAGTTTTGTGATATGCATGGGATTGATTTTCTGGCAGCTCCAGAGTGATTATCAGATGCTAAGCATGGACCAATGGGTGAACTTCTATCGTTTTTGCCGTGATGTAAGCAATTGTTTTTGACATAATTTCCTTCATTATTTTTTCTTTCATTGATCTCTGGGGCAGTAGAAACCATGAAAAATGGGAATAAAATTAAAACTACATTGGATATGTTATATTATTAATCATGCCTACCCCAATAAAACTTCAGTATCCTGATGTCCTTAATGTCATGTCCGATGCTTCTCAAGAATGGGGAATATTGTTCTATAGTGGGAAATGTCTTGTGTTTAGATGGTTATACTGTCATGTTTGACTTTTGCCTTTCTATTTTTTTTTAGTTTTTATTTTTTTATTTTTTTTATGTATACTGTTCCTGGGATCTATTTATGAGTCTTCTGTGGTAGTGGAGAACTAATTAATCCGGATATAAGCTTCATTCATACAGTGTGTGAAGAAATGCATGCTATAATTCTGTAATGTGATGCAGTTAATTGATGATAGGTATGATCCACCCTTTTTACGAGGGTGCTTTTAGATACTTTTCAAATAATTTGTGTTTCTTTTTTGGCAGATAAGTTTTCCAGATCTTCAAAACTATGATCCCTGTGAATCTTGGGCCGTGATTGTTGATAATTTTGTTGAATGGTTGAAAGAAAAGAAAAGCTAAATTCAGTACCTTTGGCCAGAGTCCAATGCCGATAATGGTAATCATTTTTATATTTTCTTTTCCTCTTCAAGATCAGTTGATATTTCAGCTATTGGCCTTCAAAGTGGAAGGGAATTTGAATTAGGATGTGTGCCTGTGTGGTATTATATGCAATCTGCAGGACTTTACAAAAATTGAAGTAGGAATTGTATCTAACCAACTATTGATGCTGACAACATTACTGAAGTCGTTTCTCATGTCAAAAAACCTCACTGTTGGTGGTCTGGACTCTGGAGATGCTTCAGGCATTCTTATTACATTGCTTGAGTTTTGCAGTCTTGTTTATGTAAAACCCTAATATTTTTACTAATATAGCTAGGGTTTCTCCTTGACCCTGTTGACTGGTCAATGATTTTTTGAGTAAGAAATGAGTTTATACGCGAATTCAGACTAGTACTTTGTATCTTTTGATTACATTTATGTTTGCTTTATACGAGAATTCAGCATAAAAAATAAAAATTTAGTCTTTCTAGTTTATACCAGAACAGAGTAAGAACATAGATATATTTTGTTTCTTTTTGATGAATAATTCATTTCATTAAAGCATTAAAGTTCAAAACACAGCAACACAGCTACATAGACTCAAGCAACCTACCAGTAGGCACTGCTAATCATAGAATACAACAGGCAACATCGAAATAAATCAGCAAATGACTCATTTGCTAAGAACATAAAGGGGAATTCCCTATGGGGAAACACAGAATTCTTAAAACTATTCTTGGAAGTGGAAGACACAGGAGTCTTTATAACCATTCTTGCATTCCATGAGATGGTCTTCAATATGCACTTTTCAGGACTAACTTGTCTTGTAAAAATCTTGCAGTTCATTTGTGACCAAATATGGTACACTATGGAATCTATCGAGAGCTCAAAGCAGGGTAAATAATGAAGCTCCAATCTCATTTATCAACTATCCATACCCTTGAAGCTGCATATCAACAAGTTGAACAAAATGTTAATAATTTGAATGAGAAATATTGTCAACTTCCTCCTCCACATAGAAATGGGATGGAAGGTCCAATGCCACAATTCATTCGATATCTTTTTAATATGTTTAACTTATTACTTTTAACTATCTGTTTGGTTTAGCGGTTTTGAAACATGTTTAAAAAATATAGGGAATTCAAAATACAGTTAATGAAAACGCGCCCTTTTGCTTGCTGCGTAACTACCTTATCAAACAGTCAATTTTTTTTTTTTTTTTTTTTTTTTTTTTTTTCAAACGCATCTCAAATGGGATGCCTTTTGTGTTTTATTTAAAAACATGTATAATCGCTTGCGAAATCGTGGAGCCAAATGGACTCCATAAAAAAGAGAAAGCTTAAGGGAAGATTGAATACCTTGTTTTGTGACTTTCCATTCGTTATCATAACTGATGGCCCAAAAGAAATACCCACGAAGCCCAAGTGCCTGAGCAAACCCAATCTTCACTGTTGTTGATAGGGCATCATCGTACCCGACCCACGTTGTACCGACAAAGGAATAGACTGACGCAGTGTCCACATCATATGCAATAGTGGCTTTGGTCCTCTTATTGAATGCCTCCACCTCTGAGAAAAGTAGCACACCTTTACCTGAATCACCTTCAGGACCCACGCCAATGGCGGGTGCTCCAACCCCATGCAAATTTGGGTCTTTGAGCTTCCATGTTTTCCCATAGAGCGGCAAGCCCATGACCACCTTGTTTCCAGGTACTCCGGCCTTGATCCACGACTTGAGCCCGTAGATTGAGCTCAGATTAGTTCTTGGGTCAAACAATGCAGCATGGGCCCCCGTTGCCGACGTGTCCCATGATCCATGATAATCGTAACACATCACATTGATCCAATCCAAATTTCCCTTGATCGAAGCGGCTGGGTACGAGCGGCGGCTGCCGTATGTTAAGAAGTCAGCCGAGTAGTACACGGCGGCG
This sequence comes from Alnus rubra, assembly GCA_028654335.1. Taxonomy (NCBI): domain Eukaryota; kingdom Viridiplantae; phylum Streptophyta; class Magnoliopsida; order Fagales; family Betulaceae; genus Alnus; species Alnus rubra. Next base: position 214,104 of record JAJPGS010001898.1, on the reverse strand, counting down.
GTGAGCAACAAGGGAGGCTTATTTGTGCTCCTAGCCTCCTTTTGGATTGCTTGTCTCCATTCTTTTAGCAAGTGGGCAAAATCATCCATTTCTTTTGTGCTTTCAGGGAATTCCCAATCAAGGTCAACCCCATCAAATCCATATTTGCGCGCAACCTCTATGGTTGCATGTATGAAAGTTCGACGAGAGGAGACAGAGGAGGCCATGGCAGCAAAAGGGCTGGGATTAACCCCACCTCCACCGATGGAGTAAAGAACCTTGATGCCCGGGTTCTTGTGATGAAGGGTGGTGGTGAGGTTTGAGAGGATCGCAGCCTCTGAATTTGAAATGTCAAACTCAAAAGTAACATTGTTGGGCACGAGAAAAGCATAGAAGATGTGGGTGAATAATGATGTGTTTATGGCCGAAGGCGAGAGATTATCCAAAGCCCATGACGGATAATAACCCGCTTTGACGACCAGCGACGTGGCCATGACGCCGCTTCCGGTGGCGATGAGGAACAAGGAGTATACAATAGAAAGGAAGTGCACAAACTTGAGGAGGATTGCCATGTTGTTCGAAGGCTCCCCCAAGTGGACTTCATCATGAAGAACGGAGGATAATATATAAAGAAAGACCAGTTGCGATATGAAGGAAAAAGGAAATCTTTGATTTTTCTTGTAGATAGTTGGAACTTTGGGTGGTTTTGCTCATCTATGGCCCTACCAAAAAAGAAAAGCTTTTATGGTACCACAGAGTTTGGATTCTAGTAGCAAAGAACAGTAAGAGATAATGTACATTATATAATATACATAGTTGATTCATTAGATATACCTTAAGATTGTTAGATAAAAGCAATTGTCAGCAGGCTTTGTTGACGTTTCTAGCTAGAATTGACTTTACAAATCTTATAGATTGACTGCTCCCTCGTGACGGAGGGGGTGGTGTCACCGTAACCTCTTACCGTGAGTTTTTGAAAGTCTACTAACACGTCGTATTTTTATTTTTTTCAAGCGAAGGATTGTGTATTGAGCGGCTTTACTGTGCCCTCCCACAACACTCGTTGAGATCGATTGATAAGCCCGACTGAATCTGAGCTAATCATTTATCAAAACGGGCCTTTAGTCCAAGCCCAATGACCGATACCAGGTCATTATGAGCTAATAAAACTTCTATCAAATTTTCGACCGATATATTGGTTAATCTAAACTGGAATTAAGTTTTTAGGTATGTCAATTTTCGTGCATGTTTTTAGCTAGATGAACTGCTTTTCATCTTGTGTTTGGAAGCATTTTCAATCGGTCACTCATTTTCTCTTTCATTCATATCCGGAGCCAAAAAGACTCTCCTTAAAACCATTTCTTAATTTGAATAGAAGAAAAAACCAAAAAAATTTGGAATTATGGATTCCGTACAAAGCAACAATCATTGAGCAAGTTGAAATTTTTGACTATTGTTAATACAAATCTGACCATATCAGCCAATGAGGGTAATCAGTCAACATAAGTTGTTCATTTCATAATGAGATATGCTACCTTGTACACTGCTATCCCACCCGCATCCCACCAGTCCTACGTGGTTTTTCATTATTATTTTTTTTTATTTTTTTCTGTCTTTTGAATGAAAAACGAGTTTGGAGGGGAAATTAAATTTCCCCTCCCAACGCATCTTCATCTTTTTCTTTCTCTCTCCAGCCGGCCGTCCGACGATTTCCCCTCCCAACGCATCTTCATCTTTCTCTTTCTCTTTCTCTCTCTCCAGCCGGCCGTCCGACGTTCTTCACCGGCGACTGAGACGGAACTAGATCCGACCGAACGAAGGTTAGATTTTTCTAAAGTTTGGTTTAGTTTTTTTTTTTTTTTTTTTTCTGGTTTTTTTTTAAGTTCTGCATCTTCATCTTTCTCTCTATCTCTCTCTCCAGCCAGCTGTCCGACGTTCTTCACCGGCGCCATCTCCACCGGCGACTGAGACGGAACTAGATCCAACGAAACAAAGGTTAGATTTTTCTAAAATTTTGTTTTGCTTTGTTTGTTTTTTTTTTTGTTTTTGTTTTTTTCTGGGTTTTTTTTTCGTTGCTCTGTTTTGAGCTTGAAGCTTAGTGCAGGAAAACTTTTTTTTTTTTTTCTGTTTTCCTGCTCCTTGAAGCGCAGAACTGTTAGTTTTTTTTTTTTTTTTCATAGGAAGAGATGATCCGTTCACTTGATGATACAGTTAAGCTTTTTTTAAAGTTCTGCATCTTCATCTTTCTCTCTATCTCTCTCTCCAGCCAGCTGTCCGACGTTCTTCACCGGCGACTGAGACAGAACTAAATCCAACGGAACAAAGGTTAGATTTTTCTAAAGTTTTGTTTTGCTTTGTTTGTTTTTTTTTTGTTTTTGTTTTTTTCTGGGTTTTTTTTTCGTTGCTCTGTTTTGAGCTTGAAGCTCAGTGCAGGAAAACTTTTTTTTCTGTTTTCCTGCTCCATGAAGCGCAGAACTGTTAGTTTTTTTTTTTTTTTTTTCATAGGAAGAGATGATCCGTTCACTTGATGATACAGTTAAGCTTTTTTTAAAGTTCTGCATCTTCAAGCTCAGTTAAGCTTTTTTTCGTTGCTCTGTTTTGAGCTTGAAGCTCAGTGCAGGAAAACTCTTGCACTTCAAGCGCAGGACCTTGGACTTTTCCTGCTCCTTGAAGCGCAGAACTGTTAGTTTTTTTTTTTTTTCATAGGAAGAGTTGATCCGTTCACTTGGTGATACAGTTAAGCTTAGTTTTGAAATTCAGTTCAAGGTAGAGAGAAAATGCTCTAGTAATTTTGTGACACTGCATTTTCTCTTAAATCTAAATGTTTTTGTAATTTTGTTTAATGCTAAAATTAGATAAAATTATAACATTCTACACCATATTTCATTGCAATGTTCTTCCTAGAAAAAACATTATTTCATTTTAATAGACATACCCAGGCATATTATATTATCTTATTATTATTGCATTGGTAATTCAAGGCCACATTCTGTCTTGGTTATGTTCACAGGTGAATTTTTTTTTTTTGTTTTTGTTTTTTTTTTTGAGAAAGAATAATAGCAACTCTTTTTTTGACATTTGAAGTGTTCATTTAAGATACGCATGTGACTAATGCAACGAAAGCTTTCTTTTCAGGTTGATATAGGATGGACATTGTCTGTAGTTCCTCTCCCTCTAAGCCAAGGAGTACTACTCAACCTTCTGTGGCATTTAGCTTGTGATATCAATAACAACCCATCCCAAAAACTTTCTTGGATGACTGTCGTGGCCAAAGCAATAATTCCAACAGACCCAGCAATTGCAGTGCATGTGCAACCCATCTTATTTCAAGTCTATAACATTCTCAACCATCAAAGTACCTTGCTCACACAAGCTGGTGTTGAGCTAACAAATATTCATTTTTTGATCAATGTCATCAATTCCATGATCATGACCTTTAAATAGTTTTAAATTTATTATATTTGTACTTCTATCATGGTTATGTAATTTTGTGATTGTTTAGGTTATTGTAGAAATGAAAAATGTAATGCTACTCATGGTTGTACAGGGTAATATTAAGGAATATATTTTTTTTTTTGTTTCTAATGTGCTATGTATTCTGTTTTTCCCTTTGGCTGCATCAACTGATATAAATGATTGTATGACAGTAGAGTTTGGTGCCTACTGGGGTATGATGTTGGAATAATAGATAGAGCCATTTGATAGAAGGGCACCAATTCAGCAAAGCATCGTGCAGCAGTTCCTTGTATAGAAGGGCACCATTATTGTGAAATTTGCATTATAGAAGGGCACCAATATTTCTTTCATTTGCAATGTATGGATGTGTTTTGCTCTTACACTTCAGCTGGCTTTGGTAATGATGATAATCTATGAACATATTACAAATTAACACATCAATTATGTGTGCCATGACTCCAAACAATTATTTCCACTTGCTGTAACAAAAGTTTTGGAATAATAGATAGAGCCATTTGATAGAAGGGCATCAATTCAGCAAAGCATCGTGCAACAGTTCCTTGTATAGAAGGGCACCATTATTGTGAAATTTGCATTATAGAAGGGCACCAATATTTCTTTCATTTGCAATGTATGGATGTGTTTTGCTCTTACACTTCAGCTGGCTTTGGTAATGATGATAATCTATTAACATATTACAAATTAACACATCAATTATGTGTGCCATGACTCCAAACAATTATTTCCACTTGCTGTAACAAAAGTTGCAATAATAGCAACAACAGCATAATAGCAATGATTCCAACAACAGCTAAAATGTATTTCCATACCAATACATCATTACAACATAAAGATATCAAAGTCCTCCATATCCTAATAGTTTAAAATTGCTAGAAACAGTAAAAAAACCCCAACGAACTCGCTAATGTAATCTGATAGTTTTTTTTCATCCGGTTGTTTTTCTTTTTCAATCGCCAATTGTACTCCACCTTGAGCAACTTCCATTCCCATGCTTGCTATTCTCTTCTATCACCATCATTTCACTATTTGTAGCTGCAACAACAACAAAAATACACACAACAAATTATACACATACTTGGCAGAGGTAAAAAATTACACCCCCTATAACTGTATTCAACCTTGTCAAAGTATTGAAATGCTGCAATAAAAAGTTCCATACTTTCTAGTTTGTTCAGAGGAATATTGTTGCAGCAATATACTATCATCTATAAACTCTCTCAACATATTAACACACATCAATTACAGCAACATACTAACAAGCCAAAAGCAAAAAACACCTCAATCAGCTATTACCAGAATCCACCAAAAAAGATACTGCATAAAAAAACTTCTGCATAAACCAAAACAAATAGCAACCACTAACGAAGAATATTCAACAAACAAATTAATCCCAACATAATCACATACCGATTAGACATCAACGAAGATTATTCAACAAACACCATAATTGATCATCTACCCAAAAATCAAACAAAATTACACCCATTTGAACTTCTCCGAAAATTTCCAAATAAAACAACTTAGAAATCAGTTTCTTTCCCCTTATCGGCTACGATCAACACCAAAAAAATACGTAAAAAAATCAACCCACAAATCTTTTTTTGTTCACTTCTCCCGAATCATTGAAATAAAAATATGCAAACAAACGCAAGCATCGATCTAACTGACAGAGAAATGAAATCTGAGAGAGATTTTATGCTTTGCATTTTTTTTTTAATACAGAAATTAAAGAACAAAACACTTAAAAGTACCTCCGGCGAGATAGATCCGGCGAGAGAAACTGTTTCCGGCGAGATCTGGCATAGAGAGATTCCGTCCAGAGAGAGATTTTCGGCGAGCTTCGGCAATATCCGTCGAGAGAGAGCGTTTCCGTCAAGATCCGGTGAGAGAGAGCGTGTCCGTCAAGTTCCGGGCAGATCTGGCAGAGAGATTCCGTCCAGAGAGATTTTTTGGCGAGAGATGGATTCCGGAGAGAGAGAGAGAGAGAGAGAGAGATTTTCCGGCGAAATCCGGCAGCGATTCCGTCGAAAGAAGGACTGCCGGCCGCTGGAGAGAGAGATTTGCCGGTGAAGAAAACAAAGAGAGAGAGAACTGAGAAGAGAGAGAAAGAGAGAGGGGGTCTCGTAGAGGGAGAGGCACGTTTGGGATTCTAAAGGAAGAAACTAAAAAATTAAAAATTAAAATTAAAATCCACGTAGGTTGAGTGGGATAGCAGTGGGATGCTGGTGTACAAAATAGCATTTCTCTTTCATAATATATGGAGCTTAAGGTATGCATCTTGACTTGGCTTTGCATTAGTGGAAGCTTCCACTTGGTTTTAGTCATTGTTGTCTGTCTCTTCACTGTCCAGGCATCCTTCACAAATCATATACCGGTGCAGGACAGCCAAATAATTCCACCCAAAAAAAAGTCAAGCTTTTAGATACATTAATTCATAGTGTAATCATTATTTTAACCCCACAATGCACATAATAATATAATATAAAGAGAAACACTATACATGGACCACATTTTTATTTGACTTTGATGATGTGACAATGTAAATTAGCATTGGATAAGCTTTGTTAATTAAAATAATGTTATTTAGTAGAATGTTATACACAGGGGTGGAGTCAGCATTTGTAATTTGAGGGACTAAATTGAAAAAAATAATAATTTGTGGGACAAAACTAAAAAAATTAAAAAATTAAGGTCAATTTTAATTTTAATTTTTTGAAAAAAACCTTGGGTCCTGGGGAGGGTGAGGCCCCCAAGCTCTTTGCTACTTCCGCCCCTAGTTATATGACTATTATATAACTTGATAATATGACAGTGAAAATCAGCAATTATAAAAAAAATAATTGATCTTAATTGTCACGTCATTCCTTCTTTAATGTTTACGACAGTCGGAATAACAATCTCCATTGCTGTTAATTCTGTGCTAACAGAAAGTATAAAACCATTGGCTTGATTCCTAATTTTCACTTCCCATCTTTTAAATTCTAGAACATTATTAATATTTTTTTTTTAATTTTTTGTGTTAATTAGTTAGAACATTATTTTGAACGAGCTAAAAACGGGGGCCTTGAATCTTCTACAGAAATCTATGACGTTACTTTGAACGAGTCAAGTAGTACGTATATATAAATATTAGTCAAAATGTTGAAATTATGCCTTATTTATGTTGCCTTGCAGATATTTATATTCTATTAGATGAAAAATTTGTCCTTTATTTACATTCTTTATATTTTTTTTAATCTTATATAATTTTTGTTTTTTAATGTTTAATCTGATAAATTGACTCAAACTCTTAAAATATATAATACCCACATACATTTTTACAATAAAGTGTAGGAAATTACACAAGTGTCCCTTATGTCATATTTAATTTGATGTATCGGTTACGACTTTAAATTACTGTAACGATAATTACAATAAATGTATTCATATGATTTAAACGGTTTTTTATATTCCACATTATGGTTAATGAAAATAACGGTTTTTATATTAATTATTCTGATTTATTTTTCTTAATGGGAGGAAAATAATTAGCTACTAATAAATGACGAGGGTCCCTGGTTTGCTTATATAAAGAGCCCTATGCATCCATCTTTTGGCACACTCATGGGTACAGGCCAGAAGATCACTCAAATAACATTCTTTTGTTCTTCAGATGTTCGTAGAAATGCTTGATCAAAGATGGCAAGAGATAAGCCTAGATTCTGTCTTTTTATTTCCGTTGCGCATGTTAGATTGGGCATGATTAAGTTTATACATTCTAACATAAAGAACTGTAAATAATAATCCTTATGAAATGATGGTTATTGTCGGATTTTGAGTAATTCATAAATTACACTTTTACGGCACAAAGACTATAAAAATGTTGTTTCTGCTTTCCTTAACCCGCTAGATTGTTAATATAGTTTTTTTAACGGTTCGGATTTAATTTTATATTTATTTATTTTTTATGAAAAATTTAAAATTAAGTTTAGACAGTTATAAAAATTACAGCACATATATTATATATATATTTTTTTAACCAAATGCAGTGTTAATTAATGGTCTATTCATAACTACCTTACTAATCAAAATAAAAGCATACGTACTGCTATGATCCTATCGTTGTTGACATTAACCCCCCCTGCCCCCCTGTGCTTTCCCTTTCTTTAGTTTTCTCTTTCTTGTGTTTTTTTTTTTTTTTTTTTGTTTTGCTTTGTTGTTTTATTTACCCAGACAACAAAAAAGAATAAAAGATTTTAGATTGATGCAGTGGAGGTCTCCTTAATCGATTTATAAAGGAAACATTATTAACAAAGACAACAAGTTTCATGCACCCAACGATTTTAAGGTACAGTCAATTCCGCCATCTCTTACTTTTGTTTGCTATCAAATCCATACCTATCATATCCATAAATATGCTTCTCTTTCTTTGGTTAACATCACCATCCACCTGTCTAGAAAGAAAAATCAAAGCCCATAGAAAGCACTGGTTTTTTCTATATAATATCTCCAATTGAGAGACCTTAATTAATTTCCAACTATGGCAAGCCTCAACTTTGTGAACTTCCTTTCTATTGTATACTCCTTGTTCCTCATTGCCACCGGATGCGGTGTCATGGCTTCGTCGCCGGTCGTCAAAGCGGGTTATTATCCGTCATGGGCTTTGGATAATCTCTCGCCTTCGGCCATAAACACATCATTGTTCACCCACGTCTTGTATGCTTTTCTCGTGCCCAACAATGTTACCTTTGAGTTTGACATTTCAAATTCAGAAGCTGCGATCCTCTCAAACCTCACCACCACCCTTCATCACAAGAACCCCCACGTGAAGGTTCTTTACTCCATCGGTGGAGGTGGCATCGATCCCAAACCTTTTGCTACCATGGCCTCTGCTGCCTCCTCTCGTCGAACTTTCATACATGCAACTATAGAGGTTGCCCGTAAATATGGGTTTGATGGGCTTGACCTTGATTGGGAATTCCCTGAAAGCCCAAAAGAAATGGATGATTTTGCCCACTTGCTAAAAGAATGGAGGCATGCAATCCAAGAGGAGGCTAGGGGCACAAATAGGCCTCCCCTATTGCTCACCGCCGCCGTGTACTACTCGGTGGAATTCTTAGCATACGGCATCCGCCGCTCGTACCCGACGGCTTCGATCAAGGAAAACTTGGATTGGATCAATGTGATGTGTTATGAGTATCACGGATCATGGGACACGTCGGTGACGGGGGCCCATGCTGCATTGTTTGACCCAAGAACTAATTTGAGCTCAATCTATGGGCTCAAGTCGTGGATCAAGGCTGGAGTACCTGGGAACAAGGTGGTGATGGGCTTGCCGCTCTATGGGAAAACATGGAAGCTCAAAGACCCAAATCTGCATGGGGTTGGAGCACCCGCCATTGGCGTGGGTCCTGGAGGTGATTCAGGTGAAGGTGTGCTACTTTTCTCAGAGGTGGAGGCATTCAATAAGAGGACCAAGGCCACCATTGCATATGATGTGGACACTGCCTCGGTCTATTCTTTTGTCGGGACAACATGGATTGGGTACGATGATGCACTATCGATAACAGTGAAGATTGGGTTTGCTCAAGCCCTTGGGCTTCGTGGGTATTTCTTTTGGGCCATTAGTTATGATATCGAATGGAAAGTCACAACACAAGGTATTCTCCTTTCCATCCCATGTTTTATGTTATAGGGGAATATGTGTCATTTGATCGTAGCACACTGACATACGGTGGACCTTTTAATTATGAGTATTAACGCAAGTATTTCTCAATCAGATTATTAATTAACCTTTTTGTTGAACTTGTTGATATGCAGCTTCAAGGGTATGGATCGTTGACAACTGAGATTGGAGCTTCATTATTTACCCTGAAATAAGCTCTCGAGACTCGAGAGATTCCAAATAAAACCTCCACCTTCTTCGTTCTGTAAAGTAAACCAAATTTTCATATTGTAATTGTTTTTATCAGTTTACAAGATTTTATATTCTTGAAGTATTGGGAGTGAGAGAGGCTGGATGTGGAAGTTAAGCTTAACTCATGCATCTATATGTTCCTACATGAACTGATCAAGACCTATCTCATGGGGATATAATTAAAGTGATCGACTGAAAGAAAAAAAAAGAAAAGATGGATAAATTTTACGTTGAACAGAGTATGTATTATTGACTAATGATGGGTTCTAAGTTGAACTAATAAGAGTCTCACCGGCCAACAATAGAGTTTAATGGAGTCTAATCACTGCAAGGAAGAGAAGATGAGTCACACTCAAAAAAGAGAAATTTCATATCCAATAATTTAGATTGACCTTGTTGCAAGCCTCAACGCCCTAATAGCCGTTAATCCTTGAAATTGGCGCGAGTGTTGGGCTTGACTCTCCTTGTTACCAAGAATTGGCCGGCCCAAATCCAAAAAGCGTCCCAACAAATCGATCTATGATTCTAAGCAATAGAATATCTGGATTTGCTTGAAAATATTTTCTTGCACTGGTTAACAACTAGCTAGTGTTCTATAGAAGTTGAGGCAGACTATTCAATGTGTGAAAGAAATATTAATTAATCAGTTTGAGAATTTGCAGTGCAGCATTAAAATGTTTAATTTGATGATCTTTAAAAGGAAACAAACACATTAATCTTAAACCATATCATATAAAAGCTTTAAAGACTTTTTTTTTTTTTTTTAACCTTCTTCTCTATGGCTAAGAACCATCAAATTAAATTTACAAGTTATTAAGAAATCATATAATTATGCTAAAGACACTGCCATTGGACTTCTTACAATATGTTGTCCGTCAGTCCAAGAATACCACCCAAAAGCATACTCATCCTTGGCAAGCTTGCTGATCAGCGTCTTATCACCTTTTACTTTCACCGTGACGGTGAAGTTCTGTTTCTGGCCAACATGATCGAAGAACAAAATACTTGGGGAGGCCTTTATGGAGAATCCCAAAGGTGGTCTGGAAGTAAAGAAGTACACACTCTTGTGGCGACCAACGTTTGTGACTGTCCTCTTAACGGTGACGGTTCCATTGAGTTTGGAGATTGCCAAGGACGGATAGTTGAGGTTGTTTGGTGTGGGTGGAACTGTCGGGCACTTGATTGAGCCAATGCTGCATAAGTAGAGAAGGTAGTCGGTATACGAGGCATCGTACACTAGACCGGGGTCCGATGCTTTTGTGGGCCGCAAGTGGCCGGAGCCATATGCAAAGGGAGTGGCTGGATTGCCAAATTGTTCGCCCAATGGCAAACCCATGTTGTTTATTAACCCAGCTGCGAGGTAGAAATGTGAAACATTAGAGAATTTGGGCCGTGGTAAGTAAAGATGGTTTTCTCATCATGACAACATTTGAAAGTACTAAATTAATGCTTATAATGCTAGAAACTGAAAGAATAATGCTAGAAATCACATCTTTGATATTGCACAATTATTTCAGAATGTTTATATACATACCTGTGGTCATGAGAGCAGATCTTATTGCGGCACTGCTCCAAGTAGGGTGTATGGCTTTGAGAAGTGCAGCCGCAGCAGCCACATGAGGGCAAGACATTGAAGTTCCAGATAAAATATTGTACTTGACAATTCTGTGATCTTGTGCCAACTTTGTAGGAGGATCGCCCTCGCTCCATGCTGCCAGTATATTCAGCCCTGGAGCTGTGATATCGGGCTGCAAAGTGAACCAACAATATTTGGAAGTAAAAATCAAATCCATACTATATATATAGTATGGATTTAGTTTTGTCAGATGTGAATATATGTATGCTAGTAAAAGGACTAAGGTGGACTCTTTTGTTTGTTTTAGGTCGTGGAAATTTGTGTTTGCGTGTTGGGTTTAATTAGGTTGTGCCAAAGCATATATGGATATAAGTCTATATATATCGAGTTGTGTTACGTTATATATATGTTAACTCTAACTCAACCCATTTAATTAAACGGGGTTCTTTAAAAAAATAAAATAAAATTAATTAAACGGGGTAAACTCTTCAACCCTAACTCGCTAATTTCGTATTGAATTCGTATTGGGTTCGTGAGTCTGGTCCTAAGTGATGGTGGTGGTGCGGGGTGTTGAGAACTAATAATGTATATGTGCTTGAAAAAAGAGTAATTACCTTGAGAATATTAGGGTCAATCGAATTTGGACCTCTACTAGTGAATGCGGTCATGAATGGTGCTGGCTTGGTATGTAGCACTGTCTTTGCCGGTATGATAGTAGCCATTGGATTCTTGGTAGAGTTGATATATTTCAAAATTCTGACGGCATCATCGTAAGTTACTGTGGTGGCCGGAAGCAAATGAGAATCACATGTTAACTCAGCTCCGTTTGCCTGACTGTTTCCAAGGATGAAACCAGCACCACCAGCCCTCTTCACTTCCAGGCCTTTTCCAACTCTTGTCCCATTACCTCTCATGCACAAAACTATCCTTCCTTTGGCCTTCTTAGGTGAAAGAGAGCCGGGAAGGCATTGTCTGCAACAATTAATAATCCAATTCAAACAAGTCATTAGCCAAGATTAATGGAAAATCAATCTTTGTATTTACAGAAATTAAACTAATTAAGGACAAATTAGAGAGAGAAATAATTACCCTACAGCGGCTTTGGACACGTCTGGGTTAGCAACATCTGCCGCGTATGCTAATGGATACAACTTATTCTCCATCTTGAATGCAGTCACAGTTTGGCCCTAATAATAATTCAAAACAAAATATGAAACCGATACTTAAAAAACAACAATAAATTTTTTTAGTGTCGACGTTTTGATCACTGGCGACGGTTGATTATCATCACTATAAATTAGTAGAGAATTAAAATTCGCATCGTTTTAGCCCAAGCGACGCAAATTGTCGTCAACTACAAGAGTAACGACGACATCATCGTAACAACGATGTTAAGATAATAATGTCGTTTCCAATAATTACTATGCGATTTGTTAGGATTTTAGTAATTGATCTAGCTTCAGTGCTGTAGTTGAAAATTTCAAAAAATTATGATTTGAAAACAAAAAAAAAATATGTATTTTCAAATTGCAAACAAGCGGATGCGTTTTTAAAAAATGCATAATTTTAAAAGAAAAATTGTGATGTTAATTAAACGCCAATCTGCAATTTTATTAAACCCTTAACTGCATCTTTAAAAATCACGTTTTCAAATCACATGTTCTATTTTAAATGTTCGTTTAGGTTTGCATTCCTAAATGTGTTTGCTTTTTAAAACAATCAAGATCGATGCTTCTAGAGTTAATAATAATAAATAGTATGAATAATAGAAAGCTGTGAAATCCTAACCGAATGATATCTAAATTATGCATAACTTGTTTAAATGTAATTAATTACCTCAATTCTCAAACCATTTCCTAGCACGACAGGAGCGAGAAACTCACGGTCCACACTACTAGCACCGACGGTGATCAGCCATGGAGCCATGTTCGACAAAGTTGAAGGTCCAGGGCCGGAGTTCCCAGCACTACATGCCACCACAATGTTTTTCTTCGAGGCATGGAGTGCTCCAATTGCAATTCCATCGTTGATAAAAGGAGGAGGCGTAGTAGTCCCAATGGAAATGCTTAGTACATCAACGCCGTCAGCTATGGCATCGTCAATGGCTGCCAACATATCTTCCTCAAAGCACGTGGTATTCGACGTCACTTCTTGTTGGCCCGGTATTTGCCAGCAAACTTTGTATATAGCGAGGTGGACAAGTGGAGCTCCGCCAGAGGCAGTGCCACGAGCAAAGCCGCCAATTGCCGAGGCATTGGGGACCCATCGGCCTCCAACTGTGGAGGCAGTGTGTGTTCCATGGCCATCTTTGTCGCGAGGTGACCGGTAATCCTCAGTGGTGTTTAGAGGGCCGAAGTTTGTCTCGTAACCCTTGAGGTAATATCGGGCTCCAATGAGCTTCCTGGGGAGATGCCAATGGTGAAACAAATTTTAGCTGTGGAAATTAAGAAAATAATAGAAACAATATTTCATGTGTTTGGGCTCCAATGAACTCCCCTTTTTTTCAATTTTTTTTTTGAAATAAAAAATAAAAAATAAAAAATAAAAAATAAAAAATAAAAAACTAAAAAAATAAAATTTTAAGTTTTTAAATTTTATAATAAAAGAATAATAAAAAATTTTAAGATGATGCGGCGAAAAGGCTGACGTAACACTAACAGAAGTCAAAAAAATTGGATGGAAAACTAATTGAAAGACTGATTTCAAATCCGTGACAAATTTAAGGTGCAAAATTTGATATTTAAATAGTGAGGGATTGGTTTCAAATCGTGCGTTGATTTGAGAATTTATTAAATATTTACTCTTTTACAAAAATACCTATGATAAAAAAATTTCTAAATTTCTTCCTTTTTTTTCTCCTGATTTTTAATTTTTTTCAAATTTTTTATCAAGGACATTTTTATCATTTGTTTTGCACAAAATGGAGATGTTACAACCACAATGATAGCTTGGGGAGGACATTAGAAACAATTGAAAGCTTGGAATAATTAATGGCATTTTACAACAATATTTCATGTGTTTATCAAGGGCATTTTATCATTTGTTTTGCACAAAATGGAGATGTTACAATCCCATTGATAGTTTGGGAATGACATTACAAAAATTAAAATTTCAGAATTTTCGGAATTGCAAATTATTTGATAATTAGAGTCTTAGAGAGAGGTAAATGTATTTTTTCCTAAATTATATTAAATCAAAGGAAAACATTTGATATGGCATTAAATATGAGGGATATGACATCGATCTCAACAATCGCGAAGCAAATTGGATCGGAATCCCCTATAATTAGAGTGCCGGGCACCCATTTTAGAGGCTCATCATTCAAGAAAATTTAACCCATTAAAGTCAATGGTTAAATGACAAGGGGGTCCCGCTCATGAATCACAGTATATCATTCGCTCCAAGAAATGATATAGAAATATCTTTGTGCTTTCGATTTAGGGAATTAGTATATACTGTTTCTATCCTGTATAATTGGAAGGGGTCCTCCAAATGTGGGCCAGTTATAGACTTAGTAGACATAGAATAATGAGAAGAAACCAAATGAGATAATTACACTTAACTCCCTGATTTATCCACGGTGTGACGATTTACCCTCTAATGTACCAAAATTGGTACATGACCCCCCGAACTTGCCAACGTGTGGCAAAATCAACCTTCCGTCAAATCGACCGTTCGTTTGGACGGAAAGTTAGTCATGTGCAAGTCACGTAACTTGGGGAGGGTCTCTATCTTAAACGATCACGTGACTTGCACGTGACCGATTTTCCGTCCAAACGAACGGTTGATTGGACGGAAGGTTGATTTTGCCACATGTTGGTAAGTTCGGGGGAATCATGTACCAATTTTGGTACATTGGGGGGTAAATCGCCACACCGTGAATAAATCAGGGAAGTTAAGTGTAATTATCCCAAACCAAATAAGAGGACTTCAAATGGCATTGGAATTCTAAGAAAAGCTCACAAGATGGGAAATGCGAAAGAAGCCAAAAGCAATTAAATGATCAAAGCAAATTAATTGGACGCATCTTCCGCACAAAACAATAAATTTTAAATTAAACAGATCGAAATTTACAAAACGACACGGTATTGGACGCAGTGCAGGCCGGCCTATTGGAAGCTGTCATAATTATTACAGTTTTAGAATAAGCAACTGGCATGCATTGAAATGCAAGAGGATGATGCATGTTCGTTCAAGATAAGTTGCATGGCATAATAGGGGTGATAATTAGCCTTCTATATATGGGTCACCTACGAGAAAGGAACTCCATCAAAAGATTCCAAGAGAGGGAGAATTAGCCTTCTATATATGGTTTTAGGTTGCAAAGGTCTTAGAAGCACTGCCCTCTAATTGGAGAGGTTGCCAATTATCATTAGCCTTTTAAATATCAGATAAGTTGCATGGCATAATAGGGGTGATAATTAATTTGTGTTCGTATGTCGAGTTGTGTCGAGACATTAATATAAAATTATATAGGTCAATTTTAATTCGACCAATTTAATTAAACGAGTCAGATCTTTTAACACAGTTAATTTTATGTAGAGTTTGTGTCGGGTTCGAGGGATTGTGTCAAAAATTGTGAACTCTAAATGTCGGGTCGTGTTATGTATATATGTAAGAGTATATAGGTCAATTAAAACCTAGCTAACCCATTAAATGGGTTAGACCATTCAGTCCTAATCCATTTTATTTTATGATGGATTCATGTTGAGTTTGAATATCTGATGCAGGGAAATCTGAATCAGATGATGCTGAGCTGTCAGATTGCACATTGATGGCGTTGAATTACCCGAAGCAGACAGATCAGCGCAAGATTGTAAAGAAATTGTGATCTAGCCTAACTGGGGCAATTTCCGAGTGCGTTATAGTATTTTAGCTATAACTTTGGGTACAAGTATCCGATTTGCACATAAGACCCCAATTTAGAAAGCTCTCTTCGGTACGCACGTCGTAGCCACCTAGCTACGCTGGTGTGCCTTGTTTCGAGCCCAAAATCCCCTATTTTTCTTTCTAAAACCCTAATTTTAGAATTTATTTTATTTTTTTTCCTTTTATGATAACTTTTCGTTTATCGTTTAGGAGGTGATTTTGAGCTCGATTTTGGCCAGATTTTTTGCAGCAGACTTATTTTCTTCTATATTTCGTTTTATTAAGGTTATTAGGGTTTTGCTATTTTTGATAATTTTCAATTATATTAGCTCGGCTTGTGGGCGTTTCTCGACATTCTTGATTATTGATATTTTCATTAAAATTCAGAGATTGTCCTTATGTTTCGGGATAATTTTTCTGTTTTCTTCCTTGCAAACTACCTATTGATTAATTTGCAGAATAATTACTATTTTATCCGGCGTCAATATCCTATAAAAATTAATGTCGGCCTAAGTGGGGCTCGGAGACAAAGAGTTATTACTCCCATGAAAGAAAAGTAAAAGTTTATGCCTATATATATATATATATATATATATAGAGAGAGAGAGAGAGAGAGAGAGAGAGAGAGAGAGCTAGTAATACATAGAAGAAAGCAGGCTCACCTATTACAATGGGATGAGTTAAAAGCGCCTCCAGTTTGGCAGATTCCTTTCCATGATTTTGGGATGGGTCCCATTCCTTCATCGCTGAAGCTCTTTGATTCCGGCCAAACACCTGATCAAAACGACGTCACTCATTACATGCATGCAATCATATTGCCCGCATCCACATGCAATGATGTAATACACATGCATATATATGATTGCTATACAAAGACGATATCGCATGTCAAACAGTCATAGGGCCAATTAAGAGCATGCATGTGATATATGTTGTTTGTATTGAAATTGTTACCGGTATCCAAGAGCCCAACTATAACATCTTTTCCATACTTGGCTTTGGACAGTAACTCATTTCCTCCACTCCTGAAGTTCTTTTGATCTCCCTCTCCTTCTTCTAAGCCTATAAACTCCCATGATCTTGTCGTGTGCAAAGAATACTTCTTTGGGTCGCTCCCAAACACCGATACCACTTCCTCCATTTCTGTTCAAAACCATATTGTTTTATTAATATTCTATATATAGAGAAAGCTAGAGAAATTGGACAAGAACCTTCCGGAAACCCTTTCAAGGCCTTGCCAGGTAAACATGAGACTCATGTCTCACACTCCTCTTACCATGGACCGTTGAGTCGCGGGTTTCGCCCGGGACTAGTCCTGAAAGGTAGTTTGCACTCTGTGATCAGTTCCGAACCTGAGACCAAGAGGAACAGAGCACTCAAAGTCTCAGGCTACAACCAACTGAGCTAACCCCTTGGGGTTAATAGTAATTTCCTTTACCAGATAGCTTGGAGGCTTCTTCGGGTGTGAGCAATGCGGCGAAGCCATTGATGCTGTGCTTGTAGCTGTAAAGTAGAGAAGCTCTGGCTTCGTCCTCAGTCGTTTTCACAGAGAGCAGATATGAATGATGAGTGTCTTGAATCTCATGCAATGATTTTTCTCCGTTGTTCCCTCCAAAGTACACTATGTAAACCTGTAATCACAAATTAATCTTTCGATTGCTAGAATAGCTAGATAACCCAAATAGAAAATAATATAATTAAAAACGATACACAATCCTTTGAGAAGAGGAAAAAGACCTGTTTTTCTGCACATGAAGCTAAGAAAGGGAGGAGGATAAGGAGGACGATGGAGATAGTTGAGAATCTCTTCATTTTACGTCCTCACAACCCCCTGCATTCAATTAACCCAAGACGGCAAGACCTATATATACATATATAGTTGCATACTATGTCCTCATATATTCCCCATGCCAGCCGAAAACCTCTTTATAGACTATAATTATGAGAGGGAGGAGGATGCCGGTCTATTGTGGTCTCTTTCTTGTTATTTATTTATTTTTAAAAAGATAAAATTTGAATATGATGTCTTTTCTATATAGAAAGAGTAATGCTATAGACCACATTTTTATCACACAATGCTGATATATGTGATAATTTCAACAATTTTATTTTATTTTATTTTATTTTTTTAAAGGTTTGATCTAAAGATTGATAAACACTGTCACATCTGCTGGCCAAGAAGATAGTGATATTAATAGTTAAATAATTACTTAAAAGTATGTCAAATGGTGATATCAGTAGTACAGGATGGTTTAATGGTCTCAAGAAAATTTTTAAGTGATTAAGCAAGTATTAGAACGAAAGTTGACTCTCACAATGGGAATTCCACTCTCACAATGGGAATTCCTAAACCTAATTAGTATTAGTTTATTTAGGTTCCATTGATATCCTAATGGAGCTGAGTCAGGCTATGGCTTAATCGGATTTGAGGGAGCGTTTATAGTTTCCCCCACGATCTAGACCACTCCTATGCGATTCCCAGCAGGTAGAGTAGCTACTTTGTGCTTAAGCTTTTAGAACAAGTGGTGATTTAGCATGGTATAAAAGTCAAAAGTCCTGAGTTTGAACTTGTTTCAGTCATTCACCATTTATTTCAATTAAATATCCATTTGATCTAGCTTTGATAGTGTTAGGCCTCACCAATTTAAAAAATGGAGTTTAAGCCCATATGTGAGGGCGAATATTATAATATTGATTACATGATTAAATTTACCTCTTTTTATCAGCTTAACCTTTTGGGATAAGTAGTAATTTAAGACCCTGACGGTCGCCCCCTCATGCCTTTATTGAATAAAAAAAAAAAAAAAAATTTGTCAAATAGTGTATTCTGTTCCAAATTGGCCCATGCTCACTAATTGATCATAATGGCATGGGCTACATGCATCAGTCACTCCAAATCAAGCGTCTCTCTCGGCGTGTACCGCCCATTAGCACAACGTCAACATTTGGTGCCCAAGCCAATTGCCTTTGCCCTCTTATCCCCTTTCTATTCTCCGGCCCCAATCTTACTTGTATGGTTTCTATGACTAAAATATCAATCTTTATCGCACTAAATTTTGTACGTGGGAACCACGTCACATGGGATTGGAAAAGGATCCTCTTCAATTAAAATGCCCTTTTACGCATTCTCCCCTCGTCTCCCCCCTTATTACCCTTTTATAATAAAAAAATTAATTTTTATAAGAAAAAGAGGGTGATGAGGAGGGATAAGTGGAGGATCTTTAGCATTTTTCGAAATAGAAATGAAGTGAATAAATGGATTCCTTACAAAATTGAAAAAAATACAAAATGACATTTGCCTTTTTCCTTATTCCCTTTTTATTTTTTTTTATTTTTTATTTTTATTTTTTAAAGGAACAAGATTATAGCCATGTTTGAAATTCTCCTCCCCCTTCACTCTCTTTATTTTTACTCTCTAAAAAAATATCAACTTCAAAACATTCTTAACTTTTTCACTTTTTATATCACATCAATACTTTTTTAATTTTTTTATATAAATTATTTCAATTTTATATCACATCAATTATATTTTACAATCACTAAAAAAAAGAAAAAAAAAATAACTTCCTTTCCCCGGCATGAGGTGAAAGAATATTTATACTTTTGATGACCTGAAAACAGGGAAAGTAAAAGTCTACAACTACCGTGTATATATGTTCATTTTCTGGGACAACCCTTACATTGTTTATCGATCTATCATTAAATCCAACAACCATCTCATAATTAAAGTTGGCTGATTATGTTGATAATTACTCCATTAAACAAATCATTAACCCGTGTATTTGTAACCTTTCCTTCTCATTTGGTAGGGTTGACAATTCGGGTTCACGGGTCGGGTTCGTGTAAACCCGACTGACCCGATTACATAAACGGGTCTGACACGAACACGACCAGATTATTAATCGGGTTGTGACACGCGACCTAAACACGACCCGATTAATAATCGGGTAACCCGAACACGACCCGACAAACACGACTAATAAGCGTGTCACTCGTTTACCCGACACGACCCGGCCCGACACGGCATCAATTTCACTGTTTTCACATGTTTCACCCTTCAATTTTAGTTTTTACCTTCAAATTTTTTTTTAATCGGGTTATAATCGTGTTGGCGGGTAATCGTGTTAGCAGGTCAACCCGCGTAATCAGGTTATAATCGTGTTGGCGGGTCAACCCGCGGGTTGACCCGCCAAACACGATTATAATCGGGTCGATCCGATTATAACCCGAACCCGATTATAACAAACCCAAACCCGGTTTTTTCATGTCGTGTTCGTGCCGGGTTCGCGGGTCGTGTCAAAAATTGCCAACCCTACCATTTGGCAATCCCCCCCCTCCTTTTTTTTTTTTTCAACTTTTTACATTACATCAACAATTTTTTATAACTATTTAAAAAATAAAATTCACTACGATACAATTTTATTTTATTTTTTTTTATATATAAATTCTTTCTACTTTATATTACATTAATAACTTTTTACTATCACTTATAAAAAAAAAAAAAATGAGAAGAAGGGGTTGCCAAACAAGGCCTTCATTTTCCCATTACATGGCATCTAACTTCCCATTGAATGGATGTGTTGGGTAAATACTTGTGTTGCCAAATTTTTGTTTGAATGGTAGTAAGAAGTGATTGATGTGATAAAAGTATTAAAAAGTTTGGATATGTTTCATAGAAAAGTGAAAAAATTTTGTTTTAAAGTAGGGTTTTTTTATTTTTTATTTGAATAATAATAAAAAATGATTGATGTGATATAAAAAATGAAAAAATGTTAGAATGTTTTGAATTTTGCATTTTTTTGAGAAGAGAGAAAAAAGAAAAGAAAAGTACAAAGTAAAAAAGTTGGGAGATGAAAGATAGTTGCCAAACATGCTCAATCTTCTGCAGTAGCCACTCCTTATACAAAGGACTATTGTCATGCTTTAAAGCATTCTTATTACGCCAAATGTGATACATAGTAGCCCCAAGAGCCAACCTGAACACATGGGCTTTAAAAGCCTTCTTTATTTCACGGTTGTTACTTTCAGTTGTTGGAATTAGGTCCTTTTCAGGGATAATATTGCCTTTGCAAGCAGCCTTGTGCGCAATGGCGCAGCCAGGATTACAGTTTGGGGACAAATTTTGTTTTTTTCTTCGTTTTGATAAATAAAAAAATAAAAAAATAAATGGTCTGCCACGTCTTGGTTTGCACAACAATTTATCTCATTGTGTGCCTCTCCCTCTCCCTCTCCGCATCATGACTTGCTTAGTGACCACCGCCAGCCATATTCGGAAAAAATTTTCTTTTAATGCTCCGTTTGTTTTGGCGTAAAATGATTTCTAGAAAACGATTTCGGCATTTTTCGGTGTTTGGTAGGGGCGAAAATAATGGTCAACGAAAATCATTTTCGGTTTGATCATAAAAGCTTCTTCAATTTTCGGAAAACGATTTACGATTTTTAAAACCGTAAATCGTTTTTCGAAATAAAACTCTTCGTCCTTACACGCATGTTTGATATCCGATCGTCAGAATTTAACAATTATCGGTCGTCGAAATTCGGTCGGCGTCGGAGTCCGACAACATCCGGTCGTCGGAATTCAGTCGGCGCCGGAGTCCGAGAACATCCGGTCGCTGGAATCCTGCCGGCGCCGGAATAAGGTTACCGGAATTGTGCCGGCGCCGGAATCCGGCCACGGGATGACCAAATTCCGGCCAGAATTTACCGGTTTCCGGCCAAGCCGGCCGGATCTGGACGGATCCGGCTATTGATCCAGCCGGATCTGGCCAAAACGGCCAGGATCCGGTCATTGATCCGGCCGGATCTGGCCAAAATGGCCGGGATCCGGCCGGATTCCGGTCAAACTTTTTCGCTGGAATCCGGCGACATTTGCCAAACTCTGATTTTTACATTTCGTAATTTTTTCGTGCGAACCAAACACTGAAAAATATTTTCAAGAAAATCATTTTTTCTGAAAATAATTTCGTCGAAATCATTTTACGTCGAAACAAACAGAGTATAAATTGACATTTAATTCGGTTTATAAAAATGTTAGTAAAAAATATATGTTTAATTAAAAATGAGCTTGATGAATGTGTTGTGTTCACATCATACTGGGAACTCTACCAACAACACTTTTATTTTTTTAAGTATCTAATATAAAAAGTTACTTAAAACACGTTATGTCAGTTTGTGTAAAATAAGTATGATAAACCAGTGTGAAGAGTAACATTACTTATCATATTATCAATTCTAACTTAAATGCCCTAAATTAATTCAATATTAAATGCCCTTTCTATTCTCCGGCCCCAATCTTACTTGTATGGTTTCTATAACTAAAAAAATCAATCTTTATCCCATTAAATGTTGTACGTGGGAACCACGTCACATGGGATTGGAAAAGAATCCTCTTCAATTAAAATGAAATAGAAATGAGTGGATAAGTGGATTCCTTACAAAATACAAAATAGATGGATGAAAAAAATACAAAATGACATTTGCCTTTTTCCATTTTTTTTTAAAGGAATAAGATTATATTTAATGCTTTTGATGACCTGAAAATTAAATTCCTTTTGACAAGTCTACAACTAGTATATATGTTCATTTTCTGGTTTGGTATCCTCTCTAGTTCAGTTGAACATGAGAGAAATTTGTCCTTTCACTTAAACTAATTAGCTCCTCTTCAGTTCTGAACGGGAGATAAGTCAATCAGTGCAAAAAAAAAAAAGAAAAAAGGATAAATTTGTCTTTTTACATTTTTTTGAGCAAATTTGCCTTTTCACTTAAACTAACTAGCTAATCTCTAGTTCAACTAAACTTGAGAGGATCCAAATGCAACCACTACGTTGACTTTATCGATCTATCATTAAATTCAACAGTTGTGTCATATATAAATTAAAGTTGGCTGATTATGTTGTTAATTACCTCATTAAACTAATTATGTCATTTGAGATTAAAACAAATTAAATTATTTATTTAATGTTATTTTACTCTCTTATACATCTTTTGTTTATTTTGGTACCAAAAATGTGTAAATCCATCATTGCACGTGGATTCCCCACACACACACATATATATATATATATATAAACAAAAAAATATGTAGCAGAATGACACATTTCTTTATTTATGTATTTTTTAATAATTATATATTATTATTTATTATATGAGAATATATGTTACGAATGCAAATTACTTATAAGATGCGGGATTTGAACTTCAAGCTCATAGATTACATGTCAAAAAAGATTGTCTTTGGATACGTTTCGTATGCGGGATAATTATTTCATTAGAAAAAATGAATAGTATTATTAAGAATGGAAGAAGTTAGAATAAAATAATATTGGTGTTAAAGTATACGTATACTCTGACACTTGGAATTAGGCATTCTCTCATGGACCATGAGAATGGCTATTCCAAGACTATTCAATTTCACTTTCTTCCATTTTCAATAGAAATTATTATTATTATTTTTTTTTTGGTTTCTAATAGAATAATCATTCGACATACCTAGTGTAGCTTTAGTCCCTAATTTGGCAAATCCACGACTCGTGCATCACGGGCAAGAAGCATTTGATCATTATGCATAACAAATTATCATCAATGAGTAGCTTTCATATTGTAAATCATGATCAATAATATTCTTCAAATCCATGGTGGTTGCTTCCTTGATTGCCAAGAGCGCAACCTTAGCTAGCTTCGCTGGAACAACTCTAATCATATCCTAATTCAGTGCGAAAGATGATCGATCATGAAATTAAGGACCTAAGTTTTATGTTTTTCCTATTAATTTAATTCACATATCTAGTAATTAAGTGATTATGAAATTAGTTGGCGCAATGCGAATTTCAATATAATTGATTTCCATGGTGGATAAATTAAGGATTGAAGTTTTTTATTTTTGGTTGAATCAAGGAAATTGCTCCTATTCTCGGCAAGGGCGGAGAATTGAGGATTTTATTAAAACTATCGACATTTTTTAATGTGAAATGTTTCATAATATTTTGAGAGAAAACAAATTAATTGGCTGAAAAATGTTCACTACATATAGGTTTTTTATTTTTAAGATCACTACATGTAGTTGCGCATAGAGAGAAGCGGTCTTAAAACACTACTTGAGATTTTTGATTTAAATGTTTGTAGTTTTTTTTTCAAAATATATGATATGATTTCTTCCCTAGATAATGATGTTAGGTATGGGGATTCCCCCTTCCTCTGAACTAGGAATGCATATGATCATATTGGGGGATTTGATTTTATTCCGTTGCAATTGGAGCAGAATCTCTGGGCCCATGAATGGGTTTTTAATTTATGGGATAATTTTATGACTCCGGTAGGTTGGGCTGCCCTATCAGCCCAATTCCCAACAATACCCAAAGTAGAACTCCAAAACCATTTTTGACCCATTCACCAAATACACTTCTTGAAACATAGGTATTAATTTTCACTTTGTTCACAACAAGGTGGCTAGGAAGGATCTTGATGTTCTGTTTATCTCCAATAATGATTTTCAGTTTCATTAATGCTTTATTTGTTTTAACGTAAAATATTTTCAACAAAATTATTTTTCAAAAGAAATGATTTCCCTAAAAATATTTTGTAGCGTTTAGCTCGTACGAAAAGATCATCAACAGCGAAAAACGGAATCTGGCAATTGGATATCAAAATTTAGGAACCTTCGGTGGTAGATTCGAGCTACCAATAAACTCTAATATCCGGCAGTGGCGGATTCCCACAAACGTACGTGCAATAATGAAGAGTTTAAATCCAAAAAACGATTTACGGTTTTCAAAATTGTAAATCGTTTTTCAAAAATTAGATAAGCTTTTACGGTCAAACTGAAAATGATTTTCGTTGACCATCATTTTTGATCGGTTGTACCAAACACTGAAAAATACAAAAAATATTTTATGCCCAAACAAATAGAGCATACATCTTTAAGAGAGAGAGAGAGAGAGAGAGAGAGAGAGAGAGAGGAAAATATCTTTAAATGGACAAGTAGTACAAAATTATGCCCCCAAAATGTTTGTGTTTTTTTGAAAGAGTAATAATGCTAGAGGTTTAACCATTTTATAATTTGTTGACACTTGTTAAAATATGATTTAAACTAGATTAATCACTAAATTTTTTTAACACTTTTCAACTACATGCTGACACGTATCAGCAAGTAGTAAGAGAAAGGGTTATAAGTCTAACATTTTTCTTTTTTAAGTATTTCACTTTAACCCATAATTTTTGTTTGTCATACTTTGAATTTAATAGTTTATAAATGTCACCATATGTGATTAGAGGGCAATTTTTTTTTAGTGGGTGACGTAGTTTCAACACCTTTTAGCAAATTGTAAAAAGAACTCTAAAAGGGTTGTACTTCTAACATCATTCTTTTTGTTAGTTCACACGTACGTTGATTTACTAGAAAAAATTACATCTTAGATGGTAGAAAAATAATTTGAGTAGGGTAACCAATCGGGTTGAATTGAGTTGGGTTGTAAGCCAAACATGAATTTTTTTTTTTAAAAAAAAATTGAAAGACTTGAAAAGAATGTTACATCCAAACAATCGGGACTTATTACGTCGGTTATTACCGTCATCCAACCGAGTAGGTCGTCATTTAACTCATTTTGGTAGCTATTACTACAGGATTGTAGAATATGAAGTCGTTGTAACAACCATAAAGGTCGTCACTGCAATTACTAAAAGGAAATTGAAAAACGTTTTTTTTTTTTTTCAAATCATGCGGGAGCGCGACGATGCTTTTCCTTGTTTTCTTTTCCGGAGCGCGAAGACAGAGAGATGGAGGAAGTGTCTGCTTTGGAGTGAGGGAGATTTAATTTCACAGTTTTGTGCATCCATTGGCGACCGGTCCAAAGGTTTTATCTTTCGCTTCAGGATTTAGCTCCAAGCTTTGTTCTTTGACGCCTGTTTCTGAATATTTCAGTTTCAAGAACAACCACCTGCTTTGCTCTCTGTGGTTCAAGGACTGAGGATGGGCTTAGCTTATATGATCTGAGAAGCAAGAAAAGGAGAGAAACAGAAGCTCACCTAGGAGACCCATGTTTCTAAGTCGCTGTATAAGCTCGGAGAGCAGACTAGGGAGGCTGCTAATTAGGAGGAACAAAACCGCTGCATTGGATTTTTTAACATCAAATTAAATCATCTAACTAACAAGAAAGCTTAGGTTATAAAACTTTTTAGGCAAAATACTTCTTACTATGTTCCAACAATCCAACCTGTGTTTGCTTCATGATCATCTTTTCTGAAAATTCTAGTCATTCCAAAGTCTGAGATCTTGGGTTTCATCTCTTCATCTAATAAAATGTTGTTAGCTTTCAAGTCTCGGTGAATAATCGTCATTCTCAAGTATTTTTGGAGATATAGAAGCCCTTGAGTAATCCCTTCAATAATGTCAATGCGTTTTTTCCAATCCAATAGATACCGTCTAATAGGGTCTATGTCAAATTACATTGTGAAAAGTTAGTCATTAAATTATTTTTTAAATTTAATGGTAAATTAAAAAAGAAATTAATTACCTTTTGATTTTAGCTTTCTCTTCCTTAAATAACACATCACCGCCACTAGTAGGAGAAAAACGGCAACAATACTTGTAAGCAAAACGATCACTAACAATCTCCATTTTTTGTGCTGATTGTTCTGATTCTCGTTAATTACAACCCCCTCATTGACCCCTTGAGTTGAAACTGAAATCATCATTCATATATATATATATATATATATGATAGAAACATGTCATAAAGATCTTACAACATGCTACAGACTGGGAAAATAATAGAAAGTTCTGATCAGATGAATGAAAAACAATGGCATGTTCTTACAGTTTTATTCATTACATGTTAATGTCACGAATTTCCAGGATCAGGTGATACATCATTCTCTCTAGATATCAACCTACTGTTGCAGTTTCTTTCGTACTTGAAATATGGATCTTATCATCCCAAATGGTCAACAAGGAAAAATACATTTGTCCTCCAACTTCAAATAGTAGCATTTAAATAAGAAATGTATTTTTTCATCTCCATCGATATTTTATTTTAATTTTTTTTTAAAAAATTCACTATTAGATCTGTAGAACCTTATAAATTTAATAATGAAGAATTTAAAAAATAGACGGATGGGAGATGAGGAATAACACGTTTCCATTTAAGTACCTCAAACTATCATCCCATGTCAAAAAGATTACTTTGTCAGCAACAACCATTAAAATGGATGAAAAATGGCATTTAAATACTTCAAACTATCAACCCATGTCAAAAACGCCAATTTGTTAGTGACAAATTGTTGAAATGAATAGAAAAGTGGCCGCACGCACTACAAAAAACTTGTTTTTTAGTCACTTGCAGTTAGCCAGGTGCATGAAGGTCATACACGTGGCTAATTGCTAGCCACGTGCAGTTAGCTACGTGGGTTTCGCTTGGTGAATCCGGTTGTTGCTAAATGTACATTTAGCAACGTGTACTTTTATATATGTGGCTATTTAACCACTTGACTTTTAGCCACGTGCCATCTTCAAGTGGCTAAATGTTTTTTTTTAATAAAAAAAATGAAAAATTATATATTTTTAGCCACCTATTCCTTACCCATGTCACCAAAATCAGTGTTTTTTTTTTTTCAAAAAAAAAAAAAATACCAGAAAAGAACAGATATCAATCTGTTCTTTTCTTCTTCATTTTTTTTTCTTTCTAATATTGTATACGGTATACGGAGGAATGGCTGGCGTATGCGGCGATCCGGCGAGATCTGGAGAAACGGCCAGTGTATTCGGCGAGATCTGGAGAGACGGCCGGTGTATCTGGCGAGATCTGCACTGGATCTTCTTCCAACTCGTCGTCGAGATCAGGGGAGGGCCGGCGAGAATACCCACGCTACCGATCGATGAAAATACCCACTAAAAAATACCCATTTGGCCGAGCAGAAAACACCAAAAGAAACCAACTACTCCGTCGACTAACAAAAAGGACAAAAAAAAAAAAAGAAACAAAAAGACCAAAAATCACCATCAAAAGGACCCATAAACCACCGGTCTCTTCTCCATCACTGACGACAAAAGCGAGCTTCTCCGGGTGTTGGCGATTGAGTCGTGCGTCTGGGTGGGGGTGAGTCGTTGTCTGCTGAGAAAAAAATATAAACAAAGTGAGAAATTTTTTAGATGAAAACTGGGGAGAGACGTGGGAGCAGGGAGCTGGAAAAAAGAAGAAAATGGGGAGAGACGAGAGAGTTGAAAAAAATAAGAAAAATAGAGGAAAATGAGGAGAGACGAGAGATAGAGAGATTTCTAAAAAAGAGAAAAAAAAAATTAGAACAGCCAGATTTGTCGCCTATTTTAGGCGACAGATTCGGCTTTTAAAAAGAAATGAAAAAAAAATTAAAAAATTGAAATCAAAACAAATTTAAAGCAAACAGAAGCGCGGGGCCTTTCTCCCCAAAACATGCAAATAGGGACGTGGTGATAAAGCAAGTTGCTAAAATTTTAAATTTTAAAACTAGTTAAAAACTAAAAAAATATGAATATTTTAGCCACGTGTCTTATTTGAGACGTGACCATTTGGACACGTGTATTAATTACATGTGACCAGTTGGACACGTGTAATTAATATACGTTGCGACATGGCCACGTAGATTTATTGCACGCGGCAATATTGCCATGTGTACTAAATACACGTGTCCAACTGACTTTTCTATCTTTTCTGCTACATTTAGCCACGTGGTCTTTATGACACATGGCTAATTGGCCACGTGGCTACAATAACAGTTACCGTAGCCACGTTGCCAATGTCTTGTTTTTTTTTTGTAGTGATGTGACTACTTTTTTTTTTTTTTTTGTGTGTTTAGTTTTTTATGTAATTAAAAATGTGGGTATTTAATTAAGGTATCTAATTATCACTTTTGGAAATTTGGTAGTACATGTGAAAAAAGTGGTGATAGTTAGGGTCAGAATGTATGTTACACTAACAAAAATCTTCTCAAGAATATCTCATTGATTTCCTCTCCAATATCTTTCCTTATTTTTCCACCCTCAATATTTTTCACTTTAATATTTCTTGATTTTGTGCCATGATTAATGGGATGTGCTCCTCTTTATTAGCCTATATATTCATATCTTTTGTAATCAAAAGCACTCAATGAAATAAGAAGCAATGTAGCGTTTTCTCTTTTTTGTGTTCTCCTCTTCTTCCTTTCCATCTCTTTTATTTTATTTTACATGGTATCAGAGCCTGAATAGGCCAACGCCAATCTTTCGATCCTTCATGTTGCAACCTTTGTCAAACATTAAACCATCTTCCAGTTTCAAATTTTCTACCTAGATGTTGCATGTTTTCCTTCAGCCGAACCTCTCCAGAAAACTAAACCACCTCTTTTGTACTGCACCAGTCCTTCCTACCGTACCATTTGGCCAATCTGCAGAAGACCCAACACCAGCAGACACAAAGTCGATACCCAGAGACCACGGCCCAAACCTCTCTCCTCTGTTTCCCTTTCTCTTTGCTCTCTCTCAGAACTTTTATCAAACACCTCACCTTCACATGACATCCACAGATCTAGTTCTCCCAAAGAAATCTCTCTTCTCTTCAACGAGATGCCCTGTTCCTAAACCACAAAATTACTCAGACTCTACCATTACTGCACATACCCAGCAACCTCTCCATTCACCTTCCTCTCCATCACTCAGAAGCTCTTTTTTCTTGCTTACCGACAAAAGACCAGCATAAGCTCCTTTGCACTTTTGCTATGCCCAGTGTCTTCAAAATCTTCCTTTGTGCCTCTCTATCTTGCACACCCTTATCGCTGGCACACTCTGCACCGCGTTATGACCATCTTCATTTCGTACCTCAGCTTCCACCTCTAGTGACCCTTCAATCATCATAATATCTCCTTGGTGAACCAGGCACGACCCAGATGCTTTCTGTAACCCCCTTTCCTTCATCATCCTTCTCACATACTCTACATCAGCCCAATATCCCTTCTCTACCACTCAAAAATAAAAAATAAAAAATTGCAGTTCAGCAGTCCCTTGCCGCAAAGTTTGTGTGCTCCACTGTAGCACCACCTCCAGCGTCTTTTTCTGCATCCTTCCCCGACGACTTCTCCACCGGCCAAGTCTCCCACCTCTGGCACCGTTTTCAGCCGCGAATCCACCAGTTTCCGTGCCTTCCCCATCCACCGTGAACTCTCCTCATAAGGTTGTCCACAAGTTGCAGTTTTTTTCTTTCTTTCTTTCTTCTTTTTTTTTTTTTTTTTTTTTGGTTTTGTATCCTGTCTACCGTTGTTTTAAGTCCATTTTTCCTTTATTTCTTTTCTCTTGTGCTGTAATATGAAGAATATGTTGCAAAAAAAAAAAGAAAAAAAAAGGGAAATCAGAAGATGCTAGAACCTGCTAGACGTAAAAAAAAAAAAAAAAAAGGAAAAGAAAAGAAAAAAAAAGGAAAAAAAAAAAAAAGAGAAGAAAAGAGAAGACAAGAAAAGAAAAGAAAAGAGAAAAAAGAAAGAAAGAAAGAAAGAAAGAAAAACCCATTGTTGGCCCAATTTCAAGCTTGAGACAAATGTTCAAAGGCCCAAACCCATTTAAGCCATAGTTGGCCCTCTTCTCTTTGGCCCATTGTTGGCTCGATCTCTTATTTGTGGTAATGTTTCAAAACCCAAGCCTGTCTTTAATTTCTTTTGGCCTATAGTTGGCTTTATTTTTTGGCCTTTGAGGTACAATTTGTAAACTCGGGCCAACACACAAAAAACAAAAAAAAAAAGAAAAGAAAGAAAGAAGGTTTCATGATAATGATCCGACGCAGAAAACAAACTGAAGAAAATTCCTCCCATCAGTTTGCGGGGGAGTGTTAGAGAATAAAGAGCCGTTACAGCATATCAAGAATATCTCATTGATTTCCTCTCCAATATCTTTCCTTATTTTCCTACCCTCAATATTTTTCACTTTAATATTTCCTAATTGTGTGGCATGATTAGTTGGATGTGCTCCCCCTTTATTAGCCTATATATTTATATATTTTGTAATCAAAAGCACTCAATGAATAAGAAGCAATGTAGCGTTTTCTCTCTTTTGTGTTCTCCTCTTCTTCCCTTCCATATCTTCTATTTTATTTTACAGTGTGTATATATATAATATATATAGTTGATTCATTAGACATACCTTAAGATTGTTAGTTAAAAGTAATTGTGAGCTGGCTTTGTTGACGTTTCTAGCTAGAATTGACTTTACAAATCTTATGGATCGATTGCTCCCTTGTGACGGAGGGGGTGGTGTCACCGTAACCTCTCATCGTGAGTTTTTTGAAAGTCTACTAACGCGTCGTATTTTTATTTTTTTCAAGCGAAGGATTGTGTATTGAGCAGCTTTATTGTGCCCTCCCACAGCACTCGTTGAGATCAGTTGATAAGCCCGTCTGAATCTGAGCTAATCATTTCTTAAAACGGGCCTCTAGTCCAAGCCCAATGACCGAAACCAGGTCATTATGAACTAACAAAATTTTTGTCAAATTTTCTAACGAGATATTGGTTAATTTAAACTAGAATTGAGTTTCACGGTATGCCAATTTTCGTGCATATTCTTTGGCTACATGGGCTGCTTCTCATATTGTGTCTGAAAGCATTTTCAATTGATCTTTCATTATCTCTTTCATTAAGATCAAGAGTGGAAAAATCCTCCTTAAAACCATTTTCTAATTTGACTAGAAGAAAAAAACAAAATTTGGAATTATGGATTCCGTACAAAGCAACAATCATTGAGCAAGTTGAAATTTTTGACTATTGTTAATACAAATCTGCCCATCACCTCTAGAATTTTAAGCAATCTGACCATATCAGCCAATGAGGGTAATCAGTCAACATAAGTTGTTCATTTCATAATATATGGAGCTTAAGGTATGCATCTTGACTTGGCTTTGCATTAGTGTCCACTTGGTTTTAGTCATTGTTGTCTGTCTCTTCACTGTCCAGGCATCCTTCACGTGACAAAGCATATATTCAGTGCAGGACAGCCAAATAATTCCACCCAAAAACAGTCAAGCTTTTAGATACATTATATTATAAATTAATATAATATAAAGAGAAACACTATACATGGACCACATTTTTATTTGACTTTGTTGATGTGACAATATAAATTAGCACATGATAAGCTTTTGTTAATTAAAATAATTCTATTTAATAAATGTTATACGTATGGGCCAAGTCAGCATTTGCAATTTAGAGGGCTAAATTGAAAAAAAAAATTTGAGGGGCAAAACTAAAAAAATAAAAAAATCAAGGGCAAAATTTAAAACCTCCACCTTTGGTTATACGGCTATTATACAATTTGATAATATGACAATAAAAATCAACACTGTTAAAAAAAATGGTTCATTTTAACTGTCACGTCTTTCTATCTATAATCTCTATAACAATCGAATATCAGTCTCCTAATACTGTTAATTCTGTGCTAACAGAAAATAAAAAACCATTGGCTTGATTCCTACTTTTCACTTTCATCTTTTAAATTCTAGAACATTTTTATTATTTTTATTTTTTGTGTTAATTAGTTAGAACATTACTTTGAACGAGCTAAAAAGTGGGGCCGGCCTAGCTTGATCGAATCTTCTACGTATAGAAATCTATGACGTTACTTTGAACGAGCCAAGTAGTATATATATATTAGTCAAAATGTTGAAATTATGCCTTATTTATTTTGCCTTGCAGATATTTATAATTCTATTAGATGAAAAACTTGTCCTTTATTTACATTCTTTATATTTTTTTTAATCTTATATATATATATATATATATTTTAATGTTTAATCTGATAAATTGACACAAACTCTTAAAATATATAATTTCCACGTAAATTTTTACAATAAAGAACTGTAAATAATAATCCTTATGAAATGATGGTTATTGTGGGATTTCGAGTAATTCATGAATTACACTTTACAACACAAAGACTATCAAGATGTTGTTTCCGCTTTCCTTAACGAAGAACTCCAGCTAGATTGCATGTTAATATAGTTTTTTAGCGGTTCGGGTTTAATTTCAATTTTTTTTTTTAATGAAAAATTTAAAATTAAATTCATACGGTTATAAAAGTTATAGCACATATTATATATATATATATATATATATATATATATATATATATATATATATATATTTTTACCGAATGCAGTGTTAATTGGTCTATTCATAATTAACCTTAGTAATCAAAATTAAAGCATCCTCCTATCGTTGTTGATATATTAACCCCCCCTGGCCTCCTGTGCTTTCCCTTAATTTCTTTAGTTTTCTCTTTCTTGTTTCTTTTTTGTTTTGTTTTTTTGTTTTTCCTTTTGTTTGGCTTTGCTGTTTTATTTGCCCAGACAACAACAAAGAATAAAAGATTTTAGATTAATGCAGTGGAGGTCTCCTTAATCGATTTATAAAGCTTTTAAAAATTTGAAGTCCTTATAGAAACATTAATTAACAAAGACAACAAGTTTCATGCACCTAACGATTTAAGGTATAGTCAATTCTGCCATCTAACTTTTGTTTGCTATCAAATCCATACCTATCATATCCGTAAATGCTTCTCTTTCTTTGGTTAACATCAGCATCCACCTGTCTAGAAAGAAAAATCAAAGCCCCTAGAAACTGGTTTTTTCTATATAATATCTCCAATTGAGAGACCATAATTAATTTCCAACAATGGCAAGCCTCAACTTTGTGCACTTCCTTTCTATTGTATACTCCTTGTTCCTCATCGCCACCGGATACGGTGTCATGGCCTCGTCTCCGGCCATCAAAGCGGGTTATTATCCGTCAGGGGCTTTGGATGATCTCCCACCTTCAGCCATAAACACATCATTGCTCACCCACATCTTGTATGCTTTTCTAGTGCCCAACAATGTTACCTTCGAATTTGACATTTCAAATTCAAAGGCAGCGATCCTCTCAAACTTCACCACCACCCTTCATCACAAAAACCCCCATGTGAAGGCTCTTTACTCCATCGGTGGAGGTGGTATTGATCCCAACCCTTTTGCTGCCATGGCCTCCGCTGCCTCCTCCCGTCGAACTTTCATACATGCAACTATAGAGGTTGCTCGAAAATATGGGTTTGATGGGCTTGACCTTGATTGGGAATTCCCTGAAAGCCCAAAAGAAATGGATAATTTTGCCCACTTGCTAAAAGAATGGAGGCATGCAATCCAAGAGGAGGCTAGGGGCACAAATAGGCCTCCCCTATTGCTCACTGCCGCTGTGTACTACTCGGCGGAATTCTTAGTATATGGAAGCCACCGCTCGTACCCGACAGCTTCGATCAAGGAAAACTTGGATTGGATTAATGTGATGTGTTACGATTATCACGGATCATGGAACACGTTGGTGACGGGGGCCCATGCTGCATTGTTTGATCCAAGAACTAATTTGAGCTCAATCTATGGGCTCAAGTCGTGGATCAAGGCTGGAGTACCTGGGAACAAGGTGGTGATGGGCTTACCGCTCTATGGGAAAACATGGAAGCTCAAAGACCCAAATCTGCATGGGGTTGGAGCACCCGCCATTGGCGTGGGTCCTGGAGATGACGGTGTGCTACTTTTCTCGGAGGTGGAGGCATTCAATAAGAGGACCAAGGCCACCATTGCATATGATGTGGACACTGCCTCGGTCTATTCTTTTGTCGGGACAACGTGGATTGGGTACGATGATGCACTATCGATAACAGTGAAGATTGGGTTTGCTCAAGCCCTTGGGCTTCGTGGGTATTTCTTTTGGGCCATTAGCTATGATAACGAATGGAAAGTCACAACACAAGGTATATATTCTCCTTTCCATCCCATATCATATATATCATATATATATATATATATATATATATATATATATATATATAAAAGCCGAGTTTTTCCTTAGAATGACATAGAATAGTGACACGTGGCATGAACCCATACTTTTTAGTGACTAAACCGGTCATTTAAATACTGAACTGGTATTTTAAATAAAATTGAACCGGTCTATTTAATCTATCCCCTTCTCTCTCTCTCTCTCTCTCTCTGTTAATGATACAAGTAGCCCATCTCTCTCTCAATTAATGATATAAGTATGACTCTTTAGTATTTTTATATTTTTTGTTGAAATCTAAATATAACCGGTCTATTTAATCTCTCTCTCTCTATTAATGATACAAGTAGCCTCTCTCTCTCAATTAATGATATAAGTATGATTCTTTGGTATTTTTATAGTTTTGGTTGAAATCTAAATATGTTTCCATTTTGTTTGTGAAATTTGTGATTGAACAATTCTTCATTTGAATGTTTATGAGATTTTTTTTTTTGTTCATTTGCTTTTTCGAATGTTCAGAATTATATAGGATTGAAATATAATAGGTATAACACCAACATAAAAAAAAATTTCTACTAATTTTCTATTTTATATTTTGATAATCAAAATCGTGGTTTTCTTCTTGCTATTTTTCTTCTTCATACTTATTTTCATTCTAAACTACACCTATGTGAATAAATATTTTAACATGTTTTAATTTATATGAATTAAACTAAAAATAAGGGTCTTATGTATTAATTGATTTAAATGTTTTATGGGATATTTGTTTTTCTTTTATGTGATTTTTACGATTTTCACTTATTTTTTGTAAGTGTTATTCTGCTTTTGAAAGTCAAAAAATGCAAAATTTTATTTGATTATTGTGCACAAAAAGAATATAAATGCTTTTAAAACACTAAAGAGTTAATTAAGCATTAAATTTGAAATGTTTTTTTTTAATGTTCAAAATTATATGAATTTTATTTTTATTGAAACATATCATATCATATATATATATAAAAGCCGAATTTTTCCTTAGAATGACATAGAATAGTGACACGTGACATGAACCCATACTTTTAAATATTGAACCGGCCATTTGAGTAAAAAACTGGTAATTTAAGTAAAACTCAACCGGTCTGTGTATTTCAAGTAAAATAAATGGTGTATTTAATATGACTAATTAATTATCTTATATTGAATAAAAAATGAATAGAAACGTATTCCTAATCAAATCTCTTCCATTGAATAGAAAATGAATATAAACATTTAATTTGGTTGTCATTAAATTCTCACTAATTTCTACCTCTCTCTTCCTTTAAGTAAAATCTTTTACTCTAACACTGCTTCCTTTCCCACTAAATGTCCGTTACAAACTAAATCTCAAAGAGTCAAATGTCAGTTTTTTTTTTCTTTGGGAAATGTCAAAAGTCACTCCAATATCTCTCGCTTTCTCAAATAAATATATGAAGATGTAATGGTTTGTGACTATGCAAAACTGCAATGTTGTTTACATTACCGGAGAGTAATGTTCAAAGCAAAGAGAGCGAAGTTTTTGCTATTGTTGGAACATTTTTGTTTCTAATACTGCTATAGCCTTTTTTTTTTTGTTTGTCTTTCAAGTTTGTCGGGGTTGTGTTCAATAGAATTGTAAATAATATGTTTGTATTTATTTTATGTGCTTCTGTTTTTCCGATTTGATTTTCTATCCTTATTTTTGCATTGATAATTTATATATATTTTTTTATTTGTTGAAAAAGTAGTTTCTTTTACTCAATATATAAGAATGATGGTCGAATTAAAAAATATCTATCTGACAGTAGTTTCTTCCTATACCTACAAATTTCTTTGAAACTGGAAAAAGTATATAAAAAAATAGTTATTTTCTATTATATTAGTGGTTATCATTTTTTTTTTACTTTATTTTCTATGATTTTGTTCTTTCTTTACATTTTTGTTTTGTCCCTATTTCCTAATTTATATTATTTTTTTGTTCAAATTGCTTTTTTCTTTTTCCTTTTCTAAATTTTACATTGAATTCAAGGAAATTAACCATGGAGAGAGAGAGTTTACATTAATTATTGTTTTGAGTACGAGGTATGACGATTTTTTAATTTACATTGTTCACTGATTTTTTTCCCCTGTATAATGCACATTGTTAACGTGCTTAATTGATAGACAATATTGATTTTCAAGATTTCATATGAACCGGAAAAGTATATGGAAAAGAAAACTCTAATTTATTCTATAAGTATTTTTTATTTTTTATTTTTTGTCTATATTTTCTATGGTTCTCTTATTTCATTTCCTCTCTTCTTCTTTTTTTCTTTATTTTTTATGTAATTAATATATTATCTTTCATTCAAATTACTTATTTTATCTTTTGTAAATTTTACACTAAATTCAAGAAAATGATGGTGAGAGAGAGTTTCCTATGGTTGTTTTTTGTACGGGGTATGATGATTTTTTAGCGTATTATGTTTATTGAGTAGTTTTTTTATTACTTTGTGTAATACAAAAAAGATAACACTATTATATGGACAGAAATTTCCTACAAACCGGTTTGTAGGAAATTTCTTACAATCCACATATAAAATTGACATGTGTCATTTGAAATGTGAGAAGCATATGTTATTTAAATAGCATGTACTTCGTAAATGCTTTTGTAATAGCATTAATAAAAAAACATGTGTTTCTCAGATGTTTAAAGGATACATGTCTTTTTTAAATGTGAGTTGTAGAAAATTTCCTATAAACCAGTTTATAAATTTTTTTTTTCCCTATTATATTATATTAGTGTTTTTCAGTTTTCATTTTTTATCTATATTTTCTATGCTTCTCTTCTTCCCTTTTTTTTTTTTTTATTTTATTATTTTATGAAACTGAATTATAAGAAAGAAACCCGCGCATAGCACGGGTTACGAGCTAATTTTATATTAAGAGGAATGCTAGGCATCCAAACACTTGTTTCCAGAATTTAGTTCCAAACTGATGTGTCACAATCTCATGAGATCTATCATTTTGGGAAGTGTGCCACAATCTCATAAGATTGTGACACATCAGTTTGGAACCAAATTCTGGAAATAAGTGTTTGGATGCCTAGCATTCCTCTTATATTAAAGGGGAAGTGTCATTTGATCGTAGCACATTGACATACGGTGGACCTTTTAATGAGTATTAACGCAAATATATATTTCTCAATCAGATTATTAACATTTTGCTGAACTTGTTGATATGCAGCTTCAAGGGCATGGATCGTTGACAAATGAGATTGGAGCTTCATTATTTACCCTGAAATAAGCTCTCCAGACTCGAGAGATTCCAAATAAAACCTCCACCTTCTACGTGCTGTAAAGTAAAACCAAATTTTCATGTTGTAATTGTTTTTATCAGTTTATAAGGCTGGATGTAGTAATTAAGCTCAACTCATGTATCTATGTTCCTACTTGAACTGATCAAGACCATCTCATGGGGATATAAAGTGCCAAGAAAGGAAAAAAGAAAAGATAAATAAATTTTACGTTGAACAGAAGATATATTACTGAGTAATATATGATGGGTTTTTAAGTCGAATTAATAAGAGTTTTACCGGCCAACAATAGAGTTTGATGGAGTCTCATCACAGAAGGGAAGAGATCGAACGATGTAATCCTAATCTGTAAGAATTACATTTTTATCTAAATAACCATCTAGCCTAAATAGGAGAAGTAGTTGAATAAGAGTCTTATCTCTTCTATCTAGAGAAGACGAGTAGTGATTAGTTTCAATTAAAGCTCTCTTGGAAGAGCAATAGGATTCTAACTAGTTGAATGATAGAAGTATACACTCCTACTTTAGTATTGCTAGCCTATTTGTTTATTTAAGGAAGCAAACAATGAAATAATAAGCAAGTTGATTATTGTTATGGAAAATACATTTTATTGTGTTTTTGGGAGATCAAGTTTTTTCGAATTATCCATTGGAGGTCATGGTTCCATCGAACGAGCCAATATATCATTTTCCTGTGTTTTGGTCAATTGGTTCGCATCATCGAAGACGAGTCACACTCAAAAAAGAGAAATTTCGTATCCACTAATTTAGATTGACCTTGTTGCAAGCCTCAACGCCCCAGTAGCTGTTAATCCTTGAAATTGGCGCGAGTATTGGCCTCGACTCTCCTTGTTTCGAAGAATTGGGACCAAGTCCAAAAAGCGCCCCCAACAAATCCATCTATGATTCTAAGTAATAGAATATATGGATTTGCTTGAAAATATTTTCTTGCACTGGTTAACAACTGGCTAGTGTTCTATATATAGAAGTTGAGACAGACTATTCAATGCATGTGTGAAAGAAATATTAATTAATCAGTTTGAGAATTTGCAGTGCAGGATTAAAATGTTTAATTTGATGATCTTTAAAAGGAAACAAACACATTAATCTTAAACCATATCATATAAACGCTTTAAAGAGTACTGTTTTTTTTTTTTTTTTTTTTTTCATTCTTCTCTATGGCTAAGAACCATCAAATTAAATTTACAAGTTACTAAGAAATCATATAATTATGCTAAAGACACTGCCATTGGACTTCTTACAATATGTTGTCTGTCAGTCCAAGAATACCACCCAAAAGCATACTCGTCCTTGGCAAGCTTGTTGATCAGCGCCTGATCACCTCTTACTTTCACTGTGATGGTGAAGTTTTGTTTCTGGCCAAGATGATCGAAGAACAAAATACTTGGGGAGGCCTTTATGGAGAATCCCAAAGGTGGTCTGGAAGTAAAGAAGTACACACTCTTGTGGTGACCAACGTTTGTGACTGTCCTCTTAACGGTGACGGTTCCATTGAGTTTGGAGATTGCCAAGGACGGATAGTTGAGGTTGTTTGGTGTGGGTGGAACTGTCGGACACTTGATTGAGCCAATGCTGCATAAGTAGAGAAGGTAGTCGGTATATGAGGCATCGTATACTAGACCGGGGTCCGATGCTTTTGTGGGCCGGAAGTGGCCGGAGCCATATGCAAAGGGAGTGGCTGGATTGCCAGATTGGTCGCCCAATGGCAAACCCATGTTGTTTATTAACCCGGCTGCGAGGTAGAAATGTGAAACATTAGAGAATTTAGGCCGTGGCAAGAAAAGATGGTTTTGTCATCATGACAACATTTGAAAGTACTAAATTAAAACTTATAACTAGAGCATAAGATTGAAACCGAAAGAATAATGCTAGAAATCACAGCTTTGATATCGCACAATTATTTCAGAATGTTTA
This sequence comes from Alnus rubra, assembly GCA_028654335.1. Classification (NCBI taxonomy): domain Eukaryota; kingdom Viridiplantae; phylum Streptophyta; class Magnoliopsida; order Fagales; family Betulaceae; genus Alnus; species Alnus rubra. The sequence continues at coordinate 174,292 of JAJPGS010001898.1, read as the reverse complement.
TATATATACCTGTGGTCATGAGAGCAGATCTTATTGCGGCACTGCTCCAAGTAGGGTGTATGGCTTTGAGAAGTGCAGCCGCAGCAGCCACATGAGGGCAAGACATTGAAGTTCCAGAGAAAATATTGAACTTGGCAATTCTGTGATCTTGTGTCAACTTTGTAGGAGGATCGCCCTCGCTCCATGCTGCCAGTATATTCAGCCCTGGAGCTGTGATATCGGGCTGCAAAGTAAACCAACAATATTTGGAAGTAAAAATCAAATCCATACTATATATATGGATTTAGTTTTGTCAGATGTGAATATATGTATGCTAGTAAAAGGACTAAGGTGGACTCTTTTGTTTGTTTTAGGTCGTGGAAATTTGTGTTTGGGTGTTGGGTTTAATTAGGTTGTGCCAAAGCATCTATGGATATAAGTCTATATATGTAGGTGAACCTCAACTTTACCCTTTTAATTAAACGGGTAAGATCCCTTCATTCTAACTTAATAATTATTTCATGTTAAAAATTATTGACCTTAAATATTGCGTGTAGGATTCAGGTTGTGTTTCGTTGATATATATATATATATATGTCAATTCTAACCCAACCCATTTAATTAAATGGGGTAAACCTTTTATTCCTAACCTGCTGATTTCGTATTGAATTCGTGTCGAGTTAGTGAGTTTGGTCCTAAGTGGTGGTGGGGTGCAGGGTGTTGAGAACTAATAATGTATATGTGCTTGAAAAAAGAATTATTACCTTGAGAATATTAGGGTCAATAGAATTTGGACCTCTACTAGTGAATGCGGTCATGAATGGTGCTGGCTTGGTATATAGCACTGTCTTAGCCGGTATGATAGTAGCCATTGGATTCTTGGTAGAGTTGATGTATTTCCAAATTCTGACGGCATCGTTGTAAGTTACTGCGGTGGCCGGAAGCAAATGAGGATCACATGTTAACTCAGCTCCGTTTGCCTGACTGTTTCCAAGGATGAAACCAGCACCACCAGCCCTCTTCACTTCCAGGCCTTTTCCAACTCTTGTCCCATTACCTCTAATGCACAAAACTATCTTTCCTTTGACCTTCTCAGGTGAAAGAGAGCCGGGAAGGCATTGTCTGCAACAATTAATAATCCAATTCAAACAAGTCATTAGCCAAGATTAATGGAAAATCAATCTTAATTTGTATTTACAGAAAGAGAAACGATCCCTACACTCGTTTCTCACAACAATCCCACAACAAGCTGATGTGTCTGGTAATATTTTATTATTTTTTGAAAAATGCTTGTTACACAACAGATTGTGCACAACAAGTGCACAACCTACTCACATGAGTAGGACCCACCTGAGTTGGTGGGACCCACCCATGTGAGTAGGTTGTGCACTTGTTGTGTACAACCTGTTGTGTAAGTAACAAAGCCCTTATTTTTTTACAAAAAGAAAACAAAAGAAAACAAAAAAAATAATAAAATATTACAAGCCACATCAGCTTGTTGTAGGGCTGTTGTGAGAAATGAGTATAGGGATCATTTCTCTTACAGAAATTAAACTAATTAAGGACAAATTAGAGAGAGAAATTACCCTACAACGGCTTTGGACACGCCTGGGTTAACAACATCTGCCGCGTATGCTAATGGATACAACTTATTCTCCATCTTGAATGGAGTCACTGTTTGGCCCTAACAATAATTCAAAACAAAAAGTGAAACCTATACTTAAAAAAAAAGGGTAATTTTTTTTAGTGTCAACGTTTCGATCATTGGCGACGGTTGACTGTCGTCACGATAAATCAATAGAGAATTAAAATTTGCATCGTTTTAGCCCATGCGACGCAAATTGTTGTCGGTTACAAGAGTAACGACGACATCATCGTAACAACGACGTTAAGATAATAAAGTTGTTTGCAATAATTACAATGTGATTTAATTTGTTAGGATTTTAGTAATACATGTTTTTTCCTATTAAGAGTGCTTTTGGCACTAAGATTTTGTAGATTAAAAATATGATTTTTAACCAAAATCACTGAAAATATATCGTTTGAAAAAAAAAATCTATGTTTCCAAATCGCAGATAACAAGTAGATGCATTTTCAAAAAATGCATGATTTTAAAGGAAAAATTACTATTTTAAACACCAACCTACGATTTTACCAAAAGCTTAACTTCGTCTTTACAAATCGCTTTTTTAAATCGCATATTTTAAAATCAATAATTTTAAATCGTACGTTTGGGTTTGCAATCCTAAATGTGTTTGCTTTTTATAACAATCAATTAAGATCGATGCTTCTAGAGTTAATAATAATAAATAGTATGAATAATAGAAAGCTATGAAATCCTAACCAAATGATATCTAAATTATGCATAACTTGTTTAAATGTAATTAATTACCTCAATTCTCAAACCATTTCCTAGCACGACAGGAGAGACAAACTCACGATCCACACTACTAGCACCAACGGTGATCATCCATGGAGCCACGTTCGACAAAGTTGAAGGTCCAGGGCCAGAGTTCCCAGCACTACACGCCACCACAATATTTTTCTTAGAGGCATGGAGTGCTCCAATTGCAATTCCATCGTTGATAAAAGGATAAGGCGTAGCAGTCCCAATGGAAATGCTTAGTACATCAACACCGTCAGCAATGGCATCGTCAATGGCCGCCAACATATCTTCCTCAAAGCACGTGTTACCCACCACTTTTTGTTGGCCCGGTATCGGCCAGCAGACTTTGTATATAGCGAGGCGGACAAGCGGAGCTCCGCCGGAGGCAGTGCCACAAGCAAAGCCGCCAATGGCCGAGGCATTGGGGACCCATCGGCCTCCAACTGTGGAGGCAGTGTGTGATCCATGGCCATCTTTGTCGCGAGGTGATCGGTAATCCTCAGTGGTGTTTAGAGAGCCGAAGTATGTCTCGTAACCCTTGAGGTAGTATCGGGCTCCAATCAGCTTCCTGGGGAGATGCCAATAGTGAAACAAATTTTAGCTGTGGATTTTTTTTTTTTTTAACAAATTCCATTCTTATTCATAACTCAACAGCATAGGCCAAGATCAAAACATAAAGACAATAATTTCTTTATTTCCAATATCATACATTCGGGAATGAATTTCTTCCATCCACATTGTTTTTACAATATAAGTGAAGGCCTCTCGTGCTAGAGTACCGTGAGTTGCCATATTGGCCTACCGCTTAATGTGAACTACGTATATTTGTTGGCTTAAAAGATTGCATACCAGATTTTATGCATAATAAAAACAATATTTCATGTGTTTATCAAAGGCATTTTTATCATTTGTTTTGCACAAAATGGAGATGTTACAATCCCATTGATTGTTTGGGAATGGCATTACAACAATTGAAATTTCGGAATTGCAAATTATTTGATAGTTAGAGGGAGGTAAATGTATTTTTTTCTAAATTATATTAAATCAAAGAAAAACATTTGATATGGCATAAAATATGAGAGACTAGGGGTGTACAAGTGGTTATAACCGGCGGTTATTGGCTAAAACCGCTAACCGCTAACCGCCTAGCGGTTATTTTATTTTGCCAACCGCAACCGCTAACCGCCTAGGCGGAGGCGGTTATTTTTATAACCGCCGGTTAGCGGTTATAACCGGCGGTTTAAAACCGCTTTTGAATTCCGGTTTTGGGCCGGGTTTAGACCGGTTTTGGGCCAAGTTTACACAGGTTTTGGGCCAATTTTTGTACATATTTTAATTTTTTCAAGAAAAAAATTTAATACTTTTTGGGCCTTTTGTCCTTTGGTACAAAATTAACAAATCTAAATACAAAATTACAAATCCAAAACACAAACATAACCAAATCCAAATCTAATTTTTCAAATCCAAATCCAAATACAAAATTACAAATCCCATTTGCCATCCTAGGTTTTTATTTTTTATTTTTTATTTTTATTTTTATTTTATTTTAATATATATATATATAAAAGCGGTTAGCGGTTATTTATAACCGCTTTTAAAACCATATAACCGCTAACCGCCTCCGCCTAGGTGGTTAGCGGTTATTTATAACCGCTTTTAAAAGTGATTAGCGGTTTTAAAGCGGTTATAACCGCTCCATTTGAACACCCCTACATGACATCTCAACAGTTGCTAAGCAAATTGGATAGTGATCCCTATAATTAGAGTGCCGGGCACCCATTTTAGAGGCTCATCATTCAAGCAAATTTACCCCATTAAAGTCAATGGTTAAATGATCGACAAGGGGATCCCGCTCATGAATCACAATCATTCGCTCCATGAAATGATATAGAAATATCTTTGTGCTTTTGATTTAGGGAATTAGTATATATTGTTTGTATCCTCTATAGTTGGAAGGGGTCCTCCAAATGTGGGCCAGTTATAGGCTTAGTAGACAGAATAAAGAGAAGAAACCAAATAAGAGGACTTGAAATGCGCAGGGCATTGGAATTCTAAGAAAAGCTCACAAGATGGGAAATGCGAAAGAAGCCAAAAGCAATTAAATGATCAAAGCAAATTAATTGGAGGCATCTTCCGCACAAAACAATAAATTTTAAATTAAACAGATCGAGATATACAAAACGACACGGTATAGGACGCAGTACTGCAGGCCCATTAATTGGAGGCTGTCATAATTGGGAACAGTTTTAGAATAAGAGCAACTGGCATTGAAATGCAAAAGGATCGATGATATCGATGCATGTTCGTTCAAGAAAGGAACTCCATCAAAAGATTCCAAAGAGTGGGAAAATTAGCCTTCTATATATGGTTTTAGGTTGCAAAGGTCCTAGCTAGAAGCACTGCCCCTCTAATTGGAGAGGTTGCCAATTATTAGGCTTTCAAAGTTCAGATAAGGTGGCATACATAATAGGGGTGACAATTAATTTGTGTCCGTATGTCAGGTCGTATCGAGACATTAATATAAAATTATATAGGTCAACTTTAATCCGATCCATTTAATTAAACGAGTCAAATCTTTTAACCCTACTAATTTTATATAGGGTTCGAAAGGTCGTGTCAAAAATTGTCAAGTACTTAAATGTTGGGTCGTGTTATATATATATATATATATATATATATATATAATATATATAGATTAATCAAAACCTAGCTAACCCATTTAATTAAATGGGTTAGGCTATTCAATCTTAATCCGTTTTATTTTATGATAGATTCGTATTGACTTTGCAGATCATATAAAAAATTAATGTCGGCCTAAGTGGAGCTTTGAGACAAAGATTTATTACTCCAATGAAAGAAAAGTTAAAGTTTATGCCTCCCATGAAATGGGAGTAAGGTTGAAAAAAATGCTCATGCATAAAAATCTTGAAAAATACTATATCTCTTTCTAGTGTCATTTTGGAGTTCTTCTATGCTGACATAACACCATATTTTTAATAAAGAAAAACTATAAAACTTGATTTATCTCTCTTGTTTTTAAAAAAAAAAATACAATGTGCCATATCAGCATAGAAATATTCCAAAAACACACTAGAAGAAACTCTAACCTTCCGAAAAAAATCTTTACCTCCAAGCATACCCAAAAGTACTCTAAAACAACATATATCTATATATATAGACAAAAAGCTAGCAATATATATATATATATATTGAAGAAAGCAGGCTCACCTATTACAATGGGATGCGTTAAAAGCGCCTCCTGTTTGGCAGATTCCTTTCCATGATTTTGGGATGGGTCCCATTCCTTCATCGCTGAAGCTCTTTGATTCTGGCCAAACACCTGATCAAAACGACGTCACTCATTACATGCATGCAATCATATTGCCAGCATCCACATGCAATTAATGATGTAATACACATGCATATGATTGCTAAATTACAAAGACGATATCACATGTCAAACAGTCATAGGGCCAATTAAGAGCATGCATGTGATATATGTTGTTTGTATTGAAATTGTTACCGCTATCCAAGAGCCCAACTATAACATCTTTTCCATACTTGGCTTTGGACAGCAACTCATTTCCTCCACTCCAGAAGTTCTTTTGATTTCCCTCTCCTTCTTCTAAGCCTATAAACTCCCATGATCTTGTCGTGTGCAAAGAATACTTCTTTGGGTCGCTCCCAAACACTGATACCACTTCCTCCATATCTGTTCAAAACCATTGTTTTATTAATATTCTATATATAGTGAAAGCTAGAGAGATTGGACAAGAACCCTCCGGAAACCTTTTCAAGGCCCTGTCAGGTAAACCCGAGACTCATGCATCACACTCCTCTTAGTATGGACCGTTGAGTCGCGGGTTTTGCCCGGGAATGGTCCTAAAGGAAGTTTGCACAGACAATTTCAAAACTGAGACCATGAGAAGCAGAGCATTCAAAGTCCCCGGCTTTTACCAACTGAGCTAACCCATTTAGGATGATGGTAATTTCCTTTACCAGATAGCTTGGAGGCTTCTTCGGGTGTGAGCAATGCGGCGAAGCCATTGATGCTGTGCTTGTAGCTGTAAAGTAGAGAATCTCTGGCTTCGTCCTCAGTCGTTTTCACAGAGAGCAGATATGAATGATGAGTGTCTTGAATCTCATGCAATGATTTTTCTCCATTGTTCCCTCCAAAGTACACTATGTAAACCTGTAATCCCAAATTAATCTTTCGATTGCTAGAATAGATAACCCAAATAGAAAATAATATAATTAAAAACGATACACAACTCTTTGAGAAGAGGAAAAAGACCTGTTTTTCTGCACATGAAGCTAAGAGAGGGAGGAGGATAAGGAGGACGATGGAGATAGTTGAGAATCTCTTCATTTTACGTCCTCACATTAACCCCCCTGCAGCCAATTAACACAAGACAGCAAGACCTATATATATAGTTGCATACTATGTCCTCATATATTCCCCATGCCAGCCGAAAACCTCTATATATACTATAATTATGAGAGGGAGGAAGATGCCAGTCTATTGTGGTCTCTTTCTTGTTATTTATTTATTTTTAGAAAGATATAATTTGAATATGATGTCTTTTCTATATAGAGAAAGAGTAATGTTATAGACCACATTTTTATCACACACTGCTGATGTATGTGATAATTTCAGCAATTTTATTTATTTAATAAGGTTTGATTTAAAGACTGATAAACATTGTCACATCCACGACCAATAAGATAAAGTGAGATAAACATATAGTATTTATAGCATAGCGGGAAATGCTTGGGTACCCACTGGGATCCCACTCCAATCCCATCTTTACATATGTGGACCAATGATGTTGTTAAAAAAATGTGGGTCCCACAACATTCTCTTTATTATCTCTCACATCATTGGCCCACATATACAATGGTGGGATAGGAGTGGGATCCCAATGGGTACCAAGCATTTCCCATAGCATATTGCTATTGTAGATAATATTCCTTGGATTCATTGTTGTGCTATGATTCTTCTGTTTTCTACTTGAACTTAAAGTACAATCATGATATTAATTGTATGATTTATTAATATAAACTTTTTAAATCCAATTCAAATTAACCTTTTTTTTTTCATTGAATTTTCAGTAGAATCATAATAAATAACAACATAAATGCATTACTATTTTACCTAATTTTAGACTTTAGTTCTAAGTCAATTGCAACATGCACGCAATAACAAATAAAAGTTAAACCATATTGAATCCCCTTATTAGATGCCACACGTGACACGTTTATACTCTATCCGAAAAGAACATTAATTGGATCTCTTATAGCAAATTCATTTTGGTATGAAAGATCAAATTTAAATTTTCTTTCACAAAGGGTTAGTTTAAAATCAAAATTCCAATCATGAGGATATTTTATACAAGTGCCAGTACTCCACGCTAAATCACCAATCATTCTAAAAGCTTAACTGATACACAAGTTAGAATTTTCAGTTAAATAACTAATTATTTGAATTATACCAAAAGTTAAAACTGATGTTTATGTTAAATCATCATCAATTATCCCAAAACTTAACTGATCGTAATAGTATTTTCTTTAAATCACAAATTATATATTTCAAAAACTTAAACTGATAGTAAGCTGAGGAACTTTACTCTGATACGAGTTAAATCGCCACTTACTTAAAAAAATTAAGCTAATGAAAAATACTTAATCTAATAATTTAATTTATATTCTAACATTTTTCAATGGAAAACAAATTAATAAGAGTACTGCATCTAGGGGGCAGTTCTAGATAGATACTTTGGCTTGAAGCAGCTTGTATATATGTTGGGGAGTGGAATTTTACATCTCTCGGCAGTGGAGGTCGAAGTCCAATGGTGTGCCTAAAAGGACCACAAAATCCAAGGCATGCGCAAGAAAATTGAAGTAAAAGCTGATTGAATGGAAAGATCCTGAATTAATGGTATGACTTTACGTGTATCTGCTAGCTTGTGATGCATTAATGTCTAAATTTTACACCATTGATCACGTCGATCCCTTGCTTACAAGTAAGTCACATAGTTGCTTTAAAGTATGTCAAATGGTGATGTCAGTAGTACTGGATGGTTTAATGGCCTTAAGAAAATTTTTGAATGATTACGCAATTATTAGAGCGAAAGTTCGACTCTCACAGTGAAAAATTCCTAAACCTAATTAGTATTAATTCTTTTGGGTTTCACTGATATCCTGATGGAGCTGAGTCAGGCTATGACTCAATCGAACTTGAGAAAGCGTCTACAATTTTCCCACGGTTTAGACTCTTCCTATATATGCGGTTCCCAACAGGTAGAGTAGCTACTTTGTGCTTAAGCTTTTAGAACAAGTACTGGTGATTCAGCATGGTATAAAAGTCAAAAGTCTTGAGTTTGAACCATATCTCAGTCATTCACCCCTTATTTCAATTAAATAACTACTTGATCTAGCTCTGATAGTGCTAGGCCTCACCTATTAAAACAAATGGAGTTTAAGCCCATATGTGAGGGGAGTGTTATAGTATTGATTAAATGATTAAATTTACCTTTTTCTATTAGCTTAAGATTTTAGGAGTAGTAATTTAAGACCACGGTGGTCGCACCCTCATGGCTTCATTGAATAGAAAAAAAGAAATTGTCAAATAGTGTATTCTGTTCCAAATTGGCCCATGCTCACTAATTGATATTGGCATGTGCTACATGCATTCAGTTTCTCCAAATTAAGCATCTCTCTCGGCGTGTACTGCGCATTAGCACAACGTCAACATTTGGTGCCCATGCCAATTGCCTTTGCCCCAAGGCATTACCTTCTCGCTATGAGAGAGAGAGAGAGAGAGAGAGAGACAGAGAGAGGTAGGCATTAGTTTCCTTCCTATTATAGTTGGAGATGGAAATAATTGATCTATATATGTTAGAATATATTTAGATTACATACCTTAAATTTAAGAATTTGATGAGACTAAAGTATTGATTAAATGATTATATTTTCTATAAGCTTAATTTTTTAAATAAGTAATGATTTAAAATGGTATCAGATCATAGGTTTTGAGTTCAAACATTATGTCCAAATTTTCCGTCATTCACATATGATTTTAAGTGTGGGTCTCACCTCTTAAAATAGATCGAGTTTTTAAAATGGATTAAATATTAAATTTACCTATTCCTATAAGCTTTTGGAGGCTCTATTAAAATGATGTTGGTCTCATTTATTAAAATAGAGTTTTGAAAAGGGATTAAATGATTAAATTTACCTATTCCTATAAGCTTAAGCTTTTGGAAGACCCTATTAAAAAGGCGTTGAGCCCCACCTATTAAAAATATGTTTTTTAAAAGGGATTAATTTACTACTTCATATAAGCTTAAACTTTTGGGATAAATTATGATTTAATTTGTTTTCTTAAACCTTTGATCTCGGATAGATGGAGACAAGATTTTTTTTCATGATTAATTATGTGATAGAACACAAAGTGAGTGTTTGAGTTTAAAAATATTCCTCACCTCTCTACTCATCTTCGAGATTTGCATTCAATATATATATAATTAATGTGTTACAACAGTTTTTGTTTGATACAAAGACGTACTACAACAAAAGAGTTTAAAGTTGAATACATCATGAATCCTTTTGAGACGTAGATAAGTCATCATCCCTTAGCCTTTGTAACAGATTGAGTTCTATCTTGACTAAGACTGTAGGAGATTGTGTTTGTTGATTGAATGTAGTTCATATTCGTATCCTTAACATTATGCATTCCCCGTGTGTATTCTAACCCAAAATACACATTTATGTCACACTGGTTGATGTTTCGTTTTTTAAGTGACTTTTCTTTTGTGTGTTTTGCTGAATTGAAAAGTCAATTAAAATACGCCACGTCAACTAGTATGACATAAGTGTAATAATTAATGAGTGTGAAAAGTAACATTACTCTAGAGTAATATACATATGTAGATTGTAATTAGTGTCATAGCTTGTGGATGAGATATTGCAAAGATTAGTGGATAGCATTTCAGGGGTGAATCTAGCTCCTTAAAGTCCACTCTTTTATTTTTGGAATTTTCTTTCTTGTTAGAGGGAAAGGAGAGTGGTCCATATATCCATGATAAAAGCAACTTGCAACTTCCATGCATAAGGATGATTTGGTTGTCACAACATGCCTTAATTATCTAATTAATGCATCACGAGCTTGGCTACAATCTCCATTTCCAAGTTTCGACCACCTTTAATTCCAACTACAGCTTTCATCGACATTGACATGCACTGAGATCTCTTCTGTTTTGTAGACGTACTGAATCTTTAGATGCATGGCCATATAGATAGGGGGAAAGGACGATAATGTTTTAGTGCATGAGAATGACAACAGAAGTAGGATCAGAATAGTCAAAATTGGTGGGCTAGCTGCTCCACTTCGGGCAATTAGTTGAAGTCCCCCCAAATCATGCCTTCTAATGCTTATGGATCTCATTAGTAAATTAGCTGCAAAGTGGCCGGCTTCAATGTTTAGGCGCAAACCAAATAAACTATTCACTCAGCATCAAAGACCTGACAAGGCCCGGCTTGCAGCCACGAAGCATCTATGGTGCCAATTTCTTTTAAGGGAAATTTACTTAATCTTACTGAATTTTTATTACTTTTGTAATTACACTTTTAAAGTTGAACAATTCTCAATTTAGTGTATCGAACTTTCAAAAATTTACAATTTCACTCATCCGTTAGAATTTTCTGTTAAATTCTACCGGAAGGGGTGAGAAATTTTCAAAATACCTTCATTTCTTTTTAAAAAAATAATTGTAATTTAAAGTTAATTTTATAATTTTATAAAGTTTACATCAGCTCTAATAAGAAGGGTGAGATATATTACAAAAAGTGAAAAGATTGAGAAATTTTAAACTTTGAAAGGGGATTACAAAAGTAATAAAAGTTAAAAAGATAAAGTAATTTCCTTTCTTTTATCCCAGTCAGTTGAATGACTACAATGGCAAATCAGTACTTAATTAAAGTCATATAGAAAACAATGTTATAAAATATGTATTGATCTGATCCATTGCCTTTGTTTTCTTTTTATTATTATTATTATTTTAAAAATCATCTGGATATTTCATGTGTTAACGTGTCAGAGATATCTACAGCAACTACAACAGATCAAGATTAGGATGCAACTCAAGCACTGCAGCAATCAATTAAAGTTCGTTTTTATTTATTTATTTTTAGTTTTTAGTTTTTAGTTTTTTTTTATATAACTTTTTGTTATTTTAGATTTTTTAAAAAATATATATATATATTTAAAAAAATTGATAATTTGATTTAGGGCATTTTTGTCATTAGGAATGACATTTGACATTTTTTTGTAGTTTAGGGGGAGGGAAGGTTGACACGTACAATTGTTAGTTTAGGGAGAACATTGACAATAAGATGATAATTTGAAGGGCTTATGTATACTTTTTCCATATAGTTATCTCAATATACATCTTATACATCTTATATATGTACGTATGTGCTTATCTCAACCGTAACAAATCACTTTATAAATACAAAGCCTTCACCTTGATTAAGGTAAGGCAGTCACAGTTATACTAGAATATTTAGAAAGTCTTACATGCTATGAGACCATGTCTTCGTAATTCACCTTTCAACTTCGAACTTTGTCTTCGTAATTTACCTCATATCATGTGGTGATAGACTCATACATGAGGTAGAGATTGTTGAGTATACAAGTGTGAGTGTAAAAAGATTGAGTCACATATTAAAAAGATGACATGTGTCAGCTAGTGGTTAATATAGAGTATTAATGCTACATGTCACTCTATGTAACCTCAAAATTGACGTAACTTTAAAAATCACCATTAGATTTGTGATAGATCATTATCATATTTAGATCTAACAGTGATTTTAAAAGCCATATCAATTTTGAAAGAATAAAAATAACATTTAGAATTACTTGTTAATATAGCATAGTTGGACCATGCAAACCAATAAGCTTAAGCTTCTAAATTGAATAGTGTCCCACATGCATACTATATTATATATGTTGTCACACCTTTTAAGTTAGCACAACATATTGCCGAAAGACTGAAAAAAAAGTTAATAAAAAAAGGGAAAAAAGAAAGAATCCCTCTTAAGTAAACCATCTCCCCGAAAAGCCAGCCCGGTCACCGGGGTATTATTTCGGAAATTGGTGTATCACTAACCGAACAACTTCTTTGTTGTGATGTTGATGTGCTCGCAGTCCCCGCACCTTTATCACGTTTTGCTGAAAAAGCTGGTTTTTGAGGGGTAGTAATTGATCCAATATCATTTTTGAGCATGGAATAAACCTCCAACATTGTTGGTCTATCCACTGGATTTTCTTGGACGCATAATAAAGCAACTTGCAAGCATCTCATGAGTTTGCAAGATGAAGACGAATCATCCAATGATGGATCAATGAGCTCCATGCCCTCATCTTCTTTCCACAAGTCATATGCCTGAAATCATTCAATATTGTTACCCAGATCTTTACATTTCGATATTCAAAGGCAAAATTTTAAGTTGAAGCAATGATATGTTAATTCATAAGAAAGTTTAATGAATTAAGTTACTTACGTATTCTAAAAGGCTTAAAGTTTCGTTTGGGCCATAATAACATGCATTTCTCTTGCCACTTATGAGTTGTAGAAGTAGAACTCCAAAGCTATAGACATCATACTTCATAGAGTATATACCATTTCTAACATATTCCGGAGGAACATAGCCACTGCATTGCATACGTACATCAAACAGACAGAGATGTTGAGAATTTAACAAGGGAAATGCATGTGAGAAACCATATAAAAGATAAGAGAAATACTTACTATGTTCCAACAATCCTGTCTGTGTTTGCTTCATGTTCATCCTTTCCAAAAAGCTTAGCCATTCCGAAATCTGATATCTTTGGATTCATCTCCCTGTCCAGTAAAATGTTGCTAGCTTTGAGATCTCTGTGAATTATTGTAAAATTTGAATATTCTTGGAGATATAGAAGCCCTTGAGTAACCCCTTCAATGATGTGAACACGCTTTGGCCAATCTAAGTGATTCCTTCTGATTGGATCTGCACGAAATTAATTAAAACTGTGAGCAGTTAGTTATAAGACATAATGATACAAACCAAAGCATCAAAACTCACTCAATTAGCAAGACATCATGGCTTTTCATGGCTCTCAAAAGCTTAAATTTCTCACCTATATATGCTTTTTTTCAAGATTGAATAATAGTGGCAACATATCTGGATATCTTACTGAAATTATTTTGTGACATACCAAAAAGTTAGTACCACATGCATTGAGAAGATGTATTGTTTACATGGAGTGGGTGGATTAAAAATTGTGTTCATGGATGCTAAGTTTTACATTCGTTTTATACTAGATGAGAATAGGCTTTATAAGTGATTCTTGGGAGCTCTAATTGTAACTTTGACTAGTCTTCTTTGGTGATAGTGCAGATGTGGTTAACATTTTTTCCGTGATCGTTACAAATAGTATCGATCACCTAGTAACGCCAAACAATATGGTAATGGATCATCGCATGGTGTAGCCCCGACAAGGATGACAGAAGTTTAAAGGGTGGAGTTTGTAACACCACTATCCCACATTAGAAAGATGAGGAGTAGTCTACATAAAGTTTGTGGTTTATAAAGATAGTTATGAGTATTAAGTCTCACATTACCTAATTACTAAGTGAAACTAAGCTTTATAAGGACTTATAGAAAAGCTTCAAATTGACTAGTCTTTTTAGTGTGATAGCATAGATGCGGCTAGCGCTTTTCCCTTAGTTGTTATTAGAACAACCTAGTAACACTATGTGTGCTAAGCCACAAAATGGTGTTGGCATTGACAAGGATATCATGAATTTGAGTGGGAAAAATTAATGTTACACGTAAGAAAGTTGGTTTCACATTGGAAAGATGTACGTATTGCCCACATAGGTGCTAAATCTTGTGTGGGGTGCTAAATCTTACATTGGTTTCTACTATGTGATTATAGAGAGCTTCAATTATAAGTTTGACTTGTTCTTCTAGAATGATAGCACAGATTTGGCTAACATTTTCATTGAGTTGTTATATATTTAGGATTTAGACCGATTTAGACTGATAAGATACAAAGCTAAATGTCAAAGAATCACAAATGATTGACTATAATAATTAGAAGCAAAGAAAGATTGCATACCAAAGAGGTAGTAATCCAAACTTTTGTTTGGCATCCACTCATAGATCAGCATCTTTTCTTCTCTCTCTAAGCAATATCCCAGAACCCTAGCTAGATTTATATGTTGAAGTCTTGCGGTAAGGGAAACCTCATTTGTGAACTCTTCATGTCCTTGAGTAGAAGTTTTTGAAAGTCTCTTAACTGCTATTTCCTGTCCTCTTGGTAATTTACCCTGGCAATATTGAAACCCACGGTTAGCATTGCCTGCTAAGCAAGAGCCACAGCTGATATATATAGATTCACATTCTTCAAATGTAACACTAATCAATGCCGAGATGTGAAAGTCGGCAAAAAAATACAAACACGCGTACACACACACTGTTATTCTGCCCTCATTTTGTGTGCCTGGTCTCTTGTTTTAGACTAATTGGAATGAGTTGCCAATCGTTCTAGACACAACTATCCAAGTTTCTTGCCTTTTAATTTAGAGTAAGAGTAGTGCTAAAACCCCCTATCTCACTAGGTTGGTATGGCAGTACTTATCAACTTTTATTTATTTATTTTTTTTTTTTTTAGACAATGGTTGATCCAAGGGTTGGATGACATTGTCAGTCAACCTAGTAGGATGTGGATGTGTTTTTTAGCATTATTATTTAATTTATGTGTGAAGTAGGATAAGGAAGTACGAATAATGCTAGAAATCATACTTTTATCTCACTATTATCCCACCATGTGGATGTGACAGTACCAATCAACTCTTGAATTGTTCTTTTTTTAATTTTTAATTTTTATTTTTTAAGGATCGATTGACACTGTCACATCAGTAGGGTGTAATAGTAGTAGAATAAAAGTATGGTTTCTAGCATTACTTGAAAGCTACTTTGTAGCTCAGGAGGAGGGTGTAAAGCAACTTTAGCAAAAGAGAGTTTTCCAATCCCTTATAAGTTTCCCCGATATGTCTGGTCTCTACATAGCTTGGCTACTACCAGTTCAGCTAAGATCAGAAAATTTATCTTTTAATTTTCCATGAGATTCCTAGTTTCTTCATATAAGAAAATAAGCACAAGAGCCAAACATTACCTTGTAAACAGGGCCAAAACCACCCTCTCCAAGCTTATTTGCACTTGAGAAGTTATTTGTAGCAGCTTTGATACTGGAAAAGCTGAATACTTGCAGATTAGGAGCATTGTGGTCCGGATTTTCAGAAGCTGATGGATTGGTTGGTCCAGAATCTCTTTTGCCTAAAAGAATCATGACTGCAACCAAATAGGAAAAAGAAAATAAAAAAAATTATTGATCTCTCAATTTCATACTGAAAAGGAGAACTACATCTCTTCATCCGATTGTTAAAAGTGGCAAACTCTTGCAGATGTTTCATTACCTTTTGACTTCAGTACTCTGCCTCGTAGGTAACATATCATGAAGGCCAGAAGGACAATGACCAAAGCTATTGGAAGAAGAATTATTAACAATAGCCTTCGCTTGTTTTCATGGCCATCTTCTTTCTCTTGAGCTGTCAATGCAGTCCAGAAACTAAATTAAAAATTTCTCTGTTTTTAGAACTTCCAAACCAAAAACTTACACTTCTCAAGGGGGTCTATTACAAGTTGAAGAATGAAGATGAAAGCAGAGAAAACAGAGAGAGTATGGAGAGAAAATATCTGGAGAATTTCTGATTGTATTGAATGAATGAGAAAGAATACAATTACAATGTATATAAGGATCCGTGATGACAGGGAAAATATCTGCTCTAGACTAAAGTTGTTACAAGATACTGCTGTCAATAACTGAGATTAACTAAGATTAGTTAAGGCTAAACTCTACTAATTAAAACTAACTGTAATAATAATCGGGTCAACCTCCACCTTAGAGCTTGGGTGAAGATATACTTGAGTTGGAGGCAAGAGAAATGAATGGGAGCTCAATGAAATGTAAGAGAAACAACAAACCATGAATTCTATTTTGGTAAAATGGATTAATCAAGTCATGATGACTAATCTTCTGTTATGTGCATTTGCAAGGCAATTTTCCCCTTCCATTTCTAGATAAGCAGATTCAAATGATGAAGTCCTAGAAGGGTTTGTAATGTCAATTCATTTGACTCTTATGAGGAAGAAGTATAGCCATGATATAAAGTTCAGATGGTACCTGCTAGAGAAAGCACCCAATTGTCATCATTGCTGAGCTGAAACACATTGTAACCAAGTAGCTTCTTCTCCTTCACATAACCAATCTTAGCTCTTATAGCCTCCACATCATCGAAATTGATCCAAGTGGATCCAATAATGCAGTAATTCACAACATAAGTAGAATTGAAAATTGTTGTAGCACCATAGCTTCGAATGTACCCCTTGATGTACTTGTAACTCATGCTTCCATCTTTTGTTTCGGCCACCCCTGTTGATGGTGCACCAATAGCATTTTCTTTGGGATTTGCAAGAGCCCAAGCGTAGCCATGGTAAGCCAAACCCAAAAGCAACTTGTTTGAGGGAAATCCTTTACCCAACCACTCTCTTATGCCATAATCAGTGTTAACATGGCTTGAAGGATCATATAAAGCAGCATGAAAATGTGTAAAGTTCTCCTTTGAAGGCAGGTGATAGTCATATGCCACGACATGTCCCCAGTCCATATTTCTCTGTATGGATTCAATCGGGTAACTCCCAAATTCAAAAGTTGGCAAGTAACGAAGGGCCATTGTCAATATCAATTGTGCTTGGCCCGGCTTTCTTGACTCAGAATTTACTTCAGCACGCCACTCATCGAGCAGAATTCCCATGTTGGTCATGTCTGAGGCGTTGTTAGGCCAAAGCCAGAACAAGTCTATGCCTTGAAACCCATATTTCCTTGCTGTTTTTATTGAAGATTCAATGAAAGATTTTCTGTAAGAAGGTCGGTTGAGCATTGAAGACAATACTGAAGTGTTGACTTTCTCACCCAAGATGGATTGAGCCGTTGCAGCTTGTCCATTCCATATAGATAGAAGCGTGACAACCGATGGGTTCTTGCGTTTGACAGTGTTGGTGAAGATGGAGAAGTACTGTTCAAAAGCTGAGGGGATGGAAAGCTGGTAGGTGGAGGAGTTGACATCAGCAAAAGCGCATATAAGGTGGGTAAACAAGGCAGAATTCAGGTCAGGAATGGGGGATTCACTACCAGCATACCAATAACCAGCTTTGATCCAACTCTGAGGGTTAGAACAGTGAAAATGTAGAAGAAGAAACATTAACAAGAGGAGGAGGATATTGTTGGATGCCATATGGAAAGAAAGCTAGTTGATATCTCTTTCATTTCCAGAGTTTGATAACATCTACTTAATGTCAAAACTCAGATTCTGCTAGGAGCCGTACAAGTTAAAAGTAAGAGCAGCATCTTGGAAATTTGTGTACTTGAATTTGGATTTTTGATATGAAAGGAGGAAAGAAAGAGACGTCCACCCTTCCAAGTCATACATAAAAACTATAGGTTCCCTTAGTCTTCTTGACATTACATAGATATTTAGAAATGTTATCGTAAGGCCCTGTTCAGTTTTTGTTTTATTCTTGGAGCTAGCAGCTTCATCCAAAGATGTACGTGCACAATAATATCTGCATCTACTTTTTCACTCGAACCATAAATGCCAGAAACAACTCCACAAGACTTTTTCTTTTTATACAACGTCAGAAAGACAAATATTTTTTTTTTTTTGGGGGGTTTTAAAGAGAGTATGACCGAGGAGTACTGTGGCCTTTGTAAGGGAGAAGTGAGTTCGAAGTATGGAAGAGAGAAAGATACTGAATTAGTGGTTCGGTTTATGATTTATATTTACACATCAAAGTTTTTTATTGGTTATATCTTTCTTTTTATGATTTGATTGTATAGAAGAATTTATTTATAGAGAAAGAGTGAACGTTACATCACTTAAACTTCTATATTAACAACAATAAATTTAATTTATACAAATCATATTGTAGCTCTTATTTCTTAAGTTCTTTTAACTCTTGTCTCAATACGAATAATTTCAACTTTCATGCCTGTAGAAAGGTAAATGAGGACTTGAAATAAAAGTAAAAATCAGCTTCTAATTACAGATTTCGTGCATTGTAGGAGGATTCAACCAAAAGTGTAGTCTCCCCTTTCATCAGATGGCCGTTGGTTTAGCGAAAGTAAAATATGATATTTTTTTGGAAAAATTTCATTTGACTCTTTTTAATTGTCTTTGCTTTTGTAATTACTCTGCTAAACTTAAGAAACTCTTAATTTAGTGTATTTATCTTTCAATTTTTTAAAATTTTGATCCACCTATTAAGATTTAACGGAAAATCCTAACAAATTTGTGAAATTGAAAAAAATTAAAATTTTTTAAAGTTTAGAGAGATAATTACAAATATAATAAAAGTTCATACGGATTAAGTGAAGTTTCTCCATTTTCTTTTGACATCTCCCTCTAGTCCCAAAGACCAAAAATAAAGAAAGAAAAAAAGACAATACACAAAGTAGCTACTTTCATCCCTTGATCGTACTCCAGTTATCGACATCCCAAAGGAAAGTCTAGCATCAGAAAGTTGTGTGGACAATGTCACAAGGACATGCAAAACCTTGTCATGAACAGAATTATTTTAAAGAAAAATATAAAAAAGCCTCATGAACTAACCATCGATTTTAAAATAGTCATTTAAATTTTTAATTGTAGTAATTTGATCCATCAAACTATTAAATTGTGCCAAAAAAGTCATTTTTGTCGAAAGATTCCTATAATACCCATATTCTCTTAAAAATTAAAAGTCTGCCTAAAATGCCATTTTTTGCACTCAAATTCTGTCAAAATACTTGATAAATTCCGTTCGTACGTCACGTTAACATCAATAAAATGACGACATATATAACTGTTATATATATAATTAAAATTTTGTTGTTAAAAAAAAAAATTAAAAAAAACACAAGAAGAGAAGGGGTGGCTGCCGTGCCACCTATTTTATTTTTATTTTTATTTTTTTAAAATTTAAAATTTTGTTAACTTTTTAGTTTTATATTAATAGGTTTTTTTTTTTTAAAAAAAAATCTTTATTTTTTATTTATTAAATTTTTAAGAGAATATGAGTATTATGGAAATATTTGGACCAAATTAAGTAACCTTGTTGGCATACTTTGATAATTTGATGGACCACATTAGTGCATTTAAAAATTCAATAAGCTATTCTAAAATTAAGTGTTAGTTTAGAGGGCTTTTTATATTTTTCCCCTTATTTTGCCAGAAAATCAAAGATACCATCATTCAATAACTATTTCATATGCCCTGTTTCAAGGAATATTCATGTGCTATCTAGTAATCCATGTAGAATTTTGACACTTCCTCTTGGGCATAAAAATATATATATATGCATCTTATCTTTTCTCAACCTGATCTCCCTCTCTTTCAATTCCTCCTCATGAGAGCCCTCTGCCTCATACTTTAGAATTTTCTCATTTTTCGGGTTATTTGTATCTTCATGATCATTAATTACTACTTGCTGTCAAAATCATAGTAATTTCTATTTCTTACTCCATGTTTGCCAATTCCTATATATAATTGGGTCAAGACTTTCCTGCTTGTTTAATTGTCTTGTCTAGAGTATGACCCCTCGAGTTTTCTTGTAATCTTCGATATTTGAACGAGAACCATCCAACGAGGAATTCAACTAGTGCTAGGATTTAATAACATCTTTGGTAGCTTCATCTATTTATTATTGCTAAAAAAAAGTATATACATTGATGTCAATAATTTCACATGGGCCCATGATGTCAATCATTTCAAAGTGATAATCCTAGTTTTTTTTTTTTTAAAAAAAAAAATTAAAATTAAAATGTTGAACAAAAAAGGTTGACCATGACAAATAAAGGTGACCTAACCTTTTATTGATTAATTTTTTTTTTCTTTAATCAAATAGGGAAAGGGTTTAAAGGGGCCTCCCTCTTTTTTTCTTTTTTTCTTTTTTTTTTTTTAAAAAAAAACACAAATAAAAAGTGCTGGGGTCTCTTTTATTCTTGATCCCCAGGGAAGAAAAAATGGTTCCAAACACTACTAGATTAGAAGCGGATAAAAATTAACTACAAATCAATCTAATAACGTAACATATGCTCTTGAAGCCTGTGAGAAACACATAGTTTTTTTATTAATGCTATTAAAAAATCAGGTAAGAAGCATATGCTATTAAAAAAAATATGTGCTCCTCACATGCTAAAAAATATTTGTCGTTTTATTAAACTGGTTTGTAGCTAATTTTTGTTTATTAGAAACGGCCCATTTAACTAACAAATGTGCTCGATAATAAAGGCAACCTAACTAATTATCTGAATACCAAGACTTTTCGCTTCAAGTCATCTGCGTCATCTGCATGCAAATTCTTTGTTAAAATACTGTAGTTTTGACGATTAATTACTTTTTAATGTTGTGATGTGATGAATACCAGTATAGAATTTCTAAGAGCATTCTCAATGATTCAGCTAGAATAATTAATCAAAACCTTAAAAACCCTTTTCTATTGGCTTATCTATTCAAAATCTAAATTAGAGTTGTGGTTAATTGGTGAACAATGGAACTCCACATCTTGAGTTACACCATTTACCAATCTATCATTATTATATTCTTTAATTCTCTGCAATATATGGTGAAGTGCATAGCACACAAGCCACGTGACAAGGGTTAACTGACACAGTTATCATTATTTTATTCTTTAATTCTTTAATTGTTTGTTGTTGATTTTCACTCTCCTTTTCAAGAGAAATGCTTAATTGTACACTTTTATTCCATCCTTATCTACGTAGATTAATAATATTGTTAAAAATGTCAGGGTCCCATTACATTCTCTTAGCTACTATTTCTTACATTATTGGTCCATGTAGACAAAAGTGGGATAGGAGTGAGATGTGAGTGTACAACCAAGTATTTCTCTGTCTTCAATGGTGAAGTGCACATCCCTACTTATCATTTGCAAATACAACTGCTAAAAATATGACAGTTAGAAAAATGTTTGTATACAAATTATTGAGTTAAAAAAATGATAGATTTAACCAAACGAATGTTGAAAAATGACTATTAGAAAAATGGTTGTTGAAAAATTTGTGTTAGAGAAATGACCGTTTTAACAAAACGCCTGTTAACAAATATGACCAAATATGATCATTTGAAAAAAAACAAAAAAAAAAGGACAGTAAAAAAAAATATAGAGCGAAGAATAGATAATAAAATGTATGTTGCATTTTAAAACTCATTAGTTAAACTAGATAAAGAGAATTTTTGTTAATTATTTTAGATTGAAATATACATAAATCATTAAGAGTGTTCTAAATATCTACAGTAAATCGAAAAGAAGATGTAATTGCCGTCCACTTTGGGACTGAAAGTTTATCCCAATGCAAATACTCCACGCTTGGAGTCGTCTATACGCAAATTCCATGTAAGTTCCACATAGGCTCTACGATGACAATTCTTTGCAATAATTCTTTTCTTTTTTTTCGATGAATATTATTTGCACTAATTCAACTTCCCTATTCGTTACACTTTTCTTTCATAAACAATATCCTTGTCTTACTTAATTACTAGCTTCCTTATATTTTAACTGACAGTACAACATGATTTCTATTTTAAAGTTTCGTTATTAATTATAGGGTTAAATATCCTGTACATCTCTGTGCTTTACGACCTTTATTTTTTGCCCCCTCAGTTTCACTTTGTATCAAATTTAGTACCGGTGGTATATGAAAAGACGGAAATGGTACCTCCGTCTGATTTTCCGTCCAAAACTAACGTTCAGCCACATCATTCTACAAGTGTCGGCGTACATGCGCGACACCTGTCTCCTTGCACACTTGAGCCATCCTACGTGCTTATGAAAATCCACATAATCACATTCAATTATTTAAAAAATAGGAAAATTTAAAAATTGAACAAGTCGTCTTCCTCCTCCCCCCTTTTCCCCAAATGTCTGAAAACCTTGACCCCTAACCCTAACCAGCTTCGGCCCGACGAATCTCCCCAAATCAAACTTAGGAACTGAAGCAGGTAAGGCCGAGGCATATTTCTGTGGTGTCCCATAAGTCCTGCACGACCTTTTCTCCCAAGCAACTGCTGAACAATCGGACGAATGGCATCATCAAGTCGCCTACGAGATTCGGGGGGGAAAGAAGTTTCTCGTTCTTCAGACATGGTGTGTTCTTCAACCATTGGTTTGTTTTTGAGTTGGGATTTATTTTTTTTTAATTTCTTGTTTTGTTGTTTTGACATTTGAGTCAAACATAGTTATCAACTGGATCTTCCTCGGTGGGGCGTGCTGGGATGTCGTTCATATGTTATTGCGATTTACCAGCACCATTAAAGACCTCCTGGACTGAGGAAAACCCTGGGAGAAGATTTTGGGGTTGCGCCACCTACAACTCAAGAGTAAGCTCATCCTCGCAATTTCATGTATGCTTTGTTGTTGTTATGACTGAAGAACTTCCACGAGATGATTTGAGTAAGTTGTTACTGACTTCCTATACTTAAGCATGCAGACAAAATCTGCATGCAAATTTTTCAAATGGCTGGACAAACCAACTTGTGCAAGGGGTGTGGAGGTCTTAAAACAGATTATGAAGAAGGTTAATGACCTGAATGATGAAAATGGAACATTGGTGGCAAGGATGAAAGACTTGGAGAATGAAATGGAAAGTTGCATGGAAAGGGCTAAGCAGTTAGAGAAGGCGGATGATAAACACATGAAAATCATCAAGTGTCTACAAAAAGAAAATGACATATATAGGGCAAGTGAGAAAATTTTTATGTGTGCTTCATTGTTGTCATGGTTTGCAATATTGTTAGCTGCTTGTGTTGCACTTCTAAAGTGACTTGGTAGTTTGACATATGTATGTGAATTATGTGAGTTTTGAAAAGTCTGAGTTTGAATTGTCCTGTATCAAACTAATATTTTGAAATGAAACAATTAATCCATTTGTAAGCAAAAAATGAACAAGACACAATCAGTCATATGCAACAATTGGGAACACAATGCAATATGTGTGGCCACTTAATTGTCTTTTGCAACATGTTTTGTAACAAATTTTGTAACAAAGTAGCATTTTGAAACAAACACTTGACACGAAATGGTACCTCGGGTTTTTACATGGGGTTTTCAAATTTACCATAAATAGTACCTGGGTTTTTAAGATGTACCATAAATGGTACTTGTTGTTTTTGAATGTACCATAAACGGTACCTGAGTTTTTCAAATGTACTGTAAATGGTACCTACTTACACAATAATTTGCTTACAAAACATGTTGCATGTTTTGCAACATGTTTTGTAACAAAGTAGCATTTTGAAACAAACATTTGAGACGAAATGGTACCTGAGGTTTTTACATGGAGTTTTCAAATGTATCATAAATGGTATCTGGGGTTTTCAAATATATTGTAAATGGTACCTGGGTTTTTCAAATGTACTGTAAATGGTACCTATTTACACAAACTAATTTGCTTACAAAACATGTTGCATGTTTTGCAACATGTTTTGTAACAAATTTTGTAACAAAGTAGCATTTTGAAACAAACACTTGAGATGAAATGGTACCTCAGGTTTTTACACGGAGTTTTCAAATGTATCATAAATGGTACCTGATGTTTTCAAATATATTGTAAATGGTACCTGGATTTTTCAAATGTACTGTAAATTGTACCTATTTACACAAAATAATTTGCTTAAAAAACATGTTGCATGTTTTGCAACATATTTTATAACAAAGTAGCATTTTGAAACAAACACTTGACACGAAATGGTACCTCAGGTTTTTACATGGGGTTTTCAAATGTATCATAAATGGTACTTGTGGTTTTCAAATGTACCATAAATGGTACCTAGGTTTTTCAAATTTTTCATAAAAGGTACCTTTTTGACCTTTACCTTAAATGGTATCTAATTGCACAAAATCTCCTGTTCAGAAACCAACCTGATGAAACAATTGAAGCTGTAAACAAAAAAAAAATGAACTTGACCAAAAAACAATAACAACATGCCCACATGTTTCAATACACCACTTTGAATGACCAAAACCAATAATAACCTGCCCAACTGGTTCATAAGTTCACATTCATTCACCTTCAATGTGTAGATTCACAAAATTTATATTCACTACTTTGAATGAGCAAAACTAATAATAATCTATTACAATTAAATCTGTTCAAAAAATGACCAACTTGTTGCACACACTCAATCTGTTTATCATAAACCTGTTCAGAAAATGACCAACCTAATGGACCAAATGTCAAATGATCTCAAAATTTACATACACCACTAATGGACCAAATGTCAAAGACACAATCAGTTTTGTAATCCTGATGCGATCCTCTTTGCAGCTGATGCACTGGGTTTCAATTTTGTTCCCGAAGTTGTAAGTAATAAGTATCAAATTAATATTTTGTCCCTAGAGGAAAATCTACACAAACTTTATGAGAAGCTCACCTGTCTCAACCTCCAGTATAGGTCAGAGACCCGCCTTTCTCTATTCCTGATGGGCTGAGATGTAGTCTGAGGGTTGCCTGATGGTTGACCAGTAGTTTGAGGGTTGCCTGATGGTTGACTTGTAGATGGTTGACCAAAAGTGTTTCTAGGGTCACTGTTTCCAGGAGTAGATACTGTTTCTGAGGTTCGTCCCTGGGACACAGAAAACACATAACATTCAATTACAAATCAATTTATGCTTATTTCGTATAGTTAAAAAAAAAAATTATATTATAACTCACAATGGTTGGCTTTGGCTTCGGTTTCCTAACCCTCTTGGGATACTTCTTCCTGTTTGGATTTTCAGGTTGGCTGCAGCTTCTAGCATTATGGCCTTTTTTACCACAATTTCCACAACATACATCGTAGCCTTTTCGAGTGACCTTAACACTTTCATCTGCCTCTGTCTCATCAATGCCTCTTCTCCTAATCTTTTTTGGCCTACCGCGTTGTGGCTTTGGAATCGGTGGCTGTATAGGGTCTACATCGCGATCAATAGGCCAGTCACTGGGTCCAGGCATTGGATGAATACTAGGGGCATATGACAATCTATATGTGTCCATTAAGTACCATTTGCTGATGTACTCTTCAGGGTATCGCCTGTTTCTGTATATTGCACAAATTGCATGAGGGCAGAGAATACCGTTTAGCTGCCACCGGCCACATCCACAAGTTTTTGCTTCAAGGTCAACGACCCTCCTGGGCTCATGGCTGTGGTCAACCTCAAACTGGAGGTTATTACTCCAGTGACATATGTAATCATTAGCCTCCTTCTTATTTCGCTCCAGCTTTTTCATGATCTTAGGGCACATTATATTCGTTGCATTTGTAGCTCCAGCCATTTTCTTATCAAACCGATTCATCGGCTGCCTCCGTATTGTCTCCAAACAAGATAGAATCGGTTGGTCCCTCGCTTCCATCACCCATGCATTGAAGCTCTCCGCAATGTTGTTCAACAATATGTCACTGCAGCTGCTCGGACTAAAAGCATGGCGTGACCACATCTTAGGTTCAACCTTCTCAAAGTAGTCGTATGCACCCTGATGCATTCCTTTTATTACCTCAAGGTAAAACTTGAATTGTATCTCGTTGGGTGCCCTGGCTGCACCCCAAAGAGCATCCTTGAACTCTTTCCCCTTAAAGCCTTTCCTCTTTAGGTTGGCATGCAAATGCTTGACACAGTATCTGTGCTCCAAGCCAGGCATCAGTTCCTCTAAAGCCTGAATCAACCCCTGTTTGATAATATTCAGTATAGACATGTTAAAATATTTTTTACTATATTTTGTGGGAGCACAAGACAATTACATAAATATTACCTTTTGACGGTTGGACATGAATGACCACATACGCTCAAGAGGGTACCCAATATCTTCCAACATTGCCCGCAAGAACCAGGTCCATGTTTCCCTGGTTTCAGACTCGTATACAGCATATGCTATCGGAAATATATCATCGTTTGCATCCCTTGCAACTGCTGCATGCAACTGACCTCCCCACTTCCCTTTCAAGAAACAAGCATCTACACAGATCATCAGCCTACAGCCAGCCAAGAAGCCTTGCTTGCAAGCAGCCAACGAGACATACATCCGCTGGAAGAACACTCCATCCCGCTGAATGTACGCTGAGGAACCCTGATTCCAATGCAGTAATGCATTGGCGTACTCCCTGGTGTGCTTGTATTGCTCACCATCTATACCATCCAAGATCTCTAGTGCCTTTCTTTTTGCACGGTGGCAGCTCAACGGGTTCATCCCAACATGGTAATCCCTCTTGATCATCTCCATCAGAGCTTTCGGTTTCAAGTCTCTATTGTCCCGAAAACTGTCTAAGTATCTATTAGCAGCCCAAGGTATTGATGCCCGCTTGTTGTGGTAATGGCTGCCACAATTATGATTTGCGTGGAAGGTTTTGATCTGGAAGAATGATTTGTAGTTGGACCAGCTTGCGTGTATTCTCCATGGACAATTTCTCTTGCGAACTGCGAAGACCCGCGTCTTCTCATTGTGCTAGTATTTGTAGTCAAATGAATTTTGCACCGCAAACACTTGTAAGGCTTTCTTAAACTCAGTAGGGTTGCTGAACTTCAACCCAACTAATAATTGCACCTTTTCTTTAAGGTCCCGCTTTGGCATCCACTCGGGATACCTCCTCGCTCTTCTCGGATGATGTTCACCTTCATCATCCTCTTCATTGCTCATACTGTCAAATGTCTCACTATTTGGGGACATGTCATCTGGGTCTTTGATTGCATCACCTCCCTCCTTTGATGTAGATGGTTTATCCCATGACTGATACCATTTGCTAGTTTCTTCCCTTGCCTGTCGTAAAACATTTTCTTCACTTTCAGTGAAGATGTCTTCTTCTTCTTCGTCAGTGACTTCAAAGTCACTCAACTCAAGGTCCTCATCATCATCCTCATCTTGAGGCTGCTGTTGTGCTGGCTGCTGTGCTGGCTGCCGAATTGACTGCCTCCGAGGTTCCTGGGTAGACTTCCGGACAGACTTCATGGCAGGCTGCTGTGCTGGCTGTTGGACTGACTGCCTCCGCGGTTTTCGGGTAGACTTTCGGACAGACTTCAGGGCAGGCTGCTGTGCTGGCTGCACATCAGGCTGCTGTGCTGCCTGCACAGCAGGCTGCTCCGCTGGCTGTACAGTAGGCTGCTGTGTTGCCTGCACAGCAAGCTGCTTCGCTGGCTGTACAGTAGGCTGCTCTGTTGGCTGTGAACTTTGTTTTGGCAAATCATCCTCAGAATATTGAATCTCCACCTCTGAAGGAGTCTGAGAGAGAAGCAACATTGGGGACACCACTTCAATCGGGACCAGTTCAACCTCTTCATGGTCCACAAACACATGCAACCTCTTCCTGTGACCATTTATGATCCCAATTATCATATTTTCATAATCTTTGTTTGAATTTAGACCGTGTATATCTTCGTTGCTTTGATCGTCGTACTTGTAGTACATTGCCGGTATGTCATTGTATCGGTACCCCCAAGTACTCTTCTAGTATATTTGTAATGTCCCAACTGACAAACTTGTCCACATCCAGTTGTTGAATTTCCATAATGTCCCCTCCTATTTACTCCATCCTGTGTCCGGACAGCGACCCATGATGGTAAATGATTAGATCAAACATTGTATCCATTTCTGCACAAAGTACAAATATTATGTTATGGACAATTGAAGCAGTACTAAGTTAACAAGTAATTAGTAAACTGGAATGTGTGGATGAGCATCCACTAAATTAATAGAATTTGTATTATTGGGCACTTAACTCTAACAAACTGGACCTATTAACCAAAATATCAGTCATTTCTCACTATTCACTTCTCATTATTTACTTCCCTTTCAGAAATATTGATAAAATTAAACAATTAAACTAAGAGTAATAAAGCATAAACTTGCAATCATTTTCACTCTCGAAAACAACAAAGTGTCTCCTCTGTTCCAAAAGAAAAAAAGCCAAATTGGGATGAGATTTGTCCTAAATAGCCTTTGACAACATTCAATAACATGTGATATATATACTCTCTTTATTTTAATATTAAGTGTAAAATAATGGCAAGATTGAGATGTTAATCTAACACAGTGCATTGGAGACCATATGACATACGAATTCAAGACATTTTATTACCTTTTATTCTAATATAACACAGTGCACTAGAGACCACAAAAGACATACGAATTCAAGACCTTTTAAGAAACATAATGTTAAACCTACCATACCAACATTGTCAGAACAAGCATCAATGAGTGTAGATCTTTTAGAGTCTAAGGGTTACTACATTCAACTTTTTGGAAGTTGGAAGACCTAAAATTTGAAGCCCAGAACCCAATTCTTTACACATCGTTTCCAACATGACAGAAAATGCCAAAAGCTATAACCGACAAAAACACACAAAACATTGTGCATTGGGGACCCTTCATAAAGCTCGGCACTTTATGCTTTGCCCACAAAACCAAACTCATATATATATAAAGTTACCTAACAACTAACTCCAACACAAAAGATGTATATAAAGCTTATTGGGTTTCCGCATATCACAAACAAAGTTCACACAAAGCATCAAGAAATATCACATTCGGGTCTCAAAAATACTTTCTGTCTTTTGCTGGTACTCTGTTGCGAGTGGGTTCCAAGAAGATTGGCCGAGTAGGTTCCAAGAGAAGGTTGGCCGAGTGGGTTCCAGGAGAAGGTTGGCCGAGTGGGTTCCGGGAAATTCAAACTGCTGCCTCCGACAACAAATCCGGCCTAAATGCTGGAACTAGATTTGGGAGAGATTGAACGGGGCGAGAAGGAACAAAAGAGATTTGGGGGAGAAAGACGATTTTGAGGATTTAGGGCTACAAATTATCGGAAGTTAAGAAAAATGGTACTTTTTGCATCAAAAAGAAATATCTTTACTCTGTGTTTTTTTTTTGAAAAGTCCCAATTTTTTGAAAATTCCCTCTTATTTCGATGTGGCAGTGGAGAGAGGCTAACGTGGATGTTTATCTCTGGCTGAGGTGTGCACGGAGACAGGTGTCGTGCATGTACGCCGACACCTGTAGAATGACGTGGCTGGACGTTAGTTTTGGACGGAAAATCAGACGGAGGTACCATTTCCATCTTTTCATATACCACCGGTACCAAATTTGATACAAAGTGAAACTGAGGAGGCAAAAAATAAAGGTCATAAAGCACAAGGGGCAAATATGTATTTAACCCTTAATTATATTTGTCCCATCCATCGATCCAAATTAACTATTAAGTTGGATGGAAATATATACATATATATATTGTTGGGAAATTTTGTCCTATTTCCCTAGACCAGTGAGAAGCGAAAAATAAGAAGAATGCAGAGTAACAAAGATAAGCAATCACACACGACTCCAGATTTAAGTGATTCTCTCAAACTGAGGTACGTCCACTGGTGGAGGCAATTCTGGAGAAAATCAACTATCAAAAGGTGAGTACAAGAAAATAACAGGGCAAAAAAACTACTCAAACCCAAAGCCCCAATACATCCAATTTTCACTTTAACCCAAAAGGAGAATAATAACAAAAAAAAAAAAAAAACCTCTCTTTTTATGGAGCTCTCACATTTTCTTTTCTCTCTCTACCTCTAATCCTTGATTGCACACCTCTCCTTTTATAGTGGTTGAGGTCCACACCTTTTTCTCTTCTTCCTTGTAGAGGAAGCAACCAAGGAAGGAAAGAATCCCCAACTTGAAAAAGTAATCAATAGGTGGTGCAATCTTTTCCTCTCCTACAAGTAATTGATCAACTCATAAATGACCAAATCCACTTGAGAAGGAAAGAGCAAACAAGTGGATCCACCGACTTGACTTTCAAGTCACCCGACCTTGGCCGTGCAATCTTTCCTCTCCTACAAGTAATTGATCAACTCATAAGTGACCAAATCTAAGAAAGCAACTTGTACAAGATTTTCAAACACCTGAAAAAGGAAAAGAACAAACAGGTGGGTCCACCGACTTGATTTTCAAGTCACTCAACCTTAACAATATATACATATAAAATGACTAAATTGCTTATTTATGTGAAAAATTGGTCCCCAATGGTGAAAAAAAAAAAAAATCATCATCTCGACTATGTTGAAAAAAAGATACACTTTTTTTTCTTCTTCAAGAGTATGCAAAATCAGGATAACATTACCTTCTAGTTTCAACTGTTAATGTCCTATCTCCTTGTTAGACAATATATTTCCTATCAATATAGGAAATATATTATATTGATATTGTATATTTTATATTACGATACTTTCTTTATTATATTACCATACTTGTCTAGCCAAATCTTTTTATAAATAAGAGTGTCATGCATTGTAAAAATATTAACCAATAAGAGCATAATGTAGTTCTTTGAGGCTTTATCTTGTGGACGTAGGTCATTGACCAAACTACGTAAAATCTCTTGAGTTCTCTATTTTATTATTCTGCACTTTATTCTTAATTTCTTATAGGATTATGTTTTCTTTCATGGTATTAGAGCTATAAGCTAACTCCAGTGTTCGATCCAATAATCCTGTGATTTTTTTTTTTTTCGTTTCTTTTATTTCTGTCTTTTTCTTAATAGTTAAAAAAATAAAAACAAAATTCTCCTTTGACCGCTGCCAGCAGCCCAAGTCGCCGATGGCCCACTGCACTCGTTGCCTCCGTTGATCTCAGCAGCATCACGGTCGTTACTCTACTGTACTGAGATGCGAAGAATGGTTCCTCCGTGAAAAGCATTTGCTGCGTTTCCTTTGGTTGTTTTGCAAAAAAAAAAAAAAGGTTTGTATGGTGGAGACGTATGGTAGTCAACGTGTAGATCAGTAGATGCAAGGTTCAAGGTTGTTGGTAAAGATGCAAGGTGTCAAAAAGGAAAAGAAAAAAAAGTGCGGTGCAGGTATAGTTCGTTTAATAGGTGTTAGGGTTTTCCATGTGTAATAGTGATCTTTATCAAAAGAACAAAAAAAACAAAAAAAAAAAAATGACGAGAGAGAGAGGAAGGTTTAATTTGGTTATTTTATGGTGCATGGGTATTCATGTATACTCTCGTGGAGATGAAAATGTTTGAAAAAAAAAAAAAAAAAGGAAAAAGAAAGAGAGAGTTGAAAAAAAAATAAAAAATCAAAAGAGGTCAAGTTTCACATATTATTCTAGCCATTTGTTGACTCTTTATTTTGGACCTTTTTGGTCATTGACCCATCTTTAGGCCTTTGTAGTATTGTTTAAAAACTCAGACCAATTTCAGCTCATAGTTGACTTTTATTTTAGCCCATAATTGATCCATATTATTTTGACATTTGTGGTATTATTTAAAATCCATGTTAATTTTAGCCCATAGTTGACTTTGAGTTTGGCCCAAAGTTGGCCTATTGATATTTAAGGCGCATCTCCACCGTCCCCGACTTCTTCCAATCATCGTCGTCAACTGTCGTTGATCGTTGTCATCTCTAAACGAAGAAGATTTGATTGCAAATTTAAGCTTCAAGAATCCTTGCACTTTGAATTTTAGAGGAGATGTTAGAGAATATATTTCCTATCAATATAGGAAATTTATTATATTGATGTTGTATATTTTATATTACGATACTTTTCCTATTATAATCAGATTTGATAGGAATGTCATGTAATGTGAAAATATCAAGCAATAAGAGCATAATGTAATCTTCTGGGCTTTATCATGTGGATGTAGGACCGAATCATGTAAAATTTATTGTGTTCTCTATTTTATTATTCCGCACTTTATTCTTAATTTCTTCTAGGATTATGTTTTCTTTCACTCCATAGCAAAAATTGCTATCCTCAAAGCAGCCGAAGTTATCTTCAGATGTATCATGGTCAATGATATGTTGTCAAGGGGCTAGCAAACTCGCCAAAACCTCCACCTCATGGTCTCTCACAATCACCTCAATACTCATTTTTCTTAGCCTCCAGCCTTATTTACCCCCTACAAACAAATTAACCTTTAAATAATTCACCGTGAGCGTAACATTGACATTTTTGAATTCCTCTATAGATTCCAACTCTTTCCTAACAATGATTCTGATAAAATTGTATCTTAAGTGAGTTATGAAAGTGCTTATTTTTTATTTAATACCGTGACGTGAATTTGTGTGTCCTAGAAAATAGGCCATTAGAAATAAAGAAAATGTAACATTTGCTTTATTACCATTAGAAATTGGCCATTCGAGTCATGGTACCAAAGTTTCATGACTAATTGATACTTTATTATTAACGTTGTGACATGATAAAACCAGTGAGGACTTTAGGAGTACCTACTCTCGCAACTGACTAATTAAGAATAAACCCAAAGAAACAATTAGACCATGGAAAATTAAAAGAAGTCACATCTGCTCCATTGGTCCTCCACTTTTAGTTTTTAATCATTCAATTCTATTAAAAAGTATTTAACCCTAAAACTATAATTAAGCTTTACGTGTTCAATTTCTTCTTCTTGATTTGAATAATGAAGTTCAACTTTATAGTTTGATTTTCTATTTATTCAGTTTCCTTCCCTCATTGGCATTTCCTCCCTCGCCTTTTTAGGGTGGGGGATGGTTTTTTTCTCATTCCTGGCTATTGTTAGTGAAGTTTTTGTGTCCCCAAGCCATTAGGACATTGTAAAATATCGAAATTATTTTTTAGAAATTATTTTACGCCTAAATAAACGAAGCAAAAGTAACTACGTACTTTCATGCCCTGGATCATACACCAGATATCAACATCCCAAAGGAAAGTCTCGCATCAGGAAGTTGTATGGACGTAAAATGACAAAACCTCGTCATGAACAGAATTATTTTGCCAGAAAAATCAAAGATACATAATAAAGTATCATTCAATAGCTATACATCTTTTGGACTTATTTTCATATGCCCTGCTTTCAAGAAAATACAATACCATAACATGCGTTAATGGTGGATTTTTTTTTATTTTTTTTTCCTTCTAATGGTGGATATTATCTCCTAGTCCTTTTTGGGCTATGGAGTTTTTGTTTTTCCCTAGATAGATCTAGTGGAGTTGGATCTTCTCTTAGTCCTTCAAGGGCTATGGTGTTATTGTTTTTTTTTTATTTATTTATTTTTTTCTCTTGGCAGGAAGTCATTGGGAAGCGGCATCGGCGTGTCACCAGTGATAGCTGGCGGGGCTTTCTTTTTTCTCCATCTACTGTTGAAGCCAGATCTATGTCTATCCGCCGGAGCCAGCACGACACGCTCCTCTCTATGGTGTTTGCCTGACTCCCCCGGTTTGCCGCCTCAAGCCACGGCCTTGTTGGACTCTAGTGCCTGGCGTGTGGCCAGCACGCGCTAGGGATCTTGTCCTTGGGAAGCCACACGTGTGGGCCACGCTCCGTCTTCCAAGTTGTGACCGGTGGTGTTCGGTGATTCCTGGCGGCCGCCTACTGTAGTGGGGTTCCTAGGGATGGCGCATGGTCTACACGAGCCGTCTCCGGCAACGGCTGCCTCCCCTGATGCCAGATCTGTGTTTTGGTGTTTTCTGTTTTGGTTTTTTGGTGTTTTAGTGTAATTTTTTGCAAGTCTGTCTGGTAAATTTTTAGATATTATTGGACTTTTAATGGTTTGATAGCTAGATTAGTCATTTTTCCTTTGTTGTGGGGCTTTATTGTTAAAGAGTGGCTCATATGTCTATTCCTATAATATTTGATATTTGTAGGCAGCACTCAATTCAGAATTTTTTCTGGCTTAGTGTGCAGAGAGTTTTGTACCTCTATTCACTGTATTTGTCTTCGGGCGTTTAATATATCAATGAAGATCGGTTTTCCTGTTAAAAAAAAAAAAAAAAAAAAAAAAAAAAAAAAACTATCTCAATTTTTACACAAATCTTTCTTATTTTTTAATAAGTAAATTTAAGAAATAACCCTAAAAATAAGTAAGCCCCATAAATTATAAATTCAAAGGATTCATGCTCTCTAGTACTCCATGTAGAATTTTGACACTTCCTCTTGGGCATAATGTATATATATATATATATATCATATATGCATCTTCTCTTTTCTCAAGTACCTCTCCCTCTCCTTCCTCCTCGTGAGAGCCTCTGCCTCATACATTGGAATTTTCTCTTTTTCACATTATTTGCATCTTCGTCATTACTACTTGCTGTCAAAATCATAGTAATTTCATCTGCTGCAAGTCATTCAAGAGCTGCAAGCCATATCTGCTGCAAGTCATCCACAGCAAGTCAAGCATCTCTGCAGCAAGCCCACTCCTCTGCAGCAGCAAGTCATCCACGCCAGTCTCAAGACCATTCCTCAAATCTTTCACCCATACCTTCTTGTATTTCTCATTTAGTTTTTCCCTTTATCCTCTGGTTCTTAACCCTTTCTCTGTATTTTTTGTCTTCTCTTTATTTTCTAATAATTTCTATTTCTTACTCCATGTTTGCCAATTCCTATATATACTCTTTCTGCCATTTTTTTTTTCCTTCTAAAACAATGTGATAATGAGAGCCATTGATTATCTCCATGAATTTCTTCTCGTTTTGTAGAAAGTATCACATTATATATATTACTACTTGAGAAAATTAACAGTTAAAATTTCTAGAATTTTATGAACCTCTTACAGAATTCATTCGCTATAAAAACCATTTAAGTTAAGATTCAAGTATTTCAATCTCTTTGATTTGCCTCTGTTTACTCTACACAAATGAATAAATGGTTACGACAAAAAATAAAAGTCAAATTGTCCGACGCCGGCCTGATAAAATTATGATTGTTTTGATAGCGTATGATAACAGTAAAAATTAAGATGCTCTATATAGGCTACGTACTTCCTAATTTAACAAGAAAAAGGAAAACAAATCTTAATTGAAAAAAAAAAAAAAAAAAACCTAATTCTAATGAAAAACAAATCTTCTCCTGCATCACGATTCACAAACAGGTGAAATACAAATCAAATATAGTTCTAACAGCAAAATAACTAAACCCAGAACTTAAAAGTGATCCGTACTAAAAAGTAAATGAAAGGGGTTTTAGAGAAATTAAAGACAGGCCCAAATTTTATGGGCAAGAAAAACAGTCACCTTTCCGTGCTTTTTTTTTTTTTTTTTTTTTTTTTTTTTTTTTTCAACTACGAGTCCTCTCTCTTGTGCTTCTCCTGGAGCCACAAGAGGAGAGTGGGTAGAGTCCCTACTAGGTAGGAGTCTGTTCAGTTAGTCTGGCCGGGACACGAGTCCAGTTCGTCTGGCTTTTGTTTTCAAACCATAGATGGAGGAGTTAGTGGAGAAGCTAGGTGGTAGCATGAAACTGCTGGAGGGTGAAAGGATGAGCATTGAAATTACAGAAGATGAGACGGCAGACCTGAGATTGGCAAATGGGCGTTGCCTGATGGGCAGATTCATGTCTGATAGAAGGATCCAGAAGGAGGCGTTTAGGGCTTTTATGGCTCGGTTGTGGAAAACGGCTGGTAAAGTGGTGTTTAAGGAACTACAGGACGATATGTGGCTTATTGAGTTCGCATCAGAAGCTGACAAAAGGAGAGTTCTGGAGGGCTGTCCTTGGCTGTTTGATAGAAGCGTCCTGATCCTCAAAGAAGTGGAAGAAAATATCCCGCCTGCCCAGATGGACTTCTCAAAGTCACCGTTTTGGATCCAAGTCCACGACATTCCCCTAATATGCATGAACAAACATGTGGGACTCAAGATTGGAGAGTCCATTGGAAGAGTGGAGGAAGTGGACGTCACAGGGGAAGGGATAGGCTGGGGGAGGTGCCTCCGAATCCGGGTCCAAGTTGACATTACCAAGCCACTCGAAAGAGGTCGAGCTCTCGAGCTTAATGGAAAAATGGTATGGGCTAATTTTAGGTATGAAAAACTCCCACACTTCTGCTTCAGCTGTGGTCGCATCTTCCACAAGAACTTGCAGTGTAGTGAAAATAAGAATTCCAAGCAGGGAACAGAACCCTCCCCAAAGCATTGGGGTACCTGGCTCCGGGCAGAAGACATGCGCTTCAATCAAGGATATTCGAGGTATGGATGGAGGCGGGGGGAAGTCCAACTGACACAGGAGAAACCAACCGGAGGGAAGGGGCGGCCGGAGGCAGCTCAGGGACAAAGTCTCAGTCACAGGAGGGAAGGGGAGCTACCTCGGATTTCCTAGGTACGGATTCTAACATAGAAAGGAGTGCTGACAGCCTCGAGGACAGGAATGAGAAGAAAATCTTGCAGACCATACTGGGAAGAGAGATTGGGGATTCCAAGACTGTGGAGACAGGACAGAAGCAGAGTCAAAGCCGGCGATGTGACTTCATGGAATTAATGCTCGCTGAGGATCAGGTGGCTAAGGTTGATTATCCAGTGGTCGCAGAGGGAGACAATGACTTGGCTACGAAGGAAAATCAGGGGGATGACCATATGGTAGGATCAGAGCAGGTTGGGCTGGATACTGGGCCGGGTGGACAGACATTGGAAGCCCCAACTCATGTCACTGGGCCTGAACCACTGACTGAGCCCCAAATGGACTGCCCACCTATCCTTTCGGAATAAAATAAAAATGAGGAGAACCGGTTAGGTGATGGGCTCATCCGCAAGTGGAGACGCAAGGCTCGTGCACCTGCCATGGCCCTGGAACTGCAGAAGGCGGGCAAGAGAAATTATGAAGAGCCAGTGCTAACAGCTGGAGGTAGTGACCATACAGAGCAGGTGAAGAAGGGGAGGGTAGATGCAGAGGAAGCACCGAACATGGCTTGGGCGGAGGCTGGACACCAGCCCCGCCGGCCGCAATGATTCTCCTTAGTTGGAACTGCTGGGGAATTGGGCACCCCCGGAAAGTTCGGGATCTCCACCAAATGGTGAGGGAGAGACGGCCTACCTTTGTGTTTCTTATGGAAACCATTTGTTCCAAACAGTATATGGATAACATTAGAAGAAAACTTGGTTTTGATAGCGTTTTTGTGATTGACCCGGTTGGCAAGAGCGGGGGTCTAGCTTTCTTGTGGAATTCGGATTCTAATTTAGAAGTGTACAACTACTCTAGAAGACATATCAATGTCATGATTAAAGACAGGGAGAATAACCCTTCATGGAAGCTCACGGGATTCTATGGCAATCCGGATACATCTAGGAGAGCTGAGTCGTGGGAGCTTCTGCAATTTCTGAATACCTGCCATCCGACACCCTGGTTATGCGCGGGCGATTTCAATGAAATTGTAGAACAGATGGAAAAGGAAGGCTGCAATATTCGTAGGGAATCCCAGATGAAAGGGTTTCGGGAAGCCATCGAGTCCTGCCGCTTAAGTGATTTGGGATATATGGGATCTATGTATACATGGTCCAACGGAAGGGCAGACGGTTCCTTTACCAGGGAGAGACTAGACCGTGCTATGGCTAATCCGGAGTGGTGCTGTTTGTTCCCTTCTTTTTCTGTTTTGACCTTGGCGGCTAGAACATCTGACCACAGCCCTATCCTGGTGAGCTTCTCTCCTCGTCAGATGGACAGACAGGGTCAGGGTCTGGCACGAAGGACCTTCAAATTTGAAGCTAGCTGGTTGAGTGACGGGGAGTGCGGGGAAGTTATAAGCGCAGCCTGGAGTAATGACAACTATTGGGAAATCCCCTCCGAAGGGATCCAGAGGAGATTGGGCGACTGTCAAAGAGTTTTGCTAAGCTGGAGTGGGCAGAAATTTGGTAAGGTGGAGGACGACATCAAGAGGAAATCCGAACAACTGGCAGCCCTCCAACGAAACGAGTCCCCTGCATTGAGTGCTCAGATCAGATCTCTTAAGAAAGAGGTTGAGGATCTTCTCGACTTCCAGGAACTGAAATGGAAGCAGAGGGCTAAACAGCACTGGCTTCGGTCAGGGGATAGGAATACAGTGTTTTTCCACTCTTGGGTCCAACATAGAAGGAAAACCAACTCCATTAGGAGTGTGGCTGACGAGCAGGGCAGAGTATGGAGGAAGAACAAAGACATTGGCAGGGTGTTTCTCAATTATTTTGAGGGACTTTTCACTTCTCAAAGTATGGGTTCGGTCGAGGACTGCACTAACCTGATTGGAACCCGAGTTACCGACGACATGAACAACAGGCTGCTCCACAACTTTACTGAGGAAGAAATTCAGAAAGCGCTCTTCCAGATGCATCCCCTCAAATCCCCCGGCCCGGATGGATACCCGGCAATTTTCTACCAGAAAAATTGGTCCACGGTGGGCAGAGACGTGTGCAAAGCTGTGCTGTTTTACCTAAGGGAGGGACATCTTGATGAGGAGACCAACAAGACCAACATTGTGCTCATCCCTAAGGTAAGCTCACCATCCAAACTTTCGGACTATAGGCCAATCAGCTTATGCAATGTCCTATACAAACTAATCTCCAAAGTTTTATCTAACCATTTGAAGCTTATCCTTCCTGACATTATTTCCCCTGAGCAAAGTGCATTTGTCTCGGGCCGGTTAATCTCTGATAACATTTTAGTGGCTTTTGAGACCCTTCACACTATGGCTACCAGACTTTCGGGGAAGGAGGGACATATGGCTATCAAGCTCGACATGAGCAAGGCCTATGACAGATTGGAGTGGGATTTCCTGGAGGCTATGCTCCGGAAGTTTGGTTTTGCGGACCGTTGGGTCAACCTACTGATGATGTGTGTCCGGACTGTTAGCTACTCCATCCTAATCAATGGCAGGCCCTGTGGGAGGATCGTTCCCTCGAGGGGCCTGAGACAGGGCGACCCTCTATCGCCCTACCTCTTCATTCTTTGCGCCGAGGCTCTTAGTTCCCTAATTCGAAACTCGGAAAGAGCTGGAGGAATTTCTGGTGTTCCCATTTCCAGGGGGGGACCCGAATACACCACCTCTTTTTCGCCGATGACAGGCTTTTTTTCTGCAAGGCCAACACTATCGAATGGGGACATATTGAAGAAATTCTGGATCGCTATGAAAGGGCCTCAGGGCAGAAGATCAACAGGGAGAAGACAGCTATCTACTTCAGCAGAAATACTCCTCCAGGGACCAAAGAGGAAATTCTGTCAAGGGTAAGTGCGACTCAAGTTCAAAGTTTTGAGCGGTACCTAGGACTCCCGGCTTTAATTGGTCGGTCGATGATATCTTCTTTCAATCACATCAAAGGAAGGATTTGGGCTAAACTAAACGGTTGGAAGGAAAAATTCCTCACACAAGCAGGGAAAGAGGTCTTGCTAAAGGCTGTTATCCAAACAATACCTATATACACTATGAGTGTGTTCAGCCTTCCTAAAACCCTAACAAAAGAGATCAATTCTATTATGGGGAAATTCTGGTGGAGCTTCAAGGAGAACTTTAACAAGGTAGCATGGATGTCTTGGAAGAAAATGGGCCGGAGCAAGGACACTAGGGGCCTAGGCTACAGAGACCTTGAAAGTTTCAATAGGGCAATGCTCGCTAAGCAATGCTGGAGGCTGCTGAATTGGCCGGACTCCTTGGCTGCCCGTGTTCTAAAGGAGAAATACTATCCGGGTGGAACTTTTTTGGACTCCAACCTTGGGAAGAAGCCCTCCTATGCATGGAGGAGTATCTGGCAAGCTAAACCCCTCCTGCAAGAGGGCCTCATATGGAGGGTGGGCAACGGCTTGAGAATTGATTTGTGGAAGGACAAATGGATCCCTACTTCCCCTCACAAAATTCTCGATCCCGTTCGGATCATTCCTAATGATGCAAAGGTTGCTGACATCATAAATCAGGAAGCCAACTAGTGGAACATCCCTCTTATTAAACAAATTTTCCCGGAGGAAACGGTGGAACAGATTTGTAGTATCCCTATTAACCCTCGCTCTCAGGAGGATAAACTAATTTGGGTAGGAACCAAGAACAACAGTTTCTCGGTTCGCAGCGCCTACCACCTAGAAGTGGAGAGAAGGGGGAGGGGAAATTGGAGCACTTCCGCCCTTCAATCTGCTATCCCTATCTGGAGACGGTTATGGAACCTTAAGCTACCCCGATACATCCTAATTTTCTTATGGAGAGCATGCAACAACATTCTTCCTACAAAATCTAATCTATACAGGAGAAAGATTGTTACTGACCAGCTTTGTCCGATGTGCAACTCTGATGCAGAATCCAACGGGCATGTGCTCTGGAGGTGTGATTCCGCCAAAGCAGTGTGGGGCTGTTGTAGAGGTCCGATTCAGAAGACTTCGGTGGAGGCGGAGGAATTCTTTGACATTTTCGCAGCACTCTCTGACAGATTGGGGGACAAGGATCTGGAGCTATTTGGGTCGATTGATCACAAAATCTAGGCCCGGCGCAATAGGGTGGTCTTTGGGGGTTCTATTTTGCCCCCTCCTCTCCTGATCAAAGAAGCCACTGACATTATCGAAGACTTCAGGAAGTCCCGAGAGAGCCACTCGGCTGAAGGGTCTGGGGGGCAGGCTTCGCATACCAGATGGTTGAGACCGGCGACTAACAGCATCAAGCTCAATTGGGATGCCGCGCTGGACAACCGGAAGAAAACCATGGGCATGGGCATTATCGCGAGGGATCACAGCGGGGAGGTGAAGGCGGCCATGTGTGACGTCATCCCCTATATCAGGGACCCAATTGTGGCAGAAGCCCTAGCGGCATGTCGTGCCGTGCAATTCGCCCATGACATAGGCACCCAATCGGTGGAGCTGGAGGGCGACGCCCGCGAGGTCATCCTGGCTTTGGGGAGTTCTGCGGAGTCCGATTCCATTGTTGGGAACCTGGTCCGCGAAGCCAAACGGAAGCTTGAGAACTTCCCTTTCTGGAGAGTCTCTCACGTGAGGCGAGATGGAAATAGGGCTGCACATGTTTTGGCTAAATTTGCTACTGCTCATCAGTCTCATTATGTGTGGTTTAATTTCTGCCCCAGTTGGTTGCTGAGCATTGTAATTGCGGATTCTCATTAATGGAATTTACTGTTCCCCTCAAAAAAGAAAAAAGAAAAAAAGATGATGCTTTTTTCTTTTGGCAAAGGTTTTATTTCAGCTTATAATTTTCTCTCTGGATAAGCATTTTTCGTCTTGTAATATTGAGGCCTTGCCTTAGGCTCCCCCTTCCTTAGGTGTTGCAAAAGGTAATTGTCATGTTGTTATTAGGCGTTCTTCAGCATTATTGACTTGTCTGGCAATATTATCTTGGCTACTACTCAAGAGGTTTT
Source organism: Alnus rubra (assembly GCA_028654335.1). NCBI lineage: Eukaryota > Viridiplantae > Streptophyta > Magnoliopsida > Fagales > Betulaceae > Alnus > Alnus rubra. The sequence continues at coordinate 132,707 of JAJPGS010001898.1, read as the reverse complement.
TTTCCTTGATGTTATTCTTGGTGAAGCTTCAGTAGCTTTGCTTGCTTTTAGTTAGCTGTTCAGTGGAGTTTTGATAAATTATCTCTTGAAAGAGATTCACTTTTGGTGATTCTGGCTATTAAGAGTCCCTATCTTTTGTCCTCTTGGAGTTTTTCTAATTTTGTTTTAGATTTTAATGTTGTTTTATCCTCATTTCAAAGCTGAAATGCTTTGAAAGTGTCTCATTGTGCTAATTTTTGAGCATATATTTAGCTAAATAGACCACTACCAATCATGTTTTTGGTAGCATTTCCACAAGATTCCCAATTCTCTTCTCCATTTGGATTCAAAGTACGTGGTAAGGATTCTACCATGTAATCCTTCCCTTATTTTATTAAAAGAAAAATAGAAATTTTCTTTCTTTTCTAATTTTTCGGCAATTTTCTCAGCAACCAAAACAGTGGAAACAAACAAAGGGCTAACGACCAAAAAACCAAAATAGAAACCGATGAAATACAAATGAAATATAGTTCTTACAACAAAATAACTAAACTCAAAACTTAAAAATGATCGGTACGAAAAAGTAGAGGGGTTGCTAATTGACGTAGCGGAAGACTAATGTAACTAATCAAAGAACAGCGTCTTCGATTCTGCAAGGAGAAGCGTCTTCGTCTTCTACCCCAAAAGATAAAACAAGCCTGCAGGCTAAAAGAAAGATAAAACTCCGCAGAGTATTTGAGAGAGAATTCTCTGATTTTATAATAATTCAATTGATTCTGAGTTTTTACATAATAAGCAAGCCTATTTATAGAAGAGAAATACTTGTAGAAAAAGTAAACCTATTCCTAGTAGTAAAAGTAAACCTTTCCTAATAGCAATAGTAAACCTTATTCTATTAGTAAAAGTAAAACTTATTCTAAAAGGTTAAGAAATAAAACAAATCCAATACTAGTAAAGAAAGAAATAAAGCTACTAGCAAATCTAGTCCTAGTAAAGAAAAAAAAACATAAAGTCTTGGCTTGACGATCAAGTCTTTCCTTTTGTACTTCCATTGTCTGCAAATAGGTAAGCTTCTAATCAAACGGTGCTGCTTCAGTATTATTTGGACATTTTTCTATTTTCGTTTTCATCGAAAATATTAATAAATTCTGTCCTACATCACTAATCCCAAAAAGAATTCCTGACATTTCTTATAAATGGTATATATATATATATATATATATATATGTGCTACATTAATTAAGTTACATAATAAAATACCTATGCGAATAGGCCGGCAGGATAAATGGCGTGTCAGAAAGGTTTAGTTGCATCTCCCATGTTTAAGCTCATTATAGTCCACAATAAATTAACAGCTAGATTTGGGAAGTAATGGAAAAATATCAATCAGCCAGGCTTATTAGTTCTGTAGTCTTGTCAATGCACCCCCTGTGAAGACTGAAATCACAATTGATGCATCCATAGTTCCATACCCCGAGCCATAGCAAAGACCACCACAGTTATCACATTGACGATGGACGCCCTCGCCCTTGTCAAACGACTGGAGGGAATGTGCATGCCTCCCGAGACTTCGCCAGTCTTGTTCGTTCTGTAGTCTTGTAAATGCACCACCTGTGAAGATTGAAATCACAATTGATACATTTATAAGTCAAGCCATAACAAAGACTACCACATTCATCACATAGACGATTGGTGTCCTTGCTCTTGTCAACCAACTTGAGGGGATGTTCATGCCTCCAAGACTTGATATATGGACGTTTTCCAAGAATACAATCGGGATGAGCAGAAAAATTGAGGTCTGCACAATAATAGAACCAGTGCTTTGGATCCCGCTCTTTTTCACAAATATCACAAAAATATTCATCACTAGAATTATCTTCATCTTTATAACAAAGTACGAACGGCTGTTCGTACGGTCCATATCTTATGGTAGGAGGTAATGTAGCGCATTTGAAATCTAAAGTAAATTCACAATCAGCACAATGAAATAATATTTCTCCGTTAGAACCACAAGAGCTGCACTTATCAGCATATGATGCGCTAGAGAGAATAAGTTGGTGCTCATGACCTCCATGGTTAATGATGTCAGGTATCAAACTACAATGGACATCAAGGTTAAAATTGCATTTGTCACAATTGTAGGTGAAGCCATTACAATAGCGGCCACAAGCATTACAAATAAACGACCTAAGAATATAAGGTGCCTTTGGGAGGAGAATGAGGGTATGTCGATGAAGTGGATGTGACTTTTTTCTGAGTAATTCAACACAAGATTTGTGAAGAAAGAATCTGCATTGAGCACAACTATAAAAGGGTGGGGAGATAGGCGACACACATGCATTACATTTTTCTTTATTCTCAAGTTGCTCATCGGTAAGCTCTAAGTCATGCTCGTGACTAAAATGTTTGATTTCAACGGCTTTTTCAATTTTGCCCTCTCCCACTTTGGATTTCAAGACAACATAAGGAGGCCCCAGCTCCGTATCTTCAGAATCCGGCACAAATGTTTCATCCAGCAGTCGTTTATTTGTAGCACATTGAAGATGGTTAACGTAATGACAAGTTGAGCAATAATAAAACATGTAGTCTTTGTCTACAATTTTAACACAGAGTTGGCAAAGTCTATGGTCGGATTGATGGACCTCAAGAGAGTTGGTGATCAGGTTGAGAGGGTGGGTGTGACGGATATGCTTGACAGTCAATGGGATGGAAGCACATTCTAGGTGGACCCAGAATCCGCAGAGAGCACATGAGTAAAACATGCCTTTGCCTTCTTTTCCACAAGCATCGCAGGTGAAAGAGACAGATCTACGCATGAGGGCCAATGGGTGGGCATGAGTTTCAGCTTGGATGGTGAGCGGCAGAGAAGCACATTTACTATGAAGGTTAAATTTACAGTCAGAACAATTGTAAATGAAGCCCCCTGTAGTAGATCTATTGCAACCCTCGCATTTGACTCCAGGATTTACAAATCCAAGATTGATGAGAAGAAGGGGATGTTTGGGGTGCAATGGGTGCCGCAACTCGCGGGGTAGTTCCGCACATGATTTATGAAGGACTCCCCAATCGCCCTTTTTGCATCTATAATTAGGACCCGATACTTGTTCCAAGCACGCCCTGCAAGTACTAAAATATCCATAATAAATCCTTGGCGGATCTTCGTTGAAGTTCAACGGATGCTTGTGGCTGAAATGTTGAAGCTCCATCTCCCAAGCTCTCGATCTAATGGTGAAATTTGTAAATGAATGAGCTGGCAAACTTACCCGAAAGATGAAGACAGATCCGGATATATATGGGTGTATTTTGAACCAAAAAGATAGGCCCACTTGCTGCGCACTTGCTCTCTCACCCACCTGCAACAAATTAAAACGAGACAATCATCTTCAAATTTAAAAGGACGAAGCAGTCTCCCAGTTTAGACGATAAATGATGGAAAGAAGCTCACAAATATTGCATATCACACTTGAAGAAAACAGTATATATTAACAGCTAAACAGGACGCAAACACTCTCTGATTCCGACTTCTAAAACATATATATAGTTTTGATCAACAACAGACAAAAACATGCCACTGGTCAAATGATCACATTAGCAGGCATCAATGAATACTCACAGCTATCTAGAAGAAATCTGGATTTTGGCTTCACAGCTTAATTAATAAAGCTCCCAATTAAGTTCAAAGCTCAGTTTCGCTTATGATAAACATAAGATCGGCTCCAAACTTATCTACTACTTGTGCCATACGATGGGAAAAGCTTGTAAGAATTGAAAGGTGTCCACTTTCGATTATTTTATGATAAACATCATCACTTCCTATTTTATTTAATCTACCTTTATTTTATTTACCACATCTTAATTTTATTTATTTTTAATTGCCAACTATTATAATACTATTATACAATTATACAGCTGTTAGAATCGATAGTAAGATGGAAATGACATTTAAGAATTGATAGGTGTCGACCACTTTCGAGGATCAATATTTAGAGCAAAATCGCCATTAACGGCTTCCCCATCCGACGCTCACGCAGTGGCGCGTGGATCTTACGCATCGGACAAGCTCCTCTCACCGCCAACCTGTCTCGCCTTTCGCTAAAGCTCCTATTTTATTAGTTTTTTTATTTTTATTTTTGGTGTTTTTATGTTGTTTACAACTTAACCCGAACTATTGGGCCTTCAGACTTTTTGTTTGTGTTGGATATCTCATTTTCGACGTTCTTTCACTTTGTTACTTTTATTGAAAGTTGGACTATATTTAAGTTTTTATTTTTTAATCTGTTCGGTTTTTTTAAAGTCGGATTAGATCTAAGTATATAGGGTTCTCTTACTCTAATGGTTTGTTCATCTTAGTGGGTCGCCGCTTTCTAAGTAACTTTTACCTTTTTAGGTTTCCCTTTGCACTCTGAGGTCCTTATAATCTATCTTAATTGAAGTTATTGAGTTGTTAATTTATTTTTGTATTTTGTTTCTTTATTTTGTTTGCAGTATTTATACAATAATAATAAAAAAATAATGATAGTGATAATAGTAGGAAAAAAGCAAAGGAAGTAATAGTAGCAGCAGCAACAGCAAAAGTAAAGCCAAAGGAAGGTGAGTGGTGGGACGCGTTGAGCTGGATTCATTATGAAGATGATGCTGGTGACCCTGCAAGTACTGACGTGAAAGAAGAAAAATGACTCCTGACCTTTTTTTTTTTTTTTTTTTTTTTGGTCGGCAGATTATACGAAAGAGAAATGATTCAAGTACTTTTACTGCACAATTAGTATAACTTTAAGATATATCGGGTGAAATTCACGTGAATTTTTTCAAATGTGTTTTAGGATTGTGCAACTAATTGTATTTTTTGCATTTTCTTATATGAAAAATGTTTCACAATGACCATAAAGGCCTTGTTTGGAAATGCCAATGACGGAGTAGAGTAGTGTATGTTATTATTTACATTTTTATTTATTTATTTTTATATTTTTTAATATCAATTAACATAAAAAATATTTCAACTTTTTTCATTTTTTTATCACACCAATAATTTTTTTTATTATTATTTAAATAAAAAATTCATTACAATACAATTTTTTTTTTACATTTTTATATAATTTTTTTTATTTTATTTTATATCACATCATTATTTTTATTAATTTTAAAATTAACGACCTACTACTTTATTATACGCGCCTAGCCAAAACAACCCCGTAATCACGGTTATACGCGCCTAGCCAAAACAACCCCGTAATCACGGTACATCTCATTGATGTTTGGCACTCGGGGCCCAAAATTGTCGGGATTTATGCACAGATAACAGAAGTCTTGCCATTCTAATGGGACTGAGAAAGTCTTAAGGATGTCAAGTGGAGCTTCAACGAAACCCATCGTTTCATAAGCTTATTTACCAACTGTTTGGGCCATAAATGGTCAAGTTGAAATGAGGTGTTTTTTTAGCTCAATTGAACTTTTTTTCTTTCTTTCTTTTTTTTTTTTTTTTTTTTTTTTTTTTTTCTTTTTTTAACGAGAAATTTCTCTAATGTAGATTCACTTCTTGTATCCATTCATTTTAGGTAAACCTAAGATTAGTGTAAAGCGCCTCCTCCATACGGATCGGATAATACTCCAACTTTGCCATGAGGTTAGTTCCAAGAAATTATTTACACCCAAAAAAATTTAATGATCACAAAACAAAAATCTTTTATAATTTATGAAAACTAAAGAATGTGGTAAGCAATCTATTTGAAATCCAAATTTACTTGATTGAAGTTAAACACAATGAATTCTTTTTAAAAAAAGGCCAAAAAAAAAAAAATATTAACTACAATTGTTTCACTAACTATGTTTTAGACCTTAAAAAAAAATATAATTGTTCAACTTATTAATGACATGCAGGATGCAAATTGAGGGAACAAAAAGTATAACATAATTTTCTAAGTAAGAGTGTTTTAAAAAGTTTAATTTTAAAACTAGTTGCACATCCTATATGATTCTTGGATCTTAAAATTATATGTTAAGGTGCAACAATATGCTATACTCGCGTGGACGGCTCTTAAAATATGCCTTGTGAAATGCAATTTCGAATGTCATAAAAGGTTTTGGCTTCTCTCATTAGACACCAATTGGCTTTCAGATGAGATGGTTAAAGGCCTGATCCAACAACTGGTATCAGAGCCAGGGTCATGAGCTCGAGTCGCGGGAGCGTTATGTTGAGAGAGAGAGATTGTTGGAGTGTAACAATACCGCTTTGCTTGCGTAGAATGCCATGAAAGGCTTTGACTTCCCTCACTTGACACCAATTAATTTTCAGATGAGATAGTCAAAAACTTCATCCATTAGTATAGAACCAAGAATTGAGCTAGATTAACACTTATCATTTTGTCCCATTTCGAATTTGATTCTTTCACAGTTTTGCACCAATTCAATCTATTCAATTCCAATCAAATTTGCTATCAAACTTCTGAGTTTTATTTTATTTATTATTATTATTATTTTCATGGGAACTTATCACACTAGTTCAATCAATTCATTTCAAAGTCTTCAAATCTTCAATTTTAATTAATCCTTTCTTGAATTAATTACATTTTACACGTCTCAATCCTAAATAAAAACCTACAAATATATATACAACCTAGATCTCATGTTTTGAAACTAAATTTGATAATACATAAAAAAAAAAAAAAAAAAAAAAAAAAAAAAAAAAAACCCAAACATACATTTTAGCATATCATTTAAAAATTTTAAATGACGTAACACAATGTCCATCGTTAAATACAACATATCTGATTAGTGGCCTTGCAACACACCATATTAATTAATTTGATAATTGGCTTTATTGCGGATATATAATACAAGCTTCTTCACATGACACATCTGATTACAGGCCTTAATGTCGATAATACAAGCTTCTACTGAACATCATGGATTATCTCATGCTTCAGAAGCTGCCACAGGTTAGAATGATGAAGACTTACAAATTCAAGTTGGAAGAGATTAACTTCAATAAGGATGGTGTAAAACTTGTTACTGAATAAGAGAAACAGTAATAATCAAATTTAGATGCTACTTAGGGTGCGTTTGTGATTGCGATTTCGTAGACAAAAAAACGATTTTAAACCAAATCGTAGAAAATTAATAATTTCGAAATTGCATTTTTTAAAAATTGTGATTCGAAAAAGTAGTTAAGTAAGGGGGTGCTTTTTAAAAATGCAGAATTTTAAAGATTAAACTGAGATTTTCATTGTCAAACTGTGATTTTGTTCAACTTTTAACTACGCTTTTAAAAATCATTCTTTAAAATCGCATATTTTAAAATCGCAAATTTTGAAATCGTAAACCCAAACAGACCCTTACTGAATAAGCTAAGAGAGAGCAAATTAAAAACAAAAAAAAAAAAAAAAAAAAAAAAAAAAAACCAAAAAAGGAAAAAAAAAGAAAAAAAAAGAGGAGTGTTAAATACCTTTTTAACCCTTAGGATTTAAAGACTTTATTTTTTGTCCTCCGTAATTTATTCTATATCATAGATAATACATTTTTATGGCTAAAGAAGATTCTTTTCCTTTCGATTTTTTTTTTTTTATTTTTATTTTTGGAATACATCAAAATATGCACATTACACGGTACTCTTGCAACATGAAATAAAATAGAAAATTAGGCTCTGTTCTCTTAGAACCAAGTTTTGGTGTGGTGCCGCGCAGTACGGTGTTATTGGTGAATGGTGCTCAATTATTCAAGAGCACTCGCTTAAAAGTGATATCTTTCCAACCAGGCTCATCTGATGGGAATGGCGCGCGGAAGCTGATGGATTCGCCGGGCCGTTGCATCTGAATCTGAAGTCTCTTGTGCTTCTGCTTCCATGAAGGACTTGCAGTGTGGCTCTGCTTTTAGGAGTAAAAGAGCCTGCAGGGATTCGTATTGTAGCTCTTCCTCTCGCGGTCAGAATGGATTTCCAGGCCTTTGGACTTTCGAGAACCAAGAAAAGCTTACATCTGCACCGATAAAAACTATTTTTTTTTTTTTTTAGATGCGACCCGTAAGCAAATTCATGAAAAGAATTTGTAAATAAAATAGAATAGCCAGTAAGTTCACAGGAATATTGGATCGAATAACCCTAGCTTTAGTCTATAATTCTAATACTACGAAAGAAAATATAATCTAATAAAAAATTAAAGATAAAATGAAAAAATAATAAAATAAAGAATACAATAAATTTTACGTGATTCGGTCGATGACCTATGTTTATAGGGTAAAACTCAAAAGACTACATTATGAAAGATTTGGATAGATAAGTATGGTAATCAATTAATGTGATTTGATTACCATCAGATTTGATTGATTATAATTACAATAAATTGCTAAAATCAAATCCCCTAATATATAGAGAGTATATTCTCTGCACCGACTCCTTCAATCATCGCCGTCGACTGTCGTCAATCGTTGTTATCTACAAACAAAGAAGAAGAATTTGTTGCAAATTTAAGCTTTCAAAATCCTTGTACCTTGAGTTTGAGGGAATGTTAGAAAATATACTCTCCATATATTATGGGATTTGATTTTAACAATTTATTGTAATTATAATCAATCAAATCTATTAATATTGTATAGATTTATTAACCTATAATAAATTTGGAAAAGCATTTACTAATTTGTAAATTTGGAACCATATTTTTATTTAATAGCTCATGAGTATTAATTACCAACTAAAAAAATTGATTAGACATCCAAAAAAGAATCTAGACAAGTCTTCTGGTCATCCAGACAGTTTCTATTTCATTTTTTAACATCCTTTTTTGCCATAGTTTGTGACAAAATATCAACTTGTTGAAGCTAGCCCTGAAAATCTAATATCGATCTGTTAAGTGCCATGTCTTAATCTTATCAATTATATATGAACCATTATTATGATCCATCAGTCTCGAGATGCCTCTTCAAAGTTGTAATATATATAGAAAAAAGAAAACATTTTTTCTTTATTTTATGATCTTAATTTTCATACAACCTTTATTTATTTTCTCAAACTCACTCTTCATACAATTTTTCCAAAAATGATCAATTATTTCTTACCAACTTAAAATCATTTTTTCCTCTAACAAGTCGAAACCAACATCAAAATTTTTACTAGGAAAACTTGATAGCTAGAAAATTTTCAACCCTAAGAAAATTAACAAAATTAACTTTCTCAAAACCCAACTAAGATATTCACTCCTTGGATTGTCATCAAGCATATGATGAGTATCCCAATTTTGGTCAAAATTTTTATCATATGACAAAGAACTAATTAACCTCTACAAGCTCTTTATCATTTATATTTTTGATTGCACAAAATACTAAAAATATAAAAAATGTTTTTCAAAAAATATTGTATATAGAAACAAACTATGCATTAATTATTTTGTCAGGTATAATTGTACACTATTACAGCTAGTATATAGAGCTAGAGGTAATCATGCTAGTTATGTTTATTCTTTCATTTTATATTTTTGTTTCTAGCAAATTCTGTTTATTTTTATTCTATTTTCACTTATCTTACATATTGCAATCACAAAATTAAAAATTAAAAACTCTAAATCACTCCAATATCTAATTTGGTATATCATCACCCCACCATATGAAATTAGTAAGTTATTAAGTTTCCGTAATTTGGTCAAGTGAATCTCATAATTAGTCTCTCATAATTATTCGTCCAAATTTTTACAAATTCGAATAAATAACTTAAAAAAATCTAATATAAAAGAAACACGTGAAGTTTGGATATTTGCATATCTTTGGTGTCATTGGTCGGATAATAATAATGCCGTATTATTAACTAATGGGTCCCTTCCCATGAACCTTCCTTATCCTAATTAACCATTTCTTTCCTTGCTTTATTTCATGTAACCCCACGTACATGTCATCAACTTTGAGACTTGGATATTCCGGCACCTGATTCTCACTTTTTCCAAATCTTTGCAGCTGTTGCCCGTGACCAAATTTGGTTTGCTAGGAACAAAGCTCATCATGAGAATTTAATTTCCAATGCTATGGCTCTGTCTGTCAAGATCAATCGTCTCTCCAATGAACATTATGGGGCTTGGAAATTACAGGTCACACCTTCTTTTCCTGGGTGGAAACGACCATTGGCATCTTCTTTCAAGATTAATTTTGATACTGCCATTAGGGATACTTTTTCAACTCAATCGGCCGTTTGTCGAGATTCAAAAGGCTCGATTATTCATTGTTTGGCTCAAGTTAGCCCCCCTTGTACTGCTATTTATGGTGAGGCCTCTGCGGCTCTTCTTGCAGCTCAACTGTCCCTGTCCCTCAAGCTCCCATCAGTTATCTTTGAAGGTGATTCTCTTATGGTAACTCTTGCCATTAACAATCCTTCTATCACACAGGATAGGCGAATCTCTTCAGTTATTTCGGATTTCTTCTCAATCATCCCATCCTCGACTAGCTGGTCAGCTAGTCATATCAACCGAAGTGCAAACTTCTGTGCCCATCATGTGGCATCCTGGGCCGCAACTAGATTCTCATCTAGCTGCATTCCCTCTCCATCTTGTTTACCGATTTCTTTTCCGCCATGTTTAGGAAAGAAATCTTCTGCTTCTTTCTTTGTACTTTGAATTTGTTTTTTCGTTGTCTCTGATTGTACTTAAAAAAAAAAAAAAAAAAAAAAAAATTGAGACTTGGAGTCATCTTTGAGGAATAACTTTTGTCTTTTTAGGTAGGTAACTTCTGCTTTTAATACCACTCAAATTTGCTTTTAATACCAAAATTACCAAAATCCCATCCCCAATAATTAAGAAACACACACGTCTCACGGCCAAGCACAAATTCAAATCGTCTAAAGCCACTTTGAGAGCGAAGTTTCTTGGGAATTTACAAACAGGGCTTGTTATTTGTACTTCAAGTGCACAACATGGGTACTACACCCCTTCATATGAGAGTGGATCTCAGTGTGTGGAACCTACCCCCATGTGAGGGACTCTTATACACCTGTTATATATGCACCTGAAGTGCAAATAGCATTTTCCTTTACAAAATACCAATGTGTGCCAACTCACCACCAAAGAATCAATATTTATCTTCTTATCTTCAAGCTCCGGTGTTCGGGATTTCAGCGCGAGAATCATATTATTATTGGCAGAAGAATCAAACGCATTCGAGGACAAGAAAGAAATGGACTTTTATTTATTTATTTATTTATTTAAGCTAGATCGAATTGGACTCTTGCTTCTGAAAAAAAATAATCTTAAAACAGTTTTCACTATCAAACACATTAGGGAATGAACACTTAGATCGAGTGAATACTTAAGAGTTAAGAGTATGTATATATACATTGTTAAGGGATAGAAATCTTTTATGATAAATGTTGATTTGTATTGTCTAAATAGAAGTTTCTTTAATGCTAAAAAAATGAAATTGTAGCACTAACGACTCCAAAAAAGCTAGGTTTCTCAAGAAAAATAGATGAAGATGAGGAAAATAAATCCATATTGCAACCAGAAATTTGTTTGCAACAATCTCAGAACTGGTAGCACGATAAGGGTAGAAGACTTGTGATGTAGGCTAATTTTACCCGTTTTACTTAAAAAAAATCATATCTTTTGATTCAAACATTAGATTGAGACAAACTTGGTGGCGTTGAAAAGCTTATTCAAGGGCTAGAATTTTGAATTTCAAAAAAATTTCGTAATTTCAACATTTACTAGCAGAAAGTAGTCGTTTTGTATTATTTTTACCACAAAGTGTTTTTATTTCTTTGTTTTATTATTATTATTTAGGGTTTCGAATTTAAGTTCTATATAAGCGTATTAACATGGCTTTAGCCTCCAATTTCTGTATTTTGATCAGTTTATCAATATGAAATACTCGATGCGTGGTTCACTATCTCTTTTGCCTCAATTCCTTCGTAGAATATTGGATTGTAGGAAATTTTTGCAATTATGAAAGGTTATCAATAAAATTCATTTGTTTGAGCAGGTGAGCCTTATCGGAGGCATCTCACAATTGTATGTCTGATTGTCGGGAAGGCAATTACACCATGACTTCTTCAAAAGTACATTATTAGTAGATTCTAAAAAGACTGTTAGCAAAAATTAAAAATGTCATTACATTAATGATAAGAAAGACATGTAAATACCTTGTCTAAAACACTAAAACATTTTTCCCCCACTGTTAAACTATATTTCAGAAAGGCCTCCATGCTTAATTATCGGGCTACAAATTGGGACATTGTTGTATCATTAATAGAACAAATTTCTAGCTGCAACTCAGATTTATTTTTCTCATCTTCATTTGTTTTTCTAGAAAAAGCAGGCACTTTTGGAATTAGGAGAGCATCACTTTCACTTTTTAGCATTGAAAGAACCTCCAACATGGATGGCCTATCAGCCGCATTTCCCTGAACGCACAAAAGAGCTATTTGCATGCATCTTACACATTGAAAGTGTATCATCTAGAGATGGATCCATAAACTCCATGCCTTTGCCTGAGTTGCACAACTCATATGCCTGAGATAAATTAATGGAACCATGATATCAATCTTGGTGCTCATAAGCAAAATCCAATTCCCAAGCACATGCACCAAAAAAAAATGCATGATTAAACCAACATACGTGTTCTAGGAGATTTAAATCTTCATTTAGACCATAACAACATGCATTCTTCTTCCCACTTAGGATGTGTAGGAGGAGAACTTCAAAGCAATAAACATTAGATTTGGTAGAGTATAAGCCTTGTTTAATGTATTAAGGAGGAACGTAAGCGCTGCATGCATGCAATGTTCGATTATACATAACAATTAGTTATTTGACTATAATGCTTAATTTATCAAACTTTAATCATTAAAGTGCTTACTATGTTCCAACAATTCGGTCTATATTTGCTTCATATTCATCTTTCATGAATTTTAGCCATACTAAAATTAGAGATCTTGGGTTTTATTTCGCTGTCAAGTAAAACGTTGCTAGCTTTGAGGTCTCGATAAATTATTGTCAATCGTGAGTATTCTTGGAGATATAGAAGTCCTTGAGTAATCCTTTCGATGATATCAGCGCGTTTTCCCCAATTCAAAAGAAATCGTCTAGCAAGATCGATCTGCATCAATGAGATTACGAAGAAAAAGTAATTGTTACATGTGTGTCCTAAATATAATGCTTTAATAATTAAGTTCAACTTGGTTTTCGTCTTTTTAAAGGTAAAACTAATTTTCAAACCCAATTTTGGCTTATGCCTGGCTTCTACACTCAAAACTCGTAAAAAATAGTATTAATTGTCAAGTTAAACTCAATACATATATATATATATATATATATATATATATTTGTCCATTAATTTAATTAGTGTTATAATAAGTATAATCAGAAGAAAAAAAATTCTAACCATAGAGATAGAAGTCCAAGCTTTTGTTAGGCATGTACTCATAGATCAGCATTTGTTCCTTCCTTTCTTATGCAAAATCCCAAAACTTTCACAAGATTAACATGTAGTTCAAGAATATTCTTGAACTCCTCAAATCCTTGTGTGGAAGCTTTTGAAAGTTTTTTTACTGCTATTTCCTGTCCATTTGCTAGCATACCCTGCAACATAGATATTCGATCGTGGTTAGTTTTTGTGTGTGTCTGTGTGTAAAATAAGAAAGCCAGGGACAGGCATATAGTAATTAGGAAAAGGAAAAAGAACATGAAAAAAAAAAACAAAAATGTTTTACCCCTTTCAACATATAGGGGAAAATCAGGAAGGAGGAAAAATAGAAAATTTGATTTTTTATTTTTTTAATTAAATGAGTAGGCACAAGGCATGGAGAAAGGGATTCGGTGGTATGTAATTAGAGGGAAGAAGGAGATGTGGTGAGAGGAGAAAGAGATCGATCCTAACCAATCATTAGATTTTTTATTTATTTAACAAGGATTAATTCAATGATTAGTTAGAATGACATGTCAACATTGTTGGATGAATGTTAGAATTATAATCCAAAATCCTACTTGATAACAGGTACAAAAAAGAAATTACGTACCTTTTGATTTTAGCGTTCTCTTCCTTAAATAACACATCACCGTCAGGAGGAGAAAAACGACAGCAGTACTACTTAATTAAAAGCAAAACGATCACTAACAATCTCCTTTTTTTTGTGCTGATTGTTCCGATTCTCGTTAATTATAACCCCCTTATCGACCCCTAGCTTGAATTGAAGCTGAAATAATCATTCATAGAAACATGTCATAAACATCTTACTACATGCTACGTACTGGGAAAATAATAGAAAGTTCTGATCAGATGAATGAAAAACAATGGAATATTGTTCTTACAGTTTTATTCATTACATGTTAATGTAACCAATTTTCAGGATCAGGTGATGCATCATTCTCTCTAGATATCGACCCAAATAGTAAAAAAGGAAAAAAACATTTTGTCCTCCAGAATTACCACAACCTTTTCACTTAGCACCACTAAACTTCAAATGGTCTTTGTGATGAAGTCTTGGAATCCAAACTGCATGTGGCACGTTGGAAACAAACCTCTGATTAAACTTGTTGGCTAACGTCTTAAAATATATCGAGCCGGCCTGCCTAAAAGGTACCTACTAGAGAAAGCACCCAATTGTCATCGTTGCTGAGCTGAAACACATTGTAATTAACCAAGTAGCTTCTTCTCCTCACATAACCAATTAGCCTCCACATCATCGAAATTGATCCAATAATGCAGTAATTCACAACATAAGTAGAATTGAAAATTGTTGTAGCACCATAACCTCGAATGTACCCCTTGATGTACTTGTAACTCATGCTTCCATCTTATGTTTCGGCCACCCCTGTTGATGGTGCACCAATATCATTTTCTTCGGGATTTGCAAGAGCCCAAGCGTAGCCATGGTAAGCCAAACCCAAAAGCAACTTGTTTGAGGGAAATCCTTTACCCAACCACTCTCTTATGCCATAATCAGTGTTAACATGGCTTGAAGGATCATATAAAGTAGCATGAAAATGTGTAAAGTTCTCCTTTGAAGGCAGGTGATAGTCATATGCCACGACATGTCCCCAGTCCATATTTCTCTGTATGGATTCAATCGGGTAACTCCCAAATTCAAAAGTTGGCAAGTAACGAAGGGCCATTGTCAATATCAATTGTGCTTGGCCCAACTTTCTTGACTCAGAATTTACTTCAGCTCGCCACTCATCAAGCAGAATTCCCATGTTGGTCATGTCTGAGGCCTTGTTAGGCCAAAGCCAGAACGAGTCTATGCCTTGAAACCCATATTAATTTCCTTGCTGTTTTTATTGAAGATTCAATGAAAGACATTCTGTAAGAAGATCGGTTGAGCCTTGAAGACAATACGGAAGTGTTGACTTTCTCACCCAAGATGGATTGAGCCGTTGCAGCTTGTCCATTCCATATAGATAGAAGCGTGACAACCGATGGGTTCTTGCGTTTGACAGTGTTGGTGAAGATGGAGAAGTATTGTTCAAAAGCTGAGGGGATGGAAAGCTGGAAGGTGGAGGAGTTGACATCAGAAAAAGCACATATAAGGTGGGTGAACAAGGTAGAATTCAGGTCTTGAATGGGGGATTCACTACCAGCATACCAATAACCAGCTTTGATCCAACTCTGAGGGTTAGAACAGTGAAAATGTAGAACAAAAAACATTAACAAGAGGAGGATATTGTTGGATGCCATATGGAAAGAAAGCTAGTTGATATCTCTTTCATTTCCAGAGTTTGATAACATCTACTTAATGTCAAAACTCAGGCTCTGCTACGAGCGGTACAAGTTAAAAGTAAGAGCAGCATCTTGGAAATTTGTGGACTTGATTCACTTGAATTTGGATTTTTGATATGAAAGGAGGAAAGAAAGAGACGTCCAACTGACCAAGTTATACATAAAAACTCTAGTTCCCTTATTAGTCTTCTTGATATTACATTGATAATTTGATATTTAGAAATGTTATCGCAAGGCCCTGTTAAGTTTTTGTTTTATTCTTGGAGCAGCTTCATCCAAAGATGTGCACAATAATATCTGCATCTACTTTTTTGCTCATGCCAGAAACAACTCCACACTACAAAAAAAATTGTTATTTGCCACTTGCAGTTCGCCACGTGTACGGTTATTGTACACGTGGCGAACTGTTGGCCACGTGCAAGTGGCCACGTAAATACACGTGGCGGATCCGGGTGACACTAACTGCACAATTGACCGCGTGCATTTTAATACACGTGGCCAAGTGGCCGCGTGTATTAAAATACACGTGGCTAACAATTGGCCGCGTGTATTTTAATACACGCGGCTAAATGTATTTTTTTTTTTTTTTAATATTCTGGAGTCTTTTTTTTTTTTTTTTTTTTTTTTTTTCCTTCGACGTCGAGAGTGAGAGAGATACAGAGACTCAGAGAGTGAGAGAGATACAGAGAGTGAGAGAGAGATACAGAGGGTGCGACAGAGAGTGAGAGAGACAGGGGAAGGCCGTCGGGAAGGCCGGCCACACGGTGGTCGGGGAGCTGGCCGGTGGTGCGCGTCTGACGGAGACAGAGAAAGAGCAATACAGAGCGAGAGAGAGAGAGAGCGAGCGAGAGGGAGAGAGAGAGAGAGAGAGAGAGAGAGAGAGAGAGCGAGTGAGAGGGAGAGAGAGAGAACACTGAGAGAGAGAGAGAGAGAGAGAGAGAGAGCGAGCGAGAGGGAGAGAGAGAGAGAGAGAGAGAGAGAGCGAGTGAGAGGGAGAGAGAGAGAACACTGAGAGAGAGAGAGAGAGAGAGAGAGAGAGCGAGCGAGAGGGAGAGAGAGAGAGAGAACGCTGAGAGAGAGAGAACAGAGAGAACGGAGAGAGAGAGAGAGAGAGAGAGAGAGAGAGAGAGAGAACGCTGAGAGAGAGAGAACAGAGAGAACGGAAAGAGAGAGAGAATTGAGAGCTTGAGAGAATATATATATATATATATATATATAAATGATATATTTCAAACTGGTGAGGTAGGCGCGCGGGACAACTCCCGCGCACCTACCTGCACCAATTTTGGCCACGTGGCCAATTTTTTTTTATTTACATTTTAAATATATTTTTATTTTATATATATATATATATATTTTTATTTTAAATATATTTTCAAAAACAGTTGGCCACGTGTATTTAATACACGTGGCCAATTGCAAATATAAATATAAAAAAATATAAATATTTTAGCCACGCATATTTATTACACGTGGTTAATTAGCCACGTGTAATTAATATACGTGGCCAATTGCAAATATAAATATAAATTTTTTTTTAAAAATATAAATATTTTAGCCACGCGTATTTATTACACGTGGCCAATTACAAATATAAATATAAAAAATTAAAAAAAATATAAATATTTTAGCCACGCATATTAATTACACGTGGCCAATTAGCCACGTGTAATTAATACACGTGGCTAACTGTCATCTGGCCACGTGTAATTAATACACGTGGCTACAGTAACGGCTACTGTAGCCACGTGGCTAATTGCATGTTTTTTTTGTAGTGCCACAAGACTTTTCAAACACAACATCAGAAAGACTTTTTTTTTTTGGGGTAATAAAGAGGGTTTTGAGGAGTACTGTGGCCTATGTAAGGGAGGAGAGTTCGAAGTATGGAAGAGAGAAACACAATGAATTACATTCACGCGTCAACACTTTCTATTAGTTATATTATATAAGACTCTATTTATTGAAAAAGAGTATGAACATTACATTGCTTACACTTTTATATTAACAACAATAAATTTAATTTACACAAAACATTTTGTAACCCTTGACTCAATATGAATTATTTCAACTTTCCATCCTATAGAAAGGTAATTGGGGACTTGAAATAAAAAGTAAAAATCAGCTTCTAATTACAGATTTCATGTAGTGTAGGGGTTTTGTTACACTTCAGTTATTTTCTTTTTCCTTTTTGTAAATCTTTTTAAGAAATCAACAATGGAACTCAATGAGAATTACTGAATTTCATTGATTGAGAATGGAATGGATGTTTACAAGAACTGGTCTGATTCGAGGTAGACCGGGCCTCCAATTACCAACTAAGCTAGCTAACAGGAACTAAGCTAAGATTATACATCAAGACTCTGAATGAATTCCTAAAAGCAATTGTTTACATTTTGTACCATATCCAAAGCCCAACTAAAATCACAACTCTCCAACCCTGGTGGTTGTTCAGCCTTGAATCACGCCTATCAGTTAGCCCATGTGCCAAATAGCCCAATATCAACTGATCCTCCACCTGTTATATTGACACGTGACAATACACACCTCTTCAAAAGCACCTTGCATGCCCACAAGGTGCGGTTTGAAAAAATAAAGCCCATCAATTTTGTCACATTAAAATTGGTCAGAGTGTTGAGAAGTAGAGACAGTGCATTACAGCTAAGTGATGGGCTTAATTAAAATTTTCTTCTTCTTCTTCTTTTTTTTTTTAATTAAAATAAATTTAATTTTTTAAGTTTTTATTTTTTTAACTTTTTAATTTTATATTAATAGTTTTTTAAAATTTCTTTTTTTTTTAAAAAAAAAAAAGTTTTTTTTATTGATTTTTATTTTAGTTTTTAAGAGAATAAGGGTATTATAGAATTATTTCGACAAAAGTGATCTTTTTGACACATTTTGATAGTTTGATAAGTCACATTAGTGCATTTAAAAATTCAATGAGCTATTCTAAAATAGAGTGTTAATTCAGAGGGCATTTTTTTTTTTTCATACTTTTTCCATTATTTTGCCAGAAAAATCAAAGATACGAACATAATAAAGTATCTCATTCGTTCAATAAATATTCATCTTTTGGACTTATTTTCATATGCCCTGCTTTCGTCTTGGAATATTAATGGTGCGTTTGGGTATTGAATTTTGAGAATTATAATTGAATTCTAATTCTATTTACAAATATCGAGGTAAGAAATTGTGTTTGGGTGTTGAATTTTGAGATTGAAAAATATTATATTTTAATGGTAAGAAATGATTGATAGTTTAAAAAGTTATGTATAATGATTGGTATTTTGAAAAGTTGTGTGAAATAATAATTTAAATAATAATAATTTATTATATATTGATTATTTAATTAAAAATAAATAAATAATTTTAAAAAAAGAAATAATTGAAATCAAAATTAAAAATTAAAAAAAAAAATAAAAAATGAAGCAAGGGTGGCTGCCGGTTGGCAGCCACCCCCAGGCAATGGGGGTGGCCGCGCGCCACCCCCAGAGGAGGTTGGGGGTGGCCGCGCGGCCTCTCCCAAGTCAGCCACCCCTCTGTTTTTTTTTTTGAATTTCTTTTATTTTTTTATTTAAATTATTAATATTAATTTCTTTTATTTTATATTGATTTAAATTATTAATATTAATATTTTTTTAGTCAACTTTTTCTGCGCTGGGTCCCACCAGGAATCTCAAAATTCGGGTCAAAATCTGAGTTTTTGGGCGGGTGGGTGAATTTTAGAAAAAACCCAGATTGAATAATTATTCATTTCTGTACCCAAACAGTTCATAAGGCGTTGCCTTCTCTTTAGCTAGCACCCCCTTACATAGGTTTTGCAAAAGGTAGTTTTGATATTGCTATTAGGGTTCTTCAGCATAGTGACTCGTCTGGCAATATTTTCTTGACAGCTACTCAAGAGCTTTTTTTCTTGATATTCTTCTTGGTGAAGCTTCAACGGCTTTGCTTGCTTCTCGGTTAGCTCTTCAGGCAAGTTTTGATAAATTATCTCTTAAAGAAGATTCGCTTTTGGTGATTCTGGTTGTTAAGAGCCCCTATCTTAATTTTCTCCTTTTGGAGTTTTTCTAATTTTGTTTTAAATTTTAGTATTATTTTATCCTTATTCCAAAGTTGAAATGTTTTAAAAGTATTTCGTTTTTGCCAATTTTCGAACACATGTTTAGTTAAGTAGGCCACTACCAATCATGTTTTTGATAGCATTTTCAATTGATCTTCAATTCTCTCTTTCATTTATATTTAGAGTACGTGGTAAGGATCCTCCCATGTAACTCTTCCCTCATTTTATTAGAAAAAAAAAAGAAAAAAAAAAAAGAAGAAGAATAAAAACCAAAAACTAAATTTTCTTTCTTTTCTAATTTTCCGGCAATTTTCTCGGCAACCAAAAGAGTGGAAACAAATAGAGGGTTAACGACCAAAACCCAAAATAGAAACTGATGAAATACAAATGAAATTAAATATAGTCCTTACAACAAAATAACTAAACTCAAAACTTAAAAATGATCAGTACGAAAAAGTAGAGAGAGGGGTTGCTAATCCGGATATATATATATACAACATCACGCTACAAATAAAATACCTATGCAAATAGGTAGGATAAATGGCCTGTCGGAAAGGTTTAGTTGCATCTCCCATGTTTAAGCCCATTATAGTCCACAATATATTAACAGCTAGATTTGGAAAGTAATGGAAAATTTTCAATCAGCCAAGCTTGTTAGTTCTGTAGGCTTGTAAATACACCCCCTGTGAAGACTGAAATCACAATTGATACATTCATAAGTCAAGCCATAGCAAAGACCACGACAGTTATAACATCGACGATTGGTGTCCATATGTTTGTCAACAAACTTGAGGGGATGTTCATGCGTCACAGACCTCGCCAGTCTTGTTTGTTCTGTAGTCTTGTGAATGCACCACCTGTGAAGATTGAAATCACAATCGATACATTTATAAGTCAAGCCATAGCAAAGACTACCACATTCATCACATAGACGATTGGCGTCCTCGCTCTTGTCAGCCAAATAGAGGGAATGTTCATGCCTCAAAGACTTGATATATGAAAGTTTTCCAAGAATGCAATCGGGATGAGCTGGAAAATTGAGGTCTGCACAATAGTAGAACCAGTGCTTTGGATCCCGCTCTTCTTCACAAATATCACAAAAATATTCATCACTAGAACTATCTTCATCTTCATAGCAAAGTACGAACAGCTGTTCGTACGGTCCGTATTTTATGGTACGAGGTAATGTAGCGCATTTGAAATCCAGAGTAAATTCACAATAAGCACAACGAAACATTAATCCTTCTCTGTTAGAGTCACAAGAGCTGCACTTATCAGAATATGATGCACTGGAGAGAATAAGTTGGTGCTCATGACCGTCATGGTTAATGATGTCAGGTATCAAACTACAATGGACATCAAGGCCAAATTTGCATTTGTCACAACGGTAGGTGAAGCCATTACAAGTGCGGTTACAAGCAACACACTGTACACACCCAAGTATCCTACTATCATAAAGACTATGATAAGGTGTCTCTGGGAGGAGAATGAGGGTATGTCGATGAAGTGGGTGTAACATTTTTCTGGGTAATTCAACACAAGATTTGTGAAGAAAGAATCTGCATTGAGCACAACTATAAAAGGGAAGGGAGATAGGCGATACACACGCATCACATTTTTCTTTATTCTCAAGTTGCTCATCAATAAGCTCTAAGTCATGCTCATGACTAAAATGTTTGATTTCGACGGCTTTTTCAATTTTGTCCTCTCCCACTATGGATTTCAAGAAAACATAAGGAGGCCCCAGCTCCGTATCTTCAAATTCCGGCGCCAATGTTTCATCCAGCAGTAGTTTATTTGTAGCACATTGAAGATGGTTAACGTAATGACAAGTTGAGCAATAATAAAACATGTAGTCTATGTCTACAATTTTAACACAGAGTTGGCAAAGTCTATGGTCGGATTGATGGACCTCAAGAGAGTTGGTGATCAGGTTGAGAGGGTGGGTGTGACGGATATGCTTGACAGTCAATGGGAAGGAAACACATTCTAGGTGGACCAAGAATGGGCAGAGAGCACATGAGTAAAACATGCCTTTGCCTTCTTTTCCACAAGCATCGCAGGTGAAAGAGACAGATCTACGCATGAGGGCCAATGGGTGGGCATGAGTTTCAGCTTGGATGGTGAGCGGCAGAGAAGCACATGTTCTATCAAGGTTAAAATTACAGTCAACACATTTGTAAATGAAGCCCCTTCTAGGAGATCTATTGCAACCCTCGCATTTGTCTTTGGCATCTTCAAATTGACCATCGATGAGAAGAAGGGGATGTTTGGGGTGCAATGGGTGCCGCAACTCGTTGGGTAATTCCGCACATGATTTATGAAGGATAAACCAAGAGCACTTTTTGCAACTATAATTAGGACCCGATACTTGTTTTTCGCACAAAAAGCAATGAATAGTATATCCACCATCACTCCTTGGCCGATATTCGTTGAAGATCAACGTATGCCTGTGGCTGAAATGTTGAAGCTCCATCTCCCAAGCTCTCTATTCTCTAATGGAGAAATTTGTAAATGAATGAGCTGGCAAACTTACCCGAAAGATGAAGACAGATCCGGATATATATGGGTGTATTTTGAACCAAAAAGATAGGCCCACTTGCTGCGCACTTGCTCTCTCACCCACCTGCAACAAATTAAAACGAGACAATCATCTTCAAATTGAAAAGGACGAAGCAGTCTCCCAGTTTAGACGATAAATGATGGAAAGATGCTCACAAATATTGCATATCACAATTGAAGAAAACAGTATATATTAACAGCTAAACAGGACGCAAACACTCTCTGATTCCGACTTCTAAAACATATATATAGTTTTGATCAACAACAGACAAAAACATGCCACTGGTCAAATGATCACATTAGCAGGCATCAATGAATACTCACAGCTATCTAGAAGAAATCTGGATTTTGGCTTCACAGCTTAATTAATAAAGCTCCCAATTAAGTTCAAAGCTCAGTTTCGCTTATGATAAACATAAGATCGGCTCCAAACTTATCTACTACTTGTGCCATACGATGGGAAAAGCTTGTAAGAATTGAAAGGTGTCCACTTTCGATTATTTTATGATAAACATCATCACTTCCTATTTTATTTAATCTACCTTTATTTTATTTACCAAATCTTAATTTTATTTATTTTTAATTGCCAACTATTATAATACTATTATACAATTATACAGCTGTTAGAATTGATAGTAAGATGGAAATGACATTTCAGAGTTGATAGGTGTCGACCACTTTCGAGGATCAATATTTAGAGCAAAATCGCCGTTGATGGCTCCCCCTTTCGACACTCATGCAGTGGCGCGTGGATCTTACGCATCGGACAAGCTCCTCTCACCGCCAACCTCTGTATCGCCTTTCGCTAAAGCTCCTATTTTATTAGTTTTTTATTTCTATTCTTAGTGTTTTTTTGTTGTTTATAACTTAACCTGAACTATTTGGCCTTCAGACTCTTTGTTTGTGTTGGATATCTTATTTTCGTTGTTCTTTCACTTTGTTTACTTTTATTGAAAGTTGGACTATATTTAAGTTTTTATTTTCTAATTTGTTTGATTTTTTTGAAAGCCATTAGATCTAAGTATATAGGGTTCTCTTACTCTAATGGTTTGTTCATCTTAGTGGATAGCGGCTTTCTAAGTAACTTTTATCTTTTTAGGTTTCCTTTTGCACTCTGAGGTCCTTATAATCTATCTTAATTGAAGTTATTGAGTTGTTAATTTATTTTTGTATTTTGTTTCTTCATTTTGTTTGCAGTATTTATAAAATAACAAAAAAATAATAATGATAATGATAATAGTAGGAAAAAAGCAAAGGAAGTAATAGAAGCAGTAGCAACAGCAAAAGTAAAGGCAAAGGAAGGTAGGTGGTGGGACGCGTTGAGCTGGATTCATTATGAAGATGGTGGTGGTGACCCTGCAAGTACTGACGTGAAAGAAGAAAAATGACTCCTGACTCTTTTTTTTTTTTTTTTTTTGATCGGCAGATTATATGAAAAATGTCAGGAGTCATTATGAAGATGGTGGTGGACCACTGATGGTGACCCAAGTACTCACGAGAAAGAAGAAAAATACTCTCCTGTCATTTTTATTTTTTTTTTGTCGGCAGATTATATGAAAGAAAAATGATTTCGTGTACTATTACTGCACAATTATGAAGATGGTGGTGGACCACTGATGGTGACCTAAGTACTCACGAGAAAGAAGAAAAATACTCTCCTGTCATTTTTTTTTTTTTTTTTGTCGGCAGATTTCGTGTACTATTACTGCACAATTAGTATAACTTTAAGATATATCGGGTGAAATTCATATACGTGAATTTTCTCAAATGTGTTTTAGGATTGTGCAACTAGTTGTATTTTTTGCATTTTCTTCTATGAAAAATGTTTCACAATGACCATAAAGGCCTTGTTTGGAAATGCCAAGGACGGAGCAGAGCAGTGAATGTTACTGTTTATATTTTTATTTATTTATTTATTTTTACATTGTTCAATATCAATCAACATTAAAAATATTTTAACTTTTTTTACTTTTTTATCACATTAATAATTTTTTTATTATTATTCAAATAAAAAATTTATTATGATACAAAAATTTTTCACATTTTTACATAATTTTTTTTTTTTTTATATCACATCACTATTTTTTATTAATTTTAAAATTAACGATCCACAAATTTATTATGCACGAGTCTCGCCAAAACAACCCCATAATCACAGTACATCTCATTGATGTTTGGCACTCGGGCCCAAAATTGTCGGGATTCATGCACAGATGACAGAAGTCTTGCCATTCTAATGGGACTGAGAAAGTCTTAAGGATGTCAAGTGGAGCTTCAACGAAACCCATCGTTTCATAAGCTTATTTACCAACTGTTTGGGCCATAAATGGTCAAGTCAAAATGAGGTTTTTTTTAGCTCACTTGAACTTTTCTTTTTTTCTTTTTCTTTTTAGGTAAACCTAAGACTAGTGTAAAGCGCCTCCTCCATACGAATCGGATAATACTCTAACTTTGCCATAGGGCTGACTTCAAGAAATTGTTTACACCCAAAACAATTAAAAGATCACAAAACAAAAATCTTTTATAATTTATGAAAACTAAAGAATGTGGTAAGCAATCTATTTGAAATCCAAATTTACTTGATTGAAGTTAAACACAATGAATTCCTTTAAAAAAAAGGCCAAAAAATATATAATTTATTAACTATAATTGTTTCACTAACTACGTTTTAGACATTAAAAAAAATATAATTGTTCAACTTATAAATGACATGCAGGATGCAAATTGAGGCAACAAAAAATGAGCCATTCTACACATCCTCCATTCATCCCCATTCATCACCCTTTTATAATAAAAAAATTGATTTTTATTAAAAAGTTATCTCTGATGTCACATCAGAGACAACTTTTTAATAAAAATCAATTTTTTAAGAGATAACTTTTTAATAAAAATCAATTTTTTAAGGATGTTTAGCATTTCCCACAAAAAATATAACATAATTTTCTAAGTAAGAGTGTTTTTAAAAAGTTTAATTTTAAAACTAGTTGCACATCCTATATGATTCTTGGTTCTTAAAATTATATGTTAAGGTGCAACAGTATCGCTCTGCTCGCGTGGATCGCTCTTAAAACATGTTGTAATATCCGAGACAATATTTAATAATTAAAGTATAAAATTTGAATAAATAATTAATTAAAATTATTTTAGTGTCATTAAAAATGCAGTGAAGTATTTTTAAGTCTAAAGAAAATAGAAACTAAAAATAATAGAAAAGAAATTAGAAATGCAAAATAAAATATAAAGATTTTAAGGAATAAAATAAAATAAAGAAAAGAATTAAAAATAAAATAAAATTATATATATATATAAGGATATTTTGATAATTTTACACTGTGTGTGAAATTACTAAAATGTCCTTACTTACAACTAATTGGCTCTCTCCGGTTGAGTTTTCAACTAGAGTTGCAAGCTCAGAAATCGAACACAACGCATTAAATCGATGACAAGTACTGAAGCTTCAACGAAACCCATCATTTCAAAATGAGATTTCTTGTTTAATTATTATTATTTTTTTATTTTTATTTTTATTTTTTTTAAAAAAACCTTTTAAACAACTTAAAGATCACAAAACCAAAATCTTTTAAAATTTATGAAAACTAAAGAATGTGAAGCAATTTGTTTGAAATCCAACATTACTTGATTGAAGTTAGGTGGCTCGGTGGTGGTCCGGAGGTTGCCCGGTACTAGTTTAGTGGTGATCCGACGGTTTGAAAAAGAGATACTCAAATTTGAAAAATAATTTGTGAAATTTAAAAATATAAATCATTTTTCGAAATTAAAGAAGTTTTTTTGGTCAAACTGAAAATATTTTCGGTTTAATAATTATTTTCGGTTACACCAAACACCAGAAAATATTTTTCAAAAAATATTTTAAGTAAAACAAACTGAGCATTAATTATTTTGTCAGGTATAATTCTACACTATTACAGTAATTAAGAACCTCCTACTTATACCTTACAAATCAAAATAATTGAAAATACGGTTGGAAAGCCACTTTGAGAAGTTTCTTGTGATTTCAGAAAATAGCAATATGTGCGAACTCACCACTAAAGAATTAATACTTATCTTCTTATCTTCCTATCTTCAAGCACGTCCATGTAATCCCAAGATCGAACCGGTGCCTTGCAATGAAATTAATTTCCTCTATATTTCAGCATCAAGGTGGGGTTTCAGCGGGAGAACCATATATACTATTACGTTTCTGGCGGAAGAATCAAACGCATTAAATTTTAGGACCACAAAGAAATGGACTTTTATTTTTTATTATTATTATTATTCTAATCTAGATCGAAATGGACTCTTGTGAAAAAAAAAACACTCTTAAAAAAGTTTTTACTATCAATATATTAGGGATAAGACGTGTTATTTGCTCACCACTTTGGTGTATATCAACTTTTTACTAAGATATGAGACCTATACATGTGAGTCCTACGTA
This sequence comes from Alnus rubra, assembly GCA_028654335.1. NCBI lineage: Eukaryota > Viridiplantae > Streptophyta > Magnoliopsida > Fagales > Betulaceae > Alnus > Alnus rubra. Next base: position 105,996 of record JAJPGS010001898.1, on the reverse strand, counting down.
TATAGGACTTATATGCATGAGTCTCACATTCAATATGTCTTGATGTACACCAAGGTGATGTACAAAAATCATTAGTCTATTAGGGAATGAACACTTCGATCAGATCGAGTAAATACTTAAGAGTTAAGAGTATATATGCATGTGTTGTTAAGGGATAGAAATTCTTTATGATAAATGTTGATTTGTATTGCCAAAATGATGAGATTTAGATGATTTGATTATCCTAATTTAAGAGATTTGTTAACCCTAATTTAAGGGATATGTTTGTATTTGAAATTATTTAAATATATATCACATATAAATCTCTTTAAATAGCTAGAGTGTACGTTGCACTCAAATCATATAAAAGAAAGATGTAGTATATAAAGCCTTAACGTGTTGATATAAGTTATAGGTCGAATCACCTTAATCTTTGTGTCTTTCTTTCTCTCTCTTTTTTTTTTTTTTTAAAAAAAGTTTATAAATAGAGATATGATCGTTTGTCACCCGGCCCATGACATAATTCTTGAGAACCTTGCCTATGTGGCAAAGTAGTTCTCTATCTAGCTTTAGAATTTTTTTTTTTTCTACCAAAAAAAAAAAAAAAAAAAAAAAAGTCAAAGTAAAAGGTGGCACATAGGTAAAGGTGGTAAAGAGTTGTGTTTTGGAATGACAATATATCACATCTCTAATATATATATATATATATATATAGCATTTCTCTATGAAAAAATGTTGCATATTGACCATAAAACCACGTTACATTACATATACATCTCATTGATTTTTGGCACTAGTCATTGGTTTACATCACAGGCCCAAAATTGTCGGGGTATATGCGACGTTCTGTTGTTTTATGCACAGAAGTCTTGCCCTTCTAATGGGACTGATCAGGAAGTCTTCCCTCGTGAGGCATCTCGGGTAGGTCCCTCTCCAGTACTCATGGTGCAAGTTCAGAAAGTGATCACAAACGCTTCATCGAAACCCATCCTTTCATAATTAAGCTTATCTACCAACTGTTTGAGTAGTAGTCAAAATGTGTTTTTTTTTAGCTATTATATATTTGTTGTTTTTGTTTTTGTTTTTGATGAATTTATTAAAAATAATATATATAAAAAGATTACGTGGATGCAATTAATCACTATTTCTCTCAGCATATGCGGATAGTGATTTTTGCTAACCGCATGCATATGCATTCGCATGTACAGATAATAAATAGTTACGGATAACATATGTGAATGGTTAATATCCGCTTAAATATTCAACTCTAATTAAAACACAAAACTACTAGTATCATTTTGGAGTCTTGAAAATACATGTGTTAAGCTTACAAAACATACATCGAGCCTTTTCATGATTTTGAAGTAGGAGGAGCCACCCCTCCTATTTATTATTTTTTTTTTTTCAAGTTTTTTAAAGTTTTCTTTTTAAAATTTTTAATTAGGCATAGGATACATGTAAGCTTCTTAGAGGTGTTGACGTTGACTTTTGTCAATTTTTGGACTGAAAGTTGGATGGATGTACCATTTCTATCTTTAGCTATAAACGAGGTACCATCTACGATGCGAAATAAATCACAAGTGGCAAAAAAATAAAATCGTTAAACCTCAGGAGGCAAAAACGTATTTAATCCTATTTTTTAATATGTTTCCACTTGAAGGCTAGAAGCACTAGATAGACCTCTTTTCTCACCTTTATTTTTTGATAAATAAGTAGACCAATATTATTAACAACTATAGAAGAATCAAATGTACATACAACGTCCCACAACACCAACGGATCGAGGAAACACATCACAGACAGACCAATAAAAGCTCTGCCACAAAAAACACTTAGCCTAAACTGATGTCAAACCCTAACATTTTCTCTATTCTTCTTAAATTTTCCTCTGCCTGAAATCCTGGAACGGACTTCCCATAAAATAATCTTGCCAAATACTTAAGGTAAGATCATGTATGTTGTCTGCGTTACTTTTATTTTATTTGCACAGAAAAAATTGAAAGTTGCCAGCCCAATATAAATTATGAGAACTTCACTTTGCCATATGCGGACAGTTGATTGTATTGGCATTCCCAACCTCACCCATGATATCAGGCTCCTGAATGAATATTGTATATTTTAAGTTGATTTTGGAAGATAAGGAGAATGTTTGAGAAATATTTGAAGTCCCATATATCGGTAAATTTTTAAGTCTAGACTGCTAAAATTAAGCATGTGCATGTGAGTTCATTTTTTTTCTTCTTAAACGTACATGTATGAACATAATAATGGATACGTTCATAAACTAGTATATATATGATTAAATTATATATATTATTATTTTTAGGTTATTAGCGGTGACACAGTCGACGCTAATGGCCTATTAATTTTTTTTTTTTTTAGTTGACGCTAATGGACTATTCAAAATAGATTTCAATTTTTAATTTTCTTTATGTTTAAGTTATTAGCGTCCACAAGAGTCGAAGCTAATGATAGATTATTAGCGTCGACGTAGGTGTCAACGCTAAAGTTAGACTTATCAGAATTGACTTAATTATGATACGTATCTGTACTACAATATTTAGTGTCGAACACATATATCATTTGCGTTGACATTGTCGACACTGGTGGCTAGGTCATCATCAGCGTTGATTACGTCGACGTTAAAGATAGACCTATTAGTTTCAACATATGATATATGTTCTACAATCTTTAGTGTCGACCACATATATCATTATGTCAACGCTGGTGGGTGATCATCAACGTCGACGTTGATGATCATCAGCATCGGAGCTTTCGGGTCAACCTATTAGCATAAACATGTTGACGCTAATACTCAATAACATCGACTTTGGGACTTTTAGCGTCTAGTACCAAGTATCTACGCTAATGAGCAATTGTTTTGTAGTGTGTCAATGTCTCCCAAATTATCAATTGTGTTAATGTCCCCTCCTAAATTATCAAAAATATCAATGTTCCACCAAGACTAACAAATAAAAATGACCCTAAAATTTCATCAATAGGACAAAAAAAAAAATGTTCTTATAAATTCGAAAAAATAAATTAAAAAAAAAAAGAAAAAGAAAAATGATTTTTTTTTTTTTTTTTAAAAAAAAAAAGAGGTGATAGTTTTTATAATTTCAAAATTTTTTATTTTTTATAAAAGGTATTTTTGTTATTGGGCAATTAATAGTGTGGAGCCATTGATAATAATGTGATAGTTTAACAAAAATATGTGTATTTTTTCTATTATTATTATTTTAATACGCAGGTTGCGGCAAAAAAAATGTTGAGATTGATTAATGGACGTCACTTTAATTATTTGACGGAAAACATACAAAAAGACCCATTTGAAATCCACGGAAAATCTAAGCGCGCAATCAAATTCAATTTTAAAAACTTAGAGAATACTAAATAAGAGGGAATGACGCGTTATTCAGAGCTTTATTTTATATTCCTCTTTATTTTTAACTGACCTCGATCATATTATCAATTCCTCTTGCTCGCAGTCAATATCAAATATTCAAACTCAGAAAGCCTCGTTTTCATACTTGTACACAAACTGGTTATGGATTTTTGCAGGCAAGCTCCTCTAATTAGCATGTGGCTTATCACCTTTTATTTTGCTAAAAAATCAGATTGCCAATAGCTATGTCATTAGAATATAAGGCCCATATATTCATATGAACTTCTGGGTTTTTGATTAAACCCTTTAGAAGGGGTATTCACAGCCTTTGATCTCTGCAAATTAAAGAAAGTAAATTAGACAAAGAAATTTGTCGGAGCGGGCTGAGGCAGGATAGTTTCGATGATATTTGAGTTTGAGGATAAAAGATAAGGAAATTGTACAAAAATGTTGTTAGAAAAGATAGAAGAAGAAGATCATTTACCATTCTCCTGTTTTCGAATGTATACTTTCTCAATCGTTAAGGTGGCCATGTTGGCTGTGTCTTTTTACCCCCGTACATGCATTAAGTAGTTCAGCTGTCAAATAAGACATGCTTTTGGCAGTTTTAACCATCCTCTAAGTACAAAAGTTACTGCACTTACCGTGTGTTTGCATGGATCAGGATCCACGGCAATTTTAAAGAAATTGCCCATCCACAATTTTAACAATCCAGGCCGTTAGTTACAAGGACGGCATGAAATATGCCACGTGTAAAAAGTATTGGATTTCAAAAATTGAACCCAGCCTCTTTTTGGTTTCGAACAAAAATCGCTCAGTTTCTCTTTCATCTCTCTATCTCTCGTAGTCCCTCCCTCTCTCTACATTTCTCCCTTGAAACTTTCTGTGAAGCCTAAGAGAGTTTACACCAAAGCAATATCTCTTCGTTTACAGAAAGTGCAATGCCATGATCAATCACATAGGCAAGCAAGCTTTTCTCTGTTTTTTAATTTTTTTTCCTCTTTGATTTCCTTAATCCTTTTGATCTAATTTTTTCGCCGACCATTTTTCTTGTTATAGAACTGCCGATTCTCATTTTTCTCTGACCGGGGCTGCTCAGTTTCTCTTAACTCCTGAAAGCGATTCGTCAAGAACGGCAATTGCTACAAATAGATTGACTTGAAGCTTGGGTCATTATAAGTTTTCCACAACTATAATCAACATGTTTAATCAAACTAGCTACTAGAACCTGGAAAAGCCATAAATGTTGCTTTTTTATCATACCATTTGAAAAGGAGTGGTACAGTTCCGTCATCAAACACTAACAAAAAGAGACCCAAACAGAGTTTATAGCAAACCCATTAAACTTTTGAAAAGAAAAAAGAAATGAATTCAGAGACGAAGAAGGAATTTTGACAAAGACGAACAAGAAGAAGACAATGAGGTTGAAAAGAAGAAGACGGGGAGGGCCTTCAAAATTTCAGAGAATGGGAGAGAATCTAAAAAATGTTAAAAACCCATAAACCAAAATTTAGATTGAAAGGATACCATTGAGCCAAAAAAGAAAAAAAAATAGAGAAAACCTACCTATGTTGATTGAAGAAAATGAAGAAGAAAACCTTTTAGAGTGAAAAGAGTTTTTGATTGTTGCAAACTTGCGGTCTGAATGAGTTGCAGAAAGATGAAGAATGAGAGAGAGAGAGAGAGATGCAGAGAGAACCAAAAGAATTGAGAAAGCACGGATCGTTGATGAGGTTGGGACGTGGATCGATGAGCTGTCTTCTTAAGAGCCGTTATTTTAAATGGACGGCTTAGATTAAAAAAATTGTGGATGGGCAATTTCTTTGAGATTGCCGGGGATCTCAATCCGTGTTTGCATCTCCGAATCATAGATCAGAGCAATATTTTGTCCAAATGTCTCTCATTTATGCGCAAGACTTGTCAAATCAATCGTTGCCCCTTGCTCATTAAATAGCTGATCAGTCTTCACATCAATCCGTTTTGTTGACCAAGTTTTTTGCCCGGTAAGTTGCGGTCCCGATCGCTGACCGGGATTTCCTACTCGTAATCAAGAGCGGTTGATCTAATACGCTCTCCGGTCTCCCCAGCGATCTCAATAGACGAGGGGGTCGATAATCGATCCTGGCCTACTAATAATAATATTCAAGCGTAATTGAAATCGGGTCGTGTCTACACATATATAGGATCACGGACCTTCCATTTTAATGGCCTCTGGAGTTTTTAGATCTAACCCAAGGATACGGGCCTGCCGACTTTGCCCATAAATGTCCCAACATGGTGGATTTTTAAAATCCAAGCAAGTCTGGCATTAGGAAATTGTATTGACAATGACAACTTTTTTATGAAGAAAATTATTTTGTTAAGAAAAATCAAAGATACATAATAGAGTGCTATTCAATAAGCATGCATCTTGTGGACTTATTTGCACATGGACAAAAATTTTCTCCAGATAGGCTACAAAACTGTTAATGTCTCTTAGCCAATTGGCCCAGTCTTGCTAGTCATGCCTTTGACCTTAATTTATTTAGGGTGCGTTTGGGATTGCGATTTCGTATAAAAAAAGTGCGATTTTAAACCAAATCGCAAAAAATGAACCGTTTGAAAACTGCGGTTTTAAAAAATTGCAATTTGAAAACGCAGAAAAGTGCTTATTCAAATCGCAGGTAATGGTGTGCTTTTTTGAAAACGTAGTATTTTAAAATGCTAACCTGCGATTTTAAAGGTCAAACTGAGATTTTGCCAAACGCTTAACTGCGTTTTTAAAAATCACTTTTTTAAATCATACATTTTAAAATCGCTATTTTAAAATCGCACTTTTTGAAATCGCAAACCCAAACGGACCCTTAAGCTTAGATATAGTAATAGTCACATTATTTAATCATACATGTAGATTTAGATAGAAATTCAAAACGTTTATTATGTACATCATAGGCGGATAACGAATAATAACCGTACAAATGCATATAACTTAATTAATTGTTTTCCCACTAAAGAAAAAAATAACTTTTCTGACAATTCTTTCATTGGCATTTGGTAACACTTTTTAAAATAGGTTTCTACATTTTTAAAAAATAAAATAAAACAAAAAAAATATTAATAAGAAATTTAAAATATAAAACACTTAAAACTACTTCTAACTTTGTACTGCGTTACAACCAAAAATTAACAAATACACTCTAAAACAAAACCATGTATCCTTGTGACATTTTTTGCTCGCAGAATACATGGAAAATGTTGCACATTGACCATAAATTCACAATATATACATCTCATTGATTTTTGGGACTAGTCAATGGTTTACACCACAAGGCCCAAAATTGTCCGGGACTAGTCGTTATAAAATAAGAAATGCTAGAACATCTATTATGGTCGTTTTTTGGTCCTTCTACGTTGACTTGACATTATTTTTTAATAAAAAAATAAATACAGCTTGTATTGGATTCTCTCTATTTCTCTTTTCTTTTTGTGTGAAGTTAGCAAAGAAATATTTAAGAATGATCACGGTAGATTTCTATCATTTCTCTTATAAAATCACGTTGTTTTATGCACAGAAGTCTTGCCTTCTAACGGGGTTGACTGGCTGAGGGAGTCCGACTGCGTAAGTCTTCCATACACTCGAGTCAAAAAAAAAAAAAAAAAACTCAAAGTCAAAAAAAATTCAAGAAGTCATATCAGGTCCCTATTGCCACTTACGGGGCTTGCCTTGCTATGGCTATGTATGGACGTTAAAGAATCCTAACGACAATGCTATTGGTGCACCGGGTACAGGTCCAGCCATTACACCTGAAGGAGACATGAGCTATAAGAAAATCAAGGCTTACATTCAGGAAAATGGGGCTGCTGTACTATACAATCCTACATATGTAGTGAAATCCTGCACAATTGGATCGGTCTGGATCGGCTTTGATGATGCTGAGGTGGTCAAAATTAAGGTCTCTTATGCCAAGCAGAAGGAACTACTTGGTTACGTTGTGTGGCAAGTCCCTTTTATGATGACAATTGGGAGCTTTCTCTAGCTAGCAGGTAAGAGATTGTTACGTGAATGAATTCTCGAACACGTAACGGGATAATTTGTTCCGTTTTGAGGGAATTTAGACCCTTTAAATTTGTTAAAAGGAACCTAGACCTTTTCAAACACAAGGTTTGAGATTAATTTTGCTTGCTTTATTATCCATCAACAATTCTTTAAATAGAGATTACAACTTGACTCATAATTGAAAAATAATACCAAGAGATAACTCCCCTAAATGATCTCACGATCATCCTTCTACCAACCAAGATAACAAAAGACTCATAATGAAACAATAAAACATAAGCTTAACAGTACTCACGGAGATCTACTCAACGTGGATAACTTCAACTAAACTAAATAACCAACAAAGTCTCAAACACTGAGACTATCAACCAAAAGGAAATATCGAAACATAAAACAACTAAAAGACTTTAAATCATTCAACAACAATATAAGAAAAATATATGATAAGAACTCAACCAAGTAAGCAACGTAGAAGGCTCCAAACTCCAAAGTAGTAGTAGACTCCAACTCCAAAGTGACGTTGAAGACTCCAATACATCCGATGAAATGTGATAGATCGAGATAGTTCATTCCCTAACATTCCACCCCCCTTAAAATGGTCATTGTCCTCAAGGACCAATTTTGGAAACTTGTAACTTGCCCTTCAGTCACTTCCTAGCTAGTCGTTTTCTCAATGGATGCGTTTTTACCTTCGTGAGCCTGGTGGATGTTTGACACGCACAAGTCTTGTCTTTCAGATCCCACATCCTTGTTCTTGGCCATAGAAGTTTCTCCACTGGTTTCGGTTGGTTGCCTTTAGTGTTGGGGGACTGGCTCGTGGGTAGTTCTTTGGGTCTTGTTAGGCTAGTTCTGCGAGTAGTGAATGGTTTGCCAGGGAGAAGTGCTTTTGGGTTTGGCCAAGAGGTGTCTTTTTTTGGGGGGGGTTTTGCTGGGATTTTGGGTAGGTTTTTTAAGGGTAATGGTGATGGTGAGGTTGCCTTTGTGGGTTGTTTTTTGGGTAGATTTTCTAAGAGTGAAGATGGGAGTGACATTACCTGTGAAGAGCTTGTGTGGGATGGGTTTTCTGCATGGAATTGTTGGAACTGACTGGGGAAAGCTACCAGCATCTCATCCATGTGTTTTTTGAGCTATTCGACCATTGTATTCACTAGTTCTTCAATAAGATCCAGTTGTTGCTTTGCCATGTCGTAACCTAGCTTTAATACCAAAATGTTACGTGAATGAATTGTCGAACAAGTGACGGGATAATTTGTTCGGTTTTGAGGGAACCTATGTTAGAAATAATTCATATTAATTTGTTTTACTTCATAGCATGTGAAAGAACAAAAATAAAAGCGTACCTTTATTGTTTGATGATGAGCTTGTCATCTCTGATTTTTCAGTCGTTGTCCTATTTGTAGTGTGTGTGAAGTCTAGTCTTTCAACCCTAATTTTTAGATGACATAATGAAGTCTAATAGGCCAACGCCATTCATTTGTAGGGTGAGAATACATGGCTTCCTCTAGTGCTTACACAATAGGTTCAGCCCATTATGGACCCAAAATAAAAAGGGACTATGCTAGTCCACCCAAAATGAATAAATACAACAATCTCCCACTTTGACAGCATAATTCAATTAAACACAAAACAAACACAAATAAGTATTTCAAAACACAGTCTGATCCAAAAGTGCTTGCAAGTGACAAGTTTTAATATATCGAGAGGGTGCATAACAAAGAACAAGCACTTACAATCACGTGATCAAGACATATAATGCAAGTGTAAAACACAAATAGCACAATAGTGATCACTACATATTCAAATGAAGCCAATCGAGACTCATACACAATGTCTCGTATCACAACACCAATGTCATAGTTCATTTAAATGCATGCAGAACAATACATGACAACACAAAATGAGTACTCATGATACACAAAACCGCACATAACTCCCACTAACTCAATAGAACAAAAGACTCTAATAAACTCATATGAGTCATATGCTCCTGAAACATTCTATGAGACAACCCCTTAGTTAGCAGATCCGCTAACATATGTTTTGTGGGAGTATGCACAACACAAATGTGAGACTTAACTATTTTCTCTCTAACAAACAAATATTTTATATTAATATGCTCAGATTGCAAAGAGCTTCCAGTATTTAGAGAGAAAGAAACAGCTGCAGAATTATCACAAAATATCTTCAGCGGCCTCACATGGTATCCATAATAACCATCCCTAAGATAAAATTTTGTAGCCACATAGCCTGGCATGAAGCTTGGTAACAAGTTATATACTCTACCTCCATAGTTGAGGAAGCTGTAAGCGTCTGTTTGACACTTTCTACAAAACAGCTCATCCTGCCATCATAAAAGTATATCCAGAAGTGGATCTCTTATCATCTGAACAACCTATAAAAGTCTCATCGGAATATCCAACTGCATCAAGAATATCGGATCATCGGTCTCCCAAGTACATCTAAAACACAAGCAATATCAGGTCGTGTACACACTTGAGCATACATTACAACTGCCCACAACTGATTCATATGAAACTGCTTGCATTTGAATCCTTTCATTATCACTTTGAGGATATTGAGAATTTTAAAATACATCACCTCTCAAAATTGGTATCTTTTCAGGAGAGCAAGACTGCATATGAAACCTACACAAAACTTAGTTAATAAAAGTTTTTTGAGACAACTCAAGAACACTATTATTTCTGTCACGAAGAATCTGTATACTTCATATATAAGAGGCCTTACCAAGGTCTTTTATATCAAAATGAGAAGACAACACACGCTTAATTTCAAACAGGAGCTCATTATCATTTGCTGCAAGCAATATATCATCCACATAGAACACAAGAAAAATATATATGCTCCTACTGACCTTTAAATATATATACATTGATCAACAACATTTTCCTTGAAACCACAAGAGGTGACAATTCCATCAAATTTCAAAAACCACTGCCTTGAACTTGTTTAAGCCCATAAATCAACCTTTCAATTCTTGGCCTAGAAATATGGTCCAAACGTCTATGCCACAACATAGAGGAAAAACTTAATGTTCCTACTAGACTTGGAAACAACTACAGCATTCACAAAAGAAGCACTAGAAGAGAAATGAGATAAAGAAGGCATCAAGTCAACCATGTATAAACCATCACACAATGTGCCAAAACCAACCACAACAGAATTATTATAAATGATAACCATTCCATTTCCAATCTCCAAATGTATCCACATTTGTCCAAAATAGAAATAGAGATAAGGTTCATTCTAATAAAAAGGTACAAAAGACAATTCCTTTAAGATTCAAAAATGCCAAAACAAGCTTTGCGGTGCCAATGTATTTAACTTCAACCTCAACCTCCACACTGTTTGTCATGTTCACCTTCAACTCCCCATTACTCGGCTTTCTGGTGCTTTGTAATTCATTTCTTCTCTAACCAAGCCATATATTTCTTGCAATTTACCTTCTTGTGCCCATACACATGACAAAAGTTACATTTTCCTTTGAATTCTTTTGTCTTAGGCTCCAAAGAAATACCTACACCAGTTTATTGAGAAAACTTTATGAATTTCCTTACTTTATGTGTCTCGTTGCCATTGTTGTCACCCTTATAAAATTTTCTCTTAAAATGTTTCGAGGGTATCAAATCCAGATGTTAAGGACTCAAGCACTTGCCACACAAGAAAACTGTCTACTAACTCATCCTTCATTTGCCTCAGCTTGTTAAAGAAATGAGTGAGCTTCATAATGTGCTCACAAACAACACTAACACCATCATAAGTGGTGGTGATAAGCAATTTCATAAAAGTTTCATTCTCTTCTTTGTCGAACTTAGTAAACTTATCCCTAACAACAGCCAAAAAATCCTTAGCACTATCAGTATAAGTAATACTTTACCTAATTGACTTATCAATAGTGTACTTCATGATCATAAAACAAGTCCTATTGGAATGCCCCAAACGTTCATAGTAGGTCCTTTCTTCAGCAGAACTTTTCTTAGTAAGTGCAGCAAGTGCTTCAACCTTCAAGGCCAAATCAAGATTCATGTTAGCTAAATTGATAGTGAAAGACTCATACCAATCTTCATAATTGGTCATCGTCAGAGTTTTGATGGCAGATAATGCGAGCGACAAACCTTAATTTCCCAAAAACGAGAACATCACAACAAGACTTTATTATGCATGTAAAAAAATAAAATAAAATAAAACATGCACTCATATAGTCATCATATTTTTCATGCTAGAGTCACATGCACAATAGACTCTTACGCAAATTGTTTATCTCAAAATTTTATGCTAGAGTTCCACACACAATGAACTCATACACATGATAAAGCAAAATAATTAAATACAACGAATTAAGATGACCCGCTATCGAGATGATAAGACTTAGTCATCAAGTCAAAAGTATTTAATAATTTCTTTACCATCCTAAGCATCCTACCAAAATAATGATTTATCGATAGGACAAATCAATTATCCATATGGACCTTAGTAAAATTGCAGTTCACAAAATAATCACCTAATTTATCATGATTAGTCCCACGATAGGTGAATACATAATCAATGAAACAGCTCAACAATTTACCATGATTAGTCTCACGATAGGTGAGTACATAATCAATCCAAACCATTGGTCTTATACACAAGAGCATTATCTATATTGTACTAAAATTTCAATTAAAAAAAAAAAAACCCAAATTATTTGTCATGATTAGTCCCACGATAGGCGGGTACATTACCAATCCAAATCATGTTTGATGTACAATATTGCTTGATTGAGGTAAATAGTTTTGAGATTTTGCGGACAATAAAAATTTTGGGACCAATTAGCTACGGCCTAATCTTAAGCCTTCTTGGTCACAAAAACAAGAGAGAAAGATTATGTGGGTATCAAAACACTTGCGCAATTGCACTTAAAAGCGTGTTGAGATCGAGCACCAGAAAATTGCCCACTATCACTACAAAAATTCACTATTTTAGTAACCTTATTTTAGTAACGTGCAAAAGAGTTTTGCATTTTACTATTAGTAACGTGATATTAGTAATGTGACGCTCAGGTTACTAATCATCGGATTACTAAAATAATTTTAGTAACATTGAAATGGGAACCACGTTACTATTTAGTGATGTAGAAAACTTTGCACGTTACTAATTTTAGTAACATGCAAAAGTATTCTACGTTACTAAAGATATGCAAAAAATTAAAATATATAAATATATATATATATATATATATATATATATATATATATATATATATTAGTAACGTGCAACACTTTTGTATGTTACTAAAGCCATGTAAAAAATTTAAAAAAAAAAATAAAAAATTATGCACGTCACTAAGTTCCAATATAAAAATAAAAAATGATAATAATTTAACTTGTAACGTGTTGTATTAGTGTCAACACATTACTAAAGCATATATATATAAAAAAAAAATAAAAAAAAAAGACCGAACAGAGATGGCCGGCTCCTTCCGGTGTAACTGCAAACCAAAAAAAAAAAAAACAAAGAAGAAAGTGATGCCGGCTCCTCCCGGTATACCTGAAAACCACAAAAAAAAAAAAAAGGGAGAAAGTGACGCCAGCTCCTTCCGGTGTACCTGAGAACCAAAAAAAAAAAAAAAACAGAAGAAGAAGAATACAACGTGACGCACATATATTTGAAATCATATCAAAAAACGCATTTGCTTAAAAAAAATAATAATAAAAGAAATGAACTTACTCAAGGGCAGAAGAAGGTTTCTCATTCTGCTCATACAATGCAACCTTCACAACTAAAAAACAAAAACAAACAAACAAAAACAAAAACAAAACAAAAAAACAAACCAAAACAAAGAAAAGAAAAAAACAATATTAAATATTTATTAATTAGCAAACAAAACAAAGCCAGACAAAAATTAAATACGCAACTCAACTAAAAAATCATAAGAAAGTATTCTGGAAGAGACCTTTGGTGAGAGCATGAAGAACCCCATTTGAGGCTTCTTGGAAGGCAGAAGAGATTTTAGATCTGAGAAAAAGAGATCAGAGAGAGTGAGATAGCTAGAGAGAGAGGACCTACAGGTGACGGAGAGCGGTGGCCGACGATGTCTGTGATAGAGCAAGAGAGAGAGATGATAGATTTGAGAATGGAGATGAGAGGGAGAGTAACGAGAGAGAGAGAGAGAGAGAGAGAGAGAGAGAGAGAGAGAGAGAGAGAGAGAGAGAGAGAGAGAGAGAGAGGTTCTATACACACAAAAAAAAAATGAGAGAAAGAGATAGAAAGGAGAGACAGGGAGACGTGTTTTCTAGAAAGAAACAAAAATTACATAAATAAAACAAAAAGTTTGTAACTCTTGGGATGTGGCGCGCGCGGGACTTTCGTGTCCCGCCCAGCCCCCCCGGCTCATTCATGAGCCTTTTTATTTTGAAAATATATTTGTTTTTTTTCTTAATTTTCAATTTTTTTTTCGTTTGCCTTTTTTTTAAAAAAAAAATTGTTCTTTTTCATTTTTTTAATTTAATAGAAAACAGGTTTTCTTTTATCTTTTTTGTTAAATTGTTTTCATAATTTTCAGTTTTTTTTTTTAAAAAAAAAACATCTTTTTCGTTTTAATAGAAAACAGGTTTTTCTTTTTTCTTTCTCATTTGTTTTTTTTTTAAAAAAAAAAAAATCTTTTTTTCGTTTTTTTGTTTTTCATTTTTCTTTAATGATTTTAATTTGTTCTTAAAAAATAATTTTTTTTTTCTTTCGAAAAATTGGTTTTTTCGACTGAAGTAATACACCAAGATCAATTGGATGATTCTATCAATCATATCATGATCGATCGCACGTTAAATCAAACTGATAACTGTGTCAAGTTTGATTAATCGGACATTCATGTCACAATAGATCGGACCGATGCCTCAGTCCAAAAAGTACCACAATTGTTAGTGGACTAGTACTTATTAGGATTGATTGGACATTCGATCGAACTAATTAATGCACTATGATTGATCAGATAGTCTATTGATCCTATTGTTTTATCACGATCGATCAGACTACTTAAATAGGATTGATAGATCATTCGATCGATCGTGATAGTATCAATGCTATCCGATCGATCGTGATAGATCAATAGGATCGATAGATAATCCGATCGATCAATAGGATCGTTAGATCATCCGATCGATCGTGATAGATCAATAGGATCGATAGATAATACGATCGATCCTGATCGATCAATAGGATCGTTAGATCATCCGATCGATCGTGATCGATCCATTTGATCGATAGGTCATCCGATCAATCGATAGTATCGATAGATCATCCCATCAATCGTGATAGATCAATAGGATCGATAGATAATCTAACTGATCGTGATCGATCAATAGGATCGTTAGATCATCCGATCGATCGTGATCGATCAATAGGATCGATAGATCATCCGATAGGTCGTGATAGATCAATATGATTGATAGATCGTCCGATCGATCGTAATCGATCAATAGGATAGATAGATCAGCCCATCGATCAATATGATCGATAGATCATCCGATCAATATGATCGATAAATCATCTGATCGATCATGATATATCAATAGGATCGATAAATCATCTGATCGATCGTGAATGATCAATAGGATCGTTGGATCATTGGATCGATCAATAAGATCGTTAGATCATCCAATCGATCGTGACAGTATCGATCCTATCCGATCGATTGTGATAGATCAATAGGATCGTTGGATCATCCGATCGATCAATAAGATCGTTAGATCATCCAATCGATCGTGACAGTATCGATCCTATCCGATCGATTGTGATAGATCAATAGGATCGATAGATAATCTGATCGATCAATAGGATCGTTAAATCATCCGATCGATCGTTATAGTATCGATCCTATCCGATCGATCGTGATAGATCAATAGGATCGATAGATCATCCCATCGATCGTGATCGATCCATAGGATCGATAGATCATCCAATCGATCGTGATAGTATCGATCCTATCCGATCGATTGTGATAGATCAATAGGATCAATAGATCATCCAATCGATCGTGATCGATCAATAGGATCGATAGATTATCCGATCGATCGTGATGAATCAACATAATCGATAGACCATCCGATCGATCATAGTGCATTAATTAGTACGATTGATCGAACTCTATCACGATCATGACATGATCATAAGATCGATATAATATCTGTCACTAATTAGTGATGTGTCAAATGTAAAACGTCACTAATTCTTTCATTTATTTTATTTTTTTCTTCCTCCCCCCGTTACAAAAACGCCTACAATTGGATGCCTAATCGATCATGATAGGATCAAATGATCGATCAAAATTGACACAAGTGAATGTTTGATCAAATATCTAATTCATCCTAGTGCATCGGTCAGATTTATTGTGACAGGAACATCCGATCAATCAAACTTGACACAGTTATAGGTTCGATCTAACGTGCGATCGATCATGACATGATCATAGGATCAATAGAATCATCCAATCGATCCTAGTGTATTACTCCGGTCGAAAAAACCAATTTTTCGAAAAAAGAAACTATTTTTAAAAAAAAAATTAAAAAATTAAAGAAAAAGGGAAAAAAATTAAAAAATGGCACCAAGCCATTATCTTTTTGTTGTAGTGACAAGTAATTGTTGTCTATCTTTATCCACACCGAAGGTAGAAGGCTCACTTAAATAAGAGTTTTATCTATCTCTTCCTCTATCCTTCTTCTACACCTTATTCTTTGGACAAAGATTATCTCAATTTTAAATGAAATAAATAGTATCTATTTTATTATTAGAATTTAAAGTTGCTACATTTAACGATGTACATGATTCTACATTTTTAAAAAAACGTGCTACCATTAACTTTAGATACATAGTTAGATGTATTGACGTAATGGAAGACTTGGTAACAACAATTAGAATGTTTGTGTCTTCCAATTAATCAAAAGATAAAACAATCCCTAAGACTTAAAAGAACAATTAACTCCGCGAGTGTGAGAAATTTTCAAATTTGATTAATAATTTAATGTGTAAGTATTACATTGCAAACTCACCTATAAATAGTAGAGAAATTATAAAGTGTCCTTACACTGTTCCACATGCACCTCCATCTCCACGCCCATAATCTAAAACCATAATGCCTCCCAGGAAAAACAAATCCGCGGGCTCGCTAGAAGGTCAGATCTCCGAGACCACCAAAATATCGACGGACTCGCTAGATGACTTGGAAGGTCATATCTCCAAGACTTGTTGCATCTATGCACATCAACCAAGTGAAGCCAGAAGTTGTTGCATCTACGCAGTCCCTGTGTCGCTCATCGAGATCAACGGCAAGAAGGCGTATACGTACCAGCCTCGGGTGGTCTCCATCGGGCCCTACCACCGCAGCGAGCCTCAAGTGAAGGCGATGGAGAAGCACAAGCTGAAGGTCCTCAGCCCTTTACTTCATAAGAAACAATTGCATTTAGATGTGTTATTGGAAAGCACACGCCCACTTGTAGCGGAAGCCAGAAAGTGTTATTCCAAAGAGATGAACCTCGAGTCTATTAATGATGATTGGTTCCTCAAGATGATAGTTCTTGATGGTTGTTTCTTAATAGAGTTGTTTCGAAAGGCTGACAAACAGAAACTGTTTGAGTTCAACGACCCTCTCGCCACCATGGCGTGGGCAGTACCATATATCTACGGTGACCTTCTTCTGCTTCAGAATCAGATCCCTTTTTTTGTTCTAGAAAGGTTGTTTGAAAATTCCAAAATGCCTAGGGAGTCGGATGCTTCCTTGTCCTTGCTCGCTTTACGATTCTTTAACAAAGTAATGCAAAGGCCCAACCAAGTCATAGAGCGCTTCACGTTCCGCCGCAATCAAACAGTACACTTCCATTTGCTGGACTTGGTTCGGTCAAGTTTTCTCACGTCCCATCTAGAGCAATCAAAGAAGAACGAGGGCAACACACAGACTTGCCGTCTTATTCATAGCATCTCAAAGCTCCGCCGAGCGGGGATTGAGGTCGAACTGAGGGAGGCGGACAGCTTCTTGGACCTGAGATTCGGGAAGGGGAAATTAAGGAACGATGTGATCCAGATGCCGAATATAACCATGGACTACCACATGAAGTCTTTCTTGTTGAACTGCCTGGCATTCGAGCAGTTGCACAACAGCCGCACCAAGCAGTTCACGGTTTACGCTAATTTCTTGGACTGCCTGGTGAACACCGCCAAAGGCGTCGACTACCTTTGCGACCAGAACATCATTGAAAATTACTATGGGAAAGGCAGCGATGTGGTGCTCTTCATCAACAAGATGGGCATGGACCTGGCGTTTGATGACGATTAGTTTTACCTCTCCCAATTGTTCAAAGATGTGGACGAGTGTTACCGGAATAAATTCTACGTGCAGGTGGCGAGCTTCAAGAGTAGGTGTTTTAACACGCCATGGGCATTCATATCGGCATTGGCTGCCTTTTACCTCTTAGTGCTGACGTTTCTGCAGACCTACTACACCATTATACCTAAAAACTAAACTCTCCACATCCCCTCCACACAATAGACACTTTATGGTAATGGTTTAATTTAAGACGATCATGGATATTTTTACAAGTGTAATTTCTGTTCTAGCTGCAAGGCACCAATTCATGCGAAGAGAAAGTCTACTAGATTGTACTCCACTAATATGGGAGTCTGTTACAGAGTCCCACTCTAGTATTAGGTTTCATTTGCCATCAAGTATTTCTATAATTATTGTATTTTTTTTCTTCTTATTTTGTTCTATTTCCATTCTCAGGAAAAATTTATTACCTTTATTAGCTTTAGGGTTTTACTGTAAGTTTGGATAAGTTGTACTGGAATAATAAGAGTTTTTTTTTTTTTTTTTTTTTATTTGTCATCAATAATATCTTATTTTTCTCTATCAACGTTTGTGTTGATTTTTGTGCATTGAGAACACGTACAATTTCTCTTATGCTTCGTTTGTTTCGGTGTAAAATGGTTTCCGTCGTAAAATATTTTCAGAGAAGTCATTTTTCTGAAAAATATTTTCCATCGAAATCATTTTTCGGTGTTTGGCGCGTACAAAAAATTACAAATATTTTTTATATTTTAATTTAATCATATTAATTCAAAAAATTAAATTTTATTCACAAAATAAAAAATGTTAATATAAAAATATTTTTTTATATTTGGCACATACAAATTACGGTAAGAGTGGCCAGAATCTGGCCATTTGTTTCGGATTCCGGCGATCTTAGCCAGAATTCGGCACAAAACGGCCAGATTCCGGCAGGTTGACCGGAAGTCGGCCGTCCTGGCCAGATTCCGGCCAGCTTGTCGGGATCCTGTCGTTCTGGGAGGATCCCTGTCGGACGGGCCGGAGATTCGGCAAGAACGGCCGTTCTGGCCGGATCCGGCCAGTATCCCAGCCAGATAGCCAGAGATTCGGCCGCTCCGGCCAAATTCCAGCGAGTCTGGTCGGAATCAGGCAAGGTACCCCTGGAATCCGGCGACGGTTGCCTGACGTCGCCAGATTCAGGTATAATTTGTCGGATTCCGACACCGACTGATGTCAACATTTGGCTTGTTGAAATTCGGCGATAGTCAACTATTTGAACGTAAAGGTTGACTGAATTATTTAAAAGAGAGTCCACTGTGTTTACCATCTACGAAAAATGATTTACGCTTTTAAAAAGCGTAAATCATTTTCTGAAATTTATTAAGCATTTTTTGTCAAACGGAAATCATTTTCCTGTTGACTATTATTTTCCCCCATGCCAAATAACGAAAAGTACCGAAATCATTTTATGCCGAAACAAACGGAGCATTACATGTCTATCGTTTTCGCTACGTCACCTAGCTAGCTTGTATAGATGTTTATTATATTTCTTATTTTATTGCATTGAGTAAAACTAATATTTAAGTTGGTCTTTGCTGCTAAATTGTTATGAACAAAACCCTATCTTTTGGTCAAGTTTAAATTGACTCATTGATGGAAAAGCACTTCATCTTGAATATGAGCCACCATTTCTATCACAATCAATTGATTGTTCTATGATTCTATCCTACGGGATACTTCATTTAAATATAGATTTTTTCAATTATATGTCCAAATTGCAAACAATTGTGGAGATCTCATCCCCCCCTCCCCCCAAATCACCCCCAGGTTTGGGGGACCAAAAAAATCTTTCGTTCTCCCCCCTTTGTCAGCCCTTACCGCCTTCCTTAATAAGCCCTCGAGCCTCATTTGTGCCAACTTCCTCATATATAGAAGCCACCGGTTGACGCCGAAGGCCGAATACTATGGTAGAGAATGCTATAATAATAATTGGGCCTTGAGAGACCTTATTAAGTATTTCAAAAGAAAATGATTGTTGATAGAGCTAGGCGTTGCTTTCCCTCAATGCCAACAAAAATAAAAATAACATGGTTAAGACTTAAGAGGAAGTCATAACAGAGCACAAAAAACAGGCGTCAAACATATAATTTTACTCATTCCCACATTGTTGAAAAGAGACCCTCCCACTACCCTCTTAAACGGCGGCAAGCCAAAAAAACCTTCAGACATTTGGTTACATTTCCTCATGCACTACAAAAAAACCAACATTTTGCCACATTCATTTAACCACATGTACGGACACTATACACGTGGCTAACAGGTGGCCACGTGTCATTGGCCACGTGTTCTACGCATGTTAGATCCGGGTGTAGCTAAATGCACATTTGGCCGCGTGTACAGTAATACACGTGGCAGACAGTCTGCCGCGTGTATCATAATACACGTGGCCATCATTATGTACACGTGGCAGACTTGCCACGAGTATTTTCATACTCGTGGCAGACTGTTTTCCTTTATTTAATTATATTTTTTATTTAAATATAATTATTTAATATATTTAATATAATTTTCGAATTAATATAATTTTTATTTTTATTCTTTTTTCAAAATTTAATTGTATTTTTATTTAATTTAATTTTTAATTGTATTATTTTTTAAATACCTAATTGTATTTTTATTTAGGCTAATTATTTTTGAAATAAAATAGAACAAAATGAAATTACACATATCAATAATTAATAACGTATTTGTTAACTACACATATCTTTACAAACAAAAAATAATTACATAAAATATCTACGAATCGGAAGGGCGTCTCTGCGGTATCGTCGCAGGAGTATACTGGCCACCCGGCGATTGCTGCGCAAGGGACGGAGTAATAGGCGATGGTGTCCCGACAGGAGAGTGCTGGCTCAGCCATCGTCCAGAGGGCGACAACGGACCAATTGTTGTCGCATACAAATAATAAATACACTTATAATATATAATACTATACGCAAAGTATGACAATTAATGAAAAGAAATTTAAAATAATTATGTCATATACACAATATGAATCATACCTGCAGATGCACTACTAACTGACGACGTGCTACCTACGTTTGCAGGTGAAGACTGCTGAGCACCTTCTGTGCCATGCGATACTCCCATAGAGGACATGAATGCCTCGAACCCTCGCATGCACTGCTCCAAGATGTCGTTTCTCTCTCGCTCGGCAGGTAGCTCCGCCCGCAAATCCGCCTCCTCCCGGGCATGTTCAGCCAAAGCCTAGGACGTGCCATCTAATGGAGCCCCCTGTGAACGAGACCTGTACGCGAAACACGTCCCACGAACAGGAGTAACGTTCGGCCCAACCTGCTGAACCCTCCTCGCGTACTCAGGCCTCCCAATCGCCTGTTCGTACGCGTCGTTCGGTGCTCAACGCACCGTGTCTTGTGAGACGCTCTGCGTGGTGGCGGGATCAGTGGATAAATTCTGCGCCATCCCCACATGTACGTCATCAACATAAAATACACATATATTAAATAATGTCATATCACAACTTAGAAATACACGCGTAAAATAGATCAGTAGCATACGCATAGGATCCGTGTGCGTTCATTCAGGTAAGTGTCATATTTCCTTGTGTGCGTCTTCACGAACGACTCGGCGCGAGTGGGGGGCGTGCCAGATGTACATGCCTGTCACCATCCAGTTGAAATATATAACAAACAGAGAGCGAGAAAATAGTGACAATTAGCAACAATTGGCAACAAATATTGTATTTACATATATTTGTTCATACCTCCTAGTGATTAAATCTAGCATAACTTTTAGATCCTGTACAATGGGGGAGGTCATTCTGCTCGCGCAAACGCTTCATCCGTTCAGAGGTCGCCTACGCATTGAACATGATGGTAAAAATGTAAGCATTGACACAATTAAATTAGTAATCAAAATTAAATTAACTGTTATTAAAAAACACAACATTTTTATGTTATACAATCAAAGACCTACATACCCTTTCTTGCTCAGTGCACCAGTCGGTCAGCAGGAACTCCACAACTGCTGCGTCATACTTCTCCAAAAATCTGATTGGCACTCTCGCACGTATAATATCAGGTGTGTCACCGTCTCGAATTTTTAGCTTGGTTTTGAACTTCGACTTCCACGAGCGGTGCTTGCGGCCAATATCATTCCACGCTTCCTGTTGTGCCCTGTGCTCATCTACTGATACAGGTAGATAGAACTCTCCTGCACATTCAATGTAAGCATTAATTTCAAAAGTTCAAGAGAAACTTAATCTTAGATTTAATTTAAATAAAAATAAATAAATTAGATTCATAACCATACCATCAGCACATCCCACATAGCATTCTTAATCTGCTTATCTACTTTCACCCATTCGTCCCGCATATGTATGAAGGACCCGCTCTTGAGAAGCATGCCTTCAGCTCGCCTAAAACGATTGCAAGCTCGTCCTACAGGTTGTATCGCAGCATTGTACTGTAACACAATCTTCTTCCCCCTCGGGAGCTCCCAATTTCTCTCTGGGTCCCTAATCACCTCATAATATATGCTCCCGTCTGGGTTGTACCCTAATGAAAAAAATATACAACATTTAATTGTTTAACACTAAAAAACATAATTATATTAATAAATTGTAAAATTAAATTTATTTTTCTTTCAAAGTTAATATTTATTTTCGGTAACATAATATAAGTCTTAATGATGTCTAAATATGTACTACCGAATCTGGTCAATCTCTATGCACTGGGTCGCTAGGTCGCCTACGACCTCATCGCCAACCCCTCCCGCTGGGGGAGGCTGCTCATCATCCTCTGAAAGCATATCCTGGGGCTATCGGGGCCAAATCATCAGGACCCAACATCGCAACGTCCCCCTCATGGGGAAGCTGGCTCCCCCCCAAATCTGGCATCTGGCTCTCACCGGCCAGTGGCACCTGGCTCTCACCAAATAAAGGCACCTGGCTCTCACCAGATAAAGGCACCTGGCTCTCACCAGATAAAGGCACCTAGCTCTCTCCAAGCCCCGGGACCTGACTCGCTGCCGATGCTGGCATCTATCTCAACCCTCTAATCTGGCCTTACATCGCCTCCTGTGCTGGCATCTGTCCCATCCCCACAGCTGGCATCTGCATCTCCCCGGTTTGTGACAGGAGAAACCTATCATCCTGTGTCTCACTATCAGGTTACACGGCGCAGGTGCAGTATATGTATACGGAAAGTACAGCGCATAACCATGTGGCCCCATCCCCTCTCACAGCCACCATCGAGTCACATTACTCGGTGGTGTGAACCCTATCTGAGATAATGTCAGGGGCTCCAAATATGGAGAACTGAAAAATCCAGCTGTGCTGGTCTGCCCGTGATCTGACGTGGGCACGACCACCGTACCCGGCAACAACGGTCTGTAAGCGGCATATGGGTGGTGTGGCCACGCCGCAGTATATAATGCCGTCGAATCTGTGGGCGTGGTCATGGGGGGCACGGGTGGGCGGGGTGTCCGATGTGCACAAGGAGGGGGTCTCAGGTCTATCGGTACCTGCGAATAAATGTTGACAAATTAATTAAAATTTGTATTTTATATATTATTAATGAATATGAAAATTATACAATGAAATTTATGCAAATTAAAACAAGTGTATTGATTTCAAGCGATTTATACTCACAAAAAATATATCAATCATTGTATCACGGGAGCTTCAATCGGATCAATGTCGAGCCTGTCGTACTCGAATTCATCATTCGTATTGGGTATGTCATCAGTGGCTAGTACGAGCGGTACGCACTCATGATAGGTTGTACCTGCCTCATTACTCCCTTCCCCCTGACTAACGTCGTACACGTTGCGCGGTTTGGTCCTAACTGCACATACCCAATTTGGGTTCCTTCCATCTTCGACGTAAAATACTTGATCTACCTGAGATGTAAGCACGTACGGCTCGTCCTGAATCAGTTCTCCCTTGTGGACGAGTTGATTGAAGTTGACAAACACTAGGCAATACTCGTCTATTTTGAACCCTCTGTCCATCGTGGGGTCTGCCCAATTGCACTTAAACAGGACGTACGTAGTCCTGTCATAGTACTCGACCTCAACTATATCGGTTAACTGCCCGTAGTACGTTTCGCCGTCAACGGTTGGAACACATACGCCGCTGTTCTGAGTCCTCCTTCCCACATCATGGGCAAGCGTGTGGAACAGTTTTCCATTTACCACGTACCTGTTGTACTTGACTGCTGTCTCCTTTAGCCCTCTACAACGCATAACCAATTTGTGGCCCAATTCCTCCCTACGTTGATCGTCCAGGCCATCAACCTATGTTATAATTACATATATTAAAGACTACATTGGTTAATTACACTGAAGACGCATAAATTTTTTCAATTTCAAAATTACCACTATTTCCTTATATATGCACGGTACCATTCACAGAACTGCTCATGATGTTGTGGTTCAATAAGTGTATGTACTATATATAGCTATATAAGTATATTATATATATATATATATATATATATAGCCATAAACATTTCTCTTTAAAGGATGAGAAAAATCAACATTTAGCTTTTTAATTTTTAATTTTTTAATTGTTTGAGGAGATTATCTCTTTAACTTGATTGAATAAAATTCGACTGAAATGCCGTAAAAAAATATAAGATATACGCTATAGTTTTTTTTCAATTTTCCAACTGTTTAGATTTAATATCACAATCTTTCTCGTACAAAATTAGAGTAAATATACTGTAGTTTTTTGAAACAGCACATAAGCCAAATTCATTCGAATTTCTATAATATTGGAACAATCTAATTATAATCAATCTAGGATTTAATGTTATATTTAAAAGTGTACAATAATGACACGTGAAAAAAATATTGACATTATTATTCATAAAATGTAAAATCAATTAAATTATAACCCATAACCCTAAGTGTATATATTATATATACCTATAAACCCTAAAACCCCTAACCCTAAGTGTATATACTATATATAGCGATAAAATCTAACTTTAAGTATATATATTATATATAGTTATAAACCCTAACCCTAAGTGTATATACTATATATATCAAAAAACCCTAACCCTAAGTATAAATACTATATATAGCTATAAATCATAACCATAAGTATATATACTATATATAGCCATAAACCTTAACCCTAAGTGTATATACTATATATAGCCATTGACATAAGTGTATATATTATATATAGCTATAAACCATAAGTGTAAATATTATATATAGCTATAAACTCTAATCCTAAGTGTATATACTATATATATCGATAAACACTAACCCTAAGTATATAAACTATATATAGCTATAAACCCTAGCCTTAAGTATATATAATATATATAGCTATAAACCATAATCCTAAGTGTATGTACTATATATAGTCATAAACCCTAACCCTAAGTATATATACTATATATAGCTATAAATCCTAACCCTAAGTGTATATACTATATATAGCCATAAACCTTAACCCTAAGTGTATGTCTATATATAGCCATTGGCCTAAGTGTATATACTATATATAGCTATAAACCCTAACCCTAAGTATATACTATATATAGCTATAAACCCTAATCCTAAGTGTATATACTATATATATATATATATATCGATAAACACTAACACTAAGTATATATACTATATATAGCTATAAACCATAACCCTAAGTGTATGTACTATATATAGCCATAAACCCTAAGTGTATGTACTATATAAGGGACTAAACCATAAGTATTTAATTTATTATGTAGCATGTAACCCTCAAAATAATTGCATTTACTATATATAGCCATAGATAGCAAGGTTAGGGTATATATATACAAGTCATTATAAATGTATATAGTTTCTAAACCGTTTAAATACATGCATATCTATATATATAGTATTAATTTTAGGTTTTTTAACTTTGTTATGTTTTAATTTTTTTTTTTTTTTCTAAACGTTGATGGTGTACAAAACTAAACCCTAATTTGAACTATTTGGTTTAATTATGCATATAGTACAATATGTAAATTAGGTTTGGGTTTACATACTTATGATATATACTTAATAAAATAAGGTGTTTTTTTTTTTTAAAAAAAAAAAAAAAGAATGAACACAAAACAATTTTTTTTTATTTAATAAATATTTGGAAAAAAAAAAAAACATTTGGCCACGTGTATGAAGAACACATGTCAAAATATGGACACGTGTATTTCATACGTGCGTCTATCTGGACACGTGTGAAATACACGCGTCCAATTGGACACGTGTATTTAAAACACGTGTCCAGCCTACTGCGTGTATAAAATACACGTGTCCAATTAGATGCGTGTATTTTTATACGCGTCCAATTGGACGCGTGGATTAATACACGCGTCTATATGGACACGTGAATTTAATACACGTGTCCAATTGGCCGCGTGGATTAATTACACGCGGCCAATTGGGACGTGTATACCACTAGCCACGTTGTCATAATGACACGTGGCTAGTTGGACGAGTGTCTACAGTAACTGGTACTGTAGACATGCGGCCAATTGTTTTTTTTTAGTAGTGATGGTTTAAAACGATTATATTGTTTGGGTTAATAAGATCCCAAAATAATCCCAGCCGTTCATACAGTAATCTACTTTTGACACGTCACTAATTAGTGACGTGTCAAAAAGTGATACTTCGCTAAATTTAAAGTCAATTTAATTTTAAACAAATATATTGAAATTAAATTTATTATTGAAGTGGAAAAATTTGACACTTCAATAAATATTGACGTGTTGAATTGATAAGTGTTGACGTGTTAATTTGGTATGTCAAAAATTATTGACGCGTAGTTTTGACACGTCAATAATTATTGACATGTTATTAATTATCTCACACATCAAAAATTAATTAATTAATAGTATTAGTTATGTGTTTAAAAAAAATATATTGACGTGTAAAATTTAATTGGTATACCCTATATAGTGTATAATTATATCATTGTAGTTCAGGGTTTTTTTTTTTTTTTTTTCTCTATATCTAATGATTATTTTAATTGGAATTAAATAACTTATTGTAGAGAAATTAAATTGAATTTTTAGGGCTTTATATGTCGTCATATATTTCGGTTTAAGTGTTGTACAACTTAAATTTAGTACAAACTAATTAATTAATTACGTTGTTTCTGTAAGAGAAATAAACAAATGAAATGAGTAAAAATAATGGATCAAGAGCTACGATTAAAAGACGTTAACGGTTGTAGATGAATGCGTGGTTTAATGGAGCACATCTGTGGCTGAAGTGGAAGCTAAGGAACAGACAGGATTGAATCTTATAGATCCAAGGGCTGAAAATTATGGGTGGAATTCAATAATGTTACTTAATTGTATAGTTACATATAGTATGTTAATAGAAGTATAAATATATAATGATTTAATAATAACATATAAGTAAAATTAATATGTATATGTTAAATATAGTTATAATTAATAAGTATGGAACATGTTAATATACTATAAAATATACATAAGTGTATAAGATATAAGTACTAATGTATAATTAATATACTTGCAATTTCTAGTGTAAGCATATTATATAATATAGTATACAACTATAAGTAAATCATGTGTTATTATATATAAATATAGTATAATTGTATAACAAAATAAATATATAATAAGTAAGCATGCACATGTTATATAATATGTGTATAGTTATATAAGGTAACTAGTTAATATGTAAGTACCAGTATATATATTATTATACAATAGTAATAATATAACCATGTATGATGTGTCATACATTATATTTATTTGACACTTGTTCAACTGATCTAACCTAGCCAAAACCACCCTCATTATGTTAAGCAACCCTCATGACTATTCCCATTGTAGGATTCATCACTAACAAGCTCATAGGGTTTCAACTTGAAACAATTTGGTTGAATGTAACCAACTTTGTCACCATGATAGCAAGTAGGGACGAACCTTTGATAAGGTTCTCTCTTACGAAAGTGCACAACCCTTGACTTAGGTCTAGACATATACGGGTCAATAATAATTTTCTTACCCTTATCAACCATTTTGGAACTAGATTTTTCAACAAGCATAGGGGACACGAGGTTTATCTTCCCTTTGTTGACAGAGTGAGTTTATGAAGTATAAGGCTATAAGCACATTTATCAAAACCCAGCTTGATCACGCATGTCACCAAAAGGTTTATGAGAATTCAAAATATAATCAAGTTTAACACTAGAATAATTTTGCAATTGAGATTTTGACAATTCAAATTCAGTTTCTAGTGTATCAATCTTATCAATAAGCATAATATTCTTAGACTTCAAGGAATCAATCTCAGCATGCAATTCAGACATTTTAGCAATCACAAATTCTTTCTCAAACTCAACCTCATTCAGTTTTTTAAGAGTCAATAATGTTTTCAACTTTTTCATTCTAGCACACTCATTAAAAATTTGATTGTACGCAGTGATATAGTAATAAGAAGTATAATAGTATCTTAATATTTTATTTATATTCTAATAAAAAGTTGTACTCTACTGTCAGTTAGTAGAATAAATAAGGCAATAAGGAGAATTCCACTCCATTGCCCTGTGGGACTAGCAGGGAAAGATTCTCTTTTATTCTCTTAGTTTGGGTAGTATTGGTATCACAAATTGCATGGGGATTTGACCTAGATCTAAATTGTAAGCCTATTAATACCCTTGTTTGGGATGAATCAAAGCATGCAAAAATAATTATCAAACCTCGTGTTTAGAGGCCTAGGAACCTTTAATTTCTTACCACTATTTTATTCAATTATCAAAATAGGTCGGAATAAGAAGCTGAATACGGCTTCTATTCTACTTGAAAGGCATATTACTCGATCAATTATATGAATTCTCGTAACACGCTGTTTGAAGGTTACTCTCCTCATCAGAGTCTTTCTTGGATTCTTCATCACAAATCTCTATAAGGACATAAGTGATGTGGTCTTTTGTTTACCAAAATATATCAATAATAAATAACCACTCGCAATAGGATGAATCTTTGTAGGATAAGGCTATAAAGAGGGTGTCGAACCTCAATGACTGCAGGGGTATTGCTATCAAGTTTGTGAAGATTAAAAATAACTAAAGGAAAGATTGTTGAATTTGTAATTAACTAAAGTGCATAAAATAAACGTAAAAGATAATTGAAATATAAGAGAGAGAAAGAGTAGAGTATTGACTTCACCGCTCTCCGCACATCAATGATTAATCATATTTAATTAGAGAAATTCATTCTATGCATGCTATAAATAAACAAGAAGTTACCATATTAAAGAATAAGTATAATCCATCTTCAGTTGGCACGGACCGTCCACCTAACCACTAAGATGCGGTACGACCCGTCTTCCCTAGGCATGGATTAGCTACGTCTTTAATAGGATACATACAATCAATGAAAAAATATAACCCATCTTCGGTTGGCACGAATCGTCTACCTAAATTACACTAAACTATGGTGAAGTACGATTCGTCTTCCCTAGGCATGAAATTAAAAATTAAGCTACTAACATGGCATTATGAGATATCACAAGATTCAAGTAGTATAAAGTGAACTTAACACATAGTTATGAGATTTCAAAATTAATCTCAATCATGAATGGTTCAACACTCAAAATTCACTGGACTCCCCATTATATAATACAACCAAGGCATATATTATTATTATTATTATTATTATTATATATATATATGCAGGCTATGCAATGCTTAGCTCCCTTAAGCTTTCTAATTGACCCATGTAACGAGTGTTCGGTCAATGACTCCCAAACCAGATGGTTTTAGGGCACTAGGTGTAAAACACCCTTAAGACTTACTAACTCGAGTCAAAAAGGCTACGAAGCTAAACTTAGCCATTTTATCAATCAAAGAAAACTTCCACTTTTTGACGCAAACACTCAATGCTTAATGAGGCAAGAGATTCGGTTACTCAGTGAAAAGCTCAAACTGACCAATATTATTATTCTTTTTTTCTTTCTTTCTTTCTTTCTTTCTTTTTTTTTTTTTTTTTATAATGCCAAGGTTATTCCTTCAATGAGTTACCCAGCTATATCCAAGATACTGATAATAGACATAACTGATTTCAAATTTCATACCCCACAGACTAGGTGCTAGTGTGCTTGTGAGAATCAAATTGAAACAAGTAATATCTCATGTTGCCAAAGAAAATAACAAAACTTCATAATTCTCTAGTCAAGTGATCATGTGTTCTTCATGTTAATCTCACTAATGAAATACAAATCAAAATTAAAGTTCAACCAAATTATTAGAAATAACATGATCAGGCAGTCACAATATCTATAACAGGATAGCAAAATGTTTTTCCCACCCCCAAACTTAAACGATACTTTGTCCCCTATGTATAGATAGAGATACAATACCGGGTGGATGGAAAAAAATTGGGACTGGTTGTACTCCCCCAAACTTCAACGAAAGAATGCCTATCCTGAAAACAAAGCACTACTCCAGCTTTATAATAGCTTCAAGAAAATCAACAAGAGAAGTGTTAGTAAAGTGGGTTGCCTCCCATTAGTGCTAAGTTTAACGTCTTCAGCCAGACAAACCAGATCCACAAAGAAATCAAAAATAAAAAATAGGAAGGGTAAGAAAAACTCCTCTAGTCCAAGTAGATGGGATCCGTCAAGTGGATGGAAGCAGCATCTTCATTCTGTGCAACGCCCTCTATGTAGGGCTTCAATCTTTGGCCGTTGACTTTGAACAAAGTGCCATCCTTTGGGTCCTGTAATTCGATGGCGCCATGTGGAGACACTGAAGTGACTATGAAAGGGCCGAAGCTTCCCAGGAAAGAGCCGGAGTTTGGAATTGAAAAGCCATACCTTTTGTTCTGGCACAAAGGACTTGGGTAGAAATGTCGGTCATGAAATGCCTTTGTCTTTTCCTTGTAAATGCAGGCCATGTCATATGCATCATTGCGCAGCTCCTCCAATTCTGTCAACTGAAGTTTCCAGTGAGAGCCAACTTCTTTCATGTCAAAATTGAACTGCTTGATTGCCCACAGAGCTTTGTGCTCTAGCTCCACAGGAAGGTGGCATGCCTTGCCATAAACAATCCGATATGGAGACATACCGATTGGTGTCTTGTAAGCTATGCGATAGGCCCATAGTGCATCATGGAGGCGCAAGGACCAATCCTTGCGATCTGGCCTAACTGTCTTCTCTAGAATGTGCTTGATCTATCTGTTGGAAACTTCCACTTGGCCACTAGGTTGAGGATGGTAGGGAGTGGCTACTTTGTGTGTGACGGAATATTTAAGGAGCAAGGTCTTGAGAAATCGGTTGCAAAAGTGCTTACCTCCGTCACTAATGATGGCACGTGGGGTACCGAATCGGCTGAAAATGTTGGCCTGGATGAATTTGACCACAACCTTGTGATCATTAGTCTTGGTAGCCACAGCCTCGACCCATTTAGAGACATAATCCACTCCTACAAGAAATACTCAAACCCAAAAGATGGAGGGAAGGGTCACATGAAGTCGATACCCCAAACGTCAAAGATTTCAACAATTAGGATAGGGTTTAGTGGCATCATGTCCCTCCGAGACATAGCTCCAAGGCGTTGGCACCTCTCACAAGCTCGACAAAACCCATAGGCATCTTTGAACAAGGTAGGCCATGTGAATCCGCTCTGTAGAACCTTGGCTGCAGTTTTCTTGGCACTGAAGTGTCCTCCACATGCTAGTGAATGGCAGAATGTAAGAATACTGTGGAATTCACTCTCGGGAACACAACGGCGGATTATCTGATCAGCACAATACTTGAATAACTCTGGATCTTCCCAAAAATAAGATCGTACTTGCTTGAAGAAGCGGTCCTTGTCTTGTTTGGACCAATGAGAAGGGATCCGACATGTGGCTAAATAGTTAACAATATCAGCATACCAAGGCGGCTCCCTCGAAGTAATCTCAAATAGTTGCTCATCCGGGAAGGAATCATTAACTGGAATAGGCTGAGGTTTCTCAAACATAATCCGTGACAGGAGGTCGGCGACAACATTCTCAGTTCCCTTCTTGTCCCGTATTTCGATGTCAAATTCTTGCAGAAGAAGTATCCATCGAATCAACCGGGGCTTAGTTTCTTTCTTGGCCAGCAAATGGCGCAGAGCCGCATGATCTGAGTAGATGATTACCTTGGATCCCAGAAGATATGAGTGGAATTTATCCAAGGCAAAGACAACGGCTAGCAGCTCTTTTTCTGTTGTTGTGTAATTGACTTGAGCATCCATCAGAGTCTTGCTAGCATAATAGATGACATGAGGAAGCTTGCCTTCATGTTGCCCCAGGACCGCACCCACAGCATAATCAGATGCATCACACATGATTTCAAACGGCAAAGACCATTCAGGAGACTTCATGATGGGAGCAGAAGATAGCATAGAACGGAGCTTATGGAATGCCTCTAGACATGCATCATCAAAGTGGAAAGTAGTATCCTTGGCAAGTAAATTACACAAGGGTCTTGAAATCTTACTGAAATCCTTGATGAAGCGGTGATAAAAGCCAGCATGGCCGAGGAAGGAACGAATCTGCTTCACTGAATTAGGTGGCGGTAGATTTTCAATCAGCTCAAATTTAGCACGGTCCACCTCAATTCCTCTTTTAGATACTATATGGCCCATAACTATTCCCTCTTGCACCATGAAGTGGCTCTTCTCCCAGCTTAAGATTATATCTGTTTCTTTGCAACGTTGAAGCACAAGTGATAGATTGTGAAAACATGTATCAAAGGAGGAACCAAAAACAGAGAAATCATCCATAAATACCTCCAGAAATTTTTCTACCATGTCTGAGAAGATCGACATCATGCATCGCTGAAAAGTGGCAGGTGCATTGCATAATCCAAAGGGCATGCGCCTGTAAGCGAAGGTGCCAAAGGGGCAAGTAAAGGTCGTCTTCTCTTGGTCTTGGGGATCAACTGCCACTTGATTATACCCAGAGTACCCATCTAGGAAACAGTAATAGCTTTGGCCAGCAAGACGCTCTAGGATCTAATCATGAATGGGAGTGGAAAGTGATCCTTCCGAGTATGGGAGTTGAGCTTGCGGTAGTCAATACAGACGCGCCATCTTGTGGTTGTGCACTGGGGAATCAATTCGCCAGCTGAGT
This sequence comes from Alnus rubra, assembly GCA_028654335.1. Classification (NCBI taxonomy): domain Eukaryota; kingdom Viridiplantae; phylum Streptophyta; class Magnoliopsida; order Fagales; family Betulaceae; genus Alnus; species Alnus rubra. The sequence continues at coordinate 73,144 of JAJPGS010001898.1, read as the reverse complement.
TCTTTACCACTGTGATGCCAGACTTCTTTGGAACCACTTGGGTGGGGCTCACCCACTTGCTATCAGAGATAGGGTAGATGATACCTGCATCAAGTAATTTGACCACCTCCTTCATCACTACCTCTTTCATATTGGGATTCAGCCGGCGTTGTGCCTCACGAGACGGTCGAGCATCTTCCTATAAATGAATCTGGTGCATACAGATGGAGGGGTCAATGCCCTTCAAATCAGCTACAGTCCATCCAATAGCCTCTTTATGCTTCTTCAATACTGCTAATAAACTATCTTCTTGGTCCTTTTGTAGATCTGAAGCAATGATGACCGACAAGGTATCATTAGAGACGAGGAAGGCATACTTGAGCTTGTCTGGCAGTGGCTTCAATTCAAGCTTCGGTGGAGACTCAAGGGAAGGAACGAGAGGAGTGCTTGAAGTTGGAGGTAGGGGCTCCTTGGGTAGTCTCCATAGATGAAAATTTGCACTGGCAGCTGTCTCTAGCAAAGCATTTACCTCATCAATGTATTGATTGGTGTTGAAGTCTTCAGAGCCAAAGTAAGTTAGGCAGTCTTCCAAAGGATCCCTTGCCAAAATACTGTGGAGTGAATCTTCTGCATATTATTCAATGTTGTCCACAAAGAAACACTCATTCTGATCAGGTGCATGCTGGAATGCATTGAAGATATTTAGCTTGACCTTCATATTACCAAAGGAGATCTCCATGACTCCTGTACGACAGTTGATGCATGCATTGGCAGTGGCTAAGAAAGGGCGCCCAAGGATGACCGGGATCAGCTTCTCAGGATTGGGAATGGGCTCAGTGTCAAGTACGATGAAGTCCACTAGGAAGAAAAACTTATCTACTTTGATGATGACATCTTCTATTACCCCTCTTGGTTTCTTAATAGACCGATCAGCCAACTGTAGAATTACTGTGGTGGGCTTCAATTCCCCTAGGCCAAGTTGCTGATAAACTGAATAGGGAAGTAAATTCACACCAGCTCCTAGATCTAGGAGTGCTTTATCAATCTCACTCTGTCCGATGATACATGAAATTGTAGGGGATCCATGATCCTTGAACTTCGGAGGAGTGTTGTGCTGAATCAGGGAACTCACATGCTCAGTAAGAAGGACTTTCTTGGGAATATGATTTCTGCTTTTCCTTTTCTGAGTACACAAGTCCTTGAGGAATTTTGCATAGGCAGGTACTTGCTTGATGGCATCAAGGAGTGGAAGGTTGATTTTTACCTGTTTGAAGACCTCCATCATATCTTGTATTTTCTCTCCTTGTTTCCCAAAGTGAGAATGTGCCTTGAGACGTTCCGGGAATGGGACCTGAGGCTCATATGGTATCTCAAGAGTGGGAGCTGATGAAGAAAAAGCCTCAATGTTTACTTGCTTACCCTTGTCCTTCTGCAGATTCTGTGGGATCTCAGTTTGCTCATCCACCTTTTCTTGCACATGATTGTCGACCCTTCTTCCACTACACAATGTGGTGATGGCTTGAACTTGTTGGTGATGTGAAGTATTGCCTTCTACCATGTAGTGTGCTTTCGGGTTGGCCACCGGCTGACTTGGAAGTGTCCCCTCTTCTCTCTTGTTTAGGGTATTAGCCATCTGTCCCATTTGAGACTCTAACTTGGCGATGGATTAAGAGTGAGAGTTCATTATCTGATTCTGAGAGTCCACCTTTTGATTGATCTCGCTTAGAAGTTTCAACATCTAAGCCTGAATGTCAGAATCTGACTGAGAAAATGGTGTAGCCTGAGATTGCTACTGTGGAAGGCGGTATGTGGAAGAAGATTGGTAGGGCTGCCTGTTAGATTGAGCTTGATTGTGCATCCCTGAGACTGAGTTACTTGAAGCTTGAGCCTTCCATGAGAAATTGGGATGATTTCTCCACCCTGGGTTATAAGTATTGGAGTATGGATCATTACCAGGATGTGAAAAAGCTGCATTGACCTGCTCAGTTGAATCATCAGAAAACTTTCCTGCAATAGGACAATCATTTGTGTGATGCATAGGACTAGAACAGAATGAGCATGGTGTGTGCTGTGTGTGCATGTGAGTAGAATTAGGAGCAAAACCAGTGACCATCATTTGATCTAATTTCCTAGTGATAGCATCAACTACTTGAGTAGCTACATCTGAAGAATGTCCTATTTCAAAAAGACCTTCGGTCTTTGGTGCTTTAGGTGCAGGTGCTCTACGTCTAGTGGATGCATGCTGAATGGAATTATTACTCAAGTTTTCAAACAATGTCCATGCTTCATCCTCACTTTTCATCTTAAATGTTCCCCCACAAGATGCATCTACCATTTGTCTATTAGGCTCAGTCAAGCCTTCATAGAAGCTTTGCACTAGCTGCCACTTTGGGACAGCGTGGTGTGGGCATGATCTAAGTAGGTCCTTGAGTCTTTCCCAGGTCTCATACAGTTGTTCTCCCTCATATTGGGAGATACTAGTGATAGCTCTTCTAATATCATTGGTCTTTCCTATGGGAAAATACTTCTTCAGAAATTCTTGTTGCAATTTAGCCCAAGAAGTAATGGAGTTTGGTGCTAAGGAATGAAACCAATGTTTGGCTCTTTCCTTAAGGGAGAAGGGAAAGAGACGCATCCTTAGAGCGTCCTCGGTGAAACCGCTCAATTTAATGGTAGAACAAATTGCTAGGAATTCACCGAGGAAGTCGTAAGGATTTTCAGTACTGAGCCCTAGAAAAGATGGTAAACTCTGTATGGTACTAGGCTTAATCTCATAGTGGGTTGCCGTAACATCTGGCAGCCTGAGACATGTGGGAGAAGTGTATGTGGTAGGGAGATAATGATCTCTCAAAGCCATAGGGTTATCGTCACCCATAGTCTCAATGGTGCGTTCTCCTAACAAATTAGAGTTCCTTTCGGATCGAAGTTGTCTAAGAGTGCGTTCAATGTCGGGGTCGCAAGAAATTAAAGGCAATGATAAAGAACGACGACCCAGCATACAACAAACAAAATAAAGATAAAAACAGAATAAAAAGCTCACAAACGGCCCATAGGAATGCTGGAATTTAGCTGCAGTAGATGATGATAGCGGTCAGCAAGGAAAACTGAGAGGGAAAAGGAAAAGAAAAACTAAAAGCAAAATTAGAAACGAAAATCAAGAGTAAAAATAAAAAGAAATAGAAAATAATGAAGCTAGATTTAATCTTTAAAACTTAATAACATAACCGTTTGCAATCCTCGGCAACGACGCCAAAAATTGATGTGGTCCTTTGTTTACCAAAATATATCAATAATAAATAATCACTCGCAATAGGACGAATCCTTGTAGGATAAAGCTATAAAGAGGGTGTCGAACCTCAAGGACTGCAAGGGTATTGCTATCAAGTTTGTGAAGATTAAAAATAACTAAAGGAAAGATTGTTGAATTTGTAATTAACTAAAGTGCATAAAATAAACGTAAAAGATAATTGAAATATAAGAGAGAGAAAGAGTAGAGTATTGACTTCACCGCTCTCCGCACATCAATGGTTAATCATATTTAATTAGAGAAATTCATTCTATGCATGCTATAAATAAACAAGAAGTTACCATATTAAAGAATAAGTATAATCCATCTTCGGTTGCACGGACCGTCCACCTAACCACTAAGATGCGGTACGACCCGTCTTCCCTAGGCATGGATTAGCTATGTCTTTAATAGGATACATACAATCAATGGAAAAGTATAACCCATCTTCGGTTGGCACGAATCGTCTACCTAAATTACACTAAACTAGGGTGAAGTACGATTCGTCTTCCCTAGGCATGGTCTATCTAATCCTCTTGATCATATATCAATTAAACTCGTTGTATAATCATCATTCTCATAATCACAGAAAATAAGAATGATTTGAGTTCAATAAAGGTAAAAAGCTTTCTAAGACAAGAGAAGAATTCTACCAATATTGATTATGAATTGAAGAACAATTGCATTAAAAGATGAAGAACAATATCAAAGTGTAGCCATTCTCATAATTATACAACCAACATGCATAAACTAAAATTTACTAACTTAAAATACAATCAAACCATTGTGCTTGGATAGGGCTACATCAATACCCTACAAAGGTTTTTAGCCGCTCATGACGTTGCTACAATGGACTCTTGCTATGATTACTTCTCTTCAACTCTTCAAGCCTTCAAGAATTTTTTCTCTAAATTTGCTCTAGGTAGCAATGTGTCTTTCTTCAATGTTTAGAGACCTATTTTTAGAGATTATGAGGGGCCTAGAAGCTCTTGTAATTCCAGAAAAATCGTCTCTTGAGTCTTCTTATCCAAGTAAGAGATTGAAACTTCAATCCAAGTAGGAAAAGGATTCTAAATTCGTCCAGAATTGCGGTCTTTTATTGCGGGGCGATTTTGGCATAGCAAACTTCCGAATTTAGGAAAAGTTTATTTCTGATATATTTGTTGAATTTTTATTAGATTTCTAACGCCACCAATTTCATTGTAATCTGATATCTGACACAAAAGTTATAATCAAAACACTGAGACATGTGCAGAATCCAAATTTGAACCCAATCCGATTTTGACTCTTAGTAGAGAAATTCCGATTTAATCCTTCACTTGATTTGATTAAACTTAACCACATCATATAGGTATTCTATTATGATTGGTTAAGCTTAAACATATCTTCTAGGTCTTCTCAAAGTATGCTTTAAGCCCAAAATTAATGGAATTAATTGTATCTTTATTTAAAACATTAAAACAACACAAAATCAAACAAATAACAATGCTAAGGAATTAACATATGCAAGTTAAGGGGCTTGAATGTGCAACGTTCAGTGCTTATCAATAAGTGTCATTCTCATTAGGATTATCGGCATTCTTCACAGAGTAGAAAAAGGCCAAATAGTTGACATCCTTATCTAGGGTATCTTCAGAGTCCTTAGAATTAAATTCTTCACTATAAGTAATATTCAAGGCCTTCCTCTTGGACTTTATAAAATTTGCACATTCAGCTCGAATGTGAACAAATCCTGAAACACTCATTACATCGAATGCCTTGAGAGTTACTTTCCTTCTTGACCTTCTCTCTGTTTGTGTGATGTTTCGAATATTTTTTATCATTTTAAAATAAATTTAATGGGAGAAATGACTAGAATTAATTTGACGACTGGAAAATACAATGGGACGCGCAGAGAATGTTTTAAGTCCAAAGAAATAAGTTATTTAAGAGGAAAATATGAGAAAATGAATTGGAAATAGAATAAATGACAAAATAATGTAAAAATATATAAATATACATGGCGCGTCTGGACACTATATTGTGGGCGTCTGAACGGCCCTTCTTGGGAGCACGTTCGCAAGTGGACGCACATCCGAACGGGAGACAATGCCCGTCCGGACGGTACCTATTATGCGTGAGGCGGACGCCTTCTTTTTCACGTGCCCGGACGACTTGTGATGCCCGTCCGGACGGGGTCCAATTTAAAGAGAGCAGAACGCCCTTTTCTTCTTGGTAGCTCCGATTTCTTCCCTTTTTCTCTCTCGGTTTTTCCACCTAAAAATTGTGATATCTTGAAATTCAGCCGTCCAATCTTAAATCCGACTTTGATAACATAATCCTCGAAGCCCGATCTACGTTTTGACTAAACGTTTTGAGGTAAATCGCTAAACTTGCATTTTTGGAGATTTTTGATAAATCTTGTAGAAATGAATTTAACTTGGTGTTTTCTCTAGCTTTTGTGTGGTTTTGAGTTGTTAGGAGCTTCCCAAGCATTTGGTTTTGGCGTGGCAAATTTTTGGTAAGTTTTCCATAGACCTTAGTTTTTGGGTATTTTCTTAAAATGCTATTTTTATTGTGATTAACCCTAAGTAATGCTTATGTGTTAGCAATATTGAGTTTAATAAAGTGATTAGAAATTATGGATAAATATTTAGGAATTTTAGGGTTTTATAGGTAAAATAGCAATGTGGCTTTTGAGCGATTCAGAATGCTACCTCGAGTGATTATTGATTAAAATACTAAATAGTGCAATGTATTGTATTTTTAGTGGCACCTTACGGTTGAGCTTAGAGTCGTTTGGAATTGGGAGTACAAGCAATCTGAGGTGAGTATTCTACTCACTGAGAAAATATATTTTTTTATATATTATAGATTTGTAAAATATATATTGTTTTATAATTCCAAACCAACCATATGATGAAATATATGTTTTGGATAATTTAATTAGTTTCGATTATGTTCAATTATATCAATGATGTTTAAGAAATGATGCATGAGTGAAGAGTGTTGAATTGTTTTAAAGTGTTTGAGTGTGTGCTGCGGTTTAAATTATGCAAATTGTTTGAGAACATGTCATGTTGAAACTGTTTATGTTTTATGAAGAAACTATGATTTAAATGATTTCAAAGTATTTGATGAAATGTAGGATTTGTTTAGTTTTAAGAGAACGTGATTTAGCAACTGCATGATTTTATAGCATGATACTGTAGTGAAATATATACTGGTCAAGCACAGAGCAAAGAGCATGTAGTATAGAGCATACATACAACAGCAGTATAATAGTAACAACGCAGTAAAACAGCACTAAACACAGTTAAACAGCAGTTATCAGCATTATGGAGGACCTAAGCATCAGTAAACTCAGTTTCATGCATATCATGTATAGCATTGTTTTATGAGTGATATTTTATGATATAAGTAGTTTTTACTAGATGTATTGGTATGCATAAGCGTCTTAAATGAAAAGAGCTTATGTATATTTCTATCGGATTGTCGCATGTGTTAAAGAAACATTGAATTTGAATTTACATGGATTCATGATTGCCCAGGTGCGAGTAATGACATGTCTATGAGTAAGAAGGCTGACTGTTATTGTTCTTCAGGAAAGATGTGTTAGCATAATTGAGTTTAACTCTAGTGCTGATATGATTTACTGACGTTCAAGGCATGAAGCTGAAGTACAATTAGAGATGGTGTTGCGAGTATTATGTTGAAGGAAAATATCTTAGTATAGAAGAGTAAGATGCCATGTTTTATTGCTTAAGACTTATGTGTAGGCATGATATCTGTAATTGAGTGATCGTGTGCACATATGTCTGAGTCAGCGTTGAAAAATATTATTATAGAGAGGTCCATATGTAGAAACTTCCAAGCAATAGACTAGAACTTCTACATATGTTTACAGCTATATAATATGTCTTAAATGTTTTCTGAATAGTCAGTGTTTACTGTATTAGCTATTGATAAATTATGGCTGATATAGTGTTCGCATGACTAAAAATAAAATAAAGGTTAGTTCTTTGTAAAAACTCAGTTAGTTTAATATCACTGAGGTCTTAGTATGTTTTATATTGAGACGATGGACTCATTCTTTCACCTATGCAGATGTGGATGCCACCACAACCGTGTAGATGATATTTCTATGATTGCAGGTACTCCTGAGGTTGACAGTAGCGTTCTATTTGGGTTACTATGATTGAAGCCCGTAACGACAGTCGTAGTGGGATTGGACTATGGTATCCTTATTTTGAGTATTTTTGTTTATGGCTTGTGACGTATGTGTCACGTATTCTTTTTGTATAAACCATTCTTTTGTAATAGTTATATGTGCTAAGCCTTAAATAAATAGACTTGTGTTATGGCTCACTTTTGTATAAACAACAGGTTTATTATAGTTATGTTTTTTCGTGGTATCATGATGTATTCCGCTGTAAATATAACTCTGTATATCAGGTACATGTTATGGGGCTTGTGTCATATGTTGGTTGAGCGACACGTAGTCGTACCACTGCGATGATTCGTTTTACATTTTGTATAAAAAAAATAAAAAAAAATTAAAAAAATTAAAAAAAGAAAAGAAAAAAAGAATAAGTTTTTTTAGCAAAATTGGGTAGCGCCACCATAATCACCCTTGGATTTCTTAGCAAATTTAGAAGGTTTATTTTTAAAGTTTTCCTTCCTAGGTTTGAAATTTTTTATTCACCGTATAACAACATGTTATCGGCTTAATTTCTCAAGCACATAATGGATATACTAAGGGTAGTTCGAGGAATCATAACACCCCCCTAAATCAAATCTAGAGCTGAATAATATTAATTTTTACTTAATTTTATTAAAGAACTTATGCCGTCTTTAAATAGACACTTACAATGCAAAGTATAAGTAAAAGACTAACTAGAATAAACCAATTCTAATGTTATCTATAATGATAACATATTATCTATAACATTTAAATCATAATCTAATCCTAATTCTAATGTTATCAATAAAGACAATTTATTATCTCTAAGTTATTCTAGTCTTAAATTGCTAGTGAAATTATACATTGTTATTCTAAATTAAGAGAGTCTTGCTACTATAAGACTTCTTCTGCCATAAGCTGTAGACCCGTAATAAAACATGACAAGGTCCTCATCGTTAAATGATTCCTCATTGGAGGAGTCATCGGCCTCTTCCTTGACAAGCTTTAGTGCAATAGACTTGCTTTTCTTAGGTTTAGGCAATCTGAGCTCTAAGTATGAATAGAACCCAAAAGCTCTTCGACTCTTACAGAGTCAAGATCCTTGTTTTCTTCTATGGCTGTGATCTTGGGAATAAATCGTTCAGCTAAAGACCTCGTAATATCTAACAATTTTAGCATCAAATTTTTTCTTACCGAGGTTAAAGCTAGAGTTAGCAATTTCATTGATCTTGGCATAAAATTCATCAAAAGCTAGAGTTAATATTTGAACACTACTAAAAAAACTCAGTTTCTAGACGGTTTTAAACCGTCCAGAAATTGGAAAAAACCGTCTGGAAAATGGTCCAGACGGTTTTTTCTAGACGGTTTAAAACGTCCATGAAAATGCGTCGGCATTTAAAATTGCAGACGGTTTTAGTAAAACCGTCCGCAATTACGGACGGTTTTTTAAAAACCGTCTAGAAAATATTGCGGACGGTTTTATCCAAACCGTCTGTAAATAATTGCAGACGGTTTTATCCAAACCGTCTGTAAATAATTGCAGACGGTTTGGGCTCAAACCGTCTGTAATTATTTACGGACGGTTTGGGCCTAAACCGTCTGTAAAATTCCAGACGGTTTGGGCCCAAACCGTCTGTAAAATTCCAGACGGTTTGGGCCCAAACCGTCTGTAAAATTCCAGACGGTTTAGGCCCAAACCGTCTGCAATTCAGATTGTATAAACCAAAAAAAATCTGGACGGTTTGGGCCCAAACCGTCCAGAATTTTTTTTTTAATTTTTTTTCCCATGCATATATTTAATTTCTGAGAAAAAAATCCCTAATACAACAAAAATATCAAATCCATTTCCAAAATCCTAAATTCATCTCCAAAGTCAATACAAATTCAAATCCAAAAATATTGGGAAATTTTAACTATTTACCACAACAATCAAAATAAATACATACTTAAAATGAAAAAAACATAAAACCTAAATTTCATACATCATTAATTATAATCATCAATGTATGCAAGCCGACCCAAAGGAAAATCCAGTTTACGACCTTGTGTGCATCTTCTTCATTTATGCTTTTATGTGTTCGCTGCAATAAGTATACAAATTCCAAATTGTTAGTTAGGTAAGAATCATCTTTATGAAGCTAAAATTAACATGTTACAAGGTGAAAATTAACTGCCTAGATTAACATTCATCCTCAATCATAATACAACTTATAATATGAAACTAATTAGAAAACAAATTTTGCAATCAGATACAAGTTTCTAAATGTTTGAGACAAACAAGAACAAGAACAAGAGAACAAAGTGAACTAGCCATCTACTCGGAGGGCTGAGAGGTTGAAGAAAAAAGGATAGGTTAATAGCTAAAAACTGTTCTCTGTTCTCTACGATAGAGAAGAGAGTTGGAAGTTGTTCTGCAACAACGGCCCCTCTTCTCTTGTTTCTCACTAATCATTTATGACATAGATATAAGACTATATAAGTTAATAATCTTAACGTTGTAGGCTTTTACGCAAGTCTTTCTTTGTCTTTTTCTCTGTAAATGAGACAAAGAATGTAGAATAAGCCCTCCAAGGAGATTGATTGCATTTGAAAAGTGTGTTGGAGTAAGATAATCTATCAGATGAATTAATCTTCTATTTTATTTATTTATCTATCCACTAGATTAGTTCCTTTGCTGTGATATTTTTTTTTTGCAGCATTAAGTGCCTAGATATGCTGTTTATATATATATATTAATTGTGTTAATTATATTTCTTTCTGTAGGACCAAGACACCAAATGATTTTGGATTTCACAAGAAAAACTTCATAAATCATGATCTGTTAATGAAAGAGTTATCTATGCCACATTGATCATCTCTCTATAGGACCAGGACACCAAATGATTTTGTATATGTAGCACAATTTTGCCTGTATTATGTGGAGATCAATCAGTAACTTTATTCTTTAATTTAATCTAGCTAACCCCAACTTCACAACCTTCGTGATCATGCAGGTTGGATATCAACAAAGAACAAAAAACAGTAAAGAAAATTAATGACTATGAAGGTTGAGTCTCACAAGTTCACAACCCTAATTGTACTTTGAATTCAAAAGTTGTATTACATCGTGTACAGTGAAAACATACATGGGTATTGGAACTTTACTGGGTCTGACTCCCTAAACATGCAACTCTTTTTTTTTTTTGTTTCTGGCAAGATAAGAGTTGCAAGTCTTTACTTACGAAGGTTATAAAAAAAAAAAAAAAATTCCCGGGAAATACAAGGAAAAACCAAAAATACAAAGAGCAATACTTCCTACAACCACCTCAAACTAACAAATACAATACCAATGAAATGCATTAATTGATTGTCTTATAGGGACTTCAACCCTTGTTTCCTTCATCATGGAAGGCTAAGAAATTGCTAACTATCAAATCAAAAAGTAATAATCTCATGTAACACTTCATACATTTCTATTTACTTTTGAGAGATTTTTTGTCATATCATACTATGCAACCACAACGATGAAAAATGACTCATGACCATAAAAAGTTTAAAAATAAACCAAGTCCAACAAATTTGAAAGTAACACAAAATAAATCAAGTTCAGCTCACCTTCTTGGTTGTTTCCCATTGATGATTGTTTCTCTGCCATAATCATTGCGACCATACGTTTGACGGCTGCCAGCTCTTCTTGTTGCGCTTCATACTTGTTGTTTTGCTCTTGCAGTTTGATGTTTGTCGTTTCGTACAAATTCTTCAAACGTTCCATCTCAGCAGCCATCTCTAGTTCTTTGGGAGTAGGCGCACTAGAGATCGATCCTTGTCCGGAGGTACTGTAAGAGCTTGATTTCCCGGGAGTTGGCCCTAGCCCCAAGCCACGCACACGACCGGAATGTTCTCGTCCTAGCACTTGTGCACATGCATCATTCTGCGACCAACGGACTGACCCCTGTGAACACACTCGTTCTGTAGGCGACTGATTCTCGATAATCTCTCTCATCTTCGCCTGCACATAATGTCCAAGGGTGAAAACATCCGTAATAGAACTAATTTAAATTACATATTTACCACTTACAATAGCTTCCCCAGCCGCTTCATTCACAGGGTTTCCATCTTTCTTGGTATGCGAGACAATGAACATATCATCTCGGTTCGGTGTTTCTCCCATGTCTTCCTCCTGCATTAATATCCTTAACATTATCAGTTACAAGCTTATTATCTTACTACAATACGTACATGCCGTAAACATTTATCTACTATACGTACCATTTCTCGTGCAACTTGTGCGATACTCTTTGATCCCAGAGTGTGAAGAAATACATTTTGGGCACGGCTTGTCTTGGCCTTCAACGCTCTCTCCTATAAATTTGGTAATGTTAATATGTAGCATATTTCTTCAACAAATTTAATAAACAAATAAATAAATAAATGTATATACCATATCAGCCGAAGACAACCACGTATCAACTTGCATTTCAAAGTCTTCAGAATCGAAGACTTTCACTGCCGAAGCCCTAGTGATCACAGACTCTAAGGTATCACCCTGTTTCAACTTTAGACCGCTCTTGATCTCGTATCTGTATTGCCTTCTTTTCGTTGCTAGGTCCTTCATTGTTAACGACTTAATTTGATCAACTAGGTGGACAGGCTCAAAATGAAATTTTTTCTACACCAAAAATGAAATCAACGCAAGTTAAATTTAAAATGTAGGACTACAAAACTATAAATAAGTGATAGACATGAAAATAAATCGTTTCATACCGTTAGGGTGTTCCACATATCTTCCTTCTCTTGCAATGGTATTTTCCTCCAGTTACCATGCAACTTTACAAATCGACCATTTCTGATGATCTTCCCACAAATCCTTCTAAATTTCTCGACCCCCGGGCCGGTTGGTTGGCACAACGTGTTGAACTCGATCACCACCTTTTCTCCAGCAGGTATGTGCCATATGTCCTTAGGACTACCAACAGTCCTAACATTTCTTCTACCCTGCTCATCTGCAAACCATTAAATAAATTGATGTCACACTTGATTATCACTAATTAGTAGAATATTATCAAAGTATTTAATTAAAAAAAAAAAAAAAAAAAAAAAAAAAAAAAAACCAAAATTAATTCATACCTATTGTGTAAACTTTCCCACCCCGTAACATACGTGGCACCCGAGTAGTACCATTATGATGTGAAGTATCAGGTCCTGATTGTAGTGATGGTCCAAACTCCATCTCAGGTGCTATACATTGTTCGGAATTTATCGGCCCTTGTGTCTCGTCAGGGTCCTGTGTCTCGTCAGGGTCCTGTGTCGTTTCGTCTGACCCCACAACCGGTTGCTCATGTCGTACATGCTGAGAATCTATGTTCCCTTGTGTCTCGTCAGGGTCCTGTGTCGTTTCGTCTGACCCCACAACCGGTTGCTCATGTCGTACATGCTGAGAATCTATGTTCCCTTGTGTCTCGTTAGGGTCCTGTGTCGTATCATCTGACCCCACAACCGATCGCCCCTCTGATGTGCAGTCCATAGGCGTCCAAAAATCATTTCCTGATTGCGGCTTCCATTTTTTAGGGGCCATGTCTATCTGCAAACACATTAAAATGAGTCACATTTCATACAATATAAAATATACAATATGCAGCATGCAAAAACGACATGCTTAAAGAATTAAAAAATGATTGAACTATAAGTAAATCCTTCTGGACACACCATGTATTTAGATTCTATTTAATAGTTTAACCATATTCATACATACAATTATTATGTTGCTTCGGTGGCCGGTACATCAGTACGTGCACAATCAAAGTCATCAAAACCAACGTCCCCCGTCACGTTGACGTTGAAAGGCTCATGCTCATGATAACTATCAGCCTCAGCCCCGTCATCACTTTCACCACTGCCAACATCGTACACATTTCTTGGTTTTGTCCTTACAGCAACAGCCCAATTTGGATTTTTGGGATTTTCGACATAATACACTTGCGATACTTGACTAGGTAGTACAAACGGATCATCAGTGATTCGCGCACCCGTGTGTATTAGGTTCTTGAAATTTACCAAATCGAATCCATATTCGTCCTTTTTGTATCCCTTATTCGGTTGAATATCGGCCCAATCGCACTTGAAAAGGACATACCGCGTCAAGTCGTAGTATGTAACCTCGATTATTTGAGTTAGCCTACCGTAGTAGGTGAGACCATCTTCAGTGGTGACACACAATCCACTGTTTTGACTTTTTTTCTCTTCGTCGACATCCAGGGTGCGGTACAACACGCCGTTAACCACATACCGCTTACATTCGACAGCATCGAACATTGGGCCTTTGGCATGACTAACAAGTTTCTCTCCTAATGTCATCCTCTCCGCCTCGGTCAACTTATCAACCTGTGATTTAGACACCTTATTTAAAAATCAAAGTTTCATGATGCTGTTATAGATAAATAATTATTCAAACCAACAATTTTCTTACGTATGACTTGTACCAGCTACAGAATTGGTCTCGTTGTTGCTTCAGCAACGGTTGATGCGAGGTACGTTCCCTATTGTTTTGTTCCATTAACGACTCCATGTGCATCCTATACGTCAACAACATATGATGTTGGTTACTTTTCATCGTATTTAGCAACTAACAATATCTAACAATAATGTGACTTACGTGCGAAATTGGAGGAAATCATCAGAGTTGAATAAAATATATCGGTGTACTTGCTCCAACGTGCAAGTATCAAGTTTAAACCAATTGGTCGCCCCTCTTGATTCATCTTGGTATCTTGGGGTCTTATTGTGAACCGTTGGCGCGTTAACTAAATACCGAGAGCAAAATGTCAACAATTCGTCTACAATGTAACCCTCTGCAATAGACCCTTCGGGTGCGCCCTTATTACGAACACTACGTTTATATCTACCAAGGCACCTACATTAAAGTTAGACCATGAGACTGCCATATAAGAACAAACCTTAATTTAACAAAATTTTAACATTACCTCTCAACAGGATACATCCACCTGTAGTGTACCGGTCCACCCAGTTTGCATTCACGTACTAAATGTATGCTTACGTGCACCATAGATGTAAAAAAACCCGGAGGGAATATTCGTTCCAATTTGCACAATATTATAGGAATTTGATTTTCAAGACGATCCAGATCTTCCACCCGCAGTGTTTTTGAACAAATATCCCTAAAGAACCCACATAGCTCGATTAAAGGCCTCACAACATCATCCGATAAGGTTCCTCGAAGTGCAATTGGCATGAGTTGTTGCATGATTATGTGATTGTCATGACTCTTCAAACCCCCAACAGTACATTCCTTGAGCTTCACACCACGTGACACATTTGAAGAATATCCATCTGGCACTCTAACATCATGTAATACTTGCAGAAAGTCAGTCTTCTCTTTTTTCGTCATTGTGAAACAAGCTGCAGGCAAAAGTGTTTTGCCGTTTTCCGCGGTAAATGGATGAAGTTCTGGTCTCAATTTCATCTTATGCAAGTCTTGACGTGCTTCTTTATTGTCTTTGGTTTTACCACTCATGTTCAATAGCGTGCCAAGTATGTTATCAACGATGTTTTTTTCTGTATGCATCACATCAATGTTATGGCGTAGTAACTGATCTTTCCAATACGGCAAATCGTATAGTATACTTCGCCTCTTCCAATCAACTTCTCCAGGCGGTAGCTTCTGTCCAGTCCTTGCCCGATTGACAACACATTCTAATTGTCGGATGATCTCATCGCCATTCGGCACATTGGGAGGACTACTCATTTCCTGCGCACCATTGAATCGTCTCTTATTTCTTCTCCATGGATGATCAAGAGGCAACCATCGCCTATGTCCCATAAAGCAGAACTTTTTACCATAAGTTAGCCACGTTGATTGCGTTTCATGCATACAACAAGGACATGCTTTTCGTCCATGTGTACTCCAACCTGACAAATCACCATATGCCGGGAAATCATTTATCGTCCACATCAAGGCCGAACGCATTGTAAAATATTTTCTCGAGGTTACATCAAAAGTCTGTACCCCTACTTCCCATAGTTTTTTCAACTCACTTACAAGGGGAGCTAGGTACACATCTATATTCTGTCCTGGTGCACTCGGACCAGGGAGAATCAAGGTTAACATAAAATACGGCTGCTTCATACACATCCAAGGAGGTAAATTGTAAGGTACTAATATTACTGGCCAAGTACTGTGACTAGAGGACATGTTTCCAAAAGGATTGAAGCCATCTGACGCTAAACCTAGCCGGACATTTCGCGGGTCTGATGCGAATATTGGGTAACGTGAATCGAATGCCTTCCATGCTTCTCCATCGGCCGGATGCCTCAACACACCGTCTTTTGTACGGCCTTGAGCGTGCCACTTCATATGTGGCGACGTATGATGTGACATAAATAACCTCTGCAGCCTTGGTATTAGAGGAAACCAACGCAACACTTTGACCGGCTTCTTTTTCGAACATTTTATCGACCCATCTTCATTAATTAAGTTATCCTTCCACCTGGACTCATTGCAGAATGTACATTTGTCTAATTTTTCATTTTCCTTCCAAAACAACATACAGCCATTGCGACAAGCCGATATCTTCTCATACTCAAGGCCCAAATCCTTCAAGTATTTTTTTGCCTCGTATGTGTCTTTAGGCAGCAAACTTGCATCTGGATGCATTAGTTCATTAATGAATTCAAGCAACATGGAGAACGATGTATTGCTCCAACCACCCATACACTTAATACTAAATAGGCGCACAATAGCTCCCAATTTGCTATGTTTTGTATTTCCATGGAGTGGCGTATCGGCATCCTTTAGCAATTCTTCTAACTTATTCGGCACCCTGTTAGAGTCTTCAATTTCAACATCCACGGGCTCAGCTTCGGCTTCGACTTCATCTCGCACTTGAGACCCACCGGCTTCTACACAGATATCGTGCATCATGAAAACATCATTAAGCATGTCTTGCATCCCACTGGACCCCCCATGTAGTGGAATGCCATCCACTTGAAGCCTCCTGGGAGCTTCATATATTGTCTCGCTCTGAACAGGAGGGACAAGTGATTCCCCATGCATTATCCACTCAGTGTAACCCTCAATAATCCCAGTACCTGATGTTAAATGAGTAAATACGACTTCACTGTACCATGATTTGCCCAACAAACACTTCTTACAGGGGCACACAATGACATCTTTTCTACTTTCATGTTCACGTGCAAATTTCACAAATTCCATAACCCCGCGAATATACTCTCGCGAACTTCGCGGCAACTTCATCCAACTCTTGTCCATCTTCCTAACTACACCATGTGTAAGTGACATTAACTACACCATGTATAAGATAATACGTTGAGATACCACACACAACTCAAAAGCTTAAATCTATGAGTTTAGACACAAAAATGCTATATATATAAGGGTAAGTTTGGTATTCCTTGAAAAGAAAGCATAATATAAACAAAACCATATACATAACTTAGCACATATAGCACTGAAGTTAAGTAGGTGTATGTAATTATTAACCATGACCAACAAAATCAATCTCATAAGGTGTGCTCCACCAATCAATTGAATGGCATTAATTAATGTTGTCAATCCTTGCTTTTTTTTTTTTTTTGTAAGTGCTGTCAATCCTGCTTTTAATTACACATTAAAATTTTATATATATATATATATATATATATATATATATATATATATATATATATATATATATATATATATATATATATTCATATTAAGATCATTTTATTTTGATGGATTATTTTTTATATTTTTCTCTGTTTGTAGCATGAAAAATCTATTATTGTGAACAAAAACACATTATAAACAAACAAGCAGAAAACGAATTATACTCTCTAAATTAAAACGTAAGTCTTATTCAAGATTTTTATAACATGGTTTTTGTCTTTTGGATAAGTTGAGAGGACCGGGTCAGTCATTTTTTACTGTTTGGTCCTTTGTAACCTTTCCATGCAATTTCATTATAATAATAAAAGAAAAGAAAAGAAAAGAAAAGAAAAGAGGAAAGAAAAGAGGAAATAACCAAATTTTCATGTGTAAGTGACATTAATTTTTTATTTATTTTTTATTTATTTTTTTATTTTTTATGAATAAGCAAATTTCATTCAACAAACAAAAAATATGAATAGGGTAGCCACTGCACTTTAGCATATATCTACCCCAAATCCTAATTTTCAATGTTTCTAAATTTGACATTCAGACCCTGCAATAAGTACCATATAGCATCCAGCCAGTTGAAATATCATCACTTTGTGGTAATCAAAATTTATTTGCTAGCTTCCCCATCAACATTTCAAATAAAATCGCCCTTAATTTCTACACTTTATCACCATCTTTCATTAACAACAGTGTGCTGTGAATGAAATCATAGGGACAGTTCGAATACTAACTCTTGACCAAATTGGCTATAACTGTCGTTAAGAATGAAGATAGATAAATACCAACCATTCCTGTCTAAAAATCGATATTAAAAGACATAAAATGAATTAAAGGGAAAATTCTTAAACTAGATAAAATGCTTAAAGCATACTCCAATTAATCATAGCAAAGACAAATGATCGGCTTCAGCCAGTCGGTGAAAAGTAACTAGGACAAAATCATAACACAGAGAGAGCAAAAGAAAGGCCAGCTCACTTATATTTGCTCACAAATTCGTCTGCAGCAATATTAACTACCAAATCAGCATAGTAAGCAGATCAGCAAACGACAAACTTTTTGAAAACATTTCAACAAAAAACCAACAAAATAAAAATACAAATAACCAATCAAACCTTTAATCCGGGCGTGGGCCGGCGTACGTCGGGAAAACGGGCGTGGGCTAGCTGAGACGCGTCGGAGCGTCGCCGGAGAAGATGATGTAGGGCCCAGCCGGGGTCGACTTCTAGAGAGATGGCGCCGGAGAAGACGATTCAGGGCCAGCCGGCGGGAAAAGAGAGGGAAATATCGAGAGGGACCTAGGGGGGAACTGAGCTAGAGAGAGAGAGAGAGAGAGAGAGAGAGAGAGAGAGAGTGCCGGAGAAGTGGAGGAAGAAGCTATGGCAGCCGGCGTGTGTGTGAGAGAGAGAGCATGGACCGAGAGAGAGAGCATGAACTGATTGAGCTAGCTAGGGATTTCTACAATTAGAAATTAGGTCTAGACGGTTTTCGAAAAACCGTCTGGAATTAGAAAATTCCAGACGGTTTTTCTAAACCGTCTATAATAATATAGACGGTTTGAAAAAACCGTCTATAATAATATAGACGGTTTAGAAAAGCCGTCGGTAATTTTATAATTCCAGACGGTTTTTCGAAAACCGTCTGTGTTTTGCGGACGGTTTAAAAAAACCGTCTGGAAATTTATTTTTCAGACGGTTTAGTAAAAAAACGTCCACAATATTTTTTTTCATAGACGGTTTTGAAAACCGTCTATGAAAAAACCGTCTATAAAATCCGGTTTTTTAGTAGTGACAATAAGATTAGACTAACGATCTTTTTCTACGTTATGGATATATGAATGGTTAAGCTTAAATGGGTCTTAATACACTCGAGCCGCACGTGAATCATTTTAGAATTGATGATATTTGTCAGTTGATAAACAAGTTATATCCGCAAAACTTTACTGATCTTGAAAAGGAACAGTTGGAAATAGAACTTAACCATTATAAGTATAATGTTGTTCAACATTCGAATTTTCAAACACTATCAAATATTTCTGATTTGTGCCAATGGTTGGTTAGAACTTGAAAATCAACTATCTACCAACTTGTTTTTCAAGCTATTGTATTTATACTTTATCTATTTCTACCGCAACTACAAATGAGCATTTTTAATCATGAATATTGTCACAACTAGGTTTCACAACAAAATTGAAAGTGAGTTTCTAATGGAATCTCTAATGGTGTACATCGAAAGAGAAGTTACTACAACAATTAGTATAGATTTAATTATAGATGATTTTAGGGATACCATTTTGATAGGTGTTTTGGCTGAAACTTGATGTATTATGAAACACTTATTTTATATATTTTCTTTTGTTTATTTATTTTTTTTCTTTTTTCAAAATTGAATTGATGCTAATTTCATTTTTATATATTTATTTCATCTTCAATCTTAATAAATTTCTTATTCATACTTTGACCATTATCCCTATTTAATTTAATATATTTGTAATTCATGCCAAGGCAACCAGCTTGACCCTTGTCCAAAATACTTAATTTATGGCTATGTCCCTGCATACAAACAAACATTTTGATATTGAATTTGCCAAACACTAAAAAGCTAACAAATATTATTCTATCATTAGTCAATATAAACCCCATTAGGCTTTAATTACTAAAAATAAGACAAGGTACGTACGTACGTATCCAATTATCGGTCTTATTGTTGATAATACAAGATATTAAATACAACTTAAATATCTGATTATTGCCCTTCTTATGGATAATAAAAGCTTCTATATATGATCGAAATAACAGAGCACATCCGAGTATTGGCCATACAACACACCATATTTGATAATTGGCCTTATTGTTGATAATACAAGCATAATACTATTAAGCTTCTAAACACGACATATCTGATTACAGGCCTTATTGTTGATAATACAAGCTTCTATGTTACAAATACACGCGGGTCTGATTATTGGCCTTACAACACACCTGATATTAATTGGCCTTATTGTGGATAATACAAGCTTCTAAACACGCACGACACAACTAATTATTGGCCTTAATGTCTGTAATAGAAGCTTCTAGTGATACCATCACGCATTATCCCATGCTTCAGAAGCTGCCACAGCAATAATTAAGAAGAACAAGCTACAAGTTAGAATCTTGAAGACATGCAAATTCAAATTGGAAGAGTACTACGTTCTTTAACTTCAATAAGGATATATAGGATATAGAGTAATAATCAATATTAATTAAGATGATCAGTTTCTTGATGCATGCATGAGTATACGTGCGCAAGTACGTACTTGGAATGAATTTATACTAGTATTTTACGGTTTTACCTATCTTTGAAAGATTACAGTCAACAGTGTCGTCGTCAAGATGCCATGCAAAGTAACCGCGCAATCCCTTTTTCTTGGCATATCTAACCTTAGTAGAGATGCTATCTTTACCATCATAACCAATCCATGTCGTCCCAGAATAGCAATAGTCCGTCACATAAGAGGGATCAAACTCTTTTACGGCACTAGTCATAGTACTCACGATTTTGCTATATGGTATGGGATCACTTCCAGCCACCGCTCCGTTCGCCGGCGAGAATATTTCATGGTTCTTAGCATTCGCCAGAACCCAACTGCGGCCATGAAATGGAAGGCAGAGGACTAATCTGTTGGCCGGCAAACCTGCACGAATCCAAGCTCTGACGCCGGTGTCCACGCTACATTGACAGCTTGTTGGATTGTACAATGGAGCAGGCGGTCCAGTCAGCTTGGGTGAGAAATCAGGGGTGTACACGTCGTCAGCCATTACGTTGACCCAGTCCAAGCTATCTGAGATAGCCTGAATCGGATATTTCAAGAAAGACGAAAAGTCTGAGGAGTAAAACACCGCTGCGGCTAGAAGCAACGGCGCTTTTCCAGTGCGCCGGGAATCTTCCTTCACGGCAGCTCGCCATTCAGTGAGGAGTGAGCCAAGGTTGTCCATTTCTTCGCTCGAGTAGGGATGCTGCCAGTTGAGGCTGAGGCCATCGTAGTTGTAAGCCCGGGCCAGACGTATGGAGGATTCTACGAATGTTTGCCGGGAGCTAGGACTGCTAGTCATTGAAGCGAAGATGGAAGGATCGGAGCCTCCTCCGCCGATGGAGACAAGGGTTTTAACATCAGGGTTTCCTTGTCGCACGGAATCGGTGAAGTAATGAAACCGCACCTCAGACTTGAGAGGAAAGGCGACTTGGAAGCTGGTAGGGTTTACATTGGCAAAGGTAGCAAAAAGATGGGTGAAAAGGGAGGAATTTATGTCTTCCACCGGGAAGTTACTCTGGGAATACCAGTATCCGGCTTTCACTTGAGCCATTGAGGGAAGGCGAGGTCGATAGGTAGCTAGGGAGAATAGTCTTGCTTGGTAGCTATATCATATATGTGAGATATATATATATAATTCCTTGGCGCTTAATTTCAGAAGAGAGAGCATGCGTATATATAGCCACTAGCCACAGACTTGTCATCAACCTACAATAGCGGCATTTGTTATGGACTGCCGTGTGTATCGTAGTCTTAATATATATATATTTATTGAGCTTTTCTGATTATTAAAGGCATGATGATTGAATGTAGGGGTGTGCATGGGTGGGGTGGTGCGGGTTTTTGCCTTTTTTGTTCCCGCCCCGCATCTTTGCGGGTTGGAAATTTCCAACCCGCAAACCGCACTTGATAAAGACTAACTGTGCGGAGCGGATCACTGCGGGGTGGGTTCGTGCGGGGCGGGGATTGCGAGTATTTTAAGTGGCATTTACGTAATTTTGATTTTATTTTGTAAAAAATAAAAATTCAAAAAAAATACTGATTTTTTAAATAAAAAATTAAATTCATATTTTCATTTAAGAACATTTTTTATGGAATTAGCCTTTTAAACTAAAAGCCCTATTAATTATAAGATAAAATTCTAAGAAACATGATTTTTATTTTCTCCAATCAACAAAGCATAATTGAATAAATGTAAAGAATAAAAAGTTATAATATTTCACTATTCCATGTAATCAATTTTCTTGTCTTTTCCAAAAGTAATAAAAAGATTATTTCAAATAACAATACAATAAAAATGTGTACACTTTAACATCCCATGAAATTGAACCATAAAAATTGTATTTCTCACACAATGAAATTGAACCATAGAGCTAGTTTTTTTTTTTTTTTTTTTTTCTTCCCCTTTGTGTGGTGCGGGGCGGGGCGGGGAGGGGACCCGCGTTTTTTAAAAGGCTAAACCCGCAACCCGCCCCTCCCCGCATAAATTTCTCAAATTAAGATCCTAACCAGCAAAAAAATTCGAAAACCCGGTCCTCTGCGGGGCGGGGTGGGGCGGGTCCTGTGGGGCGGGGCGGGGATTGCGGGTTTTGCACACCCCTAATTGAATGGGTGCTCCAATATTTTTTCCCCTAGACTTCCAGAAGCAGACAATATAACTTGCAAATAATTAATAAATACATTCATAAAATAAGAATTAGTAAATACAATGGCCTCATGTTCATGTTCAAGGACAACAACAATGATATTTTCGTTACTTGATCCAGCCTGGTGTAATTGGTCGGATAATTAAGCTTTTGATTAGGATAAATGATGATTTAATATGGTACCAAAATAGAAGTCCTGAGTTCGAATAATAACTCTTTCATTTATCTCTCATTTCAATTAAATATTCAATGTGTTATATTAAAAGAGAGTTTAAGCCTACACGTGAGGGGAATGTTTTAAAAGTATGATTAAATGATTAAATTTACCTATTCTTATTAGTTTAAACTTTTGGAATAAATGGTTCTCCAACACCAAACTCTTAAGTCTTTGCTGAAAACGACTTCTAGGCGGTTTTGGCACAAACTAAGAATTTTGTGCCCTCCAATAAAAGAGTGACACGTGAGCATATACCAAGAAAAACAAATGAATGCAAAACACTAGATCTAACCCTTCAATCCTCTCATTTATGAAAATGAACAAACCAATTTTGTAATCATAGCCTTATAAGTCGAACTTATATACAACTTTTATACAATTTTTGTACAACTGTAATAATTTTTATTTTTATATTTTTTTTTAAAAAAAAATCAACCATTAAATATGTAGGACTCAAAAGTAAAAAACCAGATCCAAAAGTTAGTTTTAAAAAAAAAAATTGTTAGAGTTGTATAAGAATTATTTCAAGAGTTGTACAACAATCATTTTCCGTAACAGATTTTTGTCTTTTTTTTTTACATACCCAAATTATCATTAACTTCTTTTTTACAAAATCAAATTCCTGATCTAGGTTCGGCAACGATAGCCTGGTTGTGGACGTTGCAAAGACGTCCCTGAACTTTGCAAAGACGAAGCTAAACCGAAGCCAAAGACTCATGCAGGACAAAGAAGAAACGCAAGACAAAAACTCAAGCATAATAATAATAATAAATAAAAAAAGAAAAAAAGAAAAAAGAAAAAGAAAGAAAGAAAAAGAAAAAGAAAAGAAAAGAAAAGAAAAGAGAAAGAAAAAGTAGTTATTAATTCTAAACAATTTGGACAAAACCATCTAGAATTAATTCCTCACGCTTTTGCCTAAATCATCGGGAATGAACCCTAGATGGTTTTGACAAAACCGTTCGGAATTAAATTTCTCGATGCTAGATTGCAGATGGTTTCAAACTGTCCAGAATAATTCGTCAGAAATTGATTTTTGAAGATTTTTCAGGAAGTTCTGAATATGTGAATTTTTGTAGTGAATGATAGATGCATGCCCTAGTACAATGCATTGTTCTGGACTAAACGCATCATAACATGTAATTTTATTATTTTTTTTTTCAAGTTAAGCGTATCATAGTCTTAACATATATATAGTCTTAATACTGGTGTAATTGCTAGGATAATTAAGCTTATATTTCTTCTGGTCTTGTCCGTGGCGGTCCCTTATATAGTTGAATAGACATATATATAATTGATAAACCAAATTAAGTATCAATCCTATTGGCCGGGTTATAAGGCGGCTAGAATTGCCAAATTACAAGTTTCATAAAAATCGATGTTTTAATTTAGGTCATAGTAGTCATTTTTTTTTAGCCCTTTGATGTTTAAAATCAAAACTCAATGTCTATGATCTACCGTTAAGTTTGTGGGGGCGTATTGAAACAAGAGTTACAAGCATTGATTAAGAGACAAGTTACATGCACTCAAGAGACAATAGTTATAAGACGATAGATTATATTTACTGTGGTTAATATGAAAGTAAAAAAGACTTGTAACTTTCAGATTTTTTTTTTTTTTTTATAAATATAGTTTTATATAGAATCAAATAAATCAAAAAAATATGTGGTCAAAAAAAAAAAAAACCCACCACAACTGTGTGTCTCTTGTTTTTTATTCTCATCTTTTTCTTAAATTATATGATCTTTCAAGTTCATCTAGATACAATAATTGATTAAAAAAAATATAGATAGAAATGAATGGAAGATGTGCCATTGTACCATATAGATATGTTTACCACGAAAGCAGGGCAGGTGAAATATATATTTAGTTATTTTGTTTTCGTCTAATGCACGTACGTCATGCACACGCGGAAGCTTGGCGTCACCCACAGACTCGTCATCAACCTACAATGGCGGCATTTGTTATGGACTGCCGTGTGGATCGAACGTTACATTGTTTTTTGGTAAACGCATCATAACATGTTATTTTATTATTATTATTTCAAGTTAATTAAGCATATCATAGAGAGATGTCTGTTTTTAGTAAGCTTTTTATGTATGTTTATGTGTCGTTAATTAGTGATACATGTTTCATTTTAATTAGTATAAGGAAAATTAAATAACCCATAATATATGTGTAGAGGTATTTCAGTTAGTTTAATGTCTTATGTTGTAAATTTTTAAGTTTTAAAAAAAAAATATATATATATATATATATTTCACAGCCAAATTAAAGTATAATAGAAGAATAAATTATATGATCATCTGTATCCCTTTTTGTTCTATTCAGATCATCTACATTCAGAATTAAAGAAATCATATAAGTTTCTTCAAATCTCAATGATTTATTATCATTTATTAATAATAAATTGCTCACTTAAAAACTCCATAATCATAATTAAAATATTTACAGGATGCAGGCATTAATAGAGATCATTATTCACATCTATACATGAATATACCTCTGCACATACTCCTCCCCCGTCCTGATATCAAAAGGTTTTCTTTAGGGCCACCTAATGTTCTAAGAAGCTGTATAATAATTTGGTTTGATTATACCTAGAGTGGTCATTACCACCCAATTTCAACCTAGTGTTAACTCCTTTTTATTTTTTTGGTAAGTACCTACTTGGCCTCTCTAAGAAGAAAAATGGGTAACAAATCTTGAGGAATATTATATTATGCAAGTCATATGAATCCCAATTGTCCATATAGGTGACTGAACAATTCAAAATTTATTTGCGCAAATAAGTCTTATATAATGTCTCTTATTGTACTTGCTTAAATTACTAGTAATTTAGACATGTCTTTAATCAATATATTGATTAAAGATCACGAACATAAAGTTCTTACAATACAAAACATAAAGCTCTGCAAATTATAGCCACATGCTATGTAGTTACAAAGTCATAGATACAAAAAAAATTCTTACAATAAAGTATTATCTATGATTTTCATATTTTGCTAACTCATGTACAAAAATAGTTAAAGAGCAGATTTGCTCCGAGCAGACTAGATTTATGGAGAAGAAAACCTTTCCTTTATTCAAAGTAAAAACACAAACAGCAAACAGCAGCAATGACCATGGAGGAGATGAATGGCGCACACAACACATAGGTAGATGGACGGATGCATAGTAGTGAGGCCAAAATTGCTAATCTAATTGGAAAACACCTGCAAACAAAAGAACAAACTAAAATTGGAGGAGAAGGGTAGAAGCAATGAGTAGAAAGGGCCGGAAAAAGGGAGAGGAGGAGGGAACAGAATTACTCCTTCAATTTAGACATGTCTTGTACAAAGGATGTAAAAAAATTTCTTGACCCAAAGATTTTCGACAGATGAAAAACGATGTGTAAAAAATGGCACCAAGCCATTTTCTTTTTGTTGTAGTGACAAGTAATTGTTGTCATCCTTATCCACACCAAAGGTTGAAGGCCCACTTAAATAAGAGTTTTATCCATCTCTTCCTCTATCCTTCTTCTACAACTTATTCATTGGACAAAGTTTCTCTCTATTTGAAATGAATTGAATAGTATTTATTTTATGATTAAGTTTTAATGTTGGTACATTTAACAATGTATATAATTTTATATATTATTTTTTTTAAAAAAAAGTTTCAACATTAACTTTAGATACACAGTTAGATGCATTGACGAAATGGAAGATTTGATAACAACAATTAGATCGTCTGCATCTTCTAATCAAAAGATAAAAGAAGCCTTAAGATTTACAGAACATTAATAAGCTCTGCCGAGTGTGTGAGAAATTTTCAAATTTTATTAATAATTCAGTGTGTGATTATTACATTGCAAATTCACCTATAAATAGTAAATAAATACTTGCAAAGAAAGTAAACTTATTCCTAGTAAGAAAATGAAATACTTGTAGTGAAAGTAAACATAGTCTTAATAGTATTAATATAGTAAATATAATCCTAGTAAGAAAATGAAATAAATAAAACAAATCCAATCCTAATAAGGAAATGAAATAAAGACTTAATTGCAAATAAGAAGGAAAAAAAAAAAAAAATCTTAGCTTAATGATAAAGTTTTTCCTTTCGTACTTTAATTGTCTGAGAACAAGTAAATTTTTAATCAAATAGTGCTGCTCCAATGAATATTATTTTTGATAATTTTCATATTTTTTATTTTCACTGAAAATTATGAATAAATTTTATTCTACATCATACATCAACTTAAATTCTAATAATAAAATGATTATTATTATTATTTTATTTTATTTGAAAGGGTTAGAATTCTTGTCTAATTCACTACCTATCGTGATTTTTTATTATTTTGTTTTTCTACAAGTTGCTTTTAGACTACTCAACAATGTGGATAAGACAAAAGCAACAAGGCGTTGAGATAAAAAGTTAAAGAGAAATGCTTGGTTGTACACTCTCATCCCACTCCTATCCCACTTTTGCCTACTTGGACCAATAATATTGTTAAAAAAAATGGGTCCCACTATACTCTCTCCACTATCTCTTACATTATTGGTCCAAGTAGACAAGAGTGGGATAGAAGTGGGATGAGA
The DNA here is from genome assembly GCA_028654335.1 of Alnus rubra. Lineage (NCBI taxonomy): Eukaryota > Viridiplantae > Streptophyta > Magnoliopsida > Fagales > Betulaceae > Alnus > Alnus rubra. Next base: position 45,835 of record JAJPGS010001898.1, on the reverse strand, counting down.
GTGTACAACCAAGCATTTCTCAAAGTTAAAACAAAAACAAAAACAAAAAAGAGGTCAACCGATCACGCGTTTTGCAAGTAATTAATATCGTCGCTATTGGAATGTACGTCATCGTGTATTATATATATATAGCAACTAGCTAGTCCGGCAATTATTTTATTTTTTATTTTTATCAAGTTGTTCACGCATGCATGCGATGTATTGGATTTTGTGCTTGACTTATGACTGCTTTCTTTTTTAAAAAATAAAAATAAAATAAAAGGATGGTCGGAGCCACCCTCAATTGCCAAAAGTAATGTGCAGCCATCCTCAAAAGATTAGGATGGCCTTCGGATCATCCTCAAACGTTGACAGGGGTGGCTGTCAAGTATGCAACCACCCCTATCAAATTTTAAATAAATAAATATTTTAATTTTAATTATTTATGATTTTAATAAATTTTATATTTTTTTATTAAAATAGATATGTGTCGATTTTCTATTAAATGTGATGTGATTGACTAACAAAATTTATTAATTTGATAAATAAAAAAAAATGTAATCAAATATTAATTTGTAATTATAATTTATCACATGATTATGAAATAAGAATTAATAAATTCAATGGCCTCGCGTGCATGTTTAAGGACAACAACAATGATATTGTCGTTACTTGATCGAGCCTGGTGTAATTGGTACGTAGGATAATTAATAAATTACAAACCTCTTTGGAACGTGATCCCTTATATATATATATATATATATATATATATAAAATGCACATGTTTCTTATATTGCTTCTGGTCTTGTCCGCGGCGGTCCCTTATATAGTTTGATATGTGTGTGTATAATTGATAAACCAAATTAAGTGGCAATCTTATTGGCCGGGTTATAAGGCAGCCAGAATTGTCAAAGTACAAATTTTGGTTATAGAAATTGATGTTTCAATTTAGGTTATAGTAGTCATTTTTTTTTTCTAATCCGTTAATGTTCAAGATCAAACCTCAACGTTCATGATCTACCATTAGATTTGCGATGGCGTATTGAGACAAGAGTTATAAGAACTCAAGAAATAATAGTTATAAGTATTGATCAAGAGACAAATTACAAATACTCAAAAGATAATAATTACAAGACGATAGATTATATTTATTATTATTAATATAAAAGTAGAAGAGACTTATAATGTTCAAATTCTTTTTTTTTATAAATAAAGTATTATATATAATCAAATAAATTAAAGAAAGATGTAGTCAAAAAAAAAAAAAAAAACCTTATCTGTATATCTCTTTTTCTTATTCTTATCTCTTTCTTAAAATAATTACATGATCTTTCAGGTTCATCTAAATACAATAATTAATTGAAAAAAAAATGAATGGAAGATGTAGCATTGTACCATATAGATATGTTTACCACGAAAGCAGGGCACGTGAAATATATATTTAGTTATTTCGTCTTCGTCTAATGCACGTACGTCATGCAAACGCGGAAGCTTGGCGTCACCCACGTGGGCTTTTCTGATTATTAAAGGCATGATGAGTGAATGTATGCTCCAATTACTATTTGTTTCCGTAGACTTCCAGAAGAAGCAGACAATATAACTTGCAAAGAATTAATAAATACAATGGCGTCATGTTCATGTTCAAGGATAGCAACAATGATATATATTGCCGTTACTTGATCCAGCCTGATGTAATTGGTAGGATATTAAGCTTTTAATTAAGATAGAGGGTGATTTAACATGTATCAAAGTAAAAGTTTTGAGTTTAAATTCTGACTCTTTCACTTATCTCTCATTTCAATTAGATATTTCACATATTATATAAAAGAGAGTTTGAACCCATATATGAATGGAGTGTTTTAAAGTATGATTAAATGATTAAATTTACTTCTTCCTATTAGCTTAAGCTTTTGAAACTAGTGATTCTCTAACACCAAACTCATAAGTCTTTCTTTAGAACGACTTTTATGGGGTTTTGTCGCAAACTAAGAATTTTGTGTCCTCCAATAAGAGAGTGACACACGAGCATGTACCAAGAAAAACAAATGAATGCAAAAGAGTAGATATAACCCTTCAATCCTCTCATCTATGAAAATGGACAAACCCAGATTTTGTAATCCCAGCCTCATAAGTCTAACTAGCTCATCTACAACTTCTATATAACTCTTGTACAACTCTAATAATATTTTGTAAGAAAAAAAAATTAAAAAAAAAATCAACAATTGAATATGTAGAATTTACATGTAGGAAAACAGATCCAATTATTAGTTTTAAAAAATAAAAATTGTTGAAATTATATAAGAATTATGCCAAAAGTTATACACCAATCATTTTTCAATTCGTAATCTCAGCCAAAAAGGTTGAATCCATGGTCCAATTGAGACTAGACTCCAATTCACAGTCCTCCAGCTCCTCCCCACGCTCATCGCCATCTACTTAGCCTGTCATGCATAAACATTTGACCAAGAGGTGAGCCAGCAAGTTTGATTAAATGCTGCAATTGCTGGCCTCCATTTCCGCCAAAACCCATTTTACAGGACCCATGTAATCCTTTGACAGCGCCATGCCAGCAACGCCGAACAGTTGCTCTTGAGACAGGGCTACGCCGAGCGCGCAGTTCCTCCTCACCGATCTCTCTTTCAATGCTAAGCCCTCCTCCAGGCTACAGTACTACCTCGCCGTCTCCTCTGCCACCTGCAGGCAGTGCTACCATTTTCTCCGAGAGGTCCAAGCGTGCATTGTAACGCCTTGCATTTTACAAAAAGACATAAGTAAAAATTTCAATTTTCACGTGACATTAAAACATGCATCATCAGAAATGAGATCTAGCAGCGGAATATATATATATATATAACTTAGGAACTAATAATACATCAAAGTTGACTGAAATACCTCTAAATAATATAACTTGGTTTGTATTTATTCTAAACCCTATAAATAAAGACATTTGTATTGTAAACAAATAAGTAAATGAGTATAATGTAACCCTTAGGGCAAATTTGTAATGGTGGACATAGGTGTCTAACACCAAACCACCTATAATTCCTTGTGTTCATTTGTCTCTCTTATTTCCGCATTTATTATTCTATCTTATAATTCTTCATGGTATCATAGCCACTTTTATGAGGACTCAAGTTTTTTTTTTTTTTTTTTTTTTTTTTTTTTTTTTTCTTTACAAGGTGTAACACTTCTAGAATTTCTGCTGAAAAAATAGAGAAAAACAGCCTTTCATCCACTGTTTTGCTTGTCGTGCAGTTATACTACTTTGGGTTGTATTCCTCGATCTTCTACATATCCGATTCATGTGTCATACTGCCATCTCCGGATTCCAAATACTCAAGCACTGATCGGTGGCTACTTGGGCAAAATTTGTGGATTCTGGTGGTTTTTTTGACTTTTTGGCGACTTTGTGGTGTTTCCCTGCTCTGTCATGGCGTCTCCGGCGAATTCCCAGCCGGTTTGTAGTGTTTAATAATGGTTTTAGTTGTTTCTGGCGGCTGTTGTGGTGCTTTTCGAAATTTTTAAGTTCTCCGATGACTTATGTGATGTTCCTAGCGATCTGTGGACTTCTCCAGCGAGACCTAGTTGTCACTAGCAAGCTTCCGGCTAGTTCTGGCGATTTCTGGCTAGTTGGTTGGAGAAGATTGTTACTATTTGATTATGAATAATGATAGTTGTACATCATTCCTACAACAAATGTACAACTATCCTTCACATGGGGTGGACCCCACACACTGTGGGACCCACCCCATATGAAGGGGTGTTGTACATTTGTTGTACACTTGGTGTACAGGAATCACTTCCCATTTGATTATGGTTGCTTGCCTGTTCCCTATGTTGGTGTTGGATAAGGATAGTTGGAGTCATGTTTGGATCTTCCCTATCTTCGATAAGGATAGCCAAAAAAAAAAAAAAAAAACCCCTCTTTTCGATTTTTTTTTTTTTTTTTTTTCTATGTTGTTGTGATTTGCAACTTAATTTATTAGCGAATCTTGGCGCAATGTGGTTTAACCCTTCACAGAATTTATGGCTAGTTTTTGTTTCTGACCATCATTGTCAGTTGTGGCTTTAGGCTTTAGGTTCTTTTAAAGAATAGTTACTATTTTCCGGCCATCAATTTCAGCCCTTCTCGCTATTCAATGGAGAATCTTGGCACAATGTGTTTTTGCCCTTTATAGGAGTTACGGCTAGTTTCCGTTTCCGACCATCATTGACAGTTGCTGCTTCGGGTTCTTTTAATGGATAGTTTCCGTTCTCCAACCGTCTCTTTCAGCCTTTCTCGCCAGCACCATTTTCATCTAACTATTGAGTTCGGCTGCATTTAAATCCGTTTTCTATTTTCAAAATCAAGCTTTCAAAATCTTCCACCTTGAGTATATATATATATATATATATATATATATATATATATATATATATATATATATATATATATATATATTTTTGAAAGAGAGTTATAGGCTTTTCATTAAAGACTCATAAGAAACCACCAAGATTGGTGTACATAATTCAACCACCGTATAGGTGTACACACATCATGAGTCCACAAACAGATTGCTAACAACAAAACCTAGCCAAACAGAAAGGTGCCCCTACAACAGCATAAACAACTTTTACTTGAACTGGGAGAAGGCCACACGATCTGGGCAGGAAACCAATGACTAGGTTGATCGAGCGCAGAGCAATCTGAGGAAGAAAACTCTCAGACCATCATAGGCAGTTGCTACGATGAAACCCAAGCCAAACAGAAGGGTGCCTCTACGGAAGCATAAAAACTGTTACTTGATCTGGGAGAAGGCCACACGTTCTGGGCTAAAAAGCCAATGACTAGTGTTTAGCCTGAGAAACAGAGCAAAATCGCCAGATGATGGACAGAATACCATAGATCACCCAAAAAAGAGGCAGCCGTCGGAGGAAAAACCGTCGTCGACGGCGCGTGGAGCCCACGCGCCTCCACCGGCGACGTCGCGTGAGGCACAGAAAGAGCCGCAGCAGCGGACGACCGCCGGAAAGCCTCGGCCACAACCAGAACCGGCAAAAGATGCGGGCGTGGCACACACGCCTATCCGGAGGGAGGAAAACCCCAGGCACGTGCACACCACGCACCGGTGATTATAAAGGATGGGCAGTACTGGATTTAAAACATTTCTTGTCATGCCAATGGTACTTATTTTTGTGTGAAAATAAGTGGAAAATGGATCAGAAATCAGTTTAACAATCTGTTCGTGCATCTATTTTGTTATATATATATATATATATATATATATATATATATATATATATATATAATGCATTTATGAAAAATCTAACTATGTTTACTGGCCTTCGTCTGGCCTTATTGCAGGACGCAGGGCAAATAATTACGAAAAATCTACTTATAAAAACTAGACACATGATATACATTCTTCTCTTTTTTTTTTGTTTTTTATTTATATTTTTTGTAAATTTGTCATTAAATCTGTGAGATTTCATGTTGGTTCCATATGATCCCACGTATTATCAATCGTGGATTTGCTAATTTATTGTATGAAGATGAACAAAAAATAGACAAAAGATAAAAACTAAACATTTTTCTTATAAAAAGCGGTAATCACTTTTAATTTGTCTCCTAGCTCTCCACCTTATTTTGTTTTCTCTTTGATTATTTCCTTAAATTGACACTTAAGCATTTGAGCTATTTCATGCCCACTCGCTCTCCCATGTTCATGAAGCTAAAGAAATGCCCAATTAAAGAGATAGGAAAAATTGATTAAATGAAAAAGTACATATATTCCCTCAAATTATTATTTTATTATACTCAACATTGTCTCCCGAATTACCAATTGTGTCAATGTCTCTCCTTAAATTATAAAAAAAATGTCAATGTCTCTCCTTAAATTATAAAAAAAAATGTCAATGTTCCACCAAGATAATAAAAAAAAAGAAAAAAAAAGAAGAAGATAAAATGACCTTAAAATTTCTTCAATAAACCAGAAGTTCTTATAAATTCAAAAAAAAAAAAAAATTATGAAGGGTACGTATTTTCTGTCATTGGGGGACATTGGCACAATTTTGATAATTTGTAGGAATTGATAATGAGATGATAGTTTGAGGAAGATATGTGTAGTTTTAATTATTATTTTAATATGTACGTTGTGACAAAAAATGTTGAGATGGCTTAATGAACGTCACTTTAATTATTTGACGGAAAACACACAAAAAAAACCCATTTAAAATCCACAAAAAGCAATCGAATTCAATTTTTAAAAACTCAGAGGATAATCACAAATGACGCGTCACTCAGAGCTTTATTTTACATTCATCTTTATTTTTAATTGACCTCATATTATCAATTAATCCTCTTCCTCGCAGTCAAAATCAAATATTCAAACTCAGAAAGCCTCGTTTTCATACTTGTACAAATAGTGGTTATGGACTTTTCCAGGCAAGCTCCTCTCAGTATATGGCTTATCATCCTTTCTTTTGCTGAAAAATCAGATTGCCATGAATAGCTATGTCATTCGACTATAAGGCCCATGTATTCATATGAACTTCTGGGTGTTTGATTAAACCGGCCCTTTAGAAGGGGTATTCACAGCTTTTGATCTTTGCAAAAGAAAGTAAATCAGACAAATTAAAGGAATTTGCTGAAGTGGGCTGGCCGAGGATAGTTTCAATGCCTAAGTCAGATGATGTTTGAGGATAAAAAGATTATCATTTACCATTCTCCTATTTTCGTATGTATACTTTCTCAATCGTTAAGGGAGAAATGCTACACAGGAGACTTTCTTCCGTCTCCTGTCCGTCCCTTTCTAGCGTGGCGAGTCTGATTTAAAAAAAAAATACAAAAATTGAGACCTCGTCCATTGAGAAATGCTATACATGCTCCCTTCCACCGTCTTTCATCCGTCTCTTTACCCACGTGGCGTTTTTTTTTCTTTTATTTTTTAATAAAAAAAAAAAAAAATCAGAAAACTTGCTGAAAACGTGATGCCCGTCCACTTTCCCTCCATTTCAGAAAAATTTTGCCCCAAAACTTTCAAAATCTCCTAACCCAAACGCTCAGCCACTGCCGCCCACCGCCGACCATTCGTCGCAGCAACCTCCAAGCACCAGTGATCCCGCCGACACAACCTCCGGTGACCTCAGATCTGGTTTTCACCCAACTTGTTCACTGACTTGGGATCGACAATGTTGGACGGACTTCTCGGCATTCAAAATGAAATCTGCCGTATATCCCTTCCCCTTTCATTTTCACCTAAAATCTCCCCAAATCTCTGCCTCCATCTCCATCTTCCCTCTCCCCCCACCCACCGCCGACCACGAGCAGCAACGCCGACCCAAAGGCTGAGCACCGGTGACACAGCAACTCCATCTCCTTCAACCACGAATTTCAAATTTTTTTTCCAACCGTGCCACCTCTCACCTCTCTCTTCCACCGTGCTCCTCCCTCTCCCCACTTCACCACCCGACGATCCAGGCCACCAAAATACGTAAGGTTTTCTCCATTCTTTTCATTGATTTCTGACACGTGCACTTCACTTCCTCACTTTCATGTTGGTATATGCTGGATTGATAGGTTGGGCTGGGTTAGCCTATGGATAATCAATTAAGAATTTGTCTAAGAAAGTCTGCATTTTTTTGTTGAATACTCTAATGCTGTAGTGATTAGAAGAAACCAAAGTGATAATCTGAACAAAGGTTTTTTTTTTTTTTTTTTTAATTACTCTCTTGATTAGGGTTTGCGCACATCAAGACCCTTGGATCTAAGCTTCTGATTCTCCTAAACGTTGCCAATAATCAGCTTGCAATGAAAAGGTTAAGAAATAAGGTAACCTCTTTGCACGTTGTTTGGTTTTTCAGAGAAACCTAAGGAAACTGTTTTAAAAGGTCTTGGAAGATAGGGGAATGATTTTTGGGTGTTTTTTTGTTTTGGGTTGATGTTTTTGGTAACCGGAAGTTTTGCATGGCTAGAACCAGATGGAGGGGAGGGGAACGATATTTTTGGGTGTTATTCCTTTTAGGGATTTGGTTGTGGCAGGGCCGAATTGGGGGTGATGGTTGTTGAACATTTTTTTTTTCCTGCTGAAATTTCTGGGTTTGTTACTTTGTTATGGCCAAAAGATAATGGATAGTCAAGCTCCGCTTTGCTTGACTATCTTAACTATTACATCTGATCGTAATTGATGAAATACTGTCCTCTCTCTTTCTCATCTTGCATTAAGGATGATGCATAAGCATCTAAATTTGACCTCTAAAAGCAATATTAGAGACTGACCATATGAAATGGGCAGAAAGTTGCTGCTGCATCTAGAGATATGCGGAAAGCTCTTTGTGTTTGCAGGTCAGTGCTCTATGACAATTGTTGTGTTGGTTGCGTTCTGCCTGTGATGACATAGTAGATGTAAGTGTCAAAACTTCAGTGTTTGTCCCTGTCTAGCTTAACAAACTAGTTGAAGAAGTGTTGTTGCTCAACAAGATTAAAAGCTTGAGTCAATATAGTTCAAGGTTAGAAATTCAAAAAAGGGAGTTGAATTTTAGTTTATCTTAGGATTATTATCTTAGGATTGATTTGGGTTTAGTTGTTTTGAGATGAATTTTAGTTTATCTTCTATATTAGATATCTTCTATATTGGGGTTTTATCATTGCTTGTCGTGTTTAGGTTTTTGTATTATTGTTGAGTCTTGAAATGTGAATATTTGAGGTTTAGTTGAGGGTTTTGCTGTTTGGGAATGTTTATTTTTTGCTCATTAATTGATCTCATGAATAAAGCCACTTAAATGCGTTGCTGTGCTTGGCATTGTTATAACAATATGAGCTGTGAATTTGTGAATTGTTTCTGCTTTTGAAATACGTAAGTCCATTAGGAATCATGTGTAATGAATTGATTGTAATGCTTGATCTGGTGCTGTGGCAAATAGAAAATGGACAATGAGATTGTCATTGCTCAGTATGTCACTGTGAATGTGCCACAGCCAACAATAATGTATAACATACCTATTTAAGTTTTTAAGATGTGAAGAGTATTCTGGTAAAGAAAATCTTGAAGTGATGTTGTTGTTGATCGTACTTAATATTCAATTCTTCCTTCTTTTGTCTGTTTTGATTTACATCTAAATCATGAGGATTTGTTGTTTCAAAGGTCAGAAAGTTTTGAAGGGAAGCTCAAAAACTACCAAGAAATTTAAATCATTAAATGGTGCCCTCAATGATAAGGATCTTTCTAACTTACCATGGTGGAAGGAGGTGTGCTACTTCATGCATTTTTGTCAAGTTGCTTGATAAGTCTTGCTTCTTTAATTTGTGTGGAATATTAAATTTCCTGAAAACGTTAAGTAAGATCTTGAATGTCATGGTTTCTTTGTTGTAGAGGTTGGAGATGCGCAGAAGGCCTTCAACTGTTCAGTTGGTTAAAAGGCTTACATATTCCAAGTTGCTAGGCTTGGATGTTAACTTGAAAAATGGGAGGTGAGCTCTTATGATGTTATAGTCAGCTTATTTACATCTTTGCACACATGCTTGTGATTTATTGACATCTTGCACACATTGCTCTTTTACAATTTTGATTGGAATGGACAGCAGCTGTATTACAGCTAGATAGATGATGTTGGTACTGTATATAATGTTTTTGCCCTTCGACTGTGAAAAAATTCTGGTTGGTGTGTGTGTTTTGCTCTTGATAACATGGTTTATGATTTCGGAGCTTATTGTGGTTTTGGTACAGTTTGATCAGAGGCAAAAGTCTATGGGCCGCCCAACTAGTGATGAGATGTAGAAACAGGAGATTCTGAAGAAATTCATGGCTGAGGTAAATACTATAGCTTTTGATTGTTGAATCCCTCCTCAAGAAGTAATTTTTCAAGTGCTCTGATAGTTAATCTTTGATTTGCTGCAGCATCTGGAGATGGATTTCTCAAATGTAAAGATAGCATAATGGGACTGTTTCTATTGGTGATCCTTTTCGGCTGACCTATCACATAGTTTGGGCTTGGAATTTTGGGTGGGTTTTGTATGTGCTGGTGGGTGTTTTGTGAACTCTTCTCGTAAGATTCTTCATTTTCTTGTAAGAGGGGTGGCAAGAGTACATACTTCCTTTTCTTGTAAGATATATTTTTGAATGATTATTCATTCCCGTATTTGATATTGAATACCTTAGAAATGTTTTCACTTTCAACTGTTTCCAGTGGAATTCATTGTTACCTTATGGAAGTCTTCTAATTCTATGTGGTTTTTAACTTGTTAAATTTGTGGTTCAAAATAGTCTTGAATCATTATTTGGTACAAAATAACGTATCTTGAATCTTATTTGGTACAAAATAAACTAGTCACTTAATTGTTATAATGCCCTCCAATATCATGTAGGCGTGGAACACCAAAATGCATTAATATGAAAATGCCATATCAAGCGATCAACAAAAGCCTCATTCCCCAATTTGTGTATGAGCTTTTGAAAGTGTAGAAAAAAGAAAGAATACCATAGTTCGATTCAAAAAGGGATGCTACACAAACTTTCAAGTTTACTGTCAAATGTTTATTCCCTAACGTGGTGATCAATCAAAAATTCAATGGTAATTTTTACTGTCACATCAAAAATAAGCATTTGAAAATGTAAATTTGGGAGTTTGTTCAATATTTCTCTTTCGTTAATATTCTTCATTATACTTTAGGCATGAACAATCGCTACTCCCAAAGCTACTAGCTACACAAAAGAAATTCCAAAAAGAAATTCCAAAAGAAAAATTACTTCTTGAGGAGGGATTCAACAATCAAAAGCTGTAGTATTTACCTCAGCCATGAATTTCTTCAGAATCTCCTATTTCTACATCTCATCACTAGTTGGGCGGCCCATAGACTTCTGCCTCTGATCAAACTGTACCAAAACCACAATAAGCTCCGAAATCATAAACCATGTTATCAAGAGCAAAACACACACACCAACCAGAATTTTTTCACAGTCGAAGGGCAAAAACATTATATACAGTACCAACATCATCTATCTAGCTGTAATACAGCTGCTGTCCATTCCAATCAAAATTGTAAAAGAGCAATGTGTGCAAGATGTCAATAAATCACAAGCATGTGTGCAAAGATGTAAATAAGCTGACTATAACATCATAAGAGCTCACCTCCCATTTTTCAAGTTAACATCCAAGCCTAGCAACTTGGAATATGTAAGCCTTTTAACCAACTGAACAGTTGAAGGCCTTCTGCGCATCTCCAACCTCTACAACAAAGAAACCATGACATTCAAGATCTTACTTAACGTTTTCAGGAAATTTAATATTCCACACAAATTAAAGAAGCAAGACTTATCAAGCAACTTGACAAAAATGCATGAAGTAGCACACCTCCTTCCACCATGGTAAGTTAGAAAGATCCTTATCATTGAGGGCACCATTTAATGATTTAAATTTCTTGGTAGTTTTTGAGCTTCCCTTCAAAACTTTCTGACCTTTGAAACAACAAATCCTCATGATTTAGATGTAAATCAAAACAGACAAAAGAAGGAAGAATTGAATATTAAGTACGATCAACAACAACATCACTTCAAGATTTTCTTTACCAGAATACTCTTCACATCTTAAAAACTTAAATAGGTATGTTATACATTATTGTTGGCTGTGGCACATTCACAGTGACATACTGAGCAATGACAATCTCATTGTCCATTTTCTATTTGCCACAGCACCAGATCAAGCATTACAATCAATTCATTACACATGATTCCTAATGGACTTACGTATTTCAAAAGCAGAAACAATTCACAAATTCACAGCTCATATTGTTATAACAATGCCAAGCACAGCAACGCATTTAAGTGGCTTTATTCATGAGATCAATTAATGAGCAAAAAATAAACATTCCCAAACAGCAAAACCCTCAACTAAACCTCAAATATTCACATTTCAAGACTCAACAATAATACAAAAACCTAAACACGACAAGCAATGATAAAACCCCAATATAGAAGATATCTAATATAGAAGATAAACTAAAATTCATCTCAAAACAACTAAACCCAAATCAATCCTAAGATAATAATCCTAAGATAAACTAAAATTCAACTCCCTTTTTCGAATTTCTAACCTTGAACTATATTGACTCAAGCTTTTAATCTTGTTGAGCAACACTTCTTCAACTAGTTTGTCAAGCTAGACAGGGACAAACACTGAAGTTTTGACACTTACATCTACTATGTCATCACAGGCAGAACGCAACCAACACAACAATTGTCATAGAGCACTGACCTGCAAACACAAAGAGCTTTCCGCATATCTCCAGATGCAGCAGCAACTTTCTGCCCATTTCATATGGTCAGTCTCTAATATTGCTTTTAGAGGTCAAATTCAGATGCTTATGCATCATCCTTAATGCAAGATGAGAAAGAGAGAGGACAGTATTTCATCAATTACGATCAGATGTAATAGTTAAGATAGTCAAGCAAAGCGGAGCTTGACTATTCATTATCTTTTGGCCATAACAAAGTAACAAACCCAAAAATTTCAGCAGGAAAAAAAAAATGCTCAACAACCATCACCCCCAATTCGGCCCTGCCACAACCAAATCCCTAAAAGGAATAACACCCAAAAATATCGTTCCCCTCCCCTCCATCTGGTTCTAGCCATGCAAAACTTCCGGTTACCAAAAACATCAATCCAAAACAAAAAAACACCCAAAAATCATTCCCCTATCTTCCAAGACCTTTTAAAACAGTTTCCTTAGGTTTCTCTGAAAAACCAAACAACGTGCAAAGAGGTTACCTTATTTCTTAACCTTTTCATTGCAAGCTGATTATTGGCAACGTTTAGGAGAATCAGAAGCTTAGATCCAAGGGTCTTGATGTGCGCAAACCCTAATCAAGAGAGTAATTAAAAAAAAAAAGAACCTTTGTTCAGATTATCACTTTGGTTTCTTCTAATCACTATAGCATTAGAGTATTCAACAAAAAAATGCAGACTTTCTTAGACAAATTCTTAATTGATTATCCAGAGGCTAACCCAGCCCAACCTATCAATCCAGCATATACCAACATGAAAGTGAGGAAGTGAAGTGCACGTGTCAGAAATCAATGAAAAGAATGGAGAAAACCTTACGTATTTTGGTGGCCTGGATCGTTGGGTGGTGAAGTGGGGAGAGGGAGGAGCACGGTGGAAGAGAGAGGTGAGAGGTGGCACGGTTGGAAAAAAAAATTTGAAATTCGTGGTTGAAGGAGATGGAGTTGCTGTGTCACTGGTGCTCAGCCTTTGGGTCGGCGTTGCTGCTCGTGGTCGGCGGTGGGTGGGGGGAGAGGGAAGATGGAGATGGAGGCAGAGATTTGGGGAGATTTTAGGTGAAAATGAAAGGGGAAGGGATATATGGCAGATTTCATTTTGAATGCCGAGAAGTCCGTCCAACATTGTCGATCCCAAGTCAGTGAACAAGTTGGGTGAAAACCATATCTGAGGTCACCGGAGGTTGTGTCGGCGGGATCACTGGTGCTTGGAGGTTGCTGCGATGAATGGTCGGCGGTGGGCGGCAGTGGCTGAGCGTTTGGGTTAGGAGATTTTGAAAGTTTTGGGGCAAATTTTTTCTGAAATGGAGGGAAAGTGGACGGGCATCACATTTTCAGCAAGTTTTCTGATTTGTTTTTTTTTTTTTTTATTAAAAAATAAAAGAAAAAAAAAACGCCACGTGGGTAAAGAGACTGATGAAAGACGGTGGAAGGGCGCATGTATAGCATTTCTCTTTACATTTATTTACTATTCTAGCCATGCTGTCTTCACCTTCTAGGCAATCTATTTTTATTCTAGCCAATTGATTGGATTAAATTGTGCCTTTGTAGTTTCCACATGCATTAAATTCTGTCATATATCTTAATTTTTAAACTTGGGCATGCAAAGAGTAAATTAACAATCCTTTGCATAGATTTAACGTATGTTGACTTATTTTCATTTTTGTAATTTGTTTAAACTTGTGAGAAGGTCATTGAGATTTTGAAAGCATTAGTTGTTTTTCATAATAAATAACTTATCTCATGCTATAGCTGGCTTCGTGACTTGCAAATGTGCTAACAGAACCTAAAAGCCACCTATGTCTTTGAAGCTACTAATATGAGGTTTCAATACTAATCCAAAGCTAGATGGTACTTGAGGGTTCAAAGATGTTGCTAACAAAAATAGTGAAACTCATAATTACTGAAATGTGGATGAATATGTTGCGGATCATATTTTAGTCCAAGCAGAATCGAGGGAAAATTTAGAAAATCATTATAAAATTTTTAACAAAATGATTGCAAGATGAAAATCTCTTAGTTCTAAGGGAAACAATGGTTTGAAACCTATGGGGAGGAAAAGCCATTGATCTGATATTAAGTTCCATCAGTATGTACGCTTTTCTTACTGGTTCTGTTTCTCTGCTAGTTTATGTAAATTTGTTCTTCGTTGAATGCTTCCCAATATCTTTTTTTTTCTTATTGTTGCTTCATTCATATTAATTTTCTTTTGTCAGATGTGTACCCCGGTTACCCCATTTTTTCGGTTTCCCGATTTTGTGGTCTGGTTAGTGCTCGAATCCGGTTTCGAACCAGTTATAACCGGTCCGGATTTACACCCTTAAATAGCGTGTCCGAACTCTCCACACAAAAAAGCTAAAATCGAGAAAAAGAATTTTTCTCTAATGTTAGCTTCAATCACGTATGTATTAAAAATTGATAAAACAGTCAAATAGCAAGTCAAAGTATGCAAACATATAATTGAGAGTCAACTAATTAATAAGTACAAATTTATCTGCAGATAGAAATTTTAAATAGTATACTTAACTCATGCTATGCGCGTGTATGTGTGTGTGAAAGCTTTCTAAATAAGGTATGAAGTTCGCTGATATGATTTAAGACATTTTAATTTTCTAAATGAGAGAAATATTCAATGTTAGATTAGTTAAAAGTCAAACTTTATTTTACTAGGGCCTAACCACCATCATCTGATACACTCCCCTTAAGATGCAGCATTTTTCTTTTACTTAGTCCATTAGTGACCGTTTGTTTCCACAATGAATTGGTCACTGACTATTTCTATAAGGACAAGTTTAAGAACATTTTAAGCATATTTAGCAGTGGATCTTTTGAATTTAGATTTTCTGATTTTTAATGCTTTATTTATTGCTTGTGTTGCAACATAGAGAGAATGCCAGAATTTATAGGGTCTAGGTTCAACTAGCGAGTTGATCAATTTGACCATCTTTGCAAAAAAAATCTCTCTCACAAGAATTTCCAGAAGTTAAAAATCAGAGAGAGAGAAAAAAATTACCTTAGGGAAGCTTTGGATAATGCACAATTTCACAGCATGAGAAAAGTAACTATCTAGCATTTAAGATGCAGTAGGAAACTTAGCAGATATCAGACATAAGCTCTCAATCACACATAAACATATTCAATCAATGTACAATGAACTAAGATATCAGGAAAAAATACATACGATATCTGAAAAGCTATCAAAAGAAGAAAAAAAAAATTAAAATTCTAAATCTTGTCCCCCATTTTTTATTTATTTTTTAATGTTGAAAAATAAAATAGAAAAACAACAAAGACATGCTTACGAGGAAAAGAAACAATATCTAGTCCTAACATGTGAGGTAAGATCAAACATATCCTCAAGGATAGAGGTTTCGAAATTATCAAGACAGAAAAGCAGCCGCTTGATGTGCTTTTTGTCATTCCCATCAAATACCTGCATAAATTTTTTTCAAGGCAAACAAGAGAAAATATGAGGATAAAACAAATTTGGTTCATAGAATGCAAAGCATATGAAAAGATATGACATGGAGAAAACAAATGCAATGCAAGTAAACCTGATATGCTCTAGGATTAGGAACCAAAATCCTAAGCATGTGTGACCTCACCAACTAGGTGAGTCCACTTCCCTTCAAGGGTTGAATGGCTTCATCATTTTTTACCCAAACCTGCTTGATCCTTGGAAGATTGCGGGCCTTGTGCAGGTTGTTTAGTCTTTTTAGCACATTCTGGATCATGCTCAGCAACCCTTTATAGGTATGGTTGCTGTTAGGCTCTTGCAGCTTCTTCTTGAAATGCCTTGATTTGTTGTACTTGCCACTCTATTTGGTAAGAACAAATCTTTGCTATAGCCGTTAATGCCAAGGAGCTTGATGCATCTTTGGAAGTCAAGTGTCTGATGTAGCTTTCTTTGGTAGCTCCCTCTTGTCCTTTAGTTTTTGAGACTGACGCTGTGAACACTTGGATCGGATGTGACCACTTATGTCACAGTGATGGCATATAGGAGGGCTTCTTTGGGTATGAGGCTTTTTATTAAGTTCTATAGCAGCTGGATTTTCTCCAATAAAAGCATTTCCCTTATCCACACAAGCGGATGGAGGCTCAGGGACTGTGCGCTTGACGAAAACAGTCTTCAAGGTAAAGAGAATATCAGAAGTAGAGGCAACATACCCAAGTCCCGTCTTATCAGTTGGGCACTTCTGAACTGATAGCATCTAAGTAAGCTCCTCATAAGTTATCCTCTCAATCTACAATTGTGCCTCCAACTGCTTCTCTTCTAAGTCTTTGATTTTGAGAAGCATTGTGCTCTTCTCAATTTTCAAACTGTTCAGCTCTAGCACATGTTGTTGGCGTGTCTCTCTCAATTTCAAGAATTTTACAAAGAGGATCTTGTAGGTCTCTTTAAGTTCTTCCCCGTCGTCGCTGCTTTCAGAGTAGTAGGATTGGGACCCCTCAGATTCTTCATGTGGTGCTATAAAGGCAAAAAAATTCTGATCATTTTCTAAGTCATGTTCTTCTTCTTCAGATTCATCACTGAGAGTAGCATTGTAAGCCTTCCTCTTGGTTTGCTTGAGATTCCTGCAATCTGCCCTTACGTGTCAGTAGTCTGAGCACTCAAAACACATAGGACCTCTAGGATCCTTCTTCTGATTCATCTTCTTTGGGGACTTTCTTCAGTCTTTCGGTAAACTTCTTTTTGAATATGTTATTCTTCATTAGTTTACCAAATTTTTTGGCGAACATAGCAACTGCATCCTCTTCATCATTAGAGTTTTCATCAGAGGAGACTCTACTTTTTCTTTATGGTAGCCTTGAGTACAATTGTTTTCACCTTCTTGACTGGGGCCAGGGTGTGACGACACCTTTTTTTTTTTTTTTTTATTTTATACGAAACATTTGCATATACTTTAATCTCTTAAATATAAACGGATCTTCACAATGGCACGACGATGAGTCGCAAAGCCAACATATGGTATATACTCCATAATATGTACCTGGTAAATCAGAGTATAACATATATCTAACTATGCAACGGAAACATAAATCTGAATTGCGGAAATCACAACTTATACATCTATCACAAGTTATTTACAATAAGAGTCATTTAACATCTATCTGTTTAAGTCTTATCAACATAATAATTACACAACAGGAATGACCTATACAATAACAAGTGACACAAGCGTCACAAGCATCACAAGCTATAAACAAAACCTATAAAACAGTGGACACTCGTGGTCTTGCAATTACGACTGTCACGGTGAGCTTCGGTCATAATATCCAAGTGCACATCTACAACACCATCAACTACGACCGGAGTACCTGCAGCCAAAGGAACATCATTTATACAGTTGTGGGGGTTTGCCACATCCGTATAGGTGGAATTATGAGCCCACCGTCTTAACATAAATAAATACACTAAGACCTCAAAGGTATACTATTCACTGAGTTTTCGCAAAGAACCAATTTTTCTTTTTTAGTCATGCGTATACTATAACAGCTACCAATTTTATAAACTTTTGTTTTAAAAACCCCATAACTGATACAATAAACACCGACTTATAGAAAACATTTTAAGCATACTATGTAGCTAAGACTTAGAAAACAATAGCATTTAAATCATGCAACCATCCGATATAAATATACATAAGCTCTTTTTCATTGAGACTCTTATGCATATTAATACGTCTAGCAAAATTATTCATAGTATAAAAACATTGCACTCATAAAAACGATGCTATACATGCTCATGCAGGTTTCCTCATGGAAATTAATCCATGCCTCATGGGAATTAACCCAAGTACCTCATGGAAATTAATCCAAGCCTCATGGGAATTAACTCAAGTATAGTTTTCCGTGGGTTATAAACCTCACTTCGATGCACATTTAGTGTTCATATGCTTATGCCTTAAAACAATACATTTCATTTCTTGAATTATGCTTTAATACATGTTTACAATATAAATCCATAAACAATTTAACACATCAATTCTTCTATCAATATTTCCGTAATTTAAATCCCAACAACATCTTACAATCAAATCCTTTAAATCAGTTCAAATCACACTTTTCAGTTGCACATCATTTCTCATAAACATCATTGATACTTCAACATTATTGAAACTACTTAAAACATCCAAAACATATTGTTAACATACAGTCGGTTCGGATTTATAAAACACGTATATTTTGCAATTCTATAATATATGAAAAATAGTAGTTTCTTAGTGAGTAGAATACTCACCTTGGCTACATTGGACTCATAACTTGAACTCTACATTGGATAACCTATTGAAGTCTCAAATCCGGACATTATCCTGCAAATATTGGTATCGTTAGACTACGCTATTGAACATATACTCTATGACACATAAGCTACCCGCGTGGTCACACGTCGCATCACCCGCTTCTAAGGCTAGCTAGGTAGTTAAAGCTATTACTAGGTTAATCATTGGTTATAGGTTCACATTTTATCTTGTTTATTGACTACACAATGCATTTACTATTTTTACTAGCTTATTTATCTTTGTTGTATAACATTATTATTGATAACCCTTTTTATGGCTTGTTGTTTTATTTACCAAGTTAGCAATATATTTTTAACTCATATATATGCATATGTACATATACATATATACCTGTACGCATACAACACTTAAACCTAACCGATGATACACTAAAATACTTAGTGTACAGGGATAGGTGGATTAGGTACTTAGTTGTCACCTAATAGATTTATATTAATTTATGTGTTCCTATAAGCTTGCTAACTTATTTACCAATATAAGGTTATTTGAGTAGTTTACATCATAATAGTTGTCTCCTATGATGTTAGTCTTAGGCTCTCTGTTTATGTCTTAATTCGTTTCTTATCCTAAAAATACAATTATTAATACATTTTTTGATAAGTAAAATACATTTAACACTTCTATCTTTATTAGTTCCTAGTCATCCAAGTAAAATCATCTTCACCATGATAAGGAACTCAACCTAAAGCCACAACTTTACTTCAAACTCTCCTCCAATCAACCTTTAACATTCCATACCAATTCCTTCATATAACAAATCACGGCTCATAGATATAATCAAGTGATCCTACTAACACACTAAACCATATAGCCACGTTCACAAGTTAATACAAACCTATAAATAAGTCCCTTACTAAATTCGAGCCTCAAAGCATACGTATACCATTCAAACAACTTCATCCAACTTAAAATTTTCTCAAACCAATAATTACCAACCAACATCATCAAACCACTAACCCAAAATCAGATTTGGGTTCCACCAAAAACACCCATCAAAATCACTCATCGACTCGATCAAAGCCCATAGCCATAAACTCCAAAACAACCCCTCATTTGCAACCAAATTCCATCAACAACCTCAAGAAAATATTATCAAATAAGCATTACATAAACTATCTCTAATAAAACTCCAAATCTAACTATCTTTAAGCATCAGCCACCATGAAAACCACCTAAAATCATCTAACTACATACCAACAAATCCAATTCCCAATTTCTGATTCAACCAAAATACACCCATTAAAATCACCCTCCATAAACACGGCCACAACAATAAATTAACCAAACCCAACACTTTACAACATCCAATACTTCCACACTATCATAATCACTCCAAATTTACAAATCCAGCACCACAAAAATCATCTAACCAATAGAAAACCAAACATAATCACAGCCCAAAACCCATAAAATTCATCCCATAAAACTGCAACCAGACACCCATAATGAGTTCCAATTTTGATTAACATAAACCCTAAACTTACAAATCCAAACAATAAGCCATTCGGTTACTACACAAAAATCAACCCATAAATTTTCAACATCTACAACCCATTCGGTCCTTCCACCAAAAATCCCATCAAACCAAACAATCCAGCACAACTATAAATCGGGAAAAACGATTAAAACATGGGGTATTCGAACAAACACCACACGGCCAACAAACAGGGGATTGAACTATAAAATTACACGAAAATTACCTTTGAAAGCTTCTAAGAAAACCACCGAAAATCCCCACTGATTTTCACCGAAAATCGCTTCATTTCGCAGGAGATCGTGCCTCCAATCGGTCCGAATCTCCATCTGTTCTCTCTCGGGTTCGATGGGTCGATCGAGTCTCCCTCAAGTTTCGGGTTTTTAGGACCCCCACTTTATACTATTTCTACCATTTATAAATTGTTATTTAGCCCATCACTTTTAATTCCATTAAACCTTACACTTATAATTAATTATTTATTTTAACTCTATTATTTTATCTTAGACTTTTTTTATAATCACTAAAAATATAAGACTAATTCTATCTTATTTAATAAATGTGATTTATTTACTTGCTAAATTTTTTTATTTAATTTCTTGGCCTTTACATAGGGAAAACTCATAAGTTTGAAGAGATTCCACGAGCCCTTTAATCTTCATATTATCTAGATCTTTGCTTTCTTCAATAGTTGTGACTTTAATTCTAAAACGCTCAGGCAAAGATCTTAGAATTTTTTTAATGAGTTTTGCATCTTAAACCTTCTTCTCAAGATTCACCATGGAATTACTCAGGTCACTGATTTTGGTGTAAAACTCATTAAAAGTTTCGTCTTCAAGCATCTTAATTTCCTTAAATCTGAAAATCAACGTTTGAGGTTTGGCAGATTGAACAATTTTTGTGCCTTTATATGCTGTTTCTAGAATTGTCCATGCTTCTTGAGCAGATTCACAATGTGAAATTCGTGAGAATTTTAACGGTGAAAGAGCTTGACAAAGAGCATGTAAGGCTTTATCATTGGAAAGACGAGCACTGATTTAAACTACAATCCATTCGGCAGTTGCTGTACTTGGTGGGGACCACCCAGTCTCAAGAATTTGCCAAATGTCTATAGATTTTAAAAAGAAGTGCATCCTCGCTTTCCAATAGTCATAATTTGTGTCATCAATGGCAGGAGCAGAATTAAGAGAATGAGACATGAAAAAAATAAAAAGTTACAGATCACACTCACGAAATTAATTTAAACTGAGTGTACCAAGCTTTGATACCAATTGAAAAAGAAAGACTCCTAATTAACGTATGTGTGTGTGAGCAATTCTGCAACAAAATATTAAATGCGGAATTTAAAAGAGACAAATATTTTGTAGATGAAGTGGAAACTCTTATCAAGAAAAAAACCACTCCGGGGTAGCCAAATCCATGAAATCCATTATTCAGAAGACAAAGCTAGTAACAAGGCATTAGTACTCACATAACTCGATGTAGTAGTCGTACCTCTAGCTCTAACACGTACGTATATGTGAACGCTGGCCAACCAAACCTTCTGTTTGAAGGGGTCTTCAATAGACTTCTTTACCTTACGGCTTCTTTTTAAACTAAACTTCAATTGATCAAATTATACAACATAAAAACACTCTAAGAGAGCTAGCAAATCTAACAATCTCTGCCTAAACACCCTCTCTTAGCACTACCGATTTTCTGAGCTGGAAAGTCTATAGAATATTTCATTCAATAGGAAATTGCCTTCTTAGGAATATTCTGTGCATATATAATGTCTTGATCAGTCCATTCCATATTTGGAATTTATATTCTATGATATTTTTTGGAAGACTCTGAATTACGATGTCTCTGTTATAGCAATCCCTGAAATGGAAGTCCTTGATAGGAAATTATTTTTGTCAACTAGAATGTAGCCAATAAAAATAAACCAACAAGAGGGTTAATAACCAAAAAAATAGAAACTAATGAAATACAAATGAAATATAGTTCTTACAACAAAATAACTAAAATCAGAACTTAAAAATGATCTGTACGAAAAAGTAGAGGGAGGAGTTGCTAATCCTTATAAATGGGATATATATATATATATGCTACATTAAGCTACATAATAAAATACCTACACGAATAGGAAGGATAAATGGCGTGTTGGAAAGGTTTAGTTGCATCTCTCATGTTTAAGCCCATCATAGTCGACAATCCTCTCCAGTATTGACCAATTGGAGAGGAGCTGGTCCTTTGTAAGTGTAAGGAAAAATTGTGTTTTCACATTTGAATTTCAAGACAACATAAGGAAATGAATCAATGGATTCATCAAGTCCCAATTCCGTATCTTCAAATTCCGGCACAGATATTGTTTCATCCTGCAGTTCCTCATTTGTAGCACAACGAAGATGGTTAACGTAATCACAAGTTGAGCAATAATGACAAAGTTCCCAAGTTCAAAGCTCAGTTTTAATTGCTTCGGATAAATGTAAGATTTGGTTTAAAACTTATATACTAAAGGAGTCGACTTTGGAGGCCAGGATCAATAATCAGAGCAAAAGAAAATGTAAGGTTCGCGGTGGGACATGTAGCTAGTACTTGATCGAGCGCACTGTACTCATTATATATATAAATATAGATTGTGGTTGGTGAAAGAAAACACAAAGCTAAACAATAATAAAGCGAAAACGAAAAGAAAATGAGATAGTATATAATAATCGCATAATAATATTGATATGTCCAGTATATATATATATATCTTTTAAAAAAAAATATTAGATACATTAACATTATTGCGTAATTATTGTGCAAAATAATTGTGCATCTATTTTATTTCTAAGAAAATAGACAAAGAATTTGTTAAAGAGATGCTTCTATTTTTTACCACCGACGGCCGGTCAATTCATAAGTAGCTGACCAAGTCGAATAAAACGACAGTGCTTAATATTTAATTTCTAGCCGTTCCCTAACACGGCATCTTGATGTAACAGTACTAGGGACCCAAGTTCTCAGGAGAGAGAAGAAAAATATGTGGCCACTCTTGTGAAATTGTTGGCAATATTTATATATATACGTGTGTGTGGAAAATGTTGCACATGCAATTACATCTTATTGATTTTTCGCACTGATTGGTTAACGCCAGGGGGCCCAAAATTGTCGGGTATATATTCAGGTTTAAATTTCGTTGTTTTATACAAACAAGTCTTGCTAGTTGCCCTTCTAATGGGACTGAGGAAGGGTTACTGGTGCTAGGTTGGTTGTAGTCTAACGATTTGAAAATGAGATATTCAAACTTAAAAAATTATTTATGAAATCTAAAAATGTAAATCATTTCTTAAAATTAAAGAAATTTTTTTTAGTCAAACCGAAAATATTTTCGGTTTGACTATCATTTTTGGTTGTATAAACACAGAAAAATATAAAAAAATATTTTATGCCAAAAGAAACTAAGCAGTAATTATTTTGTCAGGTATATTTGTACACTATTACCGCTAGTTGATAGAGATCGTGCTAGCTAGTTCTGTTTATTCTTTCATTTTCTATTTTTTTTTTCTAGCAAACTCTGTTTAATTATTTTTATACTATTTTCATTTATCTTCCATACATACTGCAATCACAAAATTGAAAATTTGAAACTCTAAAAATCACTCCAATATCTAATTTGGTACTTAATTGATCATGATCACCACACCACACGAAACAAGTAAAGTTATTAAGTTTCAGTGATTTTTTATTTTTTATTTTTATTTTTATTTGTGTCATTCTCTACAATCTTTCCACCGTGGGATTTCAACAGTACGTAATTAAGAATCTTCTTATAGTTTACAAATCAAAATAATTGAAAATACGGTTAGAAAGCCACTTTGAGAAGTTTCTTGTGATTTACAAAATAGCAATGTGTGCGAACTCACCACCATAGAATTTATATATACGTACTTATCTTCTTGTCCCGGTACCTTGCAACGAAATTTCCTCTATATTTCAGCATCAGGGTGGGGTTTCAGCGTGAGAACCATATTATTACGATTCTGGCAGAAGAATCAAACGCATTAAATTTTAGGACTAGAAATAAATGGACTGCTAGAAATGGACTCTTCAGAAAAAAAAAAAAAAAAAAAAAACTTTTACAAAAGTTTTTACTATCATATATATATATTAGGGAATGAACACTTGAGATCGAGTCAATACTTAAGAGTTAAGATCGAGTATATATGTCTTGTTAAGGGATAGCTAGAAATCGTTTATGATAAATGTTGATTTGTATTGTCTATAATGAAGGGATTTAGATGATTTGATTATCATATGTGGGACAATTTCTGGTTTGGTGTGAACGACGCGTTCTTCGATGTTCTTCAAGCTTTCCAAAAATACTGCAAAATAACTAAAATTAAGAGACCCTTCCGGTGGTCTTGCTCCTATGCCTAAATTAGCTTTTAAGATAAAAGTATGCTCAATGCATAAAATAATCAGTTTGTCATTTATACATGGAGTTTAAGCTAGCCTATTTATAGGCAAAAAAGTGGAGTTAAACCCGAATTCGGTTTACTACTCCCACTTAAACTAGGAGTGTCAGTAGTTTGATTTGTTCTAAGAGTCGTATTTTCATTCAACTGGGAGTTGGATTGTTGACTAGATTCTTCAAAGAGTCCTTATTGGACATGGATTGAGCCTACTACCGTAATTCAACTTAGAGTAGGATTATTCTTAACAGTTACCTCATAATTCTCTTATTTGAGGCATATTTGGATAAAAACTCTTTTCGAAATTGTATGATGCCCTTGTGGTTTCTAAAAATCTAAAACTTGAAAACTGCAAAACCGATAGTTAAATCCGACCCCTCATGCCTTCTTGTTATTTCCTTAGGGTTTTCTGGGTAGCTTTGTGCCTTCTTATTTCTCCTTTGGGTTTTCTCCCTTTCTCCGGGGATGGTCCATGCCTTCTGAAAACCTACTAACTTAAAAACCGGGAGTTACTTGAAAACCGAGAGTCGTCTCCCTTCCTTGTTTTCTCTGCAGGGTCATCTCTCTGGATTTGCCTTAGGATTTTCTCTCATCCTTGTTTTCTCTGCAGGATTATCTCCCTGAATTTGCCTTAAGGTTTTCTTCATTTCTTGTTCTCTGCATTTACACAGTTATAAAAGGCTACATACTAAAATGTTAATAAAATTAAGCACTTTCCAGCACTAGTCTCATGAAGCACTGAGTTTTAGCTTCCAATAATAAAACATTGAAGAGATAATACTTATTTCATTCAAACTTTTGTCTTTTCTCGTAAAACCAATTGTCATAATTTTTTACAATCTTTAGAATTACAGAATGCATGTATTTGAATGGAAAGTCACATAATAAGACAATAAATTGCTAAAATTGCTAACTACTACTAGCAACAATGAAATGAAGAACATAAACTTATCTCACATGCCTGGTGCAGACTAGCACCGACTTATTTGCGCATGAGGATCGTTCTAAGTCAATGCATTATCTTGAGTAGTCCCAGTTCCTCTAGCATCTTTTGAACATGTGTTCATCACCGTGACTGATTTTTTTTTGTATGATAAACGAATAATCATTCCCACAAACGTCGCCAAACGAATAATTTTTGTTTAGCATATTTTGCTCATAAATGACTGAGGTTTTCTTAACGGCCACCTAATGTAAGTTCTAAGAAGCTATATAATAATTTGGTTTGATTATACCTAGCGTGGTGATCATTACCATCCAATTTTCAACCTAAGAGTTCCCTTTTATTTTATTGGTAAGTACCTACCTCGCCTCCCTAATAAGAAAAATCGGTAACAAATTATTTGTAAGGAATATTATATTATGTAGATCATATGAATTTCACGTACCCAGATAGGTGATTGAACAATTCAAATTTATTTGCACAAATAAGTCTGATTGATGTAATGTCTCTTATTGTATTTGCTTAAATTACTAGCAATTTAGACATGTTTTGTAATAAGGATGTAAAAAATATTTCTCAACCCCAAGATTTCGGCTGATGAAAAACGAAGTGTAAAAAATGGCACCAAGCCATTTTCTTTTTGTTGTAGTACTGACAAGTAATTGTTGTCTATCTTTATCCATACTGAAAGTTGAAGGCCCACTTAAATAAGAGTTTTATCTATCTCTTCCTCTATCCTTCTTCTACACCTTATTCATTAGACAAAGATTATCTCAATTTCAAATAAAATAAATAGTATCTATTATATGGTTATGATTTAAAGTGAGTACATTTAACGAGATATATAATTCTACATTTTTAAAAAAATGTGCTAACATTAACTTTAGATATACAGTTAGATGCATTGACGTAGCGGAAGACTTGGTAATAATAATTAAAAGATCTGTGTCTTCTAATTAATCAAAAGATAAAACAAATCCTAAAACTTAAAAGAATAATAAACTCTGCGAGCGTGAGAAATTTTCAAATTTGATTAATAATCTAATGTATAATTATAACATTGCAAAGTCACCTATAAATAGTAGAGAAATTATAAAGCTTCCTTACACTGTTAATTACACATGTACCTCCATCTCCACACCCATAATCTAAAACCAAAATGCCTCCCAGGAAAAACAAATCGACGGACTCGCTAGATGACTTGGAAGGTCAGATCTCCAAGACTTGTTGCATCTACGCACAGATACCAAGCGAAGCCAGAAGTCGTTGCATCTACGCAGTCCCCGTGACGCTCATCGAGATCAACAGCAAGAAGGCGTATACGTACCAGCCCCGGGTGGTCTCCATCGGGCCCTACCACCGCAGCGAGCCTCAAGTGAAGGTGATGGAGAAGCACAAGCTGAAGGTACTCAGCCTTTTACTTCATAAGAAACAATTGCATTTAGATGTGTTATTGGAAAGCACACGCCCACTTGTAGCGGAAGCCAGAAAGTGTTATTCCAAAGAGATGAACCTCGAGTCTATTAATGATGATCGGTTCCTCAAGATGATAGTTCTTGATGGTTGTTTCTTAATAGAGTTGTTTCGAAAGGCTGGCAAACAGAAACTGTTCGAGTTCAACGACCCTCTCGCCGCCATGGCGTGGGCAGTACCATATATCTACGGTGACCTTCTTCTGCTTCAGAATGAGATCCCTTTTTTTGTTCTAGAAAGGTTGTTTGAAACTTCCAAAATGCCTGGGGAGTCGGATGCTTCCTTGTCCTTGCTCGCTTTACGATTCTTTAACAAAGTAATGCAAAGGCCCAACCAAGTCATAGAGAGCTTCACGTTCCGCCGCAATCAAACAGTACCCTTCCATTTGCTGGACTTGGTTCGGTCAAGTTTTCTCACGCCCCATCTAGAGCAATCAAAGAAGAACGAGGGCAACACACAGACTTGCCGTCTTATTCACTGCATCTCAAAGCTCCGCCGAGCGGGGATTAAGGTCGAACTGAGAGAGCACTACAAAAATAGCAGCAAATAGCCACGTGCAGTTTGACACGTGTACAGTGTCGTACACGTGTCAAACATTTAGACACGTGCAGTTTGACACACGTATTACGCGTGTCAAAGCTGAATGTCACAAACTGCACAATTTGACACGCGTATTGGAATACACGTGTCAAATTTGACACGTGTATTCCAATACGCGTGTCAAATTCTTTTTGACACGTGTACAGGAATACACGTGTCAAACTGTTTTTAATAAAAAAAAAAATCCAAATTCAGTTTTTTATTTAATTAAAATTTTTATTTAATTATTTAATTGTATTTTTCATTTAATTAAAAATACAATTATAAAATTAAATAAAAATTTTAATTAAATAAAAAACTGAATTTGGATTTTTTTTTTTAAATAAATTTTTTATTGTTTTTTAAAATTTATTTGGGTTAATTAAATTTTTTTTTGAATTTTTCAAATTTTTTAATTTTCGACACAAATAACGCAACATTTATTTTACCCAAAACCAACACGAAATCATGCTACACAAACAAATAATTAATAACATATTCGTTAACAATCAAATATTTACGAACAAAAAATAATTACACAAAATATCTACAAATCTGAAAGGCGTCTCTGCGAATCACGAGGTACCGTCCCAGGCGTGTTCTCGCCCACCGGCGATTGCTGCGCAATGAATGGTGTAGCGGGCGAAGGTGTAGAGACAGTGGAGTGCTGGCTCAGCTGTCGTCCAACAGGCGACAACGTACCAACCGTTGTCGAATTACCTGCAAATAATATAGACAATTAAAGTATATAATATTACTTGCAAAATTAAAGGGGTAATGAAAACAAATTGAAATTAATTTTGTCCTATACACAATATAAATCATACCTGCAGATGCACTACTAACGGACGACGTACTACCTACGTGTACAGGAGAAGACTGATTACCAACACATGGTGCTGGTACTCCCATGGAGGAGATGAAGACCTCCATCTGTCGCAAGCGCTGCTCTATGCCGTCGAACTGTTGCACGCGCTGCTCCAACCGGTCATTCCTCGCTCGCTCAGCATGTAGCTCCACTTGCATCTCTTCCATCTTCCGAGATTGTTCGGCCCAATCCCGAGACGTCCCCTGAGATGGTCCCCCCTGTGACCGAGGCCTATATGAGAAACATGTCCCTCGAACAGGTGTGACGTTCAGCCCAACCTGCCGAACCCTCCCTGCATACTCAGGCCTCCCAATCGCCTGTTCGTAAGCGTCGTTCGGTGCCCAACGCACCGTGTCTGCGGAGACGCTTTGCGTGGCGGCTGGATCACTGGCTAAACTCTGCGTCATCCTCTCCTGTACGTCGTCAACATGAAAAAGTCATATATTGAATAATGACATATCACACATAATTTAAAAATATTAGTAAACTAAATCAGTAGCATACGCATAAGACCCATGTACGGTCGTTCACGAAAGTGCCGTCCTTCCTTGTGTGGGTCTTCACGAACGACGCGGCGCGAGTGGAGGGCGTGCCAGATGTACATGTCTGTCGTCATGCAGTTGACATATATAACAAACAGATAGCGATAAAAATAGTTTAAAGAAAAAGAAAAAGAAAAACAATTACCAACAAATATTAAAAACATAAACATATATATTTAATTACCTCCTCGTGATTAAATCTGGCATAACTTTTAGATCCCGCACAATGGGGTAGGTCATTCCGCTCCCACAACCTCTTCATCCGTTCAGAGGTTGCCTACGCATTGAACATGAAAATAAACATGTAACAATTGACACACTTAAATAAAAACTAAAATTAAATGAACTGTTATTAAAAAATAGTTGACAATTTTTTGGCCTACATACGATTTTATGCTCTCTGCACCAATCTCTCAGCAGGAATTCTACATCTTCTGCATCATACTCCTCAAAAAATTTCTCCGGCATTCTCGCACGGATACTCTCGGGCGTGTCACCGTCTCCAATTTGTAGTTGGGTTTTGAACCTCGACTTCCACGAGCGGTGCTTACGTCCAATATCATTCCACGCCTCCTGTTGTGCCCTGCGCATGTCTACTGATACAGGTAGATAGAACTCCTCCTGCACATTTCAATCAAAGCATTATAGGTTTAAAATTTTCAACAAAAACATTAAGCTCAAGTTTAATTCAAATAAATAATTAAATTATATTCATAAACATACCATCAGCGCGTTCCACATTGCCTGCTTAATCTGCCTATTTACCTTCGCCCATTCGTCCCGCATGTGTATGTAGGACCCCCTCCTGATCATCTTGCCCATTGCCCGCCGAAAACGATTGCAGGCTCGTCCTACAGGTTGTATAGCAGCATTGTACTGCAATACAACCTTCTTGCCCCTCGGGAGCACCCAGTTTCTCGCTGGGTCGTCAATCACCTCATAATAAATGGTCCCGTCTGGGTTGTACCCTAATGAAAAATATATTCAACATTAATTTAATTGGTTAACACTAAATAACACACACACACATATATAAACAAAATGTAATCAAATAGTTATTTTTTTCCAAACCAAAAAAAATATTTTGGTAACATAATATGAGTTTTAAGGATGTCTACATATGTACTTACCCATCAACCGAATCTGCCCAGTCCCTATGTGCTGCGTCGCTGGGTCGCCTGCAACCTCCTCGCCAACCTCTCCGGCTGGTGGAGGATGCTGATCATCATCTGAATCCATACCCTGGGGGCTACCGGGGGCCAACTGATCGGTACCCAACATCGCAACGTCCTCCTCATGGGTAGTCTGGCTCCCCCCCACATCTGGCATCTGACTCTCACCGGAAAGCGGCATCTGACTCTCACCGGAAAGCGGCATCTGGCTCTCACCAGGTAATGGCATCTGGCTCTCTACATGCCCCGGGCCCTGACTCGCCCCCGATGCTGGCATCTGTCTCGGCCCCAAAATATGGCCCTGCATCGCCGCCTGTGCCGGTATCTGTCCCAACCCCACAGCCACCATCTGCATCTCCCCGGTCTGTGACAGTGGAAATCGACAATCCTGCGTCTCACTATCAGGGTTACACGTCGACGGTACACTATACGTATACGGAAAGTACGGCGCATAACCCTGTGGCCCATCCCCTCTCGCACCCACCATCGATAGGCGTTACCCGGTTGGGTGAACCCTAACTGAGATAATGTCGGCGGCTCCGACAATGGAGAGCTGCAAGGTCCAGCTGTGCTGGTCTGCCCGTGATCTGACGTGGGCACGGCCACCATACCCGGCAACAATGGTCTATAAGCCCCGTCTGGGTGGTGTGGCCACGCCGCAGTATATACTGGCGTAGAATCAGTGGGCGTGGTCATGGGGGGCACGGGTGGGCGAGGTGCCCGATATGCATAAGGATGGCGTCCCTGGTCCATCAATACCTGCGAACAAATGTAGACAAATTATTTAGAATATTTTTTGTAATATATTTTTAATGAATATGCAAATTATACAACGAAATTTATGCAAATAATAGAAATTCGTATTCAGTTCAAGCGAATTGTACAAACAATATATATATCAGTCAAGTGTACAAACAAATTCGTATTCACATGTGTTGAGTTCAAGCTAATTATACTCACAAGAAATACATCAATCATTGTATCACGGGAGCTTCAATCGGATCAATGTCGGGCCTGTCGTACTCGAATTCATCATTCGTATCGGGTAGGTCATCAGTGGCTAGTACGAGCGGTACGCACTCATGGTAGGTTGTACCATCCTCATTACTCCCATCCCCCTGGCCAACGTCGTACACGTTGCACGGTTTGGTCCTAACCGCACAAACCCAATTTGGGTTCCTTCCATCTTCGACGTAGAATACTTGATCCACCTGAGATGTAAGCACGTACGGCTCGTCCTGAATCAGTTCTCCCCTGTGGACGAGGTGATTGAAGTTGACAAACACTAGGCCATACTCATCTATTGTGAATCCTCTTTCCATCGTGGGGTCTGCCCAATTGCACTTAAATAGGACGTACGTAGTCCTGTCATAGTACTCGACCTCAACTATATCGGTTAACTGCCCGTAGTACGTTTTTCCTTCAACGGTAGGAACACATACGCCGCTGTTCTGAGTCCTCCTTCCCACATCATGGGCAAGCGTGCGAAACAATTTCCCATTTACCACGTACCTGTTGTACTTGACCGCTGTCTCCTTCAGCCCTCTACAACGCATAACCAAGTTGTGGCCCAATTCCTCCCTACGTTGATCGTCAAGGCCATCGACCTATGTTATAATTACAAATATTAAACACGTGTATTGGGTAATTATATTGAACCCGCATAAATTTATCCAACTTAAAAATTACAACTATTTCCTTACATATGCAGGGTACCATTCGCAGAACTGCTCATGATGTTGTGCTTCAATAAGAGCCTCCGTAATGCGACCTCTAGTGCATGATCGCCTAAGCGCGTCTTTGTGCATCCTACATTCAGCGTATACAATTATGTAGTAAAATCAATTAATTGCGTTATTCGAATTCTGTTAAATATATAAACACTACTTACGTCCGCAAATTGTGAAACTCTTCAGAGTTGAACACAATATAACGATGAATCTGGTGCATTATCAACCGGTTCAGGGTAACACGCGTGCCCGCCCCCTTGGATCCATCAGGATTCCTCTGAGGTCTGTTGTGGAATGTTGGTGCGTGATTCAGATACCTTGAACAGAACGTTACCAGCTCGGTCGCTATGTACCCCTCCGCAATGCACCCCTCAGGAGCCGCTTTATTGCGCACAGTAGACTTGAAATGCCCCAGACTCCTGGTGTACACACATACACGGCAATTTAATTGTCGTCAATTATGGTTACATTTAAATCAAATTATATATTTACATATTACGCCGAATTTTACCTCTCTGCCGGGTACATCCATCTATACTGCACGGGTCCGCCGAGTCTACACTCGCGCACAAGATGCACGACCAAGTGGACCATGCTCGTAAAAAACCCTGGAGGGAATATCTGTTCTAGTTTGCACAAAGTGATACAGACGTCACCCTGCAATCGGTCCATATCTTCTTGTGATAGCTTTGTTGAGCATATGCCTCTAAAAAATGCCGAAATCTCCACAAGAGGTCTAACCACTTTATCAGGCAATGACTTACGCAGTGCAATTGGGAGAAGCTGTTGCATCAGTATGTGGCTATCGTGGATCTTCAAGCCGAAAATTGTACGGTCCTTCAGCCGAACACATCGTGAAATGTTCGAGGCGTATCCGTCCGGGACCCTCACATTTCGAAGAACCTTCAGAAAATTTTCTTTGTCCTCTCTAGTCATGGTGTGACAGGCAGCGGGAATATACGTTTTACCATTGGCGGCCGTGAACGGATGCAACTTAGGTCTCAACCCCATTTCCTGCAAGTCCAGCCGAGCTGCCAAGTTGTCCTTCGTTTTCCCTTTTATATCCAAAATAGTGCCAAGTATATTGTCCATGACATTTTTCTCTATGTGCATAACATCAAGATTGTGCCGAAGCAAATTGTCTTTCCAATACGGCAATCTGAAAAATATACTTTTCTTCTTCCATATAATATCGGAACTCCCTGCACCCTTCTTCCGCTTCTTCCGTTTCTTCTTCTTACCCGCAGTCTCATCCCCAAACGCAACTCCGTCCAACTGTTGGAGAACCTCGTATCCACATGGCACAATCGGTGCGCTGTCAAATTCTTCAGTACCGTCAAATGTCCTCCTGTTAAGCCGCCACAGATGTTCAGGCGGCAGGTATCTCCTGTGCCCCATATAGCAAAATTTGCATCCGTTCTTTAAGCGTATAGAACGCGTCGATTGCATACAGCAAGGACATGCCTTCGCACCCCTGTTAGGCCAACCAGATAAATCTGCATATGCTGGCAAGTCGTTTATCGTCCACATCAACTGAGATCGCATAATAAAATTTTCCTTCTTTGAAGCATCGAATGTTCGTACCCCTACATTCCACAGTTCCAGCAACTCATCAATCAATGGCTGAAGGTAAACATCAATATCCATACCTGGTGAGCTCGGTCCAGGGATAACCAT
This sequence comes from Alnus rubra, assembly GCA_028654335.1. Classification (NCBI taxonomy): domain Eukaryota; kingdom Viridiplantae; phylum Streptophyta; class Magnoliopsida; order Fagales; family Betulaceae; genus Alnus; species Alnus rubra. The sequence continues at coordinate 12,400 of JAJPGS010001898.1, read as the reverse complement.
GGAAAGGATGAAGGACGACTGTTTCATGCACATCCAAGGTGGCAAATTGTACGGCACAAGCATTACGGGCCATGTGCTGTGGGATGTGCTCATGTTCCCAAATGGATTAAATCCATCTGCTGTCAAACCAAGGCGAACGTTCCTAATCTCTGCCATAAAATCTGGATGTAAAATGTCAAACGATCTCCATGCCTCACCGTCGGCCGGGTGCCTCAATACGCCATCCCTAGTGCGGCCTTCTGCATGCCATCTCATATGGGGCGCAGTATGCTCAGACATGAATAACCTCTGCAACCGTGGGATGAGTGGAAACCACCTCAAGATCTTCACCGGGCGTTTTTTTCTCGCTGATATGATCTCACCATCATCATCTACATGCGTATCAGCCCTCCACTTAGACTCTCCACATACGGTACATGAATCTAATTCTTTATTGTCTTTCTAGAATAACATACAGTCATTACGGCACGCCGGAATCTTCTCATACCCCAGACCCATGCCACTTAGGAACTTTTTCGCCTCATACGTGTTATCTGGCAATGCCTCTTCGCAAGGAGGCAACAACTGATTGATGAATTCGAGAATGTCTGAAAAAATCTTGTTACTAATACCTCCAACGCACTTCAAGTTGTACATGTGTACAGTAGCACTCAATTTACTGTGCTTTGTACCAGGGTGAAGGGGCTTCTCGGCAGTCTTTAACAGCTCTTGGTACTTCAATGCGTCCCCGCACGAGGTATCTTCATCAACTTGTTGCGGAAGAGTATTGACGGCTTCAGGAACATCGTGCACGCCGAAGGCGTCACGCAACATGGCTTGCATGTTATCATCCTGTTCCACGGCGACACCCTCCTGTTCTGTGACTTCACCATGTTCAGTGCTACGGTCAGCGGCCTCTGTGCCACTGTGATGACTCGAACACTGACCAGGAATAGCGGACCCAGTCGTAGTCTCATCGTGCATATACCACAAATTGTATCCCGGATTCATCCCCCGACCTCCAGTCAGGTGGGCAAGAACGTAATCAGGATTGTGACGCTGGTTATTTCGACAATACTTGCATGGGCAGTAAATTTTTCCATCGCCGGCCGTACAGTTACTAACGGCAAATGCCACAAACGCCCTACACCCATCGTTATACCGTGTCGTACCCCTAGGTGTTGACATCCAAGACTTGTCCATGTTTCTCTGTATAGGGTTAAGAGGACAAGACAAATCATACGTCTTACAGTATAAACGTGTACAAATATAGTGCATGTCACGCAACATGGGGTGTACGAATTTATTTCCCTTTTAAAGGGTTTATGGTTAGAGTTTAGGGGTTTTGTTTTTTTTTTTATAAAGTGTAAGAAATTGTTTTATTTTTTTTAAAGGGTTTAGGGTTAGGGTTTAGGGTTATAACCCTAATTAGGGTTTCATTTTTTAGAAAGTGTAGGATTATTTCATTTTTTATTTTTAAGGGTTTAGGGTTAGGGTTATGGTTTGTTAGGGTTTAGGGTATTTTTGATTTGAAAGTGTAGGATTATTTTATGTAGGGTTTTAGTTTTTTTTTAGAAAGTGTAAGTGTTTTTATTTTTTTTATTCTTTTAAAGGGTTAGGGTTTGTTAGGGTTTAGGGTTAGGTTTAGGGTTAGGGTTTTTTTCCTAGAAAGTGTAGGATTTTTTTTTTTTGGGTTTAGGGTTAGGGTATTTTTTTTAGAAAGTGTAGGTTATTTTTTTTTTAGGGTTTAGGGTTTAGGATTTAGGGTTTGTTAGGGTTTAGGGTTTAGGGTTTAGAGTTTAGGGTTATGGTTTGTTAGGGTCTAGGGTCTAGGGTTAGGGTTTAGGGTTTTAGGTTTTTTTTTTTTTTTTTAAGGGTTTAGGGTTTAGGATTTAGGGTTTTTTTTTTTTTTTAAGCGATTAGGGTTTTAGAGTTTAGGGTTTTAGGGTTTAGGGTATTTTTTGATTTGAAAGTGTAGGATTATTTTATGTAGGGTTTTAGTTTTTTTTTAGAAAGTGTAAGTGTTTTTATTTTTTTTATTCTTTTAAAGGTTAGGGTTTGTTAGGGTTTAGGGTTAGGTTTAGGGTTAGGGTTTTTTTCCTAGAAAGTGTAGGATTTTTTTTTTTGGGTTTAGGGTTAGGGTATTTTTTTTTAGAAAGTGTAGGTTATTTTTTTTTTAGGGTTTAGGGTTTAGGATTTAGGGTTTGTTAGGGTTTAGGGTTTAGGGTTTAGAGTTTAGGGTTATGGTTTGTTAGGGTCTAGGGTCTAGGGTTAGGGTTTAGGGTTTTAGGTTTTTTTTTTTTTTTTTTAAGGGTTTAGGGTTTAGGATTTAGGGTTTTTTTTTTTTAAGCGATTAGGGTTTTAGAGTTTAGGGTTTTAGGGTTTAGGGTTTAGGGTTATGGTTTGTTAGGGTCTAGGGTAAGGGTTTAGGGTTTTAGGTTTTAAAGTTTAGGGTTTAGGGTTTGTTACGGTTTAGGGTTAAGAGTTTTTTTTTAAGAAAGTGTAGGAATCTTTTTTTGTAAGGATTTAGGATTAGGGTTTAGGGTTTTTGTTTTTTTTTTCGAAAGTGTAGGAAGTTTTTATTTTTTTTAAAGGGTTTAGGGTTTTATTTTATTCTTTTTATAAGAGTTTAGGGTTTGTTAGGGTTTAGGGTTTAGGAGTTTAGGTTTTTTTTTAGAAAGTGTAGGATTTTTTTTTAGGGTTTAGGGTAAGGGTTTTTTTTAGAACGTGTAGGATTCAAAGTTTATTTAAGGGTTTATTATTGTGTTGGTTTTATGGTTATGATTTTATGATATAAAGTTTATATATGCATATGAGAGAAATTTTTGTTTTTGTTTTTTTTTTTTTTTATCCGAAGATACCAAATTCTTCTTATAAATCTGTAGTCTCTTCACATGAATAGTTAAAGTTAAAAATGGAAGATAAAAAACATATTCGTCGCAATTGATGATTTATGACATTTGTTTTAAGTTTTTTTATTACGAATATGATTGTAAATGGTGGACAGTGGAATAATTGTTTTTTTTTTTTGTTTTTTTCCGAAAATACCACAATTTATATATATTAGTAGCACAATTTTTTTCCCCACAAATTATATATATTCATAGCACAATATGTTGATTATACTTTTGTATTTTAATTTTACTTTGCCATTATTGCTCACGATCATATTTTTATAAATTAAAATGATAGCGGATATTTTTTCTTTTTGCCACTTCCTAAAAATACCAAAATTCACAATAGCACATTAAATTCATAGTAGCACACCAAAATATATCTCAAATATCCTCACATCAAGAGTTTTTTTTAAAAAAAAAATTAAATATAATCACCAATAAATTCCAACATCTACATGCATAATGACCAACCGCAGCAAAAAAATGTAAAAATAAATAAAATAAATCATATATATACAATTCACTTAAAATCAGTAATAAAAAATTAGTAATAAAAAATCAGTAATACAATTCATATATATATATATTCCATATTTCCACGAACTAGACAATGAAAAAAATTAGACAAATATCACAAAAAAAATTAATAAAATATACAAAGTTATAGCAAGAAATTCAAAACTAAAATAAAAATAACTCACAGTAATAAAAAATCAGTAATACAATTCATATATATATATTCCATATTTCCACGAACTAGACAATGAAAAAAATTAGACAAATATCACAAAAAAAAATTAATAAAATATACAAAGTTATAGCAAAAAATTCAAAACAAAAATAAAAATAACTCACAGTGATTTTTGTAGTGTAAGGATGGTTGCAAGCTTGTACGTGTGCCTGCAATTTTTTGACAGAAAAAAAAAAAAAAAAAAGCTGAAAATGTTAGAATTAAACATGCACTGTAAACCGATCGAGAGAGAGAGATTGAGAAGATGAGTGAGAGTGAGAGGAAGTGGAGGGCATACCGGTCTGTGGTGGGCGGGGGACAGTGGCCGGAGCTGAGAGAGAGAGAGAGCTAGAGAGAGAGAGAGAGAGAGAGAGAGAGAGAGAGCCGGACAGTGGCCGGAACGGGAGGTGAGAGAGCGAGAGAGAGGGAGGGTCGCCGGCAGAGAGGCACCGGAATGGGCTGTCGCCGGCCGGCTGAGCTCGACGGAGAGAGAGAGAGAGAGAGAGAGAGAGAGAGATAGAGTGAGAGAGAGAACGTAAGAAATGGGTAGCTTCCTCTGGAAGCTACCCATTTCTTTTATATAAATAAAATATATATATTAAATAATATATAATTTAAAATATCATAAGTTTGGCCAGGTGGCGCGCGGGAGAAATCCCGCGCAGTACCTGGCCAAACAATTGGACACGTGTACGTAGTACACGTGCCCAATTGGGGATGTGTATATAAATACACGTCTCCAAATGTAATTTATTTTTATATTATTTTTATATATTATATATATTATATATATTTAATATATTATATATATTTTATATAAACCCATGCAACCCATGCAGAACGTGTATGCACTGCATGTACTGGGTATGCACTGCATGCACGTAAAAAATTGTTAGGGTTTAGGGTTTTAGTTTCTTAGGGTTTAGGGTTTAAGGTTAGGATTTTTGTTTTTAGTGTTAGGAATTTTTTTTTTAGAAAGTGTAGGATATTTTTTTTTTTTAGGGTATAGGGTTTAAGGTTTAAGGTTAGGAATTTTGTTTGTAGTGTTAGGGTTTCTTTTTTTAGAAAGTGTAGGATATTTTTTTGGTTTAGGGTTTAGGGTTTAAGGCTAGGACTTTTGTTTTTAGGGTTAGGGTTTTTAGGGTTTGAAAGTGTAGGAATTTTTTTTTTTAAGGGTTTAGGATTTAAGGTTTGGGGTTTAGGGTAAGGGTTTTTTTTTTACAACGTGTAGGATTCAGAGTTTATTTAAGGGTTTATTATTGTGTTGGTTTTATGGTTATGATTTTAGGATATAAAGTTTTGGGATACAGTTTTTGTTTTGTTTTAAGAGTTGAATGTTCTTTATTTAAAAAACAAAAATAAATACGGGTTTAGGGTGTTTCTTCTTTTTATAAAAAGGGTTTATTGTTCCGTGTTTAGGGTTAGGGTGTTAGGGGATTTTTTTTAAAAAAATGGTTTAGGGTTAGGGTTAGAGTTTTTGTTTTGTTATAGGGTTTGGGCACGTGTACTGAGTACACGTGTCCAATCCGGGACGTGTATTTAAATACACGTCCCGAAATGTATTTGCATGCATAAATATATATATATATATATATATATATATATATGGTACGTATTGTATATAGTCATAAACCCTAACCCTAATCCTCGTGATTTAATATATATATTTAAAAGTATACAATAATAACACATGAAAAATATATTGACATTATTATTCATAAAATGTAAAATCAATTAAATCATAACCCATAGCTTTAAGTGTATATATTATATATACCTATACAACATAAAACCCTAACCCTAAGTGTATATATTATATATAGCGATAAACCTTAACCCTAAGTATATACTATATATAGCTATAAACCCTAACCCTAAGTGTATATATTATATATAGCGATAAACCCTAACCCTAAGTATGTATACTATATATAGCTATAAATCATAAGTTTAAGTGTATATACTATATATATCGGTTTTATTTAATTTTGAACTGCTCATGATTTAATATATATATATATTTAAAAGTGTACAATAATGAAACGTGAAAAATATATTGACATTATTATTCATTAAACGTAAAATCAATTAAATTATAACTCATAGCCTTAAGTGTATATATTATATATACCTATAAACCCTAAAACCCAAACCGTAAGTGTATATACTATATATATTGATAAACCATAATCCTAAGTATATATACTATATATAGGTATAAACCCTAGCCCTAAGTGTATATACTATATATAGCTATAAACCCTAACCCTAAGGGTATGTACTATATATAGCCATAAACCCTAAATGTATGTACTATATGAGGGACTAAACTATAAGTATTTAATTCATTATGTAGCGCAGAACTCTATAAATAATTGCATTTACTATATATAGCCATAAATAAAAAGGTTACTGTATATAATTTCTAAACCGTTTACATGCATGCATATCTATATATATAGTATTAATTATAGGTTTTTTAACTTTGTTATGTTTAAATTTTTTTTTTTTTTGTTTCTAAACGTAGATGGTGTACAAAACTGAACCCTAATTTGAACTATTTGGTTTAATTAGATATATAGCACCAAATTTGGTTAATTATGCATATAGTACAATATAATATACTATATATATATAAATAAAGAACCTAAAAAGTATAAATTTCAAATATAAAATTTACATATAGCATATAGTTTTCAAACTTAATTTTATGTGTATAAGTTATGTACACCGTAATTTCAAAGATTTGTATGATTAATAAGATAATGAGTTTAATTTTTTTTTTTTAAAAAAAAAATTAATACAACACTGATTTTTTTTTTTAATGTTTATTTTGGCAAAAAATACCAATTTGACACGTGTAAAAATACACGTGTCCGAAGTGGACACGCGTATTAAAGACACGTGTCCATTTGGACACGAGTATAAAATACTCGTGTCCAATTGGACACGTGTAATAATACACGTGTCCGGTTCGACACGAGTATTTTATACTCGTGTCCAAATGGACACGTGTAATAAGACACGTGTCCAGTTCGACACGAGTATTTTATACTCGTGTCCAAATGGACACGTGTAATAAGAATTGGACACGTGCCTTTAATACTCGTGTCCAATTGGACACGCGTATTAAATACACGTGTCCAATTGGACACGTGTCTTTCATACGCGTGTCCATTTTTGACGCTTGCACAATTTGACACGTGTCATGTGAGACACGTGTCAAATTTGACGCGTGTCTACAGTAACGGGTACTGTAGACACGTGTCAAACTGCAGCGATTTTTGTAGTGGAGGCGGACAGCTTCTTGGACGTGAAATTCAGGAAGGGGAAATTAAGGAACGGTGTGATCCAGATGCCGAATATAACCATGGACTACCACATGAAGTCTTTCTTGTTGAACTGTCTGGCATTCGAGCAGTTGCACAACAGCCGCACCAAGCAGTTCACGGTTTACGCTAATTTCTTGGACTGCCTGGTGAACACCGCCAAAGACGTCGACTACCTTTGCGACCAGAACATCATTGAAAATTACTATGGGAAAGGCGGCGACGTGGTGCTCTTCATCAACAAGATGGGCAAGGACCTGGCGTTTGATGACGATCAGTTTTACCTCTCCCAATTGTTCAAAGATGTGGACGAGTGTTACCGGAATAAATTCTATGTGCAGGTGGCGAGCTTCAAGCGTAGGTATTTTAACACGCTATGGTCATTCATATCGGCATTGGCTGCCCTTTACCTCTTAGTGCTGACTTTTCTGCAGACATACTACACCATTAAACCTAAAAACTAAACTCTCCACACCCCTCTACACAATAGACACTTTCTGGTAATGGTTTAATTTAAGACGATCATGGATATTTTTAAGAGTGTATTTTCTGTTCTAGCTGCAAGGCACCAAGTCATGCGAAGAGAAAGTCTACTAGATTGTTCCACTAATATGGGAGTCTGTTACAGAGTCCCACTCTAGTATTAGGTTTCATTTGCCATCAAGTATTTCTATAATTATTGTATTTTTTCTTCTTCTTATTTTGTTCTATTTCCATTCTTTGGAAAATTTTACTACCTTTATTAGCTTTAGGGTTTTACTGTAAGTTTGGATAAGTTGTACTGGAATAATCAGAGATTTTTTTTTATTTTTATTTTTTCGCTATCAATAATATCTTAGTTTTTTTTTTATCAACGTGTGTAATGATTTTTGTGCATTAAGAACACAGTTTCTCTTTCATAATTATCACATTAACTATGTCACCAAGCTACCTTGTATAGGTGTTTATTATATTTCTTATTTTATTGCATTGAGGAAAACTAATACTTAAGTTGGTCTTTGCTGCTAAGGATGTATGAATTTGAAATTGTTATGAACAAAACACCATCTTTTGGTCAAGTTTAAATTCACTCATTGATGGAAAAGCACTTCGTCTTGAATATGAGCCACCATTTCTATCACAATCAATCGATTGTTCTATGATTCTATCCTACGGGATACTTCATTTAAATATAGATTTTTTTTTTTAATTATCAGTCCAAATTACAAGCAATTGCATGCAGAGATCTTGATCCCCCAAAAGCACCCCCAAACCATTAGGGGGACCAAAAAACATCTTTCATTTTTCCCCCCTACATCAGCCCTTACCGCCTTCCTTAATAAGAAGCCCTCGAGCCTCCTTTGTGTCGACTTCCTCACAGAAGCCGCCGGATTGACCCCGAAGGCCGAATACTATGGTAGAGAATGCTATAATAATAATTACATCATGAGAGACCTTATTAAGTATTTCAAAAGAAAGGGTCTGTTGATAGAGCTGGGTGTTGCTTTCCCTCGATGCCATATTGGTTGTGTTCGCGATAACTTAATTCATCATCTTATGCTTGCACTTCTCGATCTCATGTCTTCAACATTTTGTAGGAAAAAAAAAAAAAAAAAAAAAGGTTAAGACTTAAAGAGGGCCATAACAGAGCACAAAAAACAGGCATCAAACATATAATTTTACTCGTTCCCGCATTGTTGAAAAGAGACCCTCCTGCTACCCTCTTAAACGGCGTCAAGCCAAAAAACCTTCAGACACTTGGTTATATTTAAAAGGGAAAAGTACACATAACCCCCTCAAACTACCACATCATTGTCAATGTACCCCCAAACTACCAATTGTGTCAATCTCCCTCCTTAAACTACCAGAAAATGTCAATGTCCCCCTAATGACAAAAATGCCCTTCATAAAATTATTAAAATAAAATAAAAATAACAAAAAATTATTAAAAAAATATAAAATAACAAAAAATTATTCCAAAAAAAAAAAATTAAAAATTAAAACTGTTTTTTATTATTTTTTTAAATAATAATTTTCAGTTTTTTTTCCTTTTTTTTTTTAAAAAAAAATTGTTCTTTTTCGTTTTTTTAATTAAATAAAAACTGGTTTTCTTTTCATTTGTTTTATTTTTAAAAAAATAAATAAATAAAATTTCAGTTATTTTTTGTTTTTTCGTTTTTTTTCTTTTAAAAAAATGTTCTTTTTCGTTTTTTAATTTAATAAAAACTGTTTTTTTTCATTTGTTTTTTTTAAAAAAAATAAATAAATTTCAGTTATTTTTTGTTTCTTCGTTTTTTTTCTTTAAAAAAATTTGTTATTTTTCGTTTTTTTAATTTAATAAAAACTGGTTTTTCTTTTTTATTTTTTTCATTTTTTTTTTTAAAAAAAAATTCAGTTATTTTTTGTTTACTTTTTTTAAAAAAAAATTAAAAAATTTGTTCTTTTTTTTAAATATTTTTTTTTCGTTTTTTATTTAATTTTATTTAATTATTTTTTAGTTTTAGTTTTAATTTTTTTTTGTATTTATGAGGACATTTTTGCCTTATTCAAAAAAAATTAGGGTCATTTTTGTCTTTTTGTTAGTCTTAGGAGGGACATTGACATTTTCTGGTAGTTTAAGGGGGGAGATTGACACAATTGGTAGTTTATGGGGTACATTGACAATTGAATGGTAGTTTGAGGGGGTTATATGTACTTTTCCCTATTTAAAAAGATCTAAGTGCTCATATTCTTGTCTTTCCACTGTTACATAGTGTCATATCCTAAGCACACAAATTAAGGTACCAAGATTTTTTTTTTCTTTTTTTTTTTTTTTGGAAGTTGGCGTTGGATATGGACAACATGCACAACGGTGTCAAGCCAAAAAATAGACTTGTAAGAAATTTTTTTCGACCCAATATAAGAGTGACATGTGTTCTTTAAATATGTGACAATCTTACATGTTTTCTTATTAATGCTATTAAAAAAGTATGCTATTAAAATAACATATATTTCTCACCTGTCAATGGACACATACATGTCAATATTAAATAGAGAAATGATATATGTACTTAAACTTTTACAAAGAAAGCCTTATTAAGATGATGTGGAGCTTATTCATGATACTCGTAGCATTTCTTTTTATTAATTGTTTTGATCATCTCTAATAAATAAGTTATACATTAGTAAGATTTCATCTGTAAAAGTTTAAGTATATGTAACATTTTTCTATTAAATATAGGTTATATGAAAAATAATGTTTCTTGTACAACTTTTGCATAACTTTTACACAACTTTAATAATTTTTTTTTTTTTTTTTAAGATCAACCATTGAATATTTAAGGCCCACATGTAGAAAAATAAATTCAATGGTTGATCATAAAAAAAGTAGTTACAATTGTGCAAAACTTGTGAAAAAGTTAATATTACTCTTATATGAAATTTCTTACAAACCAGTTTGTAAAAAATTTATGTTCTATTATCACCCTAACTCCTGGAGTTCGTCTATACGGCTCACTCCTATCCCACTTTCATCCGACTTTCATAAACACGTGGCACTTCCTTTTTCTTTTAAAAAAAAAAATCATGAAATGGGCGGTCCTCTCATAACAAAACAGACCAAAGGTAAAAAACAAAATTCAAAACTCTCTCTCTCTCTCTCTCTCTCTCTCTCTCTCTCTCTCTCTCTCTCGTCTTCTCGCCGGATCTCTCCCTTCTCGACGGACCTCGCGTTCTTCCGCCGAATCTCGCTTTCTCTCACCAGGAACCCTCGGAACTCGCCGGAACTCCCTCTCTTCTCGCCGGGCCTTTCCGTAAACTCTTTCTCTCGACGGATCTCGCCGGACGTCGCATTCTCCCGCCGTATCTAGCTTGCTCTCGCCGAGAACCCTCGGATCTCGCTGAATCTCGCCGGAAATCCCTCTCTTCTCACCGGCTCTTGCCGTAAACTCTCATTCTCCCGCAGGATCTCGCTTGCCCTCGCCGGGAACCTACGGATCTCTCCAAAACTCTCTCGCCGGATCTATCTCGTCGGAGGTAAGCTTTCTCTCGCCGGAACTCTTTTTTCTCAGATAAGATTTTAACAGGAATTTTTTCTTTCATGAATTTTCTTTGAATAGTTTTCTTAGGGTTTATTGCATTTGACTCTCGATAGCTCTTGATAGTTCGAATTTTGTGATTACTTATCTAATTGTAATTTACACGATGAAATTATAACATAATTCAATTGATTTGGGACACCTTGAAATATCAATTAGATGTCGTTTAGATATGATTTGTGCGTTTGTGTGTGTGTAGGCTCTCAAATTGCGAAAGATTATGAATGATTTATCTCAAGTAAACTGCATGACCGAGAATACTGATTCAAAAGCTATACAATAAAGTTACAATTTAGACTGAAACCTTCCCTTGCTGGCTTTATTTTCTGCAATTCTGAGTCTTTTGTTTTGAGAAACAAAGTTTTGTACTTCTGGGAGTTTTTTTATACAGTTAAAAATGGAAGCTTTGTTCGAGATATTAAATGTGAGTTATGAGTAGTAGCACTCAATCCTTACACCAGATTTTAGAAAAATTCTTGGTAGTTTTTCCTTTACCTCTATCAACTGGCTACCATTTCCGCTGCATTTTGGTATTAATACCGTAGGTACTGTGCTACTTATCAAAAAAAAAATACCGTAGGTACTGTTCTGTTTGTGTTGTCATTAGAATCAGTAAATCACCAGCATCAACCACACTACAATTATGACCATAATTGTTATTTCTTACCAGTTGTCCCCTGCTCCATATTTACACTACCATCTCCACCATGTTGGCCTATGTTGTGTGGTGTGGCACATTTGTGGGGCCATGCTTCTGCTTCTACAATGCTGAAAATTTTATATGATGGTAATTGATGTCAGATGTCATGATGGAGAAATGGTTAAATGATGCATAAGGTTCACAATTATTTGTAAAACTTTGTTCTTATTATTGTTTGTTTGTTTGTTTGTTTATAACCTTATGGTGTTTTTCTATACAATTATTCAGAATCTTGAATATGATGGTTTCTTTCAACTGAGTGTATGGTCCATCATCTGAACTTTTTCATATGGATGACTAACGTCTCAGAAGATGAGAACACTGAGAGAAATTTAGAAAATTAAGTTAGCATACTCATGGTTGCTGTCTTATTCTTTTGGTTTACGACAGGTGGAGGAAAAACAAAATGTTTCTCAAAGTACAGTTGCCCTTGAATGTCATAATCGCTGCTGAAAACCTGGATGCAAAAGGATTGATGCTTCAATGGGCAATTATTATTCGCCTGTTGGGCGACTTTGCTGCCAGAAAGGCCACTAAGGTCTAAGGATCTTGGATATTATCAGGCCGTCACTACTCTGGATACCATAGGAGAGAGGGGAGAGTGAGACAGCAAACGGGAGATGTTGTCTTCCTAGTTTATTTTAGCGCCATCACCTTCAAGCTGTACAAAGGAGAGATTTCAGAGGAGGCTGTCCACAAGGTTCTGAAGC